>OX621191.1:17664007-19005903 GCA_951640565.1 Petrophora chlorosata | reverse complement strand
GATTCGGACAAGCTTAGGCATCGGTATGAGTCAAGTGCACAAAATACTCCATGAACATTTAGCGGTCAGGAAGCTTTGTGCCCAGTGGATACCTCATATTTTGACCGAGGCCCAAAAACTCCGTCGTGTTGATTGGTGCCGTGAAATGCTTGAAAGATTTAACGGACGTGACTCAAATGCTGTGTTCGACATACAGGTGACGAAAGCTGGATTTACTGTTATGATCCCGAAACCAAAAGACATTCTGCTCAGTGGGTGTTTCCTTCCGAGGAGTTGCCAACTAAAGTGAAGAGAGGTCGAAGCGTGGAAAAAAAGATGGTAGCATCGTTCTTCAGAAGGACAGGTCATTTCGCGACAATTGCTTTAGAGGATCGAAAAACAGTTTCTGCGGAGTGGTACACTAACAATTGTTTGCCACTTGTCTTGGAAAAAGTTCGGGAGAAACGACCTCGCAGTACAATCCTCCTTCACTACGACAACGCCGCGTCGCACACCGCCAGGCGAACGATCCACTATTTGGCGACGTCAAACGTGGAATTACTAGGTCATCCGCCATATAGTCCCGACCTCGCACCTTGTGATTTTTATTTATTCTCAAAAATAAAAGAAAAACTTAAAGGAAAACGTTTTATGGACGCTGAGGAAGCTGTAGCTGCGTTTCAAAAGGCCGTCGAAGAGACCCCTAAGGACGAGTTAGCAAAGTGCTTTACTCAGTGGTTCCATCGGATGCAGCGATGTATTGACGTGAACGGACACTATTTTGAAAAGATATAATAATAGATATAAAAATAATAATGTGGGAAATAGCAACCTTCGAAGATCAACACAAGATGGATCGAAGGCATACAAAAAAGATATATATAGGCTTGAAATAGACATGAATAACGTAAGAGAGGAAGCCCTGCAGTGGGCGAAATAAAAAATATTAATAAACATTTTCGAGATAAACTCAGTTCGGTTCACCGGATACCCAGAGATTAATTAGGTCCCTAAATCTCAGTAGCCGAATCACGGCAATCGGAACATTGCGGAGTTCCAAACTTCCAGCTAATTTTAAACTTGGGCGTCGCTAAATTTAAGACTTAACAATTTTCAATTTCGGTCGACAATCTGACAAAAACAGCAATCACGGGACGAACCCGAATTTCAGCAAATACTTTATTTCAATAAAAATGTTTGTAAGTTTTATTCAAACCAACAAGTGCTGTTAAGGAAACATTTTAATGACCAGTTCCTTGAACCGATTTTATTTCCGAGGTCTTGAGCGCCGCAACCTTTTGCATTATTCCTTTTC
Source organism: Petrophora chlorosata (assembly GCA_951640565.1). Lineage (NCBI taxonomy): Eukaryota > Metazoa > Arthropoda > Insecta > Lepidoptera > Geometridae > Petrophora > Petrophora chlorosata. Next base: position 19,004,609 of record OX621191.1, on the reverse strand, counting down.
TATTATCTTTTCCCGGGATAAAAAAGATGTATATTTGCTGGTGTTTGAAAGTTTGTAACTTTTCCAAATGATATTATTTTCCGTATTTACTTATTCTTTACTATAGTTGATAAAACATATTTATTTGCTTATTATAAATTGTTGCTCCTTTCACTGCCAAAGAACAAAAATCTCCGAATACTTTAAAGTTCAAAAGTTATTGACACATGCAAAGCATTGAACGCAACAACAATACATTATGGATACAGATACGACGCTTACAAGACACGATTTCAATTTTAAAAAGACTCCCGTTGTTTCCCAGATTTCGTTCCGACGATGTCGTGCGCTAATTTTTTAATGTTTATTTTATTCACGATTCGACATCTGGTCCCTTCATTGTATTTGCGTAGCAACAAAATAAAAGTTGGACAGGATGGTGAATTACATTATAAAAAAAGTAATACTTTATTTTCAATATTGGTGATGGTCAATCACAAAATTACATATAATTAAATAAAACTTTAAACACAGTTGAACAAACTCGCTTTTAAAAAAAATTGAATATACCTATAGCATATAGCTTTAACTGATAGTATTTCTTTAACTTTAACACATTTCGGGGAGTGTGCACAAGACCCTCATCCCCATTCCGTCTTAGGACCACCAGGCGAGGAGAGTCACCGCACCCTTATGTTGTGCACATGCCACCAGTCCGCACAAAGCGCTTCTCGTTTTCTCGAGCGCTTCGTACTGCTAAGGAGTGAAATTCTCTACCAGAATACTTATTTCCTTACAATTACAACCTGGGTCTCTTTAAGACAAGAGTGAATAGGCGCCTCATGGGCAAACGTGCTCCACCTTAGACCGCAACTACGCTTACCATCAGGTGAGTTGTTGTCAAACGTGAACCCATATAATCATAAAAAAACTGATAGTATTAAATTAATTTATTTGAAAGGGTTCGGACCTCCGACATCGTGAATCATCTTTTCAATCGCTCTTGCCCATTGTGTAGGTAATGTACACGCTACGTGTCCTTCACTAAGCATACGTAAGCGTAAATGATTACCGATAGGTAAATGATTTTAAACATAAAAATAGAAGATAAATGTCATGTTTTCGCGGTAACATTTTCGAAAAACATTTTTATAAGCAATTCTCAGAAAACAATATTAACAGGTATTCCAACAATCGTATAATTCAAGTATCTAAATTAAAATTAAGGAAAAACACCGAATCGACCTTTTTATTTAGCACATGGGATGGGTACCAGTAAGTATCTTTTTTATTAGTCACCCGCGTTTAAGTATTTTAGATCCTTGACATTTCGTGAAATATTACCTATCTTCAATTTACCTACGTGTGTCCGAGATGGCTCATCTGTTTTAAATAACGTCTCATTCTAGTTTTTTATGTATACTACCGTTAAATGTCATCGTTGGATATAAAACGGTAAAGCACGGTGTCGCGTTGGGTTTTAAAGGTGTTTGACCATTGCTATTTTTACTACTTTTATGTTTAAAAATCACGAAGATATATAATGTGATGAAATAGTATTCCGAAATGTGATGCTTAACGCTTACTACAATAATTTTCTTTTATATACATCTTTTTAAAAACAGTAGTATCCTAAAAGTGGCATTGAAATGTCCATGCTTAAATAGTTATATAATAGTTTATTATTTTAAATAGTTAATAGTTATATTTTAAATAGTTAATAGTTTGCCCAGTGTTGGGAGAAAATTATTGGAGTCATAGATAATCAAAATAGTGAAAAGATCATAGATAACCTATGTTTTTATTGTCTTAAACACCCAGCATTAGGTTTTAAAATGCTAAACAATAAAATACATACTTAATAACCATTCAATTTATTCATTCATCTATCCTTCTTTTCTACCCTGCATACAAGAAGAAAAATTACCTGTGCCAATCAATCAAAATGTCAATTTTACCATACCACCATCTATAGCTGTATCTATACCTGCAATATATCTAGTACCTGTCTACATCTCCGACTTCTTACCTTAGTAATGCATGCAGGCGGCGCCGCGGTCGGCGCCGGCGGCGAGCAGCAGTACTCGCTGCGCTGGAACGACTTCCACTCGGCCATGGTGTCGTCCTTCCGCCGGCTGCGCGACGAAGAGGACTTCGTAGACGTCACCCTCGCCTGCGAAGGCGCCACCTTCTCTGCGCATAAGGTAGTTGAGAACTAACTGTTCACTTGCTAAGCCAATAAGACATATTTTAAGCTACCATGGTAGACTGGTCGCACACCCGAGACTCGCACGCAATATTTGTATCGGCGCAACACCTATCTATAGTATCTATGCCACTCTTTTACACTTCCGGATAAAATATGTCGGTGTGTATACAGGATATGACGATATTTTGGGCCCTTCAGGACAGTTTTTATTTTCTCCTAAATTCATCCGATATTTCCTAAGAACAAAACTTTTTTACTGCAAAGGAAAAGGCACTTCCTTTGAAGATCCCAAAGTTTTGTCACACCCTGTATACGATTATAAGTTACCTTGGAGGAAACATTGCTGTTGGAAATAGAGGTGATTGCGCATAAAATATTTTTTCAAGAAATGTCAATTTTCTTGCTGACTATACCTAGCTTTTTTTAAAAAATCTAATAATAAGGTTTTAACATTTTTATAATTAACCTAAAGCTTCCGAAGTCCAGAATCTTGATACCCCAAAAATTTTATTGTTCGGGTGTGTAACCTGACCAGAGAAATGGAGAATACGATGTTCAGTATTAGAAACGGGTTATTTACCATACAAATATTTTGTTTTGAATGTCGATATTGTGCATGACTGTAAGAAACTCTATACAAATATCGCGTAAGTAACTTACAGAATCCTCTTCTGACTTTTCGACGCCTTTTCTGTTGTTATCATCTAATCACTGAATCCCAGGCCCTAGAAAATTAAAACGAAACGTTTTCACGATTGAAAATACTGTACCTATCAATCGTTTCTCTTACCAATCATGGTGTTCAATCTGTGGGTTATGTAAAACAAGATGACTGACTGCGAGTTTTTGAAATGCGCTTCGGTCAAAGACATACAAAGAAATAAAGACAATAGATTTAACTAACGTTTAGCGTTAATCAAGCTTTTAGAAAGTCGCAGTGCATCTTCTCGGTTGCTTGGTCGTTTCTAAACCATTAATACTAAGAAAGATGCAATAAATACAGTACAACTTACTTACTTGTGCGATTTCCATGTTTCTTTGCGTCCAATCTTTATGGAAGTCTAAAATTCAAGGTTTACTTTTAATATGAACAGATGAATACGGCATCACCACAATAATATATATTGACATTATTTTAAAGGTGGTGCTGTCAGCTTGCAGTCCGTACTTCCGCAGACTACTGAAGGCCAATCCATGCCAACATCCCATCGTTATCTTAAGAGATGTTCACGACAAGGACATGGAGAGTCTTCTTAGGTTTGTACTTGAAGTTTGTTTGACTCATGATAATGACGAACATAATAATGTTACAGAATAATGGTATTTAATATATTCCCTTAAGTTTCTAACTCACTCAAAGCCATTTTTACATCTCATAGGTTCATGTACCAAGGCGAAGTGCACATCGGTCAAGAACAGCTTAAAGAGTTTCTAAGGGCAGCCCAGCTACTCCAAGTACGAGGGCTGACTGACGTGCCTGCACCTGGACCTTTAGCTACGCTCGACCAGAAGGCTTCCCCAGTAAGTTACATCATTTTAAAAGAGACTGTTTCTGCGCCAATATAGAACGGTCTTTATAGGCGTAATTCTTTGTCCATAAATTCAATTGTTACCCTTTTACAGTCGGCCTCGTCATGGACGGAGACTGGAAGCGGTGGCTCCCGCGAAGGTAGGGACCCTCAACAACGCGAGGGCAGAAGGTCAAGGAAACCAGAAGATGCTGCCAACACACCGCCACCGAAAAGAGCCAGATCTTCAGACTTGTACCAGGCACAGTTGAAGTCCAGGTGAATAGAGATAATACTTTGTTAGGATTAAGGTTTCCAAAAAAAATCTCTGAAAGAAGTGAAGTGAAATAAAACTCTCGTTTAGTCATTCATTCTTTTCAACGTCAACCTGTTTTTTTTAAGTCCCTTTATAAGTAGATATTAATTTTGTGCAAAACATATATACAATATACACATATAAAGATATATAATATAAATCAATTATAGACCTTTAGATTTATAAATTCTTCACGTTTCTGGTTTAGGACGGAGCAACTATTGGCGGTGCAGGGGGCCAGCCCTGAACGCTTAGGGACCAACGGTCACGAGCTGTCCTTATTCGGCCAGACCTTAGACAACTCGCAAGCTCAGCACCTCTCGGGAGTTTCTAACAACCTGGTAAGTTGGAAGTTGCTCTTTAAGCAAAAACGCCATAAATTTCTCCTCGTTCCTTTATAAGCATTTTTCAAAAATCAACCCTGTTTCGTCTAGTCCGGTGACGGTGAGGAGTCCTCGTCCGACGCCGGCGCGAGTGACACAGAAGAGCCTCGCGCCAAGCAGGAGCCCCTCGACTACGACGACCCCGCGACTCTGGCCAACGCTAACGGAAACCTCTCCCATAATTTTCCTGGACTACTCAACTTGCCAGGTACGATCTACGATTATCGAGTAGGTTTCTGTCGCGTGAAAAGTTCTTCAGTTCCATACTAACATATCTCTCCTTACAGGTTTCCCAGGACTCCCCGGACCATCAGGAATGCCTGACAACTACGGTAAGTAACCCCATTCTTCACTGCACTAACACCAGTCGTACAACATGACTCAATAAACGTGCAATGGAATAATTTAGAAAATACTCTTTGACCAAAATAATTTGTAATGGAAAATATTGATGACTTCGGCATCGGTCCGAACAAAGAACCTAATAATGTCATTAATTGTACATTATCGAGTCATGTACCCAATGTATGTAATAACACTAACCATTAATAACAAGAATGACACCGAAGCGCTTAATTAGTAGTCCATTAAAACCGTTAGATAAAATGTAAAACCTGACCCAAAACAGCGCAATTACCTATATAAAGGCGTTTAGGGAATTTAGCAACGATGGAAGTTACTTAGGCAGTTGAGTCGTACGAACGAAAACAGTCAATATTGGGTTTGCGAGCACTGAACGAGACCTCCGTCTGCCCCAGGAGCGACCTGGGCGAGCGGGCCGGCGTGCGGCGCGGGCGCCGGGGACAAGCCGGGGAGCGCGGACGAGCGCTACGGGTACGCGGCCGCCGCCGGCGGCGCCTTCGCTAACGGTGAGCCCGGCAAGCCCGCGTGCCCCGAGTGCGGCAAGCTCTACAGCAACAACAGCAACCTCAAACAGCACATACTGAACGTGCACGCGGCCCGCGACCTCGCGCACTCCTGCCCCGTCTGCGGCAAGGGCTTCAAGACGCGCCAGTATATGCAGATACACATGAACTCCATACACGGCGTCAAGCAGAGGAGGCGCGACCCCCCGCCCGACAGATACACTCACAATAGCGCTTAACCTGCGGACTGATTCTAACCGCCGCCTCTGTGTTACAGGGGCGGCTCTCGCGGGCGGGGCGGCCCTCGGCTACCGGCCGCAGTGTCCGCTGTGCGGGCGCGTGTACTCCTCCACCTCCAACCTGCGCCAGCATATGCTCAATGTGCACTCGCAGACCGACCGCGACCAGTGGTTCCCGTGCCAGCACTGCGGCAAGAAGTGCAAAACCAAGCATTACCTGATCAACCACCAGCTGCAAGCGCACGGCATCCGCCAGCGACAGAACTCCTAGAGAAGGCGCGACGCCGAGCGAGCCCCGCCGCCCGTCCCGCCGCCGCTCGGCGCCTGGTGGTGATCCCGTCGTCACGCACCCCGAACGAGGACTCGAACTAGTATAACGATGTGCCAACGGAACACAAACGAGGACCGGAACAGTTTATCGATATATTCACACATAATATTTTTAGAGAGTTTATTGCGAAAGAAGGTGTCGGAAGGGCGTCGCCCTCGGTCGGGTTTGCCAGCCGCCGCGCGCCGTTCAGTTTTATAAAATGGTGGTGTCGGCATTGCAGATGCCGCGGCGCGAGGTGCGCCGGCATGCCCGCCGGCGGGCTCGGGGCCGGGGTGGGCGGGGGAGGGCGAGGTGCAGTGCCCGCTGTGCTGCGCGCGGCTGGAGGGGCTGGCGGCGGCGCGGCGCCACCTGGAGGCGCACTACCCGCGCGACAGCCCGCTGTGCCCCGTGGCCGAGTGCGCGCGCTACTTCGCGCACCCCAACTCCGTGCGCAACCACATGCGCATCAAGCACCGCCGCCAGTGGGAGAAGATGAAAACCTTGAAGTGGAGTTGTGGATGGGCCACGTAGAGGAAGAGATGTTCGAATTTCGAAAATCGAAAATTAACGGCTGTGAAACGAAACACCGACGGGCTCGCAACCCAACCGCGAAACTTTGATCTCCAGGATGCATTTTTCATATAACGCTATCATGTTCATGTAACGTTGTATAAAGCAGTAGATATAAATCGACTGAAAATTATTTTTGTAGTAGTTATAGACTGATATTATTTAAGGTTGATAATTGTAAGCGCATTATATGACATGTGATGACTGGTGCCATTGATAGGATACGAACTAATACGAAGTGCGACGTTTGTCGATCGTTCTGAAGACTTCTCGAGTGTTTGTAACTTCCATTGTTGCTTCTACGATTCTGTTTTACTTATCAATGTTTTTCAGCTGCTTGTGGTCTTGGTTTAATATTCTCTCTTTCTATCGGCGTACATAAGACCTGCACTAGGTGCAGTTGTCGAAAAACGTTTATAAGTAAAATCGATTTTGTACTCGTGTTTCGATTCTACTTAACTTTTAAGCTATATTATGGTGTCCTATAGCCACAAATTCTTTACCTAGTATTTCGTAGCATTTAATCTTGCGTGTATCTTTCTATGCGTTTAGTGTATATTGTTTCCGATATTTCCAGTAGAGCAGAGTTGGTACAATCTCTGAAGAAACCATTTGCGAGCATAAATGAATGGAGCAGTTCAACAGACAAATAATTTGACCCAAACATTTGAGTCCTTGAAAGGCTTCTCTTGTGCCAGCTTTCGCTTGGTTCTCGTACCTATTTATACTTTGACCATAGATAAGAAAGACAATACGAAATAGAATAACAAATATGCCTTTGAAAACGCAATAGTTAAGAATACGTTCAATTCCAGAGAAATTATTTTCGAAATGTTTGTTCGTGATGCCCCATTTATATAAATGCACATCTAAAACATATCTAGTCAATGTAGACAAAACGTATGATAATAATATGAAAAAAGGATTTATTTAACGTGTACATAATTCCAATCGCATATATTTTCATATATTCCTAATCAAAAAAGGGGATAACACCAAATATGTATAGAAATAGAATATATTATTTTATAATATTTTTAGATCAACAATATAAACAACAGGTTAATTGGATGGCAGTTGCCATTTTGTAATTTTTTGGCATATTACGGGTAGATTAAGGTCTTTTTTGATTTAAGAAGTACTAGTGCTAGATTCCCAAAGATATAGACTGGACATTATTATTTTTGATTTCCTGATAAACCGCACATGCTTGTATGTAGTCTTCCAAATATAGAATCCAACAGCGATAGCGGTCGTTTCTACAATCTATCAGTATTAACAATACATTCTGACACATGAATTTTGAAAAATTAGTTTAAATTATTTCCAAAACTAACATGCCTTTAAAATATATGCGATGGAAAAAATCCTAGATTTCAGAATAAAAAGTATTGGTTAAACTTAGCGAGTAGATGAAATTGTTCCTGACGCCTGTGAGGCAAGTGGTATAACTTAATAATTATAAATAAAATATTTTTAGGCGTTAAATGTAAATTTAGCAAACTCAATAACCAAATGTTCAATGTGAGTAAACGATTCTAGTTGCGATTTGTATTAGTGATACGATATATACGTAATAATTTAATTTTACCCGAAGAAGTGTCTGCTTATATAAATACATAATAAAACTACGAAGTAGAAATTTTTATATGCTATTTCATTTGTTTTCGTTACCTAGTTACTAATAATAGAAACTATGTACTAAATTAACACAACACTAAGAGGTAAGAATAAACTGCACCGAGTACTCAACAGTCAGCCGAATAAACCTAAGTTTAAAGCATATTTTCGTTTGCAGGAGGCTGCAGAAGGACCCAAGACCTGCTCCGCGTGAGAGCGACCGACCCGCGGCCGTGCCCCAAGTGCGGCAAGATCTACCGATCCGCGCACACCCTCAGAACGCATCTCGAGGACAAGCACACCGTCTGCCCTGGATACCGGTACGAACAATGCCAACATTTTAACTTAAAGCACAATTTCCGAGTATGACTTGAACTTAGACAACCAGTAGATAGTAGTATTCGTAGATAATGAAAACAGCTGAGATCAAGTCTGATCTAATGGTAACGCAATTGATCGACTTTGGTACCTAATGGACGCCAAATGACTATCTAACGGCAGCCTTTTAAATTATTCGTAAAAGCAAATTCTTTCCAATATCCATAATGGAAGTGAATGTTTCGCTTTTGGTAGAAACGTAACCTATATACATATTCTGGCTCCCCGAGCCAGCATCAGCACTTCCAATAGAGAATGTAAACATCTTGCGGACCAAATTTGCATTGTCTGATAACTTTGAACCCTAGGTATTTTTCCACTCAAGCTTTTTCTTCCAACAGCTGCGTTCTGTGCGGCACCGTGGCCAAGTCTCGCAACTCCCTGCACTCGCACATGTCGCGACAGCACCGAGGCATCTCCACCAAAGACCTGCCCGTGCTGCAGATGCCCACGCGGTTTGACCCCGAGCTGGCCAGCCAGTGAGTATGAACATACCTGTTTCACTATTCCACCCAAAAAGGTTTTTGAAATTTAATACCCCCAAATCGGAACTCAAAAATATCGGCAGCTACACTTATTTCCACTTAGCAAATAAAGTGACATCAAAAAACAAAATGTTTAATACATTATATCCAGCCGATTTAATCGAAAAGACAAGATCAACTCCATGAACACAATATAGTTAATTAACGGGAACATCACACACCAGATTATCCAAATGAAACCATCTCTTCATACTTTGACTACAACAGCATCACATCGACAGGTTACTAGCCAAAGCCGGCGTGAAAGTGTCCCCGGAGACACTGCGGCAGCGCGCGTCGCCGACCGGCCCACGCCGCTCCGACATCAAGCTGGACGCCAAGTCCGCCGCCTCCGAGAGCAGCTCCGTCTGCGGCGACAACGACAACGAGGAGCTCAGCCAGTCGCGCTACCAGGACTCCATGCCCGTCTCCCCGCCGCGTGAGTACCACAACCCTACATGACACTTATGCCACCCCGGTACCTTCGAGCATCACTGGGGGTTGGAGCAGTTAAGAGGAATGCGATAAGAGCATCTTTAAGCTGGAGTCTTCTATATGCAAAATTATACACACCAATGTGACTATGATATCTTTGAGGATCATTGGGAGTTACATTTTGTTGAAGAAGTTAAGGAAAACGCGACAGCAGTGTCTTTGAGCAGTGTTCTCTCGGGTTTGGGTAGCGAAATACCTTACACAATGTGCATAGGGGATAGTTTTCCCTAACACTCTTCCCAACTCCTCAGGTCTTTCAAAAACTAAAACGCTATAACATTTTCGGAAGCAATGAAAAAGTAACGACCAATTTGTATCTTCGGCAGATTTAAATAACCTGGCGAACACCACCATCACCAAAGTGCCCGCGGTCCGCGCCGTCACCGCCAAGACCGTGGAGGGCCTGCCGCACGGGCTGGCCGCCGCCGCCGGCCTCAAGCACGACGAGTACCCCGCCGGCTACGGAGGCAGCTCGGCCCTGCTCGACACCTACCTGCAGTATATCGGTGAAAACATGCTTGGTACTTACCATTCTAATGTCGGAGTCGTCGGCTCTCATGTAATGCGACGACTGACCGAAACTTCCCTCGACAGGCATGAACGCGAAGCTGGCACAGATGAGCGCACTGCACATGGACCGGAAGACGTACGACGAGCGGTCGCCGCAGATGGGCTCGCTGCCGCCGCCGCCCACCAACCTGGCGCACCAGCGCTTCCTGAAGCAGATGCAGCGCCAGTACACGGACGGCATGGGCAAGCCGGACATCATGCGCGAGTCGGACGAGCCGCTCGACCTCGGCAAGGAGCGCCAGCGCAGCGCCAGCCTCGGCGACGCAGACGACAAGCACGACGACAAGGACAACGGGAAGGACTACTACAACAAGGAGTACGCCGACGACGAGCGCACACGGAACCACTCCGAGATGGAGCTCGAGCACAGCGGGCACGACGACGGCGACTACTCCGAGGACGAGCACAACAAGACCTCGTCATGAGGGGACGGCGCGCGGCGCGCGGGCCCGGCGCGGCCGGACTAGTCGCGCGACTCGGTCGCAGCCCGCCCGCCCGGTTAGGACATTGTTTTGTTGAACGTATTTCGAACGGTGCTTGAGTGTTATGTTTTGTGGTCGTTTAGCTGATTCGTTTTGTAATAACGGTTTTATTGTTGACCCGTGGAATGTCGTCGGTGCCATTTCCGATATATTATAATGTACATTTAATTAGGGTTAAATCGGTTGCTGATAGTTATACGGGGCCGGTTGTTCGGCCGCGGGATCGACGCGAGGAGGGGTGGGTCGGCTTGGTAGCTGGAGCTGGAGGGTAGGTTGTTAGCGTTCGCTTGAGGAGCGGTGCGTCGCCGTCGCGCGTCGCGCTTCGGTGCACTTCACACTCGTTTTATGATCCGTTAGTGAGACATTATTTTTGTACCCGATGTGATATCACTCGCATGTTCACGTAGGTACCCGCGTACACGCAGTAGGGCCCAGTCTCGCCACGCGTGAGATAGTCTAGTAGTTAATGAGAAACTAGTGAGTAGTGTTTTGTATGTGTATGTAAGCTCCCTGTCACTTAGTAGGGTCTTACATAGTAATTCCATCCATCTACCTCAGCATTTGGGCCAATGCGGCAATGTTATAAATGAAAAAAAAGATATCCACACAAATTGTGAAATTCCATCCATCTACCTCACTTCAATAGATTTTATTTAATATTTTATACAATTTATAGATATAAAAACTGTTGTTTTATGCATTTTGCAGATTGCATTTATATATACTATATAGAGTATATCGTAGGTAAAATATATGCAAGTCATTAGACCGTTAGTGCTGCCCGTAGCCACTCGTATAAATAACGTTTCGTTTGTTAGAGTCGCACGCACTAGACTAGCGCCGCACTCGCCGCTAGGGGACAGGACCTGACGTCAGGCCACTGACTAACAAATACTTATCTTTGTATACGAACAAATAAAACAGAGCTTAAATCATACTATTATTGATAAAATATAAATTGATACGAATTGTATACTGAATCGTTACAACAAATCGTACGCGATATACTCGATAATGATATTAACGTAAACAACTAATTAAATCATAAATTATAACATCTCAATACTTACTGAGACTGAGAATATTTTTCAAAAAGTATACTATTATCGCGTTATCAACAATTGGAAGAGTTCAAAATAAGATATGATTGTTTAGGTGTAGATCGAGGTGATAAGTACATAATAAATAGTAACAAAAAGCAATAAATAATGTATACCTTGATGTTGCCTTTGAATGTGTAAATAATTGTTTAGTGACGGTTTGCGTTGCGTCCCCCGCGCCGCGCGCCCCGCGCCCCGCTTCCCGCGCGCCCCGCGCCTCGCGCGCCCCGCGGGCGCCCTCGCGGGGGACTGAAGGATTACGTTGTAGTAACTTGTGGGCCGGTTACTTAATAACAATTACTGTGATTACATTCTCATGTTAGCCTTCAATACTTATACATATTTTTTAGAGTACAATGTTATAGTTATTTAGTATATCGTAAGTGTATTTTTAAGCGAGTCACAAAATATATTTACTTCTCCGAATATATTAGAGTTCACTAGAACAATAGATGAAAGCATTTAACCTTTTTATATGAGAGTTTATGGATTTATTGAGATAGCCACACTGCCACATGGGTCTCGTGAGTTGTCAATGTTGCCATTAGCGGGTGTGTGGTGTTGCCATAAATTCATATTTAAATAGATTAAGTTCTACGGGTTGATTGAAGATTTTGTTTGTGTGTTAGTGAAACTTGATGAGTTATGTCAGTTTGGTTTGCGTAAACATAATCTTGTTGACAGTTAACAGTGTTGCCATAGTGAGTAATTAATTATTTTTCGACTGTATATAAAATAAGTTTTGATTGTTTAGAAAATGAGTGCTTCATTGATAATTTGAGTATCGTAAATATAGAACGTTTTATTTAGATTATTCTATCACTACTACGTATTTGTACTCATAGTTCTTTTTAGATTATAGATATTGATGCACATTACTACATAACATTACAATAGACGGTTACCAGAATATATTAAGAAAATATTTTGCATATTATTATATATTTTTTCAATACATGCCACATGAATTAGAAAAAAGTTACATCGATAATTTCTTGTTGAAGACTTTTTATCTTTGGGATATAAAGTCGTGACGAGACAATAGTGCCGCATAGCCTGAGGCAGTCCTTTGGATATACGACACTTTTGTCTAGGACAGGAGGACAGTTCGAGAGGCTCGATGCAGCTTTTTACCGCACTGTACAGTTGTTGAAATTCAGAATATATATGTATACCAGTGAAGAAAATATTATAAAAACTAGGACTTTAAGTCGACGAGTATGCTCTCTGTAATATTGTATAATACTTACGTTTAGTTACCTTGTGAACTTTCGAAGTTCGATATTAGTTTTTTCTTTGTTTTAATAAACACTTTACCTCATTAGCATGATGTTTCATGTAAAACTTTTTTAGTTTATCTACTTATCTGTAACGTTGAGTTTCCTTCCGAAAAGGCGGAACGCGATCTTGCGAAAGGTATAAAGATTACGGCAATGGTCCCTTGATAGCTTATTTGCGAATGCACTGACGAAACCATTTTCTACAACAGAATGATTTAAATTATTATTTACTAGCCGGCTACACTCACGAGAATAAGTCGAGACACTCGACCGGTGCTCGAGCGGTACAGACCTTCATCCTGAGTCATCCTGCGCTCGCGCGCCCTCGGTGTCTCGACTTATTCTCGTGAGTGTAGCCGGTTAGTTAGTAATAATATGAAAACTACTCATGTTAGTTTTAATAATAATATAGAATGATTTTAATCCTAAATATTTTTGAAGAGGCAGAATATTATTCGAGCTGTAAGCAATTTAAATCCTAGGATGCGTTGAATAGAAAGCACAAAATATAAATTAAGTTTAATTTATATATATTCACATTAAATGATTTAAGGTTTGAAATGAACAGTTAATTTTATCATCATCAGACAGTAAGTGTCATTCAATCAACATTCTTCCACAAACTTTCAACAAGAAGGAATATTCTTGTTGTTCTAAAAAGGGCACTGCTCGCAATGAACATACTAAATTAAGCCCATTTACTGGTGTATATATTGCAGTGTTCTATCTCTAGTCGAATAGACAGGCTCACATTTTGTTTACCTCCAGTAATATTTACGGTGCCATCTTTAGAATAACTATATTACGAGTACCTTTCCTTCATTAGGTACATTTATAATTTCCCTTTTGAAGATATGCAACCTTTTGATTGTTTGTATGGTGATGGTGCTACTGTGTACGACTGCCGCTGAAGTGTTGCCATCACTCTTTCATTTCTACTTAGTTCGGCGCTACCAGCTCTTTATTTTGTAAGTATTGACTGCATCAAGGTAACCAGGAGAAACAAAATTGGTCTTTTTAATAAATGATCAGACATTTTTACACACAATATAAAGTGACATAATACCTATTTATTGGTTATACTTATCAAATAATGAGCTGGAAGTATATTGCATAACATTATGTTGATCCCGTATTGATTGGGTTCGTAACGTGTCAAAGGCCGCGCCATTGAATCCGTTAGGTAGCTGTACGCCGCTTCACTACATTACTATAATATACAACAATAATAAAATAATTGTTTTGAAACTTACTCGTTTTATTTATTTTAAACTATTCAACCCCATCAAATGATCATCACCTGGCTAACAAGTGATGGTGATTAATTTGTTTTAAAGCCTCATTTGGATTGTGTACATTATATTCATGAGATGATTCATGCAATATTATATAATTAAAGTCAACAATTTAATTACTATATAATGAATTACTTATGAAATACTTAATGATATTATACATATAAGAATGATGATAGAATAAAAATATAAACATTACTACCGAAAACAAACTATTTATTTTATGGAATCACATCGACTTCTCATATATTAATGTTTCTTAAATAAATAATGCCTATATCTACAGGAATAATAAATATATTACACATATATATCACGCACATATAATATAACTAACTACATGCTATATTACTCTTACAAATATATCTACTCGAAGGACACAAAAAAAATCATGTTTTAACTAGAAGCGTGAAGGAAGAATTAATTATATTTGGGCAATTTGTACAAAAAGTTAACATCTAAAGCTTCAGTGAAAATTACATCTTTTTATAGATATTTTAAGAAGTGTCATTTGTAACTTCCCTTAATCCTTTTTAATTTGCTTCTTCTTAGTGAAGAAATAATGAACGCCCATTAGAGCGCTCATTCTGGAACAATAGAGATGTGCCTGTCATTTTGTGATCGAAAACAAATCAACTGATGAACACAAATATAATATTAATGATAATCTGTTTTCATTTTAATATTTTGAACTGAATTGTTTTTGTCAGAATTTCAATGGCGAATTCAATAATTAATTTGCTGCAAAAGCATGCTGACAGTACATACACCTGATGGTTAGCGGACACGTGCAACACCATATGCATTGCTGATACGTTGCTAACCCCTAAAGATACCCCTGATACATTTCGGAGAGTGTGAGACGGAAATGCATGAACTTATTCCGCCATCCCCATTCTATCACCGAGCGACCAGACGTACGGCAAGCCGTCATCAATTTATGGTTGACATCCCTTTTGCTCGCACCAAGCGCTTTGCTTCGTCTTCACGAGGAGTGGAACTCTCTGCCGGCATCTGTGTTTCCGGATAGCTATAATCTGGGTGTCTTTAAGATAGGAGTGAACAGGATTCTTCTAGGCGAGCTTGCTACTTCTTCGGCCGCATCGTCACTTAACAACAGATGAGATAGCGGTCAAACGCTAGCCTATAAATAATAAAAAAATGACTCATTAATACCCCTTTCAAGGGACTCCACATTGTAGCTCTCGTCTAGATCTTACAAGATAATGAGACAAAGCAGTAGTAAACTTATTCCTATTCTATCTAGTACTCACATGAGGCCCATATGCTATTTCTTGGAGGCGAGCGCGATGCCCAGGCCGACGATGCCGCCGAGCGCAAGCACGGCGCCGCCAGCCACCGCCATACCGATCAGACCCTCCTTCTCCATTCGCTTGTTGATTTGACGCTGGAATCAAGCAGATGCCATGTCAGCATTGGAACATTGAGCTGTTGAACGCCAAAATATAGAGAACATAGTCATTACTGTTCTAATGAGAAAAGCATAGTATACTGTTCGTAATTACATAGAAGACAAAGATGCTTGCAACATGCCACTTCTGCAGTAGCCAACTGGCACATAAGAAACATAACAATGTAGAGCCCCTCAGTTTCTTGTCGTATCTTCCGAGTAGTGATTATTTTTCCGATTTGGTGGTAGTCATTGTGATAATTTGACGTTCATAAGTGCGTCTGTGATGCCAAAATGATTAGAGATTTTGATTAGATTAGAATATTTACTTTCCTGAAAGAAAGAATACTCTTTGGACAGACCAAAATGCTAGCTTGTGATATTTATGAAATAATGTTCATAAACCAGGAAAAAGAAAATAGTATTATTAGGTACAAAAACAGGAAAGTCACCTCGTAATTATATTTTTAATAAGGAAAAGATGTCATCAATAAAAATAAATAGTTCCTGATAAAGTTGCATGTGACATAATATGGGTGAACTGATAACTTTATCTCGAGTCAGTTGGCAACACACTGATAGTGATTTTACAGATAAAATGTGCAGGTAATAATAGGAACCTGCATGTATATTATAAGAAGGTAGGCACTAGGCAGGTACCGATTCTCAAATTGTAAGTATGACATGTTAACAATTCAATCTAGTAGTTACATATCCAAGATAATAGAATATACATAATAAATAATTAATAACTTCTTATTTGTTGTAAGTTGTAATAATTGAGTTGATTGAGAAGCTCCATAATTCTTTAAAAGCATGCATTATTCATGTGAATTTAATAGTTCTAATCATTAATATTATCAATTAGTTCCTAGATGCAGAGGACCATGTGTGCACAACACTCAGACACAAAGGCTGATCTGCATCACCAATAACTTCATGTTTCATTTATTGGAACTGACTGATGAGACGAGCAAGACGTTCGCCTGATGGTAAACGCCACGCCTGCCCATAACAATTGCAGTGCAACTAGAAACTTTTAATACCATAAAAAGCAAAGTGCTATGCAGGCACTACATTGCGCCCATCACACCGAGACATCAGATGTTAAGTCTCATTTGCCCAGTAATGTCCTTGGCTAATATCTCTGTTGTATATACATACACCCTAGTTATAAGTTTGTATTTGATTGTGTCGATTAAGCCTACCCTCCTTCATTATCTGTTTTATATATATTCCTACCCTACTATGATTTGTCACTTGATTTTCTAAGCTACTTAGCTCAATACACGAATTACGTAATTTGGTGTTTTATTGGAAATATAACAGTGGCGACGAGTCGAAAACATGAACAATGGAGCGTAAATCAGTGAAATTTCATGAGTTTAATGTGAAATGTGACAATTGGGACAATTACATCGACAGACTTAAATATTGTTTTGAGGCGAATGGCGTCGTCTCAGATTCGGTTCAAAGGGCAAATTTCTATACAGTATGCGGCGCACAAGTGTTCGAGACTCTTTTGGCTCTGATTACACCCAAAAAGTCTAGTGAAGTGACATTTAGTGAAATTGAAGTGATCCTAACCAAACATTACAGCCCAAAACCCAACGAGATTTCTGTGTCGTACAAATTTTACAAGCG
Organism: Petrophora chlorosata; assembly: GCA_951640565.1. Taxonomy (NCBI): domain Eukaryota; kingdom Metazoa; phylum Arthropoda; class Insecta; order Lepidoptera; family Geometridae; genus Petrophora; species Petrophora chlorosata. Next base: position 18,987,430 of record OX621191.1, on the reverse strand, counting down.
CGATCAACAACAAAGCGAATCCGCCTCAGAATACATAGCGCAACTCAGAAAAATCAGTGCAGGCTGTAATTTTAAGGACATGGAAAGGATGCTTCGTGATAGATTGGTGTGCGGTATGAACAATCACAATTTGCAGTACGAACTTTTAAAGAAAGACAATTTGCGATACGAAGACGTAGTAGATGCTATGTTATCGGCCGAAAGTGCGGGGAGGGACGCTCGTATGATGCAGAGCGCCTCCGTCGCCGGCGCCGCCGCCAGCTACGACGCGACGGCAGCGGGCGCCGCGGCGACGTCGACGTCGTCGACTTTATGTGAACCTATGGACGTCAACGCCTTGCAGTCCAAAGCGAATGTTCGACTATGTTATCGATGTGGAGACCGGCACGCGGGCGAATGTCGTTTCGTTAACGCCGTGTGCCACTTTTGTAAGAAGAAAGTTCATATTGAGAAAATATGCACCGCCAAAAAGAGAAGTCGTTCTGGAAAAATTAACTTTGCTGAAGACGAGACTGACGTGCAGCTTAATGGCATTTACAACGTGGAGAGCACGACTCGCTCTCGCGTCCCGGCGTACGAGGTGAAGCTGTTACTGGACGGCGCGCAGGTAGCGATGGAGGTGGACTCCGGCGCCGCCTTCTCCCTGGTGAACCAACAGACGTGGGCGCGCGTACGCTCGCGCACGGCGCTACGCGCGGTGCCCAGCCGCCTGTGCACGTGGAATAGCTCGCCGGTCACAGTGATGGGACAAGCTCAAGTGCAAGTACAATATAAGGACATTAAGTGTGAATTGAATGTCATTGTAGCTAAGGGCTCGGGACCGAATTTATTGGGACGTGACTGGTTCGAAGCACTAGGTATTACTTTAAATGTTAATATGATATCTGAAATGGACATGACGGCGAACAATCAGATTATAGGTAAGCACGGCGAGGTTTTCAGAGACGGACTCGGTACTTACAGGGGGAATCCTGTGGCTATACATTTAAAACCAGACGCGACTCCTAAGTTTTTAAAGGCCCGTCCCGTACCTTATGCTATTAAAGACAGAGTGGAAAAAGAGATAGATCGCTTAGTAGGTGAGGGGGTACTTCGCCCCGTGTCTTTTTCAGATTGGGCAACACCGGTTGTCCCTATACCCAAAAGAAACGGGGACATACGTCTTTGCGGCGATTACCGTAGTACGGTGAATCAGGCTACGGAGTCTGATACCTACCCTATGCCTACGGCTAGTGAAGTGTTTGCTACGATTGCTGGGGGAAAATTTTACACGACACTCGATCTTGACCGCGCATATACACAGGTGGTCGTCACGGACGCCACAGCACGGTTGTTAACCTTAAATACATGCAAAGGTTTGTTCTCAGTACACAGATTGGCTTTTGGTGTGAAAGCATGCCCGGGAATTTTCCAGCGGTTGATGACGGCGCTACTGGCGGGCGTTCCCGGCGTCGCGGTACTGATTGATGACGTCATCGTCAGTGGCCGGACGATGTCGGAGATGACGCAGCGCCTCGACACTGTGCTGGATCGCATCGGTAAGGCAGGCTTGCGGCTCAACCGGAACAAATGTAAGTTTGCCAAAGAACGCGTAGAGTTTCTGGGTTTTGTAATAGACGCTGAGGGTATTCATCCTGCACCCAGCAAAGTTGAGTCTATTGTCAACACTCCTGAACCGAAGAACGTTCAACAGCTACAAGCGTTTTTGGGATTGTACAATTTTTATGAGAGGTTCGTACCTCACAAAGCCACCATACTCGAGCCTCTACATAGGTTGCTCGACAAATCACAGTCTTGGCAATGGACGGACAGGGAGCAAACGAGCTTCGATACAGCTAAACGTTTGCTGTCATCTGACTTGACACTCGTACATTACGATCTAAATAAGCCGCTCGTACTCACTTGCGACAGTTCAGAATACGGCGTCGGCGCTGTGTTATCACATGTTATGGACGACGGCCACGAGCGCCCCATAGCTTTGAGTTCCAGAACTCTGCATAGTCACGAACGCCGTTACTCACAACTAGACAAAGAGGCCACTGCAATCTCATTCGGAGTTGGCAAGTTCCATAATTATCTAATGGGAAGATCCTTCACTATAGTGACGGATCATAAACCGTTGTTGGGTATTTTCGATCCAAAGCGACCTATGCCCACGGTATTGTCACCTCGCTTAACGAGAATCGCGATTGTGCTGACGTCACACAATTATAATATTGTGTACAAACCGGGACAACAGATTGGTCATGCTGACGGATTAAGTCGATGGCCACAGCCTGTTCCAGACCAACCTGAACAGCAGCTGTGTGACGTCTTACTGATGGCAGAGACACCAACGGACTTCCCTGTCGATGCCGACCAGATAGCATTAGCAACGAAGCGAGATAGATTTTTATCTCGTGTCAGTCATTACGTGCTAAGCGGTTGGCCAGCTAGAGTTACCGATGATGAACTGCGTCCATACTGGTTGCATCGTTCGGAACTTTCTATGCATGAAGATTGTATCCTACTTGGTTGTCGAGTCGTGGTACCGCCATCATTGCGTGAAACGGTTCTGCGCGCTTTACATAAGACACACAACGGCATCGTCCAAACGAAAGTACTGGCCAGAAGTTATGTTTGGTGGCCAAAACTCAACGAAGATGTTGAGGCATTAGTAAGCGGATGCAGCAAATGTCTCGAAAATCGGCACATGCCCCCGAAAACAAAGTCTGAGTGGATCACACCTACAAAGCCTTGGTCTCGAATAAATGTGGACTTTGCCGGACCTTTTCAAGGTAAATATATATTGATTGTTGTCGACGCATATTCCAGATGGCCTGAGGTAAGTGTGGTAAACAATATGACTGCGGGAACGGTCGTCAGACACTTCAGAAATTTGTTTGCTATCCATGGTTTGTGCGAGACATTAGTTTCCGACAACGGAACGTCATTTTTGTCAGCTGAAGTTAAGCAATTTCTGGAGGCGAATAAAATAAAACATATCACGACAGCGCCTTATCATCCGGCCACAAACGGCTTGGCCGAAAGAATGGTGCAAACTGTTAAAGATAAGTTGCGCAAAATGGACGACATCTCTTGGGATGTTAAGATTCCTCGCATGTTACTGGGATTGCGAGTAACCCCTTGCACAATAACTAACAAAAGTCCCGCTGAACTCTTGATGAACAGGCGCCTACGTACGTTGTTAGACGTTATACATCCCGATAATCGTGTTCGAAACAAAACAGATCAACAGATTACCAATAATGCTCAAAAGGTTAATCGAGAAACTAATGTGGGCCAAAGTGTTATGTATAGAAATTATAGCAGCGGACCTCGTTGGTTGCCTGGAACGGTGGTTAAAAAGCAAGGGCCATCCAGTTATCAAGTGGCAACTGGCGATGGTAATGTTGTTAACCGACACATTGACCAACTGGTTAGAAATAAAAACAGAGAAGATACAGACCAGGAAAGAGAGAATAAAGAAATAAATACTGAAGAGTCAAGTATTGAAATGGAAAGCAGAGATGAAGGGAAAGATGATGTGGGAGGTACGGACTTGAGTCAGGAAATCATTGAAATACCGAGTCCGGACAAATGGGCAGAGATGTTAGGTATACCTAGTGATTATGAGTCTGGCTATTCTGGGGGCAAAATTAAAAGTAAAGTTATATCTCATAGTAAAGGCCCTTATGAAAGGCCTGATTCATTGTATATCGCTTAGACATAAAGTTGATGTGAAATATTAAATATATATACATATATAATATTATATAAATACAAAATTGTTAACTTTAAGTATAAGTTAAAGTTAAAATATATTTTGTATACATGGGGGAAAGGTATGTTGTATATACATACACCCTAGTTATAAGTTTGTATTTGATTGTGTCGATTAAGCCTACCCTCCTTCATTATCTGTTTTATATATATTCCTACCCTACTATGATTTGTCACTTGATTTTCTAAGCTACTTAGCTCAATACACGAATTACGTAATTTGGTGTTTTATTGGAAATATAACAATCTCAATGTTTTATTGCATTATATTATTAATGCAGTGTGGGACTGTGGGTCACACAATGGGCATTGACTTTAATGGTAAAAGAATAAGTCGATCCATTCAAAAGAAATAGTATATACCTCTAAAGCTAAAACTTGCTGGTTAGCTGGCTCAATCTCCAGGAATGACTTGACATAGTGCAGTGCTTTGTTGTATTCCTTGATTCTAGCATTGCCGATGGCAAGGTAGAACAGGTAATCTCTTTTGCCTTCTGGATGCGAGTTAAACAACTCTTTGAGGAGGAGGATTCCCTGAAATTATAAGGAAACAAAATGTAAATACAGGTTATGTTATTAAAGAAATAATATACTAATGAAACCTGTGCATAACAAACTTGACCATGAGTTATGGTCAAGTTTCATTCATATATCTATGTATGATATCACTACACATCTACAGATGACTAAAAGAGTCAGCAGCAGGGGTTTGCCATTGTGTAAACATTCTGTTTTGATCTGTGTTTGTTCCTAACAAAAACATATTATGATATGACTTTTTATGTGTAAAAATACATTATGGTGACACATTTTTGAGTTATAGCCAAATAAATGACTTAGCATATTAGCACATTTACCTACACGGGATTGAAAAGTTAATTGATCTTTGAATTTGATCAAGTATCCCACATTCTCACAAAATTAGCATATTGTCTGTAAGAAATTGCACAATGGATAGTGTACAATGGTAACACCTGATTTTTATAATATGTATTGACTATTGTTTTCTTGTGTATTTGGTCTTCAATAAGGAATTATTGTATTGTACTGCTTATTGATTGGAAGTAAACATATCAACAAAAACCGTAACACTTCACCCTTTGAACTATACACAAGTAAACAACAATAAAGGACCACTGACCTCAAATGCGGCGAATATCAAGCATCAACAAGACCACAAACCTTTCTAATATCTGTGGGGTATTTACTTCTGACTAGGCACCAAGCGTACTCAAACTGCGCCTTGTGCGTCACGTTACCCTGATGCAACTGCTCATGGAACACCCTCTCGAACTTCTATAAAACAAAAACGTATAAACACATCAGCACAATGCAAAACGTGAGTCACACATCGTTGCACATTTGTTGCACAAAAAAACACATTACTTGCAAATCTTCCGAAGATACGACTTCATCTAAGACGTCTTCCATGGTTGCAGCGAAAATAACTTCGCAACAAGATTCTCTTAAATTTAATAGCTAAGGCTGAGAGCTTGAAAGTTTTTCACTTTAACCACAAACGAAAATTTTAATTGATCGAAATGCTGCGATAGATAAGTGCGCTGTGTTGAAATGTGATGACAGATGAGATGACGGTACGAGGCATTGTGACACTTGTCAGCTTGGTGACAGTGACATCTAATCAAAGAGGTAAACCTAACAGTTTATGATACTATGCTAGTGTTGACTTGCCTCCCATTGAAATCTTCCAGCGAATCGACCCTTTGGCTCTTTATAGCGAATATACGGTGGCCTTGAAAAGGTCTACAAAAATATTTAATAAAAGGGCTAGGACTCACGAGTTGTCGCCGCGTTCTCGTAGCGTAAACTCGCCCCTGATTAAGAGTATCGGAGATGCTTGAAACCTAGGTCAACTTATTCGAAAAACTACGCGCGTCCTAGTTGTTTTATTTAATATTTATAATGAATCAAACTCACGACAACTTTCATGCAAAAACGGTCTAGAAATGGTTATGTTGCCCTTATGTAAGACTTGGCAAGTTGAACTTTCTTTCTATCAATGTCAGGCCAATATTAATGTCATTGTCATGAATCATGTTAACTTCACAATTACATTATCATTCCTTCAGCGTTGTCGTACCCAAAGAAAAAGTATATACTAAATTTTAGGTCGTACCGGTGTGGGTATATTTATCCGATTTCGGGTAATTTAGGCCATAAGCAGGTAATCGATGACTGGCGGGTAATTTCAGGTTATATTACGACAAAAAACATTTTACTATCGTGAGTGAGCGGAACGTGAACCTTTTTTTTTTTTTACTATTTATAGGCTTGCGTTTGACCGCTATCTCACCTGTTGTTAAGTGATGATGCGGTCGAAGATGTAAATGTAAAAACAGAAACCTTTCGTTATATAAGAACCTCCGACTACGACTTAAAACTTAAAACATTTTTTCCGATAATTTTTGTAGTTTTATTCATAACTTTATGATTTTACCAAGATTTTATTATGTCATTTTCTTGTTTGTCTGTCAGTTCTTTCGGGTGGAATCTTCCAACACAAATTTCAAGCACTTCACGATTAGCTATCCCGCTGAAACTTTCACGGTAGGTCACAACTTGAAGACAATGCAATCTAAGTCCATAAAAACGAAGTTTTAGATTATTTTATTAACCTATTAAGGATTCTTGTTTATGATGTACGTATCATGGCTGCCATATATATTTTTTTAAGGTAATATCTTTTAACGCGCGGCCAATTAAGCCTGCCCATAACAATTGCAGCATTAGCCAGAGCTTTGTATTGCGCGGTACTGCACTGCGCTCATCACCCCGAGACAATAGCTTTCAAGCATATTTACGCTGCTAAAATCATAACCCTTCTATTTGCTTCGGCGTAGTTGGGTAAAAAGAGATGTGTAGTATATATTAACAGTCAGTAGATATTATATTATATATCAAAACGCTAAAGAATAAGAACCTACGTAATTAATTAACTCATATTTTTAAATTAAAAATCCACTATTACACGAAACGGGTAATTTTTGAAAGAGTTTCGGATTTATTCATGTTTGACTATCGGCAACACCTCAATTCTTCCATTGTAAAAATTGTGCGGGGCATTGTGCGGTGCGAGATTTTCATTCGTTTTTGTATTATTTGATGAAAAAGAACTTTTGTTTGAATATCAATTATAAATAGCGTACTGGGAAAATTTTTCATAATGCAGAGCGTAATCAACACGGTGAAGGGCACCGCCCTCGGAGTCGCGGGATACCTGACACCGGTTTTAAAAGTACGTTTATCTTTGTGTTGTTATCACGGCATCCTGACTAATTTGTTCAACTAGCTTTGGTTTTTTTTGAACATAACCAGATTATTAATTGACCACATTTATTTCCTTTGTACAGTTTAAAAAATATTTTTTTATGTAGACTAATATTTTGATTAGACGTCTCTGGGAACGTTGATGTTGTGCTTCAGTCAGTAATATGTAGAATAAGTAAAAAATATTATGCCTCTGGTGTTGTACCCATGGTCTATGGAGACTACTTTCGGTCAGGTGATTCACGTTGACAATCTGCAAGTTTGGCAACACTCATTTTAATGAAAGAAAAAGTTGTTGTAATTATCTACTTAACAAGCTATATTGCAAGCAGTCACTCAAACTATACAATTATTGTAGGAATCAAAATTCCAAGAGACAGGAGTGCTAACTCCTGAAGAGTTTGTAGCAGCGGGTGAGCATCTGGTCCACCACTGCCCCACGTGGCAGTGGGCCAAGGGAGAGGAGACCAAGATCAGACTGTACCTGCCAGCTGACAAGCAGTTCCTCATCACCAGGAATGTACCCTGCTATAGAAGGTGTAAACAGGTATCTGTGATAACTGTCATGGTATTGAAACATTTATTACTGTAGATCTATACCACTACCTATTACCTATATATGCTGTGCCCTGGAGTCTCATCCACATGGACAGTTTTCCATTATTTGTTCCGAGCCGATATCCGGAATCCATCTTGAGTCAAGCACCTATCTTTTTACGGGTTTAAGCCTCAGCAACTTCCTCCTTTCAACTTCCGGCGCCACCATCGCTGTGATTTTGGCGGGCAAGATGGCGGCGCACGGAGTGGGGCGCGGATTTAAATTCATTATAGCGTCGTCTTTCGATGCGGCAACAAGTCTTAGCAAATAAATTGAAAAATTTAAAATTATTTTTAACGAAAAATTTTAATTTTTTAGCCTTACGTTTAAGAATTATAAAATTAATTCCTCCCTTCGTCATGGAGAACGAAAGTGATAATTGTAATGAACATCTTTCGCGAAAGAGAAGTTGTTCTTCAAGTTTCAGCAGTGAAGTGACATCGGAGGACCCTATCGGAGAACCTGAGAGGAAGAGATCGAAAAGATCTAATGTAAGTGATTTGAGATTTGAATTTCTTTCACAACAAGTGGCTTTCTTGACATATTTGATTTCTCAAAAACTTCATGGGCCCCAATTGAGTGCAATACCGTTAGCGATCTCATCGGTTAGCGATACCACATCTTTTCCTAACTTCAATGACGATGTGGGTTTGCACGCGCCCCTCATTACGAGTGTTACTGATAAGCAACAGCTACGATTATCGACTACGTCGAAGGATCCGCCCTTTCCTAAATCAAATGAGAATCATTTAGCAAAGTTATCCCAGCTACAAAGATTTAAATGCAGTGATTGGAATACAATTAGTTTTTCCGAGGCTCAGAAAAAATACTTGTCTACCCCCGGTTTTATAGAGTTAAATGTGAATAATGAGTTAAGGCGTTTCATTTCTTCCGGAACTAACGAGGATTGCTTGTATTTGTTGGAGAGAACGTATGCAGCATTATCGAATGCTATTCTAACTCAGAAGGACGAATTGCGAACTACTTTACAAAATATTATAGATTGGTCAAGTGACAGTAACACTATGCTGTCACCTAATTCCCTTTTTGATAAAGTTCTGCAAGTATTTGATAAGAACTCTAACTACACAAGTGTAACTGATGATATTTTGCAAATATCATGTGGCAGGCGGGCTGATTGTATTCAAATGCGCAGACAATCTCTTCTCAATCAAATTTCAGAAGAGTTTCATTGTGGAGCATTACAGAAAATACCACCTAGCGCAGAAAATCTTTTTGATGGTGACCTGCTGGCTGCCTACTTGCAAAAAATTGGGGGGGCCGACAAAATAACACCTTGTTCACAGCCAACACAACAATTAGGTGCAAATAGTAGCCATAGACGTGCCTTTGACAAAACATCAAAGCCTTCCATAAGCAAGCAGACTAACGAAAACTTTCTTCGAGGAAATGCTTCAGCCATCAAGGACAAATCAACGTTCCATGCAAGATTGTCAGGAAACATCGGCGATAGATCATCCAACCTCATGAGTAAGCGCTATTTTAAAGGTACAAGAGGAACCAACGGTCAGCGCCAGCTACCTGTTAACATATTTTCTAGTTCTGAAGACGGACGGGTCGCAAGGTGCTTATCATGTTTAACGCAAACACATTGCCTTCATGGTAGTCCTAATGTAGCGACTCGACTGGACTATCAATATGGACAAGTCTGTACTGGTTCCGACACAACGCCTGGAAGTTCTCGGTGTTACATGGGATACCAGATTCAACACGAAGTCCCTGTCGGAACTGAAGTGCCTAACGCTACGCATGGCACTTCACAGTCAGATGGCCAAAGGCAGTTGATCCCTCATACAGGCCCAGTTCCTTTTGGGGTGGCTCAAATTTGCCTCATTCGCGGTACGCAGAGGGAGATTACATTGTCGGACACTGCAATACTTCAGCCGACAGCTTCCCAAAGCTCACCGAAACAAACAAGCGAGTTTACCAGAACCTGTGTTCACAGCAATAAAGTAGTGGTTAGAATCTGCTCAGGGCTCACATCAGATACATATCGGCCCGATATGCCTGACAGCGCAGTACTTCCCGGGCAGACGCAATTGCGAAGTCAACACCTAATCTCGAGGCAAATCCTGCCCGGATTATCATCTGACGACTGCGGCGACGGAGCTCATAATCTAGAGGTGAATCACGCCCTAAGTGGAACTGTTTTCGTCACAGACGGTTCGCGTAGTCCCGAAGTACGTATCAATGAACACACAGGACTAAGATGCGTTTCTTCAAAATGCGTTCCATCGACGCTGGTGCTACAAAATGGCGCGGCTGGTTCTCCCACCGAACTTCACGCTCCTGATACTGTCGCATCAGAGCACAGCGAGAGGTCAGTACATCTCAATAACTCCGAAGTGGAAGATGTACTTTTGGCGAGCGGAATCACAAGCGCGTGTCATTCAAGAACCATGCTGTATTCTGAACCTTCCACGAGTATTGATCGACACAAGGAACGGAGTGCACCCACCAGAGATCCAAGACATTCATTTGGAAGCGTGGCTGATTTTGGATGGATAGATGAACTCAGGGATTGGACAGACGAAGAAAGATCCTTGCTGATGTCAAGTTGGCGTAAATCCACTTTGAACACGTATAAGCCTGCATGGAATAAGTGGAAAAAATGGTGCATCTCTAAAAATATCCTTTTCCAAAATCCGAGTCCGGAGCAAGTTGCTCGTTACCTAGCATATCTACATAACAGCGAAGGTTTGGCTTATCGGACGATATTACTACACAAATCCGTAATTAGCACATTTACAAATATTACAAGAAAGACAGACTTGTCATCAAACTTTTTTGTCAAACACATTCTTAAGGCTATTTCGGTTTCTAAAGAGAAAAAGGCTAAGCCTCCTATCTGGAATGCAAAATTGTTGTTACAGTATTTAGAAAATATTCAACCAGATGTCAATAATCTATATCAGGTTTCCCGTCGCACTGCGATGTTGCTTTTATTAGCGTCGGGGCGTAGAGTGCATGACCTCACGCTATTGAGTATTGATCCCGAAAAATACATCGATGAAGGTAATGCGATTGTCCTATGGCCTTGTTTTGGATCGAAGACTGATGATGTTAACTACAGACAATCTGGATGGAGGCTAAAGACACACCCAACCAAAAATCTAGACTGTGTATATTGGATTCGCCAATTGGTAAATTCGTCACAGGATCGTCGAATAACGGGTAACATGACTGAGCTTTTTGTAACTGCTAGAGGAGAACCTAAACCTGCCTCCAGAACGGTAATCGGCGGTTGGATCAAGTCTGTACTTCGTGACGCGGGCGTGGAAGCTTCGCCAGGTTCTGTACGCTCTGCGGTAGCATCCCTCAATTGGATAGAAAATTTCCCTATTGATCAGATACTGTCGACTGGTAATTGGAGACAAGAACATACGTTTAGGGCGTATTATCAGAAAGAAATAGTTAATCAACAGTCCCATCACAATTTTTCTACTTCAGTGTCTTTATCAAATTTCTTTGATCCGGTGCGGTAATGATTTTTAGTTACGCAATCATGTACTAGAATATACCTTATGATATTGTTATTTAACTTATGATTAACAATGATTAAACAATACATTCCTTTGATTTAATCTTATATTTCACTTTATTAAGCACAACACATTATAGCATCATCATCATCATATTTTGGCTACCAGGAGATAACAAACACATCACTCAAGATGGATTCCGGATATCGGCTCGGAACAAATAATAGAGAGTTTTAACTAACAATAAAACTTACCTATTATTTTTCCAACGATATCCGGAATCCAGGTAATGTCTACCTGGTACATCGTGAGTATAATGAATTTAAATCCGCGCCCCACTCCGTGCGCCGCCATCTTGCCCGCCAAAATCACAGCGATGGTGGCGCCGGAAGTTGAAAGGAGGAAGTTGCTGAGGCTTAAACCCGTAAAAAGATAGGTGCTTGACTCAAGATGGATTCCGGATATCGTTGGAAAAATAATAGGTAAGTTTTATTGTTAGTTAAAACTCTCTATTATTCATTAAAGGCCATCATTCCATATATCAATTGCTTTGTCTGATGGTAGTTTTGACAGACTTAGAAGGAAGGATTTCAGTTCCTTGAATAACTGAAACTAGGAAGATTCTGGAAGGATTTGGGGGAAATCTGCCTAATTGTGGGACATCATAAGTTGAAACAAACTTCTTCCAATGTGATCCTAGCACAACTAGCAAACAAAAACAAAACAAAGTTCTGGGTGTTGCTGTTATTATTATGGACTGGCGTATTGCTTACCAAACGACCAGCTTGCCTCGTCATTTTGTTTTATAAAAACAAAAACTAGAATAAGTAATGAAATAGCTTAGCATTCATTTGTTGTAGATTGAATACTGTGAAGACAAGGAGAAAGTAATAGAAGACGAGCATGATGAAGATGGAGGCTGGGTGGACACACACCACTATGACAACGCTGGATCTCCAACGGTTGAAGAAAAGGTAACAAAAAATAAAATTCAGTAACAATTTTACTGGTAAACTGATCTTATAAAATTACTTGGCATTTTTACCCTTTTATCCAGGTATGTGAAATGACTTTGGAAGCAGCAGACACTGGCGACAGTGACGACGAGGGTGCAGCGGAGAAAGACGACGATGATGATGAGGAGGATGAAGATGGAGAGGCTGAGGATATGGAGCAGTTTCAGGAGTCAGGATTACTTGATGAGGTGGATCCGGTAAGATAGCATTATGTTACCTCACCATAGTCCGTTGCAGCATTTAACCATGTCACCTCCATTTATCACATTAGCTTTATTATCAGTTATTTATATAAATAAATAAGTCAACCTCTTATCAATTAATGTGTATACAACTATACATTGCTACAACCTTACATTATTGATATACTCATATTGTTTGTTAAACAATGTTGTATATGAAAACAACAGTTTATAATAACCGTTTTTACTAGAAGGAACAAAGATTGTTGGGTATTGAAAGTAATTCCTTTTCAACAAGATTTAAATTATGCATTATTGACCCCAATGGGATTGGACAATGTATCCATCATTCTATTGTACTTTTCAATTGACAGCCTCTTTTATGTAGTGTGTAACTGCTGCTGTGTGTAAATGTGCATAGAAAAAAATAGTTTTACTGGTGGTAGGTTTCTCGTATGCGAGAGGCCATCTGGGTGGGTACTGTACCACCGCTTTGCTAGTTGTTCAGCCGTCAAGCAGTAGTGCGCGAGCATTACTGTGTTCTAGTTTGAAGGGCATTGTAGCCAGCGAAATTACTGGGCATTATGAGACTCAACTGCTAATTGTCTCAGGGTGACGAGCGCAGTACAGTGCCGCGCAGGATTTTGCAAAACAAAATTCTGGGGGGTGCTGTTATTGTTATGGGCTACCGTATTGCTTACCATCAGGCAAACTACCAGCTCGTCACGTCATTCAGTTACATTAAAAAAAAACATTTTTTTTGTTTTTGGACATTGCGGGACCTTAGTTCATGGTTCTCTAAATTTAGTTAGGAGCTTGGATCGACATATGTATTCACGCATCATCAATTTTTATCTAACACTTGCCTGTACAATGGTAAACAAAGTATAAATATCGAAATACCTACCAAATACTCCTTTTAAGCAACTAACAAGAAGACAAGCTTAAAATAAACACGATTCCCTTCAGTCGACAGCACTAGCGCCCAGCAAAGAGGCCAAGCCGAAGTCTGAGAAGCAGTCGAAGCAAGGCGAGGGCGACGAGATCGTCCGGACCCGCACGTACGATCTGCACATCACATACGACAAGTACTACCAGACTCCGCGGCTCTGGCTCATTGGATACGACGAGGTGAGACAACATTACAGGCAATATATTCCCTGACTAGTATCGTCAACTAACAAAATTCACATTTTATTAAAATGTTTCAATAACAGCGAAACAAATTTATTTTTTATAGCTGTCTTTTTTGTGGCCTTTATTTTGTTGCTAAGCTATGTATGTAAGAAGAGGCCAATAACTACCAGATCTATGGTTTTCCCTAGCACTCCTAGCAGTCATGACACATTATTTTACTTGTATATTGTTTTTTATTCATACACTGACGAAATCTGACACTTAAGTTCTTTTCTTCTTAGGACCGCACTTTGCTGAGTGTGGAGCAAATGTACGAGGATGTATCTCAAGACCACGCCAAGAAAACAGTCACCATGGAGTCTCATCCACACCTCTCGGGACCCAGCATGGCTTCTGTGCATCCATGCCGGTGAGTCTTCGTAGTTTATTTTCTGTTCTTGGATAAATATGATTAGAAAAAGCACTATATATACCGTTTTCAGTTAGAAATTGTTTCAGTAGTATCTATATGTTTGCGCGAACAAGGCTGCAATCACCGCATAATACATTTGCATACTTTTATGTTCTCAGTGTAATAAAAAGCAATCATTTGATAATACAGAGCATGCTTGGCTGCCGAGCCTGCCTAGAATATTATGGATTTGATTACAGTTAGTGACTGAACTGAATAATATAATGTGTGCTGTCTCAAGGTTAAGAGGACTTGGATGTTTAAAATTGAATATATTCAGCACTATGCTGAATATATTAATTATTATTGGTCCAAATAAAAACCAGCTCTTTCATTCAGCGTGGCAGCGTTCTGCGCACTTCCCCCTCCGCCGCAGGGCGTTTAGACTTATATTTATCCTACTAATATTATAAACGCGAAAGTTTGTAGGAATTGGATGTATGTTTGTTACTCTTTCACGCAAAAACTACCGAACCGATTTTGATGAAATTTGGTATGATTGATTGATTGATAACACTTTATTGTACACCAAAAACATAACAAGAACAAATAAAAAATAGAACTTAAAAATGTGATTAGTACAATAGGCGGTCTTATCGCTAATAAGCGATCTCTTCCAGACAACCTTTGGATGGAGAGGATTTGTGAAACGTTAAAAGACGGTGGTGTACTTTTGGAATAGCACATAGGCTACTTTTTATCCCGGGAAACCGCGGGTGGAACCGCGGTGGCAGCTAGTTTTGTTATATTTTTATGTTTTTAGTTTTAGGTGTATATGTTATTCAGACAGGTTAGCAATATTTTATTGTGACGTCGCGAAGTCGCGGGTCGTCACAAGTACGTAATGATTGTCGCACGTCACATAAATCTGTAAACTTTACATTCCGCATCCGCAGGCACGCGGAAGTGATGAAGAAGATCATCGAGACGGTGACGGAGAGCGGCGGCGAGATGGGCGTGCACTCCTACCTCATCGTGTTCCTGAAGTTCGTGCAGACCGTCATCCCCACCATCGAGTACGACTTCACGCAGAACTTCTCCATGAACTAGACAACTGACATAGAGGACATATAGACTTATAGGCGCATCGAGCGGCTTGCTACTGTAGCGCGGCGGCGGCGGCGGCGGCAGCGGCGGAGCGGCGGCGGCGGCGGCGGCGGCGGGCGGCGGCGGCCGCTGCTCTGTGTTGTTTGTTATGCGTTGAGCAGATCAGCGCGACAAGGATGTTTATGATTGTATTATTCACCTCGAAGAACATGGTGGAATATTCTAAATTAAGTCTCTTAATTTGTGGATGACATTTGGGTGAAGGATACCTCACCGTCGTAACTTGTGACAGTCAATAACGTTGATGGAGACGATCTAATTCCTGTTTTGGTGACTCTCATTGACATCCTTGTAGCACAGACATTAAATAATATTCAATTTTAGTGATTTGAAGGCTCAAGTTCAATTTTGTGAAGGCTCGCTGTCGGCCGCCGTAGATAGGCCAGTTACTTGTTTCTGTTATCTGTCTTAGATTCACAAGTTAGCATTACGATTTCCACCAAATAGTCTGAATGCTCTCGCCCCAAACCCCTTTTTGTTTAGAATCACCATAGGATGGAAGTGCCTTGTAGAGCATGGTAGTAAAATGATTGATACATACCTTTATATCTTGCCCCGGTTTTCTCAGACCCTACTCAATTCAATTCAAAAAAAATTTTATTTTGTATTTGTGTTTAAACAACTTATAATAAAATACATTTATCTGTAAGCATTGTATCGACCTTAAAGTATTTAATCTCAAAATATCAAATCAAGTTGAAGTGTACAATCTGAGAATAAAATTGTTATTATTGTTAAAGTAATAGCTTCAATTATTATGCAAATAATCACAACAAGCAGCGAAATTCGAAGCAGCTTAAACAGCATTTTTGTAGCTTTTATGTCGTTATATAGTCATCTCGAATTAAAGTTTTGTCGCGCTCAACATCTAAGGGATTCCAGGCAGACTTCCAGGCTCCAACGTACGCTTACGTTTAGGTTACTAAATGAGTACAACCTTAACAACTAACAAAATTAAATAAACTGTTTCTAGATAGTTGGTAGCCCGTACTTTTACTCTGGAATTTGTTAGATAATTTCCCAATTTCGAATTACTGGCACAACAATTACCTTTGTAAATTATATTAATTATTATAGTAGAAATAAGACTGTCCAGTACAATTATGTTGGGAACATTCCTAATGCGCCATGTTATAAATATCAACATATATAAATTTGCGTGATAAGCTAGTTATATGCAAATTAGACATTTTAAATATTTAGGTGCATATTATTATATTTTTGTAGCATATTTAGTACTCGTTTATTTATGCATAGATATTTTATTTCATATATTATATTTTGGCATTTTATACGTTTTGATAATGTGTCGTCGTTCAATACGACTTGGCAAATACTCGTTTTGGTTTAAGTTTTATTGAAATAAATGTTATTTTGCTAACTACCGTTTATTTTCTGAAATCCTATAACACGTGTTGTTAATCGCATAATAGATCTATGTTTGACCGTGGCCACATGATCTCGCCTAAAGCTAAGCGACGATGTGGCCGAAGATAGAGCCAATAGATCTTTACTATAGAATAATATGGAATAATTCACCGAAAATGACTCTGAAACACAACTTCAGACTGCTTGTCCCGAGGGTGGCGCAACTGCAGCCGGAGCCTACTTCAAAAATTAAGGTTAATATGAAACAACTGCTTCTCATATTTATGTAATAATTTATTGATACATATCACAAGATAATATTATGTACAAATCACCATTAATAATAAAAATATAAATCAGTACACGTATAAACCTCTGCACTACAGACTAAGTTTCTATACAATTATTATACATCACTTGCAACATAGGAAATCTTTTCTTTTTTAAAAACAGTCGAGAGTCATTGACGAATATCATATTATTATATTTGTTGTCCTTGATATGCTTAAAAATAAAATATTTTACATAATATATGTTTAATTTGGCGTTATCACAAAACGTGCTAATTTCAGTGTTCCAAGTTCTAACAAATTTAGCAAATGGTGGAATAGGACCGTTCGTTCTTTGAAGGATCTTTCAATCGCAAAATACTACCGGAAAGTGTAGGATACTATGTTAAAACTATATTACATTTACTGGATAATATGATGATTTTATACAATAACATGTGAACAAGTTTAAATTCTATACAAATAAAAACAAGTTCCCAAGCCTGGCATTATTTGAATAATTATATGAATATTTAATAAAACAGCTAGGACTCACGTAGTTTGTCGAATTAGTCGACCTAGGTTTCTAGGTGGCTCGAAACCTAGGTCGACTAATTCGACAAACTATGTGAGTCCTAGCCGTTTTATTAAATATTTATAATGAATCAAACTCACGAAAACTTTCATACTAAAATTATTATATGTAACTAAGAACAAACAAGTTTAAAATTAAATAGTGCTGCTCCTTTATATTGATCCCTTGTCAACATAAGTTTTCTCTAATGATATTAATACTAGAAAATAAAACTTTCCCTTATACATACACCTTCTCAATAACATTGTACCTAATTAAAATTGTAATGATTGCTTTCTCAACAATAAATGAAAGTGAAATAATTTGATAATTATACAGGGTGGACATTTGGGAGATGATAATGATTGCGATTTCCGACTTTTCTACTGCTCAAACCTCCGTTAAGTCTGGATTCTAGAATAAATAGAATTGTTTGATATGAGCACCAAGAGAACATGTAAGAGTTGCCTATTTTATTCCAAACTGTACCATTTTTTAAATTAGTAAATGCAGTGGGAAATATATTAAAAGTTATAAAAAGACGCTACAAACTTTTTCCAGTAGATCCATTCATGGTTCAAATCAAGTAGCTGCTCATCACGTCCCTCCTTCCACCCTTTATATTTGAAAGTATTTTATAATAATAGGCATGCAATACTTTGTGTATACATTGTACTTGAATTTATTTTAAATTATCCATTACTTGTGTACGAACGGTAACCGCTGATATTGATTGATAAATGTCACACGTATATTTTGTGATGTATATGTTATGTTCCTTATTGCTATGTTAGATTCCAATTTATAGCTTTTACATTGAACTTCAGCGGTGGGTATCAGAGACTGAATACTAAATTACTATTACAATTAAACTCTCACAAATCTAATAATACCTCTCGAGGTGTAGGCGGCGCATACATTTATATATTTTTATACATTCGGCCACCGAAACTACGTACAAGTACATTTAAAACTATGTTTTAAATGCTGTGCTCATTTTAAGAAATACATATAACTTCTATATCTTAAACATTGTAATAAGGTATTATAAAAAATTGTTCTACTGATTTATACATTTGTCTACATTCTCTAATTTCAATTAAAAATAGGCAGGAATATATTATACATAATTTACGATGTTATAATTATCACTCGCTATCATAATCAGGTCAATAACTCTTTGTTACATAATAGTTTCGAATAAACTATATATGGGGAATGTTTCTGTTATCAAAGTTGTTATTCGATAAATCATTCGCTAATGAACCTTTCGATTCGAATACGTTTCGATATCGTTTATATGTCAACATCGATTAGGGATATCGTGTATCGATTTCCAGTGAATCGAATTGTATGTCCTCGTTTGACAAGAATATGGCTGGCCTGGTATTGAAGGAATGCCTTTAATATTTATATTTAGCGTGGTCAGCGTCACTCTGTAATAATTAGCCGCTCTTCTGTTAATTCATGAGCAGTAATAATCAACAATAAAATTGAGTATTAGAAGTTCACAACCCAATAGCACTGCTGATCGATTTCATCAAGTTGATATACATTTCTCTAGTGTACCCGTTGGGTAACATTTTAAACTAAAAAATCAACCTTACTCCAATCGGCAGTCAAATACCACTGCGTATTATGCGCGAGTGGCGCCTCTCTCTCTAGCCTCGGATGTCAGTCGGTAGACCCGAATAGTAGTTACTGGGTGAATAACATTTATAAACACAAAAAGTCAGTAGTGTAACTCATCAAGTCCAAAGCCGTGTATCACTTATCCAGCACAATCCAGGTCCAGCAGATCCGGATAGCTGTTACTGGGTAACATTTCGAAACGCGAACAAAATTCAATCTCAAACTACTGAAAGATCACAGTCGCGTATCTTCCGCGGTGCAATGCCAGCCTCGGAGCCGGTGATATCAGGTTGTCATCGGATACTATTTTGAAACGCAACGGAGAGCGAGTCATACGCGTTGGGTGTTAGATTGTCACTTGTGTGGCACGATGGCGACGAGCCGCAGCAGCGCCAGCGAGAGCAGCTTGTCGAGCGGGTCCAGCGCACCGCGCTGCAGCCACTTGGGGATGGTGGTCCGCGCGTGGCTGAACCCGAGCTTCTGCAGGATGTAGTCCACGCCGTACGGCTCGATCGACTTGCCGGCCCACGACAGCAGCCTGACCAACGAAACACGAATTAATAAGTTTCGATACGCACTTTCGTATTCTGACATAACCTGCAATATAGGTACATATAGGTGAAGCAGCGGTAGTCGTGGAAGTCCTGCAAGACGCCGGGCCCGCGCTCGTTATGTAGGAGAGTAACGAGTGCACAGTAGAAGCGTGCGGTACCTGACGGTGGGCTCCAGGTGCCAGGTGAAGCAGCGGTAGTCGCGGAAGTCCTGCAAGACGCCGGGCCCGCGCTCGTTATGTAGGAGAGTAACGAGTGCACAGTAGAAGCGTGCGGTACCTCACGGTGGGCTCCAGGTGCCAGGTGAAGCAGCGGTAGTCGCGGAAGTCCTGCAAGACACCGGGCCCGCGCTCGTTATGTAGGAGAGTAACGAGTGCACAGTAGAAGCGTGCGGTACCTGACGGTGGGCTCCAGGTGCCAGGTGAAGCAGCGGTAGTCGCGGAAGTCCTGCAAGACACCGGGCCCGCGCTCGTTATGTAGGAGAGTAACGAGTGCACAGTAGAAGCGTGCGGTACCTGACGGTGGGCTCCAGGTGCCAGGTGAAGCAGCGGTAGTCGCGGAAGTCCTGCAAGACGCCGGGCCCGCGCTCGGTATGTAGGAGAGTAACAAGTGCACAGTAGAAGCGTGCGGTACCTGACGGTGGGCTCCAGGTGCCAGGTGAAGCAGCGGTAGTCGCGGAAGTCCTGCAAGACGCCGGGCCCGCTCTCGGTATGTAGGAGAGTAACGAGTGCACAGTAGAAGCGTGCGGTACCTGACGGTGGGCTCCAGGTGCCAGGTGAAGCAGCGGTAGTCGCTGAAGTCCTGCAAGATGCCGGGCCCGCGCTCGGTAAGTAGGAGAGTAACGAGTGCACAGTAGAAGCGTGCGGTACCTGACGGTGGGCTCCAGGTGCCAGGTGAAGCAGCGGTAGTCGCGGAAGTCCTGCAAGACGCCGGGCCCGCGCTCGGTATGTAGGAGAGTAACAAGTGCACAGTAGAAGCGTGCGGTACCTGACGGTGGGCTCCAGGTGCCAGGTGAAGCAGCGGTAGTCGCGGAAGTCCTGCAAGATGCCGGGCCCGCGCTCGGTAAGTAGGAGAGTAACGAGTGCACAGTAGAAGCGTGCGGTACCTGACGGTGGGCTCCAGGTGCCAGGTGAAGCAGCGGTAGTCGCGGAAGTCCTGCAAGACGCCGGGCCCGCGCTCGGTATGTAGGAGAGTAACGAGTGCACAGTAGAAGCGTGCGGTACCTGACGGTGGGCTCCAGGTGCCAGGTGAAGCAGCGGTTGTCGCGGAAGTCCTGCAAGACGCCGGGCCCGCTCTCGGTATGTAGGAGAGTAACGAGTGCACAGTAGAAGCGTGCGGTACCTGACGGTGGGCTCCAGGTGCCAGGTGAAGCAGCGGTAGTCGCGGAAGTCCTGCAAGACGCCGGGCCCGCTCTCGGTATGTAGGAGAGTAACGAGTGCACAGTAGAAGCGTGCGGTACCTGACGGTGGGCTCCAGGTGCCAGGTGAAGCAGCGGTAGTCGCGGAAGTCATGCAAGACGCCGGGCCCGCGCTCGGTATCTAGGAGATTAACGAGTGCACAGCAGAAGCGTGCGGTACCTGACGGTGGGCTCCAGGTGCCAGGTGATGCAGCGGTAGTCGCGGAAGTCCTGCACGACGATAGGCCCGCGGTCGGCACCGCGCACGCCCACCGCGCCCGCCGCCGGGGGCTCGGCCCAGCGCCCCGCCGGGATCTGGACGTCGTAAAATTTATACTAAATAAATCCAGGTGTACGACGCGTGCGTCGATGATTTAGCATCCCAACCCTGCGGGCTGAATGACAATGGCTTGCGAGCAGCACTTCTGCAGGTTAACCGTTGTCAATCTTTGTCAAATGAGTGTCAATGTCCGCCTTGTTGGGACATTGACAATCGAACGGCAAAAGAACCGCTTACAATCATACCCAGGCCGGGTATGATTGTAAGCGGTTCTTTTGCCGTTCGCGTCGCTGGTCCTGAAAGTAACTGTTTGTTCCTAAGCACAGCTTAGACTCTGAGAAGCATCGTTTCGATACGATACTGAATCATCGTTGAGGGAGGATTGGTCAGAAACTATTAGTGGATCGTTACTGACAGTGAGCTGCTTTTCGAGTTTGTAAGTTAGCTTTTCTTTTCATAAGAATATACACAGCGCAAACTATAAAACATAATTAGTACAAGATAAAAAGTATGACTTACGACTCGATCTTTCTCTTTGATGTACGACGATATGAGGTCATGTAGGAACAGGAACGCCTCGGCGTCCACCGACACGAATATGTGGTCTTCGAACTCCGTGATGAAGCTGCATTCCACTACTGGCTTGTCGTCTGCAAATACATAACCTAAATATTTAGCCACGCCTGCGAATATTTTGCAGCGCTTAACATGTTCAGGCAATTATGAACGAGAGAGATATACTGTTCGATACTCGAAGTCTACGATATATTGCTGAGAATATTATAAACTCTCGCAACCGAAAGGAGAATCAGAGACAATGGAAGAAATGTCGCGATCATGCTATTAATTTAGTTTCTTGCACCAACTTAATTTTACACTTGGTTTGATTATGCTACGTTAAGATGTAACTGACGGTGACTGCTCTGTAGCAGGCGCGGCGTGTGCGCACCCGCTCCTACAAAACGGCTGAGTGTAGCAGGTGTTCGCCGCTTACCGGTCTCAGCGGGCGGTTGCGCCGGCTGCAGCTGCTGCGTGCGCAGGTGCAGCTGCAGCGAGGGCAGCGCGAAGATGACCTCGCGCACGTGCTTGTCGGCGGCGCCCTTGCGCTCGCGCTCCCGTTCGCGCTCGCGCTCCGAGCCCGCGCCGCCCGCCGCGCCGCCCGCCGCGCCGCCCGCCGCGCCGCCCGCCGCTCCGCCCGCCGCGCCGCCTCCCGGCTCGCGCTCCAGGGACGGGAATGACTCGATCGCTGAAAGATTAATAGTTTGATGGACGTAATCGGAATGAAATGGTGAAAAAGCCCGTAGTCTTTAAGAGATACGCTTCGATGATCCGCATCAAGTTTCAGTATAAGGCAGCCAAGTAAAATGGGACTCTTCGTCTTCTCCTTAATCTAGTCCCGAAATAGAGTATGTGTCCCGAGAGATCCCCATGACAACTGACCTAACCGTTAATGATAAACAAAATGTTGTGATAAGTTTTCTAAACGTATTACCCTCATATTTAAAGTTTTGTTAAAAAATCGATATAAATAAGTTCTTTTTATGCGACAATCAGTTCTGTTATTGATAAGGAACAAAAAAATTATGGGTAAGTTTTGCAATGTGACTACATTCGATAAAAATCGATGTTTGGATTTTAATCGTCGTTGAAGAATTGATCAATGACTTCGGTAAAAGTCAACTTTTTTGTCAATCTGTAAGAGTAAATTTCTGTCCTGCACTGACCGTCGATCTCGCTGTTGGCGAATGCGTAGTGGAACCACTCGCGCAGCGTCTTGAACTGCGGCGGGAAGATGAGCGCGCGCGTCATGCGGCACACCGTGGCCATGGACTGGTGGCCCGCCCCCGCCGCGCCGCCCCCGCCGCCGCCCGCCCCCAGCGACGCCGTCAGCGACTGCACCACGTGCACCTCCAGCGAGCCTGCGGGCATCACGTGGCATATTACATTTAAGGACAAGCAGCAGATCAAACAGTTCAAGAATAGGTTTTGTCGAATGTATTGCGATCGAGTTGTCGATTTGTGAGATCTCGAACTGCGTGTGCGCATTGTATAAGATAAAAGAATTCGCATTCCACGACCGTTTCGCATTTATTGCTATAAATTCCACAGTATATACATCTAAACTAAAGCTGACAATCCATACATCGTACGGTGGTCAGAAAGCGTCAGACGTATTCACACACTCACGCAAGAGCGCTCATGCGTGAGCGAGAGCGACTTATACGCATATGGACACAGGGTTTAAGTCCAGTTTATAAGGCAAGTAACATACATAAACTGTCACACCACACCACCGAACATGGCTGCGCGGGGTAAACAACCCCCGCGGCGCCCGCGCTCGCGGCGGCAGGAACGAGCGCGCAGCCTGCGCCACGAATCCAAAGCGTAAACTCCCGGAAGAAGGACATCCTAATTGTCCGAAACCTGGTCGGAGTTATCATGATAGAGTCGGCCGACACAGTCATAACGTGAGTG
Source organism: Petrophora chlorosata (assembly GCA_951640565.1). NCBI lineage: Eukaryota > Metazoa > Arthropoda > Insecta > Lepidoptera > Geometridae > Petrophora > Petrophora chlorosata. The sequence continues at coordinate 18,963,841 of OX621191.1, read as the reverse complement.
TAGCCGTTTATATTTATAATGAATGTAAACCCTACCAGTATTTATAATTAGCCTTCACTCACCATTATCATCAGCGACTTGTTGCGCCTCCGTCGCGAAGCTGATGCAGGGTTCCTTCAGGCTGAACAGCGCCCAGGACTTGGCCTTGAAGCTGTTCCCGTGGAAGCAAGCCAGCGAGATGTTGGTCCCGTGAAGCTCCATGGTCCCGCCGAGCACGGTGCCTGCTCAACAGTCCAAACTCCGATAAACGAGGTATTATTGTGCCACAGTAAGGCTGCTTCCTTTCCCAGCTTGTTTAACATGTAATTTTTTAACGTTAGGCTATTTTAGAAGGCCAGTTTGCTACTTGGTAGATTTTAGATACCACTAGAGGCTTGCCTATGCATTTCTGGAGACATGTTTCTATGTATTTATAACCACAATTTTTAGAGTTCCGTACCTAAAGGGTAAAACGGGACCCTATTACTACTGTCTGTCTGTCACCAGGCTGTATCTCATGAACCGTGATAGTTAAGACAGTTGACATTTTCACAGAGGATGTATTTCTGTTGCCGCTATAACAACAAATATTAAAGAACAAAATAAAATAAATATTTAAGGGGACTCCCATACAACAGACATGATGTTTTGCCGTTTTTATAGATAATGGTACGGAACCCTTCGTGCGAGTCCGACTCGCACTTGGCCGGTTTTTTATTATTTTTATTTTTTCCAAAGTCTACTAATATTATAAAGAGGAAAGATTTGTATTTTAACATGTTTGTAACGAATAAACTCAAAAACTATTGGACCAATTTCAAAAATTCTTTCGCCATTAGAATGCTACATTATCCTTGGGTAACATAGACTATTTTATGTCGACGCGAACGAAGTCGCAAGCGGTTGCTAGTTCTGTATAAACGTTTAAAGTGCTCATAACTAATGAACTATGGACAGTGTCGGTGATATTCATAGACGATGTGAAGAAGTGTCTGTGATACACTCAGGGTCAGCAGTGTAAAAAACAGAAGTGAAGTGAACTGAACAACGAGCGGAAACGGAAAGCGAACCAAAAGAAGAGAAGCGTACCGTTGGCGGGGAGGGGGTGCGGCAGCGTGTTGAGCTGCATACCGGAGATGAGCTGCAGCACCTTCTGCCAGTGCCGGTGGTGGCGCAGCTCGGCGGGCGGCGCCGCCGGCTCCGCGGGGCCCGCCGCACACGACGCCGCTTCTGGTGGGTGGAAAGTGTCTACTTAATACCTACGCCATTTTATATTCCATTCCTCCTAGCGTAGTTCGCTTAACCCGTTTGGTTAGGGTACGTTCGCTGCAGAGATGTAGATACTACTTGGATGGGTGACGGTTTGTGTGGTATTCACATGTGATCGCTACCATGTTACTGATACTATGACTATGGGACATCTCACTCGCACTTCTAGTTTGACATTTTGTTATGTTAATCACAATTTATACCACATTGTTTAGGCAATCGATTGACATTGAAACAATTGGCATTGTTTGATTGTTTACATATTTTGAGACATTTAAAAGATTTAAAAAATAAGACATCCCCGTAGAGTTTTTTGGTGCTAACTTCCCTAGCGGGTGTATTTTCGAAGCACTGGTAGAGTCAGTTTTCGCATTTCTTTTCTGGGCCTGGATTTCAATTTGAGTATGGGAAAGAAATGGGTAGACATGCTCAAATTTTTGTCATTGTCTCAATATTTTAAGTTACAATTTTCGAAATAGGGGATCGGACAGTAATCTAGAAAAAATCTAAAATGTAATTATAACGAATGTTCGTCGAACCAGAAAGATCATCCAATCAATATTTTTGTAAATAATAATGATTTATATTTTTAAAACAATAAATAAAATCTAAAAATTCTGACATTTTTAATCTGTTCTTCATTTCAAACGAAACAACAATCACAGCGCATGACGTCATTTGAAGGCAAATGCCGTGAGTCAAGCTTGTGTTTATTTTACGTTTTTGCTTTTCATAAAATGTATTTTTGCATTTTTTTTCGTTTCTTTACTACAATATAGTCCTCAAACTTTACAAAACGTATTTAAATCTCATTGCAAGATTTATTTCGAAGAGTTTGTCATTTTCTACCTTCATATGACGTCACAAGTTTTGAGGTCACCTTTTGCGCAATATTTGAAACATAATATTTAAACATAGTTTAAGGTACTTTTAGAGCGTTATTTAATTCAATTAGTATTTTTCATAACTACATATATTCATTATATTTAATTTAAAACACTTTCTGAAAAGTTGTCCGATCCCCTATTGTGTATATGACGTTAAAAGTGCATTCTTAAACCTATTTATTAAATATCTTTTGACTTTTACCGTGTATCGGACAGTACGTTAAGCCGTCAGTTGTGACATTCACTTGTTTAGATTGTTTTTTTTTGTCTACTATGAGAAGGTAAACTTGACTATTTTGATAGTCTGTAACTGGACTTGACAATGCGTATAATTCTGGCATTTTATTTGGAAAAATAGACACATAAAATTTATTGTGAGTATTGATCGATTGTGAAGTTATAACTTACGCTCTCGCCTGTCCCGCCTCGAATTCGTATAATTCGGATGCAGCGAGCTAAACACCCGCTTGCTGGACTTGAACTGCTGCGTGAAGAACTCCTCAAGTTTGAGCTGCATCTTCAGCAGGTCCGGCGTCGTGCTGCGGCTCATCAGGATCTGTAGCTGCTGCCAGCTCAGCTTGCCGTGCGTCAGGATTATTGCTGGCCTGAGGAAGAGAGGATCGAGGGATTTCATTTATACTATTTTTTTGTATGTTGCTGACGCTTGGTGAAACAGACTTAACTCAGATTCACTCTTTCTTTATTTGTTTTTTGACGTGACCATGTACACCAGCCGCAGCTCCAGCTGTAGATAACTAACCTAGCAGTAGGTTTGTGCAGCTGGCTGGCAGTGGTCCGGCTCCTGGCCAGCCACTCGTCCCGCAGCGCCGCCTGCAGCCGCGACACGCGCGCCAGCAGCACCGGCGTGCCCATGTACTCCAGCCGCAGCTCCAGCTGTAGATAACTAACCTAGCAGTAGGTTTGTGCAGCTGGCTGGCAGTGGTCCGGCTCCTGGCCAGCCACTCGTCCCGCAGCGCCGCCTGCAGCCGCGACACGCGCGCCAGCAGCACCGGCGTGCCCATGTACTCCAGCCGCAGCTCCAGCTGTAGATAACTAACCTAGCAGTAGGTTTGTGCAGCTGGCTGGCAGTGGTCCGGCTCCTGGCCAGCCACTCGTCCCGCAGCGCCGCCTGCAGCCGCGACACGCGCGCCAGCAGCACCGGCGTGCCCATGTACTCCAGCCGCAGCTCCAGCTGTAGATAACTAACCTAGCAGTAGGTTTGTGCAGCTGGCTGGCAGTGGTCCGGCTCCTGGCCAGCCACTCGTCCCGCAGCGCCGCCTGCAGCCGCGACACGCGCGCCAGCAGCACCGGCGTGCCCATGTACTCCAGCCGCAGCTCCAGCGCCGCGAGCCGCACCCCGCACACGTGCCCGGGGTTGCAGCCCGGCTCCTCTTCGATGTGAACTGCGGAAGTAGGCAGGAAACATGTCAAGTCGTCCATGCGACGTTGAGCCATAAATGTCGTGCGCATTGTCGGACACGTGCGTGTATTCAGCAGCCCAACCCATATGGCAGACAAGGTAATTCGAGTTGATCGTGATCCGAGTCTGATCTACGATACCAACGCGATATTGTCGGTACCCACTGCGCATTTATGGCACGATCGTACAACTCTCTCGAAATCGCGTTAAGATCGAGATGACGTCATACAGATTATGTAAAAATGTAGTGTTTTTTTAGCAGTCTGTGGTTTAAATTAACAAAAGACTGTCAATTTTGAGTTTGACAGCGCATCTAGACTTCATTTCGTTTTTTTTTTCTAAGTTCGCCCGTTTGGGCGGGCTAAACTCTCTAGGACCATACCGCCATGTCTTACATAAGCTTCTGGTGCCCTTCAGTAAGTACAGCAATAACCTCTGATTCTATTCTACGTCACCTCACAAAGATCATCTGCACTTTCATAGTGTCTGTCATAACCTCAGCAAAAAGTGTTTACTGCCATAGTGTCTCAGACATTACCTCAGTTTATTACTTATATTTATACTCCAAATGGTTTTTCATCTAAGTATGCCCATTGTTACACCATTGTAAACATTTGACTTGTACTTTATCTCTATTTTTAAGGTGAATAATAAAGTGTTTATCTATCTATCTATGTATGTTCCTTCAACTAACTTTTATGTTATTTTAGATGCCGTATCCGGGTACCTGGCTCCCAAATCTTCAAAATGGAAATGATGGATGGAATGGTTGAAGCCTGGCTTGAGGTGTTATAGCAAGAAATCGAGTTTAGTGATTTCGACGACTGTACAAGACCCTAACTATGCGTTAAAAAACGTGCTAGTAAGAGAATTACATGTAGGTGACAATAATGACAGCGAAGACGACTTCACCGATGATGATGTTCAGCCACTGAGCTCATTTGTTACCCGAGAATGTGGTGAAGCTGTTTCAGACTTTATTGGCAAAACATTTTCCTTCCAAGTTTAAAAGAGCGAATTTATAATGACAGGCTACCTTGAGAGCGTCGATTGACAATCAGAAGAGTGCTAAGTGAGGATATGCCTCCCCGTCCTCAACCACCTCCTCAACCAGGACCATCAGGAAGAAGCATATGTCCTAGCAGACCGGAAAGGCAGAAGATTTACCTGCTGCGTTTATAAGAAATCTATTTGCCTGCAGTGGGACTGTGTCCACTTTCGGCTTGCGTGAACACGATGCCCGGAAAAAATCAATTCAACCAATAATCATGTTACTTATTTTAAAGAATGTTTGTGCTATACTTTTGTATCAACTTACACATACAAATAATATATTTAAAAAGTATTTTAACTGATCTTTCCATTCTTTCCTACTGTCTGTCGGTCAGTGTTGCCAACTACTTGCCTGGTATTATAAATAATTATTCGCTAATCGATATAAACTATAAAATAAAATCGATGCTAAGTCAACCGTTTCGTTAAGCTTCGTCATCGATCACCCCATGCTCATTTTAAACTAAGTGTTTAATTAAATAGTTTAAGTTAATATTTAACGGTGATTTTTCACCGCAATTTATGCACATAATCTTCCCAGGGCGAAGGATAAGGGCAAATTGCATAAATAGACATACGTTATATAAACGAGAGACAGGCTGGCATGCACGTCACTAGAAGCTGGCTTGTAATTAGAGATTTTTAGTTGTTATTAATTAATTATAAGGGATAAAGAGTTGCGCAGACGACTGAGAAAATAGTCTTGGAATCATAGGGGCAATACAACGCAGATGAGGTACATAAAGTAAGCGTAAAAGGTCCCGTACATTTTTTTCTCCAACAAATTCTAGCCTTCGCCTGCGTCTGCGCATGCCTTTATCGTTTCTCACAATGTCTTATTTATGCATCTAGGAAATAGATTTAGGTAATATTGACTTAACTCGATTTAAAACCAGTTAACGATTAATGGATATTTATTTATGGCAATACAGCAATTATAATCAAAACAAGCAAATGTCAAAGTCAGTAATGTCAGTAGGTATATATTTAATTCGTTAATTCACTGTTTCCTTGTGAGCATTGCAACGTTTTTCGCCTTTGAAAATGGATTCTGAAATCTCTTTTCACGGCAATTCTGGCTCGCCTACGGACTCTGATACCAATACCACTCATCACGTTGACCCTGGCCCGCCTACGGACACCGAAACCAGTGCAATCGTTGACCTGTTCCTGTTTGATTATGGATACTGAACCCGCGATAGATAACAATTCGCATGGACACGAACGAGCTACCCCTGGTGGAGACTGCAATCATACCGATGTGACACAAAGGAGGATACCTCGATCTTCTGGAGGTGGAAGCTGAAGTGAAGTGAACTGAAGAAGGCAGTGGATCGCTCCGCAAATGCTACGTTTGCAATCTCTAGCACACTATTATTCATAATAACTGTGCAATAACTACATAAGACCGCCTATTGTACTAAGACATGAATGAGACAAGAATGTTCATTATGAAATTCCTTTTTAAGTGCAATAAAGTGTTTTTTTGCTATTTAATCAATCATATTTATTTTCTTATAACAGATCGAAGATGAAATGAAGTTTCAAACGAGTAACAAACAGAAGAGACTAGTGTCCCACGATGGACTGAATCGTAGTGTGAGCCCTAGTGCATCTAAAAAAGCTTAATTATTACACCTACCCTATTTGTAAACACTAAGTACTTACCGAGTGCTCTAAAATTAAGTTTTTCTGTACCAACAATGTAATGGAAAAAATAAATTATTATGATTATTATAGTTACCAAATGTATAATATTGATAATATTTTGATCTCAATAAAAAAAACTAACAAACATTGTATTGTTTTATTATAAATCCTAAATATTTATTTTGGTAGTATATCAAGCACTTCAAGAAAAGGAAAGTCATACTTACAAGTAAACTTAAAAATCTGTGATATATTCACTATTTTAAATGACGTCTGATAGACTCAATAAATAAGTTGTTAGTTAATAATTAGTTTGTTTGCAATAATGTATTGAGTATTGACTCCACCTTGGTCGAATGTGAACAATTATTATTTAATCATTTATTTCAGGCAACAAGTAACAAAAGTACATAGTCCCATATTAATAAATAACTTACAGACTAGCATACATATAATATAAAATATAAGTATTTAATTAACACATCATTGCGTGGTGTCATGGGCCAGCCTTCCGTAGAATCATTAACACGTTACAACATTAACACTAGAAATAAGGATAGGATTGTTGTACCTAGGTATAGACTGACTAAAACGAATAAGTCCTTTATGGGCAACTGCGTACGTTTTTATAATAAAATTCCAAAGTGTATAACGGAGCTCACAGAAAGTAAATTCAAATTATGCGTTAAGAATGTTCTAATGAGAAAAGCATACTACACTGTTCGTAATTACATAGAAGACAAAGATGCTTGGAACATTCCACTTCTGCAAAGTAACCAACTGGTACATAAGAAAAATAACATTGTAAAATCCCAAAAAATTGTAACAAAATCTCTAAAAAAAAATGCCCCTCAGTTTCTTGCCGTATCTTCTGAGTAGTGGTTCTTTTTCCGATACGGTGGTAGAGTCATTGTGATAATTTGACGTTCATAAGTGCGTCTGTGATGCCAAAATGATTAAAGAGATTTTGATTTTGATTTTGATTTTGAATCTTCGGAACTTGACACTCCTCAGCCAAAACTCCTCCAACTGTACAATCTCAAGGTAAGCTTGGTCTGCTGCTTCAGGTATGACATTCTCTGTTTTTACACACTAGTGAACTCGAGACATGTAGACCTGTAGATCATCGGAATCTCAGCACGAAGGAGATTCGTTGTTGTTGGTGCGGCTGTACCGCACTGGTTACGACGATTGGACTTCCTCCTCTTTTTTTCCACCTTGGTGTAGCCCTTGGTGTACAGTAAAGTCACCTCAGTTGCAGAGGGATATAAAAGCTAGTAGAGCCATGGTGTCACTTAAACAAAAACAACAATAACTACTTAGTATACATTAACTTCTACCACTTAGATATTTTCTGTAGTCACAAGTTTCGTAGTAGGTACTGTAGGTAGGTACAGATACATTGCCCGACGGCAAGGCGAGCGTTTATAGCCAAAAACAACAAATCAAATCCATAAATTGTTACACTATGTGGTATGCCGATTTCAATGTTCTTTGGTTTGAAAATATGAAAGAAGTTAATGCTTTACGGCTTTAGAATTTGTTTTGGCTCAATGTTGATTCACTTCCACGGCGTCAAGATGTCAAACAATTAGGATTATAATACTTTTCGTTACTTACGATTCCTAAAAGGTTGGCTTTGTCTTACCTTTTTGAAATCGCGATTTATAACCTCAATAACTCTACTGACAGTTGTCAACATTGCCTTTAAAATAGGATATGGGTGCCAATTTACGATCACAATTCGATCGAAGAATGAACAATTTGCTTTTTCAAGGCATTATTTCATTTTTTTTTAGCTGCATTAGTTCTCATATCAGCCGCAACGATATGGAGCGCTGGCGATGCTCTAAATCGTATTCAAGAGTACCAATTTGGGTTTTATACGATTGAATCAGCGGTTGATATCAACCCGATGTGCATTATCTGAGATATGGGTTGCCCCCCAGAGCGTTCCGTATGTTTTGGTTATTTTATTTGGTTTGGTTTGGTTAAGTTTGGCGCAGTCTGCAGGACGAGTTGTTGAACAAGATTCTCTTCTATGGTAACTATGGTAATTACAGTGAAAAATACGATAATTTGTTGTTAGAAACCTATCCCGAGTTTTTTAAACTGATTATAACTGCATTAAAAAAAAATTACGCATTTTCAACAAGTTTGCGACTTTAGAAAAATGTGCCTTTATAATGTTTTATTTCTTGTCAATAGCAAAATTCATTTCCATGAAAAAAGTATTGGATATTATTAGCATTTTTAAGCAGAAAATATTTTTTTCTTAAATCCAAAACTGCTGTTGTAATACTTTTGCAAATCTCTAGTTAGATTTTTACCTAAAAATATTTCTATCTTGGGCAGTTAGGATAGTCCCTGTTAAAAACCTAACCTGTATAGTAAGTCGTACCGTATGTGTCTATGGAGGAGAGCGAGATGGCGCCGCCGACGATGCCGCCGCGCGCGTCCAGCTCGGAGCCGGCGAGCGCCACGCCCACCAGCATGTTCCGGTGGCCCGTGCTGCCGATGCTCAGCCGCCCCGTGCAGTTGAAGTCGCGGCTCTGCCAGCTGGAACCAGTCACCGTTACAACTATAGAGCACATCCCAACATTTCAAAATAAACGTGTTGAACATCCGCCACTTTCTAATACTTGAAATATCAACTGATGAAATCTTTCACACGTAGTCATTGTTGACCTTTAACCACAGTAGATATAAACATCTAATATTTACAAATTATTTAAATGATCACTAGATACTACGAGCCGAACTACGGCCTTGTAATAAAGAAATACAACAAACCGCTGCGCTGTTACACATTTATATATTGTTGTATTTAAAAGTCTACGCCTAATTTGGTGTCTGAGCCGCACTACCTAAAGTTAGGTATAGATTGACAAATTAGCGCGTGGCACTTGTTTAGTGACGATTGCTTAATTTGTTGGTAATTATTGTTTACCTACGCGGTATAGGAAAACTGCTGTACGATCTACATCTATTATAATTTCTATCACCAAATGTTGCCTGGAAGAGATCGCTTTAAGCGATAAGACCGCCCAATGTTACACCATTGTAAACAACTTTAACTTGTACTTAATTTTTGTGTTTAAGGTGAATAATAAAGCGTTTATCTATCTATACTGGCTCGTACAGTAACTGTTAACAAACATGTGTTTATATGTCACCTGACGTTCCCCATGACGTTGCCCATGTTCATGTGGACATTCAGTTTGGTGAAGTTGACGGCGAACAGCACGAGCGTCTCCCACGCCGCGCCTATCGACACCGGCGACGTTTCTTTGGCATCTGTGGACACGCACCTTATTGTCATCATTTGTATACACAATTTCAACAATCTGTGGTCATGAGATACTTCTTTTTCTTCAGATTAGGCCAGGGTAGTTCATAATCTCACCTGATGGAAAGTGACGCTGCGGTTGAAGATGAAACGTTTGCTTAATTTACTTGGAGTAATGTTTCTTTGTCAAAGTTATTAGTTATGTCGTGATGACTTTTAATATTGATAACTAGGAATTAACTCTGTATTTTTGCTGTAAACACTGCAGTAATGGTAGCCATTTGCTCCATGGGAGAGATGGTAGGGAAGCGGTTCCTTACCTTTTGGTTTTTGGTCAACAACAGTCTTTGTTTTCTCTCTCTGTGGCAGCACGGGCGATACAGGCACTGTGTTGCTTGGATTAGGATTTCTGGAAATAACAACATATTTATTTCCTTACGATACATTTACTTTCTATATCAGAAACGCAGCATTAGCTAAATAAGCCTTTATCCAGCATTAATAAAGACTTAAATGTTACCTTTGGTGCGTGTCGTGGTGTAAGCTCAAATCGCCGAGGAACATTCTCCTAACGATGGTCCTTCTGTACCACGCTCTAGGGAAGGCGAGAATCTCGCCGAGCCGTCGCATGTCGTATTTAAACCAGGCACTGCCCACGTCCACGATTGCTACAAGGAATAATCAATACATTAAATAAACCGTCTAGTTTTGGAGCAAATCTTAACTTAAAAAACATCTCAATAACGTCGCGCTAGGGTTGAATGAAGCTACTTACTTGAAAACCTCACAGTGGCCTTCGACTGATCTTGATCGGTCTGGAAGTCCAACTTCCTCGATCGCGACAGGTGGAACTTGACAAACTCCACGTTGATACTGAGCGAGTCCTTCCTCTCGGTGTCGGAGAGCGGCGACCACTGCGCCTCTTTGAGGCTGGACTTCTTACCGCCGTACGGGTGGAACATGTTCACCGAGAAGTCAGCGAGGCAGCCCGTCACGCTGAGCCCGCCCATCGCGACGGCCGGTTCGGCCATCTCTCTGATGATGGGAGCATTGGTTGAAAAAGTCTTGTAATTGAAAGTGGCGCAGTCGGCAGGATAAACTTTTATGACGTGGAATTAAAAATTGATATTAGTATTAGGCCAAAGTGTCCCAATGTTAGACGAACACACTAAAACTAATAATTATAGTGCAGTCAGATTTATGTTTTTAGTAGTGGCGCATTCGGTAGGATAATATTTCAATGTCATCAAAACTGATAACATAAAATCTCATAAAATACAGTGAACATGAAATTGAGATTAAACATTTCGGTAGCGTATAGTTTGATGGGTGTTCAGGTCGACTCACTCATCCGTAGCTCGCTTGGAGCTGAAGACGATCTGCAGACTGGGCAGCTGCAGCAGGCACTCGACGCGCGAGGCGGGCAGGCAGCTGAAGCGGAAGGTGCTGGGCTGCATGTGGAAGTGCACGATAACGTCGACCGGGAACGACGCGTACACGTACTGCCCGTACGACGCCGCGCCCTCCGCCGAGCGCGAGCGCGACCCGCTCTCCGCGTCTGCAATGTACAACTAACTAGTACGATCATAGAGTAACAAGAGTCATAACATGCATCTCTACATTTATATTCTATTCTACACTGAATTTATATACATCTAATTTTTATTACTTTTTATCATAATATTTTTGAATACTGACAGTTTTATTGACGACATTTTGACATTAATTAAAATCAACTTATAATAATCTGACAATTTGAATTTAATTTGATTATGTTATTTGAAATTATGTTAATATTGCACGCCATTGTCATAGTAGAATGTTAGGAATTATTTTTATTTGTCATCTTTGTATACAACATTCTAGCAATAAACAATTAGAATTTGAATTTAAACTACCAAAATATTGTTTGTCTATTTTCCAACTTTTAGTTAAACGCGGTGCCGCGTGTGGCGTTTGCCAATCATCTAACGACGTCCACGTCAAATAAACGAACAAATAATGGTTAAATAGCTTAGCGAGAGATGTCATGTTTGTGCATTAATTTGATTGAGCAAACTTTCTTGCCGATAAAATTAAGTGAAAATTTTTAGACATTAGTTTAAATAATTTGTGAAATTTTCACAAAAATTGTTATACAGATCAGATTATTTTTTCTGTTTATGAGTACTTACATCTGAGTAAACTAACCTGGTGTGTGCGTAGTGAAGGACGCTTTCGTCGGTATCGGCTCTAACGTCTGCTCCAGGAACTCCAGTATGTGGGGGCTAATGATGGTCTCTTCAGGGATGCTCTGCAGCGTGATCCAGGCGAACAGCGCCGCCTTTTTGCTGGCCACCTTGCGGCAGCCGGGGGGCGGCGCCGGCGGCGCGGGCGGCGAGGGGGACTCGTCCGGCATGGTCTTGGACTCGTAGTGCACCTACGACGATATAATCAATCTAAGTTTGACTTTCGCGTCCTTTGGAGATGAAAGATGTAATATGCGCTGTAGTATGTTTGGACGTTTGATTCGATCGTGTAGTTTCCAACAAAAGTTTTAATTTACACGTAATTAAATTTTTTACTCAAATCGATCGTATCAATCGAGATCTTTAAACGTGATCGGTGACTTTAATCATGTGGGTGATGAGACTGGTGAGCGGTGAACGATTGAAATGTTCAAGGGCGAGTTGTAAAAGGCTCCGTCGCTTGCAACCCTGGCGGCGCGTGGCGGTCCCCGGGCGGCTACAGCTACCTTCAGGTCCAGGCCGGGCACCCGGAACACGGTGAGGTCGAGCGCGGGCTGGTGGCGCTGGTGCGCGGGCGGCTTGCGGCGCGCGGCGGTGGGCGAGCCGCCCGACGACGGCGCCGCCGCCTCCTGCAGCCCGCCCGACGCCGACCGGCCCACGCGCATGCGCGACCCGCTGCTGTAACAACACACACGAACTTGCACTGAAGGAAACTGCTTTGGCTACTACACTGACATTTCCAGAAAGCATATAAGAGATATTTAAATAAAATGTTAATTTGCCATTTCCTTTGATATTTCATATGATGTTTGCTTACAAGATTTGATACTTATAAGCAGTATTATAATATCCTAACATATTAATAAAAAAAACGCGTTTTTAGTTTTAGCCGAAATAACATGCCGTCTCCTTTGACAATAAAGGTTTCAAATTAAGCATATACTACCCTGTATGTATGGGTTGTATTGTCTCGGCCACCTTGTAGTTATTACTTGCCACTTACATCTTCATATCGTCCTCCCTGGTGGGTTCCTTGGTGTGCAGCACGCACTTGCCGCTGTTGATGTACACCTTCACGTCCAGTTCGAAGTCGATGTTGGGCTCGGCCGTCTTGGCCTTGCCGTGCTTGCTCTCCGAGCTTTGGCCTTCCGATGACATGCTACAATCAAGGGATGTACATATATTAGTTTGTAGTTATGTACTCATAAGGTGAATGGGCAATGGAGGGTCTCATATGCTGAATTAACGAGGATGTCGTCCACATATGGAAAACAAAAATTAAGACCCCGTGTGACTCATAGATTAACTGTTAAAAGGCCTGACCAGCATTTCGGAGACCGACGGTCATAAAGAAAAATTCGGGATAACGATGGCAGATTTATAAACGCCAAATAACCCACATTATTTATTATTATTACAACGTTTTTATTAATCACTTTCTTGCTTGTCTGTCTATCTATCATTCCGGGTGGAATCTTGCAACTTAAATTTCGAGCATTTCCCGCTTTTTTTATGTAACTGAATGACGAGACGAGCTGGTCGTTTGCCTGATGGTAAGCAATACGCCAGCCCATAACAATAACACCACCACCCAGAATTTCGCTATTAGCTATCCGGCTGAAACTTTTAGAGTAGTTCACAACCTGATGAACTTATTAAAGCGCATAAAATCGTGATTTTTAGATTAATTGTTTAATCTACAGCATAGCCCGTGTTAGCATTTTTTTTTGAGAGCGCAACACGTAACCGATTACGTCACGAGGTATGAATCGATTGCGAACTCGGTAATTTCTCAGTAATTGTTTTTTAAATAAATTTCTTATCGGTAATTTCCCAGTAATAGTTTTTCGAATGTAGTTGTTTCGGTGGTGGTGCTCACCTGTGGTCCGGCTTCCTGCGCAGCTGCACGAGGTGTATGTCGTCGGGCCAGGGCTCCGCGTGCGCCGGCAGCGAGCTCTGCCGCTGCACGCCGCCGCCCTGGAAGCGCACGCCGCGCGCCGCCCCGCCGCCCCCGCCCCCGCCCCCGCCACCGCTCGAGCCGCGCAGCGACGCCGACCGGGACGGACCCGACGGAGACGACGCTGTGGGCGTACGACAGACTAGTTTAGTCTCTTTTGAAATAGCCTGATGTTTCGTGGTTCAAGTCACAACTTATCAAATGTAATATATATAGCATAGACAGTAGAAGTATATGAAAACAGAACCTTTTCACCAATACAATTGATACATCACTATAATGAAAATATACTCGCTGCTAATATCTCGATTCTTATCTAAAAATAATCCCACGCAGCTGAGTCAATATATGAATACCTATAATCTGGGTGATTTTAAGACAAGAGTGAACAGGTTTATTTAGGCGAACGTGCTTCGACCGCATCGTTACTTAACAACAGGTGAGATAGCGATCAACCGCAAACCTATAATTAATAAAACAAGGTCTTGTGTCAACAGCTAAAGATTAACCATCAGGGATGCCGCAAAGTTCGCACCTTGAGTAATTTTTCTAGATAATCTCTACATCACAAATAAACTTAATAGTTATTTGCGAACGATCTCAAGGTCTAGTGAGCAATTCAATCACCCAGCGATATAAAATAATAAAAGTACAATTGAGTACAATGAACAAGTTGAGTGTAACTACACTGACCAGGCCTGGGCTCGCTCTCCATGGAGCTCCAGCTGCCCCCCTCGATGATGTCGGCGAGGCGGGAGTCCTCGTCGGCCAGCAGCAGCGTCTCGCCGGAGTCGCCGATGGCGCCCGCGGTTATGCTCAGGTTAGGCTCTACTGCCACGCTGGGGAATTGCAAACATTATATCATTTTTGCAGTCAAATAATTCATTTTATAAAAACAAAACAGACTTCAATTCTGATGTATCTTTGAAGTCCAAGGTCGAACATCGATGAAATTTATATGGGACCACATTGTAGCTATACTGAACTCAACGCAAAAAGAATTTTCCAAATCGGTAACAACCATAAAAGAAAAAATTAATCAAATTCAGAATCACCTCCTTATTTTAGGTCGGTTAATAATACTCTTTTCCCCAAATATGTTCTCAAATTATATTTGTTTCATTCAGTTCGAACTAAATATCAAGAAAATAATAGGAAATCAGAATAACAAATCCATCGTGACAATGTTACCAGCACTTTTACACTAACTTGTTATGCTTGCAAATCGATTTCAAGCTATAAAAATTGATTGATTTATTATTGTTATTATTATATTAACCGTCACTGTCCCGCTGCTGGGCAAAGATCTCGCTCCATATCTCTCGCTATCATAACACTCTTGAACTATACGTATGTGTCAAGTGTTGGTTGAATATGTAAATTCATCCCACCATTACCTCGGCCTGCCGGCGCCGCGTATCGACTGTCACAATATCAAAAATATCACATCTCTAACAACTCACCCCTCAAAGTCCTTCCTCTCGACGGGCGGCGTCTGAACGACAAAAGACCGACTCCTGTTGGACCCGAGGCCCAGTTTGCCTTTCGTGATGGAACTGGCGCGCACGCTCTGCCGACGCAGTTTCTGGATCATGTCCCTGGGACGAATATTAGCTATTTTGTACAACTAAGTGAAAGGACGAGCAGCTTGTTCACCGGAAGGTAACATGCCTGCCCATGAAAGTTGCAGCGTCACTTAAAACTTTGTTAATGCTGAGACCATTTAGAATATCTCAAGGGATAAATGTAAAGTGAAGAGTAAAAAAGAAAAGTAAAAGTAAATTTGAAAAGTAAGTAAGTTTAAAGTGTAAAAAGTAAAGTAGGGAATCAGGGAATATTAGGTGCATGGTCGTGGGACCAAGGCAATCAGATTGCTTATTTTTGGTACAATATTGCATCTGAATTTAGTCAGCATACAAACGAAATGCTTCGGCAAAGGTAATGGTTAATATGTCAACTCTTCTTCACGATTTCTTCGAATTACTTCCTACTAATATTAAAAATGCGAAAGTTTGTGAAGATGGATGGATGGATGCTTGTTACTCAATCACGCCAAAAAGACTGAACGGATTTTGATGAAATTTGGTATGTAATTTTTTTTTTACTTCTGACTGAGTCAGCGTTTGACCACAATCTCATCTTTTATTTTTTTATAGATTAAATGGCCTCACGTTTGACAACAACTCACCTTATGTTAAGCGTAGTTGCAGTCTATGGTGGAACACGTTTGCCCATAAGGCGTCTATTCACTCTTATCTTAAAGAGACCCAGGGAACCTCACCTGATGGGAAGCGATGTAGCACGCTTACCCAGTAAGTACTTGTTCACGCTTGATTGAAACACGCAGATTGTATTTATGTAATTTAGGCCATAGGCTACTTGTGATCCCGGAACCCGCGGGGCACAACTAATAATTCAAAAAGTTCCACCTACCTTCTGAAGTCTTTGAAGACCAGCGCTTCCAAGTCGTGCAGCCTCCGCATCTCGTACTCTATGGTGGCGTGGCTGGCGCCGAGCGTGCGCAGGTCGTTGATGATCTTGGCCTGCTCGTTCATCTCCTTCTCGATGAGCTTGGAGCGCTTCTTGGCGTCGATGCTGGTGTCGAACACGAACGCCGGCAGCTGCTCCGTGTACTTGCGCCGCAGGATTATACTCTCCTGCTTCAAACAGTACGTGTCAATACCTACTGATAGTACCTACGGCTTAGCATATGTTATAAGTTTACTTGTGGTAGGTATCTCGTGTGCGGGAGGCCGTCTGGGTAGTTACCACAGCTTTGCTAGTTATTCTGTCGCCAAGAAGTAGTGCGTAAGAATTACTATGTTCCGGTTTGAAGGGCATTTGTAGCTAGCGAAATTACTGGGCATATGAGATAATATCTGATGTCTCGGGATATCTCATGATGAGCGCAATGCAGTGCTACGCAGTGCTTTTTATGGTATTAAAAGTATTGGGCGGCGGCACTGCTATTAAATAAATAAAAATACGCCCAACGATCACATACATATAGATCATGGCCCATAACTAGGATTCCCTGAATCTAGGGAACCAGGAACTATGAGGACCATGGTCCCACAACACCCCGACACGAAATAAATGCTTGCGCTTTTTTTTAACACAACATTTGTCCCATTTGTCAAATCGAACCTGCAGCTTCGGTGATGTATGAGATATGAGCCAACCTGCCCAACCACTACACCACCAAGGCTGTAAAAGCACTCATACCTCTAAACCGTTATTAATTGAGTTACGTTATCCACCTGTGAATCCTTGCTGTTGTCAGCTTCATCGTCCAAGTCACTTTCGTAGTCCATCTTCATTTCTTCTTCTTCGAAACCTGATGAAATAACATTATTAGAAATCTTTGTAAAAACAAGTCCTTCGTGCTCCGGCTTCCAGCGAAGTATAGTAAACATTCCTGGCTCCTGAGTTTTGGCCCGAAGGCATAGTACTCCGCTATTCCGCAAAGTCGAAATTTATTTCCTAATCCTAGTTTTAATGCTTATAAATTATATGATAATATATGCTAGTCTGTAAGGTATATATTTTATAGGCCTCTGCTACTTTTTAACCGACTTCAAAAAAGGAGGTTCTTTGTTCGATTGTAATTTTTTTTTTTATATTTGTTACCTCAGAACTCCGTTATTTATGAACCGATTTGGAAAATTCTTTTTGCGTTGGGTTCAGTATAGCTACGAAGTGGTCCCATATAAATTTCATCGATATGTGACCTTGGACTTCGAAGATACATGGAAGTCGGTTTTTGTTTTTTTTCTAAAAATTAATTATAATTAATTAACTGTATTTATTACAGTAATAAATGAATTTATTATTATTATTACTTCAAAAACTCTGTTCGATGCAATCGAACACATGCTGAGGTAGCAATACGTACTGCACGCGGCCCGCGTCAGTGCACTTCCGAGCAGCAACCGGGCATTCATTAGCAATAGTTGATCTAGCAGCATTATCATCATTAATTAATAGTATTTTTCATTAAAACTAGTGGTGAATGAAACGTAACTATACTTGTAAAACAGTGTTTCCATAGTCACGTCCACAGACTCACTTCGCGTGCTATTTCGCACAAACTCTTAAATGAATGTTATATGTTTACCTGTAAGCATGGTTAGCGTGTGGCCCAGGGCAGACAACTGCTTGCCGACATTCACATCTAGATGGATGTCGACGCCTTCCATCTGCCACGACACGTTGAGGAACCACTTCGCATTTTCTAAAAAAATCAAACGGGCAATATGTTTTTTAAACGGGCAAATGTCGTCATAAAAATCTTTCAATTTAAAAATAATGCGATGATACCTTCTCTCCTCACACATGTAGTACAACATATCGGAAGTCTAACAGTACAGGGTCTCACGACCAAGTACGGGGACGACCATCTCAGATGACAACCGTTGTAGGTCATGGTGGTGCCTGCAGCTTGACGAACCGCTTTTCCTTGAGGTGACCGACCCCCATAAATACCAATGGCCCTAATTCTATGCTGGATACTTTAAACCTAATTTGCACTAAGTTAGAGTTAGATGTGTCAAACACAAGTTTCATATGCTGACGAGCACGCTATCTCTTAACTTCACTTATTTTTAAGAATTATTTAGCTTCAGTATTCTGCGCGACTATCTGTCACTTTTGACGTAAGTTTAGATAAAAATGCTTAATTTTAGCGCTGTCAAACGTTATTATTAATTATTTGAATGAAAATTCAACCGCATCGGTGACATTGTAGTCGAACACAAGGCAACTCCCAATAAAAAATAATAATTAATTTACTAGTTTTATATATTATTAACAGTTATTTATAATGTGAATTTAACGTAGATAAGACCTAAGTAACAATGTGATAATTTTATGAATAATAAAATTGATTTAAATTGACAAATGTATACAATAAATAACCAAATGACTAGGGATAATTAACTAACTCCACTCAAAACTTGTGCAGCGCCCTCAAAAAGTACATGTATCTATTCTACAAGACATTTCTAACACCTCTCTGGTACATTACATGTAAGCATGATTAAATGAATATGAATAATTTAAGGTAACTTAAGGTTTAGACAATGCAACTCCAAATGGACTCTTATATAATGTGTTGTTACCGTTGTGCTTGGCGGCGGTGGTGCGGCTGCAGACCTCGTACGTGCCCTCGGAGACGCAGCACACGTTGACGGACGCCTCGTCGGGGTCGGGCTTCCAGTCGTCCAGCGAGGTCTCGAAGTCGTCCGCGAAGCGCAGGCACAGGCCCACGAAGCGGCCCTTGGACACGAGCGCGCCCGAGCTGCACGCCGAGATGCTGGTGCTCTCCAGCGTCACCACCACGGCGCCGCACGACTCCATGCACTCGTACACGCTGCGGCCCCACGTCGCCTGCACGACACACGCTCACTTATTAAGGTCTCACTTCATCATCATCCTCATCATCCGCCCGTCGCACTCGTCATGAGATATTACATCGGCTGGAAACTAAACATGGCGTACACATTCGTTAGCCGTCTACTCCCATCCATGTTCTCGTCACGTACGTTGTTTTCGAAATTTATTTATTTATTTCTTCTTACAGCTATCATTACAGGTATATATACCTGATGCGATAGTGTAGCTATCTTACCTATTTATATAACACAAAATTCGTAATGCTTTCATTGTGAATTAAACACGTCGTGAATGCTATGGCGTTATAGTTTTATCCTGAAACATTTGTAATATACAACAAACAGTAATATGCTGCCACATGTTTAGAAACAATGCGAATAAGAGCGGCACTCTACAACCTTTAATACTCAATCGATCGCTTATTAAATCTTACATCTATCTTTTATCTAACTAAAAAATTAAAAACGTGACTGAACAATCTTTTCTCAGTTTAAAACATTTAAGTTTAGTCATGACAGACTCACCACGGGCGGTTGGTTTAGCGGCAAACAGATTCCAATATCGTCAACGTTCAGTTGTAGAAATAGCGTGCTCAAATGTGGCGTCGTAATCTGTGATGTCAGTTGGACCTGCAAACAAATACCATGATGATATTGACACTTAATGTCGTTTTTACAACTCTTAGATAGTCAAGAAGGATAGTGGAGTGCTAAGGCGTGGAATTTTCAACCGGAATCCTTATTTCCTTCCAATTACAACCTGGGTCTCTTTAAGACAAGATTGAATAGACGCCTCATGGGTAAACGTGCTCCACCTTAGACTGCAACTACGCTTAACATCATGTGAGTTGTTGTCAAACGTGAGCCCATTTCTTCATTAAAAAAAAGTGGAACAGGCGGATAAGTAAAGTAAGCACAATGTATCCTTTTAGACCTAAAACGAGCGGCGTCAGTGAATGCAACATAGCGAAAATATTGACTTAGGTAAGAGGCTGATGGAAACGTTTTTAAAGTTTACCTTTAGATGGGAAGCGACTGTAAACCTCTTTAACGAAAAATACGTCAGTCACATTCTGTTTGTACTGCGGGGCGGGTTACCTACTGCTAGCCCTAACGGTAGGTAGATACGGCGAAAGGGGTTGCAAATAATGTAAACGTATATTTGGAATATTATCTGTATTGTCAGGACACAAGATTGTAATTTTGTCTCTGAACGACTGCCGGCGGAGGGGGGCGCACGTCAGTCGCTCATTTACAATTAGCTTACACAGTACTTTTTTCTTTTTTTTACAAAAGATAGATCTACGTTTGACCACCATCTCGCCTGATGTTAAACGACGATGTGGCCAAAGATGGAGCACGTAGATCTAGAAGATACCTATTCACTCTGGTCTTGAAGATACCCAGATTGTAGTTATCAGGAAACAGAGAAGACGGCGAGGAGTTCCATTCCTTAGCAGTGGAACCAACTAAGTAATATCACAGAACACTAAGGAACAGAAGCATCACTCCGCAAAGAAATTTAAACAAATAGCGACTCTTGCTATGGCGCAATAAAATTCAATTCAGCTCGCGTAGCGCTGCATCCTGCCTCCTGCTCGCACCAAGCGCTTTGTTTTGACCTTCATTATGCGAACGGCCAAGTAGTGGAACTCTCTACCGGCATCTATGTTTCTGGATAGCTATAATCTGGGTGTCTTTAAGACAAGAGTGAACAGGTTTCTTCTAGGCGAGCGTGCTACATCTTCGACCGCATCGTCACTTAACAACAGGTGAAATAGCGGCAAACGCAAGATTATAAATAATAAAAAAAAACCTACCCGTCATTTTAACCTACAGAGCGCCTCTCTTTCTATCGCATAGCTCTTATCTCTTCTAACGCGGCACGTGTAACGACGTGCGACCCGCCGTCGGTGTCCGGCTATGTACTTGTAGCTTCGTACCTACAGCAGAGTGCGCTAGGCCTGGTAGTACATATGTGAGTACAGGACCGAAGCAGTGTGTACCTTTTCGAAGACCTGCTGCGTGGCCGTGAGCACCTCCTTGTTGAGGTTGAGCCGCTTCTCGTTCCAGTACTCGTACGCGTTCTTGTAGTTGAGCCACACCAGGATGGCCTTGTCCACGGCCACCGGCTGGATGTACACCAGCGGCCGCTTCAGCGTGATCAGCACCACCTCCTTGTCCGAGCCGGCGCCGCCGCCGCACATCATCTCCTCTTGGAACGCGTTGCGCATCGCTGCACAACAACGGAACAGAACATTACATATACCTCTTTACTGGTGGTAGGTTTCTCGTATGCGGGAGGCCGTCTGGGTGGGTACCACCGCTTTGCCAGTTATTCAGCCGCCAAGCAGTAGTGCAAACAGCAAAACAAAGTTCTGGATGGTGCTGTTATTGTTATGGGCTGGCGTATTGCTTACCATCAGGCAAACGACCAGCTCGTCTCGTCATCCAGGTATATAAATTATTATTTTTTTACACATATATATAAAACTTTTTCACTACTTCTGTACACGCCCGTCAACTATCATCATCATCATCAGCCCATCACGTTCCCACTGCTGGGACACGGATCTTCTCTCATAGAGAGAGTATGGGCCATAATTCACCGCGCTGGCCCAGTGCGGGTTGGTGGATGTCACACGTCCTTGAATTTTATCAACCATGTTCACGTTTTAATACTCAGTTACTTATAAGTGGAAACTTTTAATTAGCCATAAGTATTTACTTGTATTATATTGCATAATAGAAAGGCAATGAGAGGGATACTAAAGCGATCCCGGTAATCGATCTTTACCCGAGATAACCGTGCGTTTCCCGTTAGTACGAAAAGGGCAACTCTAGGCAACATGAGGACGATTATATTGTTTTTTTTTTAAACAGTATGCAGAATGGTGTAAAGGTGAATTAAACGAGTCGTTCATTTTAATTGTCTTTTATTTTCCTTCCCTCTTACTCCTAGGCCTAAACTATCATTCTATTCCTTTCACACGCTATCTACATTTATTAACTCTTTCATACTCGTACTATTTTACATCTATGCATCTCTTTCACACTTTTCATGATGTTACGTTTTTCATTTACGATCCTTTCACTCTTTCTAACATATGCGTAACTCTTTCATTCCTTCTCCTTCGCACATCTTATTGAGGCATTAATCGTAACGCTAAAGATATTGTTTACATGTCCTTTGAAATTTACAAATTTAATGACTGAAAGAAATTTAATTTAAAATTTCACAATACTTATAATGGTAACATTCCAATGTTACCATAAAACTTAAAGACTCTCTCCGTAAAGATAACATTACACCGATTCATTGTAAGTTTTCTAGAAAGGTCGATGCGTCCTACATTATATTAACCTATGCTGTCCCACTGCTGGGCAAAGGTCTCCCCCAAGTCTCTCCAGCCGTCTCTATCCTGCGCCACCTCGCACCAACCTTCTTGGTATGCATCCAGATCGTCCCTCCATCTTCTTTTGTGCCGGCCTGGGCGCCGTCTTCCATCTTCAGGCACCCATTCCGTTGTAGCTTTTGCCCACCGATCTGGATGCATACGGCTTATGTGACCCGCCCAATCCCACTTGAGCCTGGCAGCCTTCCTGCCCACGTCAATTATGCGCGTTTTAGAGCGCAGCGTAAAATAACATAACAGTAATATAACTGAGATGGAGGATAAGATATTGAAGGTAGTTTTAAGATGTATACCATATCCGTTATCGGTTATTGTCACCTATAAAGTTTTTAATCAAGTATTTTATTTTGGATGACGCCCACGACGCAGGCCTTGAGCCTAGTGTGGGACAGTTATCAGAAACAGTGTGCATAGTTAACTATTTCTTTGCAATGTATATAACATGTGCTAACCATAGTTAAAATTAGTTTCATAAGTACTTTCGAATAAGTTCATTGCTAAATAAAGATTTTTATTTTATTTCTTTTATTTTAATATATTATGGCAGGCCAGCATACGGTTAAAATATATAATACAAAACTCACCAATGCGCGTGTTGAAGAAAGCGTACTGTTGGAACTCTGGTTCCGCTTCTTCAAACATCGCGTTACGTATCAACTGTCCCAGGCTTAGATTGACGTCCACCTGTGAAAGACCAGAAAATACAATAAACAATCATCATTGTATGACAAACTAAAATCGCCTCATCTTGAGCTTATTTTATTTACGCTAAAACGTGTCAGTAATCGCAAGGAGTGAGTACCTTTTTATGATGAAATGTGCTTACGTTTGACAATACCTCACCTGATGGTAAGCGTTTGCTGATGTTGCGGTCTAAGGTGGAGCACGTTTGCCCATGACGTGCCTATTCCCTCTTGTCTTAAAGAAACCAAGGTTGCAATTGGAAGGAAGTAAGGACCTGTGCTCTCGCGAACAGCCTGACTTCGTGCGGCTCGGTGGGTTGCGGCACGTTCTGCACGCGGTTCGACAGCTCGAACTCCACCGCGCCCGTCTCCAGCCGCACGGCGGAGTTGCTGGGGGTCGTCGCTGTGAGTTGGATACGCTGGAAACAATCGAATTTCAGTAAACTACAATTTCAACAAAAACACAAAAAAACCTATGAAAAGTAAAAAACTGCTGAACCGATTTTGATAAAACATGCACCGCTACAAAACTTGCTTTCAAATAAAAAAAACCGCAACAAAACGATTCTTCTTTATTAGAGCTACGGTCACACATAGTGACTACTACAGACACACATAGTGGCCAAACTTATAACATCCCTCCTTTTTGCGTCGGGGATTAAAAAACAATATACTTGAATATAAAAAAAGGTGGCGTGACAATATGAAGCAACTAGAACGAGTAAATAGTGTTATTCTTAATTTCAGTCAAATAATATCGCCTAATATATTGGCCAAGTCTTAGTAAACTAAGGAAAAACTTCAGCATTTGGTTACAAACAGTTTGGACTCACTTTCATTCTGATGATGAGCGAGAACAGTATCCTGCTGAGTGCTGAGGTGGAGCCTTCCTCTTCGTTCCACAGCGGGACCGGCTTCTCCCCGCCGTACACTTTCTGGACCACTTCGTTGACCTCCTGTGAACATATCGAGACTTTATTGAAACCTTGTTTTGTTTACAAATGTTTGCAATATTTTCTTGTCGCGGAGTGAAACTCGGCGTCACTACTACGCACACAAAACACTTACTATTATAAAGTCTGTGCACTAATACGAGAAGATGATAAGAGTTCCACAGGGCAATAGATAGCGAGTATGCCAGGAGGCTGACCTTAGCGTCCCTAGATAACGTCCGCTCCAAGCACAGCCGTGCACCGCACTACGACTCCACACATTACACAACACGTCCTTTCATGATTTTCTGCACGAACACGAGATGGTTCAACAGATCAGAACAGATCATGGTGGAGAAAATTCAGCGCAAGTTCGCACGACATGTATATAAAAAAATGTATGGGTATTACCCGTATATGTTCCCCTCACTATTTGTTTCCGGTATAGTCAGCCTATACACACTTGAGCTTAGGCGAAAGGTGCTTTTTATGGGTATTTTTTCTTGTTATGCATTATTACCTAACCCTCCACAATACGGTAGACAACCCTACTGTGGTCGCGGAGCTGCGACTGCAGGTGCCTGATCGATACGTGCGCCCCCGCCGCCGCCTGCGTGCGCCCCCGCCCCGCGCGTCTCCGCTCTGTTGATCGCGTTAAAAACGCTCAACGACATGCTCGCTCAGCAACCAGATCTGGATATATTCCACGACAAAACAGGTAGGTTTCGAATAGTAATAGTATTAGCGCTTGCCTATCTAAGTTCCGCAATGTAATGTTTGGATATGTTCTGTAAATTACTTGTTGATATAAATAAATAAATAAATAAATCAGGCCGGTGGCTCCAGAGGGCGACATCAGCGGCATCTCTAGTTTCAAGCACGACCGTGCACTGTACTAACACGTAACCTCCACACCTCGGGCGGCACGCACCTTCATGAACACCTTCTGCACGAACACGAGGTGGTTGAGCAGGTCGGTGGAGAGCGTGTGCTCGAACAGGCCGATGTCCGCGGTGGCGGCCAGGTAGCGGCCGGCGCGCAGCACGGCGCCGGGCGGCGGCGGCGGCGGCGCGGCGCCCGCCGCCTCCACCACGCGCGCGTGCACGTGCACGCCCGGCAGCGCCACCATGGCGGCCGGCGGGATGTTCGCCTCCGCGATCTGAACACACGACCACCATAACTATACACGACTTCTTCTACCATTTCAAAAACTAACAGGTTCTCACGCAAAATAATATAAAATGGAGTAAAATCCTGCCACCTTCTAGTACAAAACATGTTTGCGCTTTTTTTAGTGGCGAGTGTTAGTCTGTTTACCTGCAGCTTGGTGACGAAGCTGAGCGAGTGCTGCGGCAGGTCGACGGTGAAGTGCGCCTTGCTGCCCGTCACGCCGCCGCTGTGCACGTGCTCCATCTTGTACTGCGCCTGCAGCGACGGCAGCAGCGCCGCCGTGATGCTCAGGCTCTGGGGGAAAGGTGCTTATTGTGTAGGAGGAGGAAACAAGCTGACGAGCCGCATTATAAACGGACGACATCGCCTATAGACGTTTACAACACTAGAGGTTCTCCGAAAGTGACACACAGTTAAGAGTGCGGGATGTTGAAACACGACTTTTACAGCTTTTACTTGTTGTACAAAATAGTTGAGATGTCCACACTACAATTTTGAAATTATGGTGTGATCGCCACATTAGTTATCTGTTTCAGACGCTACTTGTTGATCCTTCTGTAAAGAATCGGTACTCGCATCGCTCTAACCGTCGTCATAGGAAGATTCAAAAATATTCACAGACGACAACTCTCGGTAAGCTAGATTGTACCTTATCACTGGATAGTAGAGTAGCTATTTGTCGGTATATTTTGACGAAGTGAATCTTCTATACTTGGTGCTGCTACCGGTGCCTGTTGCCGACTAACCTGCACGACGATGGAGAACTGCAAGTGCAGCGGGTCCAGGAAGGAGCCGACGTGCGCGTGCGCGGGCGCGCGGGCGGGGCGCGGCGCGGGGGGCGGGCTGCCCTCCGACGAGGAGCCCTCCGCCGCGCCGCCCGCGCCGCGCGACATGCGCGACGACGTGCGCGTCACGCCCAGCTCCTGGGAAACAATATAAGAGGGTGAGACGAAGGACAAACAAGAGGAAAATAAACAGTACAAACAGGAAAATAAACAGTTACCTGCAGCTGGCGACTGGAGCGCGTCATGACGCCGTGCAGCGCCACGGGGTGCTGCGGCAGTACATAGTTACCTGCAGCGTAGAGGACAGCTGGCGGCTGGAGCGCGTCATGACGCCGTGCAGCGCCACGGGGTGCTGCGGCAGTACATAGTTACCTGCAGCGTAGAGGACAGCTGGCGGCTGGAGCGCGTCATGACGCCGTGCAGCGCCACGGGGTGCTGCGGCAGTACATAGTTACCTGCAGCGTAGAGGACAGCTGGCGGCTGGAGCGCGTCATGACGCCGTGCAGCGCCACGGGGTGCTGCGGCAGTACATAGTTACCTGCAGCGTAGAGGACAGCTGGCGGCTGGAGCGCGTCATGACGCCGTGCAGCGCCACGGGGTGCTGCGGCAGTACATAGTTACCTGCAGCGTAGAGGACAGCTGGCGGCTGGAGCGCGTCATGACGCCGTGCAGCGCCACGGGGTGCTGCGGCAGTACATAGTTACCTGCAGCGTAGAGGACAGCTGGCGGCTGGAGCGCGTCATGACGCCGTGCAGCGCCACGGGGTGCTGCGGCAGTACATAGTTACCTGCAGCGTAGAGGACAGCTGGCGGCTGGAGCGCGTCATGACGCCGTGCAGCGCCACGGGGTGCTGCGGCAGTACATAGTTACCTGCAGCGTAGAGGACAGCTGGCGGCTGGAGCGCGTCATGACGCCGTGCAGCGCCACGGGGTGCTGCGGCAGTACATAGTTACCTGCAGCGTAGAGGACAGCTGGCGGCTGGAGCGCGTCATGACGCCGTGCAGCGCCACGGGGTGCTGCGGCAGTACATAGTTACCTGCAGCGTAGAGGACAGCTGGCGGCTGGAGCGCGTCATGACGCCGTGCAGCGCCACGGGGTGCTGCGGCAGTACATAGTTACCTGCAGCGTAGAGGACAGCTGGCGGCTGGAGCGCGTCATGACGCCGTGCAGCGCCACGGGGTGCTGCGGCAGTACATAGTTACCTGCAGCGTAGAGGACAGCTGGCGGCTGGAGCGCGTCATGACGCCGTGCAGCGCCACGGGGTGCTGCGGCAGTACATAGTTACCTGCAGCGTAGAGGACAGCTGGCGGCTGGAGCGCGTCATGACGCCGTGCAGCGCCACGGGGTGCTGCGGCAGTACATAGTTACCTGCAGCGTAGAGGACAGCTGGCGGCTGGAGCGCGTCATGACGCCGTGCAGCGCCACGGGGTGCTGCGGGAGGTCGACGCGTACTCCGCCGATGCTGACGAGGCCGGCCGCGCCCTGCCGCCCCACCTCCCACGAGTACAGCGCCTGCGACTTGCCTACGCTCACGCGGACCACGGTTCTAGAAAGACCAGCCACGATTACAACTTGACACGACAAAGGTGTCTATTGTTACTGATTCATCTTTTTATAATTAAAATATATTCATATTGTTTTGACTCGTGATGTTTCTTTGCAAGATTTGATACTTATGAGCGGCTCAATCAATTAATACAATACTATGTTTTTATTTTTGCTACACCAACGGATTTTGTTTTCCAGTCTATCACCACCGAATCTAAAAAGGACCTCTACTCAGAAGATACGGCAAAATACTGAGGAGCTTTTTTTTTAGAATTTTCGTTCTAATTTTTTTTCTTTGACTGTTTCACTACATACTATTTGAAATGGTTTCAAATTTAGCCATCTAACCCCCACACTTACTGGTGGTTGGGCGACTCCCCCTCGAGCAGCACTATCATGGACCTCCCGACGTTCCCGGTGAGCGACCACTGCCGCGAGCGCGACGCCGACAGCGACGCCTGCAGCGACGTGATCTCCGCCTCCAGCTTCAGCCCGGACAGGGACGCGAGCAGCCGGGTGCGGTGTATCCTACGTAGTAATCATTACGTGAACAATCCAACTAGTAAGTATCACCCGTTCAGGCAGACGTCGATGACCTTGAGCATACAAGGCATAACTGATATCAACGCCATCTAGCGATAAACTACCGCACTGCTTAGATTTAAAATAAAGAATATAAAAAAATTAATACCAGATGATAAAGGCAATTTTTTTCTGAGTAATTATCTTATTATAACCTTAAAATATTAATTAAGTGACTGAGTTTAAAGAGCTTTAAATTTCCTTCCTTTTGGTGTAAGAATCGGTTGAAACGCATTTGCCGTTACCGGGAGAATACCAGTTAGGGAAAAAATATAAGCGCTCGAAAATATTTATTTATGAATATTTTAGCAAATGTAATTTAATTCCGTTTAACTCGTTTTGATCACCACAAATTACTCTCATGAGTGGTATTTTTTTAATGTTTTTAAAAGCCTGTAGCCTTTTCTAAAATTTGAATTAAAAAGACTCAATATTGCCCATTCAGCAAAGGTTAAGTCCTTAACACCTGTCGAAACACTTAGCAATCTAGTAAGTCCAAGTAATCCCCACTCGGCCGACCAATCAGAACTCCACATTAAATGCATGAATAGAAATTATTTGGTGTAACATTCCGGCGCTGAAGGGTGTATACCGTTGAATTACATTATTTCTTATCTGACTTATCCGTTAAGTTTTGTAGTTCTTTTGCTAGCGCGCAGGTCACGTGGCGTGCCGGTCAGCAGCTACAAAATTTGTCTTAAGGTTTCCATACCTGGCCACCCCGACGACGACGATGCCCATGTTGGCGGCGCTGGCGGTGGCGTTCTGGTCGCGCGAGGCGGGCCGCGCCGCCGCCGCCGCCGCCGCCGCGCGCCCCAGCCGGTACTGCTCCGGCATGTCCGTCGTCACTGAGAACCTGCCATCACAGAGTTACTAAAGTCTTATTTAATTCGCTAAATTATCTATGATTGGCTTCGGCACCTACCGCACTCCAAAACTATACCGCCTATTCTGACAAAAAGTTATAAAATTACGGACGCAATAGCTATGAAAACTTGTTCTAGAGGCGAAGCCCTTTTACATGTAGTGCTGCAGAGTACTTTTTATGGTATTAAAGGTTCTGAGTGGCACTACACTTGTCATGAGCAGGCGTGGCGCTTACCATCGGGCGAACGACTAACGACGACGAGCTCGTCTCATCACTCAGTTCCAGAAAAAAAAAACACGTGTCCGGATACACCGCGCCGTGCGCTCACCTGTGCGTGATGGTCTCCGCGTCGGGCATGTTCGCGTACAGGTCGAGCAGCAGGTACACGGTGCGCCAGCAGCGCGGCGCCAGCTTGCCCTCGGCCGCGTCGGCGGACGGCGAGCTCAGCGACGCCGCGTGCGCCGCGCCGGCGCCGCCCGCGCCCCCGCCGCCCCCGCCGCCGCCCGGGTACATCGGCGTGTGCGCGCCCTCGTTTAGGGAGCTGTAGCCTGCGGACAGATATACACCATTGTCGGCGCCACGCTGCAGCGGCGCGTCGTGCGTCTGCGACGAGCGGGACAAACAAATGAACGCGACGGACGAAGGGCGCCACGACGGCGAGACCGACGTCGGCGTAAGGCGGTCGCGATCAGCGGTTTGATTGATTGATTGAAAAAAAAAAATACGCAATACGCTGTTTTCGATAACTTTGAAAGAAATAAAGAAAGAAAACCATTTATTCAGGACATCACGCACCATTACACAGAACATACTAAAAATAAAGACAAAACAAATACAACACAGTGAAAAGTTGCGCGATGCCAGGAAAAGGCTGGACTTTCTCGTTCACATTGACTATTTGTCTCGCTCGGCACGCCTATCGACTCTCGTTAACAAATTGCACTCGACACTAGGCATCCAGACATACCTATAAAAGCCGCATAGCCAGGCTATCTGTACAGAAGTAGTGGCCATGGCCAAGCCGATGCCACGGTCAGTCAGTCGACAATACTCACCAAGCTTTCCTTTGACGCTCTTCCCAGTGGAGCGTAGTTTCTGCGCGAAGGACTGCGGGCGCGGGCGGGCGGCGGCGGGCGCGGCCAGCTTCTGGTGGCTCGGCGAGGGCGACACGGGCGGCAGGTCGGGTGTGGCGGCCGGCGCGACCACGTCCCACTTCGGGTCGAGGCTCGCGAACTGAGTGTCCTTGTCCAGTGACGACACACTTAGTAAGTTCTCTCTGAAGTCCGATACTGGAAACGAAGTGATAATGTACACTGAGCAACAAATTTTGCTAATCATTCCTAATTTTTTCCACACGTTAAGTGTATATTCATGGAAAATAGGTCATGTTGTGCAACTTTTGCCGACGTACCTTCTAAGGCACTGTGGAAAGAACTACCAAAACACCCGTTGGCTTTTCTTTTAGTAGTGGTTCTTTTTTCCGATACGGTGATGTAGTGATTGTGATAAATTGACGTTCATAAGTGCGTCTGTGATGCCTAAACTGAATAAGAGCTTTTGATTTTTTATTTTAGAAGCTAGAAATCGCTCTTCTACAGCACTTTTATAGTCTTTATGTTATTTTTCTTTAGTAACTCTAGTGTTTTAATTGAATTCATTACCCGATGAGCTGGTGTGCTTGTTCTGTCGGTGCGAGATCTTGGTCTGGCTGCGCAGCTCGGTCTGCGTGTCCTTCACGTTCTGGTACATGTTGCTGATCTGATGCAGCAGCCGGAGCAGCGGCATGTTCACCTGGGGGAAGGACGCAGAGTTCATTCTGCGAACTCAGATACCATAGACAAAGAGCACTACTTATCATGCCTCAACGCTGTAATTATCATTTAGTCAGCCTCTGTGGTGTAGTGGTTGGGCAGGTCAGCTCGAGTCTCATACACTACCGAGGTTGGGGTTCGACTCCCGCGGCGCGACAAATGTTTGTGCACAGAAAAAAGCGCAAGCATGTTTTACGGAACACGAAAAACGTCTGGGTGTTGTGAGACCATGGTCCTCGTAGTTCCTGGTTCGGTGTAAATCAGTCATGACGCTTTATGCTGAGTTGTGTCCTTTTATGACCATCTAATTTAATTTACCTCTATTACCTCTGTTTTTAGTATAAGATTTATTTATTTATTTTAAGAAAACTTACAGCCTCTATATGATAATTAAATTATGTTTAGGATAACTAGGCTAATTACAAGTTGGAAGATAATTTAGTAATAAACTTATTTTCTTTCTTTATTCACATCATCGCTTACCATAAAGTGAGATAGTGGTCAGACGCAAGCCTAATAACCAGTAAGAAAAAACTTACAAGAGCTACCTAGCGCTAGCGTAGCGTAGCATAGTAGTAGCTAGCGACCTAGTCGTGTTTCGATGATGTTCGGTGAACCATCGGGGAGACGGATCTGAGCAGCCGCTCAACTGCCGTCTCTCTTTAGATCTATGTGCTCCATCTTAGGCCACATCATCACTTCGCATCAGGCGTGATAGTGGCCAAACATAGATCCATTAAATGTAAAAAAGCTCTCTCTCCGCGAGCGGGCGCGGGCGGTAGCGGTACGTACCTGTTGCGAGATGAACCGCACGCTGATGTTGAAGTTGAGCATGGTGCTGATGTGCTTCTTGAGCTGCGTGCGCGAGATGTACAGCACGTTCTGGCGCTGGATGAGCTCGTCCACCGCCATGTCGGCCACCTTCTTCAGGTCCACGTCCAGCGACACCTTCTCGCAGAGGAACGCCGGCGTCTCCGGGCCCGCGGCGCCCTCCGCGTGCGGCGCGTTGCCTGCGGGTGCACCTTTGTATTTGTTACTCATTCACGACTTATACACATCTGTATAGTTAAAATAACAATTCTCTTTCGCCGCGGTCAGGTAAAAAGCGAATGAGATGTATCGGAGATAGGTTTGCATGGCCAGATCTAAAAATGTGATAAAAGTAGTAAGTGCATTCATCCTTGATACAATATGGTGCAGAGCTGAGCTGTGCTGCCGACCGGGAGAAGCACGCCGTGCGAGCCATAGCTTGCATTCCACAGGATGCTACCGCCAGGCCGCAGTTCAGAGAGGTAGAGTCACGCTACCGTCGGCTGTGCTAATCTGTACTTTTAGATTTCAGAAATGGAGAAGAATATAAATCAGTATTACCGCGGTCTATGGCTCCTGATAAGACTCAAATCTTGCAAAAACATTACATGACGACAAAACAAAGAAACTCCTTTTATTTCCTTATTATTTCGCGTGAAGTAGGAGTGCGTCACCTTTCCCCTTGGAGTGCCTCCGGTGCGCGGCGGCGCCGGCGCCGGCGAGCTCGCTGACGACGATGTCGATGCGGAAGGCGTCCACCCACGCCAGCAGCGACAGCCGCGAGCCCAGCGACTCCAGCGCCGGCACCGTGCCGCCGCCGCCGCCGCCGCCGCCGCCGCCGCCGCCGCCGCCGCCGCCGCCGGTGCTGCCGCTCTTGTTCTTTGACTCTCCTGGGGATGAATATGTAAAGTGTAAGTGATGCTAGCAAAAGGACGAAAAAGACAAGCTTTTGTGAAAAAAATAATCGTCCACAATATTCTCTAGGCGCGGAACTAAGCTCATTTTTATCGCTTAAAGATTTATGTTTGACCACTATGGCGACCTCGGCCGCCACAAGCACTATCTCACCTGAAGACTATCTAGAGCTCTAGACCTGTGTAGTGCATAGTGTTACCTTGCGTGACCTGGTTGGGGGACACGCCCAGCGCGGACAGGAAGGGCTGGAACACGAGGTGCGCGTCCAGCAGCATCAGCGAGCCCTGCAGCGGGTACAGGCTGCACGCCGGCAGCGCGGCCGCCACGGCGCACGGGTTCATCTTCGACGGGGGGATCATGGGCTTCTTACTTTTCCCAGAATCCTGGACGAAACAACAAAAACGAAATGGCAGGAGAAATATCTAAAAGAAATTCGCAATATCAGCATTGCTAAACTCGCCGTAACATATGATGGACGCACTTTGACAGGAGTATACGAGTACGAGCTTCAGGTTGTGACCCGACTGCGAAGTTAACTGAAGTTCGACTTCAGAAATGGCAGGCGTTGCTCACGCCTCCATTCTTATTTCCGCAAAAGTGCAGATTAGATAGTGAAAATTTTATTATTTATACTTAAAAAAAGCCCAAACGTATGTACCACAACTAAATTTATGATTAGTTCTTAGCCGTCGATCTCATCCCTGGATTTAGTTTATTTTGCTGTTTAACTGCCGATTGTTGAGTCAATTAAATACGCAATCTTCAATGGTAAACTAAAAATATGACAAAACATAAATTATTTTTCAAAAAAAAACTAAACCGACTTCAAAACCACAAATAGGCACTCAAAAGTGAAAAATAAATTAATATAATTATCATAAGCGCTGCCCACTCATATATGTATTTAAAGTCGGTGCCTATGTAAATACTATGTATATAGTAAGTACTACTTGTAGGTAGTATCTATCTACTACCTTTTAGACTTGGCTGGCACCGACTTCAAATATATGAGTGGGTAGCGCTTATGATAATTATATTAATTTATTTTTCACTTTTGAGTGCCAACTTGTGGTTTTGAAGTCGGTTTAGTTTTTTTTGAAAAATAATTTAGTTTACCCTTTTTAGTGCAAAACAAGTTTTAATTAAATTAATTTAAAAAGTTTTTAAAGACGAGTATTTATGATCTAGCAGCCACATCATGACGAAGTTTAAAACGGGCTATCACAATTAAATGTATGTACAAAAAAAATTAATGACTGTCCTATTCTCTGTTGAGGAGTTCCCTCGCCGGAAGTCAATCCTGGGTGTATCAGCCATGTCATGGTGGAATTAAGAACAGGCTATTATGGTTAAATCCATTTACAAAATTTTGTGTCTGTACTATTCACCGTTGAGGAGTTCCCTCGCCGGAAATCAACCCTGGGTGAAGCAGGTGAAGCAGTCGAATACAAACCTCCACCTTTAGAAAGTCAGTTACAACAAAAACAAGCTATAATATATAATAGATTAAACTTATATTTTTCTGCTTTTAGTATTTTTTTTCAAAAAGTGCTGAATGAATTTCGATATAATTTATATGGGACCACCTCTGAAGTATGACCTACCAATCAAAAAAAGAATCATCGAAATCCATTCATAATTGGCGGAGTAATCGCGTAACAAACACACAAAAAAAAAACATACCGTCGAATTGTAAACCTCCTCCTTTTTGAAGTCGGTTAAAAATATAATTAATACTTTACCACTTTAATAGGCTCCTGCTTAGCCATCCACTGGTACAAGTCCTCCCTGGCGCGGTCGTTCTTGATGTTCTCGTCGCTGCCGTGCGGCGAGCACAGCGAGGGGTTGGAGCCCACGGTCGGCAGGTCTTCCTTGAGCGTGCCGTAGTCTGGCGATCATTGATTTTACTTTCATTTATGATCGTTTGTTAGTAATGAAAACAGAAATTGTATGACACAGTCACAAGAATCGCATGGATTTTGAGTCAACGGGCTTCTGCAGTGTTTCAAACAACAGTTAATTCCAGGATTGTTTGAGTAGCATGATCACTGATATAGACGCGGGTCCTTTAACTGCCATGATCTTGGTCTTTGGTATTCAGACTGTTTGTCTCTAGTCTGCACAACTTTCGAGAACGGACTGAGTTGCAATTTAGTTGACTATTTTACATAGGTTGTAAGTCTTTCGGTTAGGGCTGCGTCGCTTAATAACTACACTCACACATGTAGTAATTGTGAAACAAAGAAATTCGTTTATATACCTGTATAATTACTATACCTGTATATTAGCTATAGTTATGCCTACGGTATGAGATGACAGGACACTCACTAGCGATGGCGTCGTCGTGGAACGGCGGCTTGCGTGTCGAGAACGGCAGCGTCGGGAACACGAGACTCGCGCGGCTGCTCTGCGCGCCGCGCACTGTTAGCCGTGGGGGAGGATTAGCACGGGGACTAGTGACACTGTACTCTAGTGTGCTGGATTGTGGCTGGTTCTCTTCGAGAGAAGGCCCGTGTCCGAGCAGTGGGCACGTTATGTGATGATGATTAGTATGTAAGCGTTACTTTCTGTAACTAGGAGCGTAGCGCGGTGCTCAAATTGAATGTATAAGGAACATCATATGGGATACAGATGATTTTGATAAATAATGAACTCTCATTCTTGCTACGGGCAAAATCAAAAGTAGTATCGATAATATAATTATGTATATAGTATCGATTTTTTTGATTTATAAAGTAGTCTAAATGTGTGCAATGAATCTGGGCAAACGAGAGTGTGTTATAGACACGAACATAATGTAACTACACACGGATAGATGTATTAAACGAGCGAAACATACATTTTCTCGAAAGATCGAAAAATAAATCGATAATGGAAGTGAAAATTAAAAAAGCAGACCACCAGAAAGCAGAGCTCATATCATACCATCAAACATACATGCTTACGATTCACAAGGAATAAAGTCTGTCAATGGTAAGTGTCACTGCACCAACGTGAAATCCTGATTAACCAGTGCGGTAACCTAATTATATTTTATGAAAATTAACATTTAATCCGTGGGTTAACCGCAATTCCACGATGGCGCAAGTACCCCTAAAGAATTTACATACACACAACAAAAACAGTGTGTAAGTAATAATAAGAACCACTATTCATATTCGGTATATATAAACAAACACGAAACCTTAAAAGGACAACGTGAAATGATCATATCAATCACTATAAATATATATTAGGTACATTACAATATTACACCGGAATTTGGACAACTTCTTAAAAGGAAAAAAATTCAACTCCGATGCGGCTGTCCAAACCGCCTTCAAAGAGTTTATTGATTTTCGCCCCCATGATTTTTTTGAGAGATGACAAAAGTGCATAGATAACAACGGTGCATACTTTGATTAATTAAATATATTTAAAAAAATTACATTATATTCCTCCGGTACAAAATGCTAATTTCATATGTAAGGACCTAATATATTCCATACACACATAAATACTTTAATAAGTGGCAACAAAAAGATTCAAGTGTAAGGAAGCTTAAATACATTAATTCATATCCAGATCTTGACTGCAAACACATGCGTTTGAAAACGCAGTAACAGGATAACTGTCTTGTAAAAGCAGAAGGACACACAGAAGGATCAAGCTAAAATAAACCGTATAGCGGCACACAGAGAGTCCACACTCGACAAACACTCATGCGTACGAACCAGATGGCGGCGTGGATGGGAACGAGTGCGGGCGCGGAATGGGCACGGCTGCGGCCGCCGCGACCACTGCTTCGCACAAACAATACGTGTTAATGCTACTCACATTGCACCTGACTTGAGATCCACAAGGTCGGATGAGCAAGTGCTGATATTATGCTATATTCAACCTTTCGCTTCTCGAGTCCATCAAATAACCAAGTGGTCGTGTTTTGACTTTAAATAGCACAAGCTCAGGACGAAGCATTTAACTAGGCGCCATCTAGGCCTTCATGATATTTTTCTTAATTTTCCGTTATGCTTCATTTTCGGCAATAGCATAGTTTCATACTGTGCAATTTCAAACTATACTTAGATCATACCCCTAAGTGCAATGAATACTAACATAATAAAGGCTTTCATGCCAACAAATTCTATTGTGCTTTGCGAGTCACTTTAACCAACCCTTTAGTTGGACTATTCTAATAACGTAACCTCAACCTTATATTTATTAGTGACACGTAACAATCAAACATACAATATGCCAATATCAAATGACTTACCAGGAGCTGTGAGTTTGTCAACATCCATGTTGAGGAGAAGACAGTTCTCATCTAGACCAGCTTCGCTGTCGAGCTGGTATTCTTGCCAACCCTCCACTGAATCCTAAACAATAAGCAAAGCATTAACTACCCTAAAATAGGTATAAAGTCTTAATTCAAACGAAAAGAAACAATAAAAGAATGAACTTTATAATAGTCAAGTGAAGGTTGAAATCCTATTGGACTTACCTCTAGAAGGTCAGGCAAAGCGAAGGTGACATTCAGCGGTTTCATAACTTTACTCTTGTAGTTGTGTTCTAGGAGAAGCGGCGTGTAGAGGATATTCTTCCATTGACGACTGAGCACTATGACCCCCTAAAATAATAGCACTAAGAATCAACCTGTACAAATACAATGCGTGAGTACTGTGCTCCCAAATGGACTAGAAATTTAACCCAAATCGTACGAAGCGTACCTTAACTACTGCCTCTCCTTACTTAGGTGAGATGAGGTTTGCACAAGTGTGAACTGACCATGTATTCAGGCTCCGAAAAACAGATGCGTTCGGACTAACTAGACACTTTCTCCGTCCAACCATTCTCACCTCAAAACCAATTAACGAGAGGTTCTATAATAAGGTGTTCAATACTACGTATGTGAAAGGTTTGCCGACACCCTCATACCTGTCTCAGAGTAGAGAGAGACGGCAGATGTCGCTCCGCCAGGTCAGCCTGCACCGCGGCGGCGTCGGCCTGCAGCGCGTACCGCAGCAGCACCGCGCACAGCTGCAGCGACGGCTCCTCGCGCAGCTGCTTCGCCATGGGCGTGTGGCGCCCATACCGACTCTGCGCATTGGAACTAACTTAGCAGATATCCTCGGAGAACTACTAGGCAGAACGAGCGGTGTTTTCTAATCTTACTTTAACTTAGCCTTATTGCACTAGGGATGTTGCGGACAGAGAATTCTGATTTGTGTGATCGGAGTTAACGTAACATAAGATTTAGCCTATTATCCTTAACAGACCTTCTCGGATCGAAACGATCAGATTGAAATAGAAAATTTAAGTCATGGTAGAGTAAATATTATATAAGACAAATCGTGAAATATTTGAAAATATCTCATTGGCAACAAATCTTGTCGTTGTGAATACCACTAAACTTGTTCCGAAGAGACTAAGCCTCGATTACCTTGGGCAGGTTGTGGTGTGACTGCAGGTCCAGCGCGGCGGCCATGAGGCTGGCGGCGGTGGCGGTGAGGCGGCGCGCGTGCGCGCGGTACAGCGCCACCACGCGGATGCCGAGCCGGTTGCACGGGTTCATCCACGCGTTGATAGCCGGCGACGCCGTGCTCAGCAGGTTCCAGTCCAGTCTGAACGAATACCGACATAATTAGGCACATTTTCCACACTTCCTTTACGAAAAAAACTTATAAGCTGGCTCTAGTTGAACGAATTACCTGGTGTAGTCGATCTTCTTGGTGATTGGCGTGCGAGGTGGAGCGGCGAAATTGAACCAAACGACTTTTAAATCGATGGCGCAAGATGACGTGTTTCCGTTGGCTTTGACTGGCACCACGGTGGTTGTGCTCTCGTTGTGTGACGCCTCTTCGGGCCCCGGGGTTGAAGGCTCGGGAACGGGAGGAACCGGTGGCGGCTGCGCTGAACCCAGATTAGGAGTACTGGGTTTGGAGTTCGAATCTTTCTTCCTGAACAAGTCTTCGATCCCTGAAGTACGGCTCTTTGTACTCTTCTTATCTTCTTTATCAAGCTTTAATTCCTCGGCAGATTTCACAGACTCCCTGCAACTTTCATTGTCATTTCGCATTGGTTTCTTTTCTTCGTTGGGTTTGTTGGAGAGAGAATGTTTGGAGACTTTTATATTGACGCCTTCAAGCCCGCATTCAAACATGATGAAGCCTATCGGAGTAGTATCTTTTTGTGGCTCTCCGGTGCCGTTCTGGCAACACATAGACTCGCATCCCTTTGCGCAGGAGTCGAATCTGATGAATTTGAAAGAGACTTTGGAGTGTTGGCATGGGATACCCGTCACCGTAGCGTCTTTCAATTGAGATGATTCGTTGCGTATACGGCGCAATTGGCCATGGACTTTACCGACGTTCAAAGTGATCGTGGTATCTTCACACTGTTGCTGTGATGTCTCAATAAAGACTGGTTCGCCTTTCTCCGGTCCTCTTCTTTTCCCAGAAGTCTGCGCTGAAATTAATGCTCGGGGACCTTTCATGATCCCAAAGGACTTCTTGCTTCCCAGAGCCCTCAATGTCGGTCGGTAATACAGTTGAACTGATTCTAACGTCTTCTTCGAGCTGACGTATTTGGCAATAATGTTGTCTATCGACACTCCAAACAAAGACACGCAAGTCAGGTCCTGAATGTTGTCCAAAGCCGAGAAGGATATCATATCTTCCACAACCGATGACTGTATGAAGATTATGTTCACTTTCGGAACTGTGACAGTCGCCTGGAGCTGTTCATTGATTGTCTCTTCGTACACGTTTGAGTGCGGTATTGTGGCGAGTTTGCATTTGTCATCCTTATCTTGAACAATATTGGACATGTTCCGGCCTTGCATTTGAGGCAACCAGTTCTGGACATAATTCTTTTGTTTCAGTATGTTCGCACTTTCTACTGACGATATGCATAGCAACCTTAGGTG
Source organism: Petrophora chlorosata (assembly GCA_951640565.1). NCBI lineage: Eukaryota > Metazoa > Arthropoda > Insecta > Lepidoptera > Geometridae > Petrophora > Petrophora chlorosata. The sequence continues at coordinate 18,924,292 of OX621191.1, read as the reverse complement.
GTTAATCACCGTTATTGGGTGGATATTTGCTAAGACAGGCGTCAATGATTCAACGAATTTCTGAGTGCTTTCCAGGACTAGTGGAGTGAGCATTATGTCGATTTCTCCCCTCAATTTAATGAACAATCCACTTCTACTGTCACTCGTTGTTGTCGCTGTAGAAGTTGTACTCTTTTCTTGTGCATTTTCTTGGTTGTCCTGGACATTTTGTTGCACATCCCACCAGCCTTGCGGGTACGGGTGAGGTTTGACTTGTGAATTGAAATGTGGCGCCAAATTCGAGTATGGTCCTTGATGAGTTTGATTGACATCTTTCTTCGAGATCAATTTCAGTATGTTGACTTTTCCTAGAGGCTCAAAGCTAGGTAAATACTTTTGTCCCACATATACCAAAGATCCGTCATCTGCTCGTTTGAACAGCGGTAAGGTGAAGACGTCACTACCACTAGGCAGGGAGCAGACAGTCCAGTTTGAGCACTTGTACTGAGGCAAGTTCTGCATGTAACTAGCCATGAGTAATGGAGAATCGACGATGGGCTTATTTGTCTGCATGTGAAGGTTTACCAGCGTCATATCTTCTTGTGATGAAATAGCTGATATGAAAGACGTCGATGACACAGAACCGCTTTCAGAGTCTGGAGGAGCACCCGTGCTCAAATTGCTTATGGTGTCAGGAATGTCTACTACTTCCGATCTAGGCATTGAGTTCGTCCACTTTTCTCTCTCATTCGAAATGTCATTTATTCCAAAAGAGCTCTTGTCTTTATGATTGCTGTGGCGACTGCCAAAGGAATGTTTCAAACTGGAAGACCGACTGGGAAACATATCTTCATCGGCGGAGAAGAAAGCCTCGGAGTGATTCTCACTGGTTATCGACATAGTTCTTTGCACTTCTTGTGAAAGGGTATCTTCCTGAGGATTTTGTGCGTTTAATGAATAGTGGGACTCTGATACGCCCACAGGCCTTGGTGGAACTTTCGGCACAACAAATGCGTCTGCTTCTGACGTCAACGGTTTTTTTCCTGGAGCATTAGCATCCTTAACTCCACAGCTGAGCGCCAGTTTGGAATCAGATACGCTGCTTTCCAATTGAGGCACGTTTAGAATAGTCTTGTTCAGCTTTGAATCACTGTCGATTTTAGAATTTCCAAGAGGAACACAGTCAACAAGCCTTGCGTACGGAACGTCACTTTTAGTGCTTGAAACAAGAATATTGCTGCTTCCTTTGTTTGAGCTGGTATAAGAGAATCTTCTCGTTAAGCTTCTGCGTTCAGCGCTTTGTGGTGACTTGTTCAAAGTTTGTGGCAGCGGAGATGGAATCAATGTTGCTACATTTGTAGGTTGCAAGCACACATTCAAGCTATTGTAAGGCGGTGTGTGGAACACGAGCTGTCCTGCATGCAGCAAGCTTTGTCCGTAGCCGTACTCTCCCGGAGTCGTCTCAATCACATTGAACATGGCCACGTTAATTCCTTCCTGGAGGTCTGACTGATTCGGCTTTAGAAAATTAGGTCCATTTCGGTTGGAACCAAAGAACGCGCAGCCGCCTGTGCAGCCACACTGTGAACTTTTTCCTTCATTAGGCCAAAGGAACCACAATCTTTTCGTCTTATCATCGTGAAGTTTCAAAAACTTCTGCTGTACTAAATGCAGATTTTTGGGACTTTGTGGGAGGGACGATGCGGCTTCTATCAATAACGGACCTAGAGCCATGGATCCAACTCCGACCCAATTGTCACTCTCCGGCTGTTTGGGCGGAGGCTGACTGTTAGTACCGCTCCCGTTGGATTGGTGGTGAGTATTCGTTTGCATATTTGTCTGCGTATACAGCGCCAGCTTTATATTGGGCAATAACCCTGTGATTCCTGTCCCGAATCCCGACCCGTGGAGGTTGCAGTAGCTCAATCTGATCGGAGATATCCAAGTCTGCAAGGTAGTATTGGTATCTGCGACGTAAATGTCGATTAAATCGATCGCCACGCGAATCATCTTGTACTTGATGTCATTTGGCGTCGGGCACCGGTATTTAAGCGTAGCATCAGTTTCAGGGCACATGGTGGTGTTCAAGCCGTGGTGACACTGCTTTATAGAATTTGGAGGCACCAGTTCATTCTCATTGTCACATATCAATAACAAAAACGTTTCCAACGATGACACCACTTGATACAGTTGTGGCAGAGTCATTCTTCCAGTTAGCTGCCCTAGTTGAAGCTCCATCATCCATGCGTATTCTATAGTTTCCTCTTCAACATTTCTGTTGGTATCGCTAAAGAAACCGTTTCCCCGTAATTGAAATGATGAAAGCATCAAATGGCCTTGATAGAGCGATCCCGAATTGTTGGGATTCGATCGCGACAAATTATTTGACGACACCAGTATGGAAGGGCTCAACAACAGCTGTAACTTTGTTTCCTTGAATTTCTTGTCCATTTCAAACCCAAATCTCTCAATGAGCACGACCGGGCAGGGCGGTTCGTTTTCGCTACAATTCTTCACTAAATGTGCCTGTATATCGTGAATGATGATAGACACAGAGACGTCTAAGGGCCGGCAACGTCGAGGATCGAAAGGGCCTTTACTCGAATCTGTCGAGTCATCCATGGATATATCAGTGTGCTGATTAATGCTGCTCTTGTCATTCAGCTTTGTGGCGGTTTCGCTCGACCAGAAGAACGTGTCTACATTTGGCGTTTTTTGCATATCTGTGAATGTTTGATCTTCCCCAAATATATTTTCAACCAAGTTCATGAAACTCGTAATAATAGTTCCGTATGCGAGCAGAATGGAAGGTCCAACTTCCAGTTCAACGCTTACTTTGTCAGGCGGCAGCGTAGTTCTGTCGAAGTTATTTCCATCCATGGCCCAGTTGATCGGAGGTTGCTTTCTCATCCTCGGTATTCTCATTGGAGATAACAGAATCTCCTCTTTCTCTGGTGTTGTTATATCTGCTTGCGGCTCCGGCCCTAATGGTGGGATAGGATGGTAGTTATATCTGACGCTCAAAGCCACAATGGGAACTGACCAGCAATCTACCCATCCTTGAGACTTAACACATTTTCTTCTCCATTTCGAAGCTTTCAGTCTGCACGGGACCAACTTCATGTTTTTGTCGATGGACAACAGAAGTTGTCGTGATGTGTTCACTTCGGGCAAGTACAGACTCATGTCGACCGCTTCTCCTTGTACCCAAATCTTTAGGGGAATAACGTCGGGCAAGAAATCGACAAACGGCAAGTCGAATGACACATCCAAAAGGTCACCGCAGAAGGCTACGTGATTGTTCTCTTGATTGGTAGAACTGCAGTCTATCCAGTTGTACTGATTGCTCACAGTGACAACTTCGCATTCTTTGAGCAGCAAGGAGATTTTCCAAGTGTATGGCACGAAGTGCAAGATATCCGGCCGCGCTTTAGTCGACCAGTCGTTTATGAGATCTTGGAAGAAGTCTATGTGCGTGTAAACAAGGTGCGCTGTAGCTTTGCATCCTGTAAGACTTAGCTGCCAACATTGATGATGGTTCCAAACCAAAGGATAGTGGCATTTGACTGTATACTCCAGTGTTTCACTCTCTGCCATGCTTCGGTATTGAAGACTAGTTGTTGCTTCTAAATGGAGAAGCTGCCCAGTAATTTTCGTTGTATAACCGTCTTGCAGCACAATCCAAGGTAACGTCACTTCAAGGTATGACCCGGCACCTATGTTGATGTGGACAGCATTCGTTTCTTTGTTTTTTGTGAAGAGAATATCTATGGTAGCCTCGTTGAGAGTCGAAAGTCTGATATCGAACGATTGGGTCATTCGTCTGTCGCCAGGTTTCGGCTGTGGGGTCACCTCTAAATTCTTATAATTTGGGGGGAAAAAGAACTTGAACAAGTGGTCTCTTTGTCTGTCCGCCCAAGGCCCATAGCTGAAATCTGTTCCTTTACCACATTTGATATCCACTCCCCAAATTGGGGGCGCCGATTCCACAATATCTCCATTGGCTAGTTGTAGAAGAACCGGCTGTTCTGGTACGACTCCCGATTCATCCATGTAGAAGTAAACTTCTATGTAATTTGAGCTCATGACTACGAATCCTTCTCCCATATACCGCGGCGGTTCATCTACCATGGAAGTGTAATTAGGGCTAGGTGCGAGCATGACTTTACAGTTTTCTGCTTTGGCTTTCACAAAATGCATGAGGTGGTCTAAGCTAGAGGCAGGAGGTTTTGTACTGTAGACTAGATGTGATTCTTCTACGCTTATAGAAAGCGTAGTCGGGACGAGGCGGTTTCCGAAAACGACGCGACCAGTACAAATATCTATCTTTATAACTGGAATGAGATCTCTCCATGTCCTTGCCATGGCAGCCTCTGACCTCACTGTATCCTGCGCCCGTCTTCTTTTCTCATTAGCGTCGTTCATAGCTTTATCCCTGTCTGTTGAGTCGTCATCGTGCTGCTGCTTGATAACGGGATCGAGGCCGAATATCTTTTCGAGTTCATTGTAGAGGTCGCATCGATTATAGAAGTGTAATTCGAAGCCGTTTAGCATTATCGACAGGCGCGTGTCCGAGTGGGAGAGATCTGTCAAACAAATAGATAATTCTGTTATGACGAAAGTTAATCTCAGTTTGAGCACAGAATAATTAATACTGCTTTGGTTGAGTCATAGCTCATAACCAAGCTTGTTAGAGACAAATATTTTAATACAATATATAGAACAAATTACATTCATTTGCTTGGTAAGTTAATTAGTGCCATTTTAATAAATTCAACTGATAATTTAATTCTAGATATTTCAATAATTCAAGACATTATTAAAGCCAATCAAAACAAATCTTTCTGTTTTTTTTAAATCTGATAAACAACATTTCTTATTATATAATATTTATTAAACTGTTTCTTACCTTCTGAAACGTCTTTAGGCACGTAAGACCTCCACCAACGGAATATCAAGTAGCCATCTTGTATGCGAAGAGTGTAGTCATAGTTTATGTACACAATGTCGCGGAACATGATCTTGCCGGAGAGAGCATTGAGGGTAAAGGAACCTAAAACAATTTATCAATATTAAATAATAATCAAATGTTTATTTAATAACAATTTATCTTTTAATTCAAATATAAACCTCATGGAAAATGCAAGCTCAAATATTTGAAGGTGAAAGAAAATCAAAACTCAGAGTAGGTATAACAATGTGTATTTTGTTAAACTGCTATGGCTATATCTATACCTGTGCAATAGGTAGCCTATATACGTAACTACTTGTCTATATAAATAAAAATTAAATGCTGTTCCTTGGTAAGCGCATCACTTACCAAGTGCGAGAATGGCTTGACCGTTTGGCAATTTCATTTTTAAATGTTTATAATAGTCTGAATTAGGTTTTTATGAAAAGAAAAATTGAAACAGTTGCCCGGAAAATTTGAAAATACAGAAAAAACTAAAAGTGATGTGAATCAGGTGAAACCACGGGTCGCAGCTAGTTTTAAATAGATGATTAATATATGCTTTCTCTCTCTTTGAGAGAAGACCTGTGTCCCAGCAATGAGAACATGATGGACTGATGTAGTGATCATATTTTTTTCAGAAAACAATGCTTAAGATGCCTTTAATGGTCAATAGGTCTTCAATAGGGGATCGGGATCGGACAGTAATCAAGAAAAAAATCTAAAATGTAGTTAGAATGAATGTACGTCATACCAGAAAGATCATCCAATTTCTGTGAAATAATAATGATTTATATTTTTAAATCAATAAATAAAATATTTAATCTGAATTTTAATTCTGAAATTTTTTATCTGTTCTTCATCTCAAAACAAACAACAATCACAGCGCATGACGTCATTTGATGGCCGTGAAGCCGTGAGTCAAGCCTGTGTTTATTTTACTTGTTTGCTTTCATAAAATATTTTTTTGTAACTTTTTCGTTCCATTACTACAATATAGTCCCCAAACTTCACAAAACGTATTTAAAAATCTTTGCAAGTTTTATTTCGAAGAGTTTGTCGTTTTCTACCTTCATATGACGTCACAAGTTTTGAGGTGACTTTTTGCGCGGCAATATTTGAAACATAATATTTAAACATAGTTTTAGGTACTTTTAGAGCGTTATTTAATTAAAATAGTACTTTTCATGGCTATATATATTTAGTACTAGCTGCGCCCCGCGGCTTCGCCCGCGTGGAAATTGATGTGTCGCAAGTAAGAAAAGTAGTCAGTCGGCTGCTCGGCTGCGCTGCGTATGATTATTTCCGAATCTATCATGATTCTGTATTTGCGAACTCGCTTCAATTGTTAAGCACGTGTTCAACGATTTGTTCTCGTATTTCCCGTGCCAAACATGGGTTGCCGTATAAAATATACGAAATTGCCTAAACTGGCATACCCCATCACCGATTGCCTATTTTTTCGAACCATGGAATACAATTTTCCATATAAAGTTTGGAACTCTATTGCACACCCCCTACCAAATGGTAATTTTGTAAAAATAAAAAATACATAATTCATTATTTACTTTATAGTGTAAGAGGTTGGTTGGGTGATCGAATGAGACGGCGGCGTAGACGGTATATGACTCGATTTATTAAGCAGAGTAACGTGGTACAGAGTAGCGACGCCAACTAACAGAATCCGCAAGAACACTGTCCCAACGAGGTGGAAGTAGCGATTTTGCAAGGAGCCGGTTAGGGAGCGATGTTATTAATGCGTTCAGTCAAAAGTCCCAACGAGGTGGAAGCAGTTGTCATGCAACATTAATATTCCCTAGTAAGTGAATACAAATCAAAAGTTCGTCGGACCTATCTCGGTGGCAGCGAATGAAACGCTTGCGTGTTTTAAGGGTGCCCAACGCCATCTAGTTTCAGCTTTGCGAATTAATCGAACGCTTGCGTGTTTTAAGGGTGCCCAACGCCACCTAGTTTCAGTTTTGCGAACTAAAAGGTGTTAGTGCATTATTTATGGTAGGAACTTTTATTGTAGTGTTATAGTCTCCCCCTCTGTCTCCGAAGGCGACCCGATGAGGAAGACAGATAAGGTTCCTTTAACTTTTGAGATTCTTCGGTGGTCTTCCACGTGGTCTAATAATCCGTGCAGTAGCCGTCTCGATAGTGGCATCTTTTCGAGGGCGGCCTCTCTTTCTGATTGGCTGAGTTGGTTTTGGCAGGGTAGCTCCTTCTGTTCTCTGGTAGGAGCGTAGTGCCGATGCATGGTATATGCCCACAGAAGTATTGGTGTCAGGGTTCGCGAGTTCGAAAGAACTAGGTCCGTGTCGACGTGTAACAACGTAGGGTCCATCACGTCGCGGTGCTAATTTAGAGCTGAACCCTTGACTAGCTTTGCTCAGATGATGACTATCAACTAACACAAAATCGCCTGGTTGATAGTGTGGACAAGAATTTCTTCTCTTGTCGACGTATTCTTTCCTCTTTTCTTCTTTCATTTCTTGTACTTCTCTAGCTCTTTTAAGCGTTTCAGCTATCATCAATAGTTTTGGAGTTATTTCCATGATGAAGTTCTCGTTTTGTATTATTTCAGTAAGGTCGTGCTGAACATCATCTGGAGTTCTTAATTCGCGTCCGAATGTTAAGTATGCTGGCGTATAGCCAGTAGAGCAAGATTTTGCCGTGTTCATGGCAAATCGTATACTCGGCAGTTTATCAACCCAAGTAGTGTGGTTGTCTTCAACCAAAATAGCCAGTTGCGTCTTTAAATCGCGGTTTCTCCGTTCTACTGGATTGGTTTCAGGATGGTAAACAGGCGTGAATCCGTGGTGAATGTTGAGACAGAATGTTAGTTGTTGCATGACACTGCTAACAAATTGGGTTCCATTGTCGCTTATAAAACGACGAGGCGTTCCATACCTCAAGATTATTTCATTAAGCAAAACTCTGGCACATTCCTCAGCAGTTGCTTGTATCAAGGGAAATATTTCCACCCAACGTGTAACTACATCTTCCACAATGAATATCCAGTTATGGTCTGTAGCCGTTCGTGGCAGAGGACCAAACAAATCAAATGCAATCACTTCGAATCGTTGATTAGTAGCCGTAGTCTGAACTAAACCTGCCGGCTTTTGGTTTGAAGGTTTGTATCTCTGACATTCAATACAGTTACGAACATAAGCTTCTATCTGGGCGCGCATTCCTTGCCAATAATAGCGTTGCGTAATGCGTCCAATGGTTTTCTCTGCGCCATAATGTCCAGCCGTGGGACCGTCATGATACACAGAGATGACTTTGTTTTGTTCATGTTTAGGTACAACCAGTTGTCCATTATGTACGTTACTATCAGGGAAGTACCGATATAATAATCCGTTACTCATGACATAACCCTTCCTGCTCCAATACCTAGCATTCTCTTCATCGTTTTCCTCTAGGCTTTGTACTATCTTAGCTATGTCTTCATCTTTCAATTGCTCTTCTCTGATTTCAATTTCACTTTTCCTTGGCATATCCACTACTAGTGTACATATTCCACAACTTTCTTCTGTTTCAGGTTTGCAGCTCGGACGAGACAAGGAGTCGGCGACTACGTTCGTTCTTCCTGCAATGTATTTTATTGTGAGGTCATAGGGTTGTAGCTGTAGAGCCCAACGTGCAAGTCTTCCGGTTGGTGATTTTAAAGACATCAACCACCGGAGCGCCTGATGATCAGTCATAATGGTTATCTTTGCACCTTCAATATATCCCCTAAACTTGTTAACCGCCCACACAACTGCCAGTGCTTCGCGTTCGGTTGTCGAATAATTTCGTTCAGGCGGGGTTAATAGTCGGCTCGCATATTCCACGGGATGCTCATTTTCTCCCTCCCCCTGTACCAAAACTGCACCGATTGCAAAGTTACTTGCATCAGTCTTTATGACATATGGCTTGGTCTCATCAGCTTGAACAAGAACTGGAGCAGTTGTGAGCAGACCTCGTAATTTCTCAAAAGCAGTTTCTTGTTCTGCTTCCCATTTCCACTCAGCTTTCTTCTTAGTTAAGCGGGTCAGTGGTTCTGCAGTCTTTGCAAAATTGGGCATGAATCGCCTATACCAGGAGCACATTTGAATGAAGGACAACAGATGTTTGATGTTTCGGGGGGGTGGCATATTAAGTATTGCGCTCACTTTCTCAGGGTCAACCTCTAAGCCTTCAGGTACAATGTAATGTCCAAGGTATTTGACTTTCGAGCAGCAAAAGTTGCATTTTTCCTTGTTTGCTGTCAAATTGTACTCTATAAGTCGATCAAAGACTTCTTTGAGCTCTTTCAGGTGCTCTTCAAAAGAAGATGACATTATAATTAGGTCATCGAGGTAGGCCAGGAGCTTAATGTGGCCGAGAGAAATACGGAATCTATCCATCATTCTTTGGAATGTCGCGGGAGCGTTCCGCAGTCCAAACGGCATTCTCTTAAATCTATACATCCCAAAAGGAGTGACGAAAGCAGTTTTGTTTTGATCTTCTTCTCTTACGCCTACTTGCCAGTATCCAGCGCGAAGATCAATGGTGCTCATAAATGGAGTAGGTTTAGCATTATGCAACAAATCGTCGATTCTAGGAAGCGGGTATGCATCGGGAACAGTGACGGAGTTAAGCTGTCGGTAATCGATGCAGACTCTGATACCTCCGTCCTTCTTAGGAACCATCACAACAGGTGCTGCCCAGGGCGACGAGCATGGTTCTATGACATCTTCTTTGAGCATCTTAGAAATTTCTATTTTAAGAATTTCTGTCTTCTTTGGTGTCAGCCTGTATGGTGGCATAGAAATGGGCTTATGGTCCCCTGTATCTATGAGGTGCTCAGTCCCTTTCACTGGCTCTCCATTTGGTTTAAACACATCACTATTTTCTATGAGAAACTCTTCCAGACGGTGAATGTCGATGGATCCAATCTCAGTACAGTCGTCGAACAATGTTGACTCGCAAGTACACTCCTCATAATCCTCTAAGCTCTCTCTCGCGTCTTTGTATAATGCATCTATGACCGGAGAGTAGCCGTCGAACAACTCGGTATTCTCAGTACGCTGTTTTTTGTGCGGGGGTGTAGAAAGGGTGATCGGTATGAGGGGCCCATACGTTTGATCATAGTTATTTATGGTATTGCTCGGTTCAGGTAAGGCCGGTGAGAATGGTCTGCCGTCTGTGGTAAGTGATGATAACACAACTTTGTCTTCGTAGTTAACAAAACCTTCTTCATACAGTTCCATCTCATTGTCTGGGTCATCCAGAAAGTGCCATGTACATTGCGGCAGATTTAGAACAATGTGTGCATCTCGAATGAAGCCAACACCTAGGAGTGTGCGGTTTTCTCTGGACTCTGGTAGTACCAAGAACGTGGTAAGAACAGTTCGGTTACAAATATTGACTGGTGCCTTCGTTACTAGGACATTCTGTTTTCTTTTTACTCCATCTGCAAGTGTCATACCGATCATCAATTGTTTAAAGGCATACCCTTTGCCTTTCAGGCGGCAATATAAATCGTATGATGCAATACTGGATTTTGCGCAGCTATCGATGTAAGCTACACCTTCGACTCCATCGATATCGATAAAGACTATAGGCCTGTCTCTAGCATCAGTGGAGGGATCTGCATAACAAAATCCAATCTCTTTGGCAGGTGGAGGTTGTAGTTTAACCTTATGGCATGTTGAACAGTTACTTCGGACTACTCCAGGTGCGCCACAACCGTAGCAGCGGAACTTTGGCTCAGAAGTAGAGGCTGCTGCTGTCAAAGTTTCTGTCTGTTGTGTAGTGCCCTTATTTTTATTTTCTGCAAATGCCTTCTTCTTGCAGTTATCAATAGTGTGACCAAGATTCTTGCAATACCTGCACTTGCTTTTCTTGAAAGAGAGTGATTCCTTGATTCCAGAACTTCTAGCATCCTGAGTTGACTTAGAGTCTACGGCCTTCTCCTTCAGAACGTGTTCAACTCCACGTGCGGCTGTTATGAGTTCTTCGAAGTTGTGTACGCTTGGTCGAGGAACCTTTTCCCGAATCTCAAGTCGAATCAGGCTGTATATCATATTCAGCTGTTGTGTTTCAGGATGAACTGGCTCCGGAAGTTGTGAGAAAAGCATTCGCTTATGGCGTATGAACTCATCTGTTGTGGTCTTACAATCCTGTTTGATCTGGCATGCCTCCTCATAAATCAAGTAGGCATCTTTCTGAGGAGCAAAATTGTAGCGAAGGCGTCGTTGGAAATCTTCCCAGGAGTTAACGTCATTCTTGACACCTTGCCACCATATGCCTGCGTCCTCCTTCAAAAGCAGTGGGAGTTCTTCTAAAGCAATGGTATCAGTCATACCTTCCGCTCGTTTAAAAATGTTGATTGCAGCTAAGAAGGCTTCAACAGTGTCAGCACTTTTACGTCCGTCATACGAATATTGACAGGTCGTAAAAGAGCCTATTTTTGACGATGATGGTCCCATCTTGGCTAACAATTTCTCGAATTGCTCATTAGACAGTTGAACAGCCATATTTGATTGTTTGGTGGAGCTTTTCGTCTTCAATTTTGTTGTAGTTATGCGACCAGACCGGGTCACAAAAGTTGGTCCAGTAGGCGGGCGTCGTTCTTTTGTTACAGCTGCACTCGAATCGTAGAACTCGTCGTCGCTCATCCGATTTTCAATAGGTCTCCTTTATGTTGTGGGTGCTGGTCCTCGAAGTGTGTTCGGGGCCTCGCGTTCGGGCGCCAGTGTAAGAGGTTGGTTGGGTGATCGAATGAGACGGCGCACTGTGATTCACCTAGAACAAGCTAGCGAGACAAAAGTCGTTCCCAAGTTTCCCGGAAATTATTTAATAATATGGTAAACAACACCCACGAACTTCGTTTCCAAGAATATTTCGAACAATGGGTCACCCTTGATAAGGGTATCAGGTAAGTATATAAGGAAAGGGGTAAGTGAACCAGTAATCATTTGCAATTTTGCTTTTTGCGCGATTACTTAAAACAGTGTTTCATTCGTAGTTTTTGTGTATCTTAGTGATGGATCTGGAAGTTAACGGTAAGTCTTATTTTATTTTGTTATGAAAAAGAATTAGATGCCCCCAGTTATTTTTTTTTATTTACCCAAAGTTCAACTTGCCGAAAACTTGACCATTATTTACGTTTCTTGGTCCCGGAAAGACATGTAATGGTATGCAACAGACTTAAAATCGATACATATGGTGACTGAATCCTTCTTCTTTCAAAATATGATAAATCTAGGCTGTGGACTTTTGTGGAAATATTTTTTTTTTTTTTTTTACAGAACACGTTTACTCAATCTCAAGATTGGAACTTTTTGAAGAATGGGTTAAACACGGAAAAGAAAACCGAAATACCGGATTGTTTGCCTTTTTGTCATCACGATATGACTTTTCCGGCATTACTGATGAATCGTTAAGAACTCTGAAGCAGGCAATCAGTGCATTTTCTTCAAACTTAGATGCAATTTGGTATAAATCCAAAAAGTGCCGCGATGTCTTCCTTATCAAAAACGCAGAGTGGACGTCAAAAAACTTCGTGTTTAATGTATCGTCCCTTAGTCACGTGCATACGCCATCTACATCCGCAGCATCTTCAACCACCCCTGGGCGTCCAAGCAAAAAGTTTGACGATTCGAGCGACAAAACAAAAAAGAGGAGAGTTGAAGATCTGCTCTGTACACGCGACACGAATCAATTACTGCTTGCAGCGGAAGTCTCAGCACGGTTATCTGGCCACCGAAACCTGGCTGCTGTCATCAGAGACGCTAGCGAAAGTCCCGAGAAGTGCAAAAAAATGAGAAATAGTGCCAGTGCTGGTGAAAGCAGTCAGAGATGCCTAACGAAGGAGGAAGCTTTGGCTTATTATGTGGACTCAAAGTGTACAAGCCACTCCTACAAGCTGACTCGGAAGTGGAGCATGAAGGTAGGGCATATGGTATTTCCATCAATTCATAGCATTAGGCAAGCTAAAAGAGATTGTTTTCTTCTCGAAGATTTCATTTTTGTTGACGAGACGCGCGCAGATATTAAACTTCAAGCTGTTTTAAATAAAACTGTTGAACGTTTAGTTCATGCGCAGCAAGAAGTTTTCAAATCGTCATCTCTTGGGTCATCATTTAGTCTTGTTAGTAAATGGGGTTGTGATGGCAGTTCCGGTCACAGCACTTACAAACAAAAGTTTGCCAGTGCTGAAGCTACTGACGAATATTTGTTTGTATTTTCATTTGTACCGCTTCAATTGCAAGACGAAAGTGGTAATATCGCTTGGCAAAATCCTCGGTCTTCATCTACCATGTATTGTCGCCCGATTAAATTTATTTTCTCCAAGGAAACCACTGAGTTTACCGTTGCTGAAACAAATAAAGTGTTGGAGGAAATAAACCAATTGGTGCCGACAATATGTCACATTGATGATAAAGAGGTATCTGTCAAGCACAAACTGCTTTTTACCATGATTGACGGTAAAGTGTGCAATGCAGTGACCGAGACTACATCATCGCAAAAATGTTATATATGTGGAGCTACCCCTAAATTGATGAATGATGAGTCTAGGGAGTATGTAGTTAATAGGGACAACCTTGGTTTTGGTATATATCTACACTGCATGCATGGATTCGTTGTTTTGAGTGCTTGCTTCATATTAGCTATCGTCTCGAAGTCAAAAAATGGCAAATACGAGATGCTGCTGACAAGGCTCATACGAAGCAACGTTCCACCAACATTCAGAACCGTTTCAAATCCGAAATGGGCTTGATTGTGGATAAACCAAAGCCAGGGTTTGGTAATACAAATGATGGAAATACTGCCCGCAGGTTTTTTGGGAACCCTGAGCTGAGTGCTGATATTACGGGAATAGATGTGAAACTTATTAAAAATTTTGATACCATACTTCGTACCTTGGCTTCCGGATATGACATAAATACCGATAAATTTGAATTGTTGGCACAGGAAACAAGACATATGTACATAAGTCTGTATCCGTGGTATTACATGCCTGCTACTGTGCACAAAATTCTTGTGCACAGTACGGATATTATAAAGTCGGCTCTGCTGCCAATCGGGCAGCTTTCTGAGGAAGCTCAGGAAGCTCGCAATAAAGATTGCAGACGATTCCGAGAGCATAATACTCGAAAGCAGTCACGTATTGCTACGAATACAGATTTATTGCATATGTTATTGATCACATCTGATCCCGTAGTAAACAGCCATAGAGAGGTTCCTAAAAAAAAACTGGTCAGCTCCCTTCCGAAGTTTTAGATTTAATCATAGCCCCTACTGTGAATATTTGTCCAAATGTTACAATTACCAGTCCTGATGTTAGCTTGCAGGACTATACCGTGGACGATTCATCGGAAGAAGAAATTAGCGATAGCGAGAATTAAAAATTCTAGGTATTAGCTACCTGTTTGTCCTTCAAGGTAACATTAGGTATAACCGGTAGTCATTACATTTGGGGATTTACAGTAGGTAAGTACTTTCTGTTTCATTTTTGTTTACCTAAGTGTCTAAGTTAATTGTATTAGTTCTAAGTATAGATAGCGTTATCGGTAATTAGTAGGTACATGGTACATACACCTATTAGGTGTATGTACCAGGTAGCTAATACCTAGAATTAAAAATTCCAGGTATTAGCTACCTGTATGTCCTTCAAGGTAACATTAGGTATAATCGGTAGTCATTACATTTGGGGATTTACAGTAGGTAAGTACTTTCTGTTTCATTTTTGTTTACTTAAGTGTCTAAGTTAATTGTATTAGTTCTAAGTATAGGTAATTAGTAAGTACATGGTACATACACCTAATAGGTGCCAATTACCAAATACTTGCTTTATATTCTTGTAATCTTGTGTAGGTACTTTGTTTATTACTTCGCTAAATTTTATATTTTTGATGTTCATATTTTTATCTGGCTCTTGTGTATTTTGTACATATTATTTGTGTTTACTATATACCTACTTAAGTTTTTTAAAATATATTTACCTTTAAATAATTTGGCAATACTTATTTTTTCTACCTACCCGGTAACTACCCTCCTCCAATTGGTTTCCTTACCTTAAAACCAAATTAGGTACTCATAAAACGTTATAAAAAAAGAACTCAAAAAAGTTTTTTTCCACCTATCCCCGAATTAGGGCCCCATATCCTTAGACCTAATTAGGAAGTCATAACAAGTTATAAGAAAGCCCCATGAAACAGAAAATAGCAAAAAATAATTTTGTCTAGCTAGCTTGTTCTACGTGAATCACAGTGCGGCGGCGTAGACGGTATATGACTCGATTTATTAAGCAGAGTAACGTGGTACAGAGTAGCGACGCCAACTAACAGAATCCGCAAGAACACTGTCCCAACGAGGTGGAAGTAGCGATTTGGCAAGGAGCCGGTTAGGGAGCGATGTTATTAATGCGTTCAGTCAAGTCCCAACGAGGTGGAAGCAGTTGTCATGCAACATTAATATTCCCTAGTAAGTGAATACAAATCAAAAGTTCGTCGGACCTATCTCGGTGGCAGCGAATGAAACGCTTGCGTGTTTTAAGGGTGCCCAACGCCATCTAGTTTCAGCTTTGCGAATTAATCGAACGCTTGCGTGTTTTAAGGGTGCCCAACGCCACCTAGTTTCAGTTTTGTGAACTAAAAGGTGTTAGTGCATTATTTATGGTAGGAACTTTTATTGTAGTGTTATAATAGTTTATTTAAGCCGAGGTTTTAGTGAAATAAAATTAAATCGAACCAAGAAATACAATTTCCCATAAAAACTTTAGAACTCATTTGCACCCCTTACAGAGGTAGTTTAGGAAAAAAAGTTTTTACTATTTATTTTGTAGTTTATTTGTACCGAGATTTGAGTGAATGAAAACATCATACACATAAACTTTTGCATTTATAATATCATTAGGATTAGGATTTAAACTGAGTTAGGCCTCTCGTGTGCGGCAGGCCGTCTGGGTAGGTACCACAGCTTTGCCAGTTATTCTGCCACCAAGCAGTAGTGCGCAAGCATTACTGCGTTCCGGTTTGAAAGGTATTGTAGCAATATTACTGGGCATATGAGACTTAATATATGATGTCTCGGGGTGCAGCTCTCCGCAGTGATTTTAATGATATTAAGTTTGTTTATTGTGGTCAGGCGTTGTGCTTGCCATCAGGCGAGCGGCGAATTTTTTTTTATATATTACATTATGTATTATATTACATTTTGGAACCGAGTTTTGAGTGAATCGAACTAAAATGAAATACATAAAAATTTTATAACTCCTTTGCACACTTCACAGGTATAAAAAATATTTTATTACTTATTTTAAAGTTTATTTGTACCAAGTTTTGATTGAATCAACCTAAAATAAAAATATATCATACAAACTTTACTACAGCTTTGCCAATTATTCTGTCGCCAAGCAATAGTGCGTAAGCGTTACTATGTTCCAGTTTGAAGGACATTGTAGCCAGTTAAATCACTGGGCATATGAGACTTAATATCTGATGTCTCTACGCTACGCATTGCTTTTTATGGTATTCAGGTTCTGGGTGGCACTGCAATAATTGTTCTGGTGAAGCGTTGTGCAAGCCATAAAGCGAGCGGCGGAAAATTTTTTTTTGTTTATTATATATTAGGTACATTATGTATTATATTATATATTACATAATACATTGTATATTATATGATACTATATTATGATTAGGATTTAAACCAAGTTTTGAGTGAATTGAACCAAGCAATAAAATTTTCCGTACAAAGTTTAGAACTTTATTGCACACCCCCTAGGGGTAGTATTGAAAAATAAAAAATACGTGTTTCATTATTTAGTTTCAAGTTTATTTGTACCGAGTTCTGAATGAATAAAACTAAAATTAAAAAAATACCATACAAACTTTTAAACGCCCTTACATTTTTATGAGTAGTTTAAAAAAAAATGTTTTCAAAATTTATGTTAAAGTTTATTTGTTCTGAGTTGTGAGTGAATCGAACCACGGAATAAAGTATACACTGAAAAAACCGTACAAACTTTAAAACTCTCATGCACCCTTTCTAGGGGTAGTTTTGAAAAAATAAAAAATACGTGTTTCATCATTTAGTTTAAAGTTTATTTGTACCGAATTTGAATGAATAAAACTAAAATTAAAAAAAAACATACAAACTTTAAAACGCCCTTACACTTTCTTTCGGGGTAGTATCGAAAAAATAAAAAACAGGTGTTTTAAAATTTATGTTAAAGTTTATTTGTTCTGAGTTGTGAGTGAATCGAACCACGGAATAAAGCATACACTGAAAAAAACCGTACAAACTTTAAAACTCCCATGCACCCTTCCTCGGGGTAGTTTTGAAAAAATAAAAAATACGTGTTTCATTATTTAGTTTATAGTTTATTTGTACCGAGTTTTGAGTAAATTGAACCAAGGAATGAAAATGCTCCATTCAAACTTTACCACCCTCTTTCACCCCCTTGGGGGTTGATTTTTAAAAATTAACATAGCCTATGTTTCAATTCAGTATTTAAACTATCTTTATTCCAAATTTCATCAAAATCCTTTAAGTAGTTATGGTGATACCTGGTAACAAACATCACACACACAAACTTTCGCATTTATAATATTATTAGGATAATTAATTTAAAACACTTTCTGAAAAGTTGTCGGAGCCCCTATTGGTTTTTCTTGTAGGTAGTTAATTAGTTTATAATAAGTAGTGTGAAGAATTATTTTTAATAATAAAGGTATAGATAGATAAAGTATATTTTGTAATAGATCAGGTGATTCACTTAAAGACACTTCCAACAACATAGAGATAAAAATAAATACCTAAAATGTGTTATTTATCAATATCATAGTAACTATGTTAAATTTTCATATGTTTGCACTTACTCATATTATTATTTATAAATAAAAAAACATTTATTGCGGGCACAAATAAACCCATAATATTGTTAAAATACAAACAAAAATAAAAATAAAATAAAATTTAAACCAGCCAGTAAAAATAAACCATGTCACTCATTCTCACGGGTTATACACCCGGTCCTTTGGAAGGTTTGCGCCGAGACATGAGTCCAACACGTAGAGGCCTCTTAGAGCATTTAGTTTAGATATGTAATGGGCAACACTTATTATTATGTATGTTAAGAAGGAAATCATATAATTAGTATGCTGCATTGTAATTGACAGGCATATGATTCATTATAGCAATTGTAGGTAATTCAATGCATTAGTAAAACAATAAACTTTTGTTCAAATCCACTGAAGCATTGATTTGATAAGAAGTTATTCGGCATAACATAATAATGTCTAACAAGGCCTTTCAGATTATGTCCTATATCCTGCCTGAAATGTATAATTATGCACATACACTATGGTCCTTTTTAATTGACTTCAAGGAGGTTCCTCAGAACTCTGTCATTTATAAACTGATTTGGAAAAATATTTGCATTGGGTTTAGTATATCAACAAGGTGGTGCCATATAAATTTCAGCGATATTCGACCTTGGACTTCGAAGGTACATTAGAATTGAAGTCAGTTTTTTTGTTATAAAATGAACTAATAAACAATCAATTCTTCATTGTTTTAATTAATTATATTATGTTCAAAAAAATAAGAACTATTTACCAAATGATGATAACACAGCTATTATGAGCCTTTGCTCATAATAGCAATAAATAAATGAAAACAAGCTACGGACGGACATCTACACCTTATCAGTAAGATGATCAAGATTATTAATTATTAGGGCTATCCAAAATACATCCATATATTATGATTACGCTAAACTTTTTTGTAAGAACAAGCAAATAGGAGACAATGCTACTACAATTCATTTTCTTGAATGTCTTTCAATCTCAGACATAGGTATTTTATATGGACTGAATATTTGGAATACATAATGTTACTTAGATTTGCTTCTAAGCTTACTTTTCTTTTGAGTGGTTTTAAAATACGCTAATTAAGCCATGATTTTAAGGTTTTAACTAAAAATATAACATTTATTTCAGTAAATAAGAATGATTCAAAGAGCTGTCTGCATTGTTTGTATTTATTTTCATGACACTGATATTTAAGTAATAAAGTTAAAACACAAATCATTTTCAAAAGCGTCTAGGAAATTTCTTAAATAGCTTACCAATTTTGAAATTGTCGTCTTGGAAGTAGAACTTGTTGATGAGCCTGGTAAGTATGTAGCCAAGGACACGACTATTGTAGTACGTTATATAGACGACCCACAGTATAGCCGATATCAGGGACACCAACAACAAGGCGAAGTTCCGGTCCATAGTAATCTCCGCAAAGTCGATAGACGACGAGTTCCATCGCTGCGCGACTGGATCGTCAGACAACTCGGTATAATTATCCCTGAACACGAGAAAACCCATGTATAAAACAATAGATACGAACATAATACACAAGGATCTACGCACATCAATAAAACTTACATGATGGAGAAATTTGTACTTCACTAAAACATTTCACATTTTACACAGAAACTGGGTCCTACTTAGCCTAAATAAACACATTCTAACGATATTTCAATATTTCTCTTCGATAAAAAATCATAAATTAATTCCCCAGCCGTGGACCACAATCATTACACATTTGACCGGTGTTGCCGGCAGGCGACAGTATAAGCTAAAAAGTCCGAAATCAAAACAAAAATTACCCGAAATTATTCGTTTTATCCAACTTTGGCAAAGCAAATTGTGAACTAATTATTATAGCAGCGTACGTATGGTTCTATAACTGCACAGAATACTTCTTGACTCTATTCGAGTTTATTTGGTAGCATACCTTTCATTTTATGTGAATTCTGAGCACACTAGGATTGATATGTCGTAAGATACTTGAATGCCCATCTGTGGGAACTTTTATAAGCTACCTAACTATCCAAACATTCATACCTACATTACTACAAAGTGTAGCTGTAGTTTTTATAAGAGAATAAGGAAATTAATTGATAAATTATTTATTTTGTTGTGGCACTACACTATAAAAAAGGTAGAGTCCCATGCGCTCCAATAAGAATTTATTCAAATACTTTTTGTTTTTGTAAGCAACTGTAGCAAAATTACCTAAAATTGTCTGCCATTCATCGTTAACTGCAGAACACCTGCTTATGGCCAAAATTACTTGAAATCGAATTGTTAGTGCAAAATGGCTTAGTGTAGGTATTTAAAAATGCATGAATCAAATATAATACTTAGACAACGAAGTACAAACTTAAACATCAAGACGAAAGAATGTTGGTATTTTGCATCTTTGAACTATCTCCAAAGTAATAGTACAAGTTAAATGGACCCACATTTATATCTCATCACTTATGGCTAGAAATGTGTGTTGATAACGCTGGTACTTAACCTAACTTTAACAAATGTCTTGTGTTCTTTGTTTTGATAAACTAGTCGATTCTCGTTTATTCGACTACCTGATTTTCATCTACCAATAAATTTGTTAATTCTTGTTTTGAACGACAAAACTAACAACTTAAACATTTAATTTTACGAGCACCAACGCCCCTATTTTTTTTACGTGGTGAAATCTTCATGGATACCTCTCCGCTGCGGGGGCAGCAGAGAGGGTATGTCGGGTTCTTACCAACTAAAATCCCACAGTGTTCCACCAGGTGCCTTTTGCCGGGGCTACGGGAACGCTTTCGCACTCTTCCGCGAACACCGCCCCTAGCGGGATAAAGTTGCAGTATTCTCTATTGACAAAGTTTTCTATAGATTCTATACTTACCTTGTTGGTTGTTGAATTTAAATATTAATTATAATATAATATGTTAATAGTGATAGTCTGACATCGGGCACATATCCACTAGTAAATGTATGTTAAATTCTTTGTAGGATTCAGAAGGTATCTATGTAGATAACCATTTAGTGGTTAAAACAACTCATTCAATTGTTTCTTGATATTCATCGTAATTATAATGCAATTACAAGTTTAAACAGCAGTCATCGTAACCCGCAAAATACCCACTCATGGCCTACATTACCTGAATTCAGGTTCTAATACCCATACTGGCAACACTGCACTTGACAGCTGCAAATGTTACGTTCCATTTCAAATTTCTATCGTTTTTTTCGTTTCGTTATCGCTCTTGACATCATTTTGCTCATGACCAAAGCCTTAGATTCTGAGTGTCTCGGAACGCTAAAGTTTTGATTTGCATTGAGGAATAAGACCTCAATGTTGATTTGGTTTTTTTCTTATAGTCTGTGAAACTTAAGTACCTACCATTGAGGAATGGTACCTACCTACCTTAATCGACCAAGATTGATCGATTATGCTTTTTTAATCATCAGCTGATTTTGACAACAGCTGCTCAAATCAAAGAAACAAATCATTCATCATAGAAACTAGTGATGTGCCAACTCGGAAAAAACAAAACTCGATTTAACTCGAGTTAAAATTTACGTAACTCGGGTTGAACTCGAGTTACGTAACTCGAGTTAACTAGATGGAAGAGTTAATATATCTTTTAATTTTTATTAATTTATTCCCCCACCTTCGCATTAATAGTAAAAAAAAATTAGAACAGACCAATGATATTTTTATCTGTTCCAATTCTTTCATTCATTTTTATATTATTTGTTTATAATGTATTGGAAGAGTTTTACTAACTAAAGTAAAAAAGGAAATTATTGGTTGAAATCAAATCATTTATTTATGCAGTTTTGTCTTGAATTTTAATTTTATAAAATATTTATATTATATTTATTATTAATAAAACTATGTAATTATACAGCAGTCTTTTCAAAATAAAATCAAACTAACATTATGATAACACGTAACACGTACACTCACTGGCGATTCAAATACATCCCAAACCAAAGATTTTCTTCTAGAACCCGGCATTTTTCAAAAACAGAATTTAAAACACGAAAAACTACAGCAATAACCGGCACTTTAAAGTTAACCTCAAATCTACATAAATGTGACACTTGTTTGTTATGAATGAATATAGTCTCAAATGATCGGCAAACTTCGCTCCATGTCGGTTTCATTCGGTTTTCTAACTCGAGTCAGAGAGAATTCAATTCGAGTTGGTTCGAGTTAAGCCCAACTCGAGTTAACTCGAGTTAGTTACTCGAGTCGACCATCACTAATAGAAACCACAATTTTCAAAACATTTCTGTTTTTGGCGCTTTGCCCTTGTTTTATTTCATAGAAAAACTCATATAAAATTTTGGCTGTCTACTCGAAGTAGAAAAACAATAACGAGTTTTATTAATTCTTTATTTGTTGCTGTATATTTATTTTAATACAATTATTGTATATTTATTGTAATATTTATTGATTGTAATATTTATTTTAACAAAGAAAAATAATACCCTCGAATATAGCAACTACAGAGTACAGACGCCGTCCTACTTTACCGTGTACAAAAGTAACATTGCACAAGATATGTAGTATCTAAGGAACATATACTGTAGTATCTTTTACTAGTCTGTGAGCTCAAGCTTCAACCAATTGTAATATAACACAAGTTCCAGGACAAGGAGACATGCGCAAGAGTAATATAGCACAAGTTGGCAATGGCAAGTCCACGGTTGGTATGGACGCTGAATCTGGAACTTCCTCGCTAAGTGGCACGGACAGTTTCAACGTAAAAGTAAAGTAAGAAACTTATTTTGTGTAGTAGCTTAGTTATCGCTTATAACTACCTTCTAAACTTATATGAGGTATGCAGAAGGATATTCCTAATAATAGGCAAGAAGTTTGAAAGATCAGAAATATCAAAACTGTTTTGATATTTCAGATGGGTAATACCGCAGTGTCTCAACCAAATGACATTCATCGGCAAGGATGTTTTTGTTGTGGCACATGACATCTACATCATATTCTTCAACTTCAGGGACAACTCGGAAAAGATCTATGTGGCTAATAATGAGAGTGTAGGTGATGGAGTAGATGTAATTGCAGGTAACAGGGTCTTTATAATATTGTATGAAATGACTGATACATGGAAAGGCACATAACAATAAATGTTTGAGACATGTATATAGGTAATAATAAAGATGACATCTTTCCGTACCCAGGCCACAGATCTAATTTGTTTGCATTTGCTGAGAAGACTAAACATGCCCGGATATTCATCTTGACATATCCTGTCTTCAAGATATTGGCTGAAATGAAAGGTATCACTTCAACTTTCCAATTTTAAATTATCTGGATAAATATCCATTTATCAAAGTGGTTTCATTAGTCCATTGAATCCCAAGCAGCTGTTACTGCCACTGTTATATAAGAAATATAATCTTTTGATGCTAATGTGTCAATGGCCCTTCCTATTTCTCTTTTTTTTTTTTATCCCAAGCAATAAATATCATTTCTACAATTATAATTGAAACCTTTATCCACAGACATGGATGTAAACAGATACAAAGCTCTCTGCATGATGGAGTGTGACCTGATAGCAGGGTTCTCTGGGTTCCCCAACTACCTGATATCTGTGTGGAGCTGGAGGACCCATCAGAGGCTGATCTCCTTACCCACAGGAGTTGTGAGACGGAGCCAGATTTATATGTAAGCTTAGACTACATTTTATTGTAGGTTACAGAACTACTCATTATTCTGTGGTTATGGGCCCATACCATAAGATGCAATGATAAGTGAAGCAGAAGGCTTACAGTATGGCAACCAAGAAAAGGAAGTAGGAAAAGAGGACGACAGAGTAAAAGATGGAAACATAGAGAAGGCGGGAAGGCTATGGACAAGACTAGCAATGGACAGGACTGGGTGGAAGGAGTTGAAGGAGGCCTTTGACAAAGGGCACACGGGCGAAACTGGTGTCTAGTTAGTAATAATGGAAATGTTAGTAAAACAAGATAATAATGCATGCTTATTTCAATTTAATTTATCTGAATATTTAATTTATTAATACAATAGGGAATTTGCATGTGTTATCAAAAAATCTGGAAATTACTTTTTTCGATAGATTACTCTTGTAAACATTTAGTAGTGATATAATAATTATTATTAATTGCGTAGTGTTTTTATATTACAATGTTTCTTTTTGTTATTTTTGGAGAAACGGAACGTAATCGTAAAACGCTTGAGTACGTGCAACCATGTTTTGACGTCACGCGCCTCGCTGCTTATTGGTAAATTTTTGACGTAGAGCCCGTTCTATTGGTAAATTATGGACACACACACATGTAGCATAGATGGACCAATGAGGAGATCCTAGGTCCCCACGTTTTGACGTCACACGCAAATGGCGCGTTTATGTTGATTTAAATAGATTCAAATTTTCATTTATTTATATTATTGACGAATAACGCCGTAAAATTTTTAAAAAATGTTTTTTCATTAATAGGTATTCAATTTTGAATCGATTCATGCATTATAAAATACATGCATATTCCCTATTATTATGGTGCAATTAATGTAAACAAATGTTTAAAAAAAAGACTTATTTATTGATTTATTATGGGGTCATAACAAAATAGAGTTAAGTCCTTTATTAGCGATTTATTGGTTGAAAGTTACTATGATAAAGTAACTGTAACTGCTGCTGCCGCTGTTACTGTCGAAGGTGATTCAATTTCGCAATGCCGATGGGTTAAACTGTGCATGTGTGTGAAACAATACAGTAGGCATAATGTACGCTATAATATATCATGCATACATATATATACTCTACCACTGACTAGACTTTCAAATGCACCTAAATGGCAAAGTAGAAGGACGACATATTTTGAACTGCACACCACTATGTACTATGCTTTCATTAATTATAATTATTTCATTTTTACTCTTTCATAATGAACGAGATATTATGAATATTATTGTTCAGGGCAAGCCGCACACACATGCTAGTTTGCGAATGCTGGGGTGAGGGCCTGTCTGTGTGGGAGGTGGCTCAGTGCTATAAGAAATGCTTGATGATGAAGAGAACCAAGGAGGAGGTGGTGGGTTGGGAGGTGTCGGAGCCGGCGCTGGTGGGCGTCTGCTGGTCGAACGAGGGACATCTGTATGCCATCGATTCTCATGCCAATCTGTACAGTGTAAGACCGCATTACGCATATTAAGTTATATCTGCCGCGCTTACGTAGCATGAAAGGACGGTAGTACTATCCTAAACGAGTAGTGCCGAAACAAACCTTAAGGATATTGTTCTTTAAAAGCTTTTTACCTTAAATAAGTCTTGGAAGACCTTCTGCTCTTCAGTGCATTTAATACAAGAAGCTTATTGATAATGATGATATAAAAATATTATTTTATCTCTGCAGGTGACGTCCGACGGCATCGGAATGGTGACCAACCTCGAGTGGGGCGAAGAGAGTCACGAAGGCAATCACAGTCCGCAAATCTGTGCGTTCGGGAATGGACTGCTCATTTACGGACCTGATAAGTACCTGAGGGTAAGTAGACCATCTAACCTTGCTTTTCTAATAGGAACTACTAATAGACATCTGCACTGCAACACCACGCGGCGCCGCTTTGTAGAGAGGAGGAGACTCTCGTTCAGCTTAAAATTATTTCAGTCTCGGCGACGGAACGAAATATTCTTACGTAGAATCACGACCGATGCGAGGGAAATATAATGCTCCCATTATGACAAAATCTGTTATTATTCACATATATTAATTATGTACCTCATATGTAAAGATATGTGAAGATTTTAAACACTTTTACAGGCTCTAAAAAAGGCTGAAAACGAATGGAAGGTAGTATTCACGTTCACGCCAAACGACGAAGTGGCTCGACTGGTGTCCAACTCAACGTGTGACGTGGCGGCTGTCTGGACCCGGGACGGTCTGCTGTACAAGGTCACCGGCGAGTCCGAGGAGAAGATCGAGGTCACACCAATGGTGTACAAACAGAGGTGACATTTGCTGGTTATGGGCCTAGTCAGTTATCGACGACTTTGACAGAGACTGACAAACCTGTATATGTATTATATTATATGTATTATTTCATTAAATGATGGAACCGGAAATTAGTAATTTACGTCATAAAATTTTAGGAACATAATGAAGATCCAAATGATAGCCCCTGACAATCAATATCTGGCTACTATAAACGACTCCAGTATGCTTTGTATTTACGAGATTGCCACTGGACAATTGGTAAGTGCACTTTGTTCCACATCTCTCTTACTTTTATCATTGTATTTTACAATTTCAAGTTTGTAAGCTGCGTAATATTTGCAGAGTATCGCCCGCAGTGTTAGTTTTTTGCTCGTTCTAATTCGCGTACCCGTTTCCTTTAGATATCAATGAATATGTGCGATGGCGCTGACGTGTCATTCGAAGCGAGCCCTGTAGAGCCCATCCTCGCTATATTCGGCTGCTACAATGAGAACTACGGAGTGACGATCTATCGGCTAGAGCAGGGGCTGGCACTGAAGCAAGTGTCGCGCAAGTGTCTGACACACCAGATGGTGTCGCGGGTCGTGTTCTCGAATACGGGCAGGGAAATAAAGGCGGCGGCTATGTCTGCGGGCCATATCTTTATAATGAAGGTAATTTATCATCATCAATCGTTCCCACTGCTGGTACCCAGACCTTGTCTCCGGGAGATAGTGATAAACCATGAGCCATCACGCGAGTCCAGTATGCCTAAATGTCTTGCTCTTGAATGTTTGATTCTATGACATGCTGGTTTCCTCACTATTTTTCGTCATCGAGCTTGTGCACATTACTTACTTAGCAAAAACTCATGATCTAACATCAAAAGACACAATATGTGTAACTTTTTAGCAAAATTGGATCCATTTGGCTTCCACTGCTGAATGCTGCTCTTTCTATTTTTGTTGCAGATTTCTACGGATTATAGGCTGTCTCTAGTGAGGTACAGTGAGTTGGGCCGCGGGCTGGCCGATTGCTTCCTCATGAAAGTGGGAGATTCCATGCGATCGTTTAGTCTCGTGTTGTTTTCCGATAAATATCTTATTGGTAAGAGGTAGCTGCTTCACAAGTAGTTTTGAATTTGAACTCCTGATATTATCCGAATTGTTTCTAGTTCAGCTGTAACTTCCTTAATGTTTAAGTGATACTAGCAGCTTTTCTATGATCGAGCAATTTGGCAGACTAGCTCTAGACGATGCTATTTGCTCTTATTGTTGACTTATTGTGACAGGTGAGCGCATCATCTGCATCAACGCAGACACCGGCAAAGACAACAAGTTCGCCGGCAAGATGCAAGGTCCCTACAGCCGCTTGCTGCCGCTCAGGACGCCTGACTGTATGCTCGCCATCCCGCACCTGTCGAGGCAGTACCATATCCTGAAACTGAAGGGAGAAGTGAGTGCTAATGCAAGGCCCGTGCTAATACAGCCGCTTGCTGCAGCTTAGAACTCGCTTAGAACGATTATATTGCATGTGTGCATTGAATGTTTCTTTAAAATAATCTCTACTGCGTTACGACATAGAGATCGGAAAATATAGATTTTGTTGTCATACATACTCCTAACCGTGTGTTACGATCACGAGTATCCCTAATCCCAACAGAAAGGCGTGACGGTGTCCGTCAAAATGGGCGCCATCATCGAGTCGGGACACGACATCAAGCAGTTCGACGGCTTCTACAACATCAACGCGCTGCTGACGTGCGGCTTCGACGGGAACCTCGTGCTGAGGCAACCGGATTCTACTGCGGAGGAGTATGGTGAGACAGTGCACAGCGGATACTGGCTGGTCAATAGACGTTGACTATTCATGACAACAGAGGTCGATGAATTAGTTACAGTATCGATGCTGACTCTGCTACCGAAATCCAGGCCACAATATTTATGTAAGTATTTTGACAAACTTATCGACGTTGATCCTACTTCACCACGCGCATCATTTCCAGATCTAAAGCTGGTCGTGTCGCACCGCTACGAGCACGGCGTGAAGCAAGCCGTCATCAACGATAACAACACGTGCGTCGCGCACGTCGGCGGTAACTACACGTGCGCCGTGACTAGCCTGCGCGGCGGCGCGGGGAGCCCGGCCGGGCGCCGCGCGCTGGACCTCAGTCTGTTGGACGACACCCACACCATCAGCGTCGTAGCACCCGGAGACAGTGAGTACCGACAGCCGAGACTACCTGCGCGGCGGCGCGGGGAGCCCGGCCGGGCGCCGCGCGCTGGACCTCAGCCTGTGGGACGACACCCACACCATCAGCGTCGTAGCACCCGGAGACAGTGAGTACCGACAGCCGAGACTACTTGCGCGGCGGCGCGGGGAGCCCGGCCGGGCGCCGCGCGCTGGACCTCAGTCTGTTGGACGACACCCACACCATCAGCGTCGTAGCACCCGGAGACAGTGAGTACCGACAGCCGAGACTACTTGCGCGGCGGCGCGGGGAGCCCGGCCGGGCGCCGCGCGCTGGACCTCAGTCTGTTGGACGACACCCACACCATCAGCGTCGTAGCACCCGGAGACAGTGAGTACCGACAGCCGAGACTACTTGCGCGGCGGCGCGGGGAGCCCGGCCGGGCGCCGCGCGCTGGACCTCAGTCTGTTGGACGACACCCACACCATCAGCGTCGTAGCACCCGGAGACAGTGAGTACCGACAGCCGAGACTACCTGCGCGGCGGCGCGGGGAGCCCGGCCGGGCGCCGCGCGCTGGACCTCAGCCTGTGGGACGACACCCACACCATCAGCGTCGTAGCACCCGGAGACAGTGAGTACCGACAGCCGAGACTACTTGCGCGGCGGCGCGGGGAGCCCGGCCGGGCGCCGCGCGCTGGACCTCAGTCTGTTGGACGACACCCACACCATCAGCGTCGTAGCACCCGGAGACAGTGAGTACCGACAGCCGAGACTACCTGCGCGGCGGCGCGGGGAGCCCGGCCGGGCGCCGCGCGCTGGACCTCAGTCTGTTGGACGACACCCACACCATCAGCGTCGTAGCACCCGGAGACAGTGAGTACCGACAGCCGAGACTACCTGC
Organism: Petrophora chlorosata; assembly: GCA_951640565.1. Taxonomy (NCBI): domain Eukaryota; kingdom Metazoa; phylum Arthropoda; class Insecta; order Lepidoptera; family Geometridae; genus Petrophora; species Petrophora chlorosata. The sequence goes on along the minus strand of OX621191.1, from coordinate 18,895,492 downwards.
GCGGCGGCGCGGGGAGCCCGGCCGGGCGCCGCGCGCTGGACCTCAGCCTGTGGGACGACACCCACACCATCAGCGTCGTAGCACCCGGAGACAGTGAGTACCGACAGCCGAGACTACTTGCGCGGCGGCGCGGGGAGCCCGGCCGGGCGCCGCGCGCTGGACCTCAGTCTGTTGGACGACACCCACACCATCAGCGTCGTAGCACCCGGAGACAGTGAGTACCGACAGCCGAGACTACCTGCGCGGCGGCGCGGGGAGCCCGGCCGGGCGCCGCGCGCTGGACCTCAGCCTGTGGGACGACACCCACACCATCAGCGTCGTAGCACCCGGAGACAGTGAGTACCGACAGCCGAGACTACTTGCGCGGCGGCGCGGGGAGCCCGGCCGGGCGCCGCGCGCTGGACCTCAGTCTGTTGGACGACACCCACACCATCAGCGTCGTAGCACCCGGAGACAGTGAGTACCGACAGCCGAGACTACCTGCGCGGCGGCGCGGGGAGCCCGGCCGGGCGCCGCGCGCTGGACCTCAGTCTGTTGGACGACACCCACACCATCAGCGTCGTAGCACCCGGAGACAGTGAGTACCGACTGCCGAGACTACCTGCGCGGCGGCGCGGGGAGCCCGGCCGGGCGCCGCGCGCTGGACCTCAGTCTGTTGGACGACACCCACACCATCAGCGTCGTAGCACCCGGAGACAGTGAGTACCGACTGCCGAGACTACCTGCGCGGCGGCGCGGGGAGCCCGGCCGGGCGCCGCGCGCTGGACCTCAGTCTGTTGGACGACACCCACACCATCAGCGTCGTAGCACCCGGAGACAGTGAGTACCGACTGCCGAGACTACCTGCGCGGCGGCGCGGCGAGCCTGACCGGGCGCCTCATCATCGGAACATGATAATATCCACAATTTGACTCACGAAGAAATCTCTTCCAGAAACCTACCTAGCCCTTCAAGAGGAGAAGAAAGTCCACGAGGAAGCCATGGACTACAAAAGACAGCGTGATGAAGTAGTGAACGGCTTCAAGGCCGTGCAGAAGAAGGTGGTGGAACTCCTGGAGGAAAACATCGCGGAAGTGCCTCTGCATCAGCTGTCGCTGTCTGAGTTCAACCTGCATCTCGATCATAGGAAGGAGAGAAGAATGCAGGTACAGTCGAACTTTTCGAACTTTGTCTTCCGTATGCAAGAAGATGTCTGGGTTGGCACTACCGCTTTGCCAGCTATTTTGTCGCCTAGCAGTAGTGCGCAAGCACAGAAGAGATAATATTACCAGGTAGCTCATGCATTACTGTGGTCCCGTCGTACCGGTTTGAAAGTAACCAGCTAAAATACTGGGCAAATGAGACTTAACAGCTACTGTTGTCAAGGTGACGAGCTGGGTCAAGGTACTGTTCTCAAGGTGAAGGGCGATGTACTGCGCAGGATTTTGTTTAACATGGTTCTAGGTGACACTGCGACCGATATGGGCAGGCGTGTTGCTTACCATCAGGTGAACACAGCTCGTCTCGCCACTTAGCTACATAAAAAAATCTTCAACCGGCACGTTCCCAGGCCGAGAGAGAGCGCGAGGAGATCCGCCTGCAGACTGAAGCGCTGATCCGCGCGCAAGACAAGGTGACGCTGTGGATCAAGAGCCAGTGCTGGGACACCACGCTCACGCCACGGTTCAAACTCTTCGCCATCTTTAGCTATTACCAGGTATCTACTGGGAGATGTGGTGGGGTAATCTCTGTAAGGAAAACTGGCACGCGATTCGAAATCGTTCAGGCTAGGTTGTCAGTTTTGCCACTAAAGTTTGTGGTGGGAGGGAAACTGGCCCCCTATTTAAACCTTAATCCCTCATTTGAAATGATAAAAGAACACAATTTTCAGTTAAGATTGTAACGAAATAACGTTACTGTTCTGTTAAATTAACATTATTATAAATAATTAAATCAATAAAACAAAAATTACTATTTTTATACACTTAAAACCTACACCTAATTATATTATGTACAAACTAAATACCTAACTTAACACTAATATTAATTAAAATAACAATAAAAAAGAAAACTATAAATAATTTCAATAACTACAACTTAAAACTAAACACAAAAAAAAACCCTCGTTCACCATCTCTGTTCACCTCACTGGGTAGTTATTCATTTTGGTGTTTGTGTGTTTTGGTGTTTGTAAAACGTTAACTGTGTGTTGATTATTGGTTGCAAGTAGCTAAGGCGTACGTTAAAGTGGATACCAAATAAATACTCAGTGAGAGTGACCATAAATAATAGTGACGGGCTTATAAGGACCTTAAATATATAAATTCGTGAAGACTAAAGGTGGTTTCTTTTCAATAACCACCTAAACGTCGTAAGCTATCTAAACGCCTCTGTTTGTGTTGTTTTTATTTTGGCATTCAAATGCCCTATTTAGTTCGAGACTTCCTCTATGGACGGTTCTTTAGAAACTGTCGAATGCTGTAGATAAGTGGTGCCTAATCTCGACAGTTATCTTTCATTTGTTATCAAAACAAACATGTTCCCATTAGGGTGTCCGCTATCCGTTAATGCTGCGTTAATGTAAAAGTTTGACCTGTCCAGGTGGAGAACTACGCCGTGATGCCGTCGCAGCGCGACAAGTGGCCGGAGCTGAACCAGACGGAGGCGCTGCGGCTGGTGGAGATGGAGAACGACGCCGACCTGTTCCGGCCCTGGGAGGAGCCGGCGCCGGAGGCGGCCAGCGTCGAGCGCAGCCAGATGCAGTGAGTCGTGGAAAACTACGCGCTGACTGACGGGGACACTACACGTGAATAATGGGAACACTATGCACTGAGTGATGGGAACACTACACGTGATTAATGAGAACACTATGCACTGAGTGATGGGAACACTATACACATGATTAATGGGAACACTATGCACTGAGTGATGGTAACACTACACGTGATTAATGGGAACACTATGCACTAGGTGATGGGAACACTATACACATGATTAATGGGTACACTATGCACTGAGTGATGGGAACACTACACGTGATTAATGGGAACAATATGCACTGGGTGATGGGAATACTATACACATGATTAATGGAAACACTATGCACTGAGTGATGGGAACACTACACGTGATTAATGGGAACACTATGCACTGAGTGATGGAAACACTACACGTGATTAATGGGAACACTATGCACTGAGTGATGGGAACACTATACACATGATTAATGGGAACACTATGCACTGAGTGATGGGAACACTACACGTGATTAATGGAAACACTATGCACTGAGTGATGGGAACACTACACGTGATTAATGGGAACACTATGCACTGAGTGATGGGAACACTATACACATGATTAATGGGAACACTATGCACTGAGTGATGGGAACACTATACACATGATTAATGGGAACACTATGCACTGAGTGATGGGAACACTACACGTGATTAATGGGAACAATATGCACTTGGTGATGGGAACACTATACACATGATTAATGGGAACACTATGCACTGAGTGATGGGAACACTACACGTGATTAATGGGACTAATATGCACTTGGTGATGGGAACACTATACACATGATTAATAGGAACACTGCACTGCGTAATGGGAACACTACACGTGATTCTGGTGGCTTTACATCTCAATTTTACAAATCAAATTCATATCGTCTCAGGGCGACGAGCGCAGTGCAGTGTCGCAGAGGGTTTTGCATAGGAATGGTCCGGGTGGTGCTGCAACTGTTGTACAACTGTTGTGCAACTGTTGTCGTGTTGTGTTGCTCATCATCAGGTGAACGAACTGCAATCGACTCAAATAAAACGTGATCTCACTCCCCACGTGCGCATTGTTTGGGCAGGGTGCAGCCGGGCTCCGTGATCTCGATGCGCGAGACGACGGCGTCGACCATGAACATGTCGTCGCTGCGCGCAGAGAACTCGGAGGAGGCGGAGACGGCGGCGCAGCCCTACGTGCTGTCGGGCTCCAACGCGCACCGCTTCGTGTCCGTGCCGCCCTTCATGGTGCCGCAGACGCTGGCCTTCAGCTTCCTGCAGATGAACTATCTGCACCATATTGTCAAGGTATAAAACCCTGTGACAACTTTTCAAGACGATGTTGTTGTAGGTTAGAGTTTCCCTACACGCAGCGCTTCACCTGTCGGTCCGCAAACAATTGTTTCAGTATTATTGTATCATAAAATGCGTATTTGAAAGATTCAATGGACGTGTGACATCCGCCGTAACACTCTGGGCCCTTGATTCCTTATAGCCTTTACCCTCTCCCTGTGAGAGAAGCTGTATATTTTTCAAAGGAATACTAACATAGCCAAAGCTGAAGGCTAATTAAAAGTTTTCACAGATCTCACAGAACAGACAGATAGTAACGTAAAGGGATAATATGGATAAATCTGGTAAAATTTTAACATGAGTCCTTGGCGCTGTGTCCAGGATACGCAAAAGAAAAATACCTTAAAGTTCCAGATCACAGTGTCTGTTTTGGATATTTTGTTTTGTTTTGTTATTTTAAGTTTGTTTCAGTTGTGCGTCCGCTGTTTTTTTTATCTTTAGTGTTTATTCTAAAAAAGTAAAAGATTGAACATTGAAAGCAGCACACGACAGACTGTACAGGTCTATTGGCCGTTGTGCATACCGTCAGACTGAGTTCCCTTCTAGCTGACAGTTCAGAACATGCGGATGTGGTTCAACAAGCAGTTCGACGAGCTGACGACGCTCAAGAAACGGGAAGTGGGGCTCGTGGAGGAGAGGAATGCCAGACTCAGATTTATTATTGAAGGTTTCTAAGTAACCTGTGTCTGAGCACCGTATTTAGCCTTAGAATCAAGATATTGATCATGTTTTAAATTTGTTTTAAGATTACGTTAGTGACGGTTTTTAAATACACTTTATTGAGATTTCGTATGTCGATGAAACATGTGGTATCAAAACATTGTTGCAAGCCTTTAATTTTGGTTTAATTATGTTTTGTCACTCGTATATTTATTAGGTAACACAGTAGACTTCTTAGACTACTTTATTAATGTATTTAATGTCTGTATTTAGTTAGAGAAGATTGTTTTTACCATCAGACTTTAATATTGTTTTATTTATTCGCTTTTTTAATTTTGAAAATATTTTCCGCTATTCCCACGAGAAAACTGAAGGGAGCAATGGGGCCACGAGCCGGAAAAATAGTAATAAATAAAACAACACTTCTGTGCGAGTGCCTCTCATAGTTCATACAGAGCACTCGCATAGCTATTGCGCCTTCGTGAACTCGACTGATATAACGTGAGTATATATAAATAATACTCGTTCTCCCAGAGTTGAACAAGCTGTCGGACCTGCGCGGCAGCTTCCACCACCTGCTCATCGATATCCACAACCCGCAGTGGCGGCAGGAGGAGCAGCCGCAGCGCCTCATCAAGGTCGACCCCGAGGAGGTAACGTCACACATCGATCGGTGCGGACGGCAAACTGGAGTGAGGCCGCGGTGCTGTGTCCGGGAAATTTTCATTTTTCATTTTTCATTTTCACTATTGAAGGTGCTTGTCCCTCAAAGCTTTGTGGATCGAAGCCAGTAAAACCAATTCGAAAATCGTTGAATTGCTTTTAATTTTAAATTTTTTTTTTTTTTTCCCTTCATATGGTTTCATAGTCATTATGATCCCCATTTTTATTACAATCTAGCCAATTAATTAGGCTAATAAGCAATTTACATTTAACTTAAACTGATAGATAAACTAATACTAAGAATGTGTCCATTAACACTTTTCTTATTGTCTATATTAAGGGGAAGACACTTTGTTCTTGTGTTCTGTATGGGTAGCACTCGTACTACATTACACTAATTCACTATCACTAGACATTACACTAACTCAAACGGTTTTGTTCTTTTAAGTCTTCTCACTATATCCGTGTGGTCAAGGAGCTGGATTGCCTCGACGTTCACATGATGATGAAGCCTATGTTCGTGGGCTTCGGCATATTTTTTAATAACTTTATCGACGAACTCTACTTTAAGATCCCGATGGAGATCGTCGTTTCTAATGTACCAGGGTGCGTTCACAATTTCCCTTAATACTTTATTCTGGAAGCGTTGTATGATTAATATATTGCTCTGTTTGGTGCAGCCCCACAGCTGTATACCATAAGTCCAAACTGGCATTAGGACTTGTTTGTATAGTATCAATTTGTTGTATGTTGACAGCGTGGAGTGCCTTCCAAGCAGCCAATACATTCTTTTAAAGCGTAAATCTAATTCTTCTTTTTTCTTCTTGACGTGCGCTTTCCAGCGGAGCTTTGCATCAAGTGTCATTCCTAGGTACTTCGCTGTATTTTCATACGGGATTTGTTTGCTGTTAATGTAGACTGGGCAATATTGTTGTATCTTGTTGCTGAAGTCTATGTGGATTGATTTGGATTCATTTAGTTTAATTTTCCATTTTTTCGTCCAGTCATAAACTTTGTTAACAGCCTTTTGAACCTTTTCTGCTGCTTCTCTATGGGTGTTTGCTACAGCCATTATAGCAGTGTCGTCAGCAAAGGTTGCGATGGTGTTATCTTCTAATTCAGGAATATCACAGGTGTATAGTAGGTACAGGACCGGACCTAATACACTTCCTTGTGGTACTCCAGCTTTTATTACTTTCAATTTTGAGTAGGCATCTTCTTGTTTTACTCTAAATAATCGGTTTGAAATATAAGATTCCAGAATATTAGCAAATTTTTTCGGTAGATGCATTCTTAGCTTGTGAACTAGGCCTTCATGCCACACCTTATCAAAAGCTTGTGCTACATCTAGGAATATAGTAGAGCATACTTGCTTATTTTCTAAAGTTGTTTCTATAATACTTGTTATTCGGTGCACTTGATCTATGGTTGAGTGCTTCTCCCGAAAACCGAATTGGTGCTCTGGAATGAGGTTTGTGCTGTCAATAATTGGTTTTAGTCTTTTAAGCAATATCTTTTCAAATAGTTTTGACATTATGGGTAGCAAGGAGATTGGCCTGTACGAAGTTGTTTCATGAGGCGGTTTTCCTGGCTTTGCTATCATTATTACCTCAGCAACTTTCCATAAGTCTGGTACATATTTTAATCTTAGTGCAGCATTAATAAGAGTTGTTAGTTTTACTATCCCTTTTCTTGGAAGATTTTGGAGTACTTCTCCTGATACTAGGTCATACCCAGGAGCTTTTCGTGGGTTTATACTGTATTTAATTTCACGTGCAATTTCTCTAGGTGTTGCTAGTTTTATATTATCATCTTCCTGCTCATCATGGAGGTTGATATCATCCAAAGAAAAGGTTTCATTTGTGCTACTTTGATTTGGCTGAAAGATGTTTGCTAAGTGTTCTGCAAACCTTTTAGCTTTCTGCTCGTTATTCACTGCCCATTTTCCGTTGTTATCTTTAATAGGTGGTATTTGGATAATTGGTCTTTTTAGGTTCTTAGTTGCCTTCCAAAGGGAGTAATCTGTACTTCTATCACTGGTCAGCTTCTGAAGATACTCATTCGTGGAGTTATCATTAAAATCCTGGATTTGGCGTTTCAATGTTTTGGTGATATTATTAAGCTCTTTTTTGTCTGCAGGACACCTAGATTGATGCCAGATTTTTCGTTGTTTTCTTTTTTCAGCTATAAGTTGTTTAATACGTATGGGGTATATATTACCCTTGGTTTTTTTATTAATTTCAGGTGTATTTTTCCAGGCTGCTTGTTGAATATTTTCTATGAATATCTCAAGAGCTATGTTTAGGTTTTCCGGTGTTTTAAGTGGTACTTTGAGATCTATATCACTATCTAAATCTATTTTAAAGCTCTCCCAATCTGTAAACCTATTAACAAGAGTTGGAGGTTTATCATTATCTAAGACTTTTTCACTTATTTCGAGATATATTGCAGTGATCTGAGTTCATATCATAACTATGATAAGTTTTCATGTAGCTTGAAGATAAGTTCTTAATTACAAAGAAGTCTAAGAGATCCGGGATTTTATTGGGATCTGTTGGCCAGTAAGTAGGCATTCCAGTAGATGTAGCATCACATTTCATCTCTCTTATGGCACTTAATAATTCTTTGCCTTTGTTTGTGGTGAGTCTAGAGCCCCAATACGTATTTTTGGCATTAAAGTCGCCTCCTAATACAAACTTATTACCAAGGCGCTTTAGGAAACTCATATACTGATCTTTTTTTATCATATACCGAGGTGGGCAGTATATTGCTGATATTGTAAGAGGATAGCTTTTAGTTTTAAGACTTATCGCCACTGCTTGTATTTCTTTCTCTTCGTATTTAGTATATTCATAGTGACTAAGGTTTTCTTTTACAATGACGGCACTACCACCTCTTGCAGTGTTGTCTGGATGTAAGGCATGGTACACTTTGTATCCTTTGAAATGTATATACGATTGTTTTGTGAAGTGCGTTTCAGATATTAAGCACACATCAACATTTTCTATGTCTAGGATTACTTGTAATTCATGTTGGTGTTTTTGTAACCCATTTGAGTTCCAAGCCATGATTTTTAAAATAGTATTCATTTTAGCTGCTTAGTTTTAGCTGTTTTGGTGCTATTTTCAATTTTTTTTAGTCTTTCGTCGAATGACATCATGAGCTTAAGGATGTCATCTAGCTTTTTGTCTGTGTTTACAATGGTAAGTGACTCCTGAGCCTGAGGCACTTTTGTTGTATCTCTTGCTGTAGCTTGAGCGTATGAGATGTTTTTATTAGCAGAGCCAGTCTTAGTTAGGCATGGCTTATTTTGGCTAGGACCATCATGCTTTTCTTTTGATATTTTGTTTTGACTTACCACTGGAGTTTTGCTTATATGTCTGTTCCGAAGTAGTTGGATTTCTTTCGCCACAGCACATCCCCTGTAGTTAGCTGGATGAGGAGCTCCGCAGTGGATGCATTTCGGTTTCTCTTCCCTGGGTTTTTGGCAGTCTTTTGTAAAATGTTTACCAGTGCATTTTACGCACCTTGGTTCTTTTTGGCAATATTTTTGCGTATGACCGTAACCCTGGCATCTCTTGCACTGAGGGACCAGTTTGGTGGTCTTTAGTGGCTGCATTTCTACAGTACATCCCATGATGGTTTTGATTTTGAATACTTTGTTTATATCCTCATCGTTGGAAAATGTGAGCATAAACATATTTAGTGGCTCCTTAGTTTTCCAGCTCAATTTGTTAACCGCTTCTATTATCTTGAACCCTTTCTTTGTAAGGTCTTCAACAACTCTTTCTGGTTTACACGTAGAGTGTAGTTTTTTTTGCCATAACTCTTATCGGCCTCTCTAGCTTATTTTCATAAGAGTGCCAGAGGCAGTTGTTATGAGTGAGGGCCTTTGTTAAAACTCTGTAAGATTCATCATTAGTGGCATTAATCTTAACAGTATCACCACTCATCATTTTAATTTTGAATGTTTCTTCTGGATGGTTTTGTAACAAAAAGTCAAAGAAACTTTGGTAGTCTTTGATGCCATCCACTATTATAGGTGGCGGCAGTGGAGTTTTTACACTTTTTTCTTTCGCTATCTCTTCATTGCTCGTGTTGACTGGAGTGGGTGGGGTGTTCAACTTTCTTTTTTTCCTAGTCTTTGTCCGTATCCACTCTGTTTCTTGAGCAAGATTTTCCTCATCTGTACTATACTCAACTCGCGGAGCAGAGGTCTCCATGGTGGTGGGTGTAGGTATTACCGAGCTATTTTCTGCGTAGCATTTTAACTGCTCTTGGAGTATCTCTATTTGACTCTTTAAGTCATTTACGAGACTTTTGAGTTTTTCACGCTCTGCTCGTTCATCGCTATAGTGTTTGTACAAAAGATGTTCTGTCTCCGTTGTCAAGGTGATTTTACCTTTACTAGGTGAACACATAATTAAAGCTAAGTACTACTTCGCCTTAACAATATTATTCGCCGTCACACGTAACCTTGCGCAATGATAACTGGGTCATCGCGGTCCGGCCGCGGCCGTCTCGACGGCTTTGTTGTCATTTGTAAGCACTTTACACTGTTGGCACCGACGCGCGGTCGCGAGCGACACCACTGCTTTCAGCGAAAATCGAACAAGCACTGATTTAATTTTAAATCGGAAAATTTATTTTTTTAAAAATCAAAAAGGAGGAGGTTCTCTGTTCGATTGTATTTTTATTTTTTTTATGTTTGTTACCTCAGAACTTCGTCATTTATGAACCGATTTGAAAAATTATTTTTGTGTCGGGTTCAGTATAGCTACGAAGTGGTCCCATATAAATTCATCGATATGTGACCTTGGACTTCGAAGATACATTGAAGTCGGTTTTTGTTTTTTTCTAAAAATTAATTATTAAATTGAGTTTTCGATTGAATTGTCTCCGCTACGGTCCGTTCCGCTCCGCGCAGCTTGGCCGAACCGGTACTTGAACTAGTGAACTTGTTGGATATGTATGCCAAATATGTTGGCTCCAGCCGAGGTAGACTTTAATTGGTATAATATTCACGTACCTACTAAAATGGAGATCATGAATTATTCACTTTTTTACTGCATGAATGTGAAGGTTGTGTGGCAGCGAGGAAACAGAGAAACTACTTATTTGGTGTCCACATACAAAGTGTCGTATTTATTATTGCCAACATACGTATTTATACATGCGATGATTCATTCTATACAATGACTTATTGTTACCCGTACAAATAATTGTGTCGATACATTAGAAATATTTGTATGTAAAGAAGTTTTCTCTGTTTCTAACTGTTCAAATTCAAATTCAGCCATCGAAACCCATCCCAAAAGTCACCCAGTAAAATTTAAATTAAATTAAATTAAAAATTAAATTGTTTATTGAACTAAAAACGTCATTACAACAGTTACATTTAATTTACAGTATATTAGTTAATGTCATAAGTAATAAAAGATACAATCCAGTAAACATGTGGCATGTGGTACACAGTGCAGCATCGAGCCGTACATCAGCCCGTCGCAGATCGTGATCGTGCCGCCCGACCCGGGGCCCAAGGACGACTTCCGCGAGCGCGCGCTCATCGAGATGATGGACGGCGTGCTGGAGAAACTGTGGCACGAGGAGATCAAGAAGCCGATACCCATGCCGCAGTGTATGGTGAGGTTCAGCTTGCTAATGGTTGGGACGACTCGCGTTTAGGAGTAGGTACCTTATGAAGATAGATCAAAGTTCAAAACTCCTTGCTTCAGTTAAGGCACCTGCGAATGTCATCTTTTCACAAAGAATCCCAGTAGTCACGGCAAAGTGTAGATTTTTTCTTGTTTTCAAAGCAATAGAGCTCCGTTTGTATATTTGTCTGTACGTCTACCCCAAGCCCTCAGCGAGTTAAGCGGCTAAAGCAATATGAGCTAAAAAAATTAAATACTTTTTTTTAGATTGTTTGGCCTAAATAACAAAAATACTAAAGAGAATACGCGTTTGCACTCGTGCAGGGCCTGTTTTCTTACGTAAAAGAGTGGTGAACTAAAATCAGTCCACTTGCCGGAGTCCGACCGCGTTCCTCTACAGACCCGCACAACACATGATGTAAGGCCACGATTCCCTATGGACCCGCACAACACGTGTCAGGCCACGATCCCCTACAGCACGCACAATACATGTAAGGCAACTATATATTACAGATACGCACAACGATCCCCTACAGAGCCGCCAGCACGTGTAAGGCCACGCTCACTTACAAAGCCACACAGCATGTGTAAGGCAGTAGGGCTAACGCCGAGTTCCATTCCTCCAGCTGGACAAGGACCCGGAGAACTTCAACGAGGACGACCTCCGGCTCGTGTTCGAGTACGAGGCCAAGGTCGCCTTCCGCAACGAGGAGCGCGACAAGTACCGCAAGATGTTGCACGCGGAGTACGCCAAACTGTCGCAGGTCCTCAACGAGGGCATCGTCAAGTTCAACCAGAAGGTACGCGCTTAGTGACCACCGGCAACGAACAGTTGCATCACAGCGTGGCTAATTTAAAATGTTGAAGGAATACATCATGAAGAAACGGCGATATTTCGACGCCATCCAGCGGCACTGGAATCTTCATGTTTCCACGAGAACTCACTGTTGAGGCCTAGCTAAATAAACGACTAATTTATTGAAGTTCTAACTTCCATTAATTGTAGCGCTAACTCTATTGACTCCTTGAGCAGCTTTGCGTTGAGACGCCAGACAAAACGACAAACACAGATGATGAAACACTAGACGAGCAGCCGCCGACTGAAGCCTCGCGTCACAATGATATATTATCCGTTCTGCACCGCAGAGTTCTGCACCTAACTCCTCGGTTTTCCTTCCATGAGAAAATGAAATTGTCGACGATAAAATTGTTTGCAGTTGAAAGAGACGTGGCTCACCAAGTTGCAGGTAGAGTCTGTGATCGGACAAGAGAACCTCAACTTGATGCGTCTTCGAAGGACCAACCTGGATCGTATTGAGATGGCGGAAAAACTAGAAGATATGAGGTAATATGTTATTTTTACCATATTTTCATACTGATTTATGACGTATCATTATGGGAGGGTAAATATATTGCCCCCTTGTAGTAGCCTAATTTATTAATGTTTTACCGGTAATTAGAACTTACGCTATTAACGTAAAATTATTTCGTAGGTTTACTTGTCTATAGGCCGACCGTTTATCTGAGTCCTCGCCTGCGCGGTACAGGGGCGCGGGGCTATGACGATAAAGTAGACTGAGACAGGTGCGGGCGGCGGGGGCGCTTAGTGAGATACACACGAGATGAAATGCGCCTAGATAGTTCCTAAGATATTTGACGTCATAGTAAAGAAATTGTGATTTATTAAATGAAAAATTATTAATGATAATACAAAATTTTAATTTACTAACTAAAAGCTATGAAGGTACGTAAATAAAATATTTGGTAATTAACTATTGTACTATTTATTATATAGAATAATCATCAAAATTATATTTCAATCAGTTATGTCCATATCAATGTCGGTGGAACTTGATTCTTCACTTTCGAAGGAGCCATCATCGGATTCATCAGAGTGTTAATACCGAAGATCTTACGATTCATCTTGAGATTGTTATCACATGTGTATCTCTCACAAGGCGTCCGCAACAATTAACACGTGCGATCGCTGTCCGCGTTGCGATCGAAATGAGCGATGACAAAAATTCGCCCGCCGCCCGCACCTTTCTCAGTCCCCTTTGTCGTCATACCCCCGCGCCCCTGTACCGCGCAGGCGAGGACTCAGATAAACGGTCAGCCTATAGTGTATATACCCATAGCTACGAGGTGTTATTAGTTTTAAATTTGTTGGTATCGTTATTTGGTGTCCAATAAAGATGAACTTTATGTCAAATTATACAATTTCACAAAAGAAAATATCTTACAAACAGTTGGCACCCCCAGAAAGCAAGAAATCGCTTTTCATTCATCTCATTACCATTTTATTATTATATATCTCATTTTATTATTTATTATTAAATATACATATATATTAAAAAAAATAGAGCGGAGGGATTATCTATATATATATATATATATATATTTTATTTAAATTCATTTTACATTTACTATCAACCCCCATACCCATATTACACTATATATTTTCATTGCGTTTCAGTAAATCGCTTTTCTTAGTATCGTAACAGTATCGATCTGATCGTGTTTCGGGATGATGTTCGGTCGACCATAAGGGAGACTGGTCTGAGCACTCGATCGCCGTTTGCCGTTAGATGCATGTTCATATTATCTGGCGAGATAGTGGCCAAACAGATCCGTAAGCGTTACCTCCCTCCGTCCAGAGCGCTGATCGCGCGCTTCGAAGGCGAGGTGGAGATCCTCACGCAGGAGCTGCAGGTGGTGCAGGAGCAGAGCGCCGAGTGTCAGGCCATGTACGACTCGCTCTCCATCAAGGACAAGGCCATGGAGCGCACCTTCAAGAACCACTTCGCGGACCTGTCGTCTATCATTGTGGACCAGTGCTTCAAATTCTTCAAGTGAGTATGCCGACGTACGAGATACGTCCTGTGGGGGATACTAGCCTACATTTACAATTCTAGAGGTCTTATATAAAGTTTGTATCCATTATGTTCATTTCAAAAGCAGAGTGGCCCCACAATATACTCTCTCTCAGTAATCGTGTTTTCGCAGGAAGCGTCCGAAGTGGCAGCAGCGAGCCAGCATGATCCCCGCCGTGCTGTACGAGCTGGCGACGGCAGTGCTCAGCGGCGTGCGGCCGCTGCTGCTGCACGCGGACTGCATCGACTTCTACAAGGGGTATGGGACCGAATACTGTAGTCCGCCGTCGCGCTGTACGAGCTGGGGTGGGCTTGAATCAAAATGGAGTCATGTTTCAGTAACAGTGTAGTCATTGGTGATTCGCTTCCAGAGTGGACCAGCTGGACCAGATCAGCAACATGCCGCCCGTGATGGACGAGGGGCTGTGGACCACCATGTGCAAGCTGCGACGCGCCAAGATCGAGAACGAGATACGCGTCAGTACTCACTACCGAACGTTATGCCATAAGGAGGGATCCTTATGGCATAACGTTCAAAACCTCACCCTGCATTGTCACCACTTATGTTTAAGTGTTGGTCATCCAGTTTTGTTTTCACCTGTTTGATATACTATCAGATGCGCGGCGTGGCGCTGGAGATGAACTACGTGGAGACGGCGCAGGGCGTGTGGACGAAGGCGATCCTGGCACGCCGCACGCAGCTCGCGCTCGCCGCCGACGGCATCCTGCAGCACCGGGACACCGTCGAGTTCACCGCCAGGAACAGGACTATACAGGTACGATCCTGGCACGCCGCACGCAGCTCGCGCTCGCCGCCGACGGCATCCTGCAGCACCGGGACACCGTCGAGTTCACCGCCAGGAACAGGACTATACAGGTACGATCCTGGCGCGCCGCCGGCTGCGGCAGGCACGTAGCGGGGTCTCCGTTTCGAACCTCCGACGAGGGCCTGACGCCGGCACCGAGCGGGTGCGGTCGCCGCTGCACTTCGATTATTAAGCGCTGAGTATTTGATGTTCATCGTTGCGAGACACTACCTTTCAAAGAGCGACACTCACTTTACTCGCCAGAACACGTCTCCATGCGGACGCCCGATGTGTACGCCGCCCGAAACTATGGTACGCTTCTGCGTCAGGTAGCCCTGCTTTTACTATTATCGAAACAGACGCGTACGCGTCTGTTTTGGTTTTGTTTGTTTGTAAGGCCGACCGACGAAACTCGTGAACGTGTAGACGGTCACGAGTTTCGTTGGGCGGCCTTACAGCTTCGGAAGTTTAGATGTATTATTAGTTGTTGTGTTAGGTATACCTATTTGTGTTTTACGGTTTTTTGTAACTTCCCTTTTTTTTGTAACTTCGTAGAAATAATACATTTTTTGGCGATATAAGTAGTTTTATTTATCCCTCCCACAGCATAGAGCCCGTCAGTGTAGAAGAATAATTCATTTCGTAGCTCCGTTACGAGCACACTCTCCTATGTTATGAATGCTGTAAACCGATGTGTTTCAGTTGGTCCTACCGGCCGGGCAGGTGGAAATCGTCACCACCGGCCACATAGAAGACTACGAGGACGCTACGCTCATTCTGAGGGAGGACATCGAGAAGATTAACCAACTCATACTGGTAAGTACTGGTACCTACTTGATTCAAATAGGTACGATTTCACTGAGCATTTGGGACTTGTAAGATGATGTTTCAGGAAGGCAAGCGGAGTGGCAATGTTACGCAGAGTTTTGCTATTCGATGCTCCTCTAGAAAATGATAGAATTGTCAGTTATTTTGAGCTGATAAAATTATTTGTAAATTATAGATTGAACTTTCCCTCCACGCAGAAAGTGGGCGCAATGAAGCTGCGCATGATGCGGCGGCAGATGGAGTTCCGCAAGGGCATCCTCTCCAAGGAGTGGGAGCATGCGCAGATGAAGATGAAGCTCAGGCATATGGAGCAGGAGCTTTATACGTATCGCCGACTCAGGGTAACGCCGAAGACCATCCTAGTTTAATCGTCGATTCCGGCTCAGATAATATTACAAGTTGGGTGATAATTAATCAAAAATATATTAAACTTTGCCCACGTAGAGATGGATGTGTCGCAAGTAAGAAAAGTAGTCGGCTGCTCGGCTGCGCTGTTATGATTATTTCCGAAACTATCGTGATTCTGTATTTGCGAACTCGCTTCAATTGTTAAGCACGTGTTCGACGATTTGTTCTCGTATTTCCCGTGCCAAACATGGGCTGCCGTATAAAATATGTATACGAAATTGCTTAAACAGGCATGCCCCATCACCGATTATTATGGAAACGACGACAGTGTAATGAACTATTGTGTTACCTACGTCATTCAAGTCTAAACTCTATATTTTTCTCTATATTTTTTTTTAACCATGGAATTCAATTTTCCATATAATGTTTAGAACTCTATTGCACACCCCCTGGTGGTAATTTTGTAAAAATAAAAAATACATAATTCATTATTTACTTTATAGTTTATTTAAACCGAGTTTTTAGTGAAATAAAATTAAATCGAACCAAGAAATAAAATTTTCCGTACTAAGTTTAGAATTTTATATAGTACTGAAAAAATAAAAAATACATGTTTCATTATTTAGTTTAAAGTTTATTTGTACCAAGTTCTGAATGAATAAAACTAAAATTTAAAAAAAAAACCATACAAACTTTAAAACGCCCTTACACTTTTTAGTGGTAATTTCAAAAAAATAAAAAAACGTGTTTTCAAAATTTATGTAAAGTTTATTTGTTCTGAGTTGTGAGTGAATCTAACCACGGAATAAAGTATACACTGAAAAAAACCGTACAAACTTTAGAGCTCTCATGGTCCTAGGGGTTGTTTTGAAAAAATAAAAAATACGTGTTTTATTATTTAGCTTAAAGTTTATTTGTACCGAGTTTTGAGCGAATTGAACTAAGGAATAAAAATGCTACATACAAACTTTACCACCCTCTTTCACCCCCTTGGGGGTTGATTTTATAAAATTAACAGCCTATGTTTGAATTCAGTACTTAAACTATCTATATTCCAAATTTCATCAAAATCGGTTTAGTTACGGTGATACGTGGTTACAAACATCACACACACAAACTTTCGCATTTATAATATTATATTAGGATTAGGATAGCATTTTCGTCAATAGTAAGACTGTGATAGTCGCCTAAAATATACAAATTTAGCGTTATCAAAATATAAAGACGAGAAAGAGGTAATTTACTTCAGCGTGCTTATATGCGGTAGAAAGAATTCAAAGTATTCGTATATGTGGATCTTTCTGAAGTTCCAATAATAGTTATTTGTTATACAAGAGTGCAAAGTTGCTTTTTAACCGCGTGCTCAATTTTGATGACCGAGCAAGCGAAGGATTCTAAAATTGAATCACGAGCGCAGCGAGTGATTAAAAAATTAGAATCCTGAGCGTTAAAGAGGGAATCAAAAGAGCACGAGGTGAAAAATCTTTGTACTCGAGTGCAACACATAACTTTTCATCCCACCTCAGCGAGGAAATGACTAAATGCAAAAAAAAAAACATCTACGATCACAAGATACTTTATACTACACCTGCTCGGAAAGTACCTTGATACTTTATCAAATTTACGGTAGAAAGTACGTCATTGCATATCGAACAAATATGCGGCGAGAAAACGCATCTGAGCGGGAGAGAAAAGTGTATGAAAATCCATTTCTTACGTGGTTTTTCTTTTTTAATTTTGGGTAAGACTATGCGCTGGTAACCTAAATATCAAAAGCCAAAAAGTTTTTACAGTGAGTTTTTATCTCCAAGTTCGCAAAATGACACTGGCCACTAGCTGTGTGTTGGATGGTGTCAAACAATTTGAAAAAAGAACATCGCAAACATCTCAAACAAACATTAATGGAAAAAGTGTTACATTAAGCTTCACTAACTGCAACAATTTCAATATAAATTTCAATTAGTAAAGATTTAGTTTTTTATTTTCCTCGTAGGTGTAGTATAAAGCACTATGTATCACTCGAGAGAAAGTGCGATTCCCGATCTCGGGTGTTTTAAAGCCCTCGCCTACGGCTCGGGCTTCAAACGACACCCTCGACGGTAATCGGTCACTTTCTCCTCTCGGTGAACAATGTACTATTGCGCGTGTTAGATATATGTATAATTGTTTGATATAATTAGTATAATTATAAGCCAATGTATTATCTGTTAATGCTATTATCGTTATGCTATAATCAGTATAAACGCTTTATCGTTATGACAATAAAAATAGCTGACCATAGACTAAAATAACGAGATTGAAACTGACAGACTGACAATTATAAAAGGCGTAACAACTTAGAGCACGGCTCAGTCGCTTGTTGGCAAGCGGAGCGATCGGACGTCTAAATGAATTAAGGTACGATGTATTTTTCCATACTTTTAAATGTAAGAATCATTGTTTTGATAATTGAATTAATTATTTTAATAGTTGTTGGTAAATTCTAAATGGTGTATCGAATAAGACATTATCAAGTGTAATGAAAGCTCTAAAAGAATTCCCCTCAGTTTCTTGCCGTGTCTTCTGAGTAGTGGTTCTTCTTCCGATACGGTGGTAGATTCCTTGTGACGTACCTTAAGAACGTCAATGATGATTAAAATAAATAAAGAGCTTTGAAAGAAGTCTGAAGTCTACTTATTTCACAAGACCCACTGTGTGAATCCTGATAACTAACGGCAGCGCTAAACTCTTGACTAAGATTCAACCCCAGGAGTCTCGTATCTAACAGAATTTAAATGAAAGATACCTACTATGAAAAAGAAATTAAAGTAAGCCCTAGAAAAGTAATAAGATCTTTAATATTTACCCTAATATTTTATAATTTCTAACACGCGCGCAAAGCAAATTAAAAAAAAGTACACCAAGGAGGTTCCGAGTCTGAGTTTTTAACAAATTAAAAAAAGTTGTCTGATGAATTCGGAACTATGGAGGTAGAAGTAAATAAGTTTAATGATGTTTTGAATTCACAAACTTAGTGCACACGATGTCGTAAATTCAAATTTACTTTATCCTCTAGCAGATAAAAACGACTTTTGCACTCAGATATCGAAGAGCAAAAATACTCTTTCCGAGATGGGGGGATGAAATATTTTATCGACTAAAAACGTATAACTGTGTCAAATGTAACAGATCCCCAAAGAGCTGCAGCTGTACCTGAAGAACAAGGAGCTGGGCTACACGGAGGAGCAGGAGTTCGTGCGCATGGAGAAAGAGATGGAGGCTTCCAAGCTCGCCGTCAACAAGGGGCTCAGTGACGTCATACACCGCGTCGAGGAACTGGAGGTAACCGCAGCGGGAGGACGTTAGGTCGCTTGCGCCGCGGCGGGGAAGGCAGTAACAGTACAATCTGCACACATGTACAAGTCGCATTGTATTATGTCGCAGCTGAAGATCATGTCGACGGACTCGCAGGCGGACCAGCTCGAAAAGCTGATATCGAACCTCCACGTGAAAGTGTCCGAGAAGCGAATCAACGAGGACCCACTCGAACCCATACGCATCCGACAAGTCTTCAAAAAGAGGTACTGTTACAAGAAACTCTTAGGGAGTCTTTATAAATTATTTATTTAATATTAATAGTTTAGAAAGTCTAGAAAGCCAATAGTTGCTAAATAACGACGGAACATTGATTGATTTGATTGATTGATTTTACATCTGACGACTAGGCCAACGTTTGACCACGATCTCACCTGATGGGAAGCGACGACGTGGTTGAAGATGAGCACGCTTGCCTAATAAGTATTTATTCACTCTTGATTTAAGTACCCCGGTTGTCATCATCATCATCAGCCCATCACGTTCCCACTGCTGGGATACGGGCCTTCTCTCATAGAGAGAGTATGGGCCATAATCCACCACGCTGGCCCAGTGCGGGTTGGTGGATTCCCAACCCAGGTTGTATTTAGATTTTGAAAAGTATCGTGAGTGTTATTCATAATTGATATAAAACGGCTAAGACTCACTGTAAACGTCGAATTTACTCCGACCAGGTTTCGGACATTTAAGAAGTCTTTCTTCTGGGAGTTATGCGATCAAGCCGCGGCGTAGGTCGCGAGCGCTCGCAGACTTTTTAAATAAAACGTTCAGAAAAATAAGCCATATATTGAAAGTGTAGTCAATCAAAGATTCACAAATGTATAGCTACTTTTGTCGCTGAATGTACCTACTGATTCTTTTTGTTCGGTGTACAATAAAGCATCTCGTATTGTAATTCCAGGATAGCGACGCTGGTTGCGCGCAGCGAGCTGATCCGCGAGGTGCAGGCCAACCACACCAGCATCGTGCTGCTGCAGACCGAGCTGGAGCTGCTGCGGCTCCGCACCTACCCCACGCTCGCCGCCTTCCGCACGTACAACTAGCGCACCGCACTCACACGCACTGTTTGCATCCTCGGGTGCGTTGGCATCTCGCACGTTCCACTATTCATGTATTATTGTTCAGTGTGGAATGAGATTGATGCAACTTTCAATAATTGGTTGTAATCGATGACATTTGGGCTGAATCAGTGAACGGATGTTTTTTTCCGTTCACTGGGCTGAATATTTTACTTAGAATGAAATGAGGGACGCGTGGATTTCTGTGAGTAAGGCTGTGGGGAAAGGAAAGTCCGGCGCATTGTCAGTAACATGTCGGTTTTCCATTCCGCCTCGCTGCTGACCGAACCCTGTACAACATAGATACTCCGATATGACGCACTTTTAATTTTATTGTCACTTAGTTTTCACTAATATTTTTTGTAATAATTATATGTGTGTTTTAAAATAGTAATTAGACTGAGACTTAGAGACTTGAGACTTAGAATGAGTTTATAAGGCTTAAGGCTGAATAGCTTTAAATTTGCTAAGTTATTTTAAGTTGCATTGGTCATTTTCAGTCATTAGCTTACACAATAAATATTTAAAAGAAATCGAATGTTTCATTGAATATAACAAGTTAAGGTACTACGAATAGTAAGTAGTAATATAAGAATACAAACTACGAATACATAATGACAAACAGATTCAGTAACTCAAAAATATACTTGAATTAACTTTGGTTTCGAGATTTAAAGAATGATCGTTCAATCATTCACCACCAAAACTCGAAAAGATGCTCGAACGATCTTAGCTTCGTATTTATAGATTTGACTTGATTCTTGTCTGGTCTGCAATCACCTGATCTCGACTTGCGTTTTGATTACAAAGTCAAAGTCAAAATCTCTTTATTCATGTTTGGCATCACAGACGCACTTATGAACGTCAAATTATCACAAGACTCTACCACCGTATCGGAAAAAGAACCACTACTCAGAAGATACGGCAAGAAACTGAGGGGCATTTTTTTTTTCAGAGAATTCGTTACAATTTTTTGTGTTTCTAACATAAGAAAAATAACAATAGCAGGCAACTGGTAAGTTGGCTGCTTTGCAGAAGTGGAATGTTCCAAGCATCTTTATCTTCTATGTAATTACAATTACTTCTATGTAATTTTATAGTATGCTTTCCTCATTAGAACAGTCTTAACGCGTAATTTGAAGTTACTTTTTTTTTACGCTACTTTCTGTGATACTTTCTGTGAGTTCCGTTATACATTTTGGAATTTTATTATAAAAACGTACGCAGTTGCCCATAAAGGACTTATTCGTTTTAGTCAGTCTATACCTAGGTACAACAATCCTGTCCTTATTTCTAGTGTTTGTTATGATGGTCACTATTTACTTTGAATTTGTGGAAGTTTTTACGAACGTGCATTATATTTTCATAAATTCTAGACTCGAGTCTGTCTATTTTATAAATCAAATCAAACCTAATCACCTGAGTCTATAATCAAGTTTAACATCCAAGTCAAACTCACCTGATTTGAGTTTCGTCCGTATTTATAAATTCAAATCAGAACTGAGTCTAGACATACGTTCCGAATAACGATGGCGGCGCCTGCGTTCGCCCATTTTCTTTACGAAAATGTTGATGCGGGCGCGGGCCGATATAAATGCACCCACACGTACCTGTCACTTATGGCCAGAAACTTAACCTAACTTTAACCAATGACTTGTGTTCTTTATTTGGACAAACTAGTATTTTCTCGTTGTTCAATTACCTAGCCCTAATGTTTATCTACCAATATCTTGTTAATTTTTGTGATGTGCGACGAAAATATCTATTATGTATCTGTTGTGGAGCTCTGGTAGGTAAAACTCGATCAGCTCCATCTCCAAGGTATATCTGAGTGGATGGTAGAGGGAGGGGTGGGCTAGAGCGCAGTTCTCTGGTCGTACAGGGCTGTCATTTGTTCGATTTAAATAGTATTTGTATGATCTTTTCAAGTTTTTGTATCTAATGATCGCGAACTTTTTGCAATAACAAAGTACTGCTATTTTGATAACTTTACAGTATATCAATACAATATTGAAACGAATGTGAACGCAGAAATACACACGTGGCCAATATTTTCAACTAGCTGCGCCCCGCGGTTCCACCCGCGGTTTTCCGCGATAAAAAGTAACTTATGTGTAATTCTAAGTCCTAAAGTACCTACATACCAAATTTCATCAAAATCGGTTCGGTAGTTTTTGCGTGAAAGAGTAACAAACATACATCGATACATCTGTCAAGTTGTTTGGAAGAGATTGATTTGAGCGATAAGACCGCCCATTGTTTTTTTTATGTAACTGAATGACGAGAAGAGCTGGTCGTTTGCCTAATGATAAGCAATACGCCAGCCCATAACAATAACAGCACCATCCAGAACTTTGTTTTGCAAAATCCTGCGCGGCGCTGTACTGCGCTCGTCACCCTGAGACAATTAGCAGTTGAGTCTCATAATGCCCAAATTTCGCTAGCTACAATGCCCTTCAAACCGGAACACAGTAATGCTTGCGCATTACTGCTTGGCGGCTGAATAACTGGCAAAGCGGTGGTACCCACCCAGACGGCCTCTCGCATACGAATGTAACTTTAACAGAACCACCATTTTCATAGTGGATTTTAATTATTTTAATGCTGATTTTCGAGCGAAATTGAATTCATTGTACGAACAATTGCCAAACTTTTCTCTTTGTAATACAATAAAAATTTGAATCAGCTTCATCTAAATTCTTTGTTTTATTTTGTTTTAGAAAACAAAGTTCTTGTTGAAAAACCCTTTAATATGATCGTACGGATATTTTTAACCGAATTTAAAATTGGAGGAGGTTCACAACAAAGGAACAGCTTTTTGTTGCCATGTGTCTTATCTTATTGTCTTGTACTTTTTGATAATGATAAATTTGAATAACTCTTTTTAACTCAAAAGGCACGTGAAGCAATCGATCCGAATCTGGTACACTTACGCAAAAGACATTTTTATGGACCTTATATTAATGGATGTGGACCTCCGACATGGCTGAACGACTGTTGTCCTAAGGCAACAACCGGGACCGTCCCTTCCAAAGCACGGTATCGCTAGATCTAAATACCACAAAAACGGTCACCCATCCAAGTAGTGTCCGCTGCGAACATTGCTTAACATAGCAGATTTAATAAAAATCTGATGTAAATGTTCTTATATGTTAATTTATTTTTCAATTAAATATGCATAAAAACTTTTTTCTTTCACTTTGTTTTGGGGAAATTTGTGTTATATGGCAACCCTCCAAAATTCTTCATAAACACTCAAACAAACTTACGCCACGTGGCCACCACCGTGCCACATTGCTATGCTGCAGTTGTTGCTTAGCAACATTCTGTCCGCCTTTTTTTTCGTTCAAGGGTAGGTACTTGTTATTTTCATATTCTTGATCTGCATTTACATCATAATATGTACTTTTCTGTTACATTAACCTCAAAACTACTTGTACAATAAAATACTACCTGTAGATTATTTTGTGTGTAATATAGCTGTTCTCGCACATAAATTTAATCTGGTATCTGAAAAAGATTACCGTATTCGTAAAAAAAAAAGTTGTTGTCGTTGTTTGTCATCTCTTTGTAACCATGGAAACATACACTGTTTCACCCATTGAGGTCTCACATTCCTCAATGGTTTCACCGGAAATTAGTGATTATTTTATTCTACCAAGAAGTTCTCATCTATCATAGGGTGCGATTAGAGCATCCAATTAGGAATATTAGAATAAAACTAGATAAATGTGAATAATAATAATTACCTACCCCGTTCAGAGTCTCGAGGACTCAAGTTAAAATATATCAGCTGATGACATCTGAGGTAGGTAACTAAATGCTATATTTTTTTTTATGATTTATAGACAAAAAAGCAGACGGCCCACCTGGATGGTAAGCGGTTACCGTCGCTTATGGACACCTGCAACACACGGGGCATTACTGGTGCGTTGCCTACCTTTAAGGACCCTTTTCACCCTTCTTTTAAAGTATCCCATGCATGTTACAGCTCCGCGGGAAAACCTCGGGCGTTACCCCTTTACACCTTCATTACTTCGTTTTCGTAGTTAGGTTATCAGGAAAAAAGTATCTACCTAAGTACTAACTGATTAGTATGTCAATGACCATCCTTGTTTCTGATTAGGTTACTTTTAAGATACTAACTTGCTCAATAGGGTCAATTGGCTGTCTACTCGAAGGGTCAATATGACAGCATAAAGATATAGAATAGAAAGATCGCTAAAATGTATCCTAGTCGGGTGGAAACTTAATACCAGCGGACGCCCGTAAACGGGGCAGTTTAAATTTTAGCCGACAATTTCACTTCATGAAGACTAATTGGGGTATTTATCTTATTAAGTTTTATCACGCCTGTACACTACGAAAACGTACCCCTGTCACAGAAAACTTAATAGTACCAAAGTACAGAAGCATGACTCCGCAAAGAAATTTAAACAAATAGCTACTTTTGCTACGAAGCAATAAAGTTCAATTCAGCTGAATGATGTATTCCCGGCCGATTTCGGCCACGGCGACTGCATTCATCTCCTTATTGATAACGTTCGTGTGCTCGCATGTGACTTACATAGCCAATCTTCTTTGTAAAGATCCTCGAGCATTGCGGGCATGTGAGCACACCGTTAACATATGCATAATTAATTGCCGCAGGTGGTCGGGCTTTTAGTGTATCACGCTTAATGGTCCAAGTCAGAGGGTCTCTGAGTTTCAAATTCATAGACTCTGGTTTTAACCAGAGCCCTCCACTCCGTCCGTTTGGCGCCCTGCTGCTCCCACTGCCCGAGTTTTATTGAGCATTCCTTCATGTGCTTCTTTAGCACATCTTTATACCTGAGAAGTTGTCCGCCGTGCTTACGCTTGCCCTCCTCAAGTTCACAGTAAAAGATGCGCTTTGCAACTGGCTGTTCTCCTCGACTGTGTAGGAGACTTTTGTGCGAGGCTTGAACCTGGCTAAATTAAAAAGACTGACATCGGTGCGAAAACGGATGCGGATACCTTCGGAAGTTGTTTGTAAGACCTCCTGAATTACAACTGTAAAGTAAAGCGCAAACAGTGTGGGTGCCAGAACACACCCCTGATTCACCCCACAAGTAACGGGGAAAAAGTTTGACAGTTCGTCGTCAACGGCAACACAGCACTCCATGTCGTCGTGCAGGAGTCTCAGGAGTCTTACAAATTTCTCTGTGCACCCTATCTTTTCAAGCACTATCCAAAGGGGTTCACGAGGTACGCTGTCAAATGCCTTCTCAAGGTCAACAAAACAGAGATATAAATGTTCCCTGTTCTCTGCTCTTCTCTTGCAGCTGACGCAATGAGAATATGGCCTCACATGTGCCTCGATTAACACAACCTCGGCACGAGACAGCGGCTTATCCAGCTCAATATCAAATGGATGTTGAGGCATAGAACGAAC
This sequence comes from Petrophora chlorosata, assembly GCA_951640565.1. NCBI lineage: Eukaryota > Metazoa > Arthropoda > Insecta > Lepidoptera > Geometridae > Petrophora > Petrophora chlorosata. Next base: position 18,869,720 of record OX621191.1, on the reverse strand, counting down.
GTGTTCCAGGTCAGCAGACCGGTCTACATTCAAAAGAGTGTTAAAATGTTCTGCCCATCGCTCGAGTACTTCCTGCTTGCTTTTAAGAAGGCCTTCTCCATTGCAACCGGCTAACTCGCGGAAAACTTTGAGCGTGGATACAAGAGAAAGTAAAAAAAGAAAATTGGTATTTACAAATTAATTTAATAAGGTGACTTTAAATATGTACAAGGCAGGAAAACTGGCCTCAGCAGGACGATAGGACGGGTAGGACTGGTGGAGCAGGAACTGAAGAAGGGCCTCGGGGCTTCCAGGCGGGTCGATGTTCACCGGCCGGCTTGCTCCCGAGGCAGTAGAGGGTGCAGATGAACCGTGAAAGGTGAAGAAAAAGGGCTGCAACAAGACACGGTGCTAAAATGTCTGGACATGTCCCCAGTCCAAGCCCCATTCGTCAGCGTCATGGCCAGCGGCAACCGAATGTGACTTGGAAAGGGTTTAACAAATAAAAAACATTATATACAATTATATACCTGCGTAGTAGGCAGCCCTTCAAAACAGGATTAATAATATTAAATAAGATCACAATATTTTACGAGAGTTTTAAGAGTATGGAGCAGCGTGATCTCAAGATTTTCTCAAGTGACAGCTGGTTCAAAAAACAAAGAAAGAACGAAAAACTATTTATTTTTTTATGTATGGACAGGGCGTGATCGTAGACAAACCTTCATGATGTAATCATTAAGGTTTGCCACGTTACAGTACCCCGCGCGCCCAGGAGAATTTTCCAAGCCCAATGCGTAGGAAAATTCCACAATAATAAAATAAAATAAAAAAAATATACCCTTAGATAGGATCTATAACTTAAGATCCTTAATGTGCCACCTTCCTATTGGACGACCATTGAGGTCAGCCAGTTCGTACACCAATGAAGATAACTTTTTCAATACTGTACACTTTACAAATTTAGGCGCTAACTTAGCGCTAAAATATTTACCAGCGTCACTGAGCTGATAATTCCGACGCCACACAATATCACCTTCATTGAACTCCGCTAGCTTACGTCTCAAATTATAATATTTACAATTTTTTATATGAGCGTCCCAAAGGGCACCTTGTACTTTGCTTAAAATAGGCGATAAATGACCTAAATTTTCCGCATATACATCTCTAGGGGCAAAAATAAGATCGTCACAGTCAACGTCGCTAGAGTCTGCGACGCCATAAAGTGACCCACATGACACTAATTCCCGGCCGAACACTAAAAGTGCAGGACTAAATCCTGTTACCTCATTCACACTAGAATTAATGGCGAATTGGATCATAGGAATATGCACATCCCAATTTCTATGATCGTCTTCCACAAAAGAACTAACCGCAGTCATTATAGTGCGGTTGTAGCGCTCAACATTGTTAACTTGCGGACAATATTTTGGTGTAAAATGCACTTGAGGTATTTTGTACTTTGTGAAAAGTTCTTGCAATTCATTGTTAATAAATTGTGTTCCGTTGTCCATAATTAAAGTTTGAGGAATACCATATACTAAGAATACAAATTCCTCCAAAATTTTATATATAATTTTTGCAGTTGCCTTTTTAATTGGATATATCAGACAGTACTTCGAAAAACAACAGTTAACAACAAGGATAAATCTATTTAATTTCCTCGTCATTGGTAATGGACCAACCAAATCTATAGATAGGCATTGAAATGGTCTACAGCACTCTTTTGGTTTACCCATCACTCCTAAAGTTTGATGATTCTGACATTTATAAGCCAAACAAGTTTCACAATTGGTAATATATTTACCAACGTCCCTATACATGCCTGGCCAGAAATGACGTAAAGCTATTCTCTTATGTGTCTTAAATATGCCAAAATGACCAGCAATAGGCTGTGAGTGATTCTCACAGATAATGTCTTCCCTCATTTCTTTAGGAATAACAAGTTTCCAGTCATACTCAGAAGTGAGCAAAGAACCATTTCGTTTAAGTTTATACAAGTTATTATTTACAATTTTATAGTCAGGAAATGCAGAAGGATTATCCTGACAATCTTTAAAGATTTTATTAAACCAGTCGTCGTCAGATTGAACGTAAATCATATCAACCGGCACTGCACGTGATAAAGCATCAGGTACGACATGATCCTTTCCTTTCTTATGCTTTATCTCGAAGTTAAAGGCAGATAGACGAACACTCCAACGAGCAAGCCTACCAGATGGGTTATCTAGATTTAAAAACCACTTTAGAGCAGAGTGGTCAGTGTAAATTATAAACTTTTGTCCGTTATCCAAGTAGCACTGCCAGTGTTCTAAAGAAGCTATCACACTTAGCAGTTCCCTTTCAGTAATAGAGTAATTCTGTTGTTGTTTAGATAAAGAACGACTAAAGTAAGCAATAGGTTTCTCAATCCCATCTTCCTCCTGTGTCAACATAGCACCGATTCCATAGTTGGAAGCATCACAGTGTACCGAGAAAGTCTTAGTAAAATCTGGACAAGCTAAAACAGGGCTAGAAACCAATGCTTCCTTAATGTGTCTAAACGCGACCTCAGCCTCCTCATTCCACTTAAATGGACGAGCTTTCTTTCCAGTTGATGTAAGCATATTAAGAGGTGCAGCTAATGTGCTGAAATTTGGCACAAAACGCCTATACCAACTTGCAGTACCCAAGAACTTTTTTAAGTCACGCCTAGTATTCGGTACTGGAATATCAAGAATAGCCTTCACTTTTTCAGGATCAGTATGAAGACCCGTTTGATCAACGATATAACCGAGGTATTTTAACTCACGCCTAAAGAAGCAAGACTTTTCAAAGTTAACAGTTAATCGTGCATATTGAAGTTTGTCTAAAACACGAGATAAAAGTGATATATGATCTTCAAATGTTTCTGAAATTACTATTATATCATCTAAATACCAGAAGACGCGGTTCTCAAATTCAGGCGTAAACAACACGTCCATCAAACGCTGTTGCGTTGCTGGAGCATTAGTTAAACCGAACGGTGTGACTTTAAAACGGAACATACCTCGACCTGGAACGTAAAATGCTGTTTTGTCTCTATCGTCTTTACAGAGAGGCAATTCCCAAAAAGCTTTTGCAATATCGATACTAGATAGGTACCTAGCATTCCCCAGATTATCAAGTATTTCATTAATAAACGGAAGTTTATATGCGTCTTTTTTAGTAATAGAGTTAAGTTTTCTACTATCTAAGCAAAATCTCCAGGTGCCGTCTTTTTTTGGAGTAACTAGTACTGGACTTAACCAAGGGCTTTCACACGGTTCAATAACATCTATAGCCAACATCTTATCAACCTCTTCTATCAGAACTTTCTGCTTTTCAGGAGATAATCTATAACATCTTTGCCTGATAGGTTCATGATCACCAGTATCGATGCGATGCGATATTAAGTGCGTCCTACCAAGTGGCCGAGATTCCGTCGAAGTTTCCCGAAATTTTAATATAATGCTTCTTGCCTGAGCTTGCTGAATACTAGATAAATCTTCGTAAGGAAGGACCTGTTTAGTATTATAGTCTAAACCCAAAGACGTGCAATCAGAAGGCCGCTTAAGTTCAATATTTTTCAAGCAATCGGGAAGCAAATTAAATCTCTTCCAAAAGTCAATACCCAGTATCAAAAATGACGAAATATCCGGTATTACATGTGCCGTGATACAAAATATTTTTTGATTATATTGGACAGGCAATTTTATAAATCCAATAGAATGAGCCAATTGTCCATTAGCAGCTCTCACAGAGATTTTGTACGACGAGTCGAGTGAAAATCCCTTATTCAATAGAGCAACATGAGAGTTGTTTCCCAGAATTGTTATAGAGCTTCCACTATCAAGTAAGCCGCAAAGAGTAAAATCATTTACTTTAATATTTACAAAAGGTCGTTCATTGTCAATCTGATCATCAAAGAGGATCAAAGAAGTATTATACGATAGCGTGAAAAGGCGAACTACAGAGAGCCAGTCCTCCCATTCTTTACGCGCGTATTTACAATATTTTTTTACATTATTCCTTTGATCCTCAACTACACGTTTTTTGTCATTTTTGGAACAGACTTAGTGTCAGCCTCGGAAGTTCCAAAAGTTTTATTACACGCAGGACAGTCAGTACTACGATAACCGCTTCGACCACATTTGAAACACACAATCTTACGCGGTTCTTTACACGACCGCAATGTATGCCCATTTACTCGGCATCGAACGCAGAATTGCCTGTCAGAACTTACAATATTTACAAAATTCCTATTAGGTTTATAAACAAAGTCGTTAGTTATTGAAGAAGGACTGTTAGATGGAGGCTCCTTAAAATTTTTGTTACGGTCGAGACACGCTTCGTACTTTTTGCATACCAGCTTTAGATGTTCGATTGACTGAATGTCAACTTGAGCCACCATACTATCATACTCAGGACGAATATTTCTAAGCAGAATTTTAAGCCTATCAACTTCAGACATAGCATAAGAGAGCTTGGAGAACAAGCCTGACATTATGGCTAAGTACCCTACAATTGGTTCACCCTTACCTTGTGTCCGGTCCTGAATTTCACGAAGCAATTTGTAATCGTAATCCAATATGTCAAAATCCTCAAACAGTTTTTCTTTGAGACTTTCCCAATTTTCAAATTTGTCTTTATAAGCGCGAAACCAATGCAAAGCCGCGTCAGTAAACATTTCATAGCAATGGGCTAGTAAATTATCCCCCAGCAGATTTCTAGAAGCAGCGAATTCCTCAACTTTCTGTATGAAAGCACGCGGACAGCCAACCCCAGCAAAAGTGAATTTCCTAAACTCGCTTGTCACCCCACGATCACAATGTACAATGACTTTACTTTCCGTGCACTGCCCAGAGGCAGCTGTAGCGTAGGAAGTTGAAGAACTGCTTGCACTGTTGTTTTTCGAGTCAAAACGCATTTTTAAAGCACTGAATTTCAAAACAAGGTTTTTATAAAGTGTATGGCATTCCTCGTCGTCCGAAATATCAATACGCTGAAGACGCATATAAATATGTGTAAGAAAACACAGAATTTTAGGCACAAGTTTCCTATCTAGAGTACTCTCAAACAAGGTTATTTTATCCTCAATGAAGGAGAGTGATATTTCAGCGCCCCGACAGTCGTCAGCGACTGAAAATGTAGAAGTTAAATCCTCAGACACATATTTACCTAATAAGCCAGCAAGCTGCTGACGGATCTCTACAACAGTGTTGTGCGGCTTCTCGTGTCTGATAGTAACTTCATAACTAAGCTCATTTTTGTTTAATAAATTTAAATTGACAGCAGTGAAATCCATTTTACCCTATCGTACTCTATCGAAATACACAAATACCTAAGATGTACACAAAAATATATCTGTGTATAGATACACAATAATTTACAAAACTAATTACAATTATTAAGCTATGTACAAACTGGTAATATTTACAAATGTGCACATAACCCAATCCAAGTCTACAGACCCACGTACATACTGAAAGTCAAACCCTTGGGCGCCAATGCAACCGGCTAACTCGCGGAAAACTTTGAGCGTGGATACAAGAGAAAGTAAAAAAAGAAAATTGGTATTTACAAATTAATTTAATAAGGTGACTTTAAATATGTACAAGGCAGGAAAACTGGCCTCAGCAGGACGATAGGACGGGTAGGACTGGTGGAGCAGGAACTGAAGAAGGGCCTCGGGGCTTCCAGGCGGGTCGATGTTCACCGGCCGGCTTGCTCCCGAGGCAGTAGAGGGTGCAGATGAACCGTGAAAGGTGAAGAAAAAGGGCTGCAACAAGACACGGTGCTAAAATGTCTGGACATGTCCCCAGTCCAAGCCCCATTCGTCAGCGTCATGGCCAGCGGCAACCGAATGTGACTTGGAAAGGGTTTAACAAATAAAAAACATTATATACAATTATATACCTGCGTAGTAGGCAGCCCTTCAAAACAGGATTAATAATATTAAATAAGATCACAATATTTTACGAGAGTTTTACGAGTATGGAGCAGCGTGATCTCAAGATTTTCTCAAGTGACAGCTGGTTCAAAAAACAAAGAAAGAACGAAAAACTATTTATTTTTTTATGTATGGACAGGGCGTGATCGTAGACAAACCTTCATGATGTAATCATTAAGGTTTGCCACGTTACACCATTGGCAGTCTTAAGCGGCACTTTTTGCACGAGCAGTCGTACCAATTAGCTTACGGACCTCGCCGTAGAATTCCCCAAGCTGATTTGTGTCAGCGAGCCACTGCATGTATCGAGCCTTTTCTTGCCACCATTTATCTTTCGTTTCTCGAAACAATCTACGTCACTTTCCAGGTCACTTTTCCTAATCTCCGCTACATTTCCTTGGTGTGTTCCACTATGCTGTCGGAGAAGACGTCGATGTTTGTCAAGTGCTTCAGTAAGAGCTCCATCATTCTCATCAAACCAGTCCTCGATTTCGGGATTTTACACCTAAAGTGAATTTTGCAGTATCTAAAATATGAGAACATAGAGTCTCCCATCCTGAAGTGACATTACCGATCTCATTGTAAGTGGGCGTTAGTCCACTAGCCAAGGTGTCAATATATCTCTCCTTTGTCTCGAGATCATTAAGACCTTCTACATTTAAACATGCAGGTTTCGACCTCCCTGATCTACGAGGACATCGGAGGTGGATTGGCAGTTTGTTGACTACGAGCCTGTGATCAGTCTAGCAGTGCGCACTACGCATGACGCGGGTGATATGGACTTGGGAAACTTCTCTTTGCCGTACGGTGGCGTAATCTATCAGATGCCAGTGCTTAGACCTTGGGTGCATCCACGTGTTCTTGTGCTTGGCTGAAAGCCTAAACTTAGTATTCGTAACCGCAAGATGGGACTGTGCACAAAAACTGAGCAGTATTATTCATGTTGCCTACTCCGTGTCTGCCCAGAACTCTTGGCCATGCGTCGTAGTCCCGACCTACTCTGGCATTGAAGTCGCCCAGTAATAGGATCTGCTCACTGGCACGTACGCTTTTAATGCATTGTGTCAGTTCCTCGTAAAACATGTCAAATTCAAATTCAAATTTATTTATTTCGAATATGGGTAAATACATGATGTTACAAATTTATAAGTTCAACCCATTGAGGTGTAAGACCTCAATGGTTCAACCATATTCTACCAGGAGGCATGCAAATGTCATAAAAGTTACGTCAAACAATTCTAATCATTATTATCAAAGAAAAAGTATTAAAAAAATAGAATTCAAGCAAAAAGATGAACAATTAAACATATATACATTTCTTTTTTCTCAAAAGGCCGTTTGCATGTGTTAAAAAGAGAAAGCATTATGCGCATGGCACCATCTTTAAACCCTGCGGGCCACCAGCCAACGGGTGTGACGTTTGGTGATGTTTGGTCGATACCAGCTGGTATTTTATTGTGTGTAGTGGTTTTTGGTGTTTTCCAAGGAATTTTGCGGGAAAAACATTATATCAAGCAATAAACAACAAGTAAATGAACCATGGCGTGTGTTGTGATAGGCTGCAAGAGCCACGTCAGGGATTTGAAGCAAAAACCAAGGGCTATAACATTTCACCGGTAAGTCTGATTTGTGTATTTCACCTCCTAATGCGAATATTTGTATGTGCTAGCCTTCTCGTACGTTTGAAAAGTATGTAAGTTACACTAGGTGCTATTTTAGCTTCACATGACGAGCAGAAGAATTCCCATATCTAAATAAACACGGATTTTTGCATACCGATCGACGTGTTTGGCACTTCATGTACTCGTCTAGTGATGTGGTAAAATTCACAACCATAGTATGAATATAGATATGATAATAGAACATAATTTATTCAAGTGGCACACTTTAATATGTTCTAGTTAATTTCACAGTCTATATTTTTCATTTTTAACCGACTTAAAAAAGTTGGTGGTTATCTATTTGATTGTTTTTTTTTTATAATATGTTTGTTACCTCGGAACTCCGTCATATATAAAGTGATTTGGAAATTTCTTTTTGCGTTGTGTTTAGTGTGGATTAGTATAGCGATGAAGTGGTTCCATATAAATTTCATCGATATGTATATGACCTTGGACTTCGAAGATACATTGAAGTCGTTTTTTTTTATAAAATGTATAGTTGTAGCTAATTAATTATATTAAATATATTTAGAATACTTAGGTTCTTGTTCTTGTTTTAGGTTCCCGGTGTTAGCAGAATTGCGAAACACATAGATAAAAAACATGCAGAGGTCAAAAAGAACAAGAGCGGGGCTCCTCCTCTACTAACTTCTAACATTAAATATCTTTGGACTTAAGTATTGGAAAATGTAATTTAGCTCAATTTCAGTATGTTAAGCTGGGTTGCTTGACATAATAAATAAAATTCAATCAATTGTAAGAAATTATTTGAACATTTATTTAGTGTATTCTTTTGTATATTCTTTTTTATAAGTATATTCTTTTGTTTGCAGGAAATACCTGTGAAGCGGAGACTTATAAGATGAGCTTCGCAACCTATACCTAGTTAATACTGATAGTAGTGCTCGCTGTAATTAATAATTAAAATAATCATAAATAATAATGAAATTATTCTTTATTGTATTGTATGTCATGCAATCTTAAAAGCATATTTAGCGTTCTTATTGGTTAGATGTTAGATGTCGCCACTAGCGTATACAGTAAATAAATAAATTCAACGTATTTTGAAAGAGTGTGCGTTATTAATTTATTCCGTTCCAGCAGTCTAAAAGTCAATAGCCGGGTCCACACCGGCCCATCCAGAACCGCTTGAACTTGCGCGGTGCACAGTTGTAGTCGGTGTGGACGCGTCTTGCCTGATGCACCGCTATGTGATACCTACTGGGTGTATCACATTATATTTCTCGTCCGACGCGTGCATGATACAATGCGTTTGTATCATGCACGCGTCGGACGAGAAATCAAAAGGAAACCACGAACTAAACACCCGATCAACTAAACAAACTTTTGATCGTGGACCGGAATGTAGGTCGGCTGGTGTGAAATAGCTAAAGTATGCTTTATCAGCGCGAACGAAAAACGAGATAGTCTAAAGTGTTAATAAAGCATACACTACTTCCAAGCATACAATCAGTTCATCGTAACAAGTCCCTTCCTTCAAAACTTTACACGAGAACTTTTCACCTCCGGTCTTACAAAAAAAATTTTGAACATTTTCTTATAAGACCGGAGGTCGAAACGTTTTATCGGTATGAAAATAGGACATCGCTAATGTACAATATATGTATAATCATTTGACAAGTAAGTAAATATAGACAGAGTGGAGACAATTGGGTATTTTTTGGGTATTGAGCAACTATAGTGGTCTCTTTTATTTCAAGTAACTTTTGTGATAAGTAGAAAAGGATGCATTCTGTTTTGGAAGTACAACTTTTTTCGGTAAATCTAATACTATACTAAATCTTAGATTATTATCAAAGATAAAATATAGTATATAGTTTTTCTTTTATTATTATCATTGAGGAATGACACTATAGAGTCCTCGACAGCGTAACACTTTTGGAAAGCAATAGTTTTTTGACAGTAATTTTGGAGTGTTTACCATACCTATGAAAAATTCTCCCATTCGCTTGAATGAAAATATAACGTGTTCTGCGTTGCATTGCAGCCACTATAACTTCAGAAGTTCGTGGTTGGTCTGTAAAAGGTAGGACATCTGTACTATTCTGTACCCCAGAGTGAAGAAAAGGGAAATAGGGAATATGCAATGTTGTCGAAAAATCTAGAAATTACTTTTTATGATAGACTCCTGCAAACAGATCAAAAGGTGAAGGTCTCTTTTAGGTGGCCGAGTAATGAATACATTCTAGCGTGGCCACAGAATAATAGTATAGATTTCCTACCTTTTACAGACCAACTACCTACGACTTTCTGAAGCTATAGTGGCGGCGATACAACTCAGAGCTCGAATGACATTGCGGTAACTACATTTCCTTACGGTATGCTTCTTATGCAATCATTAATATTTTATTGTTAACCAGGTTTTATCTAGGATTAAACCAGTCAGGTAAATAAAATAATCAAATAAAATATATGACACATTTATACAATATACATACATTAATTATTTCCATACAGGTAAAATTTACAATAGAAGAACTAGTATTTTGACATAATTTACAAGACTGCAGCACAACTGATACTTAGGATATAGGTAGATAGATAAACACAATGTTAAAAAAAAACACTTGAAGTATTCTAAATAGCATCGTGTCTCAGTTAAATGTCATACTGTCGGAGTAGATCACAGACGTACTTATGAAAGTCAATTATTACATTGACCATACCACCGTATTGGATAGCACTAACTATACATAACTGTCAATTCACTACACTAACCCGAAACGATTTGTCCTTTTGTGTCCTGAACAGCCTTGACGTTCACATGATGATGAAGTCTACGTTCATGAACTCGTTCTCACTATGTGGCGTTAATTAGGATTAGAAATCCGAGATTCGTTGCTTACATTTTTATTGTAGGATTGTGATCCATCAATGGAATTGGATGATTGGCCATAGTAATCGACAGCAAGGACCTGTAAGATAAATTTATTACACAAAATAAGAACTTATTTACAACATATCGCACCTTCGGTAAGACAAGGGCATAATTGTAAAAACAAACCTTGAGTTACTGGAAGAACAAAGTCACATGTTGTGTACTTATGCCTTATATATTATTAGAAAGAAAGAAAGAAACGTTTCTTTCTTTCTTTCTAATGATATATGCCTTATATGTATACGTTTTTTTCTTTCTTTCTAATGATATATGCCTTTGTTCCTCCAGAAACTCAAAACCCGTTTTAACAATTATGCCCTTGTCTTACCGAAGGTGCGATATGTTCTTACATAAGAGGCGAATGCCTTTACTATTAAAACAATTTTATTCTACTCTCTTCTTACTAAACTTTAACTTTTTAATTTCAAATTAAATAAAAACTATAATCATTAACTACTTTTATTACCTATATCTTAATTAAATGGTTTAAGAATGCACAATTTTAATACATTTAACATTTTACACAAATATGCAATTTGTTACCCGACGTAATGGGAACTGAAATGTTTATACGATGGCCACACTGACACACGAAACTGCTCAATGTTGTTTTAACAAAATAACACCGAAAACTGAATATATCAAGCCAAATGCAGGTTCTAATTGTCGAGCCCGATGTATAGTTACATCCACATAAATTATAGTTACCGAAAAACATCAATAAACACAAGAAAAACACAAACGTTTGAAAACTTAATCTTTCAGTACAATTATCACTTCACCATGAATGGAACACCCGAATATTTTTTCACATTTAATTCTAAATTGTTTCTAGTACACATTCACAAAGATTCACTTAAAAATAATAAAAAATACCACATCACAAATTAAAAAACCACAAGCCGACCCTGCCGGGCCACTATTTTGACTTAACATGTCATGGCCAATGTTAAGAAAATGGGTTACGCGATAGAGACAATATGATAATAGTTCTACCTCGTTCTTTATAAGAGCCTGTTGTATAGCGCTATCCTTTTTTAGGTCGGAAAACTTCGTAATTATCCCTCTATAGTGTAAGACCTCAATGATTATTATAATCTCAGAGTAATGACACTTTTATGTCATCAGACTTGTCAAGCGTAGGGGCATAGACACTGTTGACATTCAAGAAATTGTTATTTTCCAGGTGAAGACGCAATGAGGTAACGCGGTCCGAGATGTGCACCGGACATTCCTGTAATTGCTTTACAAGCTTGTTCTTGACCGCAAATCCTACAACCGACTTACAAGGTTCAGAGCTCGGGAGACCTTTCCAGTAGAAAGTATACCCTCCACCATGCTTAACCAGCTCTCCTTCATCGGCAAGATGTGTTTCGCTGAGAGCAGCCACATCCACATTATAGCGAAAAAATTCTCAGAGCTACAATGGCGGTCTTCCGTTCAGGACAGGCATTGACACAGGCATTGCAACTTTTCAAACATTATATATACCTAGTATTAGCACAGAAGACTTAAAAATACAGTAGTTTTATTTACTAATCTACAAATCTGCATATTTTCATTGTTAACTAAGTGGATTCCTATGCTAACACTATGTACACTTATAGGTACATATAACATATAGGTGTCTAAGAATCTGAATAGATCTGCTTTTAGGTACCTACATGCTTTCTTAATGTACTACTAATAGTACAGTCACTTGGTTCGAAAAATAGTGGTTACCTGGGAAGTTTTCTGGGAGTTTTGAAAATTGGTAATTTTATAGATTTTGATGTGCTCTTTCCGAATTTCAACTTTGCCACCTCGTATTTATGTCGCTCGCGCCGCCATTTTAGAAAAATGGCGTCTAAAAGCAGTTTTTTGACAATACCTCCTTTCCGACTTACTTTATGATAAAAAGATATATACAAAACGAAACTAGAGACAATTAAGTACCTACAATTTATGTGTATACCTTTTTTTCATATAGTCAATAGTTTTGGCATACGAGTGCCGCAAAGTGTACCTACTGATACGCGCGTGTTGGTTAAAATTACCAATTTTCAAAACTTCCGGAAAACTTTCCAGGTAAAACTACCAAATGACTGGATTATAAGCACAGAATACTAAGGGAAAGAAGCATCACTCCGCAAAGATATTTAAACAAATAGCGACTCTTGCTATGACGCAATAAAATTCAATTCAGCTCGCGTAGCTCTGCATACCTACCAGTCATATTAACCTACAGAGCGCCTCTCTTTCTATCGCATAGCTCTTATCTCTTCTTACGCGGCACATGTAACGACGTGCGACCCGCCGTCGGTGTCCGGCTATGTACTTGCAGCTTCGTACCTACAGTGCGGAGTGCGGCCTGCTATAAGTTAAGTCACCACTATGACTTAATTTACTACTAAATCATTTGTGTTACTGGACAGTTTATACTATGCGAAGCGGCGCGGGCGGCAGGCGCGTAAGTATCAAGAAAAAATGCGATACGGGCCGCGCGCGGCAACCCATTGCACGGCCCGGCCGGCCGAGCCCGGCTACACCGTACTTGTAGCTTCGTACCTAAAGTGCGGAGTGCGCTAGGCCTGCCCCTTTGGATGAGGATTTGAGGAACTACTAGAGACAAATAAAATCGTATAATAATCAACTACATATCTCTATCCTTTTTATTGACCTGTTTTTCGTCCTTTCTGTGTGTCTGTGTTCAATGGTCTGTGCAAGGAGTTTAATATCTACTAGTAACGATTTCCACGGGTCTGTGTGAATCATAGATGAAAATTGTATGTATGTAAACATTGAGGTAGTGTCATTCCTCAATGTATGTAAATGACATTTCTATTTTACTTTTCAGCGGCGCCTTGCCCTTCATTGTTTTGTTTCATTGAAAAATAATAGCCTCTAAAGTTTAACGAGTTTTGTTTGTTTTGTCACAGTAATGTAATGTTTACTTCGTGGTAATATAGCAGCAGAATCAATCCTTCTTTACCACGCACAAGACTAATATAAGTTCCAGTACAAGGAGACAGGTACAAGAGGGATATAGCACAAGTTGGCATTGGCAAGTCCACGGTTGGTATGGACGCTGAATCTGGAACTTCCTCGCTAAGTGGCACGGACAGTTTCAACGTAAAAGTAAAGTAAGAAACTTATTTCTGTGTAGTAGCTTAGTTATCGCTTATAACTACCTTCTAAACTTATATGACGTATGCAGAAGGATATTCCTAATAATAGGCAAGAAGTGTGAAAGGTAGAGTTTTGATATTTCAGATGGGTGATACCGCAGCGTCTCAACCAAATGACATTCATCGGCAAGGATGTTTTTGTTGTGGCCCATGACATCTACATCATATTCTTCAACTTCAGGGACAACTCGGAAAAGATCTATGTGGCTAATAATGAGAGTGTAGGTGATGGAGTAGATGTAATTGCAGGTAACAGGGTCTTTATAATATTGTATGAAATGACTGATACATAGAAAGGCACATAACAATAAATGTTTGAGACGTGTATATAGGTAATAATAAAGATGACATCTTTCCGTACCCAGGTCACAGATCTAATTTGTTTGCATTTGCTGAGAAGACTAAACATGCCAGGATATTCATCTTGACATATCCTGTCTTCAAGATATTGGCTGAAATGAAAGGTATCACTTCAACTTTCCAATTTTAAATTATCTGGAACTTTAAGTACCTACCCACGGTGTCTGATAATGTACTATTTATCAAAGTGGTTTCATTAAGCCATTGAATCCCAAGCAGCTGTTACTGCCGTAAGAAATATAATCTCGTGACGCTAATGTGTCAATGGCCCTTCCTATTTCTATTCATTTGTTTTTATCCTGAGCAATAAATACCAATTCTACAATTATTATTGAAACCTTTATCCACAGACATGGATGTGAACAGATACAAAGGTCTCTGCATGATGGAGTGTGACCTGATAGCAGGGTTCTCCGGGTTCCCCAACTACTTGATATCAGTGTGGAGCTGGAGGACCCATCAGAGGCTGATCTCCTTACCCACAGGAGTTGTGCGACGGAGCCAGATTTATATGTAAGCTTAGACTACATTTTATTGTAGGTTATGACACTATTCACTATTCTGTGGTTATAGGCCCATACCATATGAAGCAATGATAAGTGAAGCAGAAGGCTTACTGTATGGCAACCAAGAAAGGGAAATAGGAAAAGAGGACGACAGAGTAAAAGATGGAGACTTAGACAAGACAGGGAAGGCTATGGACAAGACTAGCAATGGACAGGACTGGGTGTAAGGAGTTTCAGGCCTTTGCCACAGGGCACACGGACAAAACTGGTGTCTAGTCAGTATTAATGTTAGTAATAAAAGAGAATAATGCATGCTTACTTCAATTTAATTTAATTTATCTGAATATTGTTACTCAATGCAATTATTATGATGCAATTAATGTAAACAAATGTCTGAATAAAAGGCTTCTTTATTACGGGCCCATAATAATTAGAGTTGTGACCTCTATTACCCCTATATTGGTTGAAACTATGATAAAGCTAACTGTACCTGCTGCTGCCGCTGTTACTGTCGAAAGGGATTCGATCTCGCAATGCCGATGGGCTAAACTGTGCATGTGTGCGAAATAATACAGTAGGCATAATGTACTCTTACGCATATACTCTACCACTGACTTGACATATTTTGATTTGAACACCACTATGTACCGTGCTTTCATTAATTATATTCATTAAATTTTCACTCTTTCATAATGAACGAGATATTATGACTAAACTGCATTCAATTTGCTCAAGGTGAAGCTAGAAACGGCCAATCTATAAAAATATATATTGCATAAATGAAAATATTATTGTACAGGGCAAGTCGCACACACATGCTAGTTTGCGAGTGCTGGGGTGAGGGCCTGACTGTGTGGGAGGTGGCTCAGTGCTATAAGAAATGCTTGATGATGAAGAGAACTAAGGAGGAGGTGGTGGGATGGGAGGTGTCGGAGCCGGCGCTGGTGGGCGTCTGCTGGTCGAACGAGGGCCATCTGTATGCCATCGATTCTCAGGCCAATCTGTATAGTGTAAGACCGCATTACGCATATTAAGTTATATCTGCCGCGCTTACGTAGCATGAAAGGACGGTAGTACTATCCTAAACGAGTAGTGCCGAAACAAACCTTAAGGATATTGTTCTTTAAAAGCTTTTTACCTTAAATAAGTCTTGGAAGACCTTCTGCTCTCCAGTGCATTTATAATACAAGAAGCTTATTGATAATGATGATATAAAAATATTATTTTATCTCTGTAGGTGACGTCCGACGGCATCGGAATGGTGACCAACCTCGAGTGGGGCGAAGAGAGTCATGAAGGCAATCACAGTCCGCAAATCTGTGCGTTCGGGAATGGACTGCTCATTTACGGACCTGATAAGTACCTGAGGGTAAGTAGACCATCTAACCTTGCTTTTCTAATAGGAACTACTAATAGACATCTGCACTGCAACACCACGCGGCGCCGCTTTGTATGGAGGAGGAGACTTGTTCGCATTCAGCTTAAAATTATTTCAATCTCGGCGACGGAACGAAATATTCTTACGTAGAACCCGATCGAAGCGTGGGAAATATAATGCTCCCATTATGACAAAATCTGCTATTATTCACATATCTTAAATACCTCATATGTAAAGATACTCGTATGTGATGATTTTAAACACTTTAACAGGCTCTAAAAAAGGCTGAAAACAAATGGAAGGTAGTATTCACGTTCACGCCAAACGACGAAGTGGCTCGACTGGTGTCCAACTCGACGTGTGACGTGGCGGCTGTCTGGACCCGGGACGGTCTGCTGTACAAGGTCACCGGCGAGTCCGAGGAGAAGATCGAGGTCACACCAATGGTGTACAAACAGAGGTGACATTTGCTGGTTATAGGCCTAGTCAGTTATCGACGACTTTGACAGAGACTGACAAACCTGTAATTATGTACTTATATGTATTATTTCATTAAATGATGGAACCGGAAATTAGTAATTTACGTCATAAAATTTTAGGAACATAATGAAGATCCAAATGATAGCCCCTGACAATCAATATCTGGCTACTATAAACGACTCCAGTATGCTTTGTATTTACGAGATTGCCACTGGACAATTGGTAAGTGCACATTGATCCACATCTCTCTTACTTTTATCATTATATTTTACAATTTCAAGTTTGTAAGCTGCGTAATATTTGCAGAGTATCGCCCGCAGTGTTAGTTTTTTGCTCGTTCTAATTCGCGTACCCGTTTCCTTTAGATATCAATGAATATGTGCGATGGCGCTGACGTGTCATTCGAAGCGAGCCCTGTAGAGCCCATCCTCGCTATATTCGGCTGCCACAATGAGAACTACGGAGTGACGATCTATCGGCTAGAGCAGGGGCTGGCACTGAAGCAAGTGTCGCGCAAGTGTCTGACACACCAGATGGTGTCGCGGGTCGTGTTCTCGAATACGGGCAGGGAAATAAAGGCGGCGGCTATGTCTGCGGGCCATATCTTTATAATGAAGGTAATTTATCATCATCAATCGTTCCCACTGCTGGTACCTAGACCTTGTCTCCGGGAGATAGTGATAAACTATGAGCCATCACGCGAGTCCAGTATGCCTAAATGTCTTGCTCTTGAATGTTTGATATGACATGCTGGTTTCCTGACTATTTTTCGTCATCGAGCTTGTGCACATTACTTACTTAGCAAAAACTCATGATCTAACATCAAAAGACACAATAATAACGTTTATTGAATCTTAAAATACATTGTAACAGTATGATACTTACACCTAGTATTTACAAAAGAATATCAATTGAAAATTAGCACTTGTCTGGTGGTATCATTAGAGAACCCTGGACCCCACACTAGGGTGACCTGTGTCGTGGGGTTCAGTCTCTTCCGTTTTAGGGTCTAATATAATATAATAAGTCTAAAATAAGTCTAATATAATAATAACAGGTTGTAGCGCGGCAACCCCACCATAACATTGACAATGTTGGCCGCACTGTATGTGACGGCCAATCACAGGTAGCGTCGTTACCCGTGCCCTCCGCCGCTGGCGCCGGTATGCACGCGTGGTCCCCTCGCCAGTCCGATCCCGACCGCTGTGCGCCGCGACGCGTTTCGAGCCGCATCCGCAAGGAGCCGGCCATCTTAGATTTGTAGTTTTCTGTTCTGTGTGATTTTACCATTTGGATTCTCTGTCTATGTTCGTGGTTCGTGGATTAAAAGGATTGCTAAGATTTGTGGATATTTTATTCAGAGGCCCGAACCCGAATCCCGTCGGCTACATTTGGCGTCCCAACATTAGGGGCCTCTGACGCCACGTGTCTGCAAATTTTTTTTTCTCTCTTGAACTCCTACGCCTACGTTTGGCGTCAGAAGGTCAACAATGACACGAACAAGGAGTCAGGCAGAAGGAGGTGATGAGACGACAGAAGAGTCTTCCATCACTATGGGCCAGGGTCAATTTACGGCCCTGATGCAATCACTTCAACAGAGCCAGGCGGATATTTTCTCGCGTCTCTTAAACGAGTTTAGAACTTCGACACCAGCGCCGGAGGTATCTACGAGTACGCCCGCCGCGAACTTCTCAAAGTGCACAACTCGATACAATGGAACTTCCGCCGATGTCGACGCGTTTATCGATGCTATAGAAGTGTACAAAAACTGCCTACAGATATCAGACGATAACGCCGTCAAAGGGCTTTCCATGTTGCTGACAGACGCTGCAGCATTATGGTGGCAGGGCATAAAGGCCAGTACTACCTCATGGCAGGATGCCATCCAGAAACTGAGGAGTGCATTTGGAGAGCGTCGTCCGCCGTTCCGTATATATTTGGAATTGTTTTCATTACGGCAAGGTACGGACTCAACGGATTTATTTATTGCAAAAACGAGAGCGCTTTTATCGAGACTGCCGCAAGAAGATTTAAGCGAGAAGGTTCAACTCGATATGGTCTACGGACTTCTCGATCGGAGAATTAAAAAGCGCCTCGATCGTAACTCCATAACTTCTTTCGACCAGTTACTGCAACGTGCCAGAGCGATCGAGGAATCGCTAGAAGATAGCGCAGGCGACAAGACACCGGGACCGACGTCTTCAAGCGCCAGTCACCGATCCGCCGCCGTCGCGTCGGCGCAAACGTAGCTTCAACTTCGGCATCAAGTGACAAAAAGGACACTCGCAGCAAAAGACTGTCGTGCAGTTACTGTAAGAAATGGGGACACGAAAAATCGCAGTGTAGAAAAATAATAAACAACGAAAAAAGTGATAACGACAAAAGTGATAACGGTAAAAGTGATAACAACGTAAACAATACCAAACCGATTCAATGTTACGGGTGCGGTGCCCCTAATGTTATAAAATCAAAGTGCGAAAAGTGTAAGTCTAGTTCACAAAACGCATTTTGTTCGGTTATGGCAACTAGTGATAGCGTAAATTCAAAAGCGCGCGGTTCCCGCCTTCACGTTTCCATGCGCGAGAAATACGCGCCGACCGTGCCGATTACTACAACGGCCGCCGCGCGCTCCCCGTCACCCGCGCCGGCCCCGCAGCGTGCGCGCGACCGCGCCGTTGTCGCCGAGGCCGCGCGTTGCCTAGCGACCGACCGCAACCGCGAGCGTACTGATAACGTTCCGCGCGGTCGGGGACCGCCCGCTCACAGCGTGCCGACTGTCAATGTTCCTGCCGTCGCCGTTCCTGTCGGTTCTACAGGTAACCCAGCGTCTAACTACGCTGGGGGTCACTTAAAACTTTACTGTGATTATGTTACTGAGTTGCCACGTAACAATGAACATTCTAGTGTCGGTAAAAATGTGTGTTTTGATAATAAAGACACTAAGTTATCCGTTTGTTCAACTCAAACCCGTTTTTTGCACTCAAATAATGTTCGAGCGGATAATGATTATCATGATGGCTTATTAAGTTATGATAATAATAATAAAATTGTTGACGGGTCAAACAATGTTTTGTTAGACGGTTTATGTTCATCTTTTTCAAATGATAATGTTCATAAATGTTTACGATTTAGTTCTGTAAATGTTGATGGTAAAAAACGCCTCGCGTATGCACAGGGTCGCACTAAGGGATGTCCAATCAAGGGGGAGCCCAAAAATAATAGACCTTTAATGCAAATAGGTATTTTGGGGGAAAACGGGACTGCGTTGCTGGACACTGGTGCCAGGGGCTGTATTGCCGGTCATACACTTTTTCGTATTTTGAAGGAAAAAGGTCACCCTCTGCAGCAGTGCACTAGGAACATCCGGCTAGCGGATGGTTGCACGCGCCTGATGGAGGTGCTTGTTGCAGAAGTACAGGTGAAACTTTTTCACAAAATTATACCTACCGAGTTTATAATTTTCCCCGATGCGCGAGATAACGAAACACTTTTAGGTATCGATTTTATTTATAATGCCGGTCTCGTAATCGATTTCAAGCGATGCCTTTGGCATTTTTCTGATAGTAGTGATCAAAAGTATAAATTGATTTTGGAAACTTTTTCGCCTCGCCAAAATTCATACGCCGCGATGAGTGTTTTACGCGATGACGAGGGTGCAGGTTTAGAAGATCAGGAGCGTGAGGAGCTTGCCCAATTGCTCACGGATTTTCATCAGGCGTTTAATCCGATTGGGGAGCCGACACCATATGGGGAGCATCATATAGACACGGGAAATCATGCGCCGATAGCAACGCCCCCATATCGCCTGACACCTGCAAAGAAGGAAGTTATGCAAAATGAGCTTAGCAAGATGTTGGCTGAAGATATTGTTGAAGATTGTGAGTCTGCCTGGGGTGCACCAGCCCTGCTAGTACCTAAGCGTGACGGCAGTTTTCGTTTTTGCGTCGACTATCGAAAGTTAAATTCGATAACGAAGACGGACGCTTATCCAATGCCCCGCATTGATGAACTGTTACAGTCTACGAAACGAGGACGTTGTCACATGAGCACAATAGATTTGCGATCTGGGTACTGGCAAGTGTCCGTCAAGGAAGAAGATAGAGATAAGACGGCATTTGTGACTCCATTCGGCACCTTCAGATTCAAGAGGATGCCGTTCGGTTTAAAGAACGGACCAGCTACGTTTCAGCGTCTGATAGATAGGATGCGATCTGGTTCGGCACTAAAAGACGTTACCATACTGGGGTATTTAGATGATTTATTAATTATAACACAGGGAGACTTTTCGAAGCACCTGGAAGACCTGCGGATCGTCTTTGAACAGCTGCAGAAGTTTAAGCTGCGTGCGAACCGAGAAAAGTGTGTGTTTGCAAGAGAATCAGTTAAGTATTTAGGACACGTGATCTCACAGGAGGGGGTCTCAGCTGATGAAAGCAAAATTCAAGCCATTCTGGACATGAAAACGCCGTCATCATTGGGACACCTCAGAACTTTCATACAAACTTGTTCCTGGTTTAGGAAATTTATTCCCAAGTTTTCGGAGGTGGCAGAACCACTCACAAGATTGACAAGAAAGAATCAACCTTGGATATGGGGACCACAACAAGCCGAAGCTTTCAGTAGCTTGAAAAGGCTATTGACGTCTGCGCCGATCCTCATTCAAGCAGACTACTCCAAGCCTTTCATCCTGCGCACAGATGCGAGCAACTATGCGATAGGCGCAGTGTTGCTTCAGGGTGAAAAGAATGAGGAGCGACCCA
The DNA here is from genome assembly GCA_951640565.1 of Petrophora chlorosata. NCBI lineage: Eukaryota > Metazoa > Arthropoda > Insecta > Lepidoptera > Geometridae > Petrophora > Petrophora chlorosata. The sequence continues at coordinate 18,848,580 of OX621191.1, read as the reverse complement.
TTGAATTTGCGAGCCGTTTGCTGTCAGCAGCGGAACGTAATTATTCGACCACGGAGCGGGAGGCTCTGGCGGTCGTGTGGGCTGTTGACCGTATGAGAGGTTACATTGACGGTCATCCGGTCATAATAGGAAGCGACCATCAGCCTTTGAAATGGTTACTATCACTGAAGTCTCCTACAGGCCGTTTGGTACGTTGGGCACTAAAACTACAGGCCTACGACATCCGGTTCGAGTATACTCCTGGGAAGGTGAATGTGGTGGCCGACGCACTGAGCCGCCCTGTCTGCACAGAAGAGTCTCGCGAATCTTGCGGTATATGCTCAGTTATCGTAGATTTGCCTACGCGAGATCTTACGGAGCTGCGTGCAGCACAAGAAGCTGACCCTGATATAGATAAAATTGTAAAGGAGTTAGAAGATACAGAGGAAGTTGCCTGTCGTCGTTGGACAGAACGTGGTTATCTGATGGAACGTGGTATCCTTTACCGTTATAACCCAGACACAGACAACGAATCACCGCAATTGGTAATACCTGTAAGCATTCGCGACGAAATTCTGAAAGAATGTCATGATGCTCCGATTGCAGGTCATCCTGGTATAGAGAGAACGTACCAGAAAATAGCTCAAAATTATTTTTTCCCTGGCATGAGAAGGATAGTCACAGATTACGTAAAATCCTGTGCTACATGCCAACGATATAAAGCGACAAATGAGAAGCCACCTGGTCTCATTCAAACACCGATTTTAAACCAGCGCAACGAAGTCTTGGCTATCGACCTATTTGGACCACTGCCGGAGGGCGAAAACGGTGAAAAGTGGATACTGTTAGTAGAAGATACCGCGACAAGATGGGTGGAGCTGTACGCTCTTAAAGAAGCCACCTCAGTCGCCTGCGCGAAAGTTCTCATAGAAGAGTATTTTCTTCGATTTGGTTTACCACGTCGCATTATATCGGACAATGGTGTTCAATTTGTCTCTGCGGTCATGCAGAAGTGCATGTTCATTCTTGGTATTACACAGGACCTGATACCCTTCTACCACCCAGAAGCCAATCCAGCGGAAAGGAAAAACCGGGATATGAAGACCCAATTGGCTCTGTTGGTTGGTACGGATCACTCCTCGTGGCCTAAACAACTACCGATCGTACGGTTCAGTATGAACAGCGCGGTTTGTGAAACAACAGGGGCTACTCCTGCATATCTGACGTTTGCACGTGAGTTGAGGTCACCCTTAGAGGTATACAATGATCCGAAGGCTGTCCTACAAAAGGATAATTTTGTACCGCAGATTACTCCGTACCTGACTAAATTTTTAAATTCTTTGAGTGAAGTTCGTGACAGAGTGGAAAAATTACAGGACAGGAGGAAGATTTATGCTGATCGCTCGAGAAGAGTAGGAGAAGAGTTTAAAGTAGATGACAAGGTCTTACTGACTACTCATCAGCTAAGTGACGCTAGCAAGTCCAAGACTGCAAAGTTTTTCCCTAAAAGAGATGGGCCATATGTTGTGAAGAAGAAATTGAGTCCGACAACATATCTAATCGCATCTGATGGAGATCCTTGTGAGATATTGGGCAAGTTCCACGTTAACCAGCTCACCCTGTTCCGAGGACGCGAAGACGAGCACGTTCAGCCACTCGAGCCTAAGAAAAAGCGAGGCCGTCCTCGTTTGCAACCTATTCCTGATGGTAGTGATGTAGGGCTAGACCACGATCGAGGACGTAATCGTGATCTAGAGGGGGAGTATGTAGCGCGGCAACCCCACCATAACATTGACAATGTTGGCCGCACTGTATGTGACGGCCAATCACAGGTAGCGTCGTTACCCGTGCCCTCCGCCGCTGGCGCCGGTATGCACGCGTGGTCCCCTCGCCAGTCCGATCCCGACCGCTGTGCGCCGCGACGCGTTTCGAGCCGCATCCGCAAGGAGCCGGCCATCTTAGATTTGTAGTTTTCTGTTCTGTGTGATTTTACCATTTGGATTCTCTGTCTATGTTCGTGGTTCGTGGATTAAAAGGATTGCTAAGATTTGTGGATATTTTATTCAGAGGCCCGAACCCGAATCCCGTCGGCTACAAGGTGGATAAATAAGGTTAAAGAAGTATCTCAGGTTTTAAGCTACGTGTGTGATTACGAGGTATGTATGTGTTATGAATGTGTGGGTGTGCGAGCGTATAGTGACTGTGTCATGTGTTGTGGACAAAAGATAAATGTTGCGTGTGTGTGGTGTGAGTGCATATGCTGGTTGAAAAAGTGTAATAATTTATCAGGTGCTCAGGATTAAGGGAAGTTTTAACAGGATGATATGCAGAACAAGTTATTAGATTTGGGTAGGTGCGAAACTTTTCCACGTGAGACAATTGTTTGTTTGATTTTATGTGTAACTTTTTAGCAAAATTGGATCCATTTGGCTTCCACTGCTGAATGCTGCTCTTTCTATTTTTGTTGCAGATTTCTACGGATTATAGGCTGTCTCTAGTGAGGTACAGTGAGTTGGGGCGCGGGCTGGCCGATTGCTTCCTCATGAAAGTGGGAGATTCCATGCGATCGTTTAGTCTCGTGTTGTTTTCCGATAAATATCTTATTGGTAAGAGGTAGCTGCTTCACAAGTAGTTTTGAATTTGAACTCCTGATATTATCCGAATTGTTTCTAGTTCAGCTGTAACTTCCTTAATGTTTAAGTGATACTAGCAGCTTTTCTATGATAGAGCAATTTGGCAGACTAGCTCTAGACGTTGCTATTTGCTCTTATTGTTGACTTATTGTGACAGGTGAGCGCATCATCTGCATCAACGCAGACACCGGCAAAGACAACAAGTTCGCCGGCAAGATGCAAGGTCCCTACAGCCGCTTGCTGCCGCTCAGGACGCCTGACTGTATGCTCGCCATCCCGCACCTGTCGAGGCAGTACCATATCTTGAAACTGAAGGGAGAAGTGAGTGCTAATGCAAGGCCCGTGCTAATACAGCCGCTTGAAAATAATCTTTCTTTCTTTAAAATAATCTCTACTGCGTTACGTGCGGCGAGTAGTCCTTTAATACCGAAGACGAATGAGGAATGCGAACAATTGGTACGGGACGAAAATACGGAGTGGCAAATAGTGCAAAATAAAGGTGCGAAGCGATACAAAGTCATTGGACAAAAAGGTCGCGCGTCAACTGCGCTGGATGGTAAATTTAGGGCGGCGGACGTTAAAGTACCTTTGTTTATTTCAAATGTAAATACCGAAACTAGTGAAGATGACATTATTAGTTATATTAGAGAAAAAATAAACAAAACAGTAGTCTTAAAAAGAATTAATATTAAAAGGCCTAAAAGATATAATGCTTATAAGTTATTTGTATCTAAACATAAACTAGAATTATTTTTGAATAATGAGTTCTGGCCCGATGGCATAACCTTTAGACGTTTTGTACATTTTATGTACCGAACGAAACCTGAAGTTCAAAGCGTTGTAGTCTCTTAGATCGTTTCATTAATGGATACGTATATCAAAAACATTTTAAGGTTGACTAGTTTTAACTGTAGATCTGTAAAAAGATCTATTGACAATGTACGGAATATTTGTGAGAAGTCAGACCTAGTAGCCCTCCAAGAAACGTGGTTGCTTCCCCATGACATTCCAATCTTAGGTACTATTTGCAACAAATTTGAATATACCGGAAAGTCAGCTGTAGACACTTCCGTGGGATTATTGATAGGAAGACCGTATGGGGGGGTAGCCATTCTCTGGAGAAAAGGCATATTCGACTCTGTATGTGTGATTGACTGTAGTAGCTGTCGCCTTTCTGCTATCAAGGCTACAATTCGTGATCGGTCTATCATTGTCTTTTCTGTGTATATGCCAACGGACGCGCTCGATAACCTACCCATTTTTACAGAGACTTTATCTGAAATTAGCGCAATTGTAGCAAGCAGTGATGTCGAAAGTATTTTTATATTAGGAGATTTTAACGCGCATCCCAATAACATGTTCCATAGAGAACTAATGAGTTTTTGTTCTGATCAGTCTTGGATATGTGCTGACCAAGAAATACTAGGTTTGGACTCAAACGCTTACACTTTTATAAGTGAGGCGCATGGGTCGAAAAGGTGGTTGGATCATTGTTTGGTATCTGTATCGGCATGGCAAACGGTTGCTAAAGTGAACATAGAAGAAGGTGTTTACATGTCAGATCATTTACCCTTACATGTCGAGTGTAATTTAGATATAGTGCAAACTAAGGTGGTTATGCAGGACGTACAAGGTAGTGCGATTATATGGGGTGATAGAGATGAATCTCAAATAAATAGTTACAGGGATTATTGTAACAAGAAACTAAGAGAAATCGATTTCCCCGAACAGTTTGCAGTGTGCAGCTATGGGTCGTGTAGGTTGGTCGCACATAATCATATTTTGGATACATTATATAATGACATTATACATATTTTAACTGACGCTGCTGTACAAACAAAAGCAAAATCTAATGTTAGACCGAAGAGAAATAGGGTCTTGTGCGGTTGGAATAACCATGTAAAGGATGCTCATCGGGACGCCAAACTTAAATTTAATAATTGGGTACTACAAAACCGTCCCAGTACCGGTGTTATCTTTAAACAAATGTGTGAAGCACGCAAAATTTTTAAAAGTCGCTTGAAGTGGTGCCAAAAACATCAAGAACAAATTAAGATGGACAAAATAGCAAAAGAAAGATCCTCTAAACGTTTCGATAAATATTGGAAGTCCACACGGCAACTAAATGTTAGGCCTGGCGTCCCGGTAAGTGTGGGTGGTAAAAGTGAGCCGAACGAGATAGCAAACATGTTCATGGAACACTTCAAAGTACAGTCTCATTTGGGTCCCTCCACTGCGTCTGCAGGTGCTGAACCGTACTGTCCCGGAGACGAGACATTACTGCGTTTCTCGGCCAAGCAAGTTGACGCTGTGATAAAGAAAATGAGCAGAGGCAAATCCCCGGGGCACGACGGGCTCAGTTTTAAATATGCAGGAGTTCACCTTCCGAGAGTCTTGTCCATGTTGTTTACTTAATGCATTAGTCATTCATATCTGCCAGATAACCTAATGAAAACGTTGGTGGTGCCTATCGTGAAGAACAGGACAGGAGACATCGCGGATAAAGGGAATTACCGTCCAATTTCCTTGGCAACAACTGTGGCTAAGATATTGGACAGTTTGCTGGACTCGTGTTTACAAAAATATCTGAACCTGCATGACGCGCAGTTCGGGTTTAGACCTGGACTGTCAACTGAAAGCGCCATTATAAGTCTAAAGCATACTGTCCAATATTATACCAGCCGGAAAACACCGGTATACGCCTGCTTCCTCGACCTCTCCAAGGCTTTTGACCTCGTGTCGTATGATGTGCTTTGGAAGAAGCTCGAGAGTGGGGGTATGCCGGTGGAAGTCATAGCCATCTTTAAATATTGGTATGCTAACCAAGTTAACTATGTTAAGTGGTCCAATATGCTGTCCGATTCGTATAGGTTGGAGTGCGGAGTGAGACAAGGGGGGCTGACGTCTCCTAAGCTCTTCAACCTATATATTAATGAGCTAATAGTGGGTCTAAGTAGCTTGCATGTCGGATGCAGGGTTGGTGGAGTTACTGTTAACAACATCAGCTATGCAGATGATATGGTGCTGCTGGGTCCGACTACTAGCTCCATCGGCAAAATGTTGAGAGTCTACGAGACGTATGCTGCTTCGCATGGTCTAGCGTATAATGACAAAAAAAGTGAGTACATGGTATTTAATGCCGCCGGTAAATGCCTCGAAAATACACCCCCAATTAAACTAGACGGGCGGATGTTGAATAGAGTCACAAAATTCAAATATCTGGGGCACTTTCTTACCGACGACCTTAAAGACAATGTAGATATTGATAGGGAACGTAGGGCGCTAACGATTCGAGGCAATATGTTGACCCGTAGATTTGCCCTTTGTATGGAACAAGCTAAAGTAACGCTTTTCAAAGCTTACTGTCAGAGCTTGTACACGGGCAGTCTGTGGGTTGGCTATACCAAAAAATCGCTGGATGCCCTGCGTGTCCAATACAATAACGTTTTTAGGATGATGTTGGGACTGCCTCGTTTCTGCAATGCATCGGAGATGTTTGTACAGACTCAAACAGATGGGTTTCACGCCGTCATCCGCAAAAAAACGGCATCAATTATGAGCAGAGTACGAGACAGTAACAACATCATTCTGAAAACAGTGGCGGAGAGATTAACATCTCCGATATGGAGGCACTGGGTCCGGACGGTGATCTCTTGATCAATGTCAATGTTCCTCTCGGGGTCATCGTCCGCACCTGCGTGCTGAATAGTGTAGACGTTTATTTATTTATTGTTTTTCTTTTTCCGTTACTAACACTAATTTTAAGTAATGTCTTTGTACTAACACAATATGGATCACAGTTATCTGAAAATAAATGATTTTGTTTTTTTTTTTGTTACGACATAGAGATCGGAAAATATAGATTTTGTTGTCATACATACTCCTAACCGTGTGTTACGATCACGAGTATCCTTAATCCTAACAGAAAGGCGTGACGGTGTCCGTCAAAATGGGCGCCATCATCGAGTCGGGACACGACATCAAGCAGTTCGACGGCTTCTACAACATCAACGCGCTGCTGACGTGCGGCTTCGACGGGAACCTCGTGCTGAGGCAACCGGATTCTACTGCGGAGGAGTATGGTGAGACAGTGCACAGCGGATACTGGCTGGTCAATAGACGTTGACTATTCATGACAACAGACGTCGATGAATTAGTTACAGTATCGATGCTGACTCTGCTACCGAAATCCAGGCCACAATATTTATGTATTTTGACCAACTTATCGACGCTGATCCTACTTCACCACGCACATCATTCCCAGATCTAAAGCTGGTCGTGTCGCACCGCTACGAGCACGGCGTGAAGCAAGCCGTCATCGACGATAACAACACGTGCGTCGCGCACGTCGGCGGTAACTACACGTGCGCCGTGACTAGCCTGCGCGGCGGCGCGGGGAGCCCGGCCGGGCGCCGCGCGCTGGACCTCAGCCTGTTGGACGACACCCACACCATCAGCGTCGTAGCACCCGGAGACAGTGAGTACCGACTGCCGAGACTACCTGCGCAGCGGCGCGGGGAGCCCGGCCGGGCGCCGCGCGCTGGACCTCAGTCTGTTGGACGACACCCACACCATCAGCGTCGTAGCACCCGGAGACAGTGAGTACCGACTGCCGAGACTACCTGCGCGGCGGCGCGGGGAGCCCGGCCGGGCGCCGCGCGCTGGACCTCAGTCTGTTGGACGACACCCACACCATCAGCGTCGTAGCACCCGGAGACAGTGAGTACCGACTGCCGAGACTACCTGCGCGGCGGCGCGGGGAGCCCGGCCGGGCGCCGCGCGCTGGACCTCAGTCTGTTGGACGACACCCACACCATCAGCGTCGTAGCACCCGGAGACAGTGAGTACCGACTGCCGAGACTACCTGCGCGGCGGCGCGGCGAGCCTGACCGGGCGCCTCATCATCGGAACATGATAATATCCACAATTTGACTCACGAAGAAATCTCTTCCAGAAACCTACCTAGCCCTTCAAGAGGAGAAGAAAGTCCACGAGGAAGCCATGGACTACAAAAGACAGCGTGATGAAGTAGTGAACGGCTTCAAGGCCGTGCAGAAGAAGGTGGTGGAACTCCTGGAGGAAAACATCGCGGAAGTGCCTCTGCATCAGCTGTCGCTGTCTGAGTTCAACCTGCATCTCGATCATAGGAAGGAGAGAAGAATGCAGGTACAGTCAAACTTTTCGAAATTTGTCTTCCAGAATCCGAGGTCCAAGATCCGAGTCTTGTTTAGAAAATATTGCTATTATATTATACACTAACGTTGATTGTCTGCTTAGCGAACATAACAGTTTTGCTATAGGAACTTCATGAATATTAATATGAGCTTCTGTATAAATATGAGTTTAACTTCTGGATAATATTGTTAAAGTTTCAAAGATATAAGTTCAGCTTAAGATTCGAGTATAGGAAAAACAGAAGTTGTAGGTAGATTCCTTTTGTACTCTTCTAGAAACTCCTTATGAATGATTGTGTGTTGAACGAATTATAACGCGGCGCCTCAGACATTTTAGAAAGTTTGTCATTTGAAGCCAGCTTTATTGTTATTGAAAAAAAAAAAGATGTGTGGCACTCGGAGACTGCCGCGGTAAAGCCATTGCATAGCATTTTTTATCAACTTATGCAATTATACTTACGCAGTAACGCCGATACAACCAATGCCACCTAGAGGCGAGTTGCTGAACTAAAGAGACAAGCGTGATATTTCAAGATGTCATTAAAAGTTCTGCTATTCATCGATAGATGGCAAAACTAAAAAATATCACCGCTGCTGTGCCGGTCGGAGTGGGGGGTGTTAGGTTATTTTCGTTACGGAATTTCTGGATTCGGTCTCCACGCTCAAGGCCCGCGATAGAAGCTATGCAATAGCTTAATAAGGAAATTCTAGAAAATTTAGTTAGGTTCGAAGTTTTCGGTATCTGAACCCAGAGGAAGATCAGGAGCCTTTAGTTAAGTTCCAGAGCTACATAGCTCTTGCTGGTATGCTAAGTGATAGGTCTCGAGAAGCTGTCTGGGTTGGCAATACCGCTTTGCTAGCTATTTTGCCGCCAAGCAGTAGTGCGCAAGCACAGAAGATATAATATTACCAGCAGGGCGATCATGTATCTATTATTTCAATCAATTTCAATAAGAAACCAGTTTCGATGATGGTTTTGCGATCACGTAACCCGTTTGTTGCAATCAAACGTCAACGAAAGCTCTATTGAAATAAAAATAAGTTTTGACAAAGTTTATATCGATGTATAAACTATAGACAAGAGCCGTATTACACAGTAAAATTGAATAAATTGGGCGTATGCATAACGATTCATAGCACAATCTCGCTTTGTTAATATGTTGGGTAATGGATAAGAGCACATTGAAATCGAGACATAAAAAGTTACAAGATCGCATTTTATCGATTAAAATAAATTTCTATTGTACGTTAGTCCGCAACATGCGATGTTCGCAACAGACTAACGTGATCGCCCTGCAGGTAGTGCAAGCATTACTGTGTTCCGTTAGCACCGGTTTGAAGGGCATTGTAACCAGCTAAAATACTGGGCAAATGAGACTTAACAGCTACTGTTTTCAAGGTGACGAGCTGGGTTAAGGTACTGTTCTCAAGGTGAAGGGCGATGTACTGCGCAGGATTTTGTTTAATATGGTTCTAGGTGACACTGCGACCGATATGGGCAGGTGTGTTGCTTACCATCAGGTGAACACAGCTCGTCTCGCCATTTAGCTTTATAAAAAAACTTACACCGGCACGTTCCCAGGCCGAGAGAGAGCGCGAGGAGATCCGCCTGCAGACTGAAGCGCTGATTCGCGCGCAGGACAAGGTGACGCTGTGGATCAAGAACCAGTGCTGGGACACCACGCTCACGCCGCGGATCAAACTCTTCGCCATCTTTAGCCACTACCAGGTATCTACTGGAAGATGTGGTAGGTTAATCTCTGGGAGGAGGAAAATTGGCACGCGATTCGAAATCGTTCGAGTTAGGTTGTCAGTTTTGCCACTAGAGTTTTTGGTGGGAGGGAAACTGGCCCCCGATATAAACCTTAATCCCTAATTTGAAATGATAAAAACAACACACTTTTCTGTTAAGCTATCTAAACGCCTCTATTGGGGTGTATTTATTTTAGTAGTAGTAGTAAGTTAGGAATAAGTCCTTCATGGGCAATTGTGTACGTTATCACAATAAAATTCCAAAATGTATAACGGAGCTCACAGAAAGTAGATTTAAATTGAGTGTGAAAAATACTCTAATGAAAAAAGCATACTATACAGTTAGTAATTACATAGAAGACAAAGATGCATGGAACATTGCGCTTCTGCCAAGTAGCCAACTGGCACATAAGAAAAATAATATTGTCAAAAACAAACATAAAATATTGTAACAAAAGTTCTTAAAAAATATACCCCTCAGTTTCTTGCCGTATCTTCTGAGTAGTGGTTCTTTTTTGATACGGTGGTAGAGTCATTGTAATAATTGACGTTCATAAGTGCGTCTGTGATGACAAAAATGAAATAAAGAACTTTTGAATTGAATTGAATTAAAGCATTCAAATGCCCTATTTAGTTCGAGACTTCCTCTTTGGTCGGTTATTTAGAAACTGTCGAATGCCGTAGATGAGTTGTTCCTAATCTCGACTCGATTACCTTTCATTTGTTATCAAAACAAACATATTCCCAGTAGGGTGTCCGCTATCCGTTAATGCTGCGGTAATGTAAAAGTTTGACCTATCCAGGTGGAGAACTACGCCGTGATGCCATCGCAGCGCGACAAGTGGCCGGAGCTGAACCAGACGGAGGCGCTGCGGCTGGTGGAGATGGAGAACGACGCCGACCAGTTCCGGCCCTGGGAGGAGCCGGCGCCGGAGGCGGCCAGCGTCGAGCGCAGCCAGATGCAGTGAGTCGTGGAACACTACGCGCTGACTGACGGGGACACTACACGTGCATAATGGAATCACTATGCACTGAGTGATGGGAACACTACACACATGATTAATGGGAACACTATGCACTGGGTGATGGGAACACTACACGTGATTATTGGGAACACTATGCACTGGGTGATGGGAACACTACACGTGATTAATGGGAACACTACACGTGATTAATGGGAACATTACACGTGATTAATGGGAACACTATGCACTGGGTGATGGGAACACTACACGTGATTATTGGGAACACTATGCACTGGGTGATGGGAACACTACACGTGATTAATAGGAACACTATGCACTGGGTGATGGGAACACTACACGCGATTAATGGGAACACTACACGTGATTATTGGGAACACTATGCACTGGGTGATGGGAACACTACTCGTGATTAATAGGAACACTATGCACTGGGTGATGCGAACACTACACGCGATTAATGGGAACACTACACGTGATTAATTGGAACACTATGCACTGAGTGATTGGAACACTACACGTGATTAATGGGAACACTACACGTGATTAATGGGAACACTATGCACTGAGTGATGGGAACACTATACACATGATTAATGGGAACACTATGCACTGTGTGGTGGGAACACTACATGTGATTATTGGGAACACTATGCACTGGGTGATGAGAACACTACACGTGATTAATGGGAACACTAAGCACTGGGTGATGGGAACACTACACGCGATTAATGGGAACACCACACGTGATTAATGGGAACACTATGCACTGGGTGATGGGAACACTACACGTGATTAATGGAAACACTACACGTGATTAATGGGAACACTACACGTGATTAATGGGAACACTATGCACTGGGTGATGGGAACAGTACACATGATTAATGGGAACACTATGCACTGGGTGATGGGAACACTACACGTGATTAATGGGAACACTACACGTGATTAATGGGAACACTATGCACTGGGTGATGGGAACACTAAACGTGATTAATGGGAACACAACACATGATTAATGGGAACTCTATGCACTGGGTGATGAGAACACTACACGTGATTAATGGGAACACTACACGTGTCGTCTACACGTCCAGTTTGAAGCCAAAAACTTTCAGTCATCCCATTCTATCTTCCCTCTATCTCATCGTTATTTCTTTCCTTAGTGTTATCTTCTAGTTTATCACCTTAGTAGTCTAGTTAAATAACTGTACCCGACTTCGAAATTTTTGGGAAGCACGTTGGCTTTACATCTCAATTTTACAAATCAAATTCATATCGTCTCAGGGCGACGGACTGCACTGCGCTCAGTGTCGCAGAGGGTTTTGCTTAGAAATGGTCCGGGTGGCGCTGCTACGTTATAAAACTGTTGTTGTCGTGTGTTGCTTACCATCAGGTGAACGAACTGCAATCGATACAAATAACACGTCATCTCATTCCGCGCGTGCGCATTGTTTGGGCAGGGTGCAGCCGGGCTCCGTGATCTCGATGCGCGAGACGACGGCGTCGACCATGAACATGTCGTCGCTGTTCCTGCGCGCAGAGAACTCGGAGGAGGCGGAGACGGCGGCGCAGCCCTACGTGCTGTCGGGCTCCAACGCGCACCGCTTCGTGTCCGTGCCGCCCTTCATGGTGCCGCAGACGCTGGCCTTCAGCTTCCTGCAGATGAACTATCTGCACCATATTGTCAAGGTATAAAACCCTGTGACAACTTTTCAAGACGATGTTGTTGTAGGTTAGAGTTTCCCTTCACGCAGCGCTTCACCTGTCGGTCCGCAAACAATTGTTTCAGTATTATTGTATCATAAAATGCGTATTTGAAAGATTCAATGGACGTATGACGCCGTAACACTCTGGGCCCTTGATTCCTTATAGCCTTTACCCTCTCCCTGTGAGAGAAGCTGTATATTTTCAAAGGAATACTAACATAGCCAAAGCCAAAGCTGAAGGCTAATTAAAAGTTTTCACAGATGTTAGAATCCCGGTAGTAAGGTAAAGGGCTAATATGGATATTTCTGGTAAAATTGTAACATGAGTCCTTGGCGCTGTGTCCAGGATGCAGAAAAGATATAAGAGCCTTAAAGTTTCAGATCCCTTTCAGTGTTAGTTTTGGATAATTTGTTTTGTTATTATGAGTTTGTGTTAGTCGTGCGGCCGCCGTTTTTTTATCTTTACATTTTATTTTAAAGAAGTTGAACATAGAACACTCAAAACAGCACACTACAGATAGTACAGATCTATTGGCTATTATTGGTTGTGCATACTGAGTTCCCTTCCAGCTGACAGTTCAGAACATGCGGCTGTGGTTTAACAAGCAGTTCGACGAGCTGATGACGCTCAAGAAACGGGAAGTGGGGCTCGTGGAGGAGAGGAATGCCAGGCTCAGATTTATTATTGAAGGTTTCTAAGTATTCTGTGTGTGAGCACCGTATGTAGCCTTAGAGTCGAGATATTTACTATGGTTTTATTTGTTTTGAGATTATGTTACCGACAGTTTTAAAATTTCGCAAAGTCGATGAAACGTATTATGTTGTATCAAAACAATGTTGCAAGCTTTTAGTTTTGGATTGATTATGTAGTACTCGTATGTTCATTAGGAAACCTAAAGAGCTTTGAGTGTAAAAGCACAGTAGACTTCATAGACTTTATTAATGTATTTAATGTGCATGTATTCAGTTAAAGAATATTGTTTCTACCTTCAGACTATAAAATATTATTTTACTTATTCGCTTTTCACAATTTTGGAAAGATCTGCCGATATTCCCACGAGAAAAACCGATGGGACCAATGGGAGAAGCCACGAGACGATAATATAGTAATAAATAAAATAATACTTGCGTGCGAGCGCCGTTCATAGTGCATACAGAGCCCTCGTATAGCTCTTACGCCGTCGCGAACTTGACTGATACAAAGTAAGTAAAATACACTCGAGAGCAATGAATCCGGGTCACTTAAAGAATCCTAAAAATCTCGGAAACTAAAAATGCTAGGTTAATGCAATAAATTGTATTTAATAGACAATGTAATACTCCTTAAATGAAGGTATTAAAACTTCTTAGTTATTGTAAAGTTATATCATAAAAAAATCAAATTTGAAAAAGGGCCACTTTCGAAGATGGAACTACGAAATTACAGCATTTGGTTTTGCTTTTGTTTGTAATCTGTCATTTATGTGGGTACATAAACCATGTTGATAGTGCTCTATATTCATTATTCAAGCTGAAATTATGTCGCTTACGCCTGAAGAATGCACCAGAATACTTACAATGCTGGAAACCGGCCGGAGTCAGCGCGATACAGCCAGGACTGTCGGTGTGTCGCTGTCAACAGTACAAAGAGTTCTCCGACGTTACGAAGAAACTGGTTCTAACCTACGCAGACCAGGAACGGGCAGAACCAGGTGTACCACAGCACGAGAAGACCGATACTTGGTGAACACCATGCTTCGAAATCGCTTTCTCACAGGAACTGAACTCACCAATCAGTTTCGACGCCTCGGAGGAAGTAACCCAAGTGCATGGACAGTAAGACGTCGGCTTGCTGAATCTAACTTAAAACCCCTTAGACCTGCAAACGGCCCTAAACTGGAGCGTGGGCATCGTATTTCGAGACTAAGATATGCCCAGAGCCACGTAAATTGGAGTATTGAAGATTGGTCAAAAGTTATGTTCTCCGACGAATCAAAATTTATGCTCTACAAGCACGATGGAAGACACAGAGTGTATCGAAGACCAGGGGAAAGATTCAAGCAAGCATGCATCGAAGAAAAAGTAGCCTACGGTGGTGGGTCTGTACTTGTGTGGGCCGGAATTTCTTCTGAAAGTCGCACAGAGCTGGTGATCATAGAAAACGGCTCTTTAACTAGCGTAAGATATGTGGAAGAAATCCTCAATGATCACGTTGGTCCATTTATGGTCAATTTAGGTGAGGATGCTATATTTATGCATGACAATGCCCGACCTCATACAGGTAGGATTGTGAATGACTACCTTCAAGAGATGAACATTACTCGTATGGAGTGGCCAGCGCGCAGCCCGGATATCAACCCGATCGAGCATGCTTGGGACGAGCTAGGCAGATGCGTAAAACAACGAAACCCTCCCCCAATCACGCTTCGTGAGCTCAAAATTGCTCTCACAGAGGAATGGGAGAATATTCCCCAAAATCGTATAAGGAACTTGGTGTACAGCATGCCAAACCGCGTAAACGCAGTAATGGAAGCACGAGGAGGCAATACGAAGTATTAAAATTCAAGAAAATCGTAATAAAGTTCAAAAATTTCATGTTTCCTATTTTTGTTTTAAGGAGAGATCAGCAGTTTTTTTCTTTATGTAATTTTGTGTTAATAAAATGTATGGTGACTCATATTTTTTTTACTTTCATTTAAGGAGTATTACATTGTCTATTAAATACAATTTATTGCATTAACCTATCATTTTTAGTTTCCGAGATTTTTAACATTCTTTAAGTGACCCGGATTCATTGCTCTCGAGTGTAGTTTAAATTGAAGTACTCGTTCTCCCAGAGTTGAACAAGCTGTCGGACCTGCGCGGCAGCTTCCACCACCTGCTCATCGAGATCCACAACCCGCAGTGGCGGCAGGAGGAGCAGCCGCAGCGCCTCATCAAGGTCGACCCCGAGGAGGTAACGTCACACATCGATCGGTGCGGACGACAACATTGTGTGAGGCCGCGGTGCTGTGTCCGGGATGTGGAAACGAAGAGAGCCTTTTAGAGCGGTAGGCACTTTCAATTGGAACGATAGGATTGCCTACCGCAAACCATTGGGTTTAGAGAAAATGAGTTTACCGCGTAATGTTTCTTTGCAAGATTTGATCCTTATGAGCCACACTATTAAAGGTGCTTGTGCTTTGGAATTAAGCTTTGTGGATGGATGCAAGAAATTCGAGAATCGTAGACTTGCTTTTAATTTTTAAATCGAGTTTTCAATTGAATAATCTCCGCTACGATCCGTTCCGTTCCGCGCAGGGCGGCTAACCAGCCACTTGATCTGATTAGTTTTGGGTGTGCAATAGTGCATTGTTCACCGAGAGGAGAAAGTGACCGATTACCGTCGAGGGTGTCGTTTGAAGCCCGAGCCGTAGGCGAGGGCTTTAAAACACCCGAGATCGGGAATCGCACTTTCTCTCGAGTGATACATAGTGCTTTATATTTATACTACACCTACGAGGAAAATAAAAAACTAAATCTTTACTAATTGAAATTTATATTGAAATTGTTGCAGTTAGTGAAGCTTAATGTAACACTTTTTCCATTAATGTTTGTTTGAGATGTTTGCGATGTTCTTTTTTCAAATTGTTTGACACCATCCAACACACAGCTAGTGGCCAGTGTCATTTTGCGAACTTGGAGATAAAAACTCACTGTAAAAACTTTTTGGCTTTTGATATTTAGGTTACCAGCGCATAGTCTTACCCAAAATTAAAAAAGAAAAACCACGTAAGAAATGGATTTTCATACACTTTTCTCTCCCGCTCAGATGCGTTTTCTCGCCGCATATTTGTTCGATATGCAATGACGTACTTTCTACCGTAAATTTGATAAAGTATCAAGGTACTTTCCGAGGAGGTGTAGTATAAAATATTTTTACTCCAACCGATGCCGACTTTAATTGGTACAATAATAGACGTATATTTTCCACATACTTAAAACGAGATCATGAATTTATTCACTTTTTTTGGGTATTGAGTTGATTGATACAGTAGAAATATTTGTATGTAAAAAGTTTTTCTCTATTTCTCATTGTTAAGCCATCCAAGTCAACCAGTAAAGGTCATCATCACCATCAGTAAAGATACAATCCAGTAAACATGTGGCATGTGGTACACAGTGCAGCATCGAGCCGTACATCAGCCCGTCGCAGATCGTGATCGTGCCGCCCGACCCGGGGCCCAAGGACGACTTCCGCGAGCGCGCGCTCATCGAGATGATGGACGGCGTGCTGGAGAAACTGTGGCACGAGGAGATCAAGAAGCCGATACCCATGCCGCAGTGTATGGTGAGGTTCAGCTTGCTAATGGTTGGGACGACTCGCGTTTAGGAGTAGGTACCTTATGAAGATTGAACAAAGTTCGAAATTCCTGTTTTCAATTTAGGCGCCTGCTAATATCAACTTTTCACAAAGAATCCCAGAAGCCACGGCAAAAATCGGGGTCTTAATTATAGAAATTTTCTAGGTTTTAAAAAGACAGTAAGAATATTTTATGACATTGATAATTCAAAACGTCGAGCCAAACGGAGTTCTAGAGTTCCGTTTGGCTCTTTATCTATCCGTCTGTACGTTTGACGCAAGCCTTCAGCGAATTAAGCTGCTAAAGCATAATATGAGCTAAACATTTAAATATATTTTTTACATTAATTGGTGCGTTGGAAGTTACATAAAAGAGAACTAAAATTGGTCCGCCTGCCGGACTCCGGCCACGATCCCCTACAGACATGCACATTGTGTAAGACCACGATCCTCTGAACAGACACATACAACATATGTAAAGCCACGATTCCCTACAAACACACACAAAAAGTGTAAAGCCACTATCTCCTACAAAGCCGCACAACTCTTGTAAGGCCACGATCCCCTACAGACCTGTACAACTCGTGTAAGGCCACGCTCCCCTACAGAGCCGCACAACACGTGTAAGCCACGCTCCCCTACAGAGCCGCACAGCACAGCACGTGTAAGGCCACGCTCCCCTACAGACACGCACAGCACGTGTAAGGCCACGCTCCTTTACAAAGCCACACAGCATGTGTAAGGCAGTACCGCTGACGCCGAGTTCCATTCCTCCAGCTGGACAAGGACCCGGAGCACTTCAACGAGGACGACCTCCGGCTCGTGTTCGAGTACGAGGCCAAGGTCGCCTTCCGCAACGAGGAGCGCGACAAGTACCGCAAGATGTTGCACGCGGAGTACGCCAAACTGTCGCAGGTCCTCAACGAGGGCATCGTCAAGTTCAACCAGAAGGTACGCGCTTAGTGCATCACAGCGTGGCTAATTTTAAACGATGAAGGAAAACATCGTAAGTAAATGGGGATGTTCGAGAACCACACAATTCGACGGCGCCATCCAGCCGCACTGGAGTCCTTTTGCACTGGAGGCCTAGCTAAATAAACGACTAATTGATTTAAATTCTAATGCTCATTAAATGTAACGCTAACTCCTTGGGCAGCTGTGCGTTGCGGGACGCCAGACGAAACGACAAACACAGATGACGTAACACCAAACTGAAGCCGCGCGTCTCAATAAGATGTTATACGTTCTGCACCGCAGAGTACCTAACTCCTCGGTTCAAATAAAATTGTCGACGATAAAATTATATTTGCAGGTGAAAGAGACGTGGCTCACCAAGTTGCAGGTGGAGTCTGTGATCGGACAAGAGAACCTCAACTTGATGCGTCTTCGAAGGGCCAACCTGGATCGTATTGAGATGGCGGAAAAACTAGAAGATATAAGGTACTGCGTTGTTTTTACTATTTTTGAGAGGGTAAATATATTGCACTCCCAATGTACTAGACTAATTTAATAGGTACAATTTATTAATGATTTAGCGGTAATACTTGCGAATTATAATTATAACTTACGCTTATTAACGTAAAATTATTTCGTAGCATGTCTTGTCAGGTGTTACTATACCCATAGCTACGAGGTGTTATACATTTGTTATTGTTAGGTTTCAATGCAATATAAATTAAAAAACATTAGTTTTAATTATGTACTTGCTTATTTTATCAATTACTTAAAATTATTTCGTAATTATGCGACTATGCGACCAACTCTGTCCCCGGTCTCAGACCGACCGACTGCCTCTTCTACTGATGTTACCTCCACTCTTGATGTGACCCCATTCTCCCTTTCCCCAGTCGCAAGTCAATTGACGATCACTTTCCAAATATAATGAATAATTATTAAATAAAAGGGAATAAGCACGTATTTTTTTAATGCATGAATCGATTCATTATTGAATACTTTAAATGAAAAAAATGTTAAAAAATTTTACGGCACATTCGTCAATAAAATAATTAAATGAAAATTTGAATCAATTTAAAAAATCAACAAAAACGCGCCATTTGCGTGTGACGTCATAACGTGGGGACCTAGGATCTCCTCATTGGTCCATCTATGCTACATGTGTGTGTGTGTATCAATAATTTACCAATAGGGCGGGCTCTATGTCAAAAATTTACCAATAAGCAGCAAGGCGCGTGACGTCAAAACGTGATTGCACATACTCAAGCGTTTTCCGATTACATTCCGTTTCTCCAAAAATAAGAAAAAGAAACATTGAAATACAAAAAAACCTACGCAACTAATAATAATAATTATACCACTACTAAATGTTTACAGGAGTAATCTATCGTAAAAAGTAATTTCCATATTTTTCGACAACACATGCATATTCCATATTGACAAAATAAGCAAGTACATTATTAAAACTAATGTTTTTAAATCTAGATTTAATTGAAACCTAACACTCTGCTATTCTGATAGCGTGTATGTCCTCATACACTAGGTGGGTATACAAAATAAAACCTAACATTATAATTTTTTGGTGTTCAATAAAGAAAAACATTTTTATTCATCATCATAGAAAAAGCCTTACAAATACAACAGTTGGCATCCCCAAAAATGCAGAAAATCGCTTTTCTCAGTATCGAACCAAATAAAGACATGCCGCTGCCGTCAAGCGACCTAATCGTGTTTCGAGATGATGTTCGGTCGACTATAATGGAGACAGGTCTCAGCAGTCACTCAGTTGCCATCTGCCGATCCATGATAGATCCATGTGCTCCATCTTCGGCCAGATTGTCTGTTAACATCTGGCGAGATAGTGGCCAAACAGATCCGTAAGCGTTACCTCCCTCCGTCCAGAGCGCTGATATCGCGCTTTGAAGGCGAAGTGGAGATCCTCACGCAGGAGCTGCAGGTGGTGCAGGAGCAGAGCGCCGAGTGTCAGGCCATGTACGACTCGCTCTCCATCAAGGACAAGGCCATGGAGCGCACCTTCAAGAACCACTTCGCGGACCTGTCGCCTATCATTGTGGACCAGTGCTTCAAGTTCTTCAAGTGAGTGTGCCGACGTACTAGATACGACCTGTGGGGGATTCTAGCCTACAATTACCCTAGAAATAGCCTAAAATTTGTATCCATTATGTTCATTTCAAAAGAAGAGTGGCCCCACAATACCCGTGAATGGCCGTATGCAGAAATTAATCGTGAATCTTTCTATATCACGATGATTCGTCTAACAGTTTTCTCGTTATTTTACTCATTAAGTTCGCTTACAGTTGTGTAAGTTGATGGAGACGCGGCGCGGCAGGCGGCGCGTCGCGCCTGATCCCAGGACGCAGACATAGACATGAGAATCTCTCTCAGTAATCGTGTTTTCGCAGGAAGCGTCCGAAGTGGCAGCAGCGAGCCAGCATGATCCCCGTCGTGCTGTACGAGCTGGCGACGGCAGTGCTCAGCGGCGTGCGGCCGCTGCTGCTGCACGCGGACTGCATCGACTTCTACAAGGGGTATGGGACCGAATACTGTAGTCCGCCGTCGCGCTGTACGAGCTGGGGTGGGCTTGAAACAAAATGGAGTCATGTTTCAGTAACAGTGTAGTCATTGGTGATTCGCTTCCAGAGTGGACCAGCTAGACCAGATCAGCAACATGCCGCCCGTGATGGACGAGGGGCTGTGGACCACCATGTGCAAGCTGCGACGCGCCAAGATCGAGAACGAGATACGCGTCAGTACTCACTACCAAACGTTATGCCATAAGGATTGTTCAAAAACTCACCCTGCATTTGTCACCACTTATGTTTAAGTGTTGGTCATCCAGTTTTGTTTTCACCTGTTTGATATACGATCAGATGCGCGGCGTGGCGCTGGAGATGAACTACGTGGAGACAGCGCAGGGCGTGTGGACGAAGGCGATCCTGGCACGCCGCACGCAGCTCGCGCTCGCCGCCGACGGCATCCTGCAGCACCGGGACACCGTCGAGTTCACTGCCAGGAACAGGACAATACAGGTACGATCCTGGTTTGCCGCGCGCAGCTCGCGCTCGCCGCCGACGGCATCCTGCAGCACCGGGAAGCTGTTGATTTCATTGCCAGGAACAGGACTATACAGGTACGATTCTGGCACGCCGCACCCAGCTCGCGCTCGCCGCCGACGGCATCCTACAGCACCGGGAGACCGTTGAATTCATTGCCAGGAACAGGACTATACAGGTACGATCCTGGCGCGCCGCGCGCAGCGGCAGGCACGTAGCGGGGTCTCCGTTTCGAACCTCCGACGATGACCTGACGCCGGCAAAGAGTGCGTGCGGTCGCCGCTGCACTTCGATTATTAAGCGCTGAGTATTTTAATGTTCATCGTTGCGAGACATTGTACGAAAAAAAGAGCGACGCTCACTTCAACTCGCCAGAACAAGTTCCCATGTGGACGCCCGATGCGTACGCCGACCGAAACTATGGTACGCTTCTGCGTCAGTGAGCGCCGCTCTTACTATTATCGACTCGTAGACGTTCATGAGTTTCGTTTGTCGGCCTTACAGCTTCAAGTTTAAAAGCTGAACTCCTTATTAGTAAAATCAGATTTCCAATACGGCTTGCTCGCGTGGATATGAAATGCAAGCAAACTTCTCATGTGGCACCACTTCGTTTGTGTTATAAGTTACCTAGTTGTTACCTACTTACCTAGTTGTTTTCTGCGGATTTTTGTAACTTCCGCGTAGGAATGATATATTTTCTGGCGATAAAAGTAGTTTTCGTTTTATTTATCCCTCTCACAGCATAGAGCCCGTCAGTGTAGAAGAATAATTCATTTCGTAGCTCCGTTACGAGCACACTCTCCTATGTTATGAATGCTGTGAACCGATGTGTTTCAGTTGGTCCTACCGGCCGGGCAGGTGGAAATCGTCACCACTGGCCACATAGAAGACTACGAGGACGCTACGCTCATTCTGAGGGAGGACATCGAGAAGATTAACCAACTCATACTGGTAAGTACTGGTACCTACTTGATTCCAATAGGTGCGATTTCACTGAGCATTGTAAGCTGATGTCTCAGGATGGTGAGCGTAGTGGCAGTATTGCGCAGAACTTTGCCATTCCAAGCTCTTTGAGAAAATAATAGAATTGACAATTATTTTGACCAGTTTAGTGATAAAATTATTGATTGAACTTTCCCTCCACGCAGAAAGTGGGCGCAATGAAGCTGCGCATGATGCGGCGGCAGATGGAGTTCCGCAAGGGCATCCTCTCCAAGGAGTGGGAGCATGCGCAGATGAAGATGAAGCTCAGGCATATGGAGCAGGAGCTTTATACGTATCGCCGACTCAGGGTAACGCCGAAGATCATCCTAGTTTAATCGTCGATTCCGGCTCAGATAATATTACAAGTTGGGTGATAATTAATTAAAAATAAATTACATAGCATTTTCGTCGATAGTAAAACTGTGATAGTCGTCTAAAATATACAAATTTGGCGTTATCAAGATATAAAGACGAGAAAGAGGTAATTTACTTTAGTGTGCTTATATGCAGTAGAAAGACTTCAAAGTATTCGTATATGTAGGTCTTACTGAAGCTCCAATAAAATATTTTGTCCACTATAAACGTTGTATAACTGTGTCGAATGTAACAGATCCCCAAAGAGCTGCAGCTGTACCTGAAGAACAAGGAGCTGGGCTACACGGAGGAGCAGGAGTTCGTGCGCATGGAGAAGGAGATGGAGGCGTCCAAGCTTTCCGTCAACAAGGGGCTCAATGACGTCATACACCGCGTCGAGGAACTGGAGGTAACCGCAGCGGGAGGACGTTAGGTCGCTTGCGCCGCGGCGGGGAAGGCAGTAACAGTACAATCTGCACACATGTACAAGTCGCATTTATGTCGTTATTTATCTCGCAGCTGAAGATCATGTCGACGAACTCGCAGGCGGACCAGCTCGAGAAGCTGATATCGAACCTCCACGTGAAAGTGTCCGAGAAGCGAATCAACGAGGACCCACTCGAACCCATACGCATCCGACGCGTCTTTAAGAGGAGGTATGCGCGTTTATGCGTAGCCAGCATTCTAATAACTTGGCACTAAGCTCAATGTCGACATAATTATTGGAATGTACGCCGGCGTTGGCACCGGCAGGACGTAGGCTCTAGGCACACATGCGTTAGAGAAGACGTCGGTTTTAGGAGGACGTCGGCATTGTAGGGGCGGGGGGACGAACGGCATGGGAGAGGGGAAGCATTAGGGGAACATCGGCCTTAAGAAGGATTTCGTCGATTGATGTCGGTGTCCGCATCGACGCCAGTTCGAAAAAACTGGATATCATATGTCCTTGTAATTTGTGCACAGTTCGAAGAAATACACTGAATTGTTCACATACATGTTTAGCGATATTGAGCTTCTCAAAAGTTATTCGGATTTTTGTCAAAATTTAAGCAATTCAGATTTTTGAGTAAATTTCGCAAGTACGGCTAAACTCTACTAGCTAGATCCTATAGCTTCTATCATATAGCTTATCAAAAGTAAGGGGTATATTGAGGGAAAAAAGTTAGGGCGCTTTAAATGTTTCGTTTGTTGTATTATATCTACCACGACGCGACGGGTACATAATAATATACCTAAATTTCATATCGATTGATCGAGTGAAAGTAACTTAGAATCATCCATCAACACTCTTGTTTAAAGTGTTCTATCAATTAATTTTGAACTAGAATCCAAGGTTTTTTTCACTGCTCAAGGTTGGCTGGGACACATTGTATATGTTACATGTTTCCAGGATGGAGACGCTGGTTGCGCGCAGCGAGCTGATCCGCGAGGTGCAGGCCAACCACACCAGCATCGTGCTGCTGCAGACCGAGCTGGAGCTGCTGCGGCTCCGCACCTACCCCACGCTCGCCGCCTTCCGCACGTACAACTAGCGCACCGCACTCACACGCACTGTTTGCATCCTCGGGTGCGTTGGCATCTCGCACGTTCCACTATTCATGTATTATTGTTCAGTGTGGAATGAGAATGATGCAACTTTCAATAATTGGTTGTAATCGATGACATTTGGGCTCAATACGTTATTTAGAATGAAATGGGGGATAGATGGATTTCTGTGGGTAAGGGCATGTTCAGTAACATGTCGGCCGGCCATTCCGCCGCGCTGCTGGCCAAACCATGTTGTAGATACAACATGCTTACTTGGTATGAAGCACTTTTAATTTTGTCACGTAGTTGTTGCACATGTGTGTGTTTTAAGTTTTAACATAATTAATTAAACTTAGGATGTGTTTATAAGGCTAAGTAAATAGCCTTAAAATTGGTTTAAGTTATTTTAAGTCATTAGCTTACACAATAAATATAAAAAGAAAACGGAATATTTCATTAAAGATTACAATTCAAGGTTATAAAAACTTTATTCATTAATAAACTACGAATAAATAATGACAAACACATTAACTAACTCAAAATATATTTGAATTAACTACATTCTGTAAACGTTCCTAAACTACTTGACCAGTTCGAAATCAGCACCCAAAGCATTGTCAGTTAAGTTCCAATATATTTTGAGCGTAACTTCAGTAACTTTAAGCTAACCTACATAATATTTATTATTTTATAGATTGATCCAGTTTCAGAAGGACGAAGGAATGTTGTTACTTCGAACTTTTGCAATACGATTCCGTTTTATTACTATAGAAGAACATATTTGGTTTCGAGATCTAAAGACGTAACGTTCAATCAATAATTACATTATGGATTGCAATAAATAATTGAATTGAATTGAATCAATCTTAAAGATGTTCACAATCACACCTTTATTCGTATACGACTTAACTTAGTGTCTTCAGTGACTGGTTCAATCTACATGGCCTAACTTTTCTTGTAAGTTTCTTCTGTAAATGTACTTCGGTATAAAATTTCTATAAATCACTTTAAGCAAACTAGTTTAGGTATTTACTGTTTAGGAGCAGACTAAACAAAAACAGCGAAACAGATAGTACAGTCGCGCACAAACAAGCATCTAAACAATCGAGTCATATTTATTTCAACAATTTTAAATAACGTTAAATATGTATAGAGGAAAACTTTCAACATTCCAGAGTTGATTTGTGTTATGTATGACAGTCTCATTCTCATTCTTTCTCTCTCTATGAGGGAAGACCCGTGTCCCAGCAGTGGGAACGTGATGGGCTGATGATGATGATGACAGTCTCATTAACAACATTAGACCTAGTTCAAACGCGACTGTACGTTTCACGAAGGTATAAAGTAGGCCACAATTTCATTTTTCTAATTTATCACACATTTTCAAATCACAATTTTGCCAATTTTTTTTAACGAAAACATAATCTATGAATCAATGACCTGTTAAAACAAGAGATATATATTGTCCAATCTATGGAGAATGTGTGTGAGCTACGTTCGTTTGAGGCCCTTTTGAAATACTATAATTTTATATTTGTAGTGATAGTTGAAAATAGCGTCATTCCCTTTGCTATATATAGTACCTAGCTGTGCGCTCTCCCTTATTCTATTACAAACTGCAAGTAAATGTAAGTATACGAATACTGATAGATAGAAAGAAGACTTAGCCATCGATATGTAAGGAAATGGAGTAGACAACTTTACTATAAGATACGGGAAGGATTCGAACGCTAGTACCTAATAACCAAATTCCTGTTTAGGCAAGCCAGTGCGGTTTTAAACCATAACATCTCCTTTGCCGGTAACCTGCCTCACAATTAGTTTACCTAGTTTTAAATTCGTTGGAGACTAGTACGATTGGGTTAGACAAGTTGACAATTTAATATCAAAAATATAGTAAGAACCGCTCCATTTTATGTCAGATTAAAAAAATCATACTAGCAGCGCTATGTATATTCGAATGGCCGTAACTAGCGAATGATTTTACCCGATACATCCAGACGTGATGAAGTATTGTAAGAAGTAGTAGGAGCGTGATGCTCTGGTCGTACTCGATCAGCGCCATCTACCGGTCGAAGGCTGCAACTCTCCAATGATCTTACCGATCTCGGTGGGGGAAAAGAAGAGGGGGGGGGGCTGCTATAGCGCAGTTCTCTGGTCGTACACGATGACGGCGTCCCCGTCGAGGAACTGGCTGTGCGACTTGCTGAGCGCGATGATGGCGGCGTGCTCGCTGCGCATGCGGTTCTTGTACTTCTTGCTGAGGCTCACCTGCACGTATCAATCGAGTATGACATTTACAAATGTTTACCCCCAACGGTAGATAGTTTAAACTGCTCATGTGTTAAGTTCCATCGTAAAGCATTGGTCATCCTTAATGAGAAATACTCGTAGAAGAAGGTTTTACCCATGGGTAAGAATTTGCGCTGTTTTGTTTTCTTTTCGTTGTGTTTAAATCTCCAATATTTTTACCGGATCCTTCAACAACTCGGCTATTCTTAAAGGTTTTAGTTTGTACTAATTATGTGACCTGGCTTTGTGAACTTGGACTCTGAAACTACATGCGATTTACTGCGTCAAAAGAAACGTAACACGAGTCGTGTTACATTTCTTTCTACGCAATAAAATATTGCGCAACAATATTAATTAAATCTAAACTGGAAGTCGTAAAAAATCTGAAATAATTATAGAATAACTTTATTTTTAACCCAGCATTTTATGCTACTCTTATCTATTTTGGTATATATATATATTTATATTTTAGGCTATATATATTTTGGTTCGTTGCATCTTATTTAGGACCACTTATAACCCTCTCCTTTGTTGTGACATTCACATTGTAGTAAAGATCGATTATGTTGAAGTTGCTCATTACTGAATGTAGGTTATGCTGATCTACACAGTAAAATCAATTTCAGTCACACTGAGAAGTCGCAATGTTAAGAAAATCAAAATGGCGGATCCAAGATAGCGGTATACGCGGTATTAAAGAGGCAAAGGTATTAAGTAGGTATATAAGAACTATTTATTTCATCCATTGAAAACTGTTTTATATATAATACTAGCTGCGTATCGCGGTTTCAACCGCGTTATTCTAGGACGTGTGTTCAATGTGTTATTGCAGGACCTAAGGAGTATCAAAATACCAAATTTTATCAATACCGTTTAGTAGTTGCGGGCGGCGTGAAGTGTTTGTTCCACATAAACTTTTGCATTTATAATATATGGTAATTAAGTGTAGGACATTCGACTTACCTTAGCATAGAGCTGTTGCAAGTCGTCCTCCGTGGAGAGCGGGCGCGGCTTGGGACGCAGGAAGGCGGGCAGCGAGCGCGTCTTCAGCGCGTCCGCCTGCGCACTCGACAGCTCGTCCAGCACTGGAGACGGGGGGAATAGGTATCTATTCTAAGTAATCAACCAATGTGTGTGTGAAGAATCCCTCTAAATAAAAAATGGGCCCTCAGTCAAGATGCACATCATATTATTCAGGGCAATTCACTTAAAATCAAAGAACGATTTTTTTTTTCGCTTTTACGTTTGGGATTTCTTTGAATTCGCGCCTTCACAGCTTTTATCACTGCTGGAGTCCTAACAGACCGAGGGCGACCACTTCTTGACCTGTCATCTCTTCATTGTATCGTTTGATGGTACGATAATCGAATCTTTTGGTTATATTCAAATTTTTCAGTATGTCAAAAATTTGAATTGGCGCGTAACCGCAACGATGCAACGCAATAACTGCAACACGGTCTTCTTTAAGCGTCCACTGCATATTTAAAAATGAGTAAAATTCTAAAAAGTATACATTTTTATTTTCATGAACAATTCGAAATTCGAATTCAACAAACTTTTTTGTGGCCAGCATTCTAAAAGAAAAGTTTTTACTGTGTGACAATACTTATGACCTGACTGTGTATATGGTTTATAAAAGACGGAGTTCTGAGGTAACAAACATAAAAATTAATACAATCAAAATGAGAACTATTTTGAAGTTGGTTAACAATTTGTTACCGTCAAAATGGCTACTATTTGCTACCTTTCTTAAATAATTGCTACCTATGATAATATATTCTAAAAAAAATAAAAATGATTTGCAATTTTTGAATTTACACCCAGTGCCAGACGCCACAGGCGACCAGCCATTTTGACGATAACAAAAATGACTACCATTTGTGGTGGTTGGGCCAAGATTCTGTTGCTTCCCTGTAGGTTAGGTACATACTCTTCGGCCTCGGTACCCTATACCAAGTAGTCTGTAGGTACTCACTGCCACTAGAAGCGTACTGCACACAGTGGTCCCTGGCGGGCGCGGGCGGGCGGTCCGCGGAGCCGCGCGGCGCGGGCGCGCGCTCCGGCCGGCAGCCCGCGTCGCCCGCGTAGCTCGCCGGCCGCATGTGAACCTGCGCAGTCAACAACCCACTGCTATTTCAAACTAACATCAATACAGCTAATTCTCTTTTTTTGGGTGAAACCATTTTTAAAAGACTTCCATACTAAAGTCCTGCCAGAGTTAGCGATGCAATATTGTCTTTTGTTATGGAACTGAGTGATGGGACTGAGAAATCGTTCGCCACCAAAACTTTTAACGCCATAAAAAACATTACGTAGCACTGCATTGCGCTCATCACCCCGAGACATCAGATAATAAATCTCATATGACCAGTAATTTCGCTGGCTACAATGCCCTTCAAACCGGAACACAGTAATGCTTACGCACTACTGCTTGGCGGCAAATAACCGACAAAGCTTACCCAGACGGACTACCGCATACGAGAGATTTGTTGTCGCCTAAAAATTTATAGGTAGGTACCTATATATTTTTATATATCTTGACTCAAGGGTTGGATCGCCGTATTGTACTTATTCTGAAAATAGACCACTACGTTGTCCTTTACTGTTAGTCGTGTTAGTGCACTTACGCCATGCTGCGCCTACGTCATTGAGCGGGACGGAAGGGTTAGAGTCGAAATTCACGCTGCGCGCGCGCGTCCAAAGAATTAGTCATAGCTCCTCAACGGAAGGGGTTTTTAATAACCCATTAGATCCCCACTTCTAAGCAAAGGTCTCCCATAACTCCCATGGATCTCTACTTTGTTTGAAACCCGGAACCTTAGAAATGAAGCTTTGGCAATCTCATAAATAGGTACCTAGATAGAAAACACTTTATTGCTTTTAAGAGGAATAACATTATGAACACACTTTTTTAAGATAAGTACAATAGGCGGTCTTATCGCTAAACAGCGAGGTCTTCCAGACAACCGTATAATTATATTTATATGCAAATATTTCGTAGGTAGGTAGGTACATCACAAGAATTCACGATACACAAACTTTCTGTACATATTTTGGCTTAGGTACCTACTTTTAACATGAGTTATATACAATACTTATATGAACAAAACTGAAAAATAACAGCTGAAACTCGATTTCATCATCGAAATTCAATTGTTTTTGTCAACTACCTAGGTCCCGTTCAGAAATGGATAAATGTTCACGAGTGAATACTTGTCAGTTAATAGTTAATCTCAGTCAAGTCAAGTCAAGGTGATCTTCCACCTCCCCTGGGGGGTGGTAGGGGTGGGTCTCGGGGTGGTTCCCTCTACCCAGGCGTAAGCGCGCGGGGGCTTCTACCCCCGGGGAACTGGAGTTAATCTCAGTGATAGGCCAAGTTAAAAATTTTACCTTATATTTTGCTTTAAATACACGAATCGCTTATTTTATTTACATATATGTACAAAAAATCAATGCAAAAATATTGCAAAATGTAAAGGAAAATGACAACTGACAAGTATTACCTGGCAGGTGAGAATCGTAACCCGCTTTTTTATCGGCGAATATTTTCACCTGTCAGGTGAACTTTTACTCTCCCCAATTGGTTTTCTGAACGGCTCAGGGTAAATGTCAAAGTTCATCTGAGTCATTTCTGAACGGCGTTAGGGTAATAATTACATTAACTGGGTGATTTCTGAACGCGGCCCTAATAAGTATCTCTATTGTTTATATACCTCAGCATGTTTGACAGCTCTGTAACTATCTCTGCTGCTGTGCGTGTATTCTTGATTTTCTTTGATTGCGTACGTCTCTTTGAGATATTGTTCATCTGAAAAATATAAACAATATATTAAATTTTTTTTTTCTTCACTATGAAAACAAAAATAAATTATTTTTTTTGCTTACCAAAAGATTTCTGATGGCGCGGCATTAGGCGGCAGTAACAAATAACAATCAACAAAATAACGACGCCACAAATTCCTGCTATAAGCCAAGTTAACCAAACAATTATAACACGACCCTGAAATAAATGACATGCTGTTAAAAAATTACAGGTGTAATTTAACTTGCGTATTGATTTTATGCACTTCACATTACATACCTGCAGAAACATTTCAATTTCTAACAAGAAAGCGAATAGCGCTCCTTTTTGTTCCCTTAATGTAGTGTTTCCCTAACATTTTAGCTTATTGTTTGATAGAAATCCTACTTAAAACTAATATTTATCTACTAAAATACAACGTTATAATTGCAGTAGGAGAATTCCATTTCTTTTCGTCTTTTCAAACATTTCGCGCCTGCGCGTTGGTGTTGGAAATAATGCGTTCCAATTATAATACAAAAGCTTGTTGGTAAGTCATGCAAGGACCAAGGAGGACAGATTACGAAGGAGTAACCGAGTAAATAAAATAAAATGTTTCAAATAATGTGGCAAAAATTTTGTGATCTTCAGGGTATTTTCTCAACCTACTTACGATATCTTATTTGATGTGATGGGTTACTTTGGGAGGAAGCATTGTTGCTGTCCTTTTTTTAGTAATACATTTTTAGCCCAACTGTAGTTACACTTTTCAAAAATCCAGATATGCTATTTTTAAGTTCTCTATAATTCAACCGGTTTCCTAAGAACAAATCCTCCTTACTGCAAAGGAAAGGTGGCCCCATTCTGTATAATTATATTTTATTTATATTCGATGAACACAGATACATATACCTCGTCAGACATAGAAATATTAGAAGTCGGAATTACCAGTGATAGAGATCTCAGATCAATAGCACAGAATAGATTTTTATACAAAACTTAGGCTATTATTTATTTACATAGAAGTACTTCGGAGTTCGAAGCATGTACAATACTTATAAGGTTATTTACAAAAACTGTAAAATCGGTAACAGATAAGTATTGGTTTGGAACGCAATTAATCAATGTCAAGACAAAATTTGATGGATTTGACGTTTATTGTAAAAAACTACGTAAGACAAGGCGGTATGGTCCTAGAGACTTTAGCCTGCCCAAACGGGTGAATAAAAAAAAAAAAAAAAAAATGACGTTTATTGCGTTTAGTTTTATCAAAAACCTTAACGAGTTATTCTTGTAGTGTTTAAGACATGACGATAACGTACACTAAAGAATACAGTTCAGTTAAATGCATTTCCAATCGTTTCATTGTTAATATTTTGTCTCATATACACTATATCTTAGTGGATAAACGAATCTTTTCAAACTTAGAAATGAATCGTTTCGTCACAATTACATTTTACAATAACTAATAACCAATCAATCAAAAGGTCTGTATACATGTTTGGCATCACAGACGCATTTATGAACGTCAATAATTATTACAATGATTACTACCGTATTGGAAAAAGAACCACTACTCAGAAGATACGGCAAGAAACTGAGGGGCATATGTTTTTAACTTTTGTTACAATATTTTATGTTTGTTTTTGACAATATTATGTTTCTTTTGTGCCAGTTGGCTACTTGGCAGAAGCGGAATGTTCCATGCATTGAGGAATGGTTCCATGCAACTTTGTCTTCTATGTAATTACTAACTGTATAGTATGCTTTTTTCATTAGAATATTTTTCACACGCATGTTTTTAATCATGAATGTTTTTAACTACGTTCAAAGAGTAGGTGTTTGTACATATTTTATAAAATACCTATCCTGTCTGTGTTATTGTTTTAATAACAGAACAAAAACAAAACGCATAGTACAGCAATAGTAAATGATAGGTATTTATTTTATTTTCATTTCCCATTTTACAATACCCCATTAATCAAAACAACGTTGTTGTTACAAACAGATGCCAGCTAATTGTGTTCACGTCTGCCTCGGTTAGTTGTTGACCCCAACAACATCCACACATTGTCCTATCGTATCGTACGATACAAGCTGATCCAGTGCGTCACAGCGTCGTTTTGCAGGCGCAGGCGGACGCGAATCGGCGAATCGAAGTTCGAGGCTAACCACTCGAGTATGCGGTGATTATACGCGATTGAACGCTAGATATTGCGTAAAATTAGCTGGAAACCATTTCGCGAAAATACTTTGCTCAGTAAACAACTTCTCGCAGTCCCTAATTTTAGTTTAAAATGACGGGTAGCAAAATAAGTTTTATTATATTATTTACTTACGGTATCCTCACTCAAAACTCCTTAGGATTATCGCCAGTCATCTTCAGTGAGTATTATAATTCGATTTGTGTTTATTTATAACTGTCTTTCTAGAATTTTATTATGCTTTGTCTCAAGTGTTACAAATTATCTTCATGTCCTTGTAAATTAGATTTTACTATGTACTAAGTTATGTTTTTGATTTAAGCGTAATATTATGTACATACATATTTATGTAATTATCTAAAACATTGCATAAGGAAACACTATACAGCCTTACACATTTCCTATCTATTTTAGGACTTATCACCTATATATATATATAATATATATTTTACATTGTATCAATTCATTAACAGTACCAGGTGATGGCGGTGCCCAAATAGAAGCTAAACTGAACAAGACATCAGTGGTTCACTACATTTGTGCTAAAACCTCCAACGATTTCTTCAACATTTGGTTGAATCTAGAACTGCTTGTGCCATTCGTCATAGACTGCTGGGTGGATAACTTAAGACTAGAATATGACAATGTTACGAGGACCACCAGAAATCCAGAAGGAGTAGAGACTAGGATTCCAGGATGGGGAAACTCAGAACCTGTGGAGTGGCTTGACCCATCACAAAGTTCATCTGGGGCATATTTTAACACCATAGCAGAATCTTTAGTGAAGAATATTGGACACAGGAGAAATGTCTCTCTCATGGGAGCTCCTTATGACTTCAGGAAAGCACCGAGTAAGTATTTTATGGTCAACTAGAGAAATAAATGTAGGCTTAAAGCTTATATCTGGAGCCTTATTATTTGCAGTTACTTATCAGATTCAACTTTTGCAATTATTATTCTTTACCTGATTATAGTGAAGCCATGTTATGATTTTAGCAGTACATGACTCACTTGTTTCTGTAGTGAGCTATTTTATATTGTAGTCAGAATTAGATTTTCAACTTTAATTATTATTTTAGAGTCTGTTGCGTCCATTACATTGTGGTGTGGTTCCACTGGCCACAAAAACAAACTTATATTTTACAGAAAACAAAGTAAATTAACATACAATACCAATTTGGCACTGTAGTTAATGTAAAATTAGCTATTACAATATTACTAGGTAACCAGAATAGATATCTATTAAAAGGCTAGTGAACTCATTAGATAATTTTAATTGATGCCTGCTTATATTTTTATATTGATTTAACATTATTTATCATAATTTATTAGTAGCAATAAATATGAAGTATAGACAATGAATTGTTAACAATTGATAAAAATAATCATGTATGATTATCCATAAAAATATATTTATCATAAACAATTCTTTACAAATTAAATCAATTTATTTGCAACTAGCAGCCGCCTCTGACTTTGTGTGCGTTGATATAATAGAATATAGCGTATGTTACTCAGGAATAGAGTAGTTTACTATCAGTGAAAGAATTTTCAAAATCAGATGAGTAGTTCCAGAGATTACAAACATACTAGCTGACCCGGCAAACATTGTTTTGCCATATAAATTAAAATAAAATGTTAAGGGTGAACAACCCTTATCACTTAGGGGTATGAAAAATAGATAGTAGCCGATTCTCAGACCTTCTGAATATGCATATAAAATTTGGTAAAAATCAGTAAAGCCGTTTCGGAGGAGTAAGGTAACTAACATTGTGACACGAGAATTTTATATATAATATGATGATGTACTTAAAATTTTACCTCGTTATAATATTAGTAATTAATATAGATAGTTTTGGTCCAATAGATGCAATAGAGTAGGGTTTGAGTTCAGTTGAGTTTACTAATAAATGTCTTGAATCATTTCTACAGGAGTACCTTAGATCTTCTTAAATGCTTGATTAAATTCAAATTACTTACCAGTCACCACAAACCTTTTGATTTACAGATGAAAATATGGAGTTCTTTGTGAAACTCAAAACCTTGGTGGAAGAAACATACACATCCAACAACAAGACTCCAGTAACGTTTATTGTGCACAGTATGGGTGGTCTCATGGCTACGCACTTCCTCCGTCATCAGCCGCAGGCATGGAAGGACCAGTACGTCCGGAGAATGATCTCCCTGTCCACTCCCTGGGCAGGGTCTATGAAGGCTGTCAAAGTGTTTGCTATAGGTAAGATCTCTTTATTTAAGTAATATTGTCATATTGACTTAAGTTGTCTTTATTAAGCTAGTAAGATG
The DNA here is from genome assembly GCA_951640565.1 of Petrophora chlorosata. NCBI lineage: Eukaryota > Metazoa > Arthropoda > Insecta > Lepidoptera > Geometridae > Petrophora > Petrophora chlorosata. The sequence continues at coordinate 18,814,552 of OX621191.1, read as the reverse complement.
AGTTTTTTGCCGATAACTTGTTTAAGCATATCATCCACTGGTCAGGGCCCCAATTCACTATGACAACTTGGTGAAATCACGTCGATTCCTTGCTTCGAAATCACGTCGATTCCTTCATTAATAAACGACATCTCTATGACGCATTCATATATTCATATATATGACGGGTCATAGAGAATACAAATTTCGCAGATGTCGTTTATTAATGAAGGAATCGACGTTTCCTTGAAGCAAAGAATCGCCAAGTTGTCATAGTGAAATGGGGCCCAGGTATCCTCTTGAGCAGTTTGTTGTGTGTACAAAAAGATAAAATAATGATGAAATTCACAGGCTGACTTAAAAATTATGTTCCATTTCTTAACTTGTTTATTTAATTCATACCTTAATTTGTACTTAGAATGATAATACCTAGTCGCGAACGGCTTTCAGCTTAGGCTTTCAGGCCCAAATTAACAAAATAGACTCCATTAATTAAAAGGAAAAAGGAAAATAATATTACTAATTACAATTAAAATTTAGTAAAATACGAAGATACTAGACCACTCGAGTATTTTTCGTTTGCAAACATGTAAGATTCTTATGATATTGTTGTCAATCAAGGAACTGATGAGAAACCTCATATCTTGTCTGGACTTCATAATATTATTATACATTAATATAATTGACGTCATTGTTCTCAAAGTAATACAATAAAATGATAAGATATATTTATGAATAACGTTTATAACAATAACGGCATAGTTTACTTCATACTTTTAATTCGCTTCATTATCAATTCCTATTCAAATTCCTCTAAACTCATATTGTTTGCATTAATTTTGTAAGTCACCGCGCCGCAGTGCAGTCGTGTGCATCCAACGATAAAAAACAACTCAGTAATAAAGTTGTTTGCATTGCCGTATTTATCTATTAATTAGGTCGTTCTAAGGTGATGACGACTGTCAATTTCATAACATTTATATATGTCATGTATGTCGATGCAAAGTTTCTAATGTAACTGTATATTGGTTCAAGACTCGGACTACAAAATTTAAAGTATCTTTCTAAGGCAGGATGTTCTCATTTGAAAATAATGAAAATAGCGTATCCCATACAACGTGATTAAATAGGCACTAATAACTGTAAGTGTCTCAAAGAATTACATTAATCAATTAAGCTCTTAAACCTTTCTACGTTTTCTTACAGAAACTATTCATACATAATCTAGAATGTACATCTAGAAATCCAATTTACCTATTTGTCAAAGTTATTTCGTCCAAAACAATGTGTTTCCAAGACAGCCTGAACAATAGCTGACATGCAGACTGCGACATATTTATCTTCCGTTGACCACTTCCATATATTGTCGGCAGTTTCCTCTATATATTGGTGACTGTCTCCACGCAGATTCACTGTTTGTTTAATTTTCTCTTCGTTTCTTTCCCGAGTGTGAATCAGCTACGAGCGACACAATCGTAAGTGGCATTGACACACTGAGACAATTTACAAACATGAGGTAGCTACAATACCTACTGCTACTTGGCAAACTAGTTGTTTCTACTTTGGAAATGTTATTAAACAAAATCATTGACACGGTTTTTAAGCTTGTCTCAGCTCAATAATCTACAAATGTTTGTTTGTCTAATCTATATACTTCTGTACTTACTAATATTATAAAGAGAAAAAGTTGTTTGTAGGAGGTAATCTCTGGAATTATTTATTCAAGAGAGGGAAAGAGAAAGCAATGGCCACAATTTAAAAGATGGGATGACGAGATTGTTAACAGCTGGTAGAACATGGTCCAGACTAGCACGGGAAAGGGAAGGTTGAAAGGGGTTGGAAGAGGCCTTTGCCAAAGGGCACACAGATTTAAACCCAAACAAAAGAAATCGAAGCAAAGAACTATAAACAAAATAAGAATCTGACACAGACTATAAATAAATAAAATCTCTGGAATTAATGATCTGATCCTTAAAATTATTTCACTGATAGAAAGCTACCCTATACCGAGTGCCATTGTTTTATACCTATTTGTTTATTGTGTCATCGAAGTGCAGCTAGTTTGACAAAACCAATTCCATCAAATCATACAAAGTACCTATATAAAGATGACGAAACACATACTCGTAATGTATGGTATCAATTGACAATCATGTCCTTATTGGTTATCTCAAATGGTCGTACCATCCGTTGTTAGTGTCTAATGAATTGTTGTTATCTGCCAGTGAGTGACTAATTATAATACAGTTTTATTTGCAATCTTCTTTATCTCTGTGTATTATATTATAGACGTAGCCTACCTATAACGATTTTAACTTACCTATATTGTTACGTAGTAATTTCAGCATCTGTGGTGTAGTGGTTGGGCAGCTTGGCTCAAATCTCATACACCACTGAGGTTGCGGGTTCGATTCCCACGACGGGACAAATTGTTTGTGCGCAGAAGAAAATAGTACAAACATTGGTTTCGTGTCTGGATGTTGTGGGACCATGGTTCTCGTACTTCCATGGTGATCGTTAGGCGTATTTATTATTAATTTACATAATTCTACCATACTCTACCAAGACTAAGTACCTGTACGATGTTAACATGAACGACGTTAACGACAGACTGCGTATGTGACGAACGGCGCCTTATATTGTAACTAAATCCTCAGATAGCAGAAACCAAAATAAAATAATAAACTTCAAGCAAATACATTGTCTCCTTCTCTCGCATGTTGAATGCGGCATAAATGCATCTCGCTCGCACAGGTCGGAATGAAGTTTCACGCTAGATATCTGGGGCCTCACTCTCAAAAAATAATTACGATCTTCGTTTTATCGGATAAAAGGGACAGCGCTATGCAACAGGCATAAGAGTGTCTCTTTGGGTCCGCACGAACGAACGAACGAAAGCAACTCGGAGTAGGCGCCCTGACCACTTGTTCGAGATTATAGTTAAATGTACATATATTTCTTAATTAAAAAAAGGTTGCAACTTCCAGGCGACGACCTCGGCTCGCTGATGCTGCGTGAGAGTATAATGCGCACGCAGCAGATCACCTGTCCCTCTCTCGCGTGGCTCCTCCCCTCACGGATGTTCTGGAAACCTTCCGAAGTGTTGGTGCAGACCGAGAAGTTCAACTATACCATAGACCACTTCCAGAAACTCTTCTAGTAAGTAAAACATCGTTAGCCACTCATACGTCACCAACTCAGCGCGGCACTTGTACAATTGATATGCCGCGCGGCGGGTGTCGAGTGTCGAAGTATTTGGGTTGTAAACAAAAAAGTTTCTATGAAACGATAGGCAACTTATGATTGTTATTTCAAGTAGACAAAAGAGGCAACATATTAAAATGTGTTTTGTAATATTTTATGACCTAGTTATTTTGTAATAGGCCATTATTTAACAAAATAGGTTTTATTTCGCTAACTAAAGCAATGACCCCTTATTTTTTCGGACTTAAAATGAGGCCCAATTCAGTAGGAAACAAACGACACCATAATATTTACTATTGTTCTTGAAAAGTTTTGAAATACGAACAATAATACCACAGCGCGATTTAAAAATTCGAACGCGGTAAAATATGACCGTTATCGCGTGCAATTTAAGGCCGTCAATTCACGGATGTTATTGTTTATATTTCAATGTTTGTGTTAGAAATACTTGATGTGTGTAGAATAGTCTTTCATTGTATTGACTATATTGTGTTGAATATATATTATGTATATGAGAGTTTAATTGAGGATAAAAATAAAATAATTATTTAATTACAACTTTTTATTAGTTATCAAATTTAGTTAAGTATCACATATTTACAAAATTAGATATTTACAACATTAGTGCGACACACGTACCGATTACAAAAAATGAGGTAAGTACCTATCGCTGGTCGTCTCATTTGTCCGGGTGTAATTGGCTACATTATATTTAGCCATTAAAAAAAACAATATGGCGGCCGAATAACATACCACAACAAAATACAAGTAAATTAAGTTAGACCAGGCCTATCGCACTCCGCACTGTAGGTACGAAGCTACAAGTACATACACCAGCAACGGGTCGTGCGGAGTTCAGTGGGTTTTTCAGTGAATTATATACATACGCTAACCCACTGTCCAAAGATTGTCCCGACGCACTGAAAAAAAAGGACAATATAAATTGAGATTCTACATTGTTATATGTACTGTCGATATTATGCAGTAGATTGGATTTGATCAGATATGCCGTATAAAAAAAAAATACAGAAAGATAACCGATATGATGTAATCAGTATTTAGTACAGGTTATTTTGCAGTATACACGACAAACTTTTAATTAATTGATCGACCAAACAAAAGCTTCAAAAAACGATAAAAACAGCACCTCGGCTCTCTACCATAATAAAAGAGCAATAAAATGAGTTTACGTTTGGGAAACGGGTGGCGGGCGGCGCGCTCGTTAAGAAACAAAGGTCGTCTGCCACTTGCTAGCCAGGCGCGCGGCGATTCGATTAGACTATTCAAGTGTTTGTTTACGTATATCAAAATAGAAAATACATTTTTTGTGAATGAAAAGTACCTATGCATAACATATTTAAAGAATAACAGAACAAGCAAAGCATATACCACACCTTTCTTCCTGAAATAAGGAACGAGGCGCGTGTCCCCGTCCTCGCCCGCGGCCAACACCTCGCCCTCGGCCTTTTCCTCGCCCTCGGCAAACATCTTGCCCTCGCCCTCCTTCCTTTTCTTTATTCATTGTATTTGCTAAAATGCAAACATGACACAAAAACATTAATAAACATAAATAAAATGAATAAATAGGTTTTCTTCTTATTACCTATTTGTATAGAAATAGTACTAGAAACTACCCATCCGATGTTTACCTAATATAGCTATACGGAGTCCAACGCAAAAAAAACCAAATCGGTTTATAAATGACGGAGATCTGAGGTAACAAACATAAAAGAAATCAATCCAATTGAGAACCATCTTTTTTTTTTGAAGTTGGTTAAAAATTAAATCGTCAAGCAAGGGGAAAACACAAAAAAAACAAGGAAAAAAATAAAAATCCTGACAAAAATTTGCAAATTCACTTTGTTTACATGACAATATTTGTCGTGCATGGCGAGCCTTATATCCAGTTAGAACCGGCGAACGCCCGCCATGACGTCGTGCCACTTGACTCATTTGTAAACAAATGCTTTGCTTACTTCGATCTCTTAACTAAACAATGATATATTGGTACCAAATTGTTCGTAAATAATCATGCTATATAGTTAATTCATAGTACATTATGTACAAACTAACAATACATTAGATTTGACACGTTTTTATTAATTTTATGGTAGTTCACACAGGAAAATAATAAGTTTTTGACATGTAACATACCATTTATGATTTGTAATTGATATGCATTATACATCAATCGAAAGGCCATAAAATGACAAACAAAACGGCGTATAATTCTAATTGAAAAACAATAGAAAAACCTACTTACCAAGCGCTTTTGTCACAACTAAATCTCCACACACAACACTCGTTTCACTTGTGATTTCAACCGCAGATAATAAAATTTTCAAATTATTTTATAACAACGCCACCTTACGTAAATGTCAGAAATTTCAATAGCTTCTAGACAGACTATAAACCATGGGCATAGAGGCAATCAAAAAGTTTCAATAAAACGAAAAGAGAGCGCGCTCTCTCCGAACCACTTTCGCGACTTGTTTAATCGAGATGTTTCGATCCGTGCCACTTTCGCGACTTGCGTAGATGAGTGGTTAGAAGAATTTATCACAAAAAATCAAGGTCATGTTACATCCACCAACCCGCACCGGGCCATCGTGGTGCGTTATGGCCCATACTCTCTCTAAGAGAGAAGGCCCGAGTCCCAGCAGTGGGAACGTAATGGGCTGATGATGGTGATGATCATTAGTTACGAAGTTTGTAAGTCGCATACGTGATTAATTTTTAACGAAGTCAATAAGGCTGCTAAGTGATAACTGGGTTTGATTGAACCAGACGTACCAAATTTTTAAATGAGGCACCTTGCAAAACAAACTATGGGTGTAACTATGTCATAAATAGGCTATCAAAAACGTACAATCATTTATTCATGGACATTGACCCCTACACCTGTCTAAAAACCTCTTTCAAATACCAAGTCTTCAAAACTCCAAGACAAATAACTCCTCTCACCAAGAATGTTAATATATAAATTTACTACAAACATACACTTCTATATAATCAACTTTACATGCACACACACACATACATAGACTCACACACGCACACCCTTTATACATAATTGAATCCTCTGCTAGAGAGCACAAAATGCATAAATGTAATAATTAAGAAGATCTATCATTGGCATATATTATGATAACTTAAGATTGTAACTCACATTAATGTATGAGCTGTTGATCATCTTATAAATAATGTATGAGCTGTTGATCATCTTATAAATAATGTATGAGCTGTTGATCATCTTATAAATAGTGTATGAGCTGTTGATCATCTTATAAATAATGTATGAGCTGTTGATCATCTTATAAATAAATAAATATTGTCTGTATAACACATTTCTAACAGAGTATTATATTTTATCATCCAATTATTTTCTTCATCGCAACAAGTCTTTGCCCTTTCATAATTACGGAGCTAGATACTTCAAATAGTCAATCAATTAACACAAGTTATTTTGATAAATAACCGTTGCGAATGACGGGGACAGCTGAATTCTCATAAACCGTGAGGTCCCGCTACGGGACAAATGTTTGTGCACAGAAACAAAACGCAAGCATTTATCGTGTCTGGGTGGTGTGGGGCCATGGTCCACATGGTCCCAGGTCGTCTACTAGATATAGGGAATCCTAGAGGCCAAGATCTATATCTATGTGATCGTTAAGAAACTGGCAGTAGGTGAATGAATGTTCGTTTTGTGCAGCGACATGGAGCTGCCGACCGCGTGGGAGATGCGCAAGGACGTGGAGAAGTACTCGCTGGACTTCCAGCCGCCCGGCGTCGAGCTGCACTGTCTGTACGGGTACAACGTGTCCACCGTCGAACGGTAAGCGTACTGGAGTACTGCGCGTCGGGGGGCACACAGCGACGCGGGCACGGACGGAACAGTTCACCTACAAATGTACATTGGCACCGACATCGTCATCAACTAACAAGGGCCTGTCCCACACCGATCGACTCATCGTGTAATCTCCCTAATTCTATGGCCACAATAAGATAAATAAATAAAAATTGTTTATTTCGGACAATAACATATCCATAGTTACTGCTACCGTCTTTAGGATGCTATTGGCACTACCCCACTCTCTGTGGATCAGGGGTGCAGTTTTCTAGCGGATGATGGCAGCCCCAACATCTTCCTAAGGATGTTATCCATAGCGAATACACGAAGATCGTACTGAGTGATTCGTTTCTAATTCGTATGATGTCCCTCAGGCTGGTGTACGCGGCGGGCACATGGCTGGACGGCAGCCCGGCGCTGGCGCGCGGCGACGGCGACGGAACCGTCAACCTGCGCTCGCTGGCCGCCTGCGAGCACTGGCGCAAGCCGCGCTGGCGCGCCGCCGGCAACGCAGGTACCGACCTCCCGCGCCGGCGCAAGCCGCGCTGGCGCGCCGCCGGCAACGCAGGTACCGACCTCCCGCGCCGGCGCAAGCCGCGCTGGCGCGCCGCCGGCAACGCAGGTACCGACCTCCCGCGCCGGCGCAAGCCGCGCTGGCGCGCCGCCGGCAACGCAGGTACCGACCTCCCGCGCCGGCGCAAGCCGCGCTGGCGCGCCGCCGGCAACGCAGGTACCGACCTCCCGCGCCGGCGCAAGCCGCGCTGGCGCGCCGCCGGCAACGCAGGTACCGACCTCCCGCGCCGGCGCAAGCCGCGCTGGCGCGCCGCCGGCAACGCAGGTACCGACCTCCCGCGCCGGCGCAAGCCGCGCTGGCGCGCCGCCGGCAACGCAGGTACCGACCTCCCGCGCCGGCGCAAGCCGCGCTGGCGCGCCGCCGGCAACGCAGGTACCGACCTCCCGCGCCGGCGCAAGCCGCGCTGGCGCGCCGCCGGCAACGCAGGTACCGACCTCCCGCGCCGGCGCAAGCCGCGCTGGCGCGCCGCCGGCAACGCAGGTACCGACCTCCCGCGCCGGCGCAAGCCGCGCTGGCGCGCCGCCGGCAACGCAGGTACCGACCTCCCGCGCCGGCGCAAGCCGCGCTGGCGCGCCGCCGGCAACGCAGGTACCGACCTCCCGCGCCGGCGCAAGCCGCGCTGGCGCGCCGCCGGCAACGCAGGTACCGACCTCCCGCGCCGGCGCAAGCCGCGCTGGCGCGCCGCCGGCAACGCAGGTACCGACCTCCCGCGCCGGCAACGCAGGTACCGACCTCCCGCGCCGGCGCAAGCCGCGCTGGCGCGCCGCCGGCAACGCAGGTACCGACCTCCCGCGCCGGCGCAAGCCGCGCTGGCGCGCCGCCGGCAACGCAGGTACCGACCTCCCGCGCCGGCGCCGCGCCCTACGAACATTTGAGATTTAGCGCGAGTGTGGCTCAGCGGTAACTCGTGCGCCTTTCGATCCGACGCACCTGGGTTCGAATCCCGACTCGGCCCTGCACCTGACTTATAGTTAAGTGCAGATTTTGCACGCTCGCTCTAAAACGGTGAAGGAAAACATCGTGATGAAACCCGCTTACGCGCTTTGAAGTGGTAGGCTCTGGCTTTGGTTGTAATACCGAACAAAGCCATGCCGTCAAGCGACCTAGTCGTGTTTTGGGATGATGTTCGGTGAACCATCGGGGAGACGGGTCTGAGCAGCCGCTCAACTGCCGTCTCTCTCTAGATCTATGTGCTTCATCTTAGGCCACATCATCGCTTTACATCAGGCGAGGTAGTGGCCAAACATAGATCTATTAAGCTTAAAAAAAATATTGTTTGAAATGCAAAGAGTATTTGACGAGTATCAAAAATGTTGTGCTTGCCAATGTCATTACAATCATGAAAAAAAAACTATAAACACTAGAACATCTTTGTTCAGCTGTGGCACACCAAGAAAAATCAGCAATAAAAGATCATATTGAATAGAAGTTATAAACAGACAAGATGATGATGAAGACAGCTATTGAGTGCTTTCCTAATAGAAATTATTTCAGTGATTAATTTAGTCGTAAAATACTCTTTCAGGCAAACCAGTGAAAGCGGTCCCCCTCCCTAACGCGGAGCACTTGAGGATCCTGCACGATCAGCGAGTGTTGGACTACATCAACATCGTCATGAAGCATTGAGACCACGGCATCCTTACGGTTGATGTATTCACCTATTGCGCAGACGCAGCAGATTCTCGTATCCTTACTAATATTAAAAACGCGAAAGTTTGTATGTATGGATGTTTGTTACTCTTTCACGCAAAAACTACCGAAACTGATTTAATATGAAATTGATGAAATTTGATATGTAGGTAGTTTGGGACTTGGAATAGCACATAGGCTACTTTTTATCCCGGGACACCGCGGGTGAAACCGCAGGGCGCAGCTAGTACTACATACCTTTGAAACGAGGTTTCTGAGGTATTTCGGAAGCTGTCGAAATGTCACTCGAGTGTAGTAAAAATAAAGAAAGCTAAATAAATATCGCCCAACGATTACATGCATAGTATCATGCTATCTTGGCCCCTAACTAGGATTCCCTGTATCTAGGGAACCAGGAACTATGAGGACCATGGTCCCACAACAGCCAGACACCAAGCAAATGATTGCGCTTTTTTTCTGTGCACAAACATTTGTCCCGTCGCGGGAATCGAACCCGCAACCTCAGTGGTGTATGAGATTTAAGCCAATATGCCCAACCACTGCACCACAGACGCTGTCATGCTAGGTATCTAATGGAATCAAAGTTGCGGAAATTTATGTCAAATCTGAAAAATTTAAGAAAGCTAGCATTGGGTTCGTATTATTTAGTCCCAGTCATAATATTGTAGTGCAATACATTCAAGTTGTTACCAAACTAGTTCATGGGGTTATTCGTATCGAAGTTTCTGAGGTAATGTAGAAGCTGCCGAAATGTCACTCAAGTGTAGTAAAAATTAAAAAATCTAGGTATCTAATAGAATCAGGCGTTACGTTGCGGAAATTAATCTCAAATCTGAAAAAATTAAGAAAGCTAGCATAGCGTAGCATAACATAGTGTAGCTAGCGATACACAATTGGAAAACAACGTGAAAACCAATTGAGTATATCGAAACAGATAGATAAACACTTCAAAGAACAGACACTTCATAGATAAACAGAATGAGCTCTGAAAGATGTTATGTTAATTTAGCTGAAGGAAAGCTAAATTAGAATACAAAAGGGCAAACATTTGCCGCTCAAGTGTATGAATGCAAACAAAAGCAATCGCTTATTTCTAAATATAATTATGTAGATGTATAATAAGGTTTTACTGGTACTACTACTGCTACTAGGTAAAAGTCGCATTTTTGAGCTTCCAAGTTGAATCAAATGTCAGATATTGTCTAGAAACGGTTTTAATAAAATTGTTAATTGGTAAATTGATTTCTTAGAAAAAAACTAGTGTTCTTTGCTTATACAAAATAAAAACAGCTCCTTTTGAATAGATATAAGCAGGACTCAATGCTCTCTAAATATAAGTCTTATTATGTTTTAAGTTAATATAAGTAAAATTGCAATTGTTAAACTAGTTCTTAAGAGTCTTACCCGTTAGCAAATTCTTTATGCAAAGCCAAGCTACGGCTGTGATATGGTGAACTTGTCTCCAGAAAAGTTTATTTATTTTTTAACAAACTGTATATTTTGCGATGATTCCACTAGCTATGCGACTCGAAACAAATTCTGATCAAAAATGAATTTAGATACTGAAGAATGTAATATTTTAGAGGTGAATTTGTTACGCTTGGAAAAATTGGCAATATTCCAATAGCGACTTTTACTAAGTTCAAGGTTACATAATATGATGGGTCAAAATACCCGAGACTTTTTCCGGGTTAGTCAATAGTATTTAGACTGGATACCCCTTTTTTTGTTTAGGACTATAGGAAACCGTTATGTTATACCGTTAACCGTTATATTAAATGTGCAACAAGTAACGCTTAGTACGTAAGGGTGGACTACCTACTGTCTAGTCAACGAAGCTGTACGAAGCGGAGTAAAGGTAGAACTCAATGAACTGAACGATGTGAATGAATAATAGAGTGCTGGAGGCCAAAAATTTGGAAATCTCGTTTCAATTCGACGTGACATAGTATTTTCATGTAGAGAGATGTTCTCGATGTACATTGTGTGCGCGTAGTTTCATGCTCGCATAAATGAGATAAAATGTTTGTCGTTTTTCTGGTGTAGGTCCGTTGTCCCCGTAAGCCGTGTTCCCGTTAAATGGGGACAGTGGTACGTTAATAAAATATTTATAAATACGCCTCGATGTCCCCTTACTCTGTTTCCGTTGATAAATTAAAGTAAACTTTATATGGAAAAACTACTTTCTGGTGCTTCGCCGGTCGCTGCCGCGGCACGCTCGCTTCGCTCGCTCGGCTCGCGCTGAGTGGTCACAGTTCTAACATAACCTAACCTAGTAATTGTATCTCCGTAAAGGGGACAATAGTACGAAAATTTGATGACATCCTGTTGTCTCCGTGGCGGGGACAAGGCCTACGGGGACAACGGGCCTACACTGTTTTTCTCACGAGTTTTTTTTTTTATGTAACTGAATGACGAGACGAGCTGGTCGTTTGCCTGATGGTAAGCAATACGCCAGCCCATAACAATAAAAGCACCAAACAGAACTTTGTTTTGCAAAATCCTGCGCGGCGCTGTACTGCGCTCGTCACTCTGAGACAATTAGCTGTTGAGTCTCATAATGCCCAGTAATTAATTAAAATATGGCTACAATGCCCTTCAAGCCGGAACACAGTAATGCTTGCGCACTACCGCTTGGCGGCTGAATAACTGGCAAAGCGGTGGTACCCACCCAGACGGCCTCTCGCATACGAGAAGCCTACCACCAGTGCGAGTAGTGTATGCGAGTAAAGTTCATGCTATGAAAAAACAACCAATATAACTTCTTCAAATCTTATTTTAAAATAGCCAGGCTACGCTCCTTACAGCTTCCGGAGATAGACAGGACCATAATTCTATAGCTTATGGAATCGACAAGTTAAATAAAAAGTTTTTTTCTATGCGAATGCAATGACATTATTGTTAAGTGATGGTGCAATGATCTGAATTTACTTTACATATTTAGTGCATGGTTTTTTATCATCGATTATAAATAGTTATTAGCGACTTCCGAATAAATTATTGCCAAAATAATCACTATTTTTCATTTGTTTTAAATTCGACCTCGTCCGCTGCATCCATAAGAACACTTGAATTTTACGCTTCCATTAATTCCATAAAACTGCGAACAGTTTGAAAATTATTTTATTTTTTATTACAACCTGGGAGTCTTCAAATCGAGAGTGATCAGGTATCTTCTAGGTAAGCGTCTACATCTTAGACCACATCGTCGCTTGCCATCAAGTGAGATAGTGGTCAAACGCAAGCCTATAACCAGTTAAAAAATATTACAAGGATCATAATGAACGTGGTCAGCACAGGAATTTCGTAATATATAAATAATAGTTTCTAATGATATCAATGGTTATCACAACTACTGCAATTTGTAACGTATTACATATTTTAATTAATTTGTATAATGTGTGATATGACGTTTAAAAGTGAATTTTTGTGCCTATTTAATAAATACCTTTAGACTTTTACTTTTGCAACAGTTTCTAGAATTTTTAAATAAAATACAAGTGTAGTAATAAACGTGTAATCGAACTTCATTTCGTTCAACTTCAATCTGCGATACATCTAGTCCAAAGGCCTGTTTCGTCACTGCCACAAATTTTAACAACAATAAATAATAAAGTGTTTAATTCCTTCTAGTCACTCAAATATGCTGTTTCTTCATTTCTACAATCTTGTTTAAACTTATGATTACAATTTACAATAACAGTATTGATTCCAACCAATCCATAGTAATAATAAAACAGGCCTTTAACACAACACGCTAACAGTTAAAAATGACCTAAGCCATTAGCCGACACATTGCATTCATATAAAACCGGTTTACAAACGTGCAAACATACGAAATAAATATTGGTTACAATACCGCCCCATATAAAGCTTTTATCTAATACTAATTTAGTATCAACTGACCACAATAATTTACTAGAATTTCTAATTTTCCAAGGCAGAGGATTTAATCAGGTGCTTCGTCAAGTTATTTAACCCTATGACCGCCAAAGTCGGCTATACTCGACAAACGAAAAGTGCTCTCTACGCCGAGGTCAGCCGGAGCCAACTAAAACATATGAAAATGCGTAGCTCGGCGTAAAGGGCATGTATGGTTTTGCTTCTATCGTGGCGGTTAAAAGGTCAACACTTACTAGCAAGTTGACAAAAATCCTCCAGTTGAGGTTATTTTAGTATCCAATTTTATCAAACAACATTCCAAGATCGAATCACAATAAATTTGTCTTTAGCTTTATACAAACTAAATATACATAAAAACTAAAATACACAAAATGATAATGATTAATTTAGGACTAAATTAGTTACAGTCTGTTTGGAGACTGACATGAGGATGATTAATATATTATTTTCAATAGTAACATTAATAAATGCTTACATTTTCCTCCAGTCCAATAACATTGTCGCCACAATTGACTATGTGACAGTTTTATCATACGAGGAATGGATAAACACGTTAACTTAAGCTTAACATTAACGAAATATCACATTTTTAACGAAACACTTTATACAAACCAACGAATAATAGAGAATTAGCCTTCAATCCGAGGGTGCAACAATTTGGTTTTAATTTTCAAAGGGATTAGGAAGTTAAACATTTCAAAACCACATACAGTTGGTTCTTTCCATACGTAGTTATGTACAAAAAATATTGAGATAACAAACATACATACTTATCAAAATATCTAAATAAAATAAATAATAACAAAAACCAACTTAGCAGCGAGCACCGACACCGATAAATCAAAGAAAAAATTATATTTGTATGGTGTCGCGCGAGGATCTCAATCATATCATTTTATATTTATTCAAAATATAGCGATAAGCAATAACATTTAATTTCATCTTCATTATTATAAATTATTATTTTAAGCCAAGCTCTAGCCAAGTTGGAATCTATTTTCCTCTAAATGCTACCAATTACTAATTATGACTAACTTAGTCATTTCTTGGCTTGAGCTGCTTTCATTTGCACCAATAAACATATAGCAACACTTCATTCCGTGCTTTGAATCAACCAATATTTTACCATGTTTATATAAAGACACTTTCTTGTCTGTCTGACGTTCCGGGTGGAATCTTGCAACTTAAATTTCGAGCACTTCCCTATTAGCTATCCTTCTCAAACTTGCAGGGTAGCTCACAACTCGATGACAATGCATTCAAAATCCATAAAAACGTGGTGTTTAGATAATTTTTTTAATCTATTACAGATTCTTGTTATATAGAATTCATTCACTTACAGTAATGTAAGGCATTTCGAATAAATACCTAAGACTTAGCAATACTCTGTGTCTACAGATAACACATTCAATCGTTAGGAAAATGTCTTTTCATTGCAAAAACCTTCATTTTCATACTTTCACTTAACGGGTAGGCCTTCCAATGGGAATTCGCTAAAACAAAACAAAACAAAATAAATATGAAACACATCTAACAGAAATTAAAATAAAAACCATTTACAAGATTTGTGATGTTAAACTATTATACTAAAACCCATATAATGTTAATTCTGAATATAAAGTTTTACAATGAAGTATGATATCGACATAGAATGAGTTAAATGTAGACGCAACGAAGGTAATGGTCACTCCGAGTGCATATTCCATAGAAATATTGTTAACAATGTACATCTCACTGTCACTTACTTATTATTGTTAAGTACTGATTATTTATTAATCTGAAAAGAAAGCCAGAGTCCTAGTCGTGGGAACACAATAGCTTACTAGTTTCTCCTTCATTTGAGGCCCATTTAGATGGTTCTAGTTTTTTGCCAATTGCTTAACATAGTGGGAAATTCCAATTGCACCGTTTACGATGTTTAGACAGCGCAAGTCAATCATTGGTTCACCATTATGGTGAGCAACCGATAAGAAATTTGCATCATCTAAATGAGCTTTTGGAATTTTGTAATATGCTGCCACCATATTTATAAGACATCGAAATCTTGTTCATTTGAGGACTATGACAATACACATTGGATGTGACCAAAAATTATTAATAAAACTATGTTCTTACACTACACAACCACTGTACCCGTTACCCACACATTCACAAACTATCCGTAAAGCTACACGGAATTGTCCCTTACGACCTCGCAATAAGGTCTACAAGCGTGATCAGTTCGCGTCCCGACTGTAGGCGTACGATGGCATGACATAGCGACGTTCTACTACCCAGCACCGTGGCTCATGAAAAAGTGAGATATTATTAAATATTGTAATATATATAATAATAAAAAATACTCTGCTTTTACTTGTCATGAGATTCTTGTGTTATAAAGTTTATGATTCAAAATAAAAAGCATAATTCAGTGAAGGTTTAATTGAAGTCGATAGAAAGTTCATTTTGTTATTTAGCAATATGTTTAGTTTATACGGAAAGATTTATATGTATATAGAAAAGAAAAGAACCCTGCTATAATTTGTAAAATTGTTTCCACTGTGTATAGCTACTATAGCACCCACTGGATGTTAGTGTAGTTATTATTTATCAGTGCTACATATATTTAATAATTATTAGCAAGCTTGAGTTGGTATTTTCTTATATTAGAGTTATAATTATATTTCAACTGGTATAGCAATGGTAGGTGAGATTGGTTCAATCCAATATGATTCTGGGAGTTTGTTAAGTGAGTTCGTTCGTTCGTCGCTAGGAGAATGTTGGATTTCGATAAAATTATTAAAATTAGAAAGAAAGTAATAAATTATGAGATCAAAATGAAAAAATTGTAATATGCTGCCACCTTCACATATTCATTCAAACACACGATACAAATAAACTCGAGATTCAGGTACATTTGAAGGTGCATTTAAAACGTTTAGAATCAAGTAACAGGAAGCCACAGCTATAAAATAATAGACGATAAAAATAACTGAGCTCACAAAGAACATCTAATAATGGAACCGAAATCTGTGGCAATGAACTCTTCAATGTTAGTAAATTCTTTGTTTCATTTCATTTGATTCGCTTCGAGTGGACGTATTCAATAAACGAGTATGTTTTCGAAGCAACAATAAAATTAGAATTTCTTTTGGCCGTGCATTTGTACAGTACGTGTAGCAAATAAAAAAACACGCGTCGGATTGAATAGTGCCTCCTTTTTGAGGTAGATTAAAAAAGACGTCGTCATGCCAAAACATCGAGGGCGTGCCGCGTGCCGCATGCTGCGCGTCGCGTGCCGCGTGCCGCATGCCGCGTGCCGCGTGCCTACAGCGCGAAGACGACGACCTGATAGAGCCGGTGCTACCTGTTGAAGAGCAGCTCGGGGCGCTGGTACAGGTAGACGCCGAGCAGCACGGTGGCGGTGGCGAGCAGCGCGCGCGCCACGGGCAGCCGCCGCAGCGCCGGCAGCAGGCGCCGCAGCCGCCCCGCCGCCGCGCCGCCGCCGCCGCGCGACCGCGCCGCCGCGCGCCGCCGCCGCATGCGCTCCTCGTCCAGCGCGCGCTGCTCCTCTCTGGGAACACCACGGAACTAATGTCACTTTTAAGTCTCGATTGTATGGAGCGAGAACTAATGAGCGCAGCGCAGCGAGCACGTGCGTGCAACTTCAGAGTATTGAGATTACATAGATCGTCATGACGTTTCAACATATTGGATCCAATTGACACCTGTCCCCGGGCTAACAGCACCTTTTTTTATGTAACCGAATGACGAGACGAGCTGGTCGTTTGCCTGATGGTAAGCAATACGCCAGCCCATAACAATAACGGAACCAACCGGAACTTTGTTTTGCAAAATTCTGTCACCATGAGACAATTAGCTGTGTTGACCTGGCTCAGTCGGAACATCTTTCTTATAAATGGAGGCGCTCCTACGGTGAATACATACCTGTCACGAAAGACGTCACAAGTAGGTAGTGATGAGGTTCCATATATTCAACTACTCCCACCTCACCACTTCCGAACATGCCCTTTTCTCCAGCGACTTGAGGAAAAGAGTACTCTCAATACTCGACCAAAACAACTCAAATATCCAACTACCCCCAAAAAGTCCCACTACCAAACTCGCACTACCCTACTCCTCTCCCCTCAGCATCATCGACCTTTCCATCATCAATAACTATAAATTAAAAATTTAATATACTTCCGATACAATAAAACATATCTAAGAACCACCGTTAGAAAACCTGCTTTCAAATAAAAAAAACCGCATTCAAATCATGTTTGAATAATAATAATAATTTTGTAATAATGTATGATCTTATGTTGATTAAAATAAATGAAATTGAATTGAAATCGGTTCACCCGTTTAAGAGTTCCGGTGCCACAGACAGACACACATAGTTGTCTAACTTATAACATCTCTCTTTGCGTCGGGGGTTATATATAAGGGATGCCCTCGCAATCATGTCAAACAATTTAGAAAAGCAGAAACAGTATACTTATATACTAGCTGCGCCCTGCAGTTTCACCCGCGCTTTGTCAGGATACGTAGCCTATATTAATTAAGGGTATAAGCTATCTAATTTCCAAATTTCACTCAAATCTGTTGAGCCATTACAGAGTGAAGAAATAAAAAACACACTTACATGCAAATTTTCCGCATTTATAATACTAGCTGCGCCCCGCGGTGTCACCCGCGGTTTCCCGGGATAAAACATAACCAATGTATTATTCCGGGGTATAAACTATTTAATTTCCGAATTTCACCGTTATGGCATGAAGAAGTAACAAACACACTAACAGAAACTTTCTCATTTATATTAGCGATAGCCTCTGTGGTGTAGTGATTGGGCAGGTTGGCTCGAATCTCATACACCGTTGAGGTTGCGGGTTCGTTTCCCGCTACGGGACAATTGTTAGTGCAAAGAAGAAAAGCGCAAACATTTGTTTCGAGTCTTGGTGTTGCGGATCCATGGCCCTCATAATTATTATTTATTATTTTAATATATTTTGTTTGACTTATTTTAATCTCATTTTATTTCATTGTATTTTTTATTGTTTCAATATTATTATAAATTGTGTGATATGGTTTTATGACTGAAATAAATGAATTGAATTGAATAATTCCTGGTTCCCTAGATACAGGGAATCCTAGTTAGGGGCCAGGATCTGTGCATGTGATCGTTGGGCGTATGTATTTATTTATTAGCGTGATGATTATAACTCACTCTCTCCTCTCCAAGGCGGCCACGTCGGCCGCCAGCTCGGCCGGCTCGTTCTGCTCGTACAGCTTCCGCGCCGTCACCAGGATGTCTTCGAACGGCAAGTCTTCCGGTAACTGACTCACACAAACATATATTACATTAGATAACGCTTTATTGTCACACAACAACAACTAATTACAAAGCAATACTTAAAGCTAAGGTGTAACAATGGGCGGTCTTATCTTATGCGCTCCGCCGTATTTATCTCGCAGTTTTATTGTAATACTAGTGAGGAAGTAGGATACATTACTGCCCTCCCCTAAACACTCTTGGAGAAAAGGCTTTGCTTGCATTGAAAAACCAATCGTTTTTCGAATGGACATCTGTTCGTTGTAGAGCGAGTGTGGCTCAGTGGGAGTATGCACCACTTTGGATCTGACGCATCCGAGTTCGAATCCCGCTGCCCTCCCACCACTGAATTATGTGCGGATTTAACTCTCTTTAAGCACGGGGAATGAAAACATCGTGAGGAAACCGGCATGTCCAAGTATCCATCACAAAAACTAAAGGACACGTGACATCCACCAACCCGCACTAGGCCAGCATGGCGAATTACGGCCCGTTATCTGTGAGAGAAGGCCCGTGTCCCAGCAGTGGGAACGTGATGGGCTGATGATGATGTTTGTACTCACCCTCGAAAGCATGCAGTGCAGCATGGCCATGTCGCACTCGCAGGTGTAGACCTCCAGCGCCCGGTGCAGCACCAGCGCCGCCGTCACGTAGACGGGGAAGAGCGGCGGCGCGCACAGGAAGTAGTCGTAGAGGCGCACCACGTCGCCGTACCGGTTGAGGCTGTGCCCGAACCACGTCAGGTACCACGGCAGCGCGAACATCGTGCCCACGCCCGCCCTGGGACACGGGTGGAGACAGTCAAAGTCTCGCCGGACTCAGTCGTTCCCGAAAGACAATAGGGATCAGACTACTTTTTAGCGTTTAAAATTAACCATAATGTGTGCCTAATACCACAGATATAGATAGACCCTATATCTGTGCCTAATACCCATAGCAATGTATATAAAATAGTATTTATTTAGTAAATAGTATTTAGTTTTTTTTTTTACTGAATGACGAGACGAGCTGGTCGTTTGCCTGATGGTAAGCAATACGCCAGCCCATAACAATAACAGCACCACCCAGAACTTTGTTTTGCAAAATCCTGCGCGGCACTGCACTGCGCTCGTCACCCTGAGCCAATTAGCTGTTGAGTCTCATAATGCCCAGTAATTTCGCTGGCTACAATTATAGTTTTAAAGTACCTAAAACTATGTTTAAATGTTATGTTTTGAATATTGCCGCGCGAAGGGTCACCTTAGAACGTGTGACGTCATATAAAAGCAAACGAAACGACAAGCTCTTCGAAAGCAAACTTGCAAAGTGATTTATACGTTTTTGTGAAGTTTAAGGACTTTGGAGCCGTCATGGAATGAAAAACACATCGTTTTGATTTAGATAAAAAGCAAAAATATAAAATAAACACAGGCTTCGCACGCGGTATTTACTTTCGAATGACGCCGTGACATGGACAACAATTAAACTACCTAATGTAAGTCCAAATCCAAAGCTTTATTATTTGATGGGTCAATACCTAATCTGTATTTGAGTCAATACCTAATCTGTATTGAAGAATGTAGCTCACTAGGTTAAAACCTACATTCTTCAACGTAACCTCGGCCCTTAAGATGCGGAACTCTAAAAACTTAGTGAGCCGCTGCGAACGTCAGTAACTCAACATGTTTTTTCCGTGTGTTTAATTGTTTTATGTCCAACATGATTAAGACGACACTTAGCTACTGCACAAAAGGTCGTCATTTCGCGACCTTTAAAGGTCTGACTTGCGCTGTAGTATTTTAAACGTATTTAATTGTAGTAATGCCCGGAAGCCGTTGTGCGAATATTTACAGTGCTTGAATCTGTGCCAAGGAATTGCTTAAGTTATTGCTCTTTCAATCAAGAAAGTGTGTTGTTCTACAAATGTGTCAATGTTTAGGAGTTACTTAAATTCGTTATATAAAATTATTTTGATTGAGATAAGAACCACCATTATATGTCTACCACATTATATGTCCACCATTGTATGTCATTACCATTCCATTACTATCTCATGTCTTTTCATTCCGTTCCAACAATCAAAAGATGCAATTTCACAGGATAAGCGAGCAGAAAAGAAGCTTTCACTGGAAGACGAACTCTGCACGTCACAAAGAAAAAGATACAAACCAACCAAAAGCCTGATTGCAGATATAAGAACAACAAAAAAAAACGCTGGTCATTACGCCATCAGTGAGAAACGCTGAATTTCGAATAAATAAATAAATACGCCCAACGATCACAAAATAGAACCTGGCACCTAACTAGGACTCCCTGTAACCTAGGGAACCAGGAAGTCAGGAAAACGAGTTACATACAAAAAAAGTATGAGGACCATGGTCCCACAACACCCAGACACGAACCAAATGCTTATGCTTATTTCATTTTTCTGTGCACAAACATTTGTCCACTCGCGGGAATCGAACCAGCAAACTCCATGATGTATGTGATTTGAGCCAACCTGCCCTACCACTACCAACCACAGAGGCTGAATGACAACTTCAACACATTAACTTACAACTTTAAACTCTAAAATTTAAAGAAAAATTCAAAGAAATATTCTAAAATGAAAAGAAAGCATAAATGGCACTAGACTAACTTCTCCAAATAGTCCGCGAGCTCCTTCTCCGCCCTCCGTATGACCGGCAGCATGTAGTTGAGCAGGTGCTGCGTGGGCTGCATCGTGGTCTGCATGAAAGGCGCCAGCGGAGCACCCGCGCCGTGCGACAGCCGGCACAGCAGCGGGAAAGACGCGCGCGACCCGCACACCAGCAGCAGGGTGATCGCTACGTCGTGGTACCCCTGGGATAACGGAGAGGGGTACATTAAAACCAAGCTTCTATGTTTCCGGAGAGCTATAATCTGGGTGTTTTTAAGACAAGAGTGAACAGGTTTCTTCTAGGCGAGCGTGCTACATCTTCGACCGCATCGTCACTTAACAACAGGTGAGATAGGCTAGGACTCGCTTAATTTGTCGAATTAGCCGACCGAGGTTTCAAGCATATCCGACGCTCTTCATCAGGGGCGAGTTCGCGCTGCGAAATCGCGACCACCACTATTACCTATGTCCTTCAAGTTTTATATAATTTTACGTATACGAGAGTAGTTTTGTTGCTTTTGTTGCACTTCCTTACTTAACTGTGTTATAAACAACAAAGCAGATTGAGTGACTCAAAAAAGTCAAAACAGTACAAAAAATATTAGTATTAGCCCCAGACACATGTTCCGAGCAGTAACCCCTCGCCTCCACACCTTCTGCCATTTTTTTTGTGTTGTCTTGTCATGTGTTGAGGTCTCTGTAAATTGTTGTTATGTCATTTTCATTTTTTGTGTGGTTTCCAAAGATATTTTCTTTATTTCTTTTTATCTATCAGCTGTTATAGGCAGGTGTGGCGCTTACCATCATATGACTATACTAGCTGCGCCCTGCGGTTTTACCCACGGTTTCCCGGGATATAAAGTAGCCTGTGTTAATCTAGAGTATAAGCTATCTCCATACTAAATTTCATCCCAATCCGCTTAGCCGTTGCGGCGTGAAAGAGTAACAAACATACATCCATACATTCTTACAAACTTTATAATATTAGTAGGACTGAGAATTCGAAGGAAAAAATTAACTTATATTATTTTAAAATAGAACAAACAAGTACAGTTTATAAACAATCAATAACACAACCATTACAAACAAACAATCATGTTTACATTCACCACAATATGTGGTGTCAATTAAAAGATAAGAACGCTATCGCTAGAATAAAACCCCAGCTGGAAACTTCAATGTTTGTTGATAGACGGCCACTGTGACTAATGCATTCTGATAACATTGTGACAATGGCAAGTTCACAACGATTTCAAGTACATGGCTGGCATACTAAGTAGCCTTCATTCAGTGTTTGTCGCAATGAGTTCAATGAAAAGATACTGTATGGAGTAGCGGAAGCAAATGCGCGAAGAGCGGAAGTTTTGTGGAGGACATTATTATTAGCAAGGAAGAATCATCTATTTATGCATTCTATGGAATATCCTGCAAGAAATCTGATGCTATTAGCTTTAGACTTTTTTTTCTGGCAAACCAACTCTGTTTTTGATAGTCAGACAGTCAAAAACTCTTACATTATGTTAGAAAAATAAGCATTTTCTTTGATACATAATTTTCAAGTTCTTAAAATAATATTTGGGTTTGGTGAATTTATTGTTATTTCAATTATAAATATAAAAGTATACCATAAACCGTAACAAACATATCCGGGAGTTAATTAACAAAATTAGCGATGGAGCACACGGTAGAAGAATATTCTCTAGAGACCAAATGTTATGGTGTTATAATTTACATACATTATTATTAATTCCTTAAATTTAATTAATATGGGATACACACCTGATAGTACTTTAAATGAGGGTACTTCATGATGACTCGCAGTATAAGCACTGTGAGTTGGTCTTGTAACGCTACTCTCTGTTCGTATGGAATGCCGGGCGGGAACCGCTTTAGAGAACGATTTACATCTAATACCACCTGAAAACAAATTGAAAATAATTCAGTTCACTGAATGTAAGTTAATGGTAATGAATTTTATTATGGCTACTTGATACTGTATGGTACAAATAGAACTTTATAGAATGATACAAAAGAAAACCTGAATGAACTGGATATGCCAAAGATATGTCATTCAAGTTCAAGTTCAAAAGTTCTTTATTCAATTTTGTCATCACAGATGCCTTGAACTTGATGTATGTTCGTATTACAATGACTCTACCACCATATCGGAAAAAGACCCACTACTCAGAAAATACAGCAAGAATTGAGGGGCTAATTGGTATGCTATCAAAAAAAATCAAATCTCTTTAATCATCTTGGCATCACAGACGCACTTATGAACGTCAAATTATCACAATGACTCTACCACTGTATCGGAAAAAGAACCACTACTCAGAAGATACGGCAAGAAACAGAGGGGCATTTTTTTGTAGAGATTTTGTTACAATTTTTTAATTATTATTATATTGTATATTTTATATGTACAGAGTACCCATAGAGATAAATATTTTGTCTTGTAAGTAATCCTATTAAATTTATGCTTTACTGATATTGATTTATCAATAAGTAGATATCCAAGTTTTTGCTTATAAAAATACATTATACATATAATTTTATTATGAGGTAGTTAAATTCTTACCTGATTATATTCGCTGTGAGTTGAGAGTTCATCTAATGATGGAGGTTCTGTCATTTCATCCTGTGTGACTCCAACAAGCAATGGCCAAATTTTTCTTCTAAATTCATCTGGTACAAATAATATCATGATAATAATTAATAAATAATAGGTGAGAGCTACTAAATATTAAGACATTTAGCATCCACCTTATTTTAATGCCTCTGTTATGGCATAATTATATGGATCTGCGAGAAGGCCCAGTAAGTAATACACATGTAATGGGCTGATAATGATTAGGTGACTCATTTCTGCATAAAATGATAAGGGATTGCAACAAGCAGACTAACAGATTATAAACTTTAGTGTTTTAGTAACATGATACAGAATGCCATCAATAGAGTCAATATAGGCTTCCAACATCATTATGTATAGAATAAAATGTGTCAAGAAAACATACCACATATCAATCCTGCTTTACTCTTAGCCAAGTTCTGCCATTGTTCCAAGTTGACTGCGTCGGGGTCCCTCAGACACTTCTCGATTTCCTTCTTTTTCTCGGTGATTTCGGGGTCTTCAAACTCGAATTCTGTACGGAATCATACATCAGAAATATGACGCGGCGGTAAGTACTCACCACTTTCACTCCTATTTCCTATTCGCTTATAATGAAGCTAAAACTAAAAATTACTGTCGTGACAAACTTTGTTATACTAGGAAACTAACAAACGAGGAAGTAATTAGAAAGTCGTAATAATTGTTTACAATACCTTGGTCGAATTTCAGTTCGGAAGGCGTAGATATGTCATCAATATTTTTGGCGTGATTCAAGTCAAACGGCTGTTTTTTGGGCGTCGGGGAATGGTTTTCATTGGAATTAACCTTGTCCCCGATATCAGTGTCCGTATTGTTGGAATCCATGATAGAAAGTTATAAATTAATCGACCGAAAACATTACACCATTCTTTCGAGATGGAGATGTGGTGACAGTGAAATCCAGAGTATTCCAGAGTTGCCGGCAGTCAAACAAGAAAAGTCTGAAGTAGAAAAAAAAATACCCGATGTAATGCGTTTTTATCCGACTTTCGCGAAACCACCATATGTCCGTATGTCCGCCTATGTCATTTATGTTATCCTATGTCTAATACCGCACAGAATTAAACGATTACAACTATATAAGGCATCGTTGGATTCGTCTCATATCAAACCCTTTTTCTTATTTTTCTCAAATCTCACGATTTTATTTGATGGGTAAATATTCCTGGTGGAAAATAAGATCAATTAAGCCCATATTTTTGAGAAATTACTTTTATGAAGCTTACATATTTTGAAAAATCTAAGAACGCCTTTTTATTTTTTCCGAAATACACCTGATTTTTCCTAAGAATAAAACTACCTCACTGCAAAGGAAATGGATCTACCCTGAATGTCCTAAAACTGTGCCACGATTTACATACCTGTATAAATTAATGTGCTGAATTCAATTTTCTGTGAGCCCTACACTACTTTGTATTTTGTTTCGCTGTCGTAGAATTCTCGAAATAATAAATTATCTATTTTGTTGTGGCACTTCACTATGAAATACGTACCCATACGTACAGTACCAAAAGATAAAAAAAATATATATATTATTTTTATGTAAGCGATTGTAGCAAAATTACCCGGCAGACATCGAAAACCCACTTACGGCCAAAATTACCCGAGATCGGGCAATTTTACCCGCACCGGCAACACAGAAATCATAAGATGACACATGACAGGCGACTGTCAAAGGGATGACATTTCATTTTCAAGTAATGTCAAACTTTGGGTTGTGTTCGGAAAAGTGAATTGTGGTCTTCAAATAATTGCATACCGGCGTTCTCTAGAGTAGCACATTTTAGCTCTATATTATTATATAGGTACAAAATGTTCATGCATCGCGGCAGAATAGTGTTTTTTCTGTGTTAGTTATGTGGAGAAAACCGAATGAAAAGAGATATAAGAAAATTACAGTGGTACGATATTATAATTATTTTTTGTCGAGGCGAGCAGGTTATTCTGATGGCAAGTACACGCTTACCCTTAACAGTTGTAGCACAACCTGGAATTTGGTTGTGCAAAATGTTTGTTTTTATGAATTTACATTTCACTCAAGTAAAGCCGAATTCAAAATATATTTTTTTACTTTATGGCGTCCATAAGGAGTCCTGTTTGAAGTTTCGAACGTAAACCGTTACGTTCCTTTTCAGTTAAAATTTATTTAGTGTGACAAGTGGCTTAAATTATTTCTAGTATCGTTTTAAGCAAAGATTTATATTTGGTTTTAAGTCTCGCTAAAAGTCCCTTATAGTGATTGCCAAAGTCTTTATCTTTGGTGATTGCTTCTCTGTCTATGATGATGATCACAGACTTTAAAGGGTCAGTCAGTCAGTTGCTCTTTCACCTGCCCCTGGGGGGGGGGGGGTAGGGGGGGGGGCTCGGGGTGGGTCCCATTGCCCAGGCATAAACTCACGGGGGAATCGACCCGGCAGGAACTGGCAAACCACCGTGGGCTTCTCCCATGGTCGGAGTGCCTCATCGGTGGCTCTGTGTTGGTCGTCGTGCCCCTCCTGGGGGCAATCCGTCGAGGCGCCTTCATCTGCCCTCGTCGCGGACATCCTCCTCGTCCTGCTGCGGGAGAATATCGCGGGGCAGTGCACGCTTCTGCGGTTCGTCGGGGGGCCTTGTGTGGTGGGGCGCAATGCAGTTCAGGTGAGGGTGTGGTCCGTTGTCGGCGCGGTCGTACATACGACGCGCCAGTCGGACCACGAACTCCTTCACCGCCTCGATCCCGACGTCGCGTCGCGGGCGACTACGTTGATTGAGACAAAGGGTTGTCGCTCAGAGGAAGAACACTAGTGTTCTCAAAGACGAAGACTACTACTTTATCTATGAGTGTTCTTCCTCTGAGGGCATACTACCTCAATCAAAGTTTTTTTTTTTGACCTCAATATCTGAGGCATTGAGGAATGACCCTAGACCTCAATGGTCTAAGGCAAAGATTTAATATAGGTGTGAGCATCAATGGGTCTGAGGCATTGAGGTCTCACATTCCTCAATGGTCTGAGGCATACCTCAATGGTCTGAGGGTTGTCGAGTTTCAATGTTGTCACAAAGAAAAATTATTAAATCTTTGGGTTGTCAGCAGTGATTTATCCAAAGATAAAGAATTAAAAAAAAAACTATGTTTGGATCATTGCATTGAGGAATGACCTCAATGGATCATTGAGTGTCATTCCTCAATGGTTTGGATTTATCTGCAGGTAGTTATAACCAGCTACATATCAGTAATCTGTGGTTGTAACTATTCAAAGATCATTCCTATGTCAAAGATAAACTATTTTATCTTTGGTCTGCAAAGATAATAAAAAAAAATTCAATAACAGATTATCTTTGGTTGTCAGGCGACAAACGTCAGTTATGTTTGAAACCACCTTGATTGAATTTCTGTATTGAATAAAAATTTGTAAAATAGTAAATGATCAAAAATACATTTTACAATGGATAATAACGTTTCAGCAATAAATGAGCACATTAGAAAAATCGAAGATATAATAGACATCCAAAAAGCTAACGGTAACTTTGGTATCAGGCAAGTAGCTTTTAACCTTCCTTGTGAGTCTGAGAGCACTGTGTCAGCAAATCTAGCTAAAAGCTTAGAATCTGGGCTGTCACAGACAAAGCCAGATGGCTTGGAGAAGAAAAAAATTAAAAAATCGAGGTCTAAATGCCACAAGAGCCCAATACCAGATGTCATCTCGTGGCCCAGCGACTCCGACATTACCGTCCTAAGGATGAAACTGTGCCTCACGAGCAGTGATCTCAAGGAGAAAAATGGCAATGTGATCCCCGGAGACGGTCTCCATCAACCTGATAGTTCTTCTATGGTCAACTTGGCTACACTAATGAGACAATCACAGCCTCCTTCCAAGCACAGCATCATCGAAGAATATCTGCTTCCGTTGACTTCTTGGGAGCAGGGCCCAGATCACGATGCAGAAACGAAAATACCTATAATAGAAGAGAAACTTCCCGACGACTTCATTACCGACCTAGGCCAAGAAGTAGACAGTTACGACCCCGCGTGCAGCGGACAGAATACCGTACAGTTCTATCTGAAAGACGAGCTGTATTCAGAAACCAGTACAAAGTCTAAAATAGCGAGATTCCTTCGTTTGTATTTTTGTCCATGCTGCAGATGTCTGTACAAAATGGAGAATATGAGCGACGACCCTTCTGCGTACTGGGAAAAACGCAAAGAACAAGTCCTGTAGGTATTTGGAGCTACCACGCCCACGTGCTCAAAATAGGTATTGGTTTCGTTGCTAAATTGTCAGGGTACTTTGAAATAAAGCTCGTTCAAAATAATATCAACATGTGGTTGTTGTTATTTGGTGTAGAATTTCAATTCGATCAAGATTGACTGATTTTTTATTTCAGTCCTTGCTATTTTAGCCTGCCAGGCGTTCTAATAATACTTCTTATAATAAGCGACTTTTAGTAAACTAAAACTACTATGTCTAAGAACCACCGCTAGAAAACCTGCTATCCAATAAAAAACGCCGCATACAAATCGGTTCACCCGTTTAAGAGCTACGGTGCCACAGACAGACACACAGAGAGACACTCATAGTGGTTAAACTTATAACACCTCTCCTTTTTACGTCGGGGGCTAAAAATAATACACGCCCCCTCAGTTTCTTGCCGTATCTTCTGAGTAGTGGTTCTTTTTCCGATACGGTGGTAGAGTCATTGTAATAATTTACGTTCATAAATGCGTCTGTGATGCAAAATTGAATAAAGAACTTTTGAACTTTGAACTAAAAATAAATACCTATAGGTACCTAATACAATAAAATTACAAAAGCAAGAATAAATTAAACGTCAAATAAAAAATAATGAGTTCAAGTCATACCAAATACAAAAGCTAATAATTGAAGAACATATTATCATGGTACAATAAAATATATGAAAATCATACATTATCACATTTATTTAAATATTTGTTCTTCTTTTCCACTATGTACTCTCTCGGCACCTGCCCCCGTACCCATATGTCCCTCAAATGCCAATCGTATATCGTGTTGAGCTCAATTTAGGGTGCAGATTCACTGCGACAAAGTCTTATGGTGCCATATATTGTCTCATTAATTTTATCTCAACTTGTAGTTATCGGATTTTGGTATAAATTAATGAGATTAATTCGATTTCTTGTCTGCATCGACAATAGTTAAACCGTATCTCATAAGTCGCAGTGAAGTCGTTTTACCTTAATTTGAGCTCAACGCGATATACGATTGGCGCTTGAGGGACATATGGGTTGGGGGCTGTAAGCTCGAAGAAGCTGTCTGTACCATGTCGATTGTCGATCCAGCTAATTATTTATGACCCTCCTTATTCTTCTGAAAATATGGCCGACCCAGTGAAGATTACGCAATTTTTTTCGCCTTTGGTCTGCTTTTGTGTTGGTTTTCTCCGGCTCCTTCAGCATTTTCCTGTCTCTCCAATACTCTTCATTATCTCCATCTGCTAATTATCTTTTCTACACTCGAGAGCAATGAATCCGGGTCACTTAAAGAATCCTAAAAATCTCGGAAACTAAAAATGCTAGGTTAATGCAATAAATTGTATTTAATAGACAATGTAATACTCCTTAAATGAAGGTATTAAAACTTCTTAGTTATTGTAAAGTTATATCATAAAAAAATCAAATTTGAAAAAGGGCCACTTTCGAAGATGGAACTACGAAATTACAGCATTTGGTTTTGCTTTTGTTTGTAATCTGTCATTTATGTGGGTACATAAACCATGTTGATAGTGCTCTATATTCATTATTCAAGCTGAAATTATGTCGCTTACGCCTGAAGAATGCACCAGAATACTTACAATGCTGGAAACCGGCCGGAGTCAGCGCGATACAGCCAGGACTGTCGGTGTGTCGCTGTCAACAGTACAAAGAGTTCTCCGACGTTACGAAGAAACTGGTTCTAACCTACGCAGACCAGGAACGGGCAGAACCAGGTGTACCACAGCACGAGAAGACCGATATTTGGTGAACACCATGCTTCGAAATCGCTTTCTCACAGGAACTGAACTCACCAATCAGTTTCGACGCCTCGGAGGAAGTAACCCAAGTGCATGGACAGTAAGACTTCGGCTTGCTGAATCTAACTTAAAACCCCTTAGACCTGCAAACGGCCCTAAACTGGAGCGTGGGCATCGTATTTCGAGACTAAGATATGCCCAGAGCCACGTAAATTGGAGTATTGAAGATTGGTCAAAAGTTATGTTCTCCGACGAATCAAAATTTATGCTCTACAAGCACGATGGAAGACACAGAGTGTATCGAAGACCAGGGGAAAGATTCAAGCAAGCATGCATCGAAGAAAAAGTAGCCTACGGTGGTGGGTCTGTACTTGTGTGCGCCGGAATTTCTTCTGAAAGTCGCACAGAGCTGGTGATCATAGAAAACGGCTCTTTAACTAGCGTAAGATATGTGGAAGAAATCCTCAATGATCACGTTGGTCCATTTATGGTCAATTTAGGTGAGGATGCTATATTTATGCATGACAATGCCCGACCTCATACAGGTAGGATTGTGAATGACTACCTTCAAGAGATGAACATTACTCGTATGGAGTGGCCAGCGCGCAGCCCGGATATCAACCCGATCGAGCATGCTTGGGACGAGCTAGGCAGATGCGTAAAACAACGAAACCCTCCCCCAATCACGCTTCGTGAGCTCAAAATTGCTCTCACAGAGGAATGGGAGAATATTCCCCAAAATCGTATAAGGAACTTGGTGTACAGCATGCCAAACCGCGTAAACGCAGTAATGGAAGCACGAGGAGGCAATACGAAGTATTAAAATTCAAGAAAATCGTAATAAAGTTCAAAAATTTCATGTTTCCTATTTTTGTTTTAAGGAGAGATCAGCAGTTTTTTTCTTTATGTAATTTTGTGTTAATAAAATGTATGGTGACTCATATTTTTTTTACTTTCATTTAAGGAGTATTACATTGTCTATTAAATACAATTTATTGCATTAACCTATCATTTTTAGTTTCCGAGATTTTTAACATTCTTTAAGTGACCCGGATTCATTGCTCTCGAGTGTAGTTGGCGATTTAAAGATCTTCTGAAGAACCTTCCTTCCAGGAGGAGGCTTGTTCTCTTCTCTATGTGTACATCCACTGAGTTATATAAAGCTCAATTGAAACAACGACTTTGCTTTGCCTTGTCAGAGAACTAAGCCAATCAAAATTGCGCTTTAGGCAGTCAACTGCAGAAGCTGATTGCTTAATTTAATGCTAAGTCCAAGTTGACTGTATGAATATCAATATCCAAGCTCCATAACCGTGCTGGGATCGGTTTGAGTAAGAGAATCGTAAATTGTATTTTTTGCTTTTCTGAAGACGTTTGAACATTACTTACACGACGCGACGTAGGTAGGTTTACTTAATACCAACCAAAACTTGCAACGTACACTGACCATGAAAAAATTCCTATATAATATTCTTAGGCTGAAATGAACCAATAAGAAGCACTGATTAAAATCTTATCCTCATCGCGAATTATACTGACGCTACGTATGCGCGCAGCGAACATCGTAAGATGTTGGAGTGATAAGACAGGTGGGCAGTGGGTATCTACCTATATGTGTATATCTAGGTAGTATGTAGTATCTATAAATATAGTACGGTGCGAGTGCTCCGAATGTTTGTGTGATAATTTCTACGAAATATAATTTACCAAAGAACGAATTACTTACCTGTCACTTAGGTAGAGCAGGTACTTACTTAATCAAAATACCTTGTAAAAGAAATTAACAAAATCTAAACAGGCATAAAGTTTGTTTACAGAAACGAATGCATCCTCAACAAAGTTAAGTCTGCGCGTATCACTGTATCTTTCACCACTTTCGATTTTTACAAGCGCGACATCAATCGATTTATAACCGAAGCGTTGAACTTATAATGAGCTATGTCCGGAGCAAATGACAATGGTGAATGGGATCTAAAATAAATTCGCATTTTACAGTATTTGTTAGTTTCGCGTAGCATTGCAAAACGGTTTCATTTCTTCGGCTCCCCGTGTGGCGGTGGCGGCCGGCGACCGATGCATGTTATAAAGGCAAGAGAAAGCACTGCGCTCGAACAGTCGCGTCTACATCGGCCATTGCTGCGTTTCGGCCGTTTCGCGCCCTTTTATCACGTGCAATTCTTCAGTGTTGCAATTTATTGGACATTAATTTTGTGAACAAAAATGGAAATGAGGTAAATATTTTAAAAGCTTTTAATGATTTTTAATTTTATTAGTGTTTGATTCAAACGCCGCTTTGATGAGGTATTTTAATACCTATTTATCTGTTATTTTTTAAGCGTTTTAATAAGCGTTTATTAAGTTATCTTGCTTTGGTTAATTTTTATACGAGTTCATTAATAACACTCATCTATCAGTTTTCTCATGCAACACCAGTAAGAAATGATAACTTTCCCACGTTTGAACGCAGTGCAGTGAAATAATTACTATGTTACCTATGAGCCTGTCATCCATATTGTATCTAATTGTTAATTTTCTATTAGACTTACGTAATCTACTAGACGTATTTACCTACACTATATTTTTTTCTTGAAACAAATAAGAATTGGGACAATACAGAATTCATTTACTTACGTATGTAAATAATTATTGTATAAAATAAAATTATAAGTACTACGTATATTATTATAATTGATTCTTCAATCTACCTAGTCTTGCCATAAATACTGAAACAAGAAAAAAAAAATCTATTGCAAATAACATTTATTACTGTTACACCGCTTAGTTTAATACATAAATATAAAACAATTTAAAATATAAAAAGCTTAAACGAAGTGGTCTCAATTGGCTGCAATACAGTCCTTTAAACGTTGAGGCCAGTTATCAATAGAAGCACGCACTCTTTCCATGGGAAAATTCTTTACTGCCAATCGTACGGATTGTTATAGGGACATTTTTTTATGTAACTGATTAACGAGACGAGCTGGTCGTTTGCCTTATGGTAAGCAATACGCCAGCCCATAACAACAACAGCACCACCCAGAACTTTGTTTTGCAAAATCCTGCGCGGCGCTGCACTGCGCTCGTCACCCTGAGACAATTAGCTGTTGAATCTCATACTGCCCAGTAATTTCGCTGGCTACAATGCCCTTCAAACCGGAACACAGTAATGCATGCGCACTACTGCTTTGCGACTGAATAACTGGCAAAGCGATGGTACCAGACGGCCTCTCGCATACGAGAAACCTACCACCGGTAAAATCCAATTTATCATGGCGTTTAGAGCAAGCCGTACTCTCTAAGACTGACCATAAATTATAATCCAGCGGATTAATGTCGGGACTAGACGACGGCCAGTCTTCAGCTCTGATGAAGTCCGAAACGTTAGTTTCCAACCAAGACTGCGTAGACCGAGCTTTATGACCCGGCGCCGAGTCTTGCTGGAAGGACCATTCTTGGTTATTGAACATGGTGTTGTTAAGGGGCTTCACCACCTTCTCAAGAATGGTATCTTAATACACTTGTGCCAATGTTTTGATACCCTTTTCACAAAAGTATGGCTCAGTCACTCCTTCATAGCTAATACCCCACCAAACCATCACTGAAGTCGGATAGTGCCCACGTTGCACTCTGTCGACTAATTGGGAAGCTTCCTTAGAGCTTTGAACATAAATACGGTCATTTTGTTTGTTAAAATGTTGCTCAATTGTAAAAATTTTCTCATCAGAAACAAAATTTTTCTGTGACCTCCCTTTGCGTACCGCTTCAGTAGTTGTTTCGATTTTCCACCCTATTCTTTTTTAAATTATCAGTTAAGAAATGACCAGTACGTCTCTTATAGGCTGCAAGTCCTAAGTCATCTTTTAAAATACGCGACATGGTTTTAGGTGCTATCTTCATCTCCCGAGATAAAATCTTTTGCTTTCGGACAGGAGATCTTCGAATTCTTTCCCTTACTGCTTTGACTACCTTTTTCGTACGAACACTACGTGGACGGCCAGATCTTTTTCTGTCACAAACTGAGGAGGTCTCATTGTACCTACAAACATTTTACTAATACCAAGCGTATGGAGTGTTTTAAAAATTGCATTTGGCTCCATACCTACTTTGTGTAATGCAATCACAGCAATTCGGTTCTCTTTATCAACCCACTCCATTTTAATATAGCAAAATATTGTACAAAATGAGAAAACTCAATGAACAATCATATAAAAATGACAGATTCCAAATTTGAATGTAATATTATGTTTATTTTTAATTGTAACAGTATTTATGGCTAGGCGAAGTATACTCATACATTTATTTATTTATAATAGTTTTGCAGAAAAATGATCCAAGGAATGACTTAATGCTACTTATTTAGCATTATCTACCAGTCTATGATTAAAATTTAAAATTAGCAGGCCATAAAGTAACTATTGCGATACGGCAACCACACTTTAGTATATAGACTGTAATGTGCAGCAAGCATGCACCTTGGAGACATTAAAGAAGATGCAAAATCACAAATAAATACCTTAACTTCGACCGCGCAAGATTACTTCGGTCTGGTGACTAATGGGTCGAAAAACGGTCGGTCCTTTGATTATAAATGCACTTTCCTTATGCAATAACCTTTAAAGTATTTGCCCCTTACTGTTTTTCTCTTATTTATGAGGTTTAAAACCTTCTAAATTACCAAGGCATTCCTGACTTGATCTTTTTCCCTTGAGCTTTTTATTTTTTTATGTTACTAAGTGATGGGACGAGCAAGTCGTTCGCTTAATGGTAAGCGCCACGCCTGCCCATAACAATTTGCAGTGCCACCCAGAACTTTTAATACCTTAAAAAGCACTGCGTAGCACTGTTTTGCGCTCATCACCCCGAGACATCAATTTTTTTTCAGACTTGTAGACTATTTAACCGACTTCAAAAAGGAGGAGGTTTACAATTCGACGGTATGTTTTTTTTTTATTTTTTTTTTATTTTTTTTTGTGTGTTTGTTACGCGATTACTCCGCCAATTATGCATTGATTTCGATGATTCTTTTTTTGATTGGTAGGTAATATCTCAAAGGTGGTCCCATATAAATTTTATCGAAATTCATTCAATAGTTTTTGAAAAAAATAGCAAAAACAAAAAATATAAGTTTAATCTTCAAGTCGATTCTTGTTTTTTTCGTAACCAACTTTCTAAAGGTGGAGGTTTGTATTCGACTGCTTCACCTGCTTCACCCAGGGTTTACTTCCGGTGAGGGAACTCCTCAACGGTGAATAGTACAGACACAACATTTCGTAAATGGATTTAACCATAATAGCCTGTTCTAAATTCCATCATGACATGGCAGATACACCCAGGATTGACTTCCGGCGAGGGAACTCCTCAACAGAGAATAGGACAGACATGAAATTTTTTTGTACATGCATTTAATTGTGATAGTCCGTTTTAAACTTCGTCATGATGTGGCTTCTAGATCATAAAAGCTTGTCTTTAAAAACTTTTTGAATTAATTTAATTAAAACTTGTTTTTCACTAAAAAGGTTAAAATAAATTATTTTTCAAAAAAAACTAAACCGACTTCAAAACCACAAATAGGCACTCAAAAGTTAAAAATAAATTAATATAATTATCATAAGCGCTACCCACTCATATATTTGAAGTCGGTGCCAGCCAAGTCTAAAAGTTGCATGGACCAATATTTGGTCCATGGTAGTAGATAGATACTACCTACAAGTAGTACTTACTATATACATAGTATCTATCTGTTACCTATTAGACTTGGCTGGCACCGACTTCAAATATATGAGTGGGTAGCGCTTATGATAATTATATTAATTTATTTTTAACTTTTGAGTGCCTATTTGTGGTTTTGAAGTCGGTTTAGTTTTTTTTGAAAAATAATTTATTTATTCTAAAGCTTTATCCAATTCCAATATTTTGATCGATAGGTATCTATGACTGTTACCTTTCAGTTTCAGTCATACCTAGAATGTTTGGAAATGCATTGTGTTGAGAAAGCCTGCAATATAAGTCGGAACTCTAGACTTGATTCAAGGCTTCAGGCTTCAGGCATTTAACATAAAAACCTATATTATGGATTTGTTTACCTAAACCAACGTTTCACGCTGATTTCGGTTACATTTGAAATTCATAAGTAAGTGGTTTAATACCTATCACCATCCAGCTTTCACGTACATGATGTATACGGAAGAGGCATTTTCATCGTGTAGGTACTGTATATATTGTTATATTATTAATATTATGTGTTCTTGTGGCAGAGGCGTTTTACCTCACTATTAAAATGTACTACGCCACGACGCCGACCGACGCGACGTATCTACTACAAATATAACCAATAAATCCAATAAACGTTTTCTCTATCGTAAATGGGCTGGCTGGCCTATACCTAAACATAAAAAAAGTAAGTAACTGAACGGGTTAACTACAGTACGAAGTACACAAAACAATAAAACATGCAAGTCTAGTGGACTTTTAGTTTACAATGAAACAGAAGCAAACAAGGTTTTTCGAAAATAAAAAATAAATACGACCACCGGCCGGGACTTGAACTTGCATCACAAACTTCCCTCAGCGCGAGAAGGGCTTTGCCCAATTGAGCTACGGTGGTCAAGTCGAGTGTCAAATTTTTCCTCCGTTATTTAACCGTCTGTTAAGTGTTTGACAGCCGGTGATCGTATTTTCCGAAAAACCTTTTTTGCGCTTGGCATTCGTTAATGATTCATATAAATATAATAAGAAACAGAAGCAATTTATCCCTTATCCACCCACAGCAGTTTTTAACACCCAATCTGTCACCATTACGAGCGTGAAGCCTCATTGAAGAAAGCAGTCGTATTACGTAACACTTCGTAACTTAAACAAGTTCAACTCTGCATATACCTACTTTGTATGCTGCCTACGCAGTTGCCGCCAGGTTTACATACGAGTACAATGCAAACTTAACGTGGAAATAGTTAGGTGCCGTTATTGTAGTTTTATTACTTGTCTACTTAGTTGTCTATCAAGTGGGCAGCTTTATGTCTAGTCTTTTTCCGATACGGTGGTAGAGTCATTGTAATAATTGACGTTCATAAGTGCGTCTGTGACGACAAAATTGAAATAAAGAACTTTTGATTGATTGATTGATTGATATGACAACAGATATTATAAATAAAGTTCAAGTTCAAAAGTTCTTTATTCAATTATGAACGTCAATTATTACAATGACTCTACCACCGTATCGGAAAAAGAACCACTACTGAAAAGATACGGCAAGAAACTGAGGGGCATTGTTTTGTAAGAACTTGTTACAATGTTTTATCTTTGTTTTTGACAATATTATATTTCTTATGTGTCAGTACTTGGCAGAAGTAGAATGTTCCATGCATCTTTGTCTTCTATGTGTCCTTAATACTACCTATGTGCATTAAGTGCGACTCTGTGAAATGGCCATCAAATAACTTCTATACCATTCGGAATATAAAGTACCTACTTCGTATATACCTACTTTTCTTATATTTGTCGTTTGCCTCGGAGACTTCTTTTCTTCCTTCATTCCTTACTCCAGTTTCTCTATTGAGTAACGACATTATTGAGGACTGAGTCATCGTGATCTGTTTATGCACCCAACATCTAGACAATGGCACTAAGCTCGCATCCCTTGTAGTATTTTCAGATCAGTGGCTCGCACTTTAGCATAAAACTTCCACTGTGTAGACGTAGCTTTGGTGCTAAAATCGTCCTATGAGGGTTATTTGTAATAATTAGCCTATGTAATGAACTCTTTTGTCTCCGGGTTATGACATAATGCACGGCGGCGTTGGCAAACACGGAGTGTGCTTTGTTATCGAGTATGAATGCAATTTTCACGGTCCTACTGTAACAGACAGCACCTAATGTTGCACACTGACGCTGACCTGCTTTTCAGGAGTACCTACATTTTGTGACCGTGAATTGTCTGCCATGTTACACTCGTAGTTACATGCCATAGAATAATCTAATGAAATAAGTATGTACACGAACCCCTCATGCTTATATAGATATATTTAGTAATTATGTAACTGAATTAGGGATTGCAATCTCGCAGCTCATTCAATCCCACGAGATAGACATGCGGGATTACCCAATCCCGCATCTTTGAAATTATGTTATAAAATCAAATCAAAACTACAGATTTTTGTGTAAAAATCAACTTTTATTAAACATTTCTTATATTAAGCAACAGACATTATTTGTTTTCTATTAATTAGGTAAGTAAAAGTAATTAGTAATCTGTTTTCTTAGATTCATCTTTAAGTGTTTAGCATTGTTTAATTTTACCCTTACTCCTAACAACAGTTTTATATTTTTATTTATTTCTGTGCAGAACGGCACCGTCGCACTCGTGCTACTCGCGATTTACGCGAAAGTTTTAGCGACAAATTTTTATATTGCGGGTTCCGCGGGTCCATGCTTTGAAGGTGCGGGATCTAGCAGATTAATAAAAGCAGCGGGATCCCGCGGGAATGCGTGATCCCGTTTTACGGGAATGCAATCCGTAAACTGAATACCTAATGTTTATTAAACCATTATTTCCAGTAAATTTTAGAATATGCTCTTTATAGCATTTTGGTTTATTGGCTTAGGAAGCTGTATGAAGGTTTTGCGGTTATTCCTGGCAATTTCGCCACGCTCAATCCAGATCTGCCAGAAACTCGCATGTATTACATTAGCATTGGTATGAATAAATGCGAAGCTTGCGAAAGCATAACAAGAGTAGCAAGTTTTCAATTTTCACACAGCTTCTCAATTGCGTAATAGTCTGGGACGATATCTCGCAGATCTTGTTTTATAAATGCAGCCTAAGCTTATATTAGAACATGTAGAATTTATTGAGATTCTTTCATGATTATGAGCATTAATGCATCTGATAGCATGATGAGTTAATTAAAAGCAAATTAATTTAATTAAAAATAGCAGGTCTAATTAAATTTGAATACAGAGTTTAATGGACATTACTGATGAAAGATAATTATGAATTTGGGAGGTTCAATTGGAGCTTTTGACTGTAACTCGTAATGTCAAAAACTGAATTTTCATAAGCCAAAAATATAATAAGATTGGTGGAGGGAACGTAAGTCTAGTAAGTAATAGTTAGTGTTCTTTGGTCTTGGCGAGGTTTCGGATTGAAGAATTTTATTTAGTTTTACCTAGTGCAGGATCTGCACTCTCGCTGTCACTGCTATATTTCCAAATACTTACCTAACAACACAGAATAAATAAAAAAACCAATACAGCATCAGCACTATCAACTTTTAATATAAGGTAGGTATTTTTTCGCTTTATATATATCGCTTTAGCTATATCATTTATTACCCTTTTTTTAATTTTACATATTGGGTATATCTCTAACTATTCAATTACTAACTCTACTTTTTGCTTTGCGTGTGGAACTTTCAGCGTGCTTGTAATTCATAATCGTTATGTTACTGGACGTAATTATTGATTAATTAATAAAATTTTACTTCGAAATGCCGGGAAACAGCGCTGAAGTTATGAGTCATGAATTTCTAAAGCAATGACCCAAAAACAATCCAATTTGTGGAACGGTAATGATGACACCGCTCGATTGTTTTGGTGGGAGGAACTATGATTAAACGTCGGAAGGAAATTATCCTGTTGTTGAAGAATCGTTTCCCGGATCCATTATATACAAGATCCAAGATATTAAAAAAAGAGTGATTCAACATTGATTTCATTTAGACTTTTTGGTGGGAAGTGAAAAGTGATACAGTTCGATTTTGTTTTATTTTCCAAACAAGTGTTATTTCCGGTGATCATGTTTTTTTTATATAACTGAATGACGAGACGAGCTGGTCGTTTGCCTGATGGCAAGCAATACGCCAGCCCATAACAATAACAGCACCACCCAGAACTTTGTTGTTGCAAAATGCTGCGCGGCGCTGTACTGCGCTCGTCACCCTTAGACATTATCATGTGTAATATCGGTGGAATATTATTAACCATTATGTATTTGAAAACATGCACGAGTGTATGTAAATGAAAAAAAATAGAGAAAGACATTTATTTTTATGTTCTCCCAAAAAGTCCACGGATAGCATGAATAAAGTTCCACCACTTTATTGAAGCAATAGGAATGATTTTGATTTTGACTACAATACGAAAGAAATCATTTTGATGTTTTCAAACTATTAGATAATAACGACGTAAGACAAGGCGGTATGGTCCTGGAGACTTCAACCTGCCCAAATGAGCAATTTAATTAAAAAAATATATATTTTATTTAAGCCATGATGTGGGTACCTACGTCATGGCTTCGAATTATCCAAACAAACATTTAAACCTGACATATATCTACCAACTTATCTTAAAGTACGCAATTAAACTTACGAAACAAAATCTTTGAACCAATTTGCGATAAAGTGTGAATTAAATTCACAATGGCCGATAAATTTGGCTTGGGCAATGCGCACGCGATGCTGATCGCGCCCCATCAGCGTTGACACTGACACACATGTCAGATCATCAAGATCTATAGATCTACGGTGATGGAACTAGATCTTGATGTCAGAGTAATCGAACGTGTAATCTTGACATGATTCCGAACGGTTAATGCTTTTCTTAATGCCGGATATTGCATAATTGGAGTAATTGGTTTCTAATTTCTATGTTGACATTTATAAGTTTCCCAACCGCACATATAAGTGCTAATTTATCAACAGATGATATTTCTGTACGTGTTACAGCATAGAAGTAATTTATAGCATAGGTAGGTAACATCGAATATCATAAAAATTTAATGAAATCGTTCAAGTCGCAATTATGAACTTATTACAACTTACATCAGTTGAATGACATCATTTTTAAAAGCAGAATTCGTACTCCAAGATTCACATCGAAATCCTGTTTGTAAATACAGGATTATGCACAAGGAAAACCATATCAGGGATTGAAAGTTCATTCCACTTTCAAATTATCACCTCCACTTTTAGAACTCTACATGCCAATACGGGGGGTCTTAAATAAGGGCATTGACTTGACACTGGCAATACATTCTTGAAGACTTGGAGATATATCATATCCCTAAAGAATACAATACGAGGCAGTTTGGGTTAAGTGCGTGGGCAAAGATCTTTACCGATAAAGGTTTTTCACAAAGGCTTTAGCAAATTTTTATGTTGTGTTATAGTATAGATGGCAAACCATTGTAAATGACTTACAATATTTTAGGTACCTACTACTTCATTGTTAGTTATAAGAATTTTAGGAAACCAATGTCTTGATTCTAGGAAGAGAGAGGTTCAAGATTGTGACAAAATGTCTGCACTACGTATTATGTTAATATAACACCCAGTTTAGATAAAGAAATAGACTCTACATAAGATAAAGTCAAATAGTAAACCGTTCAACAATATTTTAAAGAGTTTTTACGGATAGCCATGTACCAACGTACCGACCTACTAGGCACTTAGGTACCCATATCTAAATTGGTAGGATCCGATTGTGCAAATACCTATGGAGGTATCTATATGCAGATTAGCTAGGACTTATTACAACGCTGTAGGAGGTGAGGTGACACCGATTACACATTGTGAAAGCTACCGAGTCCTTGCCCTAACAAGCACCAGAGTCATGCATGTCATTCGTGGACACGCTTTGGACACCTGCAAGGGACTGCGAACATTCAATAAACTTGTTTCAAAAACTTATATACTGTAAGACTTATAGACCTTATTGCAAAACACGTAAGGGTTACGTTTCTTATGAATGTAATGTTGAATTGCATGGGTGCGCCTTGTAATCGGTCACACGTCTAGAGCACTGCAAGTAGTCCACGTGTCGCGGTCTCATGCGTGTGCACATATTATATGATATCTAACGGCTAACGAGTACTGTGACTTGGTTGTATTCTACATCCCTCAAAGCGCTCAGCTGCTCAGCATGAGCTACCATATTTGATGAGATCAAAACCATCAATCTCAAAGCACTAGATTATGGAACTCGTATTTTTTTTTAAAACCCTAAGCAAGATGATTTTTTTATTAATTGTATTTAGGATATATATGCTAAAATTTCTTAAATGACCAACCTTATTACCTTATCAATAATAAATTTATTGATAGAAACAATAGAAAATTAAATTTTAAGATTTTGCATTTCGTTACTTGGGATCTCTTATTGCTTGCAACACCCCACCCCAGTCAGAGCAACCTATAACTAACATGTCTAGGCAGCTGCGATATCTAAGATTTATGATGACGAATTGCCTTAGATTACGTAAATTTGAATATAAATGGAGTATTTTATTTTTTAATTTACAACTGAATTATCCTAACCTCAGCGCTACAAAATGAGTTATTTGACTTTACTCTAAGGTTTATAAATTCCGTAAATAGTAAAGAAAATCTATAAAGATGCCGTCATTACCTTTTCAATTGCAACTTCTTTATAATGCTCATCGCACAAAGCGTAAATTCTAGAGAAAGATTCAGACGTTTGAAACTGAATTCCGTACTCTAGTTCCACAGAGCTTTTTTAGACTCAGCCACAATAAGTAAGAATCAGAATAATAGTAATTACGATGTAAATAACATTAATTCATTCTCACCTCTCTCCTCTCGAATAAGGCAAGTCATAGCATAATTATGCAAAGTCTGAGACATAAGCAAGTCTGCCGTATTCGCCAATATTATTTCATCGGATCGGACATCGCATCCGCAAATCAAACAGCGGCCAGAAGCCGTGTTTGCGGACGTTCGCGTGCTGACGCGACATTATCCGGATTTCACTTTCGATTGCGTAAGGAACTCAAGTTTATCGGTTCAGGATAGTGGAGCTCACTGCAGACCTAGCTTTTAGTGTCGTATTTCTTATCAATACAGTACTATATGTAACACCGACTTAACGAAGCTGCTGTGTATATCTAATGTAAAATCACTGATAGAACAACTTGGATACTTTTAGTGCCGCAGCATACATAGATTGCCCACAGAAAAGACAGCAATTTGATGATTTAAACTTTGGGGAGAACTGCCTACTGAGTCACAGTTCACATTTGTGTACATAGCAGAGTCTGGACTGCTTTATAATTTATGTAAAATTTGGTCTCATGATTGTAAGATTATGTTTCTATTATGTCATTGTATTCGTAGAGTAAGAAGTAATTTAAGAGTTCTGGGTGGTGTTGCAACTGTTATGGGCAGGCGTGTTGCTTACCATCAGGTGAACAACCTGCTCATGTCACTTGTATAAAAGTTAACTAGTATACATTTTATCAAAAAATAAACCGACTTTAATTCTGCTGTATCTTCGAAGTCTAAGGTCGAATATCGATAAAATTTATATTGGACTACTTTGTAGCTATATTGAACCCAACTCAAAAAGAATTTTCCATATCGGTGAATGACGGAGTTATGACGTAATAAACATAAAAAAATACAGTCGAATTGAGAACCTCCTCCTTTTTTTGAAGTCACA
Organism: Petrophora chlorosata; assembly: GCA_951640565.1. Lineage (NCBI taxonomy): Eukaryota > Metazoa > Arthropoda > Insecta > Lepidoptera > Geometridae > Petrophora > Petrophora chlorosata. Next base: position 18,771,389 of record OX621191.1, on the reverse strand, counting down.
ATTTATAGTTACAATTTTAGTTAGGTACCTACTCATGGTATAATATAGTTTAGAACACCACTGAATCAGGAAGTCAAGGCCCAGCAATTAGGTGTAACACCGTAACAATTTGTAACTTCCGTAAGCACTTGCCAATAGCCAGATTGACACCCAACTGTTGCCATCACCTATTGCAAAACGCTCACACATTGAGGAATGACACTATAGAGTCCTCGACAGCGTAACACTTTTGGAAAGCAATAGTTTTTTGACAGTAATTTTGGAGTGTTTACCATACCTATGAAAAACTCTCCCATTCGCTTGAATGAAAATATAACGTGTTCTGCGTTGCATTGCAGCCACTATAACTTCAGAAGTTCGTGGTTGGTCTGTAAAAGGTAGGACATCTGTACTATTCTGTACCCCAGAGTGAAGAATAGGGAAATAGGGAATATGCATATGTTGTCGAAAAATCTAGAAATTACTTTTTATGATAGACTCCTGTAAACAGATCAAAAGGTGAAGGTCTCTTTTAGGTGGCCGAGTAATGAATACATTCTAGCGTGGCCACAGAATAATAGTATAGATTTCCTACCTTTTACAGACCAACTACCTACGACTTTCTGAAGCTATAGTGGCGGCGATACAACTCAGAGCTCGAATGACATTGCGGTAACTACATTTCCTTACGGTATGCTTCTTATGCAATCATTAATATTTTGTTGTTAACCAGGTTTTATCTAGGATTAAACCAGTCAGGTAAATAAAATAATCAAATAAAATATATGACACATTTATACAATATACATACATTAATTATTTCCATACAGGTAAAATTTACAATAGAAGAACTAGTATTTTGACATAATTTACAAGACTGCAGCACAACTGATACTTAGGATATAGGTAGATAGATAAACACAATGTTAAAAAAAAACACTTGAAGTATTCTAAATAGCACAGTGTCTCAGTTAAATGTCATACTGTCGGAGTAGATCACAGACGTACCTATGAAAGTCAATTATTACATTGACCATACCACCGTATTGGATAGCAACTGAAAACTGAACTTATTTACAACATATGTTCTTAAATAAGAGGCGAATGCCTTTACTATTAAAACAATTCTACTCTCTTCTTACTAAACTTTAACTTTTTAATTTCAAATTAAATAAAAACTATAATCATTAACTACTTTTATTACCTATATCTTAATTAAATGGTTTAAGAATGCACAATTTTAATACATTTAACATTTTACACAAATATGCAATTTGTTACCCGACGTAATGGGAACTGAAATGTTTATACGATGGCCACACTGACACACGAAACTGGTCAATGTTGTTTTAACAAAATAACACCGAAAACTGAATATATCAAGCCAAATGCAGGTTCTAATTGTCGAACCCGATGTATAGTTACATCCACATAAATTATAGTTACCGAAAAACATCAATAAACACAAGAAAAACACAAACGTTTGAAAACTTAATCTTTCAGTACAATTTTCACTTCACCATGAATGGAACACCCGAATATTTTTTCACATTTAATTCTAAATTGTTTCTAGTACATATTCACAAAGATTCACTTAAAAATAATAAAAAATACCACAACACAAATTAAAAAACCACAAGCCGACCCTGCCGGGCCACTATTTTGACTTAACATGTCATGGCCAATGTTAAGAAAATGGGTTACGCGATAGAGACAATATGATAATAGTTCTACCTCGTTCTTTATAAGAGCCTGTTGTATAGCGCTATCCTTTTTTAGGTCGGAAAACTTCGTAATTATCCTTCTATAGTGTAAGACCTCAATGCGCTCACATAATGTTCCGAGACATCTTACGGAGCCGTATTCTTTATCAATCAACAAGATAATTGATAATAAAACTTTTAGTGTACAACCAATCGAGTAAAGGTTTTTAGGTTGCCATTTAAATGGTACCTATCTAGGCAGGTACTATAAATCTGGGAGTACTGCCAGTGTTTCTGACCTCATGTCCTTTCAATATTTTTATAGACATTATAGGTATTACCTGTTATTGTGATAAAGGCTACCGCTTCTCATACAATAATTTTCAAACTTTTTTAAAGCATAGAATAGAGTAGAGTTGAAGAAAATCCTGCCTATTTTGAAAATAAATAGAGACTCTTATAAGAGTTATAAGAGCCTGAACCTAGAGGTCTTTATTACTGAAAACAAAGAGCATTTGAGCTATCTTTAGGCCTTTAATGGTCTATGGGTTGTCTAATTGCTTCTCCTTGTAAGTAGTTAGTTTAGTTTTAGTAAGTAGAGTATAGAGGTTGAAAATAATATAAGATATCGAGATATACCTCTATATCTAAGCCTTAGGCTTGGCACCATGCCAACGTTATGGTTCCTATCGAGCTGGTTTTTATGTGTTTGTTTTTGACTTTTTTTCACAAATTTCCAACGTCAAATAAACAATAGCAGTAAATATTGGCGAATATTGTGGAAACAAATATTAAATTCTCTAGCACTGATGTTGTAATGGCTCGGTCGTGGGCCGTGCTCCAATGTTGCGTTATACTTGACAATGAAATGAGCCGGGTGTCACGATGGCGGATACTCACGAACGGCGCACGCGCAATCAAACGCACCAAGCTAACACGAGCTATTAGTTTCATACCATAGGTCATTCCGATTATGGTTAGGAGCATGAAAAACGCAAACATTCCTTTCTGAACACACATTAAACGAATATAATACATATAATGAAACATTGATTTTCGAGCTTTCTCAACTTTTGTCTACTTAGCCATCTTATGACTTATGAGTTCAGGTACCTACCTACTTAATTCTCATAACTTTTTCGTGATTAGGTAGGTACTACTTGCAGATGTTTGCTTGAAACTCTTAAAAATTCTTGTCTCAAAACCCTAACAAAAGTTTACTTCAGTCAGAATCAATGTGCTTTCCACGTGACTTGTGGCGAAATTACTAACTATAGCTATATGTTACTATAGCTATGTACATGTTATTGTATTGTATAGCAAAACAATTCCATACGCATGTTTTCACTATATATTTATCCGATGTAGATTCTTATGACCAGGAACTACTTTAAGTAAATACCTATCGGTACACACCAAGTTACATACTGTACTGCTATAATAAGCATTGAATAATTTCTGATTCAGCCTTGCCGATAAGACACAGCCTACAACCTAACATTCCTATTACCTTAGTGTTCTGTTTACCAAAACCTCGTCATAGATTTTATGACCCAAATCAAGTTATTATTTAAGCTACCTACAGTTTCATTTCGTATTGCGTCGAATACGCAAGTTTCCATTTCACGAATGGATGATTTCGATGGAGAAAGCAATGGAATGCCGCTCTATTTCGATTGTCAATATTATAAAGATTTCAGCTCTATTTGTTATGTTTAGCAACGATGAAAAATAGCAATTCTTTAACAATATACTAACCTAGAGTAGTCATATATATATGTATTTAGATATTATATTTTATATCTTGTGTAAGCCCTTAGTATATCTATTATAATATATCTTCTATCACCGTCGTCTGTTTATGTTTCGTTATTCCTCTCTATCCGAAGGTTGTCTGGAAGAGATCGCTTTGAGCGATAAGACCGCCCATTGTTACACCATTGTAATTCAATTCAATTTATTTTATTTTATTTCAAATCAAATCAAATCAACAATCAAACAATCAAACCAACAATCAAATCAACAAAATTAAAACTGTTAACCAATTACATAAACAACCAATTACGTAAACATTTAACTTGTACTTAATTTCTATGCTTAAGGTGAATAATAAAGTGTTTATCTATCTAGAGTAGGTAATATTTCAGTGAAAAATTAATTAAGTAATATCGCTGTTTTAACAATCCAAGATGAGTTACATGATTTTGAAAAGTGGATATACTTACCTACATTGCTGGCTTCTCAACTTAATTGGCGAAAGTATAGTGAAGATATTGAAACAGTGAAAGATACAGATACGATGAAACAACACTCCTTTCTCTCTGCCTTTGGTGGTGGAATGGTCATAGCGTACTTACCTATAATATTTATTAAAATATTTATTGATATAAGCGAGGACATACAAAATAAGCAATTATATTTTCCATTGCACGTAAATTACACGCAATTGCAATTAATATTTGCAAATCAAGCACGTTTCAGCAATAAAACATTCGATTTGTAAAGGCCAGGTTCAATATCTGCTCCTGATCCGCCCGTAATAATAATAAACTACTTTTGAATACAAAAGTTCAATTGTACAATTAAGTTTTACCTTTTACATTGTTTTTCACACCAAGTAATTGTCGACGTAATATCATCATCATCTGTCCATCACGTTCCCACTGCTGGGCCTTCTCTCATATCAAGTAAGGGCAATAATCCAACAAGCTGGCCCAGTGCGGGTTGGTGGATGTCGCATGTCCTTGAATTTTTGTGATCATTTCTTGGCCATGTCGGTTTCCTCACGATGTTTTCCTTCAACATTTTTAGAGCGAGTGTTAAATCCGCACCTGATCAAAATAGGTGGTGCGGGGCCAGCGGGATTCAAATTCGGGTGCGTTGGATCGAAAGTCGCACGTGCTACCACTGAGTCACACTCGCTCCCGAAGTAATATAATTATATTATTTTTTATAAGACCTACTTGTTACCTTACCGAACCATACATGTTTTTATGATAAAGTGGTTTTGAAATTCACTCCAGCCGGTTTCCCGTGGAAGGGCTTTAAAAATGAGTATTTTGTATATTTGGTCCATGTGGTATTACCAAAAGGTGTCGCTATTATTTAGCTAGACACATTGAACTACGCATGTCAGTCGTATACGTGTAGTAGTGCTTTTGTTATTCAATAATCTTCCCAATACTTAGGAATCAGAAATATTGTACTTGGCGCAAATTTTGGTACGTTCTGGAATGAAACCGAACTTGTACTATTAAGTCTTCTGGTGACTGAACACTGAACCTGTATGTAAATGTCAGACCCTATCTAGGTACTTTACTTTATTCGGCATCATGATGAACTCAAACCAGACGAGTTATCGATGTTGTCATAATGGTAATATATTCGGTCATCTCGCAAGAGTAAAACCCGGGCAATGGAACAACAACTTTCCGTACTTAATTATTGTATAAATACCGCGACCGCACCCTTGCCAAGTGTCGTAAGACTGACAACACTGCGCTGATATGTGATAATGTACTTCATATGGCGCAGGCGCAGGCGGCCTACATCTGCTGTCGATTCAAATCATGTTAAAATTACCGCTCAATTTATGGACACGATCGATCAAAGCATTGCTCGCTCCACTCCGCGGTAGGTCAAAATTTCAATATATCCACGCATTACTAAGGAGGTAGTGTTAGGTAAAAAAAAAATATATGGATCGGAGTAGTTATCAAAGAAGTTGTACACACTCACAAGCAATATTGAGGTACCTACTTTTAATTAAAGTTTTGTTTACAATAACGTAGTTGCTAATGTTTCCATCCTATCTAAGTCGATCAATTTCTAGGCGCCTCCACATCAAATCCCGTTTTCAACAACTTGTTTAAATTTCTTTGGCTTCTTTTGGCTTTTTGCGTACATTGAGCTGCGCATTTGGCTTAGTTATTCGTACTTGATTACGACCACATTCTTGTTATAGAGCCTTTGACAACATAAGTGCAAGTAAGAGAGCTAAATTAAGGTATCTAGACACAATGTGGTTAGGATTTAATGAACCAAGTTCTATTGGTCTCATGAAATATAATTATATATCCGAAAAGGAGAAATACTGGAATATATTCGCCCAGTCTCTCTTAAACTTTATCTATTGAGGTTTTGTTGAATTATTACGAGTTTGAGTAAAATACGTAAAACCTAGTTAAGTAGGTATATTGTTGTTGTCATATTGTATTTTATGGGTGTTGGGTCAACGAACTAAATCGATATAATCACAGCTGCTCGAAATCAGTGTGGTTAGGTCTCTAATGGACTCAATTGAGTTCCAACAAGCACCTGCGTCATAATCTCCGAACCAGTTCCACTCCACTGTCATCAAATTAAATCGGCATGACTGCAAACGTTACATAACGCAGGGCCAGTGCTGTGCTGAGTCCATTTTGGAGAAATTGCTTGATTACGTAAACTTCGCACATGCTTTACACGCTGCAGGCATTTGTGTAAATGTCGATGTGTTGTCATCGTTTTCCGTAATTCGATTTGATACAAACACGTTTATTTTAACTTGCCGGCTTCTTTAGTGCCTAAAATGACGGTATTTTGCAGTGTTACGTAAAGTTATGGACCTAGAAAATTGTATGACGCGATACATAATGAAGTTGGTCGACTAATTTTTAATGATGAGGAAGTCGCTTCTTTTATAGAATGGCACTTATAATCATCCGTAGTTTGATAGTGTTCTATTTTAGAATTGATAAATCAAACACCTGTGAAAATGAACAGACTCCTACAAATGGCTCTAGTACTCGACCTAATCAATCAGGATTATTAAATGTCTACACTCTACTCAACTCTACAAGTTAGTTTATATCAATTTTCTTCAAAATACATATTTTAATACATTTTTTTCTATATTGTTCCAGGTGGCTTTATTTAATAGCGTTAATGGTGATAGGCGCAGCCGTCGCTTCTGAAGAGGAGGATAGCATACCTGACGTGGGTGTGGACGAAGACGACGAGGAACTGGCTCTCGACCAAGAGGTACAGACAGATATTTCTCTAAGGATTTTGAACATCCAGCGTGAATAATAAGTGCCAACGCACATTAACCCGATGTCATAATGACCAGTTTGGGATTAGCTTCCCTGTGATACCTTGTTATTGAAATCGTTATGCGACGTGTTACTAAAATATAGAGTGACTGTGGCTTAGTGGGAGAACGTGCGACTTTCGATCTGACGCACCTGAGTTCGAATTCTGCTGGCCCCGCACCACTGACTATCTTATGTGCGGATCTATAACACTTGCTCTAAAAAACGGTGAAGGAAAACATCGTGAGGAAACCGGCATGTCCAAGAATTTATCACAAACATTCAAGGACATGTGACATCCACCAACCCGCACTGGACCAGGGTGGCGGACTATGGCTTATAGGTACTCTCTATGAGAAAAGGCACCTGTCCCAGCAGTGGGAACGTGATGGGTTGATGATTATGATGATGACTAAAATATACTGGACATATTTATTGATTATGATTGACTCTACCTATAGCAAAGTATCGCCAGTATAAAAGAGTTCAACGCGCACCGGTTTCTATTTCAGTCTGAAACTGTTAGATGCCCTTGATTTAAAAATATCGCAATAGATTAGTTACGAGTACGAAATCACAGCGTATACTTCTTATAAATACATTAGACCGTGAGAATACGAGTGAAGTGATAAACAACTTGAACAATTGAACAAACAATAATGTATCCCATACAAAAGACATCAACGCGCGCGCCTAACAAAGTGCACACCTATCTGAAATTCTCATCTTCGTAATTAGTAACTATAATTATTTACGATACAACATGTTTAGAAACGAGATGACGAGACAAAGATAAGATACTCGTATCAACATTAACCAGTTCTTATTCTTATTCAAAGAGGGCGATAAGTCCTGCACTGACATCCCACATGGGGTGTATTGTGCATTTCCCCCGCCAGCATCTACCCAAGCCATCCCAACTCTTTGAAGTAACAGAGTGCGGCTTTGGGGCGCTGGCATTAACCAGTTACCATAATGATATAAATATTTTAAACTAAGAGCGCGCGAGAGAAACGTAGAAAAATAGTCGCGGAAATATGTAGTTAAACATATAACTTGTGTAAGATTTAAATCAAATTTTACGAGCTAACTTACTAAGTAGAACATTTAAGATAGCTCGGTAGCGTCCGGTAATTAACCAGCATCACGATTTTATCGGCTCCATCGACACACGATTCGATACTTAGTATCGATATCGAAGACATTACGCGTTCACTTCTCTGTCTACTTACTTACTCCATGAATTACTTTAAGAATGGGCTGTAGATTGATTCAATATCTCTTTAACTTTCAATGGGCTATATCGGAGCTATCTTACGTCTGAACTGAATCTAAAGGCGGTATTTTTTTATAACCTTCATTGAAATAAACCAATCAAAATTGATGGATACAATTTAATATTTTATGTTCTTTTTTAATAAGCCTTCTGAATTTTATGACTGGTATAATCAGATCTTTATCGATACAATGGCTTACCTATATTTATTGCTTGGCCAGCTTTCTTCTGGCCTTCTTCTGTCTTCTGATTTAAATTGTTTTCTCTAAAACGTTTATTCGGGACCCAGAGAGAAAGTATTCTGCAGCTCATGCATCTAGCAGAATCTCTTGATATTTTTTTAATGCAACTTAGTTATGAAACGAGCAAGTCGTTCGCCTGACGGTAAGCGACACGCCTGCCCATAACAAATGCAGTGCCACCCAGAAATGTTAATGCCATAAAAAGCGCTGCATAGCACTGCATTGCGCTCATCGCCGCGAGACAATATTAAGTCTCATATGCTTAGTAATTTCGCTGGCTACAATGCCCTTCAAACCGGAACACAGTAATGCTTGCGCACTACTGCTTTGTGGCAGAATAACAGGCAAAGCTGATCGATACGAAAGCTTACCTATAGCTATAAAATGCCGTACAGCTGTTGCTATGGTTGATAATACGAAGGGAAAATAATATGCTATTTCCCGGCAACCGGCAATCCGCTACCGAGCTAGAAGCGGCTCGTGACCGACATCGAGTGTTACAATCTCGTTCGTTACAAGCTCCGATGCAATTTTTCTAAACCATTTGGCGGCAATGTCCGCCGCAAGGCCGCGAGAGTGAAAGTCGAAAGCAAACTAATTAGTTTTTGTTTTTATTTCTTCCTTTTGTATGACTTTTATCGGATTGGTGCATGTATAATGGATATTTATGTAAGTAAATATATTATAATATAATGCCGACGTAATTAATAGGTATCTACCATATTAAAACAATGGAGTTCACCAGTCTGTCTTTTAATTTTTTGAGCTATGTATCGCTAATTTAGTAGAAACGAATATAACTTAGCTAAGTAGCTATAGCTTGCCTACACAATAAAACGTGAAATCATATGATGCTCACAAATTGTTTCTAATTTTACACGGCGAGGCGTAAGTATAATCCATTGATCTACATTTCAAGCATCTACCTAAACACTTGCTTCGTTTGCGCAATCGCGTGAGAAAAATGCAAAGATCGCACGATTCTTTCCACGGATGAAATAGGCGCGCACGTGCATATAGCATAACATTAATGTATCACGTGTGTGAATTTGTTCTTTAGTGCGCCCAATAGGCAACAGCATTGTAATAGTATGCCGAAAGTATACATACGTTAAATCCGAAATAAGAAATAGCGAAGATGGATTGATAGACCAACGCATTTATGTAAGTACCTAAGATAAAATATGTAGGTAAGGTAGGTGCTTAAAAATATTTCAATGTCTAACATATCTAGTAAAGGCGTGATCACAAAGGATTATAAAGAACCAATGTAGAGTACATTTGTTCTGCTAATCGCTAAGTGGGCGTAAAAAAAATTTGTTAGGTATAGTAGGTACCTATATATGTGGGTAGTTGTAAAAACGTAGGTACCTACGTACTACTACCCACATGACACATTTCCTTGATTAATTAGACATGTTAACAATCCTCTCTCCCGGATCTTCACGATGATATAATTCCCGAGCGTAATGTGGCATAATTATATAGCGTCGCGTCGTTTCGCACGAATGCGTTCTTATGAACGTGTTAGGTTAGGTAGCCGCCATTTTTTATAACCTCAACATTGTACACGTTTAAGCCTTTATGTGTCGATAATTACGTAAATTATGTAATTGTGTATTGAATGGCTCGCTATTATTAGGAAGCGCTTTCACAATAAGTAATCGATGAGGAAAGACAGTCAAAATTGGTTTAATATACTTTCTCATTACGGCTCTAGTTACAGTTCATTATCAGTTTTATTTGTGTTTTACGAAATCAGTAGTCACCACAGCGATGTCAATTGATTTATGATGCGGTTGACAATAAATAATATTAAACAATTATTTTGTACCTAACATTTATATTATTATTACCTAACTCTCAAGCTATTTGACAAAATATAGATAGATGACCAAAGAATGCGAGAGTTGATGACGATTTGCGTTTTATAAGTTACTCGTATATTATACAACGTTCTTTGTTCAATAAATTCATATTCACCATGAGGTCGCCTATTATATATAAGTACATGTAGGATAGATGTACTTATATAAATATCAAAGAACTAACCCATTGAATTCCGCCCTACACGCGTTGTCGTAAGAATTTGAGTTTGCGATGCCGGCAAGCTAATCTTAATCTACAACTTTTACAACAATACGCATCAGTTATTTTCCTTACGTCAAGGAATCCCGTAACCTCCGCCCTCGAGCGTACACCCCCACGGCGTACAACACGCTGCCTAGTGGCTTCCGGCCCACTCCTTCCCTTGCTGAGCTGGCGGGCTACCAGCGTCCGCAGCAAGAGGAGTACGTGGTGCCTGCGAGGCCGCAGCAGCAACTGCAGCAACAGCAACCACAGCAGTATGTTGAAGAACACAGGCAGCCGATCAGAACTCCACATAGAAAGGTAAGCGATTTCTGAATCGCATAAAATATATTCTTGACCCGATTCTCATTGTAATACATCAAAACAGCGATGGCCACTTAACACAAAATATTTCGCCAACAGCGAATCCATTATACTTAATAGAAATTGTTCATGGATTCCTAATCTTTTGATAGGTAGGTATGTGTTTATTTTTCGATCATCAGTATCTAATCTAATCAATAATTAAAGTTGATGAAAGCTTTCACAAAAATCTTTCAATCTTTAACCTTCATGGTGAACCTTCATTTCACGCTTCAATTGACACCCACAGCCCGACCAACGGCCCAGCAAGCTGACCCAGCAGCAGCTAGAAGAAGAAGAGGACATAGAGGAGAAGGAGGAACCCGACCGGCTGTCGCAGCTGCTGCAGCAGTCTAAGTTCAATTGCGTGAACAAGCAGACCGGCTACTACGCAGACGAGGAGCTCAACTGCGAAGTGTTCCACTACTGCCAGGATAACGTTAAGCATTCGTGGGTCTGCCCGGACGGCTTCTCTTTCCACCAGGTACATAAGAAATGTAACAAAAAGCCCCAAAATTATTTTCATATATACCTACCTACATTGGCGCTCCACTTGTTTAGAAATATGATATTAGGTTTCGAACCGCAAACAAGAAAATCAGAAATTATAACCCGCTGTACCGCGTAACTACATAATATTATGAAATAGCTGTCTCGTTTCGTGCCCTTATTGCCTATCAGTGCATCCCATATAACAATTAACATTATAAACAAATGGCGCGATATGAGGCCCTCCGAAAATAAAATGAAGAACGTGCCGAGAACTTATCCAAACAGCCGACTTTCTTTGAACTCCTATAACAATGTTCCAGGTCCACCTCATCTGCATGCCGCCCACGCACGACAACATCTGTCAGAAGTCGTCCAAGTACCACTTCGTGAACGAGTACTTGTACCGGCCCATCAACGAGGAGGAGGTCCAGAGGAAGCCCAACGTGTCGCTCAAGTACTCCGACAGATACTACCCGCAGGAGGTCTACAGGGACGACAGATACGAACAGGAAGACGAAGATGAAGAGGTGACAATAGTGATAAGCAATAAAATTTAACCACTTTCTTTTAACCCTCGTTGGAGGGCGTTTGGCTTGAATATATTTTTATGGTACGCTCGAGCGCACGCGCAGGTCGTCCTTTGGATACGAAGCATTATATGATTAAACTATTTTTTTAATTAAACCGTCGCTTACGGTCTCTTAAAGTATTTTCCATCCAAAGGTTGTCTGGAAGAGACCGCTTTAAGCGCTAAAACCGCCCGTAGTAACACTTTATTTTTAAGTTCAATATCCCGTTCTTATATTTTCTGTAATTTCTAGTGGTATAACAATAAAGATAGATAGATAGGTAAACACATTAAGTATTGTTAAAAACCTTAAAAATAGGTACATAAAAACAAGTACATTTCAAAGTAATCGGATCAGTAGAGTTACCTATCTAATCTAATATTTAACCTGTGTGTACTTATGTCGTTTTCCAGGAGCAGCCGCAGCGCCACCAGCCCGCCCAGCAGCAGCTTCAAGCGCGTCCCTCCCCGCGGCCGCAGCAGCAGCAGCAGCAACAAGTGTTCCGCTCAGCCGAGGAAGTCAACATCCCCCTCGGCCAGAGACGTCCCACGCGTCCTTACGACTTCGACTTTTAAAAACCGCCTTTTATATTTTCATCTACCCTCACTTTTCACCTGCCTATAGATAAGTTGTAACTGTAAATATAGGTTACAAAGGTGCTACCTTTCGATCCAGTGGGTTCTTTAAAATAAGATTTATTTATGTCTGTGTACAATAAGTATTCGCTCGTTAGGCATAGAATTTGTATCTATGCACTAAGTAAGTAAGTCACAAATTAGATGTAAGCTAGTCTTTGTGGTACTTAGAACTGACTATAAGGTTAATAAAGTATTGAACAAAGTAAAATGTTTTTAATTTTATTATATTTAAAAAAATGTACGCAAGCCTACTTTCCATGTCCTACCCTACTCTCGTAAAATCAATGTAAAACTACTGTGGAAGTCTTCGAGTAGACAGCGAAATATTGTATGCGAGGTGGAAGTAATGGTGGTAGGTTTCTCGTATGCGAGAGGCCGTCTGGGTGGGTACCACTGCTTTGCCAGTTATTCAACCGCCAAGCAGTAGTGCGCAAGCATTACTGTGTTCCGGTTTGAAGGGCATTGTAGCCAGCAAAATTACTGGGCATTATGAGACTCAATAGCTAATTGTCTCAGGGTGACGAGCGCAGTGTAGTGCCGCGCAGGATTTTGCAAAACAAAGTTCTGGGTGATGCTGCTATTGTTATGGTCTGGCGTATTGCTTACTATCAGGTAAACGACCAGCTCGTCTCGTCATTTAGTTACATAAAAAAAGTAGATATAGAAACCCACGTGAAACGGAACGTAGATATCTTGACAGTGACACATCACACAATCCGTCAATTTTGACAAACGTGATATTACACTGCCAGTGTCAGCTCAGCTGAGCTGTTTGTTTTCGTTTTGATTTTGTTTTGTGAAAATTGCAGTTAGTTTTCTAAAACAACACCTACGTAATAAATGCTAATACATAATTAAATATTGTTAAAAAGATTACTTACAGCCTGCTATTGCCATCAGCTGCATCTGCATAAATCAAAAGAAATCAACTAACACTTTCAACTGGCTTCACCATGTCTGCCTTATCTCCACGATAAATATGGACTCCCAACAAGAAATAGCGAACATGAACGCCGTAGAATACAAAAAATACCATGAGTCTTTCATGCAGAACAACCACGGCTCGTCTGCACCTCACGTTTTCTTCTGTATATATTTTACTGTGCTATGTTCCATATATTCGTCATTAATTTTAAGAAATTGCCGAAGTAATCAGTATCTGCACGAATACATCATTATTGTACTACCTTTGATAATGGTCCATACCATTTGGGCCAATTATATTTACTTTTTAAACTTTATTATTACTACAATAGTACTTTATGAATTTTACAAACAATATCCAGCTTATAAAAGCAAAGCAAACCAGCTACTTTACGTTAAGAATAAAAAAGTATATTCGATATCTATGTTAAGAGGATTAACCTACATAATCACTGTTTTTGCTATATTAGCAGTAGATTTTCGAGACTTCCCTCGTCGCTTAGCTAAAACGGAGAGATATGGTTACAGTCTAATGGATACTGGAGTTGGTCTATTTGTCCTTATGAGTGGACTTGTCCATAAAGATTTACGTCAGCACAGTTTCAAAGATATCATAAAAGGAAATTTAAAATTTATATCTATACTAGTATTTTTAGGCTTAGTGAGATATTTGTCTGTAAAACAATTGGAGTACCAAGAGCATGTAACAGAGTATGGAGTGCATTGGAACTTCTTCTTCACAATAGCTGTTTGCAAGTTGCTCTCAACTGTAATACTGTATTTTAATATCAATATTCTTCTGTGTAGCTTTATTTTACTATTCATACATGAAGGCATACTGCTTTTAGGTGTACAAGAATGGGTATTCAGTAATGCCCTGAGAGACAACCTTTTATCAGCAAACAGGGAAGGAATTTCTTCCTGTCTTGGCTATGTATCTATGTACTTATATGCAGCTCACATCAAAAATATTTTGACTGCTTATCCTGCACTTTTAGAGTTCATGTTTTTCAAATATATTTCAACCACCAATACAGTTCAAGTGAGACTTATTTTAGAATCTGTATCTCTTTGGTTTATGTTCTATATTGTTAGTTATTTTAGACCTATATCTAGGACATTAGCTAATGTGTCTTACTGTATTTTTTTAGAAGCAATTTTGGTCACTTTTATCACTATGTTATATTTTGTTAAACAAGCACTGCAAGATGAAAAGTATAGTTTGCAAGTCCCTAAGATCATTGATAACGTAAACAGTAATGGTTTATCATATTTTCTTATAGCAAATCTAATGACTGGGGCTGTAAATTTATCTTTAAGGACACTACTAGCAACAAGTACCACTATGTTTGTATTATTGAATGTATACATGATTCTAGCTCTATATTTTACAGTGTTTCTTAGAAAATATGGTATTAAAATATAACAGTTCTTTTGTTAACAAAAACATTTTTATTTATAAATTAAGAACAAACTGTAAAGTGTAAGTAAAGCTAGACAGTTATCATTCATGAGTATACATAACAAGATATTTAAAATCTTATTTTTATGTAGTTTATATTTTATAAAAAATACAATGAAAGTTTCCATGAGTTTGATTCATTATAAATTTAATAATTTGTTAAAATATACCAGTCTAATTCCTTCATTGTTGTTTACTGCTTTTTTATATAATATAATAATACAAATCAGTCTTTTTTTTAAACAAAATATTAGCAGCCTGTTGAAATGAAATTCCTCTATATAATTCCTTATGTTGAGAGAATATTACAAGAGATTTAGTCCACTGTTAGTGTGAGAAATGAAATGTGACAATCAGACGAAACTTCAGAGAAGTTTTTTACTGCATTTATAATATTATGACTATAATTTGTTATTAGGTTAGGTTATATATGATAAAATGTTATAATAAATATAATCAACATAATATTGTTAAATACTTATTTTGGCATGTTTTGTTATAACAGTCATTAACCATAAAATAAATAATAATAAAGGTTTTTAAATACATTGCCAAGCAAATCAATTTGCTTGACCCTAATATAAATCAATTCAACTTTTCACAGCACACAACTCACGATTAATTTTCAACTTGACAATAAAGCACATAATACCACAGAATAATTAATAATAATTTTAGGTTGTTCCCATTGAGTCACACTGCAATGTGTAGTATTGTGGCACAGTGCTACAATAAATTCAAGTTGGGTTGGGTAAACAAAAGTTGGGTTTCAAAATCAATATGAATTGCAGTGGCGCACACTTTTAGACGTTTGAAATATCTCCGGCGTTGTGTCACAGTGATACCATGGGCCAAATATTCAAGTCCATGGTGATACTTAAGGAGTATATTTCTCACGTTCAGTCACACTCTTACATACAAGTGTGTGAAAGTAATGTAATATCACACTTCATTCAACACTGTGACTCAAGAGGAATTTTCGACCCATTATGTGACAGTGTTGCACATGGTGACATGGGGGTGTGAGTCAGCGTGAACAACCCGTAATCTTAGAATAAATTAATCTGATCAATCAAAAACTTGACAATCTAGACACCAAGTTATATATGTTATAATTTGGCCATTACATTGTTTAAGTGATTCCTTTGAGCACTATTCAAAGTAAATACCAATGTTTATTTAAACGTCAATTCCAGGAGTAATGCTAAAAACAAAATTTAAAAAAAAATGCTAAATCCTCTCCAAAAGTGGCACCTTGTCAGTACTCAGGAGAGACATCGTTGGTGACCTACATTTATACAACAACCTGGCAGCACAAAACACGAAGCAGTAAAAAAATAAGATCAGCAAAAGTGTCAGGTAGAAGAGCAAGTAAGGGAACCTCTGTGGCGACCAGAACACTGTGTATCTGAGGTCCTGATTGTTTTCTGAAATAGAAAATTATTTTATTACAAAATTGCAGTTTTTTTTTTTTTAGTTGTAGGAAAATCACCTGTTGAAACATAATGACTTAGGAAATACTTTTTGTACTATAAGTTACCTATCACTGCTGCTCCAAATCCAATCTTACTCGTGCCCATCCTATACGAACAAGTAGGTACATACACTTCATACAGCGATTGGTCACTGGATAGTACATTTAGTATTTCACTTCCAGATATCCAATGGGGTTCTCTATGTGAGAGATCCTTGAATTCCTTCACATATTTAGATTCATGTTCGTGGGCACAGAAGTAGATATTTGGGTGTATCTCATTGTTTACCTGGAAATATAATTAGAATGTAGCAGAGAAGTGAATTTGCCGAAATAAAAGTAGAAGTAATCTCAAACTGCCTACACAAGGCTTCAATTCACATTTTTATCTAATATATGATATTACTTGGATACTACGACATTGTTTATTTATGGAAAATCCAGAGTTAAAAGGTAACAACGGAAAAATTAGTATAAAGGTATTAAAAAAAATTACAATATGTCCAAAAACGTGCTTCAGAGTAACAGGATAATGTGAGAGCACTATTTTATAATTATGAGTATTGTTTTCTTCCAGCTTTGCAAAAGTGTTAGTGATTCCGTTAACTTTGTAAAAAGATATGTTTCTGAATGTGATAACGGAGGGTTGTTGAAATACTTTCTCGAACTCTGCCACTTTGTTTTTCCTAACAGATTCGTTTTCTCCGCCAATGTCATTGTCACCTGGAAGCCACACTTGCTGTGAACAAAATTATTAAAATGTATGTCTTGCTTTTATTTTAAGATATAACAAAGCATGTACAATTTTATTGAAACAATTTATGCAGCACTGATGTCCAAGATTAGATTAATGCGCAATTTACTAGTGCAAGTAAGACTGTTATTTTAACTTGTTGTTAAAAATGATTCTTACCACAACTGAATAATTTAGTTCAAATATACTCAAGAGTCTCTTGACATAGTGGTGGAACTGTGGTATGGTGGATATGGAGCCCTCGTCCATGAGGTCTCCGAGATAAACCAGAACATCAGGCTTGAAATGACTTGTTACAACTGAAAAGGTGGACTTTAGGTACCTGAAAATGGTTCTTATGAAACAGTGCTGACTATAAGTAATGTCTGTGTACAATATAATATAGTATAGGAGTTTGAGAAAAAGGGCAATAGAATGCCATACATTTAGCGTTCTATTGCCCTTTTTCTCTTCTTTTTCCTATCTTCTTTTTCCAGTTTTAAAAATTAAACCCTTAGTTCAACTCTTAAATGGAGATAACAACAAATGTCTTAAGAATAAAGGAATGAATTTCAAGATTATGATGGTATAAAGTTAACAATCAATTACCTATCGCTATCCCAATTGAGGAGATGGCTCAGAGGCGGCGGAACAGCTAGGTCTCCTTGGATCTGCGGGTCCGCTATGAACAAAACCTTCGTGCAAGTCTTCTCATCCTGGCACGGCAGCTCGGGCCAGAACACCGGCTGTATGGGGTATACGAACCACTCGCAGTACAAGGCAGCCCCTATGATCGCCGCTATGGAGTATTTTATAACCGCACTGGAAGTTAAAAGGATTCGAGTTAATACATATAAAACACAAATACAACGTACTGCAAGTCAAATTTATCATTAAAAAAAGCTGGAAAGATCTTTACTTTCTTCGAAGATACATTTGGTAGACACTAGACAGGTATTTATGTTAAACAGTTACCTATTTATTAACTATTTTGTTTCAAAAACTATATTAGGATTAGGTAGGGATATTCGATATACATCGATGCATTGAAAACATCGATGTTTACAATGCGATACATCGAATGTTAAGGAGAAATGCTTTCAATTTACTCGATGTATCGATGTTTTTTCAGTTTTTCGTTGAGTAATATCGAATCGATTATAACCAATTAAATTCATAAAAACTCAAGTTTAACCACTAAAAGTTAGTTATAATATAACGGTTAGTTAATTATAATATAACGAAATTTCAATCAACCAAAATTTTATTTTGCCGCCAATGAACAAGTGGCAACTTTCAAATTTATGGTCACTTTATTATTACCCTAATATCCCTAGCTAAACTAATTTTTCGTCGGATGTCTCCTACTTTCAGGAGGATGATTCTTCAAAACGTTCTGACGTCATTTCCATGGCATAATTTTATTTATAATCATTCATTAAAACTAAAAGTGGCTTAAGCTGGCGCAAATACTTATATTTTTTTCGATGAGGTACTCATTTTGGTATTGTAGTTCGTCAGTAAAGAAATGCTGAAAATTTTCGTTCCATGGAAATGACATTAATTGCCACGGAAATTACAACGTCAACTGTCTATTCTATATGTCACTAATTTCTTTATTTTTTTAGTGTGTTTAATAAACGTTACTAAGCTAGTCGCTTATCTTAACCCATCTGAAACTGTATTTTGTAAAACAAAAAGAAAATATTGTTTTTTATTTATTTTAAATATCATTTAGCATATTTTATGTACCTATTATTTAGAATAAAATCAACAATCTGAATTGAAATAAATAAATAAACAACCTACCTTAGTAACATCAATAATATAATGTCTGAGGTCAAAATCATATTATGTCGAATACACATAAATAATAGTGAAAATCAAGATTAAATTGATTGAGAATTGATTGAAAATATTCAAGGAGGAGGGCAAGAAATTTTGTAGTATGCTAAGTCAAGGCAATAAATCCAAACTCTCAGATAAGAATCTACGGTTTATGACACAAAGACGGGGAAAACACCCAAGCCTCTTTGTCAGAACAGGTGACTCTTAACAAAATAATTAAAAAGCTAACTAGACGGGACCTTCGGTGATCCAATACACGCCTTAAACAAGAGGTGATCGAACAGAACCAAGGGTCCAAAGTCATTGTCCAGAAACTTCGTAGGAGTCACCTGACAAAGCTCAAAACAGCTCATGTAAGAACCGTAGCACAAAATATAGACAAGTAACAGAAGGCAATCTCATGTATGAACTTCACTTTTCATACCTACGCTCGGCAGTTGCGCTAGGGTCGTCAACTTTGGCTTATGCACAAAAAACTATCGTAGTAGTGGCATTCGTATCTAGTTGTTTGATTTATTGTTGAGAAGGAAGAACGGAAATATAAAACAATAATAACTTAAAAATTAAAATTTTAATGTTATCGTCATATGACAAATTTGTCACAGAAAATATCTTGCGACGATTTCGACATTGGCGAAATGCACGATTATTATATTTTAAAGTGTAATAAATTCGCATTCTTATGTACAATTATTTACAGTAAGTTAGTGGAAAACACTTGCAAGGCATTCAGAAAGTACGAGTCTGTACCTCATTTGAAAGACTTTTTAGGACATATATTCAAAAAACATCGCTGTTGAGTTATCGATGCTACGATGTTACCTATCATCAGTTTTTATAACATCGATCATCCATAAAACAATACCACAGATTAAATTAATTACATTGTTGTAATATGTTTCTTTGGATCAACCCAAAGAAAAATTATTAAAATACTATATTTTATCTTTGGATTAACCCAGTGAGGTCGTGTCATTCCTCAATGGATTAACCATTGAGGTCTCACACCAATGGGATTAACCCATATTTGTACCATGCAACGCGAAATGGAACGTTTATTTTGACAATTCCTATGAATGCGTTCAGAATTGTTGGTGTTCAGAAGTGTGTGACTGAACCTCTGTCTACTCGATGAACTGAACACAGGGGGAGTAGTGGAGTACTAAATTAAATATTCACAAACAAAAAATAATAATCAAAGTTCTAGCTCCGATCTAAGTAAAAACAATAATATTGATTAGTAATCGCTATGTATGTATTGATGCCGATGCCTGACCGCCTCGCCTGAAAGGCTTATTTCACGAGCAGTTTTAGTAATATTGGACCTTATTGAATGTAGCTAAGTAGCTTTATATTTTATTAGTCGTAGTTGAAATTACTCTACGTATTATTTTCTATTCGAAAATAGAAATCCATTTAGTTTATTTTTGTTTTGTTCGACTATCCAAATGAATTCTTGAACGCATCCTTGATTCGGCGATTTGACAGGTCAGCTTCGAGCCACTTTTTTTAGCTTTTCGGATAGCGTATTTTAATTTTATTTTGTATTATTCTTTCATTTACGCGTAATAAATAACATGTATTTAGTCGTAACAGTAGCGTGATTTGTCCGTTAGATTGTATGCAAGTGCACTTACAGTGTTACATAAACTGTAGAGGGCTAATCGTGTCGGCGAGCTCGATGCATATAACTACATAGTACGTCAGTGGCTTTATGATAATGGATGTTGATGCTCCTAACTTATTGAAAAGGTGCAGCAGTGCACCTCTGATCAATGAGGTGCCGTCCACGTCGGTGACTTCGCCCACAACCAACTCTGCGCCGAGGTAAAGTACGCTGTAAAGTTGGCGCCTCCTACGGCCCGCGATAATGGTTGTTGCTACGCTGCTTTACTATTTTTGACAGATGGTGAGGTCGTCAGTGGGTGCTGTGGCCGTATTTAGCGCTGTTTGTGCACTGCACAGTGTTGGTATTCATGATTATGTGGAGTGGCACTATCTGGATGAGCTGCAGTGCCCTGGTGTCGATTTTCAGTGATGTTTTGTAGTGCGTCATGTGCAATGCTATCACTGCAGTCAGTATTGTAATGACAAGTTGGTGCTTCTAACTAGTTTCATTAGACTGTTTTCGGGACCTTTTGCTTACTGCTTAATTTTTATTACTATGTATAATACGCGCCACGAAAGATGAGACTTGACAAGCGTCAGTAGTGGGGAGCCTGCGCAGGTACAGTCGTGTACGAAATAGTTATCCATAATTTGTATATCTATTCAGGGATTTTTGACAACATTCAGAATTAGGTAGGTGTATATATTTTTTTTAAACCTATCATAGATTTATTACTAAATAATAAAATTTAAGATAAAAAAGGCAGATTGTCCTAGTCACTGTCACTGACAATATATGATGTAAGTGTAAACGTCGTAAACCATCTTCCTACTTTGTCTTCTTAATGTTTTACCTCGAGGCATAATTAAGATTTCACAAAGTTACACTCGTATACAACACAACTATAACAAAGTAGAAATTTATAAACACAATTTGCACTCGATTGTACTGCGGAGTCAAGCGGTGCGTGCACGGGGTGAGGGGGACGGAAGGCAACTGACGCGCATGCGCAGTGCCGTACCGACACCTCCCGCGCTCTTTCCGCTGCCCTGTTGATCCCCGATCCCTTCCCCCCTCAGACCTCATACCGCTAAAGAGACCTATAAATCGTCTACTGCGCAAGTCAAACCACGTGGTTTGTCAAGTCTCATCTTTTGTGGCGCGTATTATACAGTATTTAATTTCAATACTAATTAATTTCTTTATCATAAGGTGTTAGTGATAAGAGAAAATATCATAATCAAAACAAATAAACCAATTATTATTGAACATAACCCTTTTGGTGAATAAATGTTATTCCAACAGGTTGATTTTGTTTGCTCATGAAGGGTTAATTTGGCTAATGTAGTTATTAGTATATTAGTTATATTTAATTTTGTAATTGTGTTTTCTTTGTTTCTTTATTTTGTTAGTGTATGACTGTGGTTGTCAAATAAATGTTTTTTCTTTCTTTTCTTAGTAGCCATTTTTAATATATTGTACATATAATCTATTCTGCAATCTGCCTTTATGTATTCATTGATTATTTCATATACAAAATCACTAGAACACTATGGTAATTATTTCCAAGTCCTATAGACCTATCCATAAGTTGTTTGTGCTAGTATCAGGCAATCAGAATCAATCATGCTGACACAATTGCAAAATAAGTACTTTCTAATATTTATGTTTAACTGTAATTAAGAAAGCTACAATTGAATTATTTCCTGTAGAATTAGAAGTTAAATGAGTTAGTATGCTTTGTAGTTAAGCATACATATATATGTATAAGTATATTAATAATCACAATCAAATATGGAATAGGTACCTACCTTAGTTACCATATTGTGAGTTATTAAAAAGCCTGGGTCTGGAAATTGCATATATTTTAGTTCAATTATGCTTTGAAAAAACAGCATGTAAGCATGAAATGCTTGAGCATATATGTATCATATCAATTTATGTATAAAATTGCTTGCATTGTAATTCCCTAATTAACAAACCCTAATTGTATTTTAATACAGTAATAATGCGACTTTAATTTGAAATTGCCCAATCACGCAAAAAGGGCCAACTCACTGCTTAACTGCGGAAAACTGCCTGCCCAATAAGTATGCACCTTTAATCCTAGCTACCGAGTTCTAATCAGAGTTTGACTTGTACTAATGGCTGTTACTGAGTAACACAAGACGTACGGAATCTCGGCATCCATTTATGGTTGACATTCCTCCTGCCAGAACAAAGCGTTTTGCTTCAACTTTCATAATGCGAACAGCCAAGGAGTGGAACGCCTTGCCAGTGTCTCTTTTCCCGATATTTACAATCTGGGTGTCTTCAAGTCCAGAGTGAATCGATATCTTCTAGGCAAGCATGATCCATCGTCGACCGCGTCATCACTTTCCATCAGGTGAGACAGTGGTCAAATGTTTGCCTATCAAATAATAAAAAAAAAATAATATCCTATGTGGTCCAGTCATTCTTTATCTCTGAGAGAAGACCCAATGTAAATATATAGATTATGCCCAGTAATGACATACACAACACTAGGATTCCCTGTGTCTAGGGAACCACGAACTACAAGGACCATGATCTCAACACCCATATATAAAACTTGTAGTAGTGAGATTCAAACCTGCAACCTCTAGTTAACCCCCCCACTACACCATAGAGCCGGGCCCAACAGTGAGAACATAATAATATATAATAATTATAAATTATAATAAAGTATACACATACCCTATGAATATAAAACCCCATAATGTACAATATCAATCAGTGTTGTATGAATTTGGTTTGCTAAATAATAAACAGTCATTGGAATGTTATATCAATAGTCCACAACATGACTCAGATTATATTATTGTTTTTGTGGATATGAACTCCTTTGCAATAATGTTTAATGAATTCCTTCAACCCACAAATTGTCCAATATGGGTGCTTAGATTGTTTAATTATATCTTCTACATACTGTTTGATAGATCACTAAGTTAATTTATGAAACACTTGACTGTTGCAGGAATTCATTCTTCAGCATGTTCACAAGCAACCCGTCGCGCACGCGCCGGTTCAGCGGCAGCTACAGCCCGCTCACTCCTCCGGGAAACGTTGTGGTGAGACACTGACACTTTACACACAGATTAATTAATAGTACAACTTTAGATAAATCCTTTCTTATCAACTACCTACCTAGAAACAGAACATAATATTTAGCATAATGAGACTGTCTCGGGGTGACTAGCGTAGTGCAGTGCCATGGAGGATTTTGTATATCAATGTTCCAGGTGGTGCTGGAACTGTTATGCCCAGGCATTGCTTGCGATCAGGTGAACGACCTGCTCGACTAGCCACCCAATTACATAAAAAACATTCATCATACCAACCCCATTTCATGTTTATGCATTGTAAAGTGTAGTTCTGGATGTGTTTGGAATTAGTAAATATTTTGGTTTTATTTATTTAATAATAAAAGAGGATCGGACAGTAACCGAAAATAAATCTAAAATGTAGTTAGAACGAATGTTTGTCGAATTCGAAAGATCATTCAATCAATATTTTTGTAAAATAATAATAATGTATAAATTTTGTATCAAGTTTGCTTTCGTACAGCTTGTCGTTTCGTTGGCCAGCGTGTGACGTCATACGTCTGAGGTGACCTTTTGCGCGGCAATATTTAAAACATAACATTTAAACATAATTTTATGTACTTTTAGGACTTTATTTAATTAAAATATGATTTTTCATGGTTATATTCATTCTTCAGCATCTTCTGAAAAGTTGTCCGATCCCCTATTGTGGAGCGACGACCTGTGAAAGGGCGGCCGGAATCAGGCCGCCTTTCACAGGCGAAGCGTTAGCCGAAGATCAGGCTCAATGGCGTTCATTAGGAGAGGCCTATGTCCAGCAGTGGACGACTACAGGCTGATGATGATTTAATAATAATAACAATAACGCACCACTACTGGAAGGATTTTGATGAAATTTAATATGTAGGTTCCTTAGGACCTGCCCCCGTTGCCATATGTCCCTGAAACGCCAATCGTATAATTCTGTCGAGCTCGGGTTAGGGTGTAGATTTACTGCGACAATGTGTTACGATGCCATGTATTATCCCATTAAGTTTATCTCAACTTGTAGTTATCGTATTTTGGTATAAATGAATGAGATTAATTCGATTTCTTGTCTGAATCGACAATAATTAACACATATCTCATTAGTTCATTAGAATCTATACCATAATTTGAGCTGAACACGATATACGATTGGCGCTTTTTTTTTCTCGCTTAATAGGTCTATGTTTGGCCACTATCTCGCCTGATGTGAAGTGATGATGTGGGCATATGGGTAGGGGGCTGGAAAAGAACATAGATTAGATAACGCTTTATTGTCACGCAAGAACACGAAATAATTACAAAGCAACACTTAAAGCTAGTGTTACAATGGGCGGTCTTATCACTTATAGCGATCTCTTCCAGACAACCTTTGGATGGAGAGGACTCAAAGAATCTGGGAGGGACGGTGGTGGTGTAAAAAAAATTATCCAGTATAAAATAATAATATTATATACAGACTACATATGTAATCATAATAATATATCATAGTATACTTTTATCCCAGAAAACCGCGGGGAGCTACCAGTATCTAACAAATATCATCATCATCATCATCCCATCATTTTCTCACTGCTGGGACACGGGCCTTCTCTCATAGAGAGAGTATAGGCCATAATCCACCATGCTGGCCCAGTGCGGGTTGGTGGGTGTCACATGTCCTTGAATTTTGTGATTATTTCTTGGTCTTGCCGGTTGCGTCACGATGTTTTCCATACATACCTATAAATTGTTAACAAATATATTTCCCCAGAACTCGTGGGGTCCACGCATGGCGCCGCGCGTCAACCAGCTGCGGCTGGAGGAGTGCGCCGACGTCAGCAACACGCGCGAGGTGGCGCACGAGCGGGAGGTGCACACCGCGATGCAGATGGGCCAGTCGTGCGAGGACCTCACGCTCGTCGGCGGCGGGCTGGCCAACTCGCCCACCAGGACACCGAGGTACACATTTGCAGTTGATTGACTGTTGTTGACCACTGAGGTTGCGGGTTCGATTCCCGCGACTAGACAATTTTTTTTTACGCTTAATAGATCTATTGGCCATATATATTGGCCACTATCTCGCCTGATGTAAAGCGATGATGTGACCTAAGATGGAGCACATAGATCTAGAGAGAGACGGCAGTTGAGCGGCGCCTCAGACCCGTCTCCCCGATGGTTTTGCAAAGAAACAAAAAGCGCAAGCATTTGTTTCGTGTCTGGATGTTGTGGGACCATGGTCCTCATAGTTCCTCGTTCCTTAGGGAATCCTAGTTAGAGACCAGGATCATGTATGTGATCGTAGGGCGTGAAAAAAAAATTCTGCTAGATATTGACGGTCATAAGTGCATCTGTGATACCAAAACTGACGTGTAACTTGTATGAAGAAAGGACATTTTAGATGTGTCATAAACTCGCCACTCGGACATTTATTTCTTAGAAACTACGCGACCACGCGCGCGCCAGTACGAGATAACTTGTAGCTAAAACATACTAGGCGTACTATCAGTTCTACTCGCTTTGCGCGTCGGATTTTCTGTGAAGATTTTTAGAAGTTTGTCTCCGTTTTCTTACAAACATGTGCAGGTGGGGATACAGCTCAGATAGTGCATGCGAGTGCGGTTTCTCTCCCCAGACTATGGCACACCTTTTGTCTGCGTGCCCTGCGTGTCCTACGAACTGTATATACACGCGAGGGCGTACAATGCTGTGCTTGTGGCGGAGTAAAAAAAATATGAAACTCGCTAAGATGTTGATTTTCTTAAAACGATGAAAGT
Organism: Petrophora chlorosata; assembly: GCA_951640565.1. Lineage (NCBI taxonomy): Eukaryota > Metazoa > Arthropoda > Insecta > Lepidoptera > Geometridae > Petrophora > Petrophora chlorosata. The sequence continues at coordinate 18,745,093 of OX621191.1, read as the reverse complement.
TGCTATGCGGGAAGATCGCGGCTCATATTGAACTTCCGTATTTTTGGCGATATTTCGAGATTTGACGGAGTTCTCGAGCTTTTGCGCGTGCAGACTAGCCGTCAACAACTTTTTGAAACTACCCACGTTACTCAATGTTGAGCATCTTTGTAGCTAATCAGTTGAAGAGCATTACGAAGTAAAAACAAACATTTGTACTTATACAGGGTTTGAAGTCTACATATATAGCTCCAACTGACAATGTTTCCATTTAAGCTAAGATATAGTTTTATTGTCATCTAAGTACCTACTGAAATTATAAAGCGGAACATACTCTACCATTCACGAAATGCTGTTCCAGGTTTTCACCAGTAGTATCACCATCACCCACACGGAAGTACACAACTCGGCGGAGTCTATCGCCAATACAGATTCGAGCGTCGAGCTTCAGTCCGGTCAGCCGGCCCACATACATCCACAATAAACGGCGGTGTGAGGATGCAGACTCGCCGCTCTCGAAACGAATGTGCACGGACCGCCTCACGCCGTCCACGCCAGGGACCCCGGACTCGGATTCCCTGGAATGCACCTTCAGACCGGTATCACCGCGCGCGCAACCAATGATCGAGGTAGAATCCCCACATCATGATTCGCATACGCAAGATAACCACAAATCTCCGAACCCCAGCTAATATTACATCATCAGCGCGTGAATTTTGACTTGTAATTTTTAATGTTTAGGCAGAGCTCGGTGAAAAGTATGATGCGATCGAAGAAGGTCGTCGATTCGTTTCGCTGGTATATCAGGTCGATGTGTCCTTTATACATTGAGTTGTTACTTGAACATTCCAATGTAAACATCTTACATGTAGCCTATGTGATGAAATGTGATAATCCATTGCAATATTAATATGACCCTTTCCAAAGCGGCATACTTTTCCCGTGCTCTAGTAAACACTATATCCTGTAGACCTGAAGCTGTAGTCATAGGAATACTTAAATTTAGGTGCATATTTATATTCGAATCAGCTTTACGAATATACCTTGTCTTAACGCTTAAAATTACAACTCAAAGTTCCTGTAATGGTTCGTATTAGCTATTAGTTGATTAGTTAGGGATCTGTTATGGACCTATTCTATATTATAGGGTGTATTGTTGTTTGTTCCAAGACTAAATTGTTATAATGTTCTGATATCATTAAATTAGTTGTTTCGTGTAAACGAATTTGATGGATTACATGTAGATAAATCATCAAAAGTATTCATTCCAATCGATTTTATAAGTAAAATATAATCTGTACTGTAATAATAAAATCGGAACTGCAATTGCTTATATCATATCAAATATTCATCTATTATACAATTTCCGATACATGATAGTGTTAATGAGGCCTGTGCAAACGACGGACATTTTCCAAAATAATATCTACTCGGAGCGGACATTTTTTCGCGGACTTTTGGTATCACTTCTACGTCGGCGCTTACAGTAGGGTATTTGACGATTATACATATATATATATATACAGGGTGGGGCAAATTTTTGGCCCCTTAAGGGTAGCTACCTTTTCTTTTGTAGTTAGAAGGTTTTGTTCTTAGGAACTTTGTTTTATTTAAAAGAAAAAAATGTTGCCATTTTTAGATTTTTGAAAAAAGTACGGTTTACCCAAAAAATGACATCTGTAAAAAAAAAACAAGTTGGTCTTAATCGACTCTATTTCCAACCAGGAACACTTTTCCCAAAGTAACATACCAAATCAAAGGCAAAATCCAAGCCAAAGGTTCCTTAGAACAAAACCTTCTAACTACAAAAGAAAACTACCCTTAAGGAGCCAAAAATTTGCCCCACCCTGTATATATATATATATATATATATATATTAATTATATTATATAAAAGTGAAAGACCACTCACTGACTGACTGACTGACTGACTGACTGACTGACTGACTGACATATTGACAGAATTGATCTCCGACTTGCCGTTATGGTGGGGGGAAGTAATTGGTACGGTTGTATAGAGGGTGTTTTGAAACCAACCAGAAAAATCCGAAATCACCAGAAAGTGGTTTCCTTGATGGAACTGCTCAGGGGATCTCGGAAACTATAAATCGGATGGGGGTACCGCTCGAACTAAATATGCTCAAAACCCTGGGCCACTTTTGGAAATTTGAAAAAAAAGATGGCCGCCATACAAAAAAACATGGCCGCCATACAAAATAAAAATGTTAATAACTTTTGAATGGTTAGAGATAGATATAGGGTGCTCGACCAAATGTCATAGAGGACGACGGGGGAAATTTGGAAAAGTTGGAAAAATTAAAAAAAAAGAAAAAAAAATGGCGGCCATTTTGAAAGTTGCTCCGATCCGACTGAAATTTTGCATCGGGGGGTTTTCTGGGGCGTAGATTACGATTATGAAAAAAAAAATTAGATTCCGCCATTTTTCAAGATGGCTGCCATACAAATGTTTTTTTTCATGACAAAATAGGTGAAAATAATATGCAAATAACTTTTAAACGGTTACAGATAGGTATAGGGTGCTTGACCAAATATCATAGAGGACCATAGGGGAAATTTGGAAAAGTTGGAAAAATTAAAAAAAAAGAAAGAAAAATGGCGGCCATTTTGAAAAATGCTCCGATTCGACTGAAATTTTGCATCGGGAGGTTCTCTGGGTCGTAGATTACGATTATGAAAAAATAATTTGGATTCCGCCATTTTTCAAGATGGCCGCCATACAAAAGATTTTTTTCCGAACAAAGAGAATAACTTTAAAACCGTAATCGATAGGGAGCTTCTATAAATAAAAACAACACCACCCCACGCGAGCTGCTTTAGCAGCTCGCGCACGCCACAAAATCACTTGGATTGCGCCATTTTCCAATATGGCCGCCATACAAAAGTTTGTTTTTAGAACATAAAGGCTTAGATAACTTTAGAACCGTAATCGATAGGAAGTTTCTATAAAAAAACATAACACCACCACCACGCGAGCTGCTTTAGCAGCTCGCGCACGCGGCGAAATACTAGTTAATATAATATAAAACTGGAAGACCACTCACTGACTGACTGACTGACTGACTGACATATTGACAGAATTGATCTCCCACTTGCCGTTATGGTGGGGGGTAGTGTTTGGTACCGTTGGATAGAGGATGTTTTGAAACCAACCAGAAAAATCCGAAATCCATGGAAAGGTGTCTCCGAGATGGAACTGCTCAGGGGATCTCGGAAACTATAAATCGGATGGGGGTACCGCTTGAACTAAATATGCCCCAAACCTTGGGCCATTTTTGAAAATTTGAAAAAAAAGATGGCCGCCATACAAAAAAACATGGCCGCCATACAAAATAAAAATGTTAATATCTTTTGAATGGTTAGAGATAGGTATAGGGTGCTCGACCAAATGTCATAGAGGGCGATGGGGGAAATTTGGAAAAGTTGGAAAAATTAAAAAAAAAGAAAAAAAAATGGCGGCCATTTTGAAAGTTGCTCCGATCCGACTGAAATTTTGCATCGGGGGGTTTTCTGGGTCGTAGATTACGATTATGACAAAAAAATTTGGATTTCGCCATTTTTCAAGATGGCTGCCATACAAAAGTTTTTTTTCCGGAAAAATAAGCCAAACAAAACTTTTGAACCGTAGTCGATAGGAAGCGTCTATAAAAAAAAAGCAACACCCTCCCACGCGAGCTGCTTTAGCAGCTCGCGCACGCCACAAAATCACTTGGATTCTGCCATTTTTCAAGATGGCCGCCATACAAAAGTCTTTTTTTCAGAACAAGTGAACTTAAATAACTTTAGAACCGTAATCGATAGGGAGCTTTTATAGAAAAAAGCAACACCCCCCCACGCGAGCTGCTTTAGCAGCTCGCGCACGCCACACAATTCTTGAAATCCAGCTTTTTTTCAAGATGGTCGCCATACAAAAGTTTGTTTTCAGAACAAAAAGGGTAAACAAAACTTTAGAACCGTAATCGAGAGGAAGCTTTTAAAAAAAAAACAGCAGCCACCCCCCCACGCGAGCTGCTTTAGCAGCTCGCGCACGCGGCGAAATACTAGTTATATATATATATATCAATCGACCTACAAGAACATCCTGAAAATGTAACTGAAATTAGTTTCTCGACGCTGTTACCCGCATTTTCCAGTCATGTCGTGACCACGGCCAAAACAACGTGGTCGAAATGTCGAGGTAAATAAAACGAATGTTTTTAACGCGATCAAGTCCCTGTAACATCGAAGATATTAATGGTAAAGTTCAGTGACGGGGGAGGGCTTCTTGTACGCCACTACCAGAGTTTGATGTCACTTTTAGCTATTACTATTTTCTTGACTACTGAATTTTAAATGGCTGATACTGAATTTTAATACAACTATTTTAGTTTTCAATAAAAAAAATATTGTTTATTTTAATGCCATTGGAAATGACTTCATTTTAACTAGCTGCGCCCCGCGGGATAAGAAATAGCCAATGTCCTTTTCTAGGACCTAAAGAACCTACACACCAAATTTCATCAAAATGCGTTTAGTAGTTTTTGGGTGATTGAGTAACAAACATCCATCCGTCCTTACAAACTTTCGCATTTATAATATGAGTAGGATCATTGTCAAATATCCTATTCCAAGCGTATATTATTGAAAACTAAAAAGTACGCGGCGGAATGTCCATAGCCGTAGTGTGCGCGGGCCGAGGTTATCTTGATGTTAAAGTCACCCTTGCCTGTGTGAACGAACACGATACGGCGCCCTATCGACAGCCAAAGTATCCAAACTATTTGTAAATATTAGTAGGCGCGTTTTAGTGAACGCTGTATTGTATATACATTTTATTGGTAAGAATTATTGTCATAGCCATAACGTGGGCAGTGTCGGCAACATTGTTGCTTTTATGTTTGTGAACGGGTTTCGTATATTTATTATTTATGTTGCCCAGGCTCCTTGGATTTGTTTACATTGATATTTGTATATTCTATATGATTTACATATTTCTGTAAAAATCCAAGCCTATTGTGAAAAGTCCTGAAGCTTATAGTCATTTGATCAAGCATGTGCTGGAAATAACATGCAAAGCTACATGGTAATATAGAATATATTATGAATTGTTTCTATGATTTGTGTATCTTGTATTTAGAGTTACTGGATAGAGCAGTTTCCGAGTGATTATTTTACGCTATTGTTTGCAAGTTATTAATCCGCCGACTTTATTATAGGCCAATGATATATTGTACATTTTGAACGACGAACATGCCGCCGCCGGATGGCAAACTTAACCTTTATTACGAATTGAATAGTTAAATATGAAAGAAAAATAAACTTAATTTATATTCATATTTTGTATGTCTCAATAATCATATCTGAAACATGCCTAATCAATATAAAACATGTAAAAAATAGTTTTTTCAATGTAATGTTTTTTTTTGTGGTACACAAATAAAAAAATAGTGTAACCTCATTTTTACGAGTAATAAAATAGTTATTACCTCATGTATGCACTAGTGCAAGCCGTAATATTGCATTTCTTTAGTATTTTGTGCTGTAAAGGAGAAATTAAAGAACGTTATCTCCACGACTATTAATTACGTCGAGTAGGGCTTCTCCAATAGAATGAATTAATGGGTTTAATAATGCTGGGCCTCAGAGCAGCCCTCATGTGTCTCAGAAGCAGGGCCCTAATTGACCTATTATAATAACTACGGTAGGTTTATTGAAGGTGCCGAAAGCTGGGGTACAATAAGTACCAAAGTGTATTAAAAGTGCTCGAAATATATCTTTTGTAAGAGTTCAAGTTGACAGCTGCAATGATTGTCGAATCTATTTCTCCCCCACCTAATAATTCTACAATTGCTCATAATGAGGCCAAGTCGATATTGATATATTCAATAGTTTGTACTGTATAATACATTTACCTATCAAACTGTAATAAAAGTATGTAGGTATGTTTTGTAATTTTTATAACGTACGAATAGTCGAGGAGTACTGTTCCGTGACTACTAAGAAACCATTTCAAGTGTGATTAAATCACAATACGAAGTAATATTTAATTAGTTTTATTTGTGTTTTTTTCGAGCTCGAAGGAAATGCTATGTATATAGTAAGTACTACTTGTAGGTAGTATCTATCTACTAACTATTAGACTTGGCTGGCACCGACTTCAAATATATGAGTGGGTAGCGCTTATGATAATTATATTAATTTATTTTTTACTTTTGAGTGCCATTTGTGGTTTTGAAGTCGGTTTAGTTTTTTTTGAAAAATAATTTATTTTACCCTTTTTAGTGAAAAACAAGTTTTAATTAAATTAATTCAAAAAGATTTTAAAGACAAGCTTTTATGATCTAGAAGCCACATCATGACAAAGTTTAAAACGGGCTATCACAATTAAATGCATGTACAAAAAAATTTCATGTCTGTCCTATTCTCTGTTGAGGAGTTCCTCACCCGAAGTCAACCCTGGGTGAAGCAGGTGAAGCAGTCGAATACAAACCTCCACCTTAAGAAAGTTGGTTACGAAAAATACAAGAACCGACTTGAAGATTAAACTTATATTTTTTGTTTTTGCTATTTTTTTTCAAAAACTACTGAATGATTTTCGATAAAATTTATATGGGACCACCTTTGAAGTATTACCTACCAATCAAAAAAAGAATCATCGAAATCAATGCATAATTGGCGGAGTAATCGCGTAACAAACACACAAAAAAAAAAACCGTCGAATTGTAAACCTCCTCCTTTTTGAAGTCGGTTAAAAAGTGCTCTCTACGCCGAGGTCGGCTTATCGTTTTTCGATGAGATGCGATTGGGAAGAAAACATGCAAGTTATTTATATACTAGCCGCGCGACTTCGTCCGCGTTCACGACAGAGGAAGCCCAAGACCATCTACAAAATTGTTTGCGCAGTAAAGAATTTTCTATTTATCTATGGTAGTTAGTTGGGGAACGTTATTTATTATGAATATTACAAACACCAAGTTACCAAACCAAAATCACTTTTATTTACACGACAGTTTTACATCAATCAACCTTGTATAATTAGACGACAAAATTATCAAGAAAAAACAGTATTCAAAGTGAAATTAATCTAAAACTTATTATTAAACGAACAACATTATTATAACATTCCAATATTTTGTACTCTTTAAAATGTGATAAATTACAAAACATAAGACAAATGATGGGAATAATCTCACAATAATAGCTATGTAAATTAATTATATTAAAACATTACAAAATTCCATTAATAATAATAATTACATTTAAAAGAGTTAGCAAAGTTTGCCAACAATACATACTATGTATAAAACGTCAACATCCGGCGTCCAGGGGCAGTGCAGTCAGCAACAAAAGTATATGAACACTTGATTACTCTATACTCGCGACACGCGGCCTTTAGGGGACAGTTACTTTTGTCACTGACTGCACTCAGTTGAATCAAAATATCTGCGATACACACTTATAAAATTGTGGATAAAATCAAACATTTTAGATAATTAAGCGTATAACTGGATTTTATTCAAATCCATTCTAATATTATTTAAAATAGCTTCATTGAGTCATCCTTAATTAGGTCTTATTTTGATTGATGGAGATAAACTAACACCTTTCTTAATTATACAGCAAGATCAACGCAGAGAGTGTACACAATGTTTTATGTACACTGTACAAGACGAACGTATCGCAAATCACTATTTGTTACTTACATCAAAACAATATAATTATTGCTAAATGTACATTTAGCGATAACATATACATTTACAAGCCCTAAAGTCTGGAGCAGATTCAAATTCAGTTCAACAAAAGCAAGCCGCTTTGCGATGAAACTATTTACCTACATTAGCCTAGTTCTTATGCAAGGTCTTAGATCTAGATTACACTATATGCGGTCTTATGAAAACGTTTGAAGCCAAATAAAAACCTATCAATTGACTATAGGAAGACAGAAGATAATTAAATAACAAGTAGCAGGTTGAAAAGCGATATTGGAATGCGGCATTTGGGAGTCTATTTTTGGTACAGAATCCTATAGAGGTGGTAATAGCGATTTTGGTTTAACTTTTTTGTTCTAACAATGTGTGATTTTCAAGGAAACTTGGAGCTTCCTTTCATTAAAATATCCCTACTATGGGAACTTTCGTCTTTCGAGTCTTTTTAGGGATGACCATTTTTGTATGGCATAACATAAGAAAATAATGTCATTGAGGTAAATAATATACCTGAAAATTTTCTCGATCATACAAAATTCAGTCTTTATTACAAGTTATGCCAAAATTCGTAATGAACTTCGCATAAACATCTCAAAATAATTGTCTGTCAGACAATTAACAGTACTCATTACCCTCACGCATGTAAACTGTTAACTCTGACTTATAGACAAACAGCCTCTGTGGTGTAGAGATTGGGCAGGTTGGCTCAAATCTCACACCACTGAGGTTGCGGGTTCGATTCCCGCGACGGGACAAATGTTTGTGCACAGAAAAAAAGCGCAAGCCTTTGTTTCGTGTCTGGGTGTTGTGGGACCATGGTCCTCATAGTTCCTGGTTCCTTAAATACAGGGAATCCTAGTTAAGGACCAAGATCTATGTATGTGATCGTTAGGTGGGATTTATTTATCTAGGGAAGACACAAGTAGTGCCTGTCGATTTGGAAATACGCAGCAGTCAAAATACAAACCAAATTATTTTAATAAAAATAAAAAGTTCTACGATATTTCGTATTTTTTGCCGATTTAATTTACACCATCGATTTAATTTCCCTAGTAAATGGCAGTGTACTCATATGCTAAGTTGCTTATTGCGTCTACTAAAGTCATAACTACTTACAAAGTAAATTGTAAAATCTAATGTGGCACCTCACCGTAAAATGATTTACATAGTTCATTTGAAGCACGCCAGACGGATCCTGGACATCCAAACATGCACATTGCCATTCAATGGAATATAAGTGAATTCTTTACAGATAAGTATCAACTGAATGAGAATAAATGATATTTTACCAGATTCACACAAGCTAAGTTGACTAAAACCTAAGTGTTTCTCTACAAACCATCCCTGCGTTTTTTAGTGTTGCTTCGCTAATATAAATGCAGTTTACATCAGTCCTAAAAGTGCATACAGTGTCTCTGCAATCATTAAATGCTTATGCATAAAATCTTACAACTTGGTCAACTACGAAATCACCCTCCACTTTCACACAAATCACAAAACAATAATAGTCAAAATTAAGTAACACAAGCTATCGATTGCGATTTCTTATCGGGTTACAAAACGAGCGAGTTTGACTCTAACGCAATTTATAAAAATATAAGAATAAATATGAAATTTAATTATCTGAGCGATTATTGCTGGTGATTGCCGCGAAAAAGAAAGTGATACGAAACCTCTTTACAATCAGCATACAATTACGATGGGTCTAAATTTGTGTAGCTAATTTAATAGCATTGATCATACATACAGCCATTTAATAACAAATGAAACAAATACAAAAGTCTTGGTTTCAGCAAATTATGCGTCACAAAACAACTATTTAAAGCTATTAATAAATTCACAAAGGAAGCGATTATTGAACAATATCTCTGATTGCTTGGATCTTTTAATAACCAATAACTATTGTCCCATGTCCCAGAGTGCTCTCATCAATCTAAGAGCACATACGGCGCAAGTCATACCACTCGTTTATGTAGCCTCACCACTATGTACACATCATAAATTAGAAAATTTGGACCCACCTGAGTAATTTCCCCACTATACGTAAAGTGCCACCGGGTGATCCTCAGCTGCTGAGTACGGAGTCTTCGACGAGAGGGACCTTGGCTACTTCGAAGAATATAGTGTGGGAATACTTGTTTCTGACAGTGCTGATAGCAGACTTGGGCTTCTTGTGCAGGACGGCGTTCTGTGCTATGGCGATGGGTAGGATGTCCTTGATGGAATATCCTGAAAGACAAAATCATTTTGTGAAGACTCGTATACCTCTTTATGTGCTAATTAAAATTTTGCTCTACACAGTGCAGGCATTTCTTTCGTTTACAGTATCTAGTTGCTGTCAGAAATATAATGAAACCGCTAGGGAGAGTGCAAACTAAAGTATTAACTTGTAGAATATCGCAACAAATGAGCATGCGGTTGGTATTCACTCTCACATTACAAATCTATACTTCCTGGTTAGGGAACCAGGAACCTGGCCCCTAACTAGGATTCCCTGTATCTAGGGAGATACAGGGAATCCTAGTTAGGGGCCAGGCTCTATGTATGTGATCGTTGGGTGTATTTATTGTATTTATTTATACTATTTATAAACAGGTAAACTTAGGTAAAAAGTCAAAGTCAAATATCATTTATTAAATAGGCACAAAAGTGCACTTTTAAAGGTCATAAACACATGATACAAATAAAAAATGTTAAAAATTGTAACTTATGTTAACATGACTTTGAAAAAAAGGTAAGTATGTTTACCCATTTCTTTCCTATACTCAAATTGAAGTCTGAGTGCTGAAAAGAAATGCGAAAACTGACTCTACCAGTGCTTCGGAAATACGCCCGCTAGAGAAGATAGCACCAAGAAACTCTGCGGGGATGTCTTTTTTCAGCACAATTACGTATAAATTAGAATTAACAGAATGTAAAACAAGAAATGCGAGTGAGATGTCCCATAGTCATAGTATCAGTAACAGAAAAGTGTAAATAAAACATAAGTAGGTATGACAGTAGCAGTAGGAGTGACTAGAACAGACCAGTCCCCGCAAGCAGCACCCGTTCACGAGTATGACTTGTGGACCAGCCATCACCCCCCTCAACCATATTGGAGGGAAGGGAGTGACCCGACACACAGAGCCGCCGCAAGCAAAGACATTTGAGTGAGCATGACTGTAAAACCTAGTCACTTCCAACTCAAATACAATTTTTATAGCTTTATTAAAAGTATGTATATGTACGTTTGTAGGGGGTAATCTCTGGAACTACTAATCAGATCATTGATGGATAGCTAAACTATCCCTGAGTAACATAGGCTATATTTTATCATGTCGAAGCGAACGAAATCACGGGCGGTTTCTAGTGTTAAATAAACAAGCTACTTCTTGCACCATACCTGTGTAATACTGCAGGGTAGGTGTCCAGTGTCCGAGGGATTTCATCCGTAGAGCGAGGTAGAGCGCCGCGGCCGCCATCTTGCTGTCAGAATACTCCAGTAGCCCATACTCTAGGAGACACTGCTCTAGCACAAACCGCGCCAGCGTTAGGGTGGGCATGGTTACTCGCGCGCACTATGCAGGACAAAAGAAAAATTAATTATTAGAATACTAATGACAGCATGAATGAAGCAATTAGTTAAAACGAGTGTGGCTTAGGGGGAACTGGAGCGACTTTCGATCCGACGCACTGGAGTTCGAATCCCACTAGGCTCCATACCCATGACTTTCTGTAGTAATGAAGTTATGAGCAGATTTAATACATACTCACTCTAAAAACTGAATATTTGCCTGTTATTAATTCCTGCACAAAAAACTTATTTGCTAAAATCTGGATTAGTATTATCTGAAGGCCGATTCTCATATAATGTTCTAGGATTATGATAAAAATCCTTAAAGGTCAGTGTGATGAATATGTGACAGGTCTTAGCACTTCGATACTGAGATCATACTAAATGATAAACATGGTAAACCGTCTTCAAATCAAACGTAGCTCACCCTCGCGTACCGCCGCAAGAAGCGGTATGAAAGTGGGATGCCGAGGTCAAAGTCCACCACGCGCAGGATATTCATCTCCATCTTGAGCAGCTGGCTCAGCGTGTACGCGCCGTCGCAGATGTACAGGAAGTCGTCCACCAGCGGAGGGACGCGCTCCTGGAACGTGAGGCAGGCCACGAGTTAAGCTATTTGAGATTTAAAAGCTCATGGTGACGAGCACTGCAGTGCTGCGCCGGAATAGCCGACTTCTAGTTCGGGCACTGCAGCCCTTGTGGACAGAAGCAGTGCTTACCATCAAAGACAAGCCCGTTACGTTATTCTCTCTAATCACATTAAGAAAAGACGTGATTAGAGCTTACTCTACTGATTCAGTGATTTGAACTTTCTCGGACATGAAGCACCATTATTTGTGTATAACCAATTATTTCATTTCATTTATTTATTAATGCTTACATGTAATGTACCAGACAGGTGTTACATATGTCTTATAGACTAGATACATGTGCCCTGTGAGGGCGCTGCATATGTTTTGAGTGGAGTTAGTTTATTCCTAGTCATTTGGTTATCTAATGTATACATTTGTCAATTTAAAAAAAATAAGAAGTAAAAAGGAAAATTAAAGCAAAATAAAGTCTATAAAATTACACCAAACCCTATTTTAGAAACTATACTTATTACATAGTAGAACTCATGAAGAAGTTAATACATTTCGCCTTGCTTTTATAATAACATCGCGATGCATACGAATACCTAATTTCGTAAACTAACTAAAAGCAGCATAATTCATAGGGCAATTAAACTTAAAGACTAATGTGACTGATGGTACTGTATCAGAAAATAAAATTGTAAACGGAAAAAATCAGTAGATGCTGCACACACTCACGTCAAATTTAGAAGCGATGAACAGCGCAGAAGCTCCTAACAGCTGCAGCTCCTCCTTAGTAAGATGCTGTTCGATGGGCTGTTTCCTAGATGACCTGGTGAGGAATAGGTCGACCAGCTTGACGGCCAGGTAGAGAGTCTCGTGGTTCAGCTCAAAGCTTTCCTGAACTTCCACCATCCAGTCCACGAGCAGCGCGCGCATCCAGGAGGTGATGCCCTTCATGCGGGTCAAGTAGTCGTCGATAGGGAACAGGCGCTGCAGTAATAATGTTAAAGTTAACATCTAAAAATATAGTAACATTGGAAGAGGCCAGAGGTGTGGGGAGATATTACGCGGTTCAGTTTACGATCACCTGTAAGTTGGAGAAAGACACAATCATCCTGTAAGTAGAATTTTTACAGGATGATCGTAAATCTGACCAAGCTTGACAAAACCTACTGAATTATGACTGCAAGCTCGTGTTTTTTGCTGCTAACTTAAACCTAAGTTGCACTTGTTTGAATTTTAAGTACACAAATAAATCAGTAAAACATGAAGCTAACCATTTCTATTCCATTACCATTTAAGCTCATGAAAAGTTATTACTGTTGATAAAGGGCTTAACATATTTATGACGCCTTTTTAGAGTAAATTGACTCAGTTAAAAAATAAATAAATACTATACAAAAAAAATAGTTTTTTGCTTTCCCATTACAATAACAGTGCCACCCAGAACTTTTAATATCATAAAAAGTATTACATAGCACTGCATTGCGCTCATCGCCCCGAGACATCAAATGTCAAATCTCATATGCCTAGTAGTTTCGCAGTGCCCTTCAAACTGGAAAACAGTAAAGCTTGTGCACTACTGCTTGATGGTAGAATAACTAGCAAAGCAGTGAGACCTACCACTAGTATACATTTCATAGGTATATACAAAAAAGCACAAACCTCAAAAACCAACACACGAAATACCTACCTCTCTGCTCTTCAAATAGTTGAAGATATCCATTGCATAATGGGATACTTGGAATGGATCATTCCAGTTTTCCAGGTCAAAGTCATTAACACCCGATGGTGCCTTGTGGGGCTCCTCCTTCTCTTCATCCAGTGAGCGATTTACTGTGTCATCTAGGTTCACCTTGTCAAGCTTCTCGCTTATTGTCTTGTACTCCTCCTTTGTGGTCTCCGAGGGACTACTGGAAGGCAGGGTTAATGTGATTGTGCCACAGTTTGTGAGGGGTGTTTTAGATATATGTTGAGAAAGGTGGGTAGGTACTTAAAATGAAATTAATAGTTAGAAAGATTGTGCTTTAGTAAAAGCAAATGTTCAGTGGTAATGACAGTGATGAAGACATTTTAGTTTTGAGAATTAAAAATCTTTAGTGAAATATGTTAAGGAAAACCACACTTCAATTTACAGTTCTAGAATACTTACATATTCTCTAAAGCAGTTACATATAGCGACGGTTCAGACACATCACTCCTGGCTGACTTGGAAGAGTTATTACTCTGGTTCTGATCTTTGAGCACTTTGTCTTTTTTCTCAATGTTTTTGAGGATGCCATTCTGCGCTCGAGTAGGGACAAGTTTGGGCGGGTCTTTGGCAAAGTGCTTTTGGACTGACTCAATGGCATTGGTGGCCACTCGTTGTAATGTTTTAGTCTTGGACGTTTTACCATTGAATGTTGTGGTAGTAGGTTTGATACTCTATAAAAAAATCATAGACATTTACAGGCAGTAATGTAAACAAATAAACATATTAAGAAGTGTACATCAAATCTCATTAGGTAAACCATTATCATCTATCTTCTGCAAAGAGAATCTTCTGTCATTATAACATCACTAGCAGTTCTTGTGGAAGAACCTACTTAGACACAAGGCTTTTGAAAGTTCTGTGCTAAATTACATTGTAAAAAAATGCATTTTATGAATGAGATCAAGATAAACAAATGTGTGGAACTATTAAATTATATCATTTTATGCAGGAGCCTCTACTAAATCTCTTCCATATTATTGTTTTATTTTATTTTGTTTGGGGCTGACAGCTGTTATTACAAAATAATTCAATATAGTAAGTCTTCTATACAATGTATAACCAAATCATTGTTTGTTGAGCAGCTGATTTCAGATGTTAAAGGTCAATTCATCTCAACGACAGACACATGCAGTCAATGTTACTTGAGTACAAAAGTACTTCAGATATGGGTCAGTGGGCTATTGTCATAAAACATGTGTTTAGTTCAATTGAGACTAACAAACAGCAGAATTGTTACACATGCTTCTGTAACTGTATGATTATCACAAAATAATATTGTAGGTCTTTTTTGATGTTTTAAAACTAACTATTCAATTATTCTCACCTGTGTGATAATATTTTCTTTCACTTACTAGCTTTATTTTAGAGTTAGTAAAATACATATCTTCAGTAGGTACCTAAAGTGTACCGTCTACCTGTGTTATGTAATGTAATGAGTGAAATAATTTTATTTTTGTGTATATGATCTGATTGTAACTTCTGCAAATATAGCAGGAACTTTCGAATTTCTCAATCTATTCTATCTACTATAAAGCTTAAAAAGCTCTTATCATGTGGAAAAGAATGAGAGAAGTACATACCTACTTTGATTTGATTTAACAACAGATATTTGATAAAGTTTAGCATGTGATTTTTGCAAAGCTTTTGGAGGGAAAGTTCATTGACCTGTCAAGCTGGATATTTATGTATTTTTTACAGCTCAAGCCTCATGATTCTGGCTCAGGAGCATTGAAAAACTCCTTGTAATGCAAAAAAGACTAGGAATGAAGTAGGTAATGTACCCTCAATAACTTTACAAAGAAAAAGATGAACCTTGACTGTTGGGAGCATTTTAGTCTCAACTGTGACCTTCTTCAGAACCATGACTTTGTCTTTCTCCGGCGGGGCGAAGGACTTGTTGAAAGCGTTGGTGATGTCCCCAAACGCCGCCCTCTTTGCAGTCACATCTTTCAGGGGGCTGTCTGCTTTTCTCTTGTTCGGCACTTTCATACTGTCCTTATGAGTCTTCAGAGAAGCCAATTGCTTACTCCTCGTCGTAATTCCATGGCCCAAAATACCGTTCAAGTTCTCATTGACGCCGATTGGCTTAGAAGCCAACCTTGTTGGCGCCATTATTGTTTTACTGAAACAATTCCCACAATCACGTGCACTGTGTTATCGTGGTGAAAACACCGTTTACGACGTATATGAAGCGTATTACACAAAATAAAATGAATATTGCACGTAAACATACATTTCAAATCCGTCTTGTCTAACGTCCAAAAATGGAGGCAAAACAAGCGAACATCAAGGCGTCAAACAAAATTTATAACGATTATTTTAATACTTACATTATTGAACGGCTGTAGCCGTTTTTGGATAACTTGTATACACTTTAAAGTAACACGAACAATATGTTCTAAAACAAATTATTTTCTAAAATTTTAGATAAATTCTACAGGACACCGGACTGATGAGTCTTCAAAAACCGTTGGGCTGCTTCGATTTGCTATTGGTCGAAGTGGTCCCCACCGGTTCCTCAGCGGACCAATGACAGCGAAGCGTGTAAAATTTTTACGTTCCAATTTACGTGAACAGACGTATCCCTTTGCAAGCTATTTATCGTGAAATGTAGCTTTACGTTACGGCTTCGTGTTTGTAAAAAATCGAGAAACTTAATTACAGCATAAGAGCTGACAATTATTGTCTTTGTTATCAAGAAGCTTATAAGAGACAGATTACCATGATTTTTATGCCTAAAGCGTAGAGCAAATGCAAATGCCTATGATTTATCTAAAAATCAAGAAAATCCTTTGTATCATCCCAATAATGTTGGCTTTGTTATTTATCAAAAGTTTCGTTTTAATACATGATTGATTAATACAGAAACTGACTTGTTCCATCAATTGGTCTACAATAGCGCAAGATCGCGAAGCCTGGAAGTCATGGGGCTTTGCCTAAAACTGGGAAGACATAAGCTAGCAGAAACAGTAAGAGATTCCAATATTTATTTCGAGATGGCAAATTCAATCACTCTCACGATGGTCACTTTCATTTCGAGCATACACCTATTTTGATAAGTTATGATAATGATTGCTCCTCGCACCCGCCATACACGTTATCGTTAGTAGGGACTCAAAACGTTCCATCTAGGATCCATGACTTACACTAGGACTAGGACATGACGTACAGTAGGATCGGAACGAAATAAATTACTGGGCAATTATCGGTCTGATATATCGGAACGAAAGCAAGGAACGATATAAATATGACGTTACCATTTTATTAGGATATTTATTAAATAATAAGAGTTTTAGTATCAGTATTTTATTTTTATCTTCAACTTTTAATAATAAGACTAACGCTAAATATATAGAGTGGAGTAGTAGATATAGTATCTAATCACTACGTCTTAAGGATGTTTTATTTTTTTGATAAGGCTTGCGTTTGACCGCTATCTCACCTACTGTTAAGTGACGATGCGGTCGAAGTAGTAGCACGCTCGCCTAGAAAAAACCTGTTCACTATTGTCTTAAAGACACCCAGATTATAGCTATCCGGAAACACAAATACCGGCAGAGAATTCCACTCCTTGGCCGACCGTTCTGCTACAGATAATTAATGTTCCTAGAAAATGTTCTAGGAAATAACGCTACGTGATAACGTAGCGTTTTAAACCCTCGGCTGTGCTAGTAGTAGCATACCAGAGCATGAACGAGAAAAACGGAACGTATTTGTCAATGTTATTGACAATCATTGACATTGACGTTTCTGACAGTTTCTGTTGTGTCAAGTGTTACTGTCAAAGGTGTTTTTATTGTATTTGTGCAATTTTCTGTAACATAATTTTATCATTTTATCTCATGTTAAAATTTAACCAGCTTGTTTTTGTAGCCTCTAAATTGAGTTACAAGTACACGTGTAGTTTTATTGATTTACGTAGTTTTGAAGCTTTTTTGTATACGCAATGTTAGGAGGTGTAAGACTTAAATTGATTTTTACCCACGAAAAGACTTGTTTCGCTTACATTAGTCCAAAGTATAGCACCAACAATGAACAGGTAATACATGTTTTCTGTAAAAGCTATATTATATTGATCAAAATAAGACTTTACATAACATGTAAAGTTTTGAGGTTATGTCATTGTTTATGTAAATGTTTATTACCTCTGTCACTTGTGCAAAGGGCAATGACTTCAGATTTTTACTTGTTTATTAATATTTGCTTTTGTTTTCAATGTAGCGGAGAATTAAGCCCCATATTTGTCGTAAGACATAATTATATTAATATTCTTAATAGAACACAGATAAATTACAGACACATATCACATCCAAGGTCAAATTTTATTATACTTCGCCAAACCTCAATACCAATCTCTTATTCTTTAGGAAATTGATTAGCTTTCAAACATGTATTATTTAGGTATGTAGGTACTTGAACAGGATGTAATTGTGGGACAAAATTACCAAGTCACATTCACATGTTACAGCATGCTCATTATAAGAATTAATCAGCGTTTTATTATATCCCTTTTCAGACGCAATGTGTCCAAGTGCTAACCCGAGAAAGGACCATATACCTCTGGGTAGTATTCAGTGCTGGCATTCCAGAGGGACAGATAGCCTGCAACCCTGTACACAGCAGGTTGCTCAGCCTGGATGAGGGTGCTGAAGTATTTGTGTCTCCATATAGTGACCTAAAGGTGCTGGATGACCTGTACATAGATACTGATAGTCCTGATGATCAGGAGATTTTGGTAAGTAGAAGGAAAAATAAGGAAAATAATGATCTTATCAATCAAATCAACCAAGTCATTTATTTTAGAATCAATATCATATCAATATCATATCAATATCATACCAATATCATATCAATATCATATCAATATCATATCAATATCATATCAATATCATATCAATATCATATCAATATCATATCAATATCATATCAATATCATATCAATATCATATCAATATCATATCAATGTCATATCAATGTCATATCAATGTCATATCAATGTCATATCAATGTCATATCAATGTCATATCAATGTCATATCAATGTCATATCAATGTCATATCAATGTCATATCAATGTCATATCAATGTCATATCAATGTCATATCAATGTCATATCAATGTCATATCAATGTCATATCAATGTCATATCAATGTCATATCAATGTCATATCAATGTCATATCAATGTCATATCAATATCATATCAATATCATATCAATATCATGTCAATATCATGTCAATATCATATCAATATCATATCAATATCTTATAGCAGTTCCTATATGACAAAGCAAAATTTAATAAGCCAATGATGACCGAACAAAGCCAGTAAATAGTATCTTTGTAATTTTAGTGTCTTTTTTTAATACAATGAACCTTTGTAATATATTTTTACTATGCTCTTTGTAGATAACAATGAAGGCCATAAAGTTATTTAACAGTTACAGTTTATGAATGAAAAAGTAAAGTTTAGTGGAACTGTTTTGTTAAAAATGTGGGTGTTCTCTATTTTTATCTAAAAATGCTTAATGATTTTGCAATCTTACTAAACTGGCACATTATTCATTACTCTCAGGAATACAATGTAGAGCTTCTCCAAATGCGTATATTGGACCAGCTGAGGCTTGTAGTTGCACATCAAAAAGCCATAGTCTGGATATCAGCTTCAATGCCTATCATCTTTACACCCAAGCAAACCGGGATCCTGGTCAATCACAGCCAAGTTATAGTCAAAATAGACGCCTTCAACAGCTACCAAGGCTTACAGAATACCTCAGACAATGTGCCTAAAGAAAAAGACGCGAAGGTCAAAAGCATAGCCATAATCAATGACGGAATGCTGCGGCCTTACTTAAACATACCAACAAAATTAGTTTTAAGAGCAATACCCATTGATAGTGATGGAAAAAAGAATTTGATACACCCTTACACAGTTTTTTTGCATGAGGATTTAGTAGATGAGAAATATAAAGATGCAACCATAATATTAGCAACAATGAAGAATATTCCAATATTACAAGAAAATAAAGAAGAAGATAATACAGCTAATAACAACAACCACATTGAAGATCTATGTGTAGAAATTGTTCCTTTAAATAATGTTGTATTCCGAAGTCTGTGTGGAGAAATATACAACAGAAGCATACCTACTGTACTTATACCAAAATCTCTGAATGCCATAATAAATGTAGAGAATGGAATGAGAATCATACTCACCTTTATAGGAGACAAGGTAGAACAACCAGATCAAATAGATGTGGTCACATATTCTGATCAAATACAGTCGGAAATGGATGTGATAGAAAGGTTCAAAAACTGTGTGATTACTAACACACATTCTGGTAAAAAGTTCCTCATAAACAACAGTATCGTCAAGCAAAACACTGAGATAACAAGTGGCCACTTACAGTTCAAACTGAAGCCTGAAAAACTGAAATACACAATGCTAACCTCTGAATCCTTCAGAGATTGCTTAGTCTCGGCTAAATGTGTATCTGATACCGAACTGGTGCTTCCAAAACCTGCTATTTCTAATCTAGACTATGATTATAAGAATTATTGTAGAACAATGAAATCTGTAGAGTCACTGGTGGAGAAAGTTATATCTCATGTTTATTTTGAGATACATAGAGAGGCTAGTTTCAGAGGCGCTTCGGAAATCAAGAGCAATGTTTTAGTTACTGGTGAGTAAGTTGTATTGTTAAAAACATTAGTATGTATTTAGTTTTAACAAATCAATACATTATCCTACTAATCATACTATTAATTTTATAAATGCGAAGGCTTGTGAAGATAGATGGATGTATGAATGTTTGTTACTCAGTCATGCAAAAATACTGTACGGTATTTGATAAAATATTACAAGTAGGTTCTTTAGATCCTACATACACAAAATCCCCATGAGTCACACTGACAAGAGGAATTTTTTTTCTTGTTGAGTCACAGTCTTACTGAAGGGTGTAACTCCACGAGAATAACTCCTGACATACCAAATTTCATCAAAAACTGTGTAAAATTTTTCGTGATTGAAATATCAATCTATCCCTCCATCCATTCTTGCAAACTTTGGATATTATATCTTGACTCATTTATCCAGGATTAAGTGGCACAGGCAAATCCACCCTCTGCCACATAGTACAAAAGGAGCTGACAGTCTGGTCTCACATCCTCCACTGCCGGTCCCTCAGAGGTCGAAAGGACATCCCCGAGATCCTCGGCAAGGCCATCCTGATGTGCCAGGAGCACAGTCCAGCGGTGCTCGTGTGTGATGACGTGGATTCCCTGGTGCCGCCCAATATGGAGGGACTGTCTCCGCAAGATATATCCTATTACCAAAGGTACTCTAGAAATTATATCTTACGGAATAACTAAGAATAACGTAGATATGAGTCTCTTACTTATTTCTATCTCATATCGATCTCATCTCTATCTCGTCTCTATATAATATCGATCTCATCTCTATCTTGTCTTTATTTCGTCCCTAACTCGTCTCTATCTAATATCTTATTGATGTAGCATTAAATAAATACATCTATCTCATATTTATCTCACCGCTGTCTCAATCTCATATCACTTTTATCAAATCTCACATCTATCTAATTTATTTCTGATCTCTGTCTTATCTCTAAATAGTACAAAACAAAGTCGCTCATTCCCGTCTAGCGTCTGTCTGAGTATTCGCTTAGTACTTCTAAAATTCTTGTGGCCTCCGGTCACTCTAACTGCCACTGTATCTATATACCCATGTATATATTACTCCTATTTTCATGTTACTGATACTATGACTACGGGACATCTCACTCGCACTTCTAGTTTGACATTGTTTTATGTTAATTTTAATTTTTACCTCATTGTTCAGTGTTATATTTTAAGACATTTTAAAAGATTAAAGAAAGAGACATTCCCGCAGTTTCTTGGTGCTATCTTCTCTAGCCGGCGTATTTCCGAAGCACTGGTGGAGTCAGTTTTCGCATTTCATTTCTGGACCGGACTTAATTTTGTGTATGGGCAAGAAATGGGTAGACATGCTTTCCTTTTTTTTCAAATTCATGATATTTTAAGATACAATTATTAACGTTTTGTGTAATGTGTATATAACGTTTAGAAGATTTGTGTAATGTGTATATAACGTTTAGAAGTACATTTTTGTGCCTATTTAATAAATATCTTTTGACTTTTGATGCGGTTTTCGGTGTGAATTATAGGGGACAAGTCGCTAGCTATCTTTAAGAGTTACAACATTTAGTTATTTCCTTAAATGTGTTGTTTCAGATTAGCAGTAGTGATAAAACACATTCTACAGACGTGTTCGGGTGTGTGCGTGCTAATGACGTCACTCAGTATGAAAGCGTTGCATCCAGCACTGAGGCAGTTCAATGGGAAACCGATGTTCACCGCCCATTTTGATATACCCGAGCTGAATCAGGTAAGATTCGTGTCTCAATACTTAAGGTGCCTGTCCACCAATAGCAGCGATACAGAATTTTGCGGTGCAGGGTAATTTGTAAATGTTTATTAAATACTAGCTGTACCCGGCATGCGTTGCATTGCCAGATTTTTTGGGCCAGGAACCATCCTGGGCGTACACAGAAGAACCAACCAAATTTTTATCACAATCGGATCAATGGTTTAGGACAACACATAGAGGACAAACATACAAACATTTATATTAGACATGTGTAAGTAATGCGATTGATGCATTACGCGTAATATTACCCGATCGAGTACTGTAGCATTATATATTACTCGACTAAATTAAACATTACACATCACACCATAGCATCACACAGTGCACTGTTCTGTTCGTTGCATTATGTCTATCGAGTCTATGCCTCACTGACACTAATCGCGCGCGCGTCTGAGAGAGAGGAAGCGAACTTCATCGCACGTGCGCCCTGCCTGCCACTTGATTGAACTTCCATTTAAAACCGTATTACTAGAAAATTAAGGCGACAATAGGTTATTTTGGCACCGCCCCCGCCTGTAATATTTGAATGTTTTGAACCTCTCGCTCAAAACGATATTGTTATTTTGATTTGATGTACTCGCTCCAGTCACAAAAAAATAAGTAACTCGCTATCTCATGTATATGCGCTATAACTATCACTTGCTATTGCATTCGAGCATTCCATTACAATATCACACAAGTGATAGATAGTGCGTCCGACGCGACCATCTCAGGTGATGTTTGGGGTGATGAAGTAATGAAATATTACTCGGTACGAAATGTGATGCCATATCACATTACTTTTCAATGCACTGTTTTGCGCATGTCTAATTTATATTTATTTATATAGATAGATGCACAAAAATTCACTTTTAAACGTCGTAAACACATAGTAAATATTAATTATAAATAGTGATTTCAGTTATCATGACTTTGAAAATGAGTAAGCATGTCTACCCATTTCTTTCCCACACTCAAACCAAAGTCCGGCCATAGAAAAGAAGTGCGAAAACTGACTGCCAGTTCAATCCATTGATTTAAGAATAAGTGCAATTACCACTGTCGTCGGTTGATATTTTTCGGATCGGTTTCGTGTTGTTTTGGTCGAAAGATCCTTAGCTCTGATTGGTCTCATTAATAAATACGCTCACGTTAGACCGCAGTTTTACCCGATGTTGAACGATGATGCGGTCGGTTACTCATTATTACTCATTTATTCGGTTATTGTTCATTTATTAGGATTTATATTTATATAAGTATCTAATGGTTTAATAGTATTATTTATTTATGAATTATTGTACACCACCGTCTACTCCTTTTCTTCCGATACTGTGTATCCAAAGGTTGTCTGGAAGAGATCGCTCTAAGCGATAAGACCGCCCATTGTACTACCCTGGTTATAAGGTTTATCTGTAATCATTTTTTTGTGTAATTGGTATACAATAAAGAGTACTTGTATTGTATTGTTTCTCTTCAAAGTTATTCAGACTAAAGTGGTGTCTAAATTAAAAAAATATATATAAAGCTATTGTTTTTTTAGGAAGAGAGAGTAGAACTATTGAAGCACTTATTAAACGACAAAATACTCGAGCAATTCGAGGTGGAAGACGATGACGTCATCAAGATGGCGATGGACACCGCCGCCCACAGCGTGCGCGAGCTCACGGATTACCTCAACAAGAAGATATTCAAGGCGGTCAAGAAGAAAAGTCAGTACCCAAGCTATAGGCGCCGATCCGCCAGCGGAAGTTCTAATTCCACGGTCACTAATCTCTGCGACGCTAGTTAGTTCTACATATTGTCTATTCTGTGGCGACGCCTTGAACTGCCACTAGAACTCCAGAATTCAGAACTCTTGTGGGATCGGCGCAATATAGTGCAACTAAAAATAAGGCAATTTAATTACTGTGAAAAATATGACAAATCGACATATATTTTCTCAGCATTTCTGGTAATCCAAATTATATAAAAAAACCGGCCAAGTGCGAGTCGGACTCGCGCACGAAGGGTTCTGTACCATTATCTATAAAAACGGCAAAAAAATCACGTTTGTTGTATGGGAGCCCCCTTAAATATTTATTTTATTCTGTTTTTAGTATTTGTTGTTATAGCGGCAACAGAAATACATCATCTGTGAAAATTTCAACTGTCTAACTATCACGGTTCATGAAATACAGCCTGGTGACAGACGGACAGACAGATAGACGGACAGCGGAGTCTTAGTAATAGAGTCCCGTTTTACCCTTTGGGTACGGAACCCTAAAAAGGAATTTGTTGCAAACCCGCCACAACTCGCGTTGTACTGGTCGTGGCACCAGCGGTGGTCTTCCTTCCATCTGGTTACTTTCTTTGTTACTGGTACTGCAATAAATGCGACCTTTGGCGCCCTCAGTTTTACAATTTTTTTGACAGACTTTAGTTAAGTTTTTTAACTGAATTCAATAAAGGAGAAGGTTTTCTGTTCGATTGTATTATTAAATTTTTTTTTGTGTTACCTCAGAACTCCGTCATTTAGGAACCGATATGGAAAATTATTTTTGCGTTGGATTCAGCTATGAAGTGGTCCCATATAAATTTCATCGATATTTGACCTTGGACTTCGAAGATACATTAAGACGGTTTTTGTTTTTTCCTAAAAATTAACTATTCTTTAGTATTAGCTGTAACATCAAACATAGTACGAATTTAGCTGCAATTTTTTATATTCACGACTCAGTAATATCATCTCTAGAATCACACCCAGAAGATTCCAAACCCCGATTGGTGGAAGACATCACAAAAGATGAGGAGAAAGCGAGCGCGTTTGACATTTGGGGCCCCGTCGGTGGTCTGGAGGAAGTCAAGCAAACGTTGACCGAGACCATATTCTGGCCTCTAATGGTAAGAGTTAGGGTTACCTTATGTAGTTTTGTAAATTTTTTTTCCTAGCCTATACTGTCCCAGTCCTGGGCAAAGGCCTCCCCCAATTCCTTCCACCTGTCTCGCTCCTGCGCCATATATTTCATTTACCCAATATTTATTTATTTATTTATACTTTAGCACAAAACAGTTTGTACATGGAGGACTTAATGCTGGATAACATTTTCTACTAGTCCATTATTACTCGATACTCAAGCAAGTGCATGATTGTCTGAAGTTATAAAGTTAACGTCTTGAACCTGGACGAGTCCTTACACGAAGATGTTTGAAAATACTTCCAATTAATACTTTCGGGGGCACCCCCCGCACAAAGATGTTGTGTCTTTATAGACTGTGCAGCGGGCACACTTAGATTTTCTTTTGTATGCGCTATTTATGTCCTTTTTCACATAGCACGACCTCTTTATCATATTTTAACAATGACAATGTACAAATAATTAATGTACCTACTACGTGCTCAATTTCAGATGTGCCACAGAATACTAAGGGACAGAAGCATCACTCTGCAAAGAAATTTAAACAAATAGCGACTCTTGCTATGACCAAATAAAATTCAATTCAGCTCGCGTAGCGCTGCATACCTACCAGTCATATTAACCTACAGAGCGCCTCTCTTTCTATCGCGCCGCTCTTATCTCTTCTGACGCGGCACGTGTAACAACGCGCGACCCGCCGTCGGTGTCCGGCTATGTACTTGTAGCTTCGTACCTACAGTGCGGAGTGCGCTAGGCCTGGATGTACTAGTTCTTGACGTAGTCGATGAGTTGATATCGATAAACGTTATTCTGAATGAACGACTTTCGGTGCGGTACAGACTCTTACATTGTAAATATCTCTTCATTCCACAGTACCCAGCCCTGTTCCCCTCTCAGTCTTGCGGGATACTCCTCTATGGGCCGCCCGGTACTGGAAAATCCCACATCGGGTCGTGCCTCGCTCGCATGCACAATATGAGGATGATCACCGTGAAGGGACCGGAGCTACTGTCCAAGTACATCGGCCAGAGCGAAGCCGCGGTCAGAGATGTGTTCGACAAGTCAGTGTTGTTTTGTACTTCGTAGATCGTAGCTGATTTTGTAGGCTGATTGATGTTTTTCATTAATTTTCTGTTTTTGACAGGGCGGATATGCAGCGGCCGTGTATACTTTTCTTTGACGAGTTCGACAGTTTAGCACCGAAGTAAGTGAAATGAATTAAATAAAAACCATAAAATATGTAAATAAGTATAGATCACAGGACGAGCAGAAAGTCGGCCAAATATCACCCTTATATAGTACACATTAGTACACACGTACACGTAGGTACTGCTAAGGAATGGAACTCTTTGCCGTCTTCTCTGTTTCCTGATAACTATAATTGGAGTATCTTCAAGGGTAGAGTGAATAATAGGTATCTTCTAAATCTACGGGTTCCATCTTCGGCCACATTCTCGCTTAACATCAGGCGCGATGGTGGTCAAACGTAGATTTACAATTAAAAAAACCGGCCAAATGCGAGTCGAACTCGCGCACGAACGGTTGTATGGAAGCCCCTTTAAATATTTATTTTATTCTGTTTTTTAGTTTTGTTGTTATAGCCGCAACCGAAATACATCATCTGTGGAAATTTCAAGTGTCTATCACGGTTCATGAGATACAGCCTGATGACCGACGGACAGACAGACAAAAAACAGACAGACAGACAAACAGACAAACAGACAAACAGACAAACAGACAAACAGACAAACAGGCAAACAGACAAACAGACAAACAGACAAACAGACAGACAGACAGACAGACAGACAGACAGACGGACAGATGGACAGCGAAGTCTTAGTAATAGGGTCCCGTTTTACCCTTTGGCTACGGAACCCTAAAAAAACTTAAAATTCAAATACAAGTGCATAAATAATATGATATCTATACCTAAAATAGTATCCAATGTGCGGTCAGCCTAATTAGGCATATTTGAACAGACGCGGTCACGACTCGACCGGCGTGACGGACCGCGTCGTGAACCAGTTGTTGGCGCGGTTGGATGGCGCAGAAGGAGGCGCGCGCGGGCCAGTGCTCTGCGCCACGTCGCGCCCCGACCTTATAGACCCGGCGTTGTTGCGGGCGGGGCGCCTGGCCACGCATGTCTATACGCATCTACCCGCAGCCGTGAGTATGCCAGCGGTGGTCTATATCTAGATACTAGATATACGTTTTGGAGGGAGAGCGGGGTCTTGTGTTGTGTGTGACGTCACGCCTGGAACTGTTAGACCCGGCGGTGTTGCGGGAAGGGCGCCTGGCCACTTCTTTGGCAATTGTCTTTTCTGGAAAGGGACATTATATTGGGTATTATATTAACAATTTAGCTTCTCTATTTTGTCATGGACCTTTATCGGTCTTAAGAAATATATTTTTGTCTCTACCGGCGCTGCACTTAGCCCAAAGAACGCCGAGTAGATTTGAAAAGCCACTCGAGCCTTTTTATTAATGACTTATATTGTTTAATGAACTTTAACATTAATATGTTCTGTAGTAAACTATTTTGAACGCCTTACCTCTTAACCTACTCAACAAGGATTTTACGCTCTTTCCCATAAAAGTTTTGACTAGAAGACGCCCCTGTGTCGCCCCATGTTCTTAAATGTTGGATCTGTGGCGGCGCGACCGCTGCGCAATTATTTCTACACTTGCACTCCTGTGTGATATGGGATAAGAAATTTTGTAATATAATTAATTTATTTAATTTAACTAACACGGATAAGACCAATTATACATCAATTAAATCACAATAATCATAACAGTAAAGAGTCCAGAAAAAAAATACATAATTATAAAAACATCATGAGTCCAGGGGCGACAGCCTACCCCGATATTCTCCGGGGCTAAATGAAATCAAAAAATGTAATATGGGGGCCCATATTACATTTTCTTAGTTTTTAAATCAGTAAGTTTTCCACAGCACGAGCGCTACGAAGTCCTCCGGACGTTAGCCAAGAGTGTGGCGGTGGATTCTGAAGTAGACCTTACTGTAGTAGCCGACCGGACCGACGGCTACTCGCCCGCCGACCTCAAGTCTTTACTCGTCACCGCGCAGCTCGGGAGGCTTGAGAAGCAATTGGTAAGTTGGTTGTTACAAGTTCGACCAATATGTGAAAAACAAAACAAGACGCTCGGCTGATTTACGACCTGCAACCCACAGCCTCGTGTATAATGAGCAACTTAGCTCACTCGTGTCATAATATACTATTTGAATTTTTTATTTAACAGCTAAATGACATTGTAAGTATAATTATATTTATGTATTTATATATGTATTTATATATATATATATATATATTTATTTATTTTATTTATGTATATTAATTTTTATGTTACTTATTTTTAGTATATATTTATATTTGTTTTATTTCATTTTTTTTAATAGTTGTATATCATATTTACGTATAATTGGAGTTTTTTTTATAATGTACACCACACTGACCGCAATATTACTTTTAAAATTCCTGTCCATCCAAAGGTTGCCTGTAAGAAATTGCGCATAGCGATAAGGCCGCCCATTGTACCCACTGTTTATTCACTTTGTTAACTATTGTTTTTCCCGTGTTTGGTATTCAATAAAGCATTATTGTATTGTATTGTATTTGAATTTTAAATTTTATCCGCTCCATTAAAAAAATATTTCATATTCATATTCATTTATTAATGCTCATACATATATTATTACAGACAGGTGTTAAAATAGTGTCACAAAGTATGATATGAGTATGTACCCTGTGAGGGTGCATACTCATATCGTTGCATAATGAGTGCAGTTCTATTATAGTTCAACATAATTCAACATTCCGATTCTAATTATTTATAAGTATCTACATTATTAATTTAATTTAATGTCATAAGTAGTCTGTCCTTAGTCACTATAGTCAATTTCAATTTACATAATAAAGAATCAGAATGTTATTCATATTGATAGATACATAGTTAATTGATAAAATAAAGTAATTGATAGAATTAAGTATTAAATGCCAATTTGACTTAGAAAGTCAAATTGGCATTTATGTCATAATAATCAAGATTTACATTTCAACGTTACACTCTTAGAATTTTTATTCAATTATTATATAAGGGCATTGAGGTCTTACACTATAGAGGGATAATTACGAAGTTTTCCGACCTAAAAAAGGATAGCGCTATACAACAGGCTCTTATAAAGAACGAGGTAGAACTATTATCATATTGTCTCTATCGCGTAACCCATTTTCTTAACATTGGCCATGACATGTTAAGTCAAAATAGTGGCCCGGCAGGGTCGGCTTGTGGTTTTTTAATTTGTGTTGTGGTATTTTTTATTATTTTTAAGTGAATCTTTGTGAATGTGTACTAGAAACAATTTAGAATTAAATGTGAAAAAATATTCGGATGTTCCATTCATGGTGAAGTGAAAATTGTACTGAAAGATTAAGTTTTCAAACGTTTGTGTTTTTCTTGTGTTTATTGATGTTTTTCGGTAACTATAATTTATGTGGATGTAACTATACATCGGGTTCGACAATTAGAACCTGCATTTGGCTTGATATATTCAGTTTTCGGTGTTATTTTGTTAAAACAACATTGACCAGTTTCGTGTGTCAGTGTGGCCATCGTATAAACATTTCAGTTCCCATTACGTCGGGTAACAAATTGCATATTTGTGTAAAATGTTAAATGTATTAAAATTGTGCATTCTTAAACCATTTAATTAAGATATAGGTAATAAAAGTAGTTAATGATTATAGTTTTTATTTAATTTGAAATTAAAAAGTTAAAGTTTAGTAAGAAGAGAGTAGAATTGTTTTAATAGTAAAGGCATTCGCCTCTTATGTAAGAACATATGTTGTAAATAAGTTCTTATTTTGTGTAATAAATTTATCTTACAGGTCCTTGCTGTCGATTACTATGGCCAATCATCCAATTCCATTGATGGATCACAATCCTACAATAAAAATGTAAGCAACGAATCTCGGATTTCTAATCCTAATTAACGCCACATAGTGAGAACGAGTTCATGAACGTAGACTTCATCATCATGTGAACGTCAAGGCTGTTCAGGACACAAAAGGACAAACCGTTTCGGGTTAGTGTAGTGAATTGACAGTTATGTATAGTTAGTGCTATCCAATACGGTGGTATGGTCAATGTAATAATTGACTTTCATAAGTACGTCTGTGATCTACTCCGACAGTATGACATTTAACTGAGACACTATGCTATTTAGAATACTTCAAGTGTTTTTTTTTAACATTGTGTTTATCTATCTACCTATATCCTAAGTATCAGTTGTGCTGCAGTCTTGTAAATTATGTCAAAATACTAGTTCTTCTATTGTAAATTTTACCTGTATGGAAATAATGAATGTATGTATATTGTATAAATGTGTCATATATTTTATTTGATTATTTTATTTACCTGACTGGTTTAATCCTAGATAAAACCTGGTTAACAACAAAATATTAATGATTCCATAAGAAGCATACCGTAAGGAAATGTAGTTACCGCAATGTCATTCGAGCTCTGAGTTGTATCGCCGCCACTATAGCTTCAGAAAGTCGTAGGTAGTTGGTCTGTAAAAGGTAGGAAATCTATACTATTATTCTGTGGCCACGCTAGAATGTATTCATTACTCGGCCACCTAAAAGAGACCTTCACCTTTTGATCTGTTTACAGGAGTCTATCATAAAAAGTAATTTCTAGATTTTTCGACAACATATGCATATTCCCTATTTCCCTATTCTTCACTCTGGGGTACAGAATAGTACAGATGTCCTACCTTTTACAGACCAACCACGAACTTCTGAAGTTATAGTGGCTGCAATGCAACGCAGAACACGTTATATTTTCATTCAAGCGAATGGGAGAATTTTTCATAGGTATGGTAAACACTCCAAAATTACTGTCAAAAAACTATTGCTTTCCAAAAGTGTTACGCTGTCGAGGACTCTATAGTGTCATTCCTCAATGTATAAGGGCCTATTTCCGCTTTGACGAAAGCTAATATCCAAGTAAACATTTCTTATTAGTTTTTAAACTTTCGCGAATTGTACTCACATAAACATTTCTTTCTTCATAGGAAACCAGCGAAGATAAAGCGTTGGAATCAGTAGTGGTGTACCAAGAAGACATCGACAGTGCCTTGCAGGAGACCAAGCCTTCCCTCTCGCTGGAACAGAGAATGTTCTACGACACGATGTAAGTACCTCATTACACGAGAAACACATCATTTTACTAAAACAGGTATACATTTTATAAAAAAAACCGACTTCAATGTATCTTCGAAGTTCCAGGTGAAATTTATATGGGACCACTTCGTAGCTATACTGAACCCAACGCAAAAAGAATTTTCCAAATCGTAAATGACGGAGTTCTGAAGTAACAAAACTAAAAATAACATATAATCGAATAGAGAACCTCCTCCTTTTTTTAAAGTCTATTAATAATACATCTGCAAAGTCTTTTGATAGTTACTTATTGATAAATTGACCTAATTGCTATACCGGAAATGCACTTCTGAGGTCAGGTCAATCTAACTTCAAATCAAATCAATTCATTTTATTTGTCTACCTTCACTAACAATTTAATTAATGAGGATAAGAGCAGTTAGTTTTCAAACACCAAATTTACGCAGAATAAAACAAATAGGAAACAATAGACATAAAATCAACAGATTTTTGTTATAAATCTAGCGAAGTTTTTACTTACAATGTTTTCAGCTCGGGAATCCACATTTAAGTGAGCTCACCGCTCGATTTTCCAAGCGCCTGATGACGCCATTCCCCCGCCAAGTTTTACTGTACGTCAGAGCGGATAGTTGGCGCCTCAAGCGATTGGAAACTATATTAAACTAGCTGCGCCCCGCGGTTTCACCCGCGGTTTCCCGTGATAAAAAGTAGCATATGTGCTATTCCAAGTCCTAAAGTACCTACATACCAAATTTCATCAAAGTCGGTTCGGTAGTTTTTGCGTGAAAGTATAACAAACATACATCCATACATTCTTACAAACTTTCGCGTTTATAATAATAGTAAGATAGTAAGATTAGCAATAACCATTTACAAAGCAATTTCTAAAATTAATTTCCAATTTATTAAAGCTACTTCCATTTCTTACTTCGTAGTACAGTCAACGACATAAGACCTTTTACAATCTTTCAATTGACAATAACACTGAAAATATAAGTTGCAATTTCCCTATTCGCACAGGATACTTAGAGTTTCTAAATGCAACATTCGGAGATATACGCCAAACATTGAAGGTGTAGTCAATCAAAGATTCACATGTTAAGCTACTTTTGTCGCTGACTGTACCAACAATGCTTTCATAGTCAAAACAATCCACATTAAATTAACTAATTGAGTAATTATTAAATGTTAAAAATTTCATCATTGAACAATAAATTCATGATTTCAAACAGTAGTTATGCAATCAAAACTCCTAGTAGTAATTAATGTTGTTGGCATCAGCGCCGATACAAAAATATGATTCAAAACTTAATAACACACTTTTAGGACTTATTTAATTAAAGTATAAATTTTCATGGCTATATATATATGTCGCAGCCAAATAGCTTAATTAGCCGTTCAATCAACAGCCTAGCCTCTTTACTAAACAGCGCCGTTCAACTAGCGGCCTGAATGATATTCAGCCATTTGATCAAACAGCTAGGCAAATGACTTGAATCGATGACGTTTAATTACTACAGCGGCTACGGCTACAGCCTAGCCTCCCTACCAAACAGCGCCGTTCAACTAGCGTAGTAACTACTTAACAGGTTTTGAAAATTTCGCTCCCTCCCTGTATCTCCGGTATACTACCCCATTTATATTTCTTTATTTATTTATTTAATGTCTTGTTTCAGATACAAACGATTCCGAGGGGAATCACTATCTCCAGAGCAAAGACTGATCGCGAACCAACAGCGAAGACAAAGGGTCACGTTAGCTTAAACTTTAGGTATTTATTAATGTTACTACGTATACACAAATGCAAATAAAATAATCGAAATGTAAAATAATCAAGGAGGCTTGAACTGGTCACAAGGCAGGCACGGTATAACTCGCGCCAAAACTTAGCCGCTGACCGGCGCATCACGTGACCTGCGCAGTCGCATTATCACCATCACCTGCGCAGTAGCAAAAATCAATACAAAATCATATACTGCGCAGAGCGAGTGTGGCTCAGTGGGAGTACGTGCGACTTTTAATCATACGCACCCGAGATCAATCTCGCTGGCTCTGCACCATTGACCTTAAGTAATGTGCAGATTTAACGCTCTAAAAACGGTGAATGAAAACATCGTGAGGAAACCGGCATGTTCAAGAATTAATCACAAAAATTCAAAGACGTGTGACATTCACCAAACCGCACTGGGCCAGCGTGGTGGATTATGGATCACTAGCTGCGCCCTGCTGTTTCACCCGCGGTTTCCCGTTATAAAAGTAGTCTATTTGTTAATCCAGGGTATAAGCTATCTCCATACTAAATTTCATCCCAATCCGTTTAGCTGTTGCAGCGTGAAAGAGTAACAAACATCCATACATACACACTTTCGCGTTTATAATATTAGTAGGATACTCTCTCTATGAGTGAAGGCCCGAGTCCCAGCAGTGGGAGCGTAATGGGCTGATGGTGATGATGATGATGATGATGTACTGCGCAGGTCACGTGTGCGCCGGTCAGCGGCTATGAAGTTTGGCGCGCGGTATAACATTTCTCAATACTTTGTAATGCTTATGAAAACTGCTTCTTGCTTACATTGTATGAAATTCGCTAAATAGTTTGTAGTGGCACTATCTTTTCGATTAAATTACAAACATAGTGCCCTCGCAGTTTTTTTTTAGGCATATGTATACGACGACTTAATATATGATGCTTTGCGGTGATGAGCGCAATGCAGTTTGTGTACTTTTTATGTTATTAAAAGTTCCGGGTGGCATTGCAATTGCTATGTGCATTCCTGGCGCTTACCAGCAGGCGAACGAGTTGCTCTTCTCATTACACAGTTCCATAAAATAAATTAAGTATTTATGTATTATTATATGTACATCACCAGACGTATTGCCGACACGGTAAGGAGGGAAAGAGAAAGCAGATAGCAAAAAGAGAAAGAGAAGGTTGTTTTTAAAATACAAATATAAAAAAAATTACTTAAAAGGCTGTGCGAGCTTTCCGCTGTGATTGGAATAATCAATATATCCAAATAGTTATATTGGTACATAGAGTAAGCACAAATAAGTTTAATTATAGGTGCTTATTTGTATATTTTATTGCTGATTTTGTATCGGATTAATTTTATTGTTGTTAAATAAATCGGGATTCTGAAATTATGGGTTTAGTTTTATTATTATAGCTTATACAAGAAACCGAGCAAATTTAAGAGATTACTTATTGCTGCCCGTGATTCCACCCGCTGTTTTCCGGGGGGTCTCATGTTCTTTTCCAGAACCTAAAGTAGACCTACATACCAAAATTTAGCAAAATCAGTTAACTAGTTTTTGCGTGATTAAGTAACAAACATCTATCCATCCATCCTCTCAAATTTTCGCATTTATAATAGTAGGATTAAGTTTTTTTTTTGCACTTAATATATCTATGTTTGGCCACTATCTCGCCTGATGTGAAGTGATGATGTGGCCTAAGATGGAGCACATAGATCTAGAAAGAGACGGCAGTTGAGCGGCGCCTCAAACCCGTCTCCCCGATGGTTCACCGAACATCATCCCAAAACACGACTAGGTCACTTGACGGCATGGCTTTGTTCGGTATTACAACCACGGCCAGAGCCTACCACTCCAAAGCGCGTAAGCGGGTTTCATCACGATGTTTTCCTTCACCGTTTTAGAGCGAGCGTGCAAAATCTACACTTAACTATAAGTCATTGGTGCAGGGCCGAGACGGGATTCGAACCCGGGTGCGTCGGATCGAAAGGCGCACGAGTTCCCGCTGAGCCACACTCGCTCTAAATTATAATCCATTCCTCTGGAAATGTAATAATTAGACTTTTTTTTACAGCCAACGATGACATACATAGGCCACTGGGATTCCCTATATCCAGAGAACAAGTATCGGCTATGAGGACCATGGTACCACAACACCTAACCGCGAAACGTATACCTACTGTCGTTTTTTTTGCGCACAAACACTTGCCCTGTAGCGGAAATCGAACCGACAACCTCGGTGGTGTATGAGATTCGAACCAACCTGCCCAACGACTACACCGTAGAGGTTGTCGAAAGTCTTATACTATCTGAAACTGAGGTTTCATAAAAGACCAAAAAATACACAAGTATACATTTTATCAACAAAAAAAAAACCAACTTCAATGTATCGTCGAAGTCCAAGGTTTATATGGGACCACTTTGTAGCTATACCACAGAATACTAAGGTACAAAAGCATCACTCCGCAAAGAAATTTTAACAAATAGCGACTCTTGCTATGACGCAGTAAAATTCAATTCAGCTCGCGTAGCGCTGCATACCTACCAGTCATATAAACCTATAGAGCGCCTCTCTTTCTATCGCATAGCTCTTATCTCTTCTGACGCGACACGTGTAACAACGCGCGACCCGCCGTCGGTGTCCGGCTATGTACTTGTAGCTTCGTGCCTACAGTGCGGAGTGCGCTAGGCCCTCTACAGTAAAAAAAAACACGTCACAACAGTAGGTATTCTATATATTTTTTAGTTACTCTGTTCTTTCTATCCGCCCCTAACCCGCGAAGCCTAGTCTAATTAACGCTGATGGGTTAACTTTTATCTGCTGTCGCCGTCTCGGTGATTAGCGCTGTGACTTCGAGTCAGGAGATGGAATACCGATACCATCGAGGTAATAAACGTTATTGATGGCAGATGGAGCTCGGGATGTTTGTGGGATTGGGATGTGCTTAAATGACGATTAGATTAGATAGATTGATGTAGATTGTTACTAAAATAATTGTAGACGAATTGGTACATAGTTTTAGTGAAGTTGGTCGTTGCTGTCGTTATGGATATTGTAAGTATGCTTTCATATAATAAATATTAATTCTTTTTGTGACTATAAAACACCAATGTTTATTTAATGGATTGGTCCGCTCGCTCCTATTACTCCTATTGCCATACCCTGTCAGGGTCATATATGTTATGTTAACTAACCTTTTCATAAGACCTCTTCAAATGTACATACATATATGGTTGCAATAAACTATTGAGTATTGAGTATATTACCTAAGAGTGAATAGGCACCTCATGGGCCAACGTGCTCCACCTTAGACGGCAACTACGCTTACCATCAGGTGAGTTGTTGTCAAACGTAAGCCAATTTCATAAAAAAAAATAACCGTTTAAAAGCAGTAAAAAGAAACGACTTCAAAAAATAAGGGGCTTATATTAATTTGTCCCGTTTTTTAATTTAGTTACTATAAAATAAGTACTTAATGGTAACTTAGATGTTCTATACAGCCTCTGTGGTGTAGTGGTTGGGCAGGTTGGCTCAAATCTCATACACCACTGAGGTTGCGGATTCGATTCCCGCGACGGGACAAATGTTTGTGCATAGAAAAAGAAAGCGCAAGCATTTGTTTCGTGTCTGGGTGTTGTGGGACCATGGTCCTCATAGTTCCTGGTTCCCGGGAATCCTAGTTAGGGGTCAGGATCTATGTATGTGATCGTTGGGCGTTACTTATTTATTTATACGTTTTTATTTCAGAGAAACGAGGTACAGTCACATATAAATTATAATATCTATGTTCCTCAGCCACAAATCATCCTAAAGCGGCAGAACATTTTCTAATGAATCTCCTAAGTTATCTCCTCGCCGCACTAAGTTACTAAGTAACGTAACCAGTTAATTCACATTTAATTCATTACACAAGTTGTTATAAACGCGTGTTAAAGCTGTTAGCAGACTCCGACTTGCAAGATACAGAGATATCGATGCGAGCGTGGTTGATGCTAGATGTGTTATCGTTATTACATATTTGACAGCCTCTGTGGTGTAGTGGTTGGGCAGGTTGGCTCAAATCTCATACATCACTGAGGTTGCGGGTTCGATTCCCGCGACGGGACAAATGTGTGTGCACAGGAAAAAACGCAAGCATTTGTTTCGTGTCTGGGTGTTGTGGGACTATGGTCCTCATAGTTTCTGGTTCCCTAGATACAGGGAAACGTAGAAAAAAAAAATCACTCGTATCTAATTTCCGTGTAGTCATGTGATAGGGTTTTTTTAGTTTTAACTAACCTAACTTTTATACGTTTACTCAAACGTACAGAAATTAGGTTCAAAAAGTAAGTCTTTACATACTTGTTCAAAATAAAGCGTGTTATTTAACTTACCTACCTATGGGATCAAAAAATAATATTTCGAGCTGAAATGAAAGAAAGCATTGATTTTAGTATTCCGTAAGATGTGTCATTAAATACTACAAAATTAATAAATAAATACGCCCAACGACCACTATGTGTTTGTCATATACTCGTAATTCTAACATCACGTTATATTTATAACGTGACTAAACTACGAAGTTGGGCTTTTATCTGGGTTATAATTAACATCACACATATAATTGACATCACAGTCTCTTCCAGTCCCACCCTAGGTTGTTGTATCGCGAAATTTCCCGCGAGGCTGCCGCCGCTCGCGAATCACCGCTCAATCTAAATTACTGTGCAAGTTGCGAACTAATCTTAATCAGAGCACGCCAAGTTTTTCAATAAACCACGCCTATCTGGCGGCTAATAAATATACAATAATTAGCTGCAAGCTGGGAGAACTTGCTTGGCATAATGTAGAAGTTTTAATTAGACGAACGTAGAACATCGTAAGTGTAGGGACATATTTAAGAAAAGAAGTATTACTTGTTACTTGTTGGGGGGGGGGGGGGGGCAGTTTTCCGCAACTAGGCCGTGACTCGGCCTTTTTGGCGTGATGGGGTGGCGGCAGCTAGTCGAGCCACCCGATGTCATTCCGAAAGGCCAGCAGCTCTCCGATTTCGGCGCAGGCTTCTCTGAACGACCCTGGCCCACCCAGGATCTCTGTTCGCTGGGTCGCCACGCTGCTGCACTCCAGGAGCACATGCGGCGCTGTTTCATCTGCCTCCAGGCAACCTCTGCACAGGGGGCTGTCAGTAACACCTAATGTAAAAGAAGATTTTTTTTTAAATGTTATTGGAAACGAAATATAACAAAAAGAAACCTTGTGGAAAGTAGAGTCAATTAGCTAAGTGGATAGAAAACTGCCGTGTGTATAAGTAGGAGTTGGACGAAATAGGAACATCGTGGTCGTGGGTTGAAATGAAGTTGGCATCGGCAGTCTATATTTTTGTCCTTCCAGTGTATAACGGACGCGGACCTACATTATACGCGATTAAAAATAATTTAAAGACATCTTACCTATTAAAGGCAAACCTAAGTACCAATTCCACTTGAAAATAATATCAGAATTATCAAACAAAGTGAAACTCCCTTCGTTATAGCGGCTCCTTGTTCAGCACAAACCGTCGACTTGCGTTAAATGCTCACTAAATACTCCATTGGAGTCGTGAAAATGAAATATAAAAAGTGCTTTCAATAAACAGGATCATTAGGGGTGAGGGGTGACGCGGGCGGGTGGCGGGGCGGGGGACGCTGAATGAGCTAATTAAGGCGCCAAACGAAAGAAAACCCGAAGAAAAGCTGAGAAAACTCGGGAAAACAAGAATATTCCGGGGATGGGGCAGGGACAAATTCAGGCGTGTGGGTACAATATTGTTTTATATTGTGTGTACACTAAGGTTGTGTTTGAGTTTTCTGTCTGCAGGATATAGTAGCACAAAACATTTCCATGAGAATTTACGTCTTGAAGTAGGAAGGGTTTAATTATACTCGTAGATTTATACCGGTGCTCTATTTTAGGTGGTTAGGTAAATCGATATCGCAATCATTAGGAAACTGAAAGATTTTGGTCGCGGGATTTTATGCTTAGCACCTTTTTGATAAATTTTGAGAAAAGCAAACATTATCACATATTTTCAAAACTGTAAGTACGATAGAAGTCGAAATTTAATAAGATTGTGTTTTTAATACCGCCACATAATGAAGACATAAAATATATCAATTTCCCCCTTTCGCATCCTACTCCGACTCTGCGTTAAGACAGCGTCCGCGTTTCCCTGAATGGCCGACTAACAAACTCTTTCACAAAACACAATAATTACTTTAAGCCGAATAAAAACTGCTTTCTTCGTGGCTCCGGACACAAGCGCCTTGATTTCACCTTAGCACCACTTCAGTTTTATTACGTTTTTCTGGCGCACAAAGAGCTCTTTATTTCTGTATTATTTCGCGTTTGGTGCGTCCTCTCTTTTTCTTTTAAGATATTGGTCTGATTTATTTACATAGGCACATTTGTAACAGAATTTTGATGTTTGTAAATTGATTATAATATCGACAATAAGTCAGGTTAATACCTAAGTACTAAGTACTTTGACTTAGCGCATGCTTAGATTTTTGTGATGACTATGGAGAGAGTTGACTGTACCTTGACCTAAGTAATTTCGATAATAGGGTAGACACATATACCTATTTGTCATCATCACGGGCGGACACTTGTGAGTGATACGGATAGACGCAAGAAATATCAAATAATAATCTATGATCAAGATAATAATCCACAAAAACATCGAAAACAAAACGTCACCTCGTCACAAGCACGTAGAACAGCTATCTCCACCTGAGCGTCCCAGACGTGACCGTAAAAGAAAAAGGGGCGAAGTCTTGCGCGGAAGCGGCGCTGATAAGCCGCCCGTAATGGCGCCCGATGATAACGGTTCCCGCCTTTTTCTCCCGCCAAAACAGCGCGCTATTGTCGCCGCAGAATGGCAACACAATGACAACAAAGAGGTCGCACTCACACTGTCGAGCAATAATTTTTTTTGTAGCCTATTCACGCTTTTATGCCTGTTTTATGGCATTATAAATTTGGTTTCGTACCTAATATAAAACACTCTGCATCTCATATTTGTAAATGGAATATATATAGCTATTTAGGTGATCACTGATTACTTTATCTATGGGTAGGAATTACTGATGTAAATACAAAAGAATAAACTGAAGGTCAACATTTATTATAAACCAGGAAAGTTCTTAGTTACACATAAACATCAAGGTAAGAATTTTCTTTACTTTTGTAATATAAAGTAAATTACCTTATCTAATAATAAATTTCACGAGCATTATTAAAATATTAATAAAGCCATCATACACATTCGAGTGCGTTCAAATTGAGGTTTTATTAAAATTTTAATTGACATGTATTAAGTTTTCCAAGTAAATTATTAAGGTGGCTCTTTGCCCGCTCTCCTTTGCCATGAAACGAACATTAGCGGAGGGTGGGGCGGGGGACACATTTTTGTTTTCCACTCGCATCCGAGACAGAAGGGTCTAGAACCAACGGGTTAGAAAGAGACAAAGGCAGGTGCACACATTGCCTTTGTTAAAGTGCAAAAATAATAGAGAGTGAGGTCGTTTATCTCTTTTTATGGCGGGAACGCTATCTTCCCGCCGACGCTATTATGGGAGACAATTTTGGCGCGAAAGAAAACTGCTTATTACTTCTTATTCTTGGTGGAAAATTTTCTTTTTAAAGTGGAACGCTAAAAGATGGCTTCGATTAAGTATCGCTGTCGTGTTTTTAATTTGAAATTGCTTTAGTTATGATAGTGTTGTTAAAACTAGCATTTCCGTTACTTTGTATGATTAAGATTTTTATTTAGTTCGCCCGTTTGGGTAGGCTAAAGTCTCTAGGACCATATCGCCATGTCTTACGTAGTTTTTATTTAATAGTTTAATATGAAATGAATGAGGGTGCAGCAACAAGCCGGACCTTCTCCTAGTGCTTCAATAAAGTGGTGGAATTTATTAAGCTTTCCATGGACTTTTTGGGAGAACATAAAAAGTAATGTTTTCTCTATTTTGTTTCATTTGCCTACACTCGTGCACGTTTATGAACACATAATATTCCACCGATATTACACATGATCACTCGAAAGAACACTTGTTTGGAAAATGAAACAAAATTGAACTGTATCATTTTTCACTTCCCGCCAAAAAGTCGTATGATTGTGATTTTAAAATATAAATAAAATTCTACGTTAATAAAAAAAGTGTGTTTATGTAAATCATGTTTCTCGTAAATTCTTTTTCTAAGGTTTCCAACCCAAAACTCCATTACCAGTGAACAGAATTAATTGAACACTTGATTGTATTGTGGTTCCGATACAAATCAACGTACCTATGTACTAGGTAGAACGTAATAGAAACCAACAGTTTTGATAAATGTAACTTTATTTCTGTTTGATATTTCTGCTAAAAATATTGGTAGGTAGGTATATTATAGAGTTTGGTAGAATGTGAGAATAGTAAGTTCACTGAGTGACCTTAACCTTTTGAGCGCCGCGGGAAAGCCGTGCCCTCCACGCCGAGCTAAGCAATTTTCATACGTTTTGGTCAGCTCAAGCCGACCTCAGCGTAAAGAGCACTTTTCCGTAAGTCAAGTCCAGCTGACCTTGGCGAACCTTGGTGATAAAATTAATGTGATTTGGGTTAGGGGATATAAATGGGTGGAAAATCTCCTTTCTTTTTAAATTGGTTAACTTATTCTGCTACGCTAGATCAAGCTACGAGTAATAAGCTCAATTGAAAAATATGAAGATATTTTCAAAAAGTATTAATTCTACTGAAACGTGGAGAAGAACGTGGGTATACACCCCCGTTCTTCATTGTAACTTTCCTTTCTTCCCATTTCTTATATCACAGAATTAGATCGTCTCCGGCAAATGGATTAAAACGTTAAGTACTATTTATTTATCACCCGTTTAATCTGAGTTCGGTGTTACGCAAATAGACCGGGAGAATTATACGTCTGGCAACATCGAGCAACTGATAATTAAGCTGTGGTCTCGAGGGGTGTTTGCTGTTTGCCGTCGATTTTTCGGTTCAGTAGGTGGCAAATGACGGATATAATTACTGTTTTAGTGAGCATTAGGTAATGTTTTGTGATTAATTATCCATCGATAAAATCATAAATAAACTTTAAAAAATGTTCGAGTCTTAGAAGTTTTTTCGGACCATTAATTTTTGCAAGATTAAAACAAAAAAATTTGAGCGCCATGCAAGCACAATTTAGTCACGGATTGTGTACTACTAGTACCTAGTTTTGTACGCCTTTGTTAACTTACAAAACGTGCTGTAGATGCGCATTTTAGAAAAAATGCGGTCTGCATAAGCCCTAGGTATAGAGGTAGGTATAGCGTTTTTAAGCCATTTACAAAATAAATGCCTGGGTAAAAATAATACATTACTTAAAATTACTTATAACTTTTATTGTTTTTCTGTTTCATACATTGAATAGCACAGATTTTTAAGCATAATATATCAATTATCACACTTATATCATCGAATTATCCTAAAATAGGGCCACAAGCAACAATATGGGAGCAACAAGGCAGCAAATTATCGTAGTCATCAAAACCTATGGACATCAATGCCGGCAGAGCTACAAGCAAAACTGTAATTTTCTTTTCAGTGTTACCAATAACATCACCTAACAATTTGCCCTGTAAATAAGACAGGTAGGTATTTTCCACTTTATTTAATTCCTCCACGCTTGTTGACTCGCTCGAGTGGCATTTAGAGCCGCGACGTTTGCTTCAATTTGTCGTATAATCAACTTTTTAATACTGTTAATGGCGTTCTTGGCTTGTTGGGTGAAAATGTTGTTATTCATTTTAGATAATGATAACTTTTCACTTGTTGGTAAAAGTTTTATTTTGTGTCAGTCAATTTGTTTAAGTCAAATCGCTTCATCGCTTCAAATGCTTTATTTCCATCGAGAATTATACAAATAAATGCATTATTGGGGTTTGTAACAGTTTGTATCTAGCTATTCGTATATATCAACGTCATACACAAGTACATCTTCTACCTAACATAACAATTTTATTCATCTTTATAAGTTAAAAAGAACGAT
This sequence comes from Petrophora chlorosata, assembly GCA_951640565.1. Classification (NCBI taxonomy): domain Eukaryota; kingdom Metazoa; phylum Arthropoda; class Insecta; order Lepidoptera; family Geometridae; genus Petrophora; species Petrophora chlorosata. The sequence continues at coordinate 18,702,184 of OX621191.1, read as the reverse complement.
TTATAGAAAGTAGAATTCCGCATTCTTTAATTTAAAGAATTCATTGCGTTAGGCGGTTTTTACGACAATTTTTACGGTCTAAACCTTCATTCGCTTTAGGAAAACACTTTCCAAACTAAACCCTCGTTTTCTGAATATATTTTGTACAAATTAAATTGTCTCGCATCCAACACGTCGCGACGAAACCAAATGCTTATCCGCCGTGAACTATCGAAAACAAATTGAAATACCAATATAGTGGATATGTTGTCCGTTATACTTGGGACAAATGTTGGAACTATTGAACTATTTTATACAAAGCTAATATTTTAAACTGGATGAACGCGTCAGCCGTGCAAACAGTAATTATAAAAGTAAAAAAAAAACAAGTTAATTTGTTTTATGAAACAATTGTTAGACAAAGTCTATAGAAAGTCAACGAAGGGTGTTTAGTTTTCTTGTTTTGCGATTGCGTTTTTAAAGTGGGTTGTAAGAGTACCTACAGTAGTCGAGTTTGTCTAGTAAAAGTATCCACGTGTCAAAGTATATACAACATTTTTTATGCTTCTAGTTACTAAAACTTAGTAGGGGCTTCATTCACGACTCGCCATCGATCGGAAGGTAATGAAATTTATAAGAAAAGCTCGCGGCGAAAAGTAATGAGGTTGGCTGATGGCTGCCAGAGAATTCGCCTTTATCACCCGAATTGTGATTCCATTCTCAATGTGATTCATTTGAATTTTATTTCAGAAAGCCGCTATTTATTTGGTACCTTGCGTGAAGAAAAAGATCTTTTCAGACGAACAGAAGAAAAATTGAAAATATCAGAAGGGTATTGAATTATGCGCGCTATTACACGCATACATTGCCGTGCTGTGCATAGTAAATAGGTAGGTAGGCACGTAAGAGATCACTGTAGACTTTAGACCTTCCAAATAAATCAATTTTATTATTTTGGTAAAGGTATTCTTCATTTAACGAATGTCTTGAAATCATTCAGAATCATGCTTGCCACAGTAGGTACTTTAGACCCTAAATCTTAATTTTAATAAATTCGCAAAATTAGTCTGAAGTCTAATAACAAGCCTATATACTACCGTCTCTAGACTGAAAATTACAGACAGACAGGGCACAAATTTAGCTAAACCAAGCGCCCCAGTCTCAGCCTCCGAGCGAAATTAAATGACGCTACTGCAGCAAAGAAAATGCAATCACCGCCCGGTATATTCCCCGATGCAAATCTCAATTTCCGAGTCACTGTGCCCCGCTATTCCTTACGCTAATAAAACGTGCACCAAACGGAGATGCTGTTTCGCCCGCTGATGAACGCCAAATGACGTTATGACAGCGCACGCCGCCATTTAACGCCTATTTGGTTCCAATTTCAAATCTGCCGCGCGCTCCCCTGCGGTTCCGGCCATCGAATAGGGCCATAGATAATAACGTTTTGTTTTAAAACCAAATGTTTTTCAGCTTGTATGAACTTTAAAGTTAGAAGTTTTTAAAAATATAATTTCAGATTTTTAATTAAAATGTTTGCTGGTTCTTTATCTAGATTTAAAGTAAAACCTGTTCGCATAAGAGTATCATCCAAATGGAATTTGGACAGACGACGTATGTATGTGAATAGAAACAAATAGGAATAAAAACGTTTCGCTTTGGGCGTAAAGAAAATGAAAGAAATCAATATGCTCGAAACAGAGGGGTAAGCCGAAGCCCGCGGTTATTATAACGAAAATGTTAGGTACATACCGGCTTAGTTTCATACACAAATCAAAACATGTTTTCAGCTCTGAAAATCATTTTTAATATGACGAAAAACGGCTGTCTGACGAATGTCTTCGAACTTTTGATTTTACTTCCAATGCGAAGTTCAACGTTGGGCGCCACTTTAATAATTATTATAAGCTTTTGTTTTATTGTTTTCTTTTTTTCACTCTAAGAAGCGTAACATTCACAATTTTCTTAATGAAAAGAAAAAAAAGCATACCTATCATTATGCCAAAAGTGCATATTATATCATATCATCTGTTAATCATAGGTATCATATTTGTTTGATATAATATAATTATATATAATATTTATCGTATTTTATATGTATGTATTATTTTGTTTGTATGTATTATTATGTCTATACTATTATATTGTTTAAGGTTTGTATTTACTACATTATATCTTTTATATTAGGTAATTACTTCATACACCAACTGACCGCAAATTTTTAACATTTTATACCTGTCCATCCAAAGGTTGCCTGTAAGAAATTGCACATAGCGATAAGGCCGCCCATTATTCTACTACTATTATTTGTAACTATAAACTTCTGTTTCCTGTTTTGGTAATCAATAAAGTATTATTGTATTGTATTGTATTATATATACTTAAGTGTATGTGGGTTTATGCGCTTATTATCTCTATGTTTTAGCAAACATGTACGTAGTACTATTATGTATTCTACGCATGTTGTGATAAACTAGATAAATGAGACAAAAAATGCCTAAAACGTCTAAACTAAGTAACTATACTCCCAAATTCAAATATTGTCTTCAGCCGAATTCTTTTATTCCCATCCATGGAACGGTGCGATCGGTCTGCGTTCCGAATCCCGATACACGAATATCCGTTCTGCCATTTTGGCGCGCTGGCTGCCGGAAACCCGAGGATATAAAGTTTCGCGCGCCTTTCTGCCCGCCATGACACTTTTCAATATTTTACTCTTATTTACTGCTATTATTTATGTCGGCATTCTTTGGGGGAAACAAGATCTATATTGTGTGACTTTTGGGTTCAGTCAGACCCTTTTGTTTGCGCGGGGATTGGTCAATTGCTTCAGTGAGTTAATAGCTATTTGAGCAAGGGAGGGAGTTTATCTGGAGACGTTTTAATCGTGTATTGGCTTGCAGTTGGAATAGATACGAGTATTAGATATTATTTAAGATAAAAGATTTTAAAAAAGTATTTAAAGATGTTTGTTTTATTTCAATTACCTATGTATATTTTTAAAATTGTATTGTTGAGTTGAAATCCAACCAGATTTATGAGTTTGATTAAAGCAATGTAAAAAAATTAATGATTATTAATACGAGCTATGACTTACGACGACAGATTGGGTCAGATAAGGTTCCTGCTGAGCTAGAGAACTTCCTAGTTTAGGTACTTACTTGTAAGAGTTCTTATCTTACAAGTAGGTCTACTTTTAAAGGACTCCATTTTTAAATCATCCTCCATAACTGTCAATATTTTCATGTTTTAATCTAAATAATATTTAGATTTCTGTGATTTTAACAGGAAATAGAGCATATGTCTCCATAACTCCATTTCTCTGCGTTCGAAAACCACGCATGGGCCACTAAACAGGTACGAAATTGGTTTAAAAATCAATTTTGCGGATAGTATACGAAATATATTACACTTTCGGTATTTTATCTATTGAGTTGTATTGTGCACCGTTGTTTTCCAAAAGCTTCATTTAATCTTCAAACCCAGACCAAATATTATCTACCTATACTCCATTACTTTACAATTATTAGGTGTCTATTTATATATATATATAATCGCTTTATATCACGTGAATTAGCATATAAATGTTTACATATTCCCAATATCAAATTAAAAGACTCATACAAACATTCGAAATTGGTTTCAAGAACACAATAAGATATTTTGTCAAAAGAATATTAACATATTTTAGGTACTTGGGTACATGTAAGCTCGTTCACAAACATAATCGCGGTAAAGCCTCAAAAGCTAAGCCGCGTCCCGCGCGGGCCCAATATCTGCCTTTTTATTCATACCGGATCGTCCCATTCACGGCCACTGTGGCGTGACTTGGTCACTTTGTGGGACGCTGCTGTTGTGTCTGTCGCGCTGGAGTATGACGCACTAGATGAGTTTACTACTGTGTAGGTACTTATCTAGGAGTGCAAGTTCATTCCATTTAGATTATGCTGTGTTTTAGGGTTCCGTACCTCAAAAGAAAATAAAACGGAACCCTTATGAGATCAGTTTTTGTGCGTCTGTCTGTCAAGACCCCTTATCTCGGGAACGCGTGGAGGTATCGAGTTGAAATTAAAACCATATACCTACTCAGATCTACAGTGCCATGAAGCTGTAAAAAAGAATCAAACTTCTAAGTTAATGTAAAAAAAGATAAGGCCGTTTATGCCACTAAAAACGTATACTTCGACACTCTCAAGGGAATCCAAATTTAAAGGGTACTTTCCGTTGACCTAAAATTATGAACTTTGGCAAGTAATATCGTCTTATATTACAAATACTGGAAAATCTGAAAACCATACTTTTGTAATTAAATAATAAAAAATATATACAGTATTTGTTTAAAGTACGTAATCAATCATCAAGGTTAATTTACTGTATGCGCGGTCATAATTGTATTAAGTAAAAAACAATTTTGATTAGGTTACCTAATCAAAGTTATTTATTAGTTAAAACGCAATAATATATTTAATTATAGGTTTTGAAAATGAATTTCGGGAAAAGCTCGGGAAAAGCTCGGAAAAAGCTGCGAGACTCGATTCCTGAACTATTTATAATAAGTACCAAAAATGCGTACGAAACCCTCTGTGGTAAAGTCCTGCTCGCACTTGTCCGTTCTTTTGTGATTGTGTACCTAATCTGACTTTGTCCACTTTGTAGTCACTGCTGTTGTGGGTTTAAGCAAGCTCCTAATATAAATAATTCTGTCTTGTAGCGCGGGGTTCTTATCAGGCACCAAAAATACAAAAGCTGCAATGAACAGCATTACAATATACCTACTATTTTTCTTAATATACAAGGAACTCATCATATGAATATATATAACGGAGGCGGTGGGCTATCCTCGTCGTTATCGGTCATGGTTGACTAATTTCGTGTGGGCGTATAGTGGGAGATGTCGGTTCAATAACTGTAGGCTGTTTAAATTGTGAAGTACAAACTTTAATCACACTATAGCGAGCTATAAGGTTACACGGAACGCGTGACAGTTTCTAAGCGTGCTCACCAGCCGACCGCCTCCAGAAGAAAAATGAATTATTCCGGTCGACCACGTTCGCGTTATGGCCGCAAAATCATCGACGCGGGCGTCCGCGAACATCCCTGATGCGCTGCAGAACCGTGGCAGCCCCAACAGCATCCTAAACGCGTTGTTATATTGTACACGTAGGGCGCCTAAAGCCTTTTGAGTACAGTTGATCCATAAGCTGCAAGTGTAAAATGCCTGGCAATATGCTCTAAATAGAGTTACTTTAACGTCGGCTGTACATCTTGCAAACCTACGAATCAACATGTTACTTCTAACTGCAAGCGCCCTACGTTCCCTCTCTATGTCCATATCATCTCTGAGCGAATCCGTGACCCAGTGCCCCAGGTATTTGAAGTGGAAGACTTGCTTGAGAGGAGAACCAGCTAACTTGAGAACCGGTAACAAGGGGTAGCATTTTGCACCGGCCTTGAACACCATATACTCACTCTTGGTGGCATTATACCTGAGGCCATGGGCTTCCGCATATCGCTCACAGATACCCAACAGCTTCCTCATGGCGCTTATCGACGGGGTTAACAACACCATGTCATCAGCATAGCTGATGTTGTTCATGACAGTACCATCAACTGAGCATCCTACCATTGCCTTACTGAGCTGCTCAATCAGTCGGTTCACGTATAAGTTGAAGAGCCTGGGTGAGGTCAACCCTCCCTGTCTCACCCCGCACTCCAACCCATACGGCTCCGAAAGAGAGTTAGTCCACCTGACTACATTTTGCTGATGACCATACCAGTACCTAAAAACCTCAATCAGTTCGGCTGGTAATGTTGTATCTAGGTAGAGCTTCTTCCAGAGTTCATTGTAGGAGACCAGGTCGAACGCCTTAGAAAGGTCTAAAAAACATGCGTAAACTGGCGTTTTTCTATCAGTGTAATATCGTACTGTATGCTTAAGACAAAGAACTGCAGCCTCAGTGGAAAGTCCCGGCTTAAAGCCAAATTGAGCATCATGTAGTTTGAGATGTTTCTCCAGTTCCTTGTCAAGCACACGGTCGAACACTTTTGCTATAGTTGTTGCTAGCGATATAGGCCTGTAATTGTTTACATCAGAAGCGTCTCCTGTTCTATTTTTTATTAGAGGTACGACTACAGTCTTTGTCATGTTATCCGGCATATAACTGTGTCCTATACAAAAGTTAAATATCGAAGCGAGCACTCTGGGCAAATGAGGCCCCGCATGCTGCAGGTGCTCAATGCTAAGAGAATCATGGCCTGGAGATTTGCCCCTTTTCACACCCCTTATTGCCGCCGCAATCTCTTTAGCCGTGAACACATGCAGCCGCTCAGTGGGCTTTCTACATTGAGGTATTTCTTCGGTCGATAAGAAAGATGTTTGTACTTTAAAATGCTTTCTGAACAACTCAGCGATTTCCCCAGTTTCACTAATTCCTTCCACGCTAACTGGCAGACTCGACCTGACGTTCAATTTACTGGTCTGTTTCCAAAATTTAGGAAAATTTTTATTAGAATGGTGACTAGCTAAAATGTCCATTTTTATTTGTTCAGCATGTTCTTGACACCATTTTAATTTCTTTTTGAAAACCCGTTTCGTGGTTACCATAGCCTCATAAATAAGGCCGCGATTCGGTTTACCGTATAAGACCCAGTTCTGAAATTCAAGTCGAGCCGCCGCATGTGCCTGCCTTACATGTTTATTCCAGCCGATTACAACTTTTTTTCTTATTGGTAGTTTTTTGCCGTAACTATAGCTTGCCGCCTTACTTAAAATGTCAATAACATTGTCATAAATTGTGTTAATTAAAATCCTGTGGTCAACATTATCACATAGTCTATCACAACAGCATTCCTGACATTCTATTGGAAAATCTATATTCATCATATTATTATTGCAATACTCTTTATAAATCAGTATTTGTTGCTCATCTCTTTCCCCCCATTTAACCGTATTCCGATCGTTATTACTATCACATAAGGTCTTAGCTCTAAGTACATTTAAATCGCACGATATTTCTAACGGAAAATGGTCAGACCAATAAACATTATAGTGTATCTTAGCGTCCGTCACCGCTCGCCACGCAGCCTCCGATAAAATACAGTGGTCTAACCAACTCGAAGTACCATGTACATCGCTTACATAAGTATAAGAGTCCGATTCCAGAAGTTCCAGGTCAGCGCACCGCCAACTTTGCTCCTCACAAAAGTTCTTGGTCTCATCACCGAACCGTTTTCCTGGTTGAGCATTAAAATCTCCCAACACAAATACTGAATCTATGTTGCATTCTTCTACAATCGCACTTATTTCACCCAAGCACTCGGTAAACTCGGTAAGATTATCGGCCGAATCCGTAGGCATGTATACGGAAAACACTAAAAGCGACCGCTGCGACAATACTATCTTGATTGCCGTTATTCGCGCACTTTTACACCTTATCACTGAGACAGATTTGAAAGTGTTTTTCCGCCAGAGTAACGCCACACCTCCATATGGCCGCCCGCGTAGAAGTCCCGCTCCTGTGTCTATCGCCGACTTCCCCGTAAATTCAAAGTCACTATCAATAGTACCCAAAAACGGAATGTCTTGCGGCTGTAACCATAATTCTTGTAACGCCACTATATCAGCTATTCGGCATAAGTTTCTCACGCATTCAACTGATCGGGTGACAGATTTGCAGTTGAAACTTATAAATCTTGTATGGTGTTCACTGTTCTTTATATTAGGGTGTACATCCATTATTATTTTTAATTAAATTCATGTCATTATTTTTATCATAAAAATTTCTGTTGAAATAAATAAATTTTCTAAATTGTATTCCTTCCGGCCACAGATCATCGTCAAGAAACATCGACAACTTGGTGTGTGGTACAAAGATTTTATACGCGTTATAGCGTTTTTGTTTTTTCATGTCAATTTTCTTTATTGTCACAGTTATCTTAGTTTTCTGCTGAATGTACTCAACAATGTCATTGTCACTCGTTTCTTTGTCCACATTGTTAATGAACAACGGTACGCTAATATCGGCCGCTCTAAACTTAACTTCAGGAGTATTTATTGCCTTCCCTTTAGAGCCCATCAGGCGATTTCTTAGCCGTTTTCTTTGTACTTGTACCCATTCTTCTGACGGTACCACTTTTTTCCACTCATCGTCTGTATTTACAATTTCCGCTACCGTATTTCGCTTGGGCCGCCCGCTGTTTACCTGCGCAGGCGCTGCCACCGCCACCGGGATGCATTGTCGCTCCATCTCGCTCGCACTCATTACATTGGTTGTCGCTATCTCAGTCGATGCATTTACGGCTCGCTGCAGTGACACAGTAACCGGTGTTTTTGGCGAGAATGGCCCTTCACGTCGTTTATCAGACGTGCAACTCTCAACTGTCGATTCATTGACTATACGGGCGAGATTCGTATCATCACAACGCATTCTTGGTGTAGATTTTTCTATAATGTGAGTAAGGCCCATTGGTCCACTGTCTAGACAAAAGCTATCTAATATTCCGCCACCGCCTCTTTTGTTGTTGTTGACGTTAATCGCACTTAAACAGGTATTAGAGGTTGTGTGTTTCAATTTGTCGATCTCGGTTTTAATCTCAGATAGTTGCTCCTTGGTAACATATGTGTTCTTCAACTCTCTTATTTCATTTTGCATCAGTATAATATCTTTTAACGTACGTGTCGCATCAATGTGATCAAAACAGACAGGAGGTAGTTTCGAGAGTTCCTTGGCCACAAAAATCGGGACATGCTCGGGATCTGTTTGCTTGAAAACAGCTATCACATCATATAAGTTCTTCTCAGACTTGTCATTTTTCTTCCTTTTACAATCCATAGTAGGTAATACTGTAATATTGCCGTAAGCAGCGAGATGAGATACGCAGTAACAGTATTCTGCTCCATCCAGTCTCTCAACATCCACATTCAAATACTTACGTCCGATACAACGGGAGCGGCGGGACTTTTATACTTTCATCCGATTAGGGATCCGTATGCTTATGAACTCTTTGTACTCCCTCTCGCCACCTCTTTGTGAGGCTCTCGTATTAATCGAAGCGACGGCGGTGCCTTCGCGCGGAACTGCAGAAAGCACAAGCAGCAGTTGTTTTATTAATATCATTCTTTTAAGTTGGTTATCTAATCTAATACCTTTAAACGAGCAATTCTTGTAATTACGTGTCTCAACACGATATACGATTGTCGCTTGAGGGACATATGGGAAGGGGCCCTAGCAGCACTAGTTTGTAATAACTAAATAAGTTGCGATGATAGACACAAGATTTACAAAAAGAGCTAATGCCAATGAGCCCGCCTACGTGACGACATAAGCGAATTGAATGACATTATTACCTATACAGCAATAATCTAACACAGAATACCTAATAGTAGCTTAGGAGAAAACCATAAACATTTACACAGGTATACATGTATCAATTATGTAGGTATCTCACACCTTTTTATATTTAACAACTAAAACCTTCAAAGCTACTGAAAGAAGCCGGAAACCTCAAGACAAGAAGGTAATTACACCACGCGTGCCAAACAACACGCACAAAAACAGAAGGTCCAAACTCAATTACGCGCCCACAGTCGCCGACAAAAGCGCCTCTATCGAATTACGTGGCGTTTTGCACCCGCCATTATGCGAAGAATCGTCACAAACGAACCATTGTTAAATACACTAGGTCCTATTGTCTGCTGTTATCGCGCTACGTCGGTTTTTGCCGGCGCTCTTCCGTCCGACTGACAGTGAAGAGCGTGTAGAAGGGACAGTTTCACTAGAACTCTAGTTTTTGGTTAAGTAGCGGTGTCATAAACGTATAATTACTGACAGCCTCTGTTGAGTAGATAGTGGTTCGGCAGGTTGGCTCAAATCTCATTCACCACTGAGGTTGCGAGTTCTATTCCCGCGGCGGGACCAATGTTTGCGCAGAGGAAAAAAGTACAAACATTTGTTTTGTATCTGGGTGTTGTGGGACCATGGTCCTCGTAGTTCCTGGTTCCCAGGATCTATGTATGTGATCGTTGGGCTTATTTATTATTACTGTGTGATTTTTAATAGTAATTAACAAGAACTAGTGCATTAGATACGAGTAAGAAACTTGTAAGGTAAGTACCTGTATAAATTAAGTCCAGTAGATTCGCGAACGACTATAAATTAACTTAAAGTAAAGTAAGTACTTACTACAAATATTATACATTTGTCGAAGGTTCCGAAACGAATAACGAAATGAAATAATTTTCGACATACGAGTATATCCTCTGCCTACTAGAGATACCTATCACTCTAGTGACTCTAGCAAGAAAAGATGCCAGCCTTCACAAATGCTCCATAACTTTAGGCAGATAATACTCCAATTCGGTCATGACTAATCACAACATTCACACCCGTCATTGACTGTCGACCTCGCGCCCTTACAAAACCTTATCGCGATATTTGTTCAGTTTTTATTTTCTTCGATATTCACTTATACAAACACTTCCATAACACCCCTAGCTCAAATTCAACGTTTAAGTTCATAAAAATAAGGTTGAAAATAGGTTGCTTTTCTTACAAAGGGTAGAAAAGCCATTGTTGCCTTTTGTAGGTACAGTCAGAGCGGAAATAAGCTTCTTTGTGTGACACTATCGTATCGTATCGTCAACCGCTTCCTCTTCAAAGATTATTGTAGACGTAAGAGCAAATAATACTTATCTATAGTAGTCTTTGAGCGTTTTTAGCCATATTTTGTAGGATTTTTAAAAGTTGTGGTCGGTCACCTATAGCTGAAGGAGATCATGATACCACAACACTCGTTCTTCACATTGTTGTTTCCTCCAAGTTACCTATGTATTAAGTATAGATAGTTATTATTAGTGAAAAGTCATGAAAAAATACCGCTAGACTTCAAAGAATAATAATAATAAAAATATCTACTCGGACGTACCTACGTATACATACAAAAAAGAAAGAAAGAATGAATAAACATTTAATGACGACCAAAAAATTATACAACTAACAAAATAAGGAAAACAGAAATACAAAAAAATAACAGTACTATCGTAGGAGGCATCATAACTTACAACTTTGCCTCAAAATATAATAACAAACTTTAAAACTCACACAGTCCAAGTCCCAAAAATAGCTTGACAATGGCAACACAGAGGGTGTCATGCCGGCGGGTCCATAATGGCAATTTTTCGTATACATCGCGTGAATGTGATGAATGCTGTACGAACGTAAACGGAGTGGCGACGTGCAAATTTGACGCCTTTGTGTCGCGCTGCTGCGCGCGTGACCGGCATAGTGTGGAGGGCGGATTACGTATCGGTTGGTATTGCTATGAGCTGCATTTGTTTTTAGAATGATGGGACTGGAAGGCAATATAGAAGCCAATAAAAAAATATTCACGTAACTTCAAAGTAAAGATAGCATAGCTGAAATTAAAATGGTGCTGCAAAAAAAAAATAGGAGCAGGCTAAATCAGAGTAGACGGGAGTTTTAGCCAGTAAGTGGTTTTCTGTAACTGGCACTAACCGGGCCCTCCATTCCCGGGTGACCATGAATTGCATTGTCTGTCTAAACACAAAAATAAATAAAAGAAATATAAATAGCAAGCCAACTTGATTGTGGGTAAACGGTCTGGTATGTACTGATATGATAAATTATGAATTATGATTTGAAAAAAAATTGATGTATGGTTTTGTTAGAACTTATGACTGCGTAATGTATGCAACCGGCGGCATACACCTACTATATTTTTTAAACGTGTCATATTTATTATGTTGAAATACAATAATTTGAACTATAATATCCTAAACCCATAAGATCGCTTTAACAAAAGTTGAATTGCCTACCCTCAATGAAGTTGGCTTGCTGGCCTTCCCACCTCTACCAACCACAAATCTATAAAGGCAAAAACCAAAAGCTTATGTGTTTGTCCAAATCAATACAGCTCTGTACCTTTAATGTACGTTGTGGTGCCTCTGTAATAGGTGGTAGTAGTCTATTGCCATATTCAAACCCGACACGTAGTACGTCCTCGCTTTCAATCATAGCGATTTCTGTAGTCAGTGTCGGGTTATTTGTTTGCGCCGCCCCGAGCGTCCGTCGCGATGCTGGCGGAATCTGAATCGAGGGTCCGAGTTCGATTCCCGATTACTTTTGTGACACTATCCACCGAAGTTTGATTGGAGGAAATAGTAGAAATGTAGTAAAGGGTTAGTTTGGGGTTTGTTGAACTTTGACGCTTTATGGAAGTTTTAGTTTAGCTTCAAGAGTATCAATAATAATTAAGGTACGCCGAGGCGTAACCAGGGAGCAATGGTGAAAGGGTGAATAGTGAAGCAATCGGCATAAAAATGCAATGTGAAATCGCACAATATTTGAATTTATTTTCGATTTGACCAGAGCACGTCGGGAGACGATGTCGTTCGGTATATCCAGGAGAGGTGCGGCGGACGGAGCCAGGAGCTGAACCAGTAGTCGTTGTTGAGGTTGGAGTCAACGAGGACGACGAGTTTCAAGTCCTTCGTGCTCCGGCTTCCAGCGAAGTATAAAGAGACGTTCCTGGCTCCAGAGTTTTGGCCCGAAGGCATAGTATTCCGGCGCTACAGGGAGGCGAAGCCGAAGTTCTCTAATCGTAGCTTTAGTGTTTATAAATTGTCTATATGCTAGTTTGTTAGGTAGGTATAATATATGTTATGGGCCTCTGGTACTTTTAATTTCTTAACTGTATTATTGCCTGAAATAAATGAATATATTATTATTATTATTAAAAATGAAGTAATTAAGGACACTAGGAAGAAAAGACAATGAGTAGGTAGGTATAAGGAAAGGGTATTCTACAACCAAATCATAAATATATTGTTCGTTGGGTATATGGGATTGTTGAATGCCCTTTCTGTCTGCATTGTGTTTTATTATAGGTAAGTAGAGTATGACATCAGTTTTCTTTAGCAAAATCATCTATTCATCATCTCCAAAAACACCTTATGGACATTCCAAAATGACGATATTAGACATAGTCTGTACCATCCTGAAAATGTAAATGTGCAGAACTGTCCCACAATAGCCATGGGCAATAACCATTGGCAATTGACCGCTTTACCCGGCCATTTGATAGTGACCATTGACGGCTATTGATGGCCATTGATGGTGGATTACTGCACTCGATATCGGGTAAAAGCGGGTTTTATTCAACTCTTTGTGCTCTTGTACAAATACTGTGTGTAACTGTCACTTTAGAGTGGTTTAGAGAAACGGTCTTTTAGCTGAATGAGAACAGCGAAAAACCATAAGTAGTACGTCATAAGTCATAGTATATTCATAAGATATTTATTAAATAGGCACAAAAAATCAATATTAAACGTCAAATACACATAATACAAACAATTAAATTACGTGAAACTGTAATTTAAGATATCTTGATTTTGAAAAAAGAAAGGTATGCATGTTTACCCATTTCTTTCCCACACTCAGATTGAAGTCCGGGCTCAGAAACGTAGGCGGCATTGCAGAACGAATGTAGTGTGGCTAAAAATTTAGGCTGCATTTTATGTGCATACACACTGTTATCTACCACCTGCTAGCTGCACGCAGTTTCACCCCATGCTGATTTGTTAGGTAGGTACGCCTAATATCTAGATATTACATTTTTTTATTACAACTGAGAGGCGAATGGCTCGTTTACCTGATGGTAAGCAACACATCTGCCCAAATGCCGCAACACCAATACCTAGGATGTTTTGGAAAATCTTGCGCGGCACTGCACTGCGCTTTCACATGATATTGTATTACTTGTATATTATTGTATATTACTTATTATTTCACTTATTATTTAAGACTTTACTTATTATTTAAGAGCAAGTGTGGCTCAGTGAGAGAACGTGCGACTTTCGATCCGACGCACCCGAGTTCGAATCCCACTGGCCCCGCACCACTGACTTTCTTAAGTTATGTGCGGATTTAACGTCGCTCTAAAAACGGTGCAGGAAAACATCGTGAGGAAACGGGCATGTCCAAGAATTTATCACAATAAATTATTTTTCAAAAAAAACTAAACCGACTTCAAAACCACAAATAGGCACTCAAAAGTGAAAAATAAATTAATATAATTATCATAAGCGCTGCCCACTCATATATTTGAAGTCGGTGCCAGCCAAGTCTATTAGGTAGCAGATAAATACTATGTATATAGTAACTATTGTACTACTGTATTGTACTGTATTGTATTGTACTACTTGTAGGTAGTATCTATCTACTACCTTTTAGACTTGGCTGGCACCGACTTCAAATATATGAGTGGGCAGCGCATATGATAATTATATTAATTTATTTTTCACTTTTGAGTGCCTATTTGTGGTTTTGAAGTCGGTTTAGTTTTTTTTTAAAAATAATTTATTTTAACCTTTTTAGTGCAAAACAAGTTATAATTAAATTAATTTAAAAAGTTTTTAAAGACAAGCATTTATGATCTAGCAGCCACATCATGACGAAGTTTAAAATGGGCTATCATAATTAAATTTATGTACAAAAAAAAATTCATGACTCTCCTATTCTCTGTTGAGGAGTTCCCTCGCCGGAAGTCATTCCTGGGTGTATCAGCCATGTCATGGTGGAATTTAGAATAGGCTATTATGGTTAAATCCATTTACAAAATTTTGTGTCTATACTATTCACCGTTGAGGAGTTCCCTCGCCGGAAGTCAACCCTGGGTGAAGCATGTGAAGCAGTCGAATACAAACCTCCACCTTTAGAAAGTCGGTTACAACAAAAACAAGAACCGACTTGAAGATTAAACTTATATTTTTTTTTGTTTTCGCTATTTTTTTCAAAAAGTGCTGAATGAATTTCGATAAAATTTATATGGGACCACCTCTGAAGTATGACCTACCAATCAAAAAAAGAATCATCGAAATCCATTCATAATTGGCGGAGTAATCGCGTAACAAACAAACAAAAAAAAAAAAAAAAAAAACATACCGTCGAATTGTAAACCTCCTCCTTTTTGAAGTCGGTTAAAAATTCAAGGACATGTGTACCAGCGTGGTGGATTATGGCCCATACTGTCTGTACGAGGGAAGGCCTGAGTCCCAGCAGTGGGAATGTAATAGGCTGATGATGATGATGATGATGACTTATTATTTGTATTGAATTTAATTTTTTTATAATTCTGTAATAGATGTAACGATTTGGAGTAAAGTCTGTAGGTATATGTTAAATAAATAAATAAAATATTAGGTATAAAATTTTAAGCGACCATAACAGTATCGGTTAATTGAATGTTTATTTATTCCTATCCATAGTTACTTAGAAAGATTGCCATGTAAAAAACTAACTTCGTATAATTACAAGCTATTCTGTTATAAAAAATATCAACTCCTCCATAATCTTATTTCAGTAGGTATAATTTGAATCTGTCCGTCTGTGGCCGCGGGCGGATTGCAATCACGCCCGTGGCCGCCCGCGCATTTTTACGTCATTCCGTCGTTTTCTTCTCTTTTCCAATCTCGGCTTTGCCGTGTTTGAGTAACAAGTTTCTGACTACGGGATGAACTGCCTGCATTAGATACCTAGGTATTTATGATTTTCAGGAATTTAATTAAATAAGTAAGAAGACTTTTTGGTTAGGTATCATTTAAATCTATCTAAATATATAAAACTGAAGTGTTAGTCTGTGATTTCAAAACTAGATTTCAAATGTTACCTACCGAGTAAAATGTTGAAATTAAGAATTTGCGAAATAAACTAGGTGTGTGACAATGAAGAATATTGTCAATCAGCAAGTCACTCACTCATCACAATCAAGTCAACACTGTTGGACATATAGCCTCTTCTTTACGGTCCTGAACAGTACATTCCTTACCCTACAACTACTACTAACATTTCTGACGACAACATCAGCTTCTTTTCTCGCAGCAGGTCTGTACATGCCGTTTGTAAATAAAATTCAAGAAACGATTAGTTTTAGGTTACATACATAGCCAAAACGACTCTTTTCTTGAATTTTATAGGACATTAAAATGTATAATAACGAAATTATGTCGAAATATTCCTAACAGCTCGTAGCTACACCACATTAACGAAGCTAATATTTTCAGAAAAGAATAAAACTTTATCTATCTCCACTCAGTAGCATCACACGCCTTCGCTTTTAAATAACATCCCCTAAAATAGATAAAAAGGCGATAATTTCGATAGGAATCTGGTGTCAAGTGGCGATCGCAGATTTACGACGCTTCGGTCGCAATTAGCTGGTAAAGGGTGTTGTTTGCGGGGGCGGTAATGTGACGACGGGCGGAGTGGGGCATGGCATGAGACAGTGCACAGACTAAAACATCGAGTTTCTTTTGTATAGACTTTCAAAACTAAGCTACTTAGAAGTACGTATGTGTTAGATATGTTTGTTATTTGAAGGTATTTTAGTATTAATAGATCACTAAATTATATCTAAATTCAAAATGAAGACGTTAAAAGCATG
The DNA here is from genome assembly GCA_951640565.1 of Petrophora chlorosata. Lineage (NCBI taxonomy): Eukaryota > Metazoa > Arthropoda > Insecta > Lepidoptera > Geometridae > Petrophora > Petrophora chlorosata. The sequence goes on along the minus strand of OX621191.1, from coordinate 18,685,747 downwards.
AATATTAAAGCATATTATTATTAGCAAGCTATTGTTATTCAAGTAAAAGTATTAAGTGAGATTTTAAAATAACTATTAATAAAATTTGATATTGTTAATTCTAAATCGTTTAAAATTATGATTATTATATTTAAGATCATTGAATTTGTTTAATTTTAAGTAAAATTTAAAATAACGGTCAGCCCATGTTGAGGGTATAAAAAGCAATACAATTTGTGAGAGAATTCATTCTGTCGTCGACCGTTGAAGTGAACGGACCTAACTTTTGTTAAAATATTTATAAAATTATAATACCGATCTCATTTCGAGCTATTTTGTTTTATTGCCACCTGATTCTTATATCAGAAGTGGGATAATAAAACCAAAATGGTTAGCGAAAACGATGACAAGCTGCAAAAAGTCGCACTCGCAGCCGTTCAAGGCATTTTCACCGACGTAAACGCCGTCGTCGCTACAGCACCAGCTCCGAGGGTTCACCAGCTCGACCCCGGAACGAAGTCGTGAAGCAAGAAGTAATCGTACGAGAAGGACACGCGACCGCAGTAAACTTTATTCGCGCCACTCTAAGGCTACTCCAGGAGAGTCTAGCCAAGAGGTTATAAGTGCATCTGAGAGAAATGAAACAACAACAGGGAAGTACAATTTTATTTTAAGCTTTAATGAACATGTTACTAATTAAATTTCATAAACATAACAACTGACTGTAATAGGTACTGAAGTTACTCATTTAGCTACAGTTTTTTTTTGTTTTTGTGTAAAATTCTCGTGTCACAATGTTAGTTACCTTACTCCTCCGAAACGGCTTTACTGATTTTTACCAAATTTTATATGCATATTCAGTAGGTCTGAGAATCGGCTACTATCTATTTTTCATACCCCTAAGTGATAAGGGTTGTTCACCCTTAACATTATTTTTAATTTATATGGCAAAAAAAAAAACGTTTGCCAGGTCAGCTAGTATTATATAAATGTTCTTTCATTTGATTCTTTCTTACTTTTTCTTGCTACCTTCTCTTTTACTTTCTTCCACAACCTGATATATTTGAATAGGTACATATCGCACTATTATTTTTTTCAGACATGAGTAAAATCAACTGCAAATCCAGCCGAAAGTTTCCATGTACAGTGGCAGTTTCACCGCTGTTTGAAGTGCCTGTACTGGACACACAGCCGCAGCAAGAATCATCGACGTCAGCTCCAGCGGTTCATGCTGAGTCATCGCAACCACTGCAGTTTCCTCCGGCACCTGCTACTCAAATGGACACAAGTGCAAGTGAACCTAATTTTATACTTAGTATTGATGATATTTTGCAATTAATTAATAGTTTCATACGATCACATTCTCAAATAACATACGATAAAAATATTATACCAACATTTGATCCGGCACAGAAAAATCAACGTATCAAAGGGTGGACAGCCAAGGTTAATAAATGCGCGAAATCTTATAACAGGACTGACGAACAAACTGCTCATTATGCTTTGCCTAAATTAGGCGGACATGAAAAAGGGGTATGAAGGTTTACAAACTATACTTCTGATATGGACAGAATGGCAGGATCGCTTAGTTAGAGCATTTCCGTCAAAGAGCAACTATGGTGCTTTATTGACGGAAATGTCAGAACGGCGAATGAAGTTAGGTGACTCTGTGGATAAATATTTTTACGCTTAAATTATGTCGCTAAACTCGTGTGACATTGTAGGCAAAAAGGCCTCATATATGGGATAGGTCATAGGATGGTTAGAGCTAGTGCATCTTCGGCAAGGTTTCAAAACCCAGGGAATTTACTTAAATTTCTGAAAGACTTGTGTAGCAGCCAGTGCAAACTCTTCCAACGTAATTACTAGCTTTAAATGTCACGAAACTTGACATCGTAGTGCTCCATGTCGTGTGAATAAGTTTGACGTAACTTGTTACAACTGTTAAGAGAAAGGTCACACATTCAATAAATGTTCAAAACCGACAATTCTTCAACAAGACGTCTCCTTTTGTCGTTTTACAAATCCTCTCGATCCAAAGGCTGTCTGGAAGAGATCGCTTATAAGCGATAAGCCCGCCTATTGTACTAATCTAATTTTTAAGTTCTATTTCTATTTGTTCTTGTTATGTTTTTGGTGTACAATAAAGCGTTATCAATCAATCAATCAAAAACAATGTGATAATAGGGTATCGAACAACTTTTCAGAAAGTGTTTTAAATTAACTACAATGAATATATATAGCCATGAAAAATATATATATAGCTCTTAAAGTACCTAAAACTGTTTAAATATTATGTTTCAAATATTGCCGCGCAAAAGGTCACCTCAAAGCTTTTGATGTCATATGTAGGTAGAAAACGACAAACTCTTCGAAATAAAACTTGCAAAGAGATTCTAATACGTTTTGTGACGTTTGGGGACTATATTGTAGTAATGGAACGAAAAAATTAGCAAAAATAAATTTTATGAAAAGCAAAAACGTAAAATAGACACAAGCTTGACTCACGGCATTTGCCTACACATGACGTCATGCGCTGTGATTGTTGTTTCGTTTGAGATTAAAATGAAAATAAACAGATTAAAAATGTCAGAATTATTTATTGATTTAAAAATATAAATGATTATTATTTTACAAAAATATTGATTGACTGATCCTTCTGGTTCGACGAACATTCCTTCTAACTACATTTTATATTTTTCTCGATTACTGTCCGATCCCCTATTGCCAACGGTTTTGACATAACAATACTGACTGCTATAGAACTACAGACAACAATCAAAGTTCTAACAGTAAAATTAACGAAAGGAAAACCATGCTAACTCACAATCAAGATCAGATTCTAAATATTACAAACAAGCTGTTGTAAATGATACGATTAACGTTGAAAGCTTTGTTGGTTTTGGAAGCGATTGCACGCTCATTCGGCAAAACATTGTAGAGAAATATTCACTTCCTAATATAGATAACGATATTCTAAACATTCGCGGTTTCGGGAACGGTTTTTCCATTCCCTTAGGCCGGACTAACGTAAAATTTGAACATCGTTGAAATTACGGAAGAAATAGACGCATACGTTATTGAGACCTCGTTACTTACTGAACTATTACTGGTTAGACAAGATTTTACTGAAAGATTTTAGAGACTAGAAAGTTCTTTTAAATTATTAGGAAATGCTAAGCTTACTTTAAATTTGCAAAAATGTAATATCTATCAAGAAGAATTGGAATATCTTGGTTACGAAATAGGTGCGGAAGGAAATCTGGATAAGCAAAGATTATGTCAGCAGAGCAGTTTTCAACACCACGCAATGTACATTTTGTCAGACAATTTATTGAATTTATTATTATTTATTTTAATTTATCCAGTTATTTCAGAAAATGTATAAACATTTTTGCAGTTATTGCTACGCCTCTCATAAATTTGACTAGAAAAGGCATGCCTGGCGTGGTGTTGGGATACTGAACAACAAAATTCATTTTCAAAAATAAGCTTTAATTGAACGACCCGTGTTGGAAATTAACTTTACCTTAGTAACGGAATGCGCTGCTCTTAGGGCTACCTTCACTAAAAGAGACCTGATAGCACGGAATGCACGTAGGCAGATAGCAAACCAAGAATTCGATTTCGATATACAATATAAGTCTGGCCACGCAATGTCACACGTGGACGCTCTATGTAGGAATCTCCAACCTTATGAATCGGATTTTGAACTAGACATTATTCCTTCTATTCTTAGAATTACTTAAAGACCGATAATTTATTTTACAGTTAAAAGATTCAGATTCACAGCGAATTAGAAAATTTGACGAACGAATTTGAAGATGTCTAAAAAAAATGTAGCTAAGATTAATTAGTTGTTTTGGACAGTAGGTGACTAGCTAAAATGGGTCGTGCCAAAGTAAGCCCGTTTTCAGATAATACGTAAATTGAACCATGACGATATTGGCCACTTTAGTTTACAAAAAAAAACACTCGATGAATTTAGTAAATATTTTTGGTTCCCAAAAATTAAACTCTTTATTAAGAAATATTTTATGCTATTGTTTGGAATGTGCCTACAGCAAGGAACCCGCTGGATCATCCGATCATCCGATCCATAAAGTCGATAAGAGTTTTGACACATATTGAGCATTTGGGACATTTTATCATAAGTGCCAAAGGTAACTCTCACCTGCTTGTATTGGTCTGCGGCTTCACCAAATTTTGTCTTTTAAAACATTGAGAAATGTAAAATCAACTTCTACAATCAATGCTCTAGAAGATATTTTCTTCGTATTTGGATTTCCTAACAGATTAATATCAGATCAAGGGGCATCATTTAATTCCAACGAGTTTAAACATTTTAAAATTTACTTGACTCTAAGATAACAGTAAACGATTATTACAACGTGTGGGCTACCGATAGAATTTAACCTTGGATAGCTACCTGTAATAGTAATGAATCTGGATATAAAGTAGTAGTGATACTGATACTGATGCGGAAAATAAATAAATTTCGAATTTTATGTACAGATCAAATGAAATCCTTCAAAATTTTGGTTGTGTAAAAAAAAAAAAAAATTATATATATAAAATGTAGAAATTATAATGTAAAACTGTATATGGTATAAATAAATGTAAAATGTTGATTGTGTTAAAAAAAAAAAATATGTATAAAATGTATAAATTATAATGAATAATTGATTGTTGGATATAATAATAAGAATAAAGATAAAATGACTAGAAGTATTAATTAAAGCTTAAAATGTAATTAAGTCTTGACCACATTGATTTGTTATTATATGGAATGATGTATGAAATAAAATATTTGGTGTTGATAGATCCATCGATATTTTATTTTAATAAAATTTTGATAATATTTGATGTTGATAGATCCACCAATATTATCAAAATATAAGTAACTATCTTGGAAGTTTGTGGTCAAACTTAGTGTCAGGAAAGGCCGAATGTTAGATATGTTTGTTATTTGAAGGTATTTTAGTATTAATAGATCACTAAATTATATCTAAATTCAAAATGAAGACGTTAAAAGCATGAATATTAAAGCATATTATTATTAGCAAGCTATTGTTATTCAAGTAAAAGTATTAAGTGAGATTTTAAAATAACTATTAATAAAATTTGATATTGTTAATTCTAAATCGTTTAAAATTATGATTATTATATTTAAGATCATTGAATTTGTTTAATTTTAAGTAAAATTTAAAATAACGGTCAGCCCATGTTGAGGGTATAAAAAGCAATACAATTTGTGAGAGAATTCATTCTGTCGTCGACCGTTGAAGTGAACGGACCTAACTTTTGTTAAAATATTTATAAAATTATAATACCGATCTCATTTCGAGCTATTTTGTTTTATTGCCACCTGATTCTTATATATGTAATAGTTAGTATTCTTTGCTAGAAGTAGTATGTTATGTTAATATGGTCAAGTGTCAAGAGTGAATGGGCAAACGTGCTCCACCTTAGACGGCAACTACGCTTACCATCAGGTGAGTTGTCAATCGTAAGCCCATTTTATTAAAAATAAAACCTTTTTGTTAACCACTATTAAAAATAAAGTGACAGATTAAAAAAATATCTAAAAAACACGTTTTTATGCGCCTTTTGAGGTTAGGTTGGCATTGCATGCTAATAAATGGATTTAAAATGCATTGTCATCAAGTTGTGAGCTACCCTGAAAGTTTCAGCCGGACAGAAAATGTAGAAATTGCTCGAAATTTGAGTAGCAAGATTCCACCCGGAACGACAGACAGACAGACAAACAAACTAGAAAGAGACAAAAACGTGGTAAAAAAATATAACGCCATGGATGTTATCTTTCTTTGTGAACGATGGAAAGATGTGCTAATCGTGAACACCCTCCTCTGGGGTCAGATCGCCGCAGGGTACCTCAGCCCCCGCAGCTCACCTCTCGCCAAATGGGAGCGATTTGACACATAAACTGTCATTATTGTCTTTTTATTGGACCCTGAATAAAATCATTGTGCGATAAGTCAAATGGCCACAAGGCTCATAATTTCTAGGCTTTAATATTTAATGGGAGTTTTCAATGTGCAGTATAAATTGATAATAAAATGTCGTCTAAATCTGAGCAATAAAAACCTGTCCTGTCCATCAAGGGGTTAATTAGTCTCGAATTAAGATACAAAATCATTTTTGTTTTCTTAAGTGTATGATGTGGAAAAATGTAATAAGAATTTCATAAAGATAAATATGAAATGAATTAATATAATACTTTAATCTTTTGAGCGCCGCGTCGCGCTACAGAATCAAAGCCGTGCCTTCCACACCGAGCTACGCAGTTTTCATACGTTTAAGTAGTACGAATTAGGTCCTTTTCGTTTGTTGAGAAGGTATAACTGACCTTAGCGGTCAACAGATTAAGAAATAATATTTTTGTTCTCACAAAAAGTCAATTGAAAGCTTGAATAAGGTTCCACCACTTTATTCAAGCACTAGGAGAGGGTCCGGCTTGTTGCTGATTACCCTCAAAAACTATAATAAATGGAATATTAAACCATCAAATAAAAACTACGAAAGTCACGGCGGTATGGGTACTAGAGACTTTAGCTTGCCCAAACGGGCGAATTTAAAAATAAATGCAACTCGTGGCTGTCATGCTTTAAGCGGCACTGCAGGTGAATTAGATTTATGGCATACCTATCTATTCACGGGTCTGACAGAGCTTTTATGGCATACTCTTTAGATGACGTTGGGTTTTAACATTATAACACCTATTCTATAACTATATGTTCCAGTCTTAGCGTGAGCCAAACATTACATCTCCGGACTGTGGCTGTGCTTTTACCTTCCCGTAGTATATGAGGCTCTAGTGCTAGTACGGTGTGCAAGCTACGCACACTGCAACTTACCTAGGTACCTAACTTCACCTAGGTAAGTTGCAAATAAATAAATAAATAAGTGAATGAGTAAAAAAAAGTGTTAGTGACCATGATTGTTTAAAAACTTATAGATCCATATAGAGCCTAAAAGAACCAAGGTCCTACTTTTTATGTAACTGAGTGATAAGACGAGCAAGTCGTTCGCTTGATGGTAAGCGCCACGCTTGCCTATAACAGTTGCAGTGCCATCACCCAGAACTTTTAATACCATAAAAAGCACTGCGTAGTGCTGCATTGCGCTCATCACCCCGAGACATCAGATATTTAGTCGCAGTAATTTCGCTGGCTTCAATGCTCTTCAAAACGGAACACAGTTATGCTTGCGCACTACTGCTTGTCGGCAGAATAACTGGCAAAGTGGTGGTTCCTACCAGACCTCACGCATACGAGACACCTACCACGAGTAAATTCTTTCTTGTTCTACTAACTAGTAGAACAAGAAAGAACATACTCGTCTAGTGAATATAATGTTTTTGTATGAATGGCAAAAAATAATAGCAAGACTATCAGCTATTATTATTACTAAATAAATTACAGATGCCTTTACTAATAAGAGGTCCAGTCCAATTCTTTGTCTCCAACTAAAACAACATAATTTCATCCCTTCGACATCTGCGCCCCTTTGTTACCTCTCAAGTATTTATTCGCGATAATCGAGTGTTACGATTAAATTCTACCCCCTCCCTCGCACACCCTGTACACTTCTACCCTGTTTTTAAAGAAATTCCCGCTTCGCTGACTTCTCGAGAGCTATCGAAAAATGGAGCGATGGAGCACATGTATCAAGTTATGAATATGCGATGAGCTTTGAAGGATTCTATTCAAGTTCGGGGGCCTTGGATGATGAAAAGTATTTAATGGTACTAAAACAAATATGTTACTTGCACCAGGTCTGGCGCACTCCGCACTGTAGATACGAAGCTACAAGTACATAGCCGGACACCGACAGCGGGTCGCGCATCGTTACACGTGCCGCGTCAGAAGAGATAAGAGCTATGCGATAGAAAGAGAGGCGCTCGGTAGGTTAATATGACTGGTAGGTATGCAGCGCTACGCGAGCTGAATTGAATTTTATTGCGTCATAGCAGGAGTCGCTATTTGTTTAAATTTTTTTGCGGAGTGATGCATTTGTCCCTTAGTATTCTGTGCTTGCACGCCTATTTTAGGTTTGTACCTAAAATAGCCGTGCAAGTAACATTTTTTTATCTACCGCTATTCTGACTTTTTTAATAAGATACTGACAATAAATAAACAATCATCATCATCATCACCATCAGCCCATTACGTTCCCACTGCTGGGACTCGGGCCTTCCCTCGTAAAGAGAGTATGGGCCATAATCCACCACGCTGGCCCAGTGCGGGTTGGTGGATGTCACATGTCCTCCAATTTTTGTGATTAATTCTTGAACATTCCGGTTTCCTGCTCCGCTCCAAATAAACAATAATAACTCATAAATAACGGCATATATTAAATGAATTTAATATATGCCGTTATTTATTATCATCATTTTTATTTTTATTATAAATATTTGTACACTGAAAGGGAGAACATGGTGGAATCAATAGCTAATAAATCTTAACATCTGTATCTGTAGATTTTAAATAATTAGGAAGAAGAAATATTGCTCGGGCAGGGATCGAACCTGCGTCTTCGAAATACCGTCCCGTTGCCTTAACCACTGGTCCACCGAGCCAGCAGCATGCGCTAATGCATTAAGTATCAAAAATCTTTGTCTGTACCCATGTTTCAGACAAATAAATTTATTTCATTTCATTTCAGTTTTGGCACCACACTATCACACTAGTCACATTAATATTACAAATGCGGAAGTTTGTGTTTGTTCTTTCTTCACGTCGCAACGGCTGAACGGATATTGATGAAATTTGGTAGTCATACTCCAGGCCAGGGAATAACACACTTTTTACCTACGTGGGAAGTCGCGGGATGCAGCTATTTGTAATATAGTTTCGTCTCAGTTTTAGGCCAAGGCCTCCATCTAGTAGGTAATAAATTACAAAAATACCAACCGACAACATCCACACTTTATAGTGTAGGTACATAATTATGAATTAGTTTGTTTCTTGAAAGTTTTCGAAAATAAGCGTGTTATTTTTATTTATTTATTCATAAAATTATGTAATTAGTAAGTATTCATTTTCACGATGAAAATAAAATAAAACAATGAGACACATTCATCGTTTTTATTTCTTCAAAAAATTAACTGAAACGTATTGAACTTAATTTCTAAATAAGTGATTGAAAACTAACGAAACTTATGCGTTAATAACAACAAAGAATTTAGTTCAACAATAAATTCGTACTTTTATAATGTACTAACAATTCTTATTGCTACTTTTTACAAGAAAACAATTCCAAATGCACTATTCGGTGGGACCTTAACTGTTATTTAAAGCTAATGTGAAGGAATATAAAATTAAACTTAACAAGAATTCAAAGAAATGAAATTATCAACAATAAGTATGTATCATCACAAAAAATGTCATTTATCGCTCTCCAAAATGTAGGTACCTACGTTTTTATAAATTAAAATAAAGTTAGGTCTTTCCAAATAACACTGAACAAGTTATTCTGAATTGTATGGATTTGGGTTTGGATTAACTTAATATTTTAGCCTGTTCTGTATCTTTCACGTTTCCTCAAGAAAATAAAACATCAAAAGGTGATAAAAGTTATAATTTCTTTGCCAGACATTAATCACTTTAATATGTCTGTCTAGTTATGAATAAAAAGTCATCAATTTCTTTATACACGACCGTGTGCTTAGACTTCTTGAACGTTAACGTTGCGATTTCATAGATGGCGATGTTATCAATTCAACTTTTTAACTACGAAAATTACAAAAATCTGGTTTAATTTACAAAACATAGTCTTGAAAGTTTTAATATAAACAAGGCGATTAATTTCACATACAAGAAATATAAAATAGTGAATAAAAACTTTACGAAATTAAAGATAAATTGAAAAAGCCTGCATCGCACAAGCAACATTTTCCGCGCAAGTTGCGATATATACAAGTTTCAATGATCTGCCTTCGTGGGTCAGTCACCTCAAGGGAAGCCAGTTCGTCAAGCTGGTCTAATTTGACACTACGATGACCTGCAACGGTTGTCACCCGAGGTGGTCGTCCTCATACTTGGTCGTGAGATCCTGTATGTTGGACGTTCTCTGTGCTGGTAGTCCCCATACTTGGTCGTGAGGCCCTGTACTGTTGGACTTTCGAGATGCCTGCGCAAGGCGGCAATTAAACCTTGAGATATTGACTAAACCGATAGGTTAACTCGACCCACCTTTTTGCATGCCTATATTTTGATTAGAACAATTACCGTTAATTAAGACTTGATAATAATAAGGTCATATTTAACGGCAGTAAAACTTTTATTTAAAAAATAACATGATTGTTTTTTACACCAACAGTAAAAAGAATAACAAAAAAAGAAAAACAATTTGGAACTAAAATAATAGACACATTGGGCGGTGTTATTGCTCCAAGCGATGTTTCCCAGGGATGAAGATGAAATATGCTCGAACAAAATATATATATATCAAGTGAGAAAGGTGAAATATTATAATAATATTGTGTCATAATATAATTTATACATTCCTACCTACTCTAGGTGCCAGTTTTTAAAATCTATATTACAATATTCTAATATTTGTTTACCTCACTTAAATATATGTACAATAAGTAATTCAATCAGTAGGTATATGTCAGTTTTGTGAAGTAAGTACATGTACGAGTAGGTAGTACGTTAAATAGGGTGAGTTACTGTAATAGGTACATTTTCACACTACGTATTTAGTTTCATTTTCATATTAAATTTTTCGCAGTAGGTAGCCAAGTGCAATGTCGTAAATACAGTTTTTATCTATTTATGTAGTTAATTCTATGATATGTGATCTATTCAAAAGAGGTTTACCCCCAAAAGTTTAAGTAGATACCACTTAAAGAGTAACAGCACATCTATTGCACGAAATAAGTTTGTCCTTTTCCAAACTTTAACCAAAATTTTTGTCCATTCTTTTCTATAGAAATATCTTCGGTTAAACAACATTTTTATAGAATATTTAATCCCGCCGAGATCACTTCACCAGCGTCCTGTTAAAAATGTGTCTAGGTGCTACAAATCACTGATTTACAGCTTGAACTCAGTCTTGGACATACGCGCTTGCGGAAACGTTCCTATGAAGTCCTCCGCGCACAACCGGACACACTTTCATCATTCCTCTGACCGCACCAGTCACCACGAAGAACGTACTTGTTCTTGGACTGTCTTAGCACTTTGTAATGAAGTCCCTGTCTTACACACTGTCAGGAGTGCTGACGTCACGCTCGCGCTCCTGCGACGTGGAGGCTTGCTCCCAGTGAGGCCAGGCCCGCGCCGGGAGCGCGACCGGCCTTCATATGACGTGCTGCGGCGGCTCCTCATCGCTCTTCATCAGCACGTACGCCACCGGGCGCTTCACGTCCGGAGGGGGCGAGGGGGTGCGGCGCGGGGGACAGCCGCAGGGCGACAGGGCGCTGCTGTAGAGGGCGCTACTGTACAGAGCGCCGCCGTATAGAGCCTGTGGGGAAACAACATCTTAGTAATATGGTAATAGTACTAAAGGCACATTTGGATTGGAAATCTTGTTCTAAAGTTCCCATTCTCAATGAAAAGAATTACTCAACTTACAAACGATGTGGATGGAAGTATGAGAAATTATATTTCCATAAAGTCCTACTAAATTTAGTATTAAGTTGTAATTGCGAAAGTATGTGTGTGTGGGTGTGTGTATGTAATTTAATGGAAACGAACCATTCCCTAGGCCCACTTGCGCTACCAGCAACTCAGTATTTTTGAATATTGACGTTTATCAACAGGTAATTATACAATTTTTTTTATTGAGTGCATTAGCGCATGCTAGGCGAAAATCATAAGATTTAAATAATTAGGAAGAAGAAAAATGATATTGCTCGGGCAGGGATCAAACCTGCGTCTTCGGAATACCGTCCCAAAGCCTTAACCACTGGGCCACCGAGCCAGCTGCTCGAGCAACTAAATTTCTTCTATTCTCCTTATATCGTCTTACGGGGACAATTGTACGTCATCTGTCGTCAATGTTCACATTAATCAATCCATTTTCTTCTTTCTAGTTATTTACTTAAAATCTTAAGGTATCAAAGTAGTCAATCCTGACAGAGCTAGCTGACAGAGTTAATTATTTATCCTATTAACCCTGGCTGACTCAAGTCCCACTGGGAACAACTATAAACCGAATTCGATGCGGACGGAGTCGCGGGTATCGGCTAGTAGGTATATAGATAAGTAAAAAAGATCTATTTCGTACATTAATTACCTGCAGATGCGCCAGCTCCGCCGCCAGTTTCCCATCATCGGAAGGGATTTTCGCAAACGGGTAGAAAGGGTACGGCAGAGGCGGGAACAGCGCCCTGCCCAGGTCAGGCTTGTCATGGATCAGATGGTGTGGCATCGGCATCTGAGGCATCGGGTGCGGGACATTCGGTGTGACCAGTCGAGGCACGGGCGCCATTAAACTGCCGATTCCGAAGCCGAATTTCGGCTCCTTCTTGACAAGCGCTTTCGGCTTCCGTCGCGGTCGGTATTTGTAGTCTGGGTGCTCTTTCATGTGTAGTGCTCTGAAACAAAAGTATATATAAATCCTTATTTCTTACATTAAGTAATAATAACTGAAATAAAGGAGAATTCAAAAAACGAGCACGTTCTGAATTCAATTGTTTATTTTTTTACGGCTTAAGATATTTATTTCTTAATAAATTATTTTTCAAAAAAAACTAAACCGACTTTAAACCACAAATGGCACTCAAAAGTGAAAAATAAATTAATATAATTATCATAAGCGCTACCCACTCATATGTTTGAAGTCGGTGCCAGCCAAGTCTAATTTATCCAATATCTAATTTATTTAAGTCCAAGAATAATATTTTACAATACACTGAGCATTAGGGTGGTCCAAAAAAATTTATTTTTTGTTTGTTACCTCAGTGCTCCGTCATTTATAAACCTATTTGGAAAATTATTTTCACGTTGCGTTCAGTAAAGCTACGAAGTGGTTCCATATATATTTCACCGATTTTTGACCTTGGATTTCCAAGATACATTGAAAACGTTTTTTTTTTTATAAAATGTGTAGGTACTTGTCTATATACTCGTAATACTACTAACTCATACTATTGTATACTGACCACCGCACCGTCAGAATCACAAGTTTAATCGTACAAGAATATTTTACTTGTCGAAATAATAACCCAAAGATATATTATTATTGGAGAAGAAGTGAAACGGAAGACAACTCGCATGGTCGCGGTCATCTTGACAGCCAATCAGAGCGCGGCTTGTTTTAAAACGGTGCCGATAGGGGCGCTGTAAGCAACAACAAGCGCGTGAGACGGAAGAGCGGCACTTTTTGCTTGGGACTTGGTGCTGAACGGTTTAGGCTTTATAGGTCTTAGTAGTATTTTTGTTTTGTAATTGTTTTTGGTAATTTAAACCATTTTGTTTTTCATAATTTAATTAAAATTATGCCTAGTTTTGTTAAGTTGTTTTCTTTTTACAAATATCTACGAGGGTAGATAAAATTATATTATTTCTTTATATGTTGCTCAATAACCTCAAACAGTGTCCACTCATATCAAGAGCGATATCGACATGTTTACCGAATTCGATTAACTAAGGCCAAAGAAAAACATCGCACCAAAAAACGTTATCAATAAAAAAGCGGGGAAGATAGTTTTTTTCTCATCCAAGATATTGTGTTTTCCTTCGCCGTTATCGTATTTATTTGGACGCCAAACAGTAATGAACGAATTGATAGTGCCCCGGTCATTGCACTAGGTTTTTTGTGCATTCGGAGAAGTAGAATGCCGTTTTGGTATTTTGTGATAATGATTGTGAATGAGCTTCTTGGTTAGTTAAACTACACGACATGGTTATCGTGAAACATACAAAGGGTTAAATTACAATGTTATGTGACGTAGATAGTAGGTATATCTACTTCGGTATTTGAAGAAAATTCTCAGGATTTCTCGAAATTAAACCAAACAAGAATGAGGAAAACAAAAAAATTCGCTTAAAGTGAAATTCGATTTAGATTTTTTTTTATTGGTGAATGGGCATACGTTTGACGACATCTCAGATGGAGCACGCTTGCCCATGAGATGCATATTCACTCTAGACTTAAAGAGACACAAGTTGTAGCTGTTTGGGAACAAAGGCGGTGGCAGAGCGTTCCACTCCTTAGCAGTTCGAATGATGAGAATATCATCATTTTACCACATCAAAAAGAAACAAAAAGGCATAGATATGTCAAAGTACTAGGTTTGGTCCTTTACGGTTAAACTTGATATCTATGTACCGTTACTTACTGACAGAATCATTTGAAAACAAAACAAGCCCCCAATCATCGTCCTCTCGCGTCACATTCAACAAACAGCGATCGAAAACCTCAGCACTGACCCCCCGTCCACCATTCGAGTAATTACAATCGTCTCGCTGACAATCGCGCGATTCTATCACAAAGCGCGCATAATCGGACGCAGTGTCAGCCTTTACCCCAACACTAAAAGCTACAACTACCCGCGCATTCAAACAAAATTCAACTTTATCTCAAATTCTTACAGTTGGTTTTCATTTGTGGTCTTTTGGTAGATAGTGCTGCGGTATAGAATGATAGCCGATTGTGCGGGTACAATGCAATAATCCAAGCATTGTTGAGTGTACATTGTTGTTTTAAGGGCGGACGGCAGGCGCGACAATTGCACACTTTATTGCATAAATAATAATGTTATATCGCGCTGGCGTGCTATTGTGACTGTTTGTTAAAAGTTGAATTGAGAGCATTGATTCGATTGTCTTTGTTTCAGGGTTTAACGCCAGTATTCCGTGTTTATACGAAGTAACGCTCAAACGCTGCGCTGTTATTAAGATTGCGTTTATATATCTACCGAAAATCCATTGATCACACAGGGACTTATCTATTTATTACATAGGTTCTATATCCCAAAATGCGTAGTTACGAAAACACTGCAAATGAAAGAATCTCGCCAAATCATTTATCAGCAAAATCAAGAGCGTAATTCCAGTTCAATGCACAATTTTCTTTCTCAACGAAGACGAACACCTTTAAATACCAGTATCAATTAATAGGTACTAGGATAAATTACTTATCTATGAAGACCTACATTCAAAACTTCAATTATTATCACACATGAGGCATTTCGGCAGACCGTTTTCCCTCTTCAAGCACGCATCCATACATCCGATTATATCGAATAATCAAATAAGAATCGATAAAAACTAAGTACGAATGCAAACATGGGAGCGCCTTTGACCATTGTTGACCGATAACGTGAACAGGGAACAGAATAAACAGTGAATTGAGAAATAAAATATGGATAGATATAGTGGTAAGTACTTATCAAAATTTGGGAACTATGAGGTAGGTGGATAGGTTTATAAGTGGAAGGGTTTACAGAGTTATTATCTAGGATAAATTTATTTATAATATATTAATAAAGTGCATCAAAAGCTTTAAAGAAAACATTTTATTTCCTAATTCTCTGGGACCTATTCCACCGAGTTTGTCAGCCGTTTGCTATTTTTAACCGACTTCAAAAAGGAGGAGGTTTACAATTCGACGGTATGTTTTTTTTTTTTTTTTTTTTTTTTTGTGTGTTTGTTACGCGATGTCTCCGCCAATTATGCATTGATTTCGATGATTCTTTTTTTGATTGGTAGGTAATACTTCAAAGGTGGTCCCATATAAATTTTATCGAAATTCATTCAGTAGTTTTTGAAAAAAATAGCAAAAACAAAAAATATAAGTTTAATCTTTAAGTCGGTTCTTGTTTTTTTCGTAACCAACTTTCTAAAGGTGGAGGTTTGTATTCGACTGCTTCACCTGCTTCACCCAGGGTTGACTTCCGGTGAGGGAACTCCTCAACGGTGAATAGTACAGACACAACATTTCGTAAATGGATTTAACCATAATAGCCTGTTCTAAATTCCATCATGACATGGCAGATACACCCAGGATTGACTTCCGGCGAGGGAACTCTTCAACAGAGATATAGGACAGACATGAAATTTTTTTGTACATGCATTTAATTGTGATAGCCCGTTTTAAACTTCGTCATGATGTGGCTTCTAGATCATAAAAGCTTGTCTTTAAAAACTTTTTGAATTAATTTAATTAAAACTTGTTTTTCACTAAAAAGGGTAAAATAAATTATTTTCAAAAAAAACTAAACCGACTTCAAAACCACAAATGGCACTCAAAAGTAAAAAATAAATTAATATGATTATCATAAGCGCTACCCACTCATATATTTGAAGTCGGTGCCAGCCAAGTCTAAAAGGTAGTAGATAGATACTACCTACAAGTAGTACTTACTATATACATATTTATCTGCTACCTATTAGACTTGGCTGGCACCGACTTCAAATATATGAGTGGGTAGCGCTTATGATAATCATATTAATTTATTTTTTACTTTTGAGTGCCATTTGTGGTTTTGAAGTCGGTTTAGTTTTTTTTGAAAATAATTTATTATGCGATTGCGTTTTTCTGTCAGTGCAGTCTTGTTAGTGTTCTTAGGCACAATTAGGTATAGTATAGAATGTAGCAAGCCTCCTGACCTTGTGTTACGAGTAAACATAATGACTACTCTGCGGTAGAATATGTCACCCAATTAAATTTTTAAATTGAATAATAAAAGATAAGTGTTGCTATCAATGTTTTTTTCTTTAAATCTTAAATAAATAAACTGAACAACATTATAAGAGATTTTTACACAATATTATCAGCAGGGTGCGTTCTCACAGTGCCGTTATCTTACACTAAGCAAGTAGAAATAATAAGCTACACTACAATGACATCCGCTGTGGTATTATAAAGGTGACAATATCACAGTCGAGTACAGTGATTGTGTGTCATTGTTGATCTTCCACGGGTTATGTTGAAAAATACCAGTGAAGCATATCAGGTAAATCTAGTGAAAAGTAAATACAAAGGTGTTAAAGACACCACCTTTATCAGTGTAATAACTTTTAATAGTATATTATGACACAAGTGAGCTAAGTTGCTCATTATACACGAGGCTGTGGGTTGCAGCCCAAGCCTTAGGCGAGGGCGTAAATCAGCCGAGTTTCTAGTGAGCAAGTTGCTCACGAGTTTTATTCGCAGTCTTTCAACACACGTGCGAGAAAAAACAAACATGTATTGCATAAATCGTTTTACCACACAGCAACAAATGCGATACAAACAAAATATGAAAATTGTGAGAAATGGCGCGCAAGTTTTTTTTGCACGCGCCTAATGTAAGGTGATTGCATACATATAGCCATACAGCTTATTTAAATTTTTTATTATTAATTATAATTTTAGTGAGATAATGCAGATATTTTATAACAAATTATTGTGAATTATAAATAATTTGATAATAATAAATGTTTTTTCGTCTTAATTAGAGACACTTTATTTATTCCAAAAATGTTAATGGATTTTCAGCGGCATAAAACCTCTTTGTTGTTTCAAACAAAAAACTGACCCGGTTAAACTGAAAAAGCTCTGTTTACTCGCATATAATTTGCAGTTAGGTACTTACTTAACTTTGTAGAGATAATTATATTATGCACTAGTGTGTAATATTATTATGCACGTGTGGGTTATTATAGTTCGGTTTATGGCCCTAAGAATGATGTAATAAGGCTCACTTTACGAGCAAGTGTGTTGAAAATATTTTTACAATGCTATGCGTCGTGTAAAATATACCTAACTAGCTGCAGCCCGCGGCTTCGTGCGCGTGAGATTTGGTTATATCGCGATCTCTCTCCGGGCAACAGGCTGTCAAGATCCTTCTTGTCAGTTTAGTCGTGAAAAAGTAACAAACAGACTTTATTAATAGCACAGAATACTAAGGGAAGAAGCATCACTCCGCAAAGAAATTTAAACAATAGCAACTCTTGCTATGACGCAATAAAATTCAATTCAGCTCGCGTAGCGCTGCATACCTATCAGTCATATTAACCTACAGAGCGCCTCTCTTTCTATCGCATAGCTCTTATGTCTTCTGACGCGGCACGTGTAACGACGTGCGACCCGCCGTCAGTGTCCGGCTATGTACTTGTAGCTTCGTACCTATAGTGCGGAGTGCGCTAGGCCTGTTAATAGTGCGGATTAGAGTGAATAAGATCTACGTTGTATTCGATTTTGTATGTGAAAGATTGGAAAAGCAGCATACAACCTGCCTAATGAAAAGCGTTCACCATTGCCTATGGAATGCAACACTAGAAGCAATTGCTTTTTATGAGTAATGTTATGAGTTGTGTGCATAGCTATACTCCGTATAACCATTTAACTTTTGACATATGTACGCCTATGAAGTTACGTAATTATTCAAGTGATGAACCATAGTGAAAAAATGCAATACTATAGGGGCACTGTTGTTTTTTCATAATAGTGACGAGATGTGCGAAATATCGAAGATAATGAATCTTCGATATTTTTTGAGCCCATCGATTTACAATCAAAATGACTAAGGTGATTTTTCCATAAAATATTTAAAGGGTTGTTAAATATTTTAATTTCTACATAATTATTATCGATAAGTAAAATATTAAGATATAAAGTCAAATAAAGCAAATAATACAACCAACATAATTAATGTATTTTTTTATGAATACATGCAATATTGTCATTTAACCACTAATCGAGCTGTCAAAAGTTAAATAAATGGTTGGAAGGAGTATAGTAGGTATTCTTAATCGTTCCTGTCTTGCAATATTTCACCGTTGAGGTGACCAATTCATATTCCCGGAAATTATTATAGTTTCAATTGTACCGTGTTTATGAAGACGTTTGCAGTACTAATAATGATTGTAAAGTATGCCAATCGACTATCTACTATTGACATATAGGCACAATAATTGACATTGAAATGCTACATTCAACTAGAGCTGTTTCATATTTTTATTAATTATAATCTACTAACAACGTCATTTCAAGACTTCGCACCTCTAAAAATAATTTTATTTACATTTTAAGTTCCACTTTTTTTTTAAATCCATGCATTTTATTTTCTAAAATACAATGAATCATTAATGAAGAGGCTTGCGTTGATGTCTTTTGTATGAAACAATGGCAATCAATATATGCTCTTGTGTATGCGAATCGAGTGGTCGAGCAATGGCGTATTACGTTAATGTACCTAGTGTAAAATGACAAGTTTAGTTTACTATTAGCTGTCAGCTAATACTAACTTTTAAAGCTGATTTATTATTATCGATACGAAAATGTAGCGTACCTACTTAATACCTATTATTAATTTTAGATGCTGATTTATTATTATCGATACGAAAATGTAGCGTACCTACTTAATACCTATTATTAATTTTAGATGCTGATTTATTATTATCGATACGAAAATGTAGCGTACCTACTTAATACCTATTACTAATTTTAGATGCTGATTTATTATTATCGATACAAAAATGTAGCGTACCTACTTATACCTATTACTAATTTTAAATGCTGATTTATTATTATCGATACGAAAATGTAGCGTACCTACTTAATACCTATTATTAATTTTAGATGCTGATTTATTATTATCGATACAAAAATGTAGCGTACCTACTTATACCTATTACTAATTTTAAATGCTGATTTATTATTATCGATACGAAAATGTAGCGTACCTACTTAATACCTATTATTAATTTTAGATGCTGATTTATTATTATCGATACGAAAATGTAGCGTACCTACTTAATACCTATTATTAATTTTAGATGCTGATTTATTATTATCGATACGAAAATGTGGCGTACCTACTTATACATATTACTAATTTTAGATGCTGATTTATTATTATCGATACGAAAATGTGGCGTACCTACTTATACCTATTACTAATTTTAAATGCTGATTTATTATTATCGATACGAAAATGTGGCGTACTTACTTATACCTATTACTAATTTTAGATGCTGATTTATTATTATCGATACGAAAATGTGGCGTACCTACTCAATACATATTACTAATTTTAGATGCTGATTTATTATTATCGATACGAAAATGTGGCGTACCTACTTAATACCTATACCTACGACACAAGTTCGGTCTTAGTGTGGGTTCAGCACAACAATTAATTTAACTGTGCCCTGCTTAGTTAAGTTCGTTAACCTCAATATTGTATTATTGGAATGTTTGTTTTTGGAAGTAAATGTGTACTTAATTCTGACGGCGGGCGACCCGACGGCGATTTACTTTGTCAAAAGCGAATTCTCGAGGCAGACTTCGTCGAGGTCGACTTCGCATTGGTTCGATTGAGAGGATATTATTACAATAGTAGGTCAAACTTACGTATCCAAATTTTAATATATGTATGTATATAAAAAAATCTCTGTCTTAAAAGTATAATAAAGTCCATAATTGGTATGAAACGGCTAATACCCACTATAAACGTCGAAAATGACTCCGACCAGGTTTCGGACATTTTAGAAGTCCTTCTGGGAGTTATGAGATCAAGCCGCGGCGTAGGTCGCGAACGCTCGCACGTAACACATACGTATAACGCATAACGTATAATAAAGTCGCTTAGTCTGTGTATTACTTAGTACTTCAGAGTTGTGGTTTTCACCATCATTCAGAGAATTTCTTTACTGAAAGTTTAAGTATAATACTAAATTGTAAGCAACATCATTGCTAGTAAAAAAATAACTATTTCAATTGCTGTAATTTGTTAAACCACAAAAATATTCCGACGATTCAAATCAGTGTCACCAATTAGAGATATAGAAGTTTGACAACGAGGAAGAAGCCGTCACAACCGGAAATCGCGTGTAAATTAACTGGTGGTAGGTTTCTCGTATGCGAGAGGCCGTCTGGGTGGGTACCACCGCTTTGCCAGTTATTCAACCGCCAAGCAGTAGTGCGCAAGCATTACTGTTTTCCGGTTTGAAGGGCATTGTAGCCAGCGAAATTACTGGGCATTATGAGACTCAACAGCTAATTGTCTCAGACTGACGAGCGCAGTGCAGTGCCGCGCAGGATTTTGCAAAACAAAGTTCTGGGTGGTGCTGTTATTTTTATGGGCTGGCGTATTGCTTACCATCAGGCAAACGACCGGCTCGATCCTCATTCAGTTATATAAAAAAATGCATAGGTTTACTTCTAATAATTAAAACATACGTGCGCTATATACTATAGTTGCCAAAGTCAGCGCGAAACCGAAAGCCAGCTATTTAGCATTCAGATCCAAATAATAACAGTATCTCTAACAATGGCTTAATAAGCTATAACAAATAGAAGTAGACGTGAAGTGTATGCGCCGTTAATAAATTCAACCCTTCCGAATTAATTCCCAGTTACCCTTTGTGCTGGATTTATATAGAACTGTTACAACCGTTGTCATTCGAAAAAAATACGGAAAGAGAAGTGTCAAAAAAGTACTTTTCCAAAATATTATTAGTAAAATGTGATTATGCTGACCCATTGAAACACGCTGTATTAAAGGCTGTTCATTTGAACAATCAAAACAATTCTAATACATGGTATAATATCCCCAGACTGATTTATCCTCCCAGCCTCATCTCTTAACATGCAAATTATCTTGTCATTAATGCCTAAACTGATAAAGATCCGACAATGAATTAGTCAATCAAATAATATATGCCGATATGTGTTTACAAATCGACATATAAATACAGAGACGCCCTTGCCACTAGACCTCGCTTCGCCCGGTGAATAAGCATATTTTCTATGAGTTTAACTAGAGATAAATAAAAAGCAACGACCTTACTCAATCAAATCTTATTTTAAAATCTTATTGACTTGCTAAGTTTTGTTTTTCCTGACATTTTCGCATTTCAACATAAATTATGTTGAACTGTGACCTGTTATGTATCTTATCTCTTATCGACCGTGAATCAATAGGGATAAGTTAATTAATACTCTTCTTGTTGGCATATGTAGTTTCATTATTCTTAACTACTCAATAGAAACCTACTTCTTATTTGGTGTCGGAATTCAAACCTCTTCACCTGAACAAACAAAATTCAGCAAATAATATTCAAATCTCCACGTCACAACGTAATAAATCAGATAACATTAGTAATCTAATCGCGTTGTATCCCCTCTATACAGTTCGCGTCTTTCAAAGCGAGTTAGACTAGAGACATAAGCTTATTTTTATAGCCCTGGCGCGGGCAGATAACGCACGCCCTACAATGCAAGATATTATAGCTCTGGATAATTGTCGCCCACAATGGGGGGTTTGAATAGATTTGTAGCTGTTTCTGATTGTTTGTAAGTTGAGAAGTGTGAGATTTGACGTTAGCAGACACGCGACGTGGTGGCTGTGGTGAGGGTGTGCCAATACAGATCGTGTGATATCTCAAGGAATGATAATATATAGAAGTTATAAACAGTCGACTGTGTTAACTCATCATATTGATATAGAGAGAGTGTGGCTCAGCGGGAACTCGTGCGCCTTTCAATCCGACGCACATGGGTTCGAATCCCGACTTGGCCCTGCTCAAATTACTTATAGTTAAGTACAGATTTTGCATGCTCGCTCTAAAACGGCGAAGGAAAACGTGAAGAAACCCGCTTACGCGCTTTGGATTGGTAGGCTCTGGCCGTGGTTGTAATACCACCCACTGAATAAAGCCATGCCGTCAAGTGACCTAGTCGTGTTTGGGGATGATGTTCGGTGAACCATTGGGGAAACTGAGCAGCCGCTCAACTACCGTCTCTCTTTAGATCTATGTGCTCCATCTTAGGCCACATCATCGCTTCACATCAGGCGAGATAGTGGCCGAACATAGATCTATTAAGCGTAAAAAAAGTTAAACGTAATTTATAAAAATTATTAACTTCTTTATACGAGTAAGGTGGGCGCAGTAGTGAGACATTAGAAAAAAAGAAACAAATTGCGAATCTCCTCCTTTTTTTTGAACTTCGTTAATAATATCAAAACAGGAATAAGCTGCGCTTATTTGGAGCGCGCCTGCGGTTAAGTAATGAAATTTAAGCAATTAACTGTGTCCTGAAAGACCTGTGTCCGAGTGACGTTTATAGGGAATATTTTTTCTTCACTTATTTTTATGATATTGCCAATAAAATTTACTTTAAATATAACAAAATCCGCTAATCCAACACGCAAGCAAAATAAAGATATGTGATATGTCATAATTGCAATTTTTTTAATTGCCTTTTTAACTGATTGGTTCAAAGTAAGAACCTACTTTGAGCTGATTGGTTTAAACATCTCAATGAATTGCTAATATCACTTATGAAGTTGACATTGAAATTACATACAATAATAAAGACCAGGGGCGACTTTGTGGCGAGTCGTCGGTGCGTGGCGACACTGAGCCTTACCCCGAGATTCTCCCTGGGGCTAAATGAGACCCCTGACCCCCGGCTTGCCTTAACTGGCCGTCCGGGGGTGGAGATGCAAGAGCTAAGAACTAAGCTCCAAGGGTGGAAGTGTTAAAGGGCATAACGCTGGGAGTAGCGTTTAAGTGAAACTGCAGCACACCTCTCGACACCCTTTAGCCACCCACACCAACGTTGCCCCTCTCGTCGCCAATGAACGGCGGCCCTCATAGGGGGCCCGTTTAGTGGGTGGCGAGTCACCACCTGCCAAAATATTTTCTTATGAGGCGGAACTGGCAGGTGCCGAGGTCTCATATCATAGACCGGCTCTCATCCATTAAAAATTCACCTCAATAGTCCAATCATAAGTAATTTTCATATCTTCAATAATAGTCCTCGCACTTATCGGGGGCTGTCTTTGATTGTATCTTCTAATGATGCAATTAGAGACAGTCCCCTATAAGTGTTGCCCATCACATATCTAAATTAAATGCTCTAAAAGGCCTCTACGTGTTGGACTCATGTCCCCGCGCAAACCTTCCAAAGGACCGGGTGTATAACCCGTGAGAAAGAGCGACATAATAATAATAATTAATGCTTTATTGTACACCAAACAAGAAATTAACAAGGTACACGAAATATTCTGTAACTGTAACTGTTTTATTACTGGCCAGGTTAATAAATTATCGACATTCAGCCGGAATCCTTACACATTCGAGATGATTCAAAATATCGAAACCAGTGAATGAAAATGTCTGAATTTTTGTCTTTCAATCGGCATGCGAAAATTTCCAAAAAGTTTCGAGGATGGAGGAAATGGAAAATATTACAAATGAAATGTTGTTAATTACGTTGAATTGAAACGGGTACGTGACATGTTGTTTTACCTACCTATTCTGTACTACGATGCTACAAATACGAAGTTTAATAAACTCACGCTACTTTTTTGCGACACATTTTGCATGATGTTGGATCTGGGTGTATAGATCGACGAACATTACAATTTAAAAAAACACAGCCTCTCAATATAGACGATCATTTATTAACCGACTTAAAAAAGGAGAAGGTTCTCTATTCGATTGTATTTTTTATTTATTTTTATGTTTGTTATCTTAGAACTCCGTCATTTATGAACCAATTTGGAAAATTATTTTTGCGTTGGGTTCAGTATAGCAACGAAGTGGTCCCATATAAATTTCATCGATATTTCTTCCTCTTAATGCAAAAACCAACTAAGTGCGCTTTTTAACGCTTTTAACATTAGTATGTAGATCTTGAAGAGGAGATTCTAATGGTATTCGTAACTCATTTTTGTTAAAAAGTATACTTAGTTGGTTTTTGCGTTAAGGGGACGAAATATCGATGAAATTTATATGGGACCACTTCGTTGCTATACTGAACCCAAGGGGACGATTTGACCTTGGACTTCGAAGATACATTGAAGTCGGTTTTTTTTGATAAAATGTATACTTGTATATATAGCTAAAATAATTTCAATCGATTTGTGTCAGTTTATATTTTAAACGCCGCGTAGTTGTTTGCATTTAAAATATGAGATGAAGGAGATAATGCTATACCTCCCACAGTCACAATCCAAGCTAATCTGTCTAAACAAACTACTCAAAGAGAACTAGTTATTTTGGAGGTCTTCTTATATATTTTTTTAATTTGATAACGCTGAGCAAATAGGTTGAGACCACTTTATTTCTCTCATCTAGATGGAACAGGCTAAAGAAAGTGTTTGATTTTTTAGACAAAAAGAAAGAAATCTACTATTAAAAATAATCATTAAAATCAATTCATAATTGGCGGTGTAATCGCGTAACAAATATAAAAAAAACAACATACCGTCGAATTGAGAACCTCCTCCTGTTTTGAAGTCGGCTAAAAATTCCCAAAGAGGTTGATTTACCAATAGTTTGTATCAAACCTCTATCTACTGAATCATAGAGAGTAGAACATTAATTTCGGTACCGATGGTCTTTTTGATATTGAACCTGGTATTAGTTGTAACATAAATGAAACTTGACCCTGACTGGATGCAAAAATGGACAAAATAAACAGCTTTTATTAAAAAAATCCCGTCCTTTAATTTGAAATGCAAAGAATCGCTCATTTGAAATTGTGTATTTGATTTTATGTCATAGTTAATTTTGTTTAAAATGTTTCTGTACATTATTTGTTCGGTACAAGTTTATCAACATTTTGTTTTATTTTCCCATTATCTTTAATTCTTTGTATCTGGCTCGCTCACAAAGCGCACACCTGTCGTGATATTTGTATGAGAGACAAGGTGGTGTTTGTTAGATAAAATCCTAGTTTTTGTGGGTGCGAAGTGCAGTGGTATGATTAACAAAGTAAATAGGCAAATAACGCCGCCGGATGTTTGACAGGCTTATCTGCCGCTAATTGTGTGGCTTTATTCTATGACGTTTTGATATTTTAGGTATGTAAATAATATTTTATTATTCTTGTCTTTTATTTTATCATTTTCATTATTATGTTAATATGATGATCATGATAATCACTACATAGTATAAAACAAAGTCGCTTTCTCTGTCCCTATATCCCTATGTATGCTTATATCTTTAAAACTACGCAACGGATTTTGATGCGGTTTTTTTTTATAGATAGTGATTGAAGAGGAAGGTTTATATGTATAATAACCGTGCGAAGCCGGGGCGGGTCGCTAGTCATGTATATTAAAAAATATTTAGTCACCGCGTGTCGAAATAACTTTATTACATTTGGT
Source organism: Petrophora chlorosata (assembly GCA_951640565.1). NCBI lineage: Eukaryota > Metazoa > Arthropoda > Insecta > Lepidoptera > Geometridae > Petrophora > Petrophora chlorosata. Next base: position 18,659,682 of record OX621191.1, on the reverse strand, counting down.
ATAAAATGGATTACCTACAGAAACAACAAAAACATTTATATTTATATAGGTACCTAGGTACCTAATTTATTTAAACGCAGCAATACCTGTAGAAGTGTGTTTTAGTTATTTGTTACTATAAGGATAGAGTATAATTGATAGTGAAATCTAGAATAATTTTTAATTATTCTGGAAACGATTGTTTTTTTTTAACTTTGTGATGGTTAGTATTTTTACAAAACGAAGGGTTTGTGACAGTTAAATTTTCACAAAAACTGAGAATTCACTGAGAATATTTTAGACGGAAAATATTTTACAAAGAAGAATGAGAAAAAAACATGTTATAGAGATGGAGTAAACCATTTTATTAGATTATTTATTATTTAGCTATTAATTCGTACTTATGTTATAATTGTATCAATGTACGACAACACAACGCACCTCAATCTCTTCGCCTCGTCAATGAACGGTCGTTTCTCCATCTCCGTCAACAGCTTCCACTCCGCCCCTAGTCTCTTGGATATCTCCGAGTTGTGCATCTTAGGGTTGTCTTGTGCCATCTTCCTCCTCTGCCCTCTAGACCACACCATAAAGGCATTCATGGGCCGTTTGATGTGCTCGTTCTGAGCCTTCCCCACAGACATGTTTGACATCTTCAACGGTAATTTTAAAACTAATAATAATTCGAAATTCAAACTTTAGTTTTTATTTTTACAACACAAGACGATAAGGTCTTCATTATTCAAAATAGCTTTTAGAAAGGTTAAAATAAAAGTCAACGTTAAATAATAATTAATTTTGTAAGCGTAACTCCGATTTAGGGTATTTCCCGCGCGCGACGTGAAAAGCTTCCCGAAAGCTCAATGCGGCGCTTTTCTTGCCAGTGTCATGTTTAACGGCGAGACCTCTGGCTCGTGCCCCCCCTGGTTCCCCCTCCGCGGTGGGGAGCCAATGAACGGGCGTCGTGGGCGGCCGCAGGGCGGTGATTGGCTGAGATGTCGTTTGTCTCGCGCGCTCGCAACAGGTAGCCAGCGCGTTCTTGTTTGCATGTTTATTAGGACGATTAAATTTCTTTTTAAACCGCAATCTTCGCGTGACTCGGCGAGGCGAGGCGAGGCGAGGCGAGGCGAGGCGAGGGGGAGAAACGACGCGAGTTTGCGCGACCGCCGCGGACGGTAATCGAATGGAGATGTGGTTTGTGCTCGAGTGGAGTGCGAGGTGATTTGCGCAAATTAATTTGTCGATATGTTAGGCTGGGCGCACAACGATGTATGAATTCATGAATTATATTTTTAAATGTTTTTTTAAATTGACGCACATTTATTATAATGTAACATTTTTGAGGCAACGTCGTGATAAAATAAAATAAAATTATTGTAATAATATCTAATAGTCTGAGTCAATAGCAGTTTTTTAAAAATAAAGTTTGACTGGAAGAGATCGCTTTTAGCGATAAGTCCGCCTATTGTACTTTAGTTTGTAAGTTGTTTTCATGTATTTTTTTTGTTTGGTGTAGGTGCAATAAAGCATTTTGTGTTGTATTTGTATTGGAAGAATTTATTTAACCAAAAATTAAATTAATTTATATTTTAACAAAGAAATATCTAAATCTAAACTAAAATTGCTTAGATTAAATTTGTATAGTATAATATTTCGAATATACCGAATAGTCCCTAGAATGTACCTATATGAATTGTGTATGTAATAATATGTTAGTCTCCAAGGTATATATAATACCAGCTTCTGATAATGTTACTTCGATGTACCTTTATAAAATCATATTATTATTAATATTATATTTATTTTTATAAAATTATATTATATTATTATTGCCTGTAATAAATATTATATTACTATTATTATTTATATATATTTATTGAACTTTATTTCAATGATTATTAACTATCTATTTAAAAAATGCGAGAAAATATTTTGTTTTTAGTGCAAATGTATATCTATTGTTCTGTATTGTATTACAAATGATAAACTGCAAAAAATAAAGGCTCGTAATCAATTTCAGCAGAACAAGAAAAAAGATTAAAATATTTTTAAGATTAATAGACAACAATTCCTTTGAACCTCTACAAGTTTGTTCCGCCACTTTCTAGACACTGCATAATTGCATCATGCATGCATTGCATAGTTACCTATGCATGTAGGTATTTGCATGAGACAGGGCTGCGGTCGCAGACAATCCGCTTGAATGGCCACTAATGGACGTCCCATTCATAATTATACACCAATGGAACTGTTTCAGTGTGTGGCGCCTCTTATTACATGTGAAAGGCACTTCAGTGTGGGACTGCTTTTATTATTCTGCTTGTTGTACCAGACACCGGCTTTTATATTCTTGTGCGTGCTGTTTTTATTTATTTATTTATTTATTTATTTATTTACTTAATGCATTCCTTAATGTAGGTACAACAGATGGTCAATTTATAGTCAGTTCACTAAGGACCCTGTCGGGCACGCATTTCTTTTTTATAACGCGTAGTCCTTAGTGCGTTGACTTTTGAATTCTTTCATAGTATTTGTGTTAGTTTGGGAATTGTAACTTGTTTATGCATGATTGGCTTGCATTTGAGCACTAACTCACCTTATGATATTAGCGACGATGCGGTCGACGATGTAGCACGCTTGCCAAGATCGTACCTATGTGTAAATAAAAGCTTGTAAAGACAGTTGTGATCAAATTAATTTTGATATGAAATGTTGCATAATATTTTGACACACTAATTTGTTTAGATCAGGTTTAGATGGTACCTATTGTAAGACCCTAAATACTTCAAAATAATCTTTTAAAAATAAATCTGTCCATGGCTGAATGGGTTTCTCGGTCGTTGCCAAACAACGTCAAAATGACACTTCTTGAACTGTCATTCTGACGTTATCGCGAGGACAATTGATTTTGACAGATGAATACAAAACCGGATCATATGTTAATTTTATAATTTTTGTTTCTTTAATAGCAAAATACCTAGTGGAGAATAAATCTTAATTTGAAGACTAACATCAATTTTATTGGAACCTGAGCTATCCTTTCACTATAGTATTATTGTCGTAGGTTGTTCTTTCACAAAAAGCCAATTTTTAGTTAAAAAATAGCAGCAACGTAAACATCATAGGTAACCTTTATTAGATTTACGTTGTGTATACGCATTTTGTATAACTCCCGTGCTATTCGAGAGGCAAGCGACCGTGAAATTGAAACAGAGCGTCCGCGAATGATTCACTTACCACCGTGCGAGGGTACACTCGCGTTCCAAACTTGCCTCTTGACACCTACACGTTCTTTTTACCACGTTTTTATTAAGTCCCTTTTTTACTTGTTTGTTTCTCGTTCCATGTGAAATCTTGCAGCTCAAATTTCGAGCACTTCCCGATTAGCTATCCGGCTGTAACTTTCACGGTAGCTCACAACTCGATGACAATGCATTCTAAATCCATTTCTTAGCATGTGATGCCGTTTTAACTTCAAAACGCGCATAAAACGTGGTTATAAGATTATTTTTTAATCTGTCAATTTTATTACCTACACGTTAGCTAGATTTTTATTGAGCCTTGCTGTATCATTGACTGTAAGGTGAACGCTACTTTGAACTTTACTCAAGTTGAAACCAGGCCACGGGCTATTAATAATATTACTTTACTATCTGTGAAGACTTGTAATTGGCTCTTTGTTAGCTACTTGTACTCATATTTTGCAATTGATACCTGTACCTAAGTCCCTCATATAAATATAAATAAAAATCATAATGTTATTTGACAACCTCTTTGATGTAGTGGTTGGACAGGTTCGCTCGAATCTCATACACCACCGAGATTGCGGGTTCGATTCCGAAGTCCGAGACAGGAGAAATGTTTCTGAACAGCAAAAAAAGTGCAAGTATAGGTATGTTTTGTGTCTGGGTGTTGAGACCATGGTCCTCATAGTTCCTGGTTCTCTTGATACAGGAAATCTTAGTTAAGAGCCAAGATATATGATCGTTGGGCGTTATTTATTATTCATTTTTTATTTAATACCTATTGGTATGCGCCCACAGGTTACTTGAATAGTCTAAGCTAGCTAAGGCAGCTAAGGGCTTTGATTTCAAATCCAAATCACTTGAAAATAGAGACAGTTTTAGCATAGATTGTTTGTTGTAAGTTATTTTCATGTACCTACCTACTGATGCTTTTAGTTTGGTGTACAATAAAACGATGGAATTACATGAGTTAATTCCTCCATATCCTTTCTATCATCGGACAACAACTCGGCATCTGTTTATGGTTGACATTGCTTCTGCCAGAACAAAGCGTTTCGCTTCAACTTTCATAATACGAACAGCTAAGGAATGGAACACCTTACCAGCGTCTCTGTTTCCCAATACTTATAATCTAGGTGTCTTCAAATCCAAAATGAATCGGTATCTTCTAGACAAGCATGATCCATCGTCGACCGTGTCATCACTTTCCATCAGGTGAGACAGTGGTCAAATGTTTGCCAATCAGGTAATAAAAAAAGTAGCAATCTGTACAGTTTCTGTCTCTCACAGTACCGTGTTATGTAGCATTTTGCCGCTCCGTCGCGCCGCCGCGGGCGCCAGCCGCGCACAGTATACCTGGCTGTGTTGCCTGTGTTCGCGTCAATATCTGAATGGATTACGTTGTTTAAATCAATTTGCGGGGAAAAGCTGGAAAATATGACGAAATCTGGCCGTTTTTAATTGCTATTTAGGTGTAATATTGTAGCCAGCGAAATAACTGGGCAAATGACGCTTAACATGATGTCTCGGAGTTATGAGCGCAATGTACCTAGTGCTATGCAGTGCTTTTTATGGCATTAAAAGTTCTGTCACTGCGCGAGATATTGTTTAAGAATGAAAACACGTTGTTGTATCGTGTAAAGCTTTAGTTTTACTAACCCTAAACTCTCAGCTATCAAATTGTTTATTTCAGGGTTGCCAACAATATACTGCACAAAAGGCAGTAAACTTAAATCTTGCGTTAATTTTTGAACATCCGTTAAATATGTGTCTTCCTAAACCTAAAAATTAGTAAGTCACAGAATAAATAAAAAATAAGTTAGTTAATTTAGAATTTTTTTAAGACATTTATTTTCTCAAAAACAGAATACCATTCACTTATATTGAGAAAAACTGAATAACTTAAAGGTAATTTTTTTTTATGAGTGGTGGAACGGCAGGATCCGAGACCAAGTGAATAACTAATACACTTACACATAGTTTGACAGTAGTAGCAAGTATAGAAGTAAGGCAAGTATTACATAATGACATCTCATTATCAAATAAATAATATTTAGATTACATTATCAATAACAAACAGGATAAACATTATTTTTATTTTGTGAAGGTAGATCTAATAAAGTTGTTAGGAACTAGTTCAATGGATGACCATTGTTTTGCAACTGCCATATTACGAGTAAGTATCGAAACTTACTTGCTATCGTAATAGATCTTATGTTATATCTATCTTGATAGCAATTATGTTTCTATGATATTATATTAGGATTATAAGATTAGATTAGGAATTTAGATTAGATTAGGATTATAAGATTTTATTTGTATTGTTTTAATTTTTCATATTTGTTTAGGTATCTAGTGTATTTGAGTTTATCAATTAATTAATTAATAATTTTATGTGATTAAGTATATTGCACAAAATTAATCATGTAAACTTCATGCTAATGTAGAAGTCATGGCAAATTGTATACTGCATTTAATTTCAAATCCCAACATTATCTGCATCGCATCATCAAATAATGCACATCACTGCAATTTCATCGATGACGCCGCCCGCCTGGCTGGACGTAAACGTGTTACGTGACGTAAATTTTACGATCGGGTTACATTGGGCAGTCAATCGTGAGGTGGCTGCGCGTAATGTGTACGTGAAGGCATAAGAGACTGGGATTCTAAGGGTGTATTTTGGCAGCACGAGCGGAACGTTTTGCGTTACGTCATGAGGATTGTTGGGGAACGTAGGATCGATATCGTAAAAAAGTATGATATTGTGATCCGAAGAATATTGTCAATCACAGGACTATCTAGCCCTGTGATTGGCAATAGTTTTCGAATGATCTGAAATTTGAGGTCCTAATCATTGATTTATGACCACACCACAATACTTCGCTCGAAAACACAAATCGTGGATGTTACCCAGAAAGCCGCCCAGTTAAAATGGGACTGGGCCGGACACGTATGTCGCATGCCAGACCAGCTATGGGAAAACATCCTTATAGATTGGGTTCCAGCCGGAGCAAGGGAGCAACACGACGCGTGGTCGGCCCCGCCGTAGTGTAGGTGGCGCGACGACGTAGACACCTATACAATATGGAATGGCCCGTCATAGTAATGGACAGAGAGGCATGGAAAGAGGGAAGAGAGGCCTTTGCCCAGCAGTACGCAGGAAGACGCATGTTGAATAAAAAAAGTCATTGATTTGATTTACACTTGAGATAACAATGCGGATTTCTAGAAATCTAGGTACTCGTACATTTAAACTCTAAATAAATTCCGGAGTCCCAGGTGCTGCAAGCACCTGGGACTCCGGAATTTATTTAGTTCTTTCGTCGTTCGTTTAGTTCTTTTGTCATCCAATTTAATAACATGAGAACTTGTTATGCTGCCACCAAGCATTATTGTGTTCCAGTTTGAAGAGCATTGTAGCCATTGAAATGACTAGGTTGAGACTTAAGAGCTATTGTGTCTCGGGGTAACATAGTGCAGTGCCACGGAGCTCGGGGTAACATAGTGCAGTGCCACGGAGGATATTGCATAGCAATGTACTCGGTAGCGCTGCAACTGTTAGGTATAAGCAGGCGTGTTGCTTACCGTCTGGTAAACAACCTGTTCGTCTCGTCACTCAATTAAATAAAAAAGCTCAGTATACATTCTTGTAAATCTTTTAAGCCTTGAAAGTAAGTGCTTATTTAACTCAAAGTCAAAAATAATTTATAAAATAAGCATATAAATGCACTTTGAAACGTCAAATTAAATTAAAAAATATGTCAAAAATTGAAACTTAACATGACTTTGAAAAAAAGGTAAGTATGTCTTCACCCATTTCATTCCCAGACTCAAATTGAAGTCCGGGCCCAGAAAAGAAATGCGAAAATGGACTCTACCAGTGCAGCAGCGGAAATACATCCGCTAGAAAAGATCACCAATAAACTAAGCGGGCACCTCTTTATTGAACTCTATTAAAATATTATAAAATAAAGCAATGAACAATGAAGTATAAATTAAAATTATCAAAATGTCAAACTATGTTAGAAGTGCGAGTGAGATTCACTAAACTAAACATATTATATTTAGTTATATTATTATTATTCACTAAGGATGTTAATGTGACTTTTCCCAAACTAACGATACCTATTCAACATGACCAAGGGGGTAAGTGAATGACAATCTCCACTACACAGATTAGTTAGCACTCGCTATGGCGTAGATGGCCGATATTGTACCCGCCGGCTACGGAGCTACGCGGCTACGTGCTACAGTGCTACGTGCTGTTTTGTTTTAGGTGGACTACGATTTCGTTAACAACGTTGTGAGAAATAATTCTGCTAAAGGAGGAAGTTTTCTATTCGTTTGAAGAATGAAAATATAATTACTGGAATACAGTTATGTTTGCTTGGTGTCAGACTAACTGGCAAGCAGTGGTACCGGTTTCTCGTTTGAAAGAGTTGTTGTCGTAGAAACCTACCACCTAATAAAATGTTTTGTTCATATTTCATTCGTTTGTATTTTTTTTTGTTTGTTACCTCAGAACTCCGTAATTTATAAACTGATTCGGAAAATTATGGTCGGGTTACGTATAGCTTCAAGGTGTTCCCATATAAAATTCATCCATATTCGACCTTCGACTTCGAAGATAAAGTCAGTGTTTCATTGTTAAAAATGTAATAGATATGTAAATTATTCTGTAGAAAGCTCTATTGAAAATACATTAATAAGATAATTTAGTAACTGAATGGTGAATATCAGTAATTTTCTGATTTTTTTTAGTCTACGTTTTCAATATCATGTACGCTAGTTAATAGCATAAACATCAGATCAAATTGTAAAAATAACGAGGTTTTTCAAATAGGGTTATTATTTTCACACAAATATATTTTTTTTATTATTGATTATAAACTAATGACTAATAACATCATGTTCTAGTTTTTACAGGTGCTCGCTTGGTGAGTAGTAAAATTCTATGTAAAAAAATAATAATATCATCACATCATCGCTTCACATCAGGCGAGATAGTGGCCAAACATTAACTATTAAGCGTAAAAGTAAATAAAAAAGGTAACCGTATTTTGCGACGTCCTTAATCTTACGTCGTTAAAATCCCAGTCTAACTTTTCTATCGAGTATTACGATAAACATCGTTTTATGTAGAAATATATAAGAATAGAAGGGCACAAAGCGACGCGACGCGACGCCGACCGACTGTACTGAACGGGAAATAAAAATATCGTATCAATAGCGGCATAAAGACGCGGGTGTGGCTACACGCGGGAGAGAGGATGCGGGATTTTATGTAATTGACAAGATTAGCCGGTCGTTCGTCTGATGGTTAGCAAAATACCTGCCTCTCCATCCAAAGGTTGTCTGGAAGAGATCGCTTTAAGCGATAAGACTATTTGTTTAAATTTCTTTACGGAGTGATGCTTCTGTCCCTTAGTATTCTGTGGTTTAAGGTGAATAAAGTGTTTATCTATCTATCTGCCCATAACAGTTGCAGAACCACCCGGTTTGTTTCGCAAATCCTGCGCGTCACTACACTACGCTGGTTACCCTAAGACAACAGCTCTTAAGCCTCGTAGTAACTTCTGCTGCAATGACCTTCGAACCAGAATACAGTAATGTTTGCTTGGCGGCAGACTAACTGGCAAGCAGTGGTACCAATCCAGATGGCCTCTTGCTAACGAGAAACCTACCACCTAATAAAATTAGTTGATAAGGAAGATTACAAAGCATCTTGTGCATGCTGCCACCTGGTATCTCGGCCTGACCAATAGGTTTCATGAAATATCGATTCTTTTAACTTTTTTTAAAAAGTATTTTATCTAGTTTTCTTTGTTTTTAGTGAAAAAGGAATTCTATAATTTAGTTGATTTGTGAGTTAAGTAAATGTCTTGAATACCCAAAAAACTTTTGAATATTTGACAAAATAGATAGGTATATCACAAAGTTAGGAATGATTATATTCAGTCACAGATAGAATGATAATGTATGGTTTTTTAATACTACATATAATACAATTTATCTATCGACATATCGTTCAAATTGGAGTCCCGTGCATATCGGACCTACTATTATATTAAGAGACGGAATAACATTTCACTTCTTTCTATTTGTATTTGTTTGTTTGTCACTCACAAGAATGCTTTGAATTTATCGTTTATGATACTATAAAGAATAATCAATGACTATTTTTTATTGTTATTTTAATAAGGAATTCCAAATTCTTAATACAACCGCGTGCACCTGGTCACTACTCACATTTCCATTGCTTAGACAGCCATGATTTTGATGGTTTTTTTATTAAACCACTTCAAAAAAGAAACATGAATGTTTTTGTAATTATATAAAATCGTTACGCGTCCCAATTTTTAAAACAAAATAGAAAGTGTGAATTTGCTCATTTGAATGCAACGCAATAATAAATAATAATCCAAAGGTTGCCTGGAAGAGATCGCTTTTAGCGGTAATACCGCCCATTGTGATACTTTCTTTAATTGTTTTATGTAATGTCTTTAATTTTATGTTTGCAATAAAGCGTTCATCTATCTATTTAATAATGTATTGTTTATTATTTCTCACTATCCCATTCTACTCTGTAAAAATATTAACACCATAAAGAAAACGTTTAAAACAATTAAAACGTCCTCCAAAGCCGTTATCTTAAGCAAACAAGTGACCGTGCATCATCATTAGGGCCGGTGTACACTCGCCATTTTCTTGGCAACTATCTCACTATAAATCTATATAAACACAAATATATGCAGGCGCCTCCGATGCCACACATAAAACTGGGGCTTAAACTCGCCATAACAATAAGTTAAGACTTAGAGCGCCTTTACAGCGTGCGACATTTCATGAAACTTGCATGTTAATCGTCGTCGTCGTCATGATGAAGCATATTAAATTTTTGTAGCTGTTAGACTTTTTTTAAAGGACAAAATTACACGCGTATTTATATTATTATTTATGCGTACTATACGCATAAATAATAATATAAATACGCCCAACGACCCCATTCATAGATCCTGGCTCCTAACTAAAATTCCCTGTATGTAGGGAAACAGAAACTACGAGGACCATGGTCCCACAACAATCAGACAAGAACCAAATGCTTGCACTTTTTTTTCTGTGTACAAATATTTGTCCCATCACGGGAATTGAACCCGCAACCTCAGTGGTGTATGAGATTTGAGCCAATTTGCCCAACCACTTCACCACAGAGGCTAACGTTATGGTTGAGGAAGGGTCGAGGGAAGGGGACTCTGAGAACGCACCTGATGTTCCGTGCGGCGTTCGGAGATCCTCGGGAGTCTTCGGGGCTCGGGTGTGACGAGAAGCTTTTGTTCGTCACGTGTGTTGGCCGAGCTGGAGGTGTTCCGAAGCTGGTCCGGATTCCTCGGAAGTCTTCGGAGGCAAGTCTGCAGACCGGCGTGAAGGGATGGAGCCCGAGTGTCACAAGCCGGTACTTTTCCACTGGCCGATTCGGGATCTGTCGGGGGTGCTCGGATGTACTTGAGCCTTCGTAAGTGGTAAAACAAGTTTTCCGACGTTCTAGAAGGTTCGAAAGTCGCCTCCTACGTCCTCGTCGTGTTCCCTGGTAACGAACCAGTTCTGTCACCGTAACGGAGTGGCAGACTGGTCTCGGCTAAAGTGCACTGTGCGTTGTAGATTTCATTGCGGGTATCTGCAACACTGGCGGAGGCAAACATGCCTAAACCAGCGCGGGACGCCTCCGGGCGTTTCCGGAAGCCAAACGTTAATAATAATAAATAAAAAGATATATTAACAAAAGCACGGCACAGCAAATAAAAATTGTTCGACACTGTATTTCGGACACTTACTATTTACCAAATAATACTAAGTATTACTTATCTAATAAAACATACTACTCGTGGTATAATGCAAAGATTTACTAAGCCTTATTTATCACCAATTATATAAAGCATTGTAAGGTGATTGAGTAGCCACACGTAAAGCCGGTAAATACGGTCAAAAATTTCACTACCCCAAAAAATGTCAAGAAAATCGTACCGTGTAAATATCCCCACACCACCCGCCTTACGACGTTAGGGCGGGCGCTTTTTGTATTTTCCATTATAGCTTTATACCGTCTTATTTTCATAAATATGGCGGTTTAAATACTCCCTTTATGTACGTCGTGATTTACAAACTGTCGCTGTGTTTGCGTTATCGCTTCTGCTTGGGATTTATATATTCTTTGTTGGTTTTATATTTTATTCGTATCGTTAAATAGGTAAAGAATTTATTTAGGGAATTTGTTTTTGAGGTAATTTTTTACTTTTAGGTACGTTTCGTAATGGACGGGTAGTTTCTTAGAAACTTTTAAATTTTCGACTAAGTCCTCCATGGCGTAGTGTTTGACTTGCTTTAGTACATGTTTTTTTCTAAAATGAAATGTATGGTATTTAGTAAGTATGTAATATTTTATACCCCTTAATACAAAAAACGTATACCGACAGCAATAAATCTTGACTAAAAACTGAAACAACAAAAACAAGCAAATATCTACCTAGCTACATAATTAAAATAGGTCGGAAAAAGAATTCGTTTCATCGACGGTAAAATTGGTGTCATACACGTCACGATGAAATGTTAGCTGTCATATACTGAACCCTAGTTCACTCCACAATATTCCAGCTTAGCCTAAAAATAAGAAATTCCTACTAATAAAATCCACTTGCTAAAGTCTGCCGGTGACATCTAGCCGTTATTATTGAAGCTCTATCAAGAGCTAAATTCAAATAGCCCCATCTGTCGGTACAATACAGTACTACGTCATCCTTGTGCTTGTTGCATCTTAGCTTAGTGCTGGTGTCAACTGTTTTAATCACCCTAACAATTTTGCCGCCAACCTTTATACCTAGTTTTAAGTGATAGAGACAGATGGCGCTTTAGTAAAAATTCTAAGAGTTTTCCTCAAGATAATTTTTTTAGTTTTTTTTTGTAATTCAATATAATACACAATATTGTGAATCAAAATGTTCCGGTAGATTCAATAGTATTTAATAGGTTAGTACTAAAGCCAATCCTAACAAATCGTTTGACCTGAACACTACCTATTGTAGGGGATTATCTAAGCCACTCCTTTGAATTCTAAGCTTCACAATGCACAATCCATTGATGTTTTCCTATTAACCCACAATGGGAAAACAGGAAGGTGCGGTAGGATACCTACTATGTGAATGGAAATTGTTTCAGAAACCTTGGAGTTTTGTTATATTATGGGTGCAGGTTCCAGGGCACTTCCGTATTACATTAATCAGCTAGGAACGAACAATATCCTCATGCAATTTACAGTGAAGACATACATCGATACTTTTGATCACACTATTTAGTTTGTGACACCAGTAGATCTAAGTAGGTAATAGTTTCACATAACACTGCATCCTTTTTATTTAAAATAAGTAAACATTTATGGTAAAATTACCTTTGGAGCATCTCAAATGGCCAAGCATACCTAAACATAAAATAAAAAAGAAGGTCACGCAAGTCTTGCCCTTTGCCAAAATTGCAATAAGTAATAACTGAGTCCACCCAATTGCAACACTTATCGCACATCTACTTTCAATTTCGTTGCCAACGACACTCCATTATCTAACAAAATGTAAACCAAACCGTTTCATTTTTAATAGACGGCTGTGCAGGCGCGCCGAATACAAAACATACACCAGTATCATTCGACAATTTGAGAGCAATCAGAGCATTGTCGCCGCTCTTTATTCACCCGCAAATAATACATGGAAAATGGTCATTCCAATTGTGATCCGACCATTGTTGGCTAATGACAGCATTCAGACTTAGTTGGTGTAGAAACTGGTCATCAGTGCACGCTCGGACGTGGTGCGAACGGGTTCAGCTGACCACCAGTCACACTGTTTTACTTCTTTTAAGTTCATTATAACTTTCAAAGAGACGCCGCCTATGCAGTAAACAATGGGATCTTAAAACTTGAGCCAGTGATATCTAACTTTGATTGATTTATCCCAAAAGATACTCTATCGATCCAATGAACTCGATGGCATACCAACTAGAACAGCCCCAGGCAAAGCACCTTCCGAAACTAACAAGACATTCCAATCCTTACCACATAAAGCGACCTATGAACGCCTTCATGGTCTGGTCTCGTCTCCAAAGAAAGAAGATATCAATGATGCACCCGAAGCTTCACAACTCGGAGATCTCTAAAAGACTCGGCCTGGAATGGAAGAGCTTGGACGAAACAGAGAAGCGTCCTTTCATTGACGAAGCCAAGAGGCTAAGAATCAAACACATGCAAGACTATCCAGACTACAAGTATCGTCCTAGAAGAAAGAACAGAATAGAAACGTTTGCCAATCCAGCAATTTACACAACCAGGGAGACGTTTGTCGAGATGGAGCCACGTCCCGATCCTCAGAATTTAAATTATCAGATGTCCAGTTATCCTGAGCACCATGTGATGTACAACAACATGATCAGTTATACAGTGCCATCGTCAGTGATTCCACAGACGACGTTCGTGCCGACTTCGATGAGGCCAAAGGAGGAAGTATTGCCAAGCTTGGACCTGAGGCCTCTGCCATCGATTGAGAGTATTTCTCCGCGGCCGTTTGCGGTGGTGAACCAGCAGATGATGGTGAAGGCGTACCAGGATCTCCATTACGTGCCCGGTGAAGTCGCGAGGATCTCTTACCATTACCCGTTTGGAGTCCAGTAGAGTTTAGTAGCAGTGAATAAGTGCAGTAATCGTTAACAAAGCCATACTAGAGCCTAAAATAGGATTAGTTATTAAACAGTCATCATTTTGTTTCTTCTATTTTCAGTGTTTTATTTCGAGAACTTCTTTGTTGTAGGAGGGGTGGTAACAAATTGATGCTAGTTGTTTATGATAATGAGGAGTCTAGCAAAATTAATTTACAATAACGTCGTTCGACTATTCTGCAGGTAAGTTTCAAGGTATGTAAGCTTTGAGATTGACGAATAAACTAAGAACCATAATATTATTTATTATCAATAAGAAAATAGTCCTATTTTTTATAATAAATAGGTATGGTATAAGTATAATGGCACAATGCAAGTGGACAGTTCAAATTAAGTATGAGAAATGTTTTAGTTATCAGCGAAACCCCAGCCACTGCATGATTTTACAGGTCCTCGGAAGAAAATGGCGTCCGACCCCTCCCTAACAGTCCTTAGAAGAACCCTCCTCAATCCATCCTCGCACAATTCCAATAACAAGGGTTCAAAACACTTTTTCCAGTTCATCATTTCTTCCTGAGCCTGTCGGAAGCTGGGCAGAAATAATGTGCGTAAGATGACGAGACAAGTTCCCCAGATTGATGGCACTGTCATAGTGGGAGTAATTGATTTAGATGTTTGCTGAAAGGGTGCCAATGCGATTGGGGACAGATTTTAGGGGCTTTGGTTCTTGGATGATTATTTTGTTTTGATTGAAGTAGGTATACACTTTGTTGAGCTGGTATGGCATTCAATGTTATTTATTTAGATTAATTATGCTTTTTTTACGATAATATATATTATGATAGTTAGATAGATTTTTTCCCCTTTAGGTTTTTAACTTTTTGATGCGCGCTTCGTATCTTTCTTTTACCGTCACAGGATAACTAGTAGAAATAGCTTTACGTTCTCCTTTTTTACATTTCTCGTAATAATGCAATTAAGAATTAAATAAATAAATAAAATATGGCAAGCACAAATTACTTAACACGATTAAATTATCATAAATATCGTCGTAACCAATAGTACGTTTTACGTGTAACGTTTGTAAAACACTGATTGAATATCATAAAATTTTATCAATTTCTCGCAAATAATTAATACAATACAATAATACTTTATTGATCACCAAAACAGGAAACAGAAGTTTATAGTGACAAATAATAGTGGTACAACAATGGGTGGCCTTATCGCTATGTGCAATTTCTTACAGGCAACCTTTGGATGGACAGGAATAAAATGGTAAAAATTTGCGGTCAGTTGGTGTATGAAGTAATTACCTAATATAAGGTACCTACTTGGTTTTGGAAGAAACACCAAAGAACTAAGGGTACACGATAAGGCTATTTAACTACTGTAAGTAGTTTTTATCTACCTAATTATAGCATAAGTAGTCAGTACCTATTGACAAATTTAAAATTTTAATGGATTTTTAACCTTGTACTGGGTTTAGTATCACTTTACCGTGCTAATTAGTTTGCTCTCTCAACTGTACTGACTACCAATATGACCGAAATTCCCCTCTTATGTTGAACTGTTAATATGCATGTATGTATTATAAATTTATAATTCGCTACGTAGTACGCTGGTATCGATTTGATGATTAAAACGTGAACATAAAGAATAAGCTCTAACAAGATTATACGAGGGGAAGATGAAACTAATCTACCTAAATATAAAAGAAAAGACAAAGATAGACAATTTATTTTTATTTTTTTACGTAATCTCTTGCAACTAATTGACATTTTGTCAATCATGCCATTCGAAAATATGTTTTGTCTTGAAAAATAAAAATAAAATATGTTTTGTTTATGGGTGTTAAAATGGTCGTTAATAGCCGTCCTTCATCTCTTCATTAGTTGAAAATCTGCGAACTCTATGTAGATAGGTAGATTAGTTTTTGGCCTCCCCTCTTACTTAACAAGCATGGCACATGAACAACCAATAATAACATAGAAATGAGCTGTTTATGAAACCTTTCATTACAAATTTTCCAAGCAGCCTTAATTGAATTAATCAACATTTACCAGAAACGATTAATTACCAAAATTCGATTTCGTACAAACCTGTTTATTTCGAATATTATAAACCAATTTAGTCACAAAATATTGTGAACCAGATTAATCTAAGCATAATAAATATCAGAGAGTTTACAGACTTTACAGAGTACGCCGTGATCAGAGGTGACGCTGTATTGACAGTTTAATTAAATTTATTATTCTCTGCACCCTTTGCTGCTCTGTGGTTAGGGAAATCATTTTTCATCAATAAGATTTCCATTAATTGAAAACTTGACTTTGTTTCGATGGTGGAATTTATACAGAGATGTTAATTATCGAATAGTCTAACTCTGTCTCCCAAAAAATTGTAACAAAATCTCTAAAAAAAAATGCCCCTCAGTTTCTTGCCGTATCTTCTGAGTAGTGGTTCTTTTTCCGATACGGTGGTAGAGTCATTGTGATAATTTGACGTTCATAAGTGCGTCTGTGATGCCAAAATGATTAAAGAGATTTTGATTTTGATTTTGATTTTCTGTCGATAATTGCCTCTGTTTCTTACTTATACTACATTTGTCTAACAAAACTTACAAAGTATTATATGCTACACCGCTGTGAATTGTTTTTTTAATCGCCAAATCTTTATTCATTCATTCATTAACTAAGGACATTGCTTTTTTCATTTCTGTCTATATTTTCAAGTAAGTATATACACATAGAGTATCTATTATTATTATTTTTTGCGTAAGGTTGTATCTCCTCTAGATCAATACCTACGCCTTAAATATTCCTTTGCCAGTAACTAAAGCAGTATGTACTGTAATTAAAGAAGCCATACAACAGTTGGTTATAAATTGCCATTTTGTTGATACAATTTCAGTTAAATGGTAGACATTGGTATGCGCCAATGCCGAGTTTGTATTAGCTATAAGGTTTTATTTATGCGTCCTTGAAAGCTTTCCAAGCTATATAGTATGCGGTATATATAGGTATATACATCCAGCAACCAGCGCTGGGCCAGCGTGGTGGATTATGGTCCATACTCTCTCTACTAGGGAAGGCCTGAGTCCCAGCAGTGGGAACGTAATGTAAATGATGATGATGATAGGTATATGGATGTTAGAATTTATTTTCGTTTTCAGTTAGTTATTATTTTTCTCTCTCTATGAGAGAAGGCCCGTGTCCCAGGAGTGGGAACGTGATGGGCTGATGATGATGATGATGATTATTTTTAAGGTTTTGTTAAATAAGAAGTTATACTTTTACTATATTATAGTTATGTAATAACACTTTTTGCACATTATTAAGATATACAATTTTTACAGTAAACCATAAGAACACCACAGTGTGCGGTTGCAGCGATCTCTTCAAGACAACCTTAGAATGGAACTACTAAAATAAATATAATTATTATTTTAGAAGTCGGTGGGGCACCAATATCAATATTTTTCTTGAAAATCTTAATTAACCAATATACCTAATTATAATATAGGTACTAATGATAGCTTTTCTCTCGTTCATTTGAGGTCACTGAAATTATATTTTGGTGCTGAATTTTTTTTTGTATTTATTTTTTAATTATTGGACATACAGTGATACTTTGTAAATTACTAATGTTAGACACTATTTAAACGTTTACGATAAACGAGTTGGTACCTATTAGATTGTGGCTTCTGAGGAAACTCTTTCAGAATATAGCTCGATTCATATACAAATGTAGGTACCTACTATATATGTTCTGAAGTAGGTAAAGTTTCCATTCTAAAGCGTCTGATAGTTCTGTATTTCAGCACCTCCATCATATCGACTCCACGTCATTTCAACACGTCTTCATTGTCTCATACGCTACATCATTCAGTATCAACCCTTTCATCCAAACATCTCTGCAAGAGCACCCACAATGGCAGACAACTGCATCTGATTGTACACTTAACCTGAAGAAAAATAAGCCTTGGGTAGACGACATAAGGATGGATAAAGATTATCAGGTTTGAGAGATAAAATCCTTGCAGGTACTATCTAAGCTTAGTTACTGATATAACCGATCATGTAACGTAACAAATCCATTCTGTTCTCACAGAAATGTGAGCCTTACAGCAACTGATATGAGGGACGGTTTCGCTTGGAAGGTTAAAGACAAAGCAGCTCCAGATTTTCACGCTCCACACTGAAAGTTAGCAGAGTACTTGTGCGATCGAAAAAGGTTTTTAACACAATGTGTTAAGAGCGTCATGTGACGCGCGGCCGTTTTTACACTGAAGCGAGCGTCACAATCGTCACGGCGTCTTTCACACCGCTCACGAAGAATGAATGATGGATGAATCGCATACGAGAATCCAGCTTTTTCCGTCTATAGCGGAACCAGACAACAGTTTCAAAATCAAAAATCCATATTCAACCTTAAAAAGGCAGGTTTAGGATCCATTTTCAGTTTGTCGAGTGGAGTTGGTAAGTTGGTCGTTTTGATATCTCTGTATATTCGTATGAGTCGCAAATGGGCCAAAAGTTGTTTGCTGAATATGGGACGGACGAAGAATACGTTCGAAGATATAAAGTTTCAACAAGGTTTTCCTCTTGGTTGTCGCCAGCTTGGAGATTTTTTTAGTTTTCGATAGCAACATTTTTCACTTTCTGAGACGTTCCACAGGTTAGATAGAGCAGGAATAGACTCATAGCCAGGCGACAATTAATCGGCAAGATGAAGAAATTCAAGGAATGGTGTTGCAGATACACATTGGTTTGCCGATTCATTTGTGTTGGTAATTAAGTTAATTAACACAATAATCATGGCATCAATAACATATTTTATGGACTATGATTATTAGACATTCACAATGGAAAAAAACATTATAAATTGTCCCTGTAAGCAAATAATACTAACTCTGTGCTATGTATATACGTACATATATATACGTACTGTAAGGTTAAATCAAAGTCAAAGTCATACAATATTTAAGAAATGGCAAATAAAATACATTAACGTAATAAATTACTAGCTGCTCCCCGCGGTTTCGCCCGCGTTTTTTCAGGATGAAAGTAGCCTATGTCCTTTTCCAGGACCCCACGTATCTTCATTTCCACCTCAGGTGCCATCATTTATCAAATTTCATCAAAATCCGTTCAGTAGTTTGTGCGTGATTGAGTAACAAACATCCATTTATACGAGTAATATAAGTAGGACAAGAAAACTTTAGTTTGACACATAATGTTGCCTCTAATCTATGCTTTTCTTTCCCACATTCAAATCGAAGTCAGACATTTCATAACAAAAAATAATCGACTTCAATTCTGATGTATCTTCGAAGTCCATCGATGAAATGTATACGGGACCACCTTGAAGCTATACTTAAACCAACGCAAATAATTTTCCAAATCAGTTTATAAATGACGGAGTTCTGAGGTAACAAACATAAAAAATACAATCAAATTGAGAACCTCCTCCTTTTTGAAGTCGATTAAAACAAAGCCATGCCGTCAAGCGACCTAGTCGTGTTTCGGGATGATGTTCGGTGAACCATCGGGGAGACGGTTCTGAGCAGCCGCTCAACTGCCGTCTCTCTCTAGATCTATGTGATCCATCTAAGGCCACATCATCACTTCACATCAGGCGAGATAGTGGCCAGACATAGATCTAATAGGCGTAAAAAAAAAAGAAATGAATTTCACTCTATCTATACTTCGGCAATACAACACCAAAGAACTAAAAAGAAACATAAACATTTAATAGACTTTTAATAGGCACATCCAGCACTTGAACCTCCCGAATCTGCATCACATTTGACATTTGGCCATTGCCGCATTCAACTTCACCCGCTACATAGCATTTTAACCGTTCGCCTTCGCTAACAACTTCCATACAATCCATACATTCGCACATTGAATGAGACATGTTATTTGTGGAGGTTCACAATGTTTTCAGTTCTGTGTGAATAGTGTGTGTCAGCTTTATCTACTTTTTGTTAAAAGAGAGTTCTATTTTTTTTTTATTGAACTGAGTAATGAGACGAGCAAGTCGTTCGATGGCAACCGCCACGCCCGCCCGCCCATAACAACAGCACTGTATTGCGCTCATCACCCCGAGCATATTACCAATATTTTGGCTGGCTACAATGCCCTTCAAACCAAAACTAGTCCTAGCGCACTCCGCAGTGTAGGTACGAAGCTAGAAGTACATAGCCGACGGCGGGTCGCGCGTCGTTACACGTGCCGCGTCAGAGGAGATAAGAGCTATGCGATAGAAAGAGAGGCGCTCTGTAGGTTAATATGACTGGTAGGTATGCAGCGCTACGCGAGCTGAATTGAGTTTTATTGCGTCTTCTTTAAATTATTATATAAGACGCAATAAAATATAGCTATTTGTTTTAATTTCATACGAATTCATACGAAAATGAGAAGTACATATATGTAGTAGAGAGTAGAGAAGTAATTACTACCATCATTTCTAGACCAAACATAAAAAAATACAAAAAAAAAAGACTGGTGGTTTTTTTTTTGGTTTTCGAATTGTAGATTGGTACTATGTTTCGTCCAGAGTTTGATACTATGTTTTGAGAAATGTGTGACATTTCTCAAAATACATTTTGAATTAAAATAATTAAAAAAAAACACTGATGTACACTAGGGTTGTCGCAAAATTATTAGATATTAAATATTTTTACTTTTCTATTGGAATTTCAAATACGAATAAATTGACGTGTACAAAGGTTGTATTCCTTTGTGCACGTCAAGTTATTCGTAGGAATAGCCCCATTCGGGTCTATATACATATTTAGTTACACCATGTATAATGTCCATTACAACCGCAATCTCTTCATAGAAAGAGATTGTCTATTTTTTCTATGAAGAAAAAATAGATTATCTCTTAAAAAATAGACAGACTATTATCGTTCCTTAGGTTGTGAATCCCACAGTAAAAATATAGACAGCATTTACCACAGAGTTAAATCAACCTCCTAAAAGCAAAGTAGAAACACGACAAAGATAGAGGGATCTCCAAAAAGGCAAACTCAATTCATTAACATAAAACAGTAATTTAGGACAATTTGTTTCGAGTACCATACAAAGTTATCCGTTAAGTAGCGCAGATATAAATATTTCCCCTAAAAGATTATGCTATTTATGCTCCCTAAATGGGTCGCACAATGGGGCGAATGATGGCAAACTGCGCAAAATGAATTGTGCACGGGCAAGTATCGCCGACGTGTCAAATGAGTCGGAACTTATGTCCGATACGCCTTGGGACGGACCCCACTGTGCAATTTTGTTTGTGTGTTTACCGAATTTAGTGTGGGAGTTAAATATGATATTATTTATTGATGTTAGGAATGGATGGGTTATAGCTCCACTGACCTGAGCTAGGGAAGTGTTCATGTACAGATCATGTCTTAAATTAATTAATTAAAAGATTATTATGTTCCTTATTCGTCATCGTTTTATTAAACGCTGACTAAATGCGAAGTGGTACTTTCTCATAAAAATGGTAGAGTCATTGTTCATAAGTGCGCCTGTGATGCCAAAATTGAATAAAGAACTTTTGAACTCTTGAACTCTTGAAATGTTTTTTTATTGTGAAATGGGCATGCATTTGACGACATCTCACCTGATAAAGCGAAGATGCGGCCTAAGATGGAACACGCTTGCCCATGAGATGCCTATTCACTCTAGACTTAAAAAGACACAAGTTGTAGCTGTTTGGGAACAAAGAAACTGGTAAAGCGTTCTCATTATAAAGCTGACTGAGACCATTGATTATTATCTGTAATCATTGTCAATCACAGCTATTTACGAATACAAAAATACGTATATTGAAGACAAAAACAAACCGCCACGCACATTCTTCGCTTACAACTACTATTCGACCACTTAGGTACATACATTATCACACTCGTAAAGTCGTAACCATCCAAACACCCCCTCTTTAGGACAAACAAACAGACAAACACAATCAAATTAAACAGTAACATCGGCAGATGTTCAAACAAGCCGCTCTATCAAACACGGAGGCGTATGTTTTCAATTAGCCCATTTTCAATTATTTATTTCACGCCCTAGACTGTTAAAACGATTTTATTTATTTAACAACGTACTGTTAAAATGAGGTAAGTTTTAAATAATAAATAGAACATACGACTTTATGTCTCTAGAATTAAAGTTAAATGTAATGACTGGGTGTTTATTAATTGTTTAATGGATTGATTTTGTTTATGTCTACTTTTATGGGGTGTCGATTGAAATTTTACGTTTAATATCTTCCCAAACGTTTCGCTTTATCATTGTTTATTGATGTTATTGATTGATAACAACTCTGCTTATTCATAATATTGCACATTTTCAGCTTGAAACTCCCAAACCTTGTGTGAACAATACTCCAATAATTTTACGGTCTATTTGCTTTGTTTAAAGTTGATCTCATGCGTCGCATTTGGTGATAGCAACAGGAAATTATATAACTAAATAGGCAAACAGTCTTGCTACATAGTGTTTGTAACAGAGAGAGAAAGGTAAAGAGTCTAAGCAAAAGCAATTAGGTGTTATAAAAAGGTTTTGTTAAACGTAAAACAATGACAAGTTTACCTAAAAAATATAATTATAAAAGTGGTCTTAAATTATAAAAGTGGTCTTAAATTATAAAAGTGGTCTTAAATCGTATAATCCTGTTATTCCGCAGGGTAACTTCCTAAACATGAAGCAACGTATACCTTTCTAAGCTTCGTTTTCTTTTATGTATCTGTCTGGAATAAAGGTATTTTCTTTCTTTCTTCTTCAAAAAATTAAAAAAAATGTCACTCTCTCAACATACCTATATCATTTTATATTCGCGCGATACAAACAACGCCATAAAGCCACCAGAAACACGCATTTTTAACCAAAACTTCAAAAAGGATCCTTTGTATTAATTCACCATTCTTTTAAACCCATCATATCATTACCAACTGTCATAGGAATATACACTTTATATGATTGTGATAAGAAGCAGTGAGGTTGTAAAGTTGACAATGACCGGTTCCGTTGGGCGGATGCAGGTTTTTTGACAAATGGCCAGCTGGGCGATTTGTCTCGTGTAGGGCGGCCAAAGAATAGTAAAGCTCTTAGATCCTCAACTCTCTTCAAGATCCTATAATACTTTTCTTTCGAAATATATTTTGTGGAAAAGTGAGCAGTAAATAAATATTCTGCCGTCAAGCAGAAGTGCCCATAAGCATTACTGTGTTCCGGTTTGAAGGGCATTGTAGCCAGCGAAATTACTGGGTGAGAACTGAGTGTGAGACAAGCAAGTCGTTCGCCTAAGGGTAACCGCCACGCCTGCCCATAACAATTGCAGTGCCATCTAGAACTTTTAATACCAAAAGAAGCACTGCATTACGCTCATCACCCCGAGACATCAAATATTACGTTTTATATGCCCAGTAATTTCGATGGCCAAAAAAATTAGATAAAAATTTAATTGTAAGATGCGATTACCACCAGGTGCAGTGTGGTGATGTTCATAATTGTTATTGTTCATAATAAAACAGATATCACTTCATTTCATGAACATGAACATCACTTTTTGTACCTTATCACATCTGCACGCTACTCTTTGCCGTAGGGCGGGCAAGCCCAGTAATGGTCATGAAAGGATGTTATGATATTATATCATTTTTCCTCGAACACAATACTGAATGTGTACGCCGCCATTTCCGGTCTCTAATGCGTTCCGTGCCGCATTAATGTAATGTCCTTTCTGGCGTTTTATTCTGTGGCCTTTGTGAGGGACTGATTGTTGGGGAAATTGATGGAGATACGGTATTAAGACGTAGCTGAGTATTAAAATTGATGAAATCGGATTGATTACTATTAGATAATCCTTTGTTTTCTATTTTGCTGAGCTCGCATGGTAACTTACGGTCTATAGAATAGAATAGAATAACTCTTTATGACAGCCTCTGTGGTGTAGTGGTTGGGCAGCATTGAGGAGTAAGACCTCAATGTTGGGCAGGTTGGCTCAAATCTCATACATCACTGAGGTTGTCGATTCCCGCGACGGGATAAATGTTTGTACACAGAAAAAAAAGCGCTAGCATTTGTTTCGTGCCTGGGCTTCGAGTAGACAGACTTTATCTGAGTGCCTGGGTGTTGTGGGACCATGGTCCTCATAGTTCCTGGTTCCCTAGATACAGGGAATCCTAGTTAGAGACCAGGATCTATATATGTGATCGTTGGGCGTTATTTATTTTATTTTATTTATTTATTTTAACACAACAATACAGAAATAATAAAAGACTAAAATAACAATTAACTTAATATTAGTGTCACAATGGGCAGTTTTATCGCTCAAAGCGATCTCTTCCAGACATACCACAACTGGAGAAATGTAGACAAAAATATATATGTCCATATATATTGGCCACACGGTGGCGGTGTTACTAATATATTTTTAGGTTCATTAACATTATAATAAATATAATATACATAAACTAACGTTATTACATGAAATACATAGCATAATAATAAAATATACATAAGGTAGGATACAGAAGGCTGTACTCCTTGACACGGCACGTATAGTCAGGATAACCCTTACTCTGCAGCCCTAACTACCGGTAGTTTGGGCGCTGCCCCGATGAAGGCTGCACTCTAGGTTTAGGTTTTTTATGGCATTTTTGTATATACTATTTTTTTATAGAAATATTGTATACTAGCTGATGCCCGCGACTTCGTACGCGTAGTGAAGTATTCATCCTGCTTCCGACCATTTTTCGTCCCACCATATTTCCGTTCCAGCTCCCGTCCGCTCCTATCTTGTTACCGTACCGTACCGCTTATGCTCCGTTACTTTCCCACTCCTATCCTGTTAAAGTCTTTTTCTTATTCCGTTATCGTCCCACTCTGCACCCGATCCTATTCCGATCCTAACCGGTTCCGGTTTTTGATCATTTACATGACTCTGCGGTGCGGCGGCAGCGCAAAGTCATGTAAAATCCAAATTTCATTGCTACAACTTCATTAAACAAAAATTCTCCACACAAACTTTACCACTTTGTATAACCCTATTAGGGGTGATTTCAAGACATGGTGGAATACGTGTTTATAATTTTATTAGCTGAGTATTTGTAACAAATTTCAACATTAAAAAATATTTGATACTTTCCACCCTGTTTAACCTTGTTAGAGGGTAAATTTCAAAAAATAGCGAATTACGTTTAAATTTATTTTTATTTGCTTATTCTGTATACCAAATTTAATTGCCACAACTTCATGAACAAAGATTCTCCATATAAACTTAACCACTCCGTTTGAACCGGTTTAGGGATGATTCCAGCAAAATAGTGAAAGACGTGCTTAAAGTTTATCTGTCTGAGTAAATGAACCCAACTTCATCGTCGTAGCTTCAAATAATATAATGACATTTCACCCTTATTTAACCTGGTTAGGGATAGATTTTCAAAAAATTGTGATTCACGATTTTATTATCTTCCTTTTCTTAGTTTATGTACCACGTTTCATCAAAACCACAAACTTCATAAATAAAAAAGATTTTCTCTACAAACTTTACCACCCCGCTTAGGCTTGTCGGGGGATGATTAAAAAAAATTTGAAATACATATCTATAATATCATTGGCTAAGCACGTATAGCACATTTCATCGTTGTAGCTTAAATATAATAATCTTCACTGTACACCCTGTTTAACCCTGTTGAGGGTGATTTTCAAAAATTGTAAAACACGTTTTACGTATTTTCTTTTATCAAGTTTTATTATAGCCACGAAACTTCATAAACAAAGATTTGTATAGAAAATACAAACTTTACCACCCCGCTTAGGCTTGTTAAGGGATGATTTTCAAAAAATGGTTAAATACATATCTATAATTTCATTGGCTTAGCACGTGTACCATATTTCATCGCTGTAGCTTAAAAATAATAATCTTCTCTTTCCACTCTGTCTAACCCTTTTAAGGGATGATTTTCCAAAATTGTAAATCACGTTCTAATAATATTTGTAAGGTGTGTGTACCAAGTTTCATCGCTATAAACAAAGATTTTTTATGTAAACTTTACCACCTCGTTTGACCCTGTTAGGGGATGATTTTTGAAAAATGCTGAAAACTTATTTTTATGCTTGATCAAACTTAATTTATTTACCCTGTTTTTTTACTGTAACTACAGTGTCGCATTAATAAAAAACCTACAAACCATACAAACTTTGCGGCCCTATTTAATGACCTTGGGAGTTGATTTTTGAAAAGTTACTGAAAATGTATTTTTATATTCTTATGTTTAGTCAATTTACTAAGTTTCATAACTTTACTAAAAAAACCTACACCATGGAAATTTTGCGACCCCAATAAATGACCTTAGGGGTCGAATTTCGCAAAATGCCGAAAACAAGTTCCTAGTATGTACATGCTTAATGCTCACACAAAGTTTGATATCTACTGGTAAAGAAACAATCACCGTAGCATACATTATAGGTTCCGCATTCCAATCTAAAAAACCGCATGAAAACCCCTTTAAGGGTTGATTTTCAAAAAACTGTGATACACGTATTCTTTTATTTCTTTTGCATAGTATACTGCCAAAGTTTCGTGACCGTGCGACAAAAGAATTTTTTTTCCCCATACATCCTTTATGACCCCATTTGACCCACTTAAAGGTCAAATTTCGAAAAATCCGTTCTTAAATGACGCCTTCACTACTTGTAGAATACGTGGTCCAAATTTCAGGTTTCTATGTTAAGCGCATTCGGCTGTGCGATGATTGTAGAAAAAAACCCTGTTCTTTTATTATATAGATTAAAACCTCAGAAGGAAACAAAATATACATTAAAATATGTAGTTTAATATAAAATATAGTATAGTCTCTCAGAGTGAAGAGTAGCAGGGGTAAAAGTTTTGCAGGCAGCAATGAAGAGTGATATAAGGTTTCCTACTTACAAGTAAGTAGTACTTTTACTCTCGTACTTCTGAAATAATGATATAAACGGATTATTTTGTTTTCTTATGTATCCTAAGAGGCTGTTGTATGGGAAAGTTAGAGGAAATTTTATTGAGTCAGTATCTGCGATCACCACGTAGCCATTTCGGTGCTTGACAATAGCAAATATATAAAGATCCTCCATTCCTATAATTTCTAAAATGGATACAAAACCGTCTTCATAAAACCCGATGAATACATTGTTAATTTCTCTTCAACTTTAAGAACCGTTTTCAACTCGTATAAAACGTCTTAAGAACTTAATCAAACTAAAGTACATTTTAGTGGCAATCCATTCTGAGTCGTTCGCTCGTTGTGCGAAGAGAGAATGATATTGAGACAAAGTTGCTTCTTCCAACTCAATCACTTTGTCTCTATCGCTGTAGGTTATTTCGTATAGACGGTTTAAAATGAATTGGTGTTGTTTTTGAAATACCGTATTGTTAAAGTGCATTTAAACTAGAAAATTTTATAGACATGATTATATTTACAAAATTGCAAGATTATTCGAATAAAAATACTTTATGCGGTAGTACTAGATCTCTTTACATAGTAAAATTGGCAACATAATAATTCATATTTAAACAAAAAATCCCACTTCAATTCTGATATATCCTCGAAGTCCAGGTCAAATGTCAATGAAATTTACATGAGGCCACCTTGAAGCTATACTGAACCCAATGGATAAAGTTTCCAAATCAGTTCATAAATGACGGAGTAATCGCGTAATAAACATACAAAAAGAAAAAAAATACATACAGTTGAATTGAGAACCTCCTCCTGTTTTGGAGTCTGTTAAAAATCTACAATATATTCAACGAATGGCTAGAGATTATACCAGAAGTTTTTTGAAATATAAAGTAAAATACCTACCTACATAGTAAAATAAAATGAGCATAAATATATAATAATAAAGATAATAATCGTTACTCTCTTTGTAATATAGTTATTATTTCCATTTAAGCATTCTTTACTCTATCAGAACAATTAGTTAGTTGAAAGTGTATTCAGTATGAATTATTGAACATATAGGTAGAAGCCAAGTAGCAAAAAATTTGAGAAATAGTCTGTATGACGGTTGAGTTACAATAATTCCTAAATAAAGAGTTAAGCATAAATTTTTTGTAAGCTTATGAAATTAGGTAAATAAATGTTTAACCAACATTTTCTTACACATTTATTTTTGGTTCCACAAAGACCAAGCCTCGTCAGTCCCACTAAGCTCTGTCTTATCATTCAATGTCTGTAATGGATTCCCCGAAGCCGCTATAAAGTGGCCATTGAAGACGCCCCCAGGATTATTGCGCTGGAGAAAATACACTGTCTATAACTGTATAGGTATTGTCTCATTCTATAGGTATGGGATTGTTATTTGATTTGTTTTGTGGGATTAGATGAATGAAAGAAAGAAAGAAATGAATTATTTTGACAAGAAGGCACACAATAATCAATAGTACATACACAAGTGTAGAAGAACAAAATAAGACAAATTAAGAAGACCAAGACAAACAATTACAGCATGTGTATGGAGGTCGCTGCCGTGTACAGTGCAGTCAAAAAAGGTCTGTGCTCAGCATAGTGTTGTGAAGAATCCACAACGCCGGTTTTCAGCACAGGCCCTTGGTGACGCACGAACTTGTTGTATCAAACTACGGAAATAAATAATTGGACATACAGTTTTGATATAACGCTATAAAACATTCAATATGCGTAATGAACACAGCGCACATTGCGGGACGAGAAACTCTGCCCTGCCGTCATACAGTTTTACACTAGTTCGGAGGGTAGATGTAGATTGTTTCTGACAATATTGTGAACAACTTCGGGCATATTTACGCGGTGTCTTAATTTCATTGTAATAGTTAGGTCAACCCACTTAAAAAACTACAAGTGAATTAACTTATCATGTATAGGTATTACCTAGCACGTTAAATGTAAAATTAGGACTGCATAGCAGTGAACTGGTGCTGGTGAGATTGTTATTTATAAAACTACTATCATTGTCAATGTAAAATTAATACTTATATAGTTAAGTGTGTTCGAGTTTAATATGCGCCTGATGTTGTCAAGCACAAACTTTAGATTAACAATAAATTTCATTTCAATATATAAGTAAAGCTAAATAAAAATATGTAGTATATTCTTAATAGTATAAATAGTATATATACAATGCCTATATATACATATATATAGAAAGGGTTTTTATTAATTTATTGTGTGGTTGACATAGCTAAAATCTTAGTTAGTTACCCGTCCTCCTTTATACGAGTGCAATTTCTGTTTTAAATATGAATGTATGACCTAAGTTTTCCTTAAAAAAAACCATATGGGCCTTTTCTCATAGTGAGAGAAATTAGCCTCTGCCTCTGTCGTTTTTCTGGACCTAAATAATCTATAAGGTACCAAATTTCATCAAAATCCGTTCAGTAGTTTTTGCGTAATTGAGTAACAAATATTCATCCATCTATCCTCACAAACTTTCGCATTTATAATATTAGTAGGAAGAGTACCAAAGTAAGTCACCGTCCAAGGCAGTTTATCTACTCACAGTACTGCATCATTGCTCTTGCATTTAAATCAGGTTATGAACTAGGGAACACCAAAAATGTGCGCTATGCTACCGTAGCAGTGCTACGTCAGTGCGTGTCTCTCCGGTGTCTTAGTGGTCTAGTTATTATTT
Organism: Petrophora chlorosata; assembly: GCA_951640565.1. NCBI lineage: Eukaryota > Metazoa > Arthropoda > Insecta > Lepidoptera > Geometridae > Petrophora > Petrophora chlorosata. Next base: position 18,630,095 of record OX621191.1, on the reverse strand, counting down.
TATTTTATTATGTTTGAAGGCTAACAACTGGAAGAAAAGAAGAAGCCAATTAAAAGCCTTCATAAATGAGAGTTACCTTGAGCACACATTCTTATATTATGTAAATCACGTCCAGCTCTATATTGACGTTCAAATATGGATGTAGGTATACAGAGAAGTGTAGAATAGGTTAGAATGGCGGAGTGGGCGTGGCAGACGCGCCGCGAACATACGCTTGAACAATCGTATTTATGTCAACCATACGCCGTATAACCATGTCATAACTGATCAGTCGATAAAGTTATTAAAAAATATGCTGAAGCCCACGAACATAGGCTTCATTATCATGTGAACGTCGAGGCAATCCAGCTCCTCGACCACACGGATATAGTGAGAAGACTTAAAAGAACAAAACAATTTGAGTTAGTGTAGTGTCTAGTGATAGTGAATTAGTGTAATGTAGTACGAGTGCTACCCATACAGAACACAAGAACAAAGTTCCTTGGCCTTAGTGACATATAATGCTTCGAAGCAATCTTAATATTAGTTTATCTATCAGTTTAAGTTAAATGTAAATTACTTATTAAAGTTTGGAGACTTGTCAAAGTCCGACGACAATGCAATATTATGGTGACAGCCAGCTGATCTGATGATGGAGACAGAAGGAGGGTAATGGAACTCTTTGACGGATAATCTTAAACTACTAGTGTTTGGGCTCATTTTAATCTGCTCGCAGTTCTGATTACAAATTTGAAAGCTTGTCTTTAAATAAATATTTTTCATCAAGACTTATTAACATTTATGAATGGCGTTTCTAACTATTCGAACTAGTAATCCAAATGTTTCGTTTACGTGTCTGCGATTGGCGACACTGATTTTTTTACAATGTGTTAACCACCATTCTAACCTTTTCTCCATTTTTCTAGGTGTATAGACGTAGCCATATTTATTATAATTATTAATAGGGGATCGGACAACTTTTCAGAAAGTGAATTAAATTAACTACAATGAATATATATAGCAATGAAAAATACTGTTTTAATTAAATAACGATCTAAAAGCACCTAAAACTATGTTTAAATATTATGTTTTAAATATTGCCGCGCAAAAGGTCACTTCAAAACTTATGATGTCATATGTAGGTAGCATACGACAAACTCTTCGAAATAAAACTTGCAAAGAGATTCTAATACGTTTTGTGAAGTTTGGGGACTATATTGTAGTAGTGGAACGAAAAAATTAGCAAAAATACATTTTATGAAAAGCAAAAACGTAAAATAAACACAAGCTTGACTCACGGCATTTGCCTACAAATGACATCATGCGCTGTGATTGTTGTTTCGTTTGAGATGAAGAACAGATTAAAAATGTCAGAATTATTTATGGATTCAAAAATATAAATCATTATTATTTCACAAAAATATTGATTGAATGATCTTTCTGGTTCGACGAACATTCGTTCTAACTACATTTTAGATTTTTTTATCGATTACTGTCTGATCCCCTATTACAAGTCAATCTATAGCTACACGCAGTAATGTCATGGATTCCAACACGTCAGGGTCCTCTTACTCTTATTAGTTTCGTTATAATTTAAATTAAGGAGTAAATTATCAATGGAGTTATCGCTTGCCTCCTCTATTTACGATTCGTTCAATAACAAAGAAACAAGCTTGCCTGTTTCTGTATAACTATTCAAACTTTGAATAAAATAGTTAAAAGGACGAATTCCATTCAGAATGAGAGATAAAAACATGCCACTCAATGTATAACAATACATTCTGTTTTACATTAAAACACGATAACAAAAACGACACTTTTATCCCCATTCCCTCCCCCTGATTGTTAGATGTGTAACAGTAGGGACATAGGCACTTTTTAAACTTACTGAAATATCTAGCCTAGTAGGCATAGTTAATCAGTTAATACAAAGTTTTCATCGATAACACAGTTAGCTGAAACCCCACTTAGTACCACTATTTCATCTTTGTTTTTGTCTATCTTTCTATACTATCATAAAAATGGAAAAGAGCCAATTCTGTACATTGAAGATATTTTTGCAAAACCAAACTGGGATGGACTATTTAGAGGGTACTGAACACGAATCTATGGTTTTTAGGATTTTTGTATGTTTGTTTGTTTGTTATCTATAGACTCGGAAACTGCTGAACGGATTTTAATGTGGTTTATTGGATTTGGTAGCATCAGTCCCAACTTAGATTATAGGGTCTGTAACATTAAAATTGGTTGGGTGACTACGAAGATACCGCTTGGCCTCTTAGTAGTACGCGCTCCCATAAACTGAGACCCCCTGTCTTGCTAAAATGGTTATGGAAAAAAGACAACTATGGACTTCTGTCGTCTATACGGACGAAGTCGCGGGAAAAAGCTAGTTTATCAGTATAATATGTATCCGTTAACTATTTGCCTTGTTTGTTCTTTTTGTTTACTATGTTTGATCTATAATAGTGTGGCTAACAAATAATAGTTATTTGTTATACAAGAGTGCAAAGTTGCTTTTTAACCGCGTGCTCAATTTTGATGATCGAGCAAGCGAAGGATTCTAAAACTGAATCACTCGCTGCGCTCGTGATTCAAAAATTAGAATCCTGAGCGTCAGCGAGGGAATCAAAATAGCACGAGGTGAAAAATCTTTGCACTCGAGTGCAACACGTAACTTTTCATCCCACCTCAACGAGAAAATTACTAAATGCAAAAAAAAACATTTACAATCACAAGATACTTTTATTTCAGTTTAGATATTGACTACTACATTATGATAGGTAAGTATTTCAGAATAATCTTGACGCCAAATATACTGAATCAGGTGCTTCGTTAAGAAACTTTTTAATTTCAGGTGCTGTAAAACCTTCGATTTTTTGGTTGATGACGAGATGAAACTCTTTTTAAAAATGCTACTAATTTAGGATAGGATAGGTGTCGATATGTATGTCTTTTTCATCTTTATTGTTGCCTTAAGCATTGAATATGTACTCCATAGAGTGCTTGATTTCTTGGTCACGGATAATTCAATAAAAAATGCCAGTAAAACGTTTTCTGAGAAAGTTTTGACTCCTTTAGCTAGTCGCCACGTGTTAAACATATCGTACTGTTTCAAATACTTCTCGCATAATTGTTGAGGGAGAAAGCTCATTAGCGCATTATTAACAGTTTCAGTTAATTCTGTTGGCGTCAAATAGACTACTTCGTCGCTAGAATCACTCATTTTAGGTTTTTCACTTGTTTTCAAGGTACTTGTTTTTAACCTAAGGTTTTGACAATATGACGTGAAAAGAACAGACTTTTTGGCGGGAAGTGAAAAGTGATACAGTTCGATTTTGTTTTATTTTCCAAACAAGTGTTATTTCAAGTGATCATGTGTAATATCGGTGGAATATTAACCATTATGTGTTCGTTAACGTGCACGAGTGTAGGCAAATGAAACAAAATAGGGAAAATATTGCTTTTTATGTTCTCACAAAAAGTCCATGGAAAGCTTGAATAAAGTTCCACCACTTTATTGAAGCACTAGGAGAGGGTCCGGCTTGTTGCTGTTGACCCTCATTCTCAACAAAAGTATAATAAAATGGAATTTTAAAATAACCAAATAAAAACTACGTAAGACATGGCGGTATGGTCCTAGAGACTTTAGCCTGCCCTAACAGGCAAACTTAAAAAAAAAAAGTGGAAAGAACATTGCACGCGCCAAAGAAAAAGTATTAAAAAAATAGAATTCAAGCAAAAAGATGAACAATTAAACATATATACACTTCTTTTTTCTCAAAAGGCCGTTTGCATGTGTTAAAAAGAGAAAGCATTATGCGCATGGTACCATCTTTAAACCCTGCGGGCCACCAGCCAACGGGTGTGACGTTTGGTGATGTTTGGTCGATACCAGCTGGTATTTTATTGTGTGTAGTGGTTTTGGTGTTTTCCAAGGAATTTTGCGGGAAAAACATTATATCAAGCTATAAACAACAAGTAAATGAGCCATGGCGTGTGTTGTGGTAGTCTGCAAGAGCCACGTCAGTGATTTAAAGCATAAACCAAGGGCTATAACATTTCATCGGTAAGTCTGATTTGTGTATTTCACCTCCTAATGCGAATATTTGTATGTGCTAGCCTTCTCGTACGTTTGAAAAGTATGTAAGTTACACTAGGTGCTATTTTAGCTTCACATGACGAGCAGAAGAATTCCCATATCTAAATAAACACGGATTTTTGCATACCGATCGACGTGTTTGGCATTTCATGTACTCGTCTAGTGATGTGGTAAAATTCACAACCATAGTATGAATATAGATATGATAATAGAACAATTTTTTCAAGCGGCACACTTGAAAGTGCCACACTTGAATAAATTATGTTCTAGTTAATTTCGCAGTCTATGTTTTTCATTTTTAACCGACTTTAAAAAGTTGGAGGTTATCTATTTAATTGTTTTTTTATAATAAGTATGTTTGTTACCTCGGAACTCCGTCATTTATAAACTGATTTGGAAATTTCTTTTTGCGTTGTGTTTAGCGTGGATTAGTATAACAATGAAGTGGTTCCATATAAATTTCATCGATATATATATGACCTTGGACTTCGAAGATACATTGAAGTCGTTTTTATTTATAAAATGTATAGTTGTAGCTAATTAATTATGTTAAATATATTTAGAATACTTAGGTTCTTGTTCTTGTTTTAGGTTCCCGGTGTTAGCAGAATTGCGAAACGCATGGATAAAAAACATGCAGAGGTCAAATTGGGAACCGACTCAATACCCTCGAATATGCAGTTTGCATTTCGACGAATCGTGTTATCTAGAAGGTTCCCAAAAAAGGCTTCTGCATTCTTATGCAGTACCAACAATGTTCTCAAGTCAGCAAGTATATACGCGACAGGTAATTACATATTGAAGTCTTATTAAAAAAAAATGGCCCACGGGTAAAATTTTTCAAGTCTAAAAAAGAACAAATTACTTATTGCTAGAAAGGGAGCGGGGCTCCCCCTCTACTAACTTTTAACATTAAATATCTTTGGACTTTAAATTTTTGGAAAATGTAATTCAGCTCAATTTCAGTATGTTAAGCTGGGTTGCTTGACATAATAAATAAAATTCAATCAATTGTAAGAAATTATTTGAACATTTATTTAGTGTATTCTTTTGTATATTCTTTTTTATAAGTATATTCTTTTGTTTGCAGAAAATACCTGTGAAGCGGAGACTTATAAGATGAGCTTCGCAACCTATACCTAGTTAATACTGATAGTAGTGCTCGCTGTAATTAATAATTAAAATAATCATAAATAATAATGAAATTATTCTTCATTGTATTGTATTGTATTGCATCCAGAACCGCTCGAACTTGCGCGGTGCACAGTTGTAGTCGGTGTGGACGCGTCTTGCCTGATGCACCTCTATGTGATACCTACTGGGTGTATCACATTATATTTCTCGTCCGACGCGTGCATGATACAATGCGTTTGTATCATGCACGCGTCGGACGAGAAATCAAAAGGAAACCACGAACTAAACACCCGATCAACTAAACAAACTTTTGATCGTGGACCGGAATGTAGGTCGGCTGGTGTGAAATAGCTAAAGTATGCTTTACCTAGCGCGAACGAAAAACGAGATAGTCTAAAGTGTTAATAAAGCATACACTACTTCCAAGCATACAAACAGTTCATCGTAACACGTCCCTTCCTTCAAAACTCTACATGAGAACTTTTCACCTCCGGTCTTACAAAAAAAATTTTGAACATTTTCTTATAAGACCGGAGGTCGAAACGTTTTATCGGTATGAAAATAGGACATCGCTAATGTACAATATATGTATAATCATTTGACAAGTAAGTAAATATAGACAAAGTGGAGACAATTGGGTATTTTTTGGGTATTGAGCAACTATAGTGGTCTCTTTTATTTCAAGTAATTTTTGTGATAAGTAGAAAAGGATGCATTCTGTTTTGGAAGTATAACTTTTTTCGGTAAATCTAATACTATACTAAATCTTAGGCACGCGCAAAGTAAATTAAAAAAAAGTAAACCAAGGAAGTTCTGAGTCTGAGTTTATAACATATTAAAAAAAGTTGTATGATGAATTTGGCACCATGGAGGTAGAAGTAAATAGGTTTAATGATGTTTTGAATGCACAAACTTAGTGCACACGATGTTCTAAATTCAAATTTACTTTATCCTCTAGCGGATAAAAACGACTTTTGCACTCAGATATCGAAGAGTAAAAATACTCTTTCCGAGATGGGGGGGATGAAAATGTCTTTTTTTCTTTCAGTTAAAAACTACGGCAGATTTTTAAACATTTGAAATCTTTTGGCTCCAATCCACATGAGTTCTGTATCGAATTTTATGATAAATACTGTAAAACATAGTAAAACTTTGTTTGAACATAGTAAAGTAACATATGAAATTAAATATCGTTTTAAATTCTTCATAACATCGCGTCTGTTGTATGTAGGTAAGATGCGGATGGCGAAAAAGCCTCCAGGCGTTTATAGGTCATGGGTATAGATTTGGCTTCTCTTTGTTGGATGATACGAGTATGTGATATTAAATCAATACAATACAATGCAATACAATAATGCATTATTGTACACCAAAGAAAAAATTAACAAGGTACAAGGAAGACTCTTAAATCTTTTATTTAATAAGATTTTTAAGCATTTTTAGCTAGTTGACAAATTTATGTGTGTATTGGTCGTGCGCGGATGACTAAGTTTATAGTCCATACTGTTTTACATTACATCCCCCTGTCTGAATATGCGGACATTGGCAAAAGTTGGCTTATCTCTGTTTGACGCGGACCGCGATTTCAACGTTGCCGCGTTCATTTCGTTTCATACTTTTGTTTCCGATTTCTGTCTTTTTATATGCCGCGTTTAATTTTTAATGAAATCTGACGAGTTCTATATAGAAAATTGTACTGGAGAATTAAATTATTATTTTTTAAATCTGCTATGGATTTCCAAATAATCATAACCTCCGTTGTAAATATTTTTTCCAGCTCAGAGATAGTAAATTCAAATTACCCGTAAATACTGTTCTATTAAGAAAAGCATACTATACTGTACGTAATTATATTGAAGACAAACATGCTTGGAACATTCCACTTCTGCAAAGTAGCCAACTGGTACATAAGACATATAAAGTTGTAGAAAACCAACAAAAATTAACAAAATCTCTAAAAAATGCCCCTTAGTTTCTTGCCGTATCTCCTGAGTACTGGTTCTATTTCCGACACGGTGGTAGAGTCATTGTAATAATTGAACTTCATAAGTGTATCTGTGATGCCAAAACTGATTAAAGAGATTTTGATTTGGTATCTGTTTGTTGTTAGTTTTTTTGCACACTCATACAATGGGAGAAACTGCATCACAACCTTACGTACATAAATAAAGGTATAAACACATTTTAACTAATGCATGTATTGTTATAACTGCTTGAATAATTAATCCTCATAAAAATACTTAACAAAATTAATAAGTACACGTTAACAAATGTACCAAAACCACAAGGGAGAAAGGAATCAATTCTTCGAAAGAAGCCGCATAGAAATTAATATTTCTCTCATAAACAAGTACCTGTTTTAACAATAAATAAATACCCCGTATGAATTTCTTAAAGCTTTCACGATACGCGAGTCAAGATTCGCACCATAAAGTCAGAACAGTCCCGAAACCAACCCTAATTGCGTTTCACACAAAACGTAGACCAAAGAGGTTCTCAATATCGACACTCGAAAACACTTCAAACCTCTTTAGAAAAAAAATTTTATACAAATACTACTGGCCGGTAAAGTTCTATAGAAAAACAATCGGTGTTCGGAATTGAAAGAGAGAAAACAAAAAAATGGCGCGATTAAATCTTTAAGTGGTGAGTGGTGCCCGCGGTTTCTCATGGGGATATGTTTTGGTACTAACGCTGGAGGGAGCCGGGGGAGTAGGGTGGGCTTCTATTTTGTGTTTTGTGGATGAAGATGGGAAAAATGATGACGGAAAAATGAGTAACCGTATTTTTCATATCATGATATTTACTTTAAAGCAATACCTAAGAACTTCGTATACTTCACCGTAGCGTAGAATGAATGTAAGCACTAAACTCAAAACTCATTCAGACACAAAATATTCGGTTAGTGGACAGCTTATGGAACGGTGTAGTGATTGTTTCATAATAACCGGCCAAGTGCGAGTCAGACTCGCGCACGAAAGGTTCCATACCATTATCTATAAAAACGGCAAAAAAATCACGTTTTTTGTATGGGAGCCCTTAAATGTGCCCCTATGTGCTCCATCTTAGGCCACATCATCGCTTCACATCAGGCGAGATAGTGGCCAAACATAAATCTATTAAGAGTAAAAAAAAAATATTTATTTTATTCTGTTTTTTAACAGAATATTCTGTGAAAATGTCAACTGTCTAACTATCACGGATCATGAGAAACAGCCTGGTGACGTCTGTCACGGATAGACAGACAGACGGACGGACGAGTCTTAGTAATAGGGTCCCGTATACCCTTTGGGTATGGAACCCTAAAACCGGTAGAAATAATGTTTTTTGCCTTTTGTATGTTGTAGTGTAATGGGCGGAGTCCTTTAAGGAGAAAGATAGTTACTTTGCTGTGATTGGTATATCACGTTGGGTTTTCTGTTACATACTTTGTGTTTTTTATTCTTTATTGGCTTGCGTTTGACCACTATCTCACCTGACGGTAAGCGACGATATAGCACGCTTGCCAAAAACTTGAAAACTCCTAGATTGTAACTATTGGGAATGACTGACCCCGGCAGGGAGGCGCAGCAGTCGTTACATATGTATCATCATCATCATCAGCCTATCACGTTCTCACTGCTGGGAAACGAGCCTTCTCTCATAGAGAGAGTACGGGCCATAATCAACCACGCTGGCCCAGTGCGGGGAAATATGTATATTGTGTCTGTATTTGTATTAGATAAATACTGAAGTCCTTCTTTGATTTATGTATGTATTAGTTGAATTTATACCCATTAATGTTGACTTTTATACCATTACTTTAGCCTCTCTTCAATCTCTCAATCTTTCAATTGGCTGTGTCCATAACTTTCACTCCATGTGGTCACCACAACGTAAGTGACGAAGTCTCGCAGCGTTTGCTCCCACGGGGTATCGTGCGCGAATTAACACTCAATTTGGCGAGATGATTCGATTTGCGCCCCATGGACTCGGCTGACCGTGAGTCCACTGGACGACAGAGGGGACAATTAGTTGGGTGTCTTCAGAAAAAAGAAGATAATTAAAAAAATATGACACGTCTTTAAGACCGAAACGAACGAAATCAGTCATGTAATAAAAGAATGCCTAAATAAAAATGACTAAATGTACTTCTCGCACTGAATTGCAAACGCCTTTACAAGACGCATGTACCAAGCTACCATATTATTTAAGACCTATATATGACAAATTAATGTACATGAATGCAATGGATAAATGAATTAGAAATGTTAACGTTTATGATAAGAGAGGATGTTGACAGTAAATATTCAGAAGCCCATGGAAGCCCATGTTCTTTTCAGGTCTACGGGTTATCTCTATGCTAAATTTCATCAAGATATGTTTAGCCGTGTAGTCGTGAGAAGGATAGAAATAGTTACTTTCGCATTTATTATATTAATAATTATGTAGTATGGAAGTACGGATTACGGACATACACCTATTAAAGAGGACGTTGTTGAAATTAGATCAAACTCTGTAAAGTTGTGAACACTGTAGCAGTCAGTAGTGGTCAATTAGACACGTAGATGGTCTACGCTCGTAGCGTTTTCAACACGTCGTAGCTGCCTACGAAGATACAATAGTTTTACATCCATTAAACGCTGCGGCACTTGTTGTATTTTTTTTTACGCCTAATAGATCTATTTTTGTTTGTTGTTTGGCCAATAACTCGCCTGATGTGAAGCGATGATGTGGCCTAAGATGGGGCACATAGATCTAGTGAGAGACGACAGTTGATCGGCGGCTTAGACCCGTCTCCCCGGTGGTTCACCGACCATCATCCCGAAACACGACTAGGTCGCTTGACGGCATGGCTTTGTTTGTAGGTGGTATTACAACCACGTCCAGAGCCTACCACTCCAAAGCGCGTAAGCGGGTTTCGTCGCGATATTTTCTTCACCGTTTTAGAGCAAGCGTGCAAAATCTGTACTTAACTACAAGTCATACTAGTCATTGATGCAGGGCCGAATCGGTATTCGAACCCAGGTGCGTGGGATAGAAAGGCGCATGAGTTTCAACTGAGCCACACTCGCTCTATTAAATGTTCCTAGAACTTTTTTAAAAACTTCTTTTACATCGCTTTAAGCGATAAGGCCGTCCATCGTACTACACTCGCAAAACTGTTACATCTATAAACAAACATTTTGTTTATATTTTCTATCGTACTTATGAGATAAGTACAAAATATTACTGAGATAAACCTCTTTTTTTACAAATAAATGGATATACTCTCGATGGCCATGGCAGGAAATGCGAGAGAGAGGCTTGGTAGCTGGGATTCTGGAGACTGAGGTTGGGCTGTCATGGCAATAGGATGTTTCCCTTAATCTAGAAAAGAAAGAGAAGAAAGAAAATGAGATTTATTGCCAGCAACTTAATATAACTACAATATATATATTTATATACGATTATAGTTCGGCAATATGTGCCTACCTCTTATTACCCCTGCCAGCATCGTTTTGTGTAAACTCTAGCCTCCAGCCCTGTGTAAGGTTACACAGGGCTGGCTTATCTAATATTTGTAGTTTCATTTTGTAGGGGTTAAACCTAAAACGAGACACCACAGTACTTATAAATTGAATTTGAAATGAAATGAAAAATCTCTTTATTGACGCACAGCAAATTAATAAACTAACACTAACTTGCCAGTTATTCTGCCGCCAAGCAGTAAGCAAGCATTACTGTGTTCCGGTTTGACGGACATTGTAGCCAGTGAAATTACTGGGCATTATGAGACTTAACAGATAATTGTTTCAGGGTGACAAGCATAGTGCAGCGCTGCGCAGGATTTTGCAAAACAAACTTCTGGGTGTTGCTGTTACTGTTACGCGCAGGCGTATTGCTTACCATCAGGCGAAGGACCAGCACGTCTCGTCATTCAGTTACATAAAGATACAGTATACTGCATACAATAGAGAATCTATCTATCAATAACCATAGAATACTAAGGGACAGAATCATCACTCCGCAAAGAAATTTAAACAAATAGCGACTCTTGCTATGACGCAATAAAATTCAATTCAGTTCGCGTAGCGCTGCATACCTACCAGTCATATTAACCTACAGAGCGTCTCTTTCTATCGCATAGCTCTCATTATTATCTCTTCTGACGCGGCACGTGTAACGACGTGCGACCCGCCGTCGGTGTCCAACTATGTACTTGTAGCTTCGTACTTACAGTGCGGAGTTTGCTAGGCCTGTTATAATTTAATTAATATCACAATTTCAAAATACTGTCACTCTAATAAACAATTCCTCAGTTCTAATCAAAGCTATCGATTACCAGCCAACAAGCACCCTCGACTCGAGTGGCCGTTCCATTACTACCCCTTATCTCAACCCATGAGAACGTCGAACGGGTAGTTCAGATCTCTCCACTAGTGTGACCATTTTAGCCTGACCATGATTTAGTTCACTACAACCTTTGACACACAGATATAGCTTTAAATCCTTTAGCAGTAGAGTTCTAGAAATATTAGACACATTTTTTACAACAGGAGCTATAAGAATGTATTACTTGTAATGTACCAATTTAGATTGATCGTCAAAATTGGCTAATTTAAACTTTTGATATTGTAATTTTACCCTACAAGCTTTAGTCATAAAGTTCATTGTACTTGTAATATTTTTTTGTACACCAGCAAATGTTATCAGGTAGGGTTGTATTGTTTGCGGTACTATTCAAGAAACATTATTTAAAAAAATTTAAAAGGCGATCTGATAAGATTGAGTCTGCGAGTCGGGTTTGTTTGTCAAACATTGTAAGTATTTAGATTTGTGATAAGTAAATGTTCGGGTATTGTTTCTTACTCGTTTTTATTTGTTACAGTTTTTTATTGTTAAGAGTATTAACTTTTAAGTTTTTTATTAGAGCAATAGCGGCTTTTTTAGGAAGGAGTATAAAGAAATAAACTTACTGTTTTATTGAGTATTGCAATTGTAGGTCTTATTTATTATGAACTAACTTTTGACCAAGACTTAGTTGCGTGGACTGTGGTTTATACAGTAGAGACGCTAACAACATAAAATTAGAAATATTAACTAAATATTTTATCTTTTTATTTTATCAGTATTATTAGTTTTTTTTACATCTGACTCTCCCAACGTTTGACCACGATCTCACCTGATGAGAAGCGACGATGTGGTCGAAGATGAGCACGTTGACTAGTAAGTATCTATTAGTACTCAAAATGTTAGAGTAGTATACTTACGTTAGTGTTTTTTTTTATTACCTGATAGGCTCGCATTTGACCGCAGTCTCACCTGATGGAAAGTGACGACGCGGTCGACGATGGATCATGCTTGCTTAGAAGATACCGATTCACTCTGGACTTGAAGACACCTAAATTATAGGAATCGGGAAACAGAGACCAGACCGTTACATTCCTTAGCTGTTCGCATTATGAAAGTTAAAGCAAAGCGCTTTGTTCTGGCAGGAGGAATGACAACCATAAAGGGATGCCGAGTTTCCGTACGTCTTGTGTCCGATGGTAGAATGGAGATGGAGGAATTAACTCATGTATATGCTATTACGGAGGTGCTGAGTCAAGCTATGGAATATTTTATTCCATATTCTGTCGCTCCACCTTCCTGCAAAGCTCAGCCTTGGTTTGGTGCTGCGTGTGCTCGCGCCGAAGCGATTAAGCACACCGCATACTTAGCCTGGGTAAATGCTCGTAAGCGCAAGTCCCCGGATACACATGAGAGGAAGAAAGCCTTCAACAAGGCCGCTAAATCCAGCAAGAAGGCGATTCGTGAGGCTCGATTTGACCACATTAGCCGAATAGGAGCAAAGCTAGCTGCCTATCCATCCGGTAGTAAAGCATTTTGGTCCTTGGCGAAGGCGGTCGAATCGAATTTCAGCTGCCCCTCACTGCCCCCGCTACTAAAACCAGAAGGGTCACTTGCTCACACCGCTGAGGAGAAAGCAAATTTATTTGCAACTCTTTTTGCGGAAAATTCGCGTCTAAATACCTCGGGCGAAACACCACCTAGCATACCTCGATGCGACACTTCAATGCCTGACATCCGCATCAATCAAAAAGAGGTTTTAAAAACGCTACGAGGCTTAGACGTGAATAAGGCAAGTGGTCCTGACGGGATACCAGCGATAGTTTTAAAAACCTGCGCACCGGAATTGTCTCCCGTTCTTACACGCCTGTTCCGTATCTCCATGGAAACTGGTAAAGTTCCAAAATGTTGGAAGCTTGCGAACGTCCAGCCTGTTCCCAAGAAGGGTAGTCGTGCCGACCCAAATAACTACCGTCCTATTTCAGTCACCTCCATTATATGTAAAACAATGGAGCGTGTACTGAATAGAAAACTGCTGGCATACCTGGAAGACAATAATCTCCTCAGTGATCGTCAGTACGGATTCCGCCGAAACCGGTCAACTGGGGATCTCCTGGTTTATGCCACCCACATCCTAGGTGAGGCCATCGAGAGACATGGTGAAGCATTAGCCGTGTCCCTCGATATCTCAAAGGCCTTCGATAGGGTCTGGCACGACAGCCTTGTTAACATGCTTCCTGCTTTTGGACTTTCAGATAGCCTATGTCTCTGGATCGCGGACTTCCTTAGGGAACGATCGATTCGAGTAGTCGTCGACGGCTGCTCATCCGATCAATTGGACATAAATGCCGGTGTACCTCAGGGGTCCGTACTCTCCGCAACCCAATTTTTGCTGCACATCAATGACCTGCTCACGCCCGGTATCTTTGGGTACGCAGATGACAGCACGGTTGTGGAGAAATACACATCCAGTCCACGGGCTAGTAAGGTGGAAATTCAGGCACTGAGAGAGGATATGGTTAAGCGTGTGAATCAGGCGCTTTTAACTGTTTCAGACTGGGGCGATGCCAATCTTGTGCAATTTAACGCCAAGAAAACGCAAGCATGTCTGTTCACCGCTAAAAAGAACCAATTCTCTCTCTCTCCTACCTTCCGAGATGTGCCTTTAGCAATGACAGACCACCTGGAGCTTTTAGGCCTTACCCTTTCTCCTACGCTCAACTTCGGCACGTACTTAGACTCCAAAGCTAAGCTTGCAGGCAAGAAGCTTGGTATCCTAAATAAGGTGAGGCGGTACTTCACACCGGGACAGCTTCTGAACCTCTATCAAGCTCAGGTCCGTTCGTGTGTGGAGTACTGTTGCCATCTATGGGACGGATCGGCCAAGTACCAGCTGGCAGCATTGGAGGCTGTAGATCGACGTGCGAAGCGACTTATTGGGGACGAAAAACTAGTCGCTACCAAGATGTATAGTCTTGAGCATCGACGTAAGGTAGCATGTCTGTCAATCTTCTATAGGATACATTTCGGGGAATGTGCACAGGAACTTCACGACCTAATTCCACCCTCCCCCTTCCATCACAGGACGAGCAGAAAGTCGGCCAAATATCATCCCTATATAGTAGACATTCCGCCAATTCGAACGAAGCGTTTTGGTTCCACGTTTATAGTGCGTACTGCTAAGGAATGGAACTCCTTGCCGTCTTCTCTGTTTCCTGAAAACTATAATTTGGGCGTCTTCAAGGCTAGAGTGAATAGGTATCTTCTAAATCTACGTGCTCCATCTTCGGCTACATCGTCGCTTATCATCAGGCGAGATGGTGGTCAAACGTAGATTTATAACAAATAAAAAAAAAAAAAAAAAAAAAAATGTAATTCCGTCGCACACTCTCCGTGATGTATCCTGTAAAAAACCGACAAGCTGGCAATTTTACGTCGATGTTCGAGACTCTGCAGCTTAGTTTCGAGCAACGCATCGTTACCAATAAGTTTTTTGTGTTAAATTAGTAACAACTTAGGAGAGTAGGTATCATAGGACTATTCAAAAGAACGCCTCTTTCCAATATCGTATTTATATACTTGCAACAATTGAAATTCTTAAATTTTCAAGCTTGACAATTAATAAATTCAATCTTGCAGATTCGAATTGCCCAAACAACAAAAATTACAAACATACAATAAATAAAACACTTTAGTTTTCAAAGGCCTGCAACCTGAAGCCTGACATTAGGCGCACCGCACACGGGCAAATAAAGCCGCCTACACAATAGCGACAGAAACAAGCGGGCTAATTTGCGCGCGACTATTCGCGATCGCGCGTCACACCGCAAGTAGCAATTTGTTCGTTCACGCCCACGGCTGTGCGGTTCCGTTGCTGAATGAAATACGATACGGTAATTATTATACAAGAATATGTGCACACAACAATAGTATAATTGTTTTATGAAATGTCTAAAATAATGATTCCGCAATTACTAAATGATGAATACTTCATTTTTTAACAAAAAACCCGACTTCATTTATCGACACGAAGAAGAAGAAGAATTACTAATGTATATTGGAAGTCCAAACTCAAATTCGATGAAATTTACGAAATTACTTTGAAGCTTTACCTATTAAACCTAACTCAAAAATAATTTTCCAAATCAGCATAAAACATATAGTCGAGTCGAGAACCTCATCCTTTTTTTAAGTAAGTTAAAAATAAAAAGAAGTAACATTAAATTTGAGAATATGTACTCAAGTATTTTAAATATGTTTATGGCGCTGCTTGGTTGACAAAAAAGAATTTAATATTATACTCGTCTCTACCAAAAAGGGCTTAACATAATAATTTCGTGGAAAAAAGATCTTATCATTTTTTTAACCTCTATAGTACAGTGCTTATATGGTCCTAACTGTGACATGACGTGAAAATAAAGCGCACCACAATGGAAACGGGAGCTCGTCTAAACAGCATACCAACATGTAATCATTATTTCGCGTGTGAAAACAAGCAATTTCGCGACTACCGCCAATGCTGATTTGTTGTATTAACATCACTACACTGGCATTGCCGATTCGTTGCATTAACATCAGCGGCATTGCCGATTAGTGGATTAGTAGTTAGCGTGGCAGGAAGCGTGTCGCTGACTGGTTTTGTAATTTGATTTTGGGTATGCTGTGTGTGTGCTAATAGATGCGAATATTTAAACTTACATGAGCTGTCAAGAGCTCAGCGTATGGTTATCTATTTTAATGTTATTTTAATGAAGTTCTTCCTAATTTTTTTAACAGTTTATTGGATGTAAGTATGCCTTTTCACTATAGAGAACTACCAAATTGATTTTAATTATGAAAAACTAGCTGCGCCCCGCGGTTCCACCCGCGGTTTCCCGGGATAAAAAGTAGCCTAAAGGCTATTCCAAGTCCTAAAGTACCTATATACCAAATTTAATCAAAACCTGTTCGGTAGTTTTTGCGTGAAAGAGTAACAATGGTCCATACATCGATACAAACTTTCGCTTTTATAATAAGCAGATAAGGATGATTAGAAAATTGTGTGAAATTGGCGAGGAAGATTGGAAACAAAGTATTTTAGTGAAAGAAAGTAAAATAAAAAGGTTAAGACATTTATTCGAGACATAGACACCCAAAATTACACTAAAGTCTGAACTAGCGCACTCCGCACTGTAGGTACGAAGCTAAAAGTACATAGCCGGACACCGACGGCGGGTCGCCCGTCGTTACACGTGCCGCGTCAGAAGAGATAAAAGCTATGCGATAGAAAGAGAGGCGCTCTGTAGGTTGATATGACTGGTAGGTTAGCAGCGCTACGCGAACAGAATTGAATTTTATTGCGTCATAGCAAGAGTCAATATTTGTTTAAATTTCTTTGTAGAGTGATGCTTCTGTCCCTTTGTATTCTGTGACTATACTACCAAATAATACAAGAAGCTTATCAGTATTTTATATTTTATTAACTACAAGATATGTAAGTATAAGTATGACGTTTAAAAGTGCATTTTTGTGCCTATTTTATAAATAGCTTCTGACTTTTGAGTAAGGTATATTAAAGTAACGTGATAAACTTCTTAAAGTGACATTCCTTTTCATTATTTATAATGAACAATTAAATACAGAACAAAATAAATAATGAACCTTCTTTCAGAATCCATAAACGCCGACAAACAAACACACAAAAGGACAACGAAATGTCTTCATAACCGCTATAAACAACATTGTTTTTGAAAATAACGGTTTGACAAACAACAATTATTAAAATAATCAATCTTGTCCCCTTACGACAAAGTCCTTATTTCTTCTCGGCGGCTTCTATAACAGATTACCATAGAAACCTTCTTCGAAATCATGTTGTTAGGACAATACGTCAACCGTTTATAACAATAACATGTTTTATTAGTTAATCTGTCTTTGTTAATTATCTATTGTTTTATAATTTGGATACGAAATTGGTGGCATCTTATAAAACCATTTGCTAAGTACAGTGTCTAACTAAAACTTACAAATTTTTCCTTTACTGGTAGGATCCAGGAATTTCCAGGAATACCAGGAAATATCCAGGATATTCTCTGGTATTTCCAATATATGTGTAAGCATTTTCTACTTATTATCTACTGCACACTATCCTCTTTTATGTGTTGTTTTCCTTACCCTATGGTTGTCTGGAAGAGATCGCTGCTTAGCGATAAGACCGCCTATTGTGCTTATTGATTATGTGTTACCAACTGTATATTATGTTTTCTTTTTTAAGTGCAATAAAGTGTTATCTATCTATCTATCTATGTGTACTAATACCGCTTTGCCAGTTATTCTGTCGCCAAGCAGTAGTGCGCAGGCATTACTGTGTTCCGGTTTGAAGGGAATTGTAGCCAGCGAAATTACTGGACATATGAGACTTTTTTAATCTGCTATTACTATTATTATTACTAATGTTTTTCCTGTGTGTTTGGTATTCAATAAAACATTATTGTATTGTATCGTATTGTATTGTATCTAATGGCTCGGATGAATAGCACAATGCAGTGCTACGCAATTCTTTTTATGGTATTATAATTAATTTTTAGAAAAAACAAAAACCGACTTCAATGTATCTTCCAAGGTCACATATCGATGACATTTATATGGGACCACTTCGTAGCTATACTGAACCCAACGCAAAATGAATTTTCCAAATCGGTTCATAAATGACGGAGTTCTGAGGTAAAAAACATAAAAAAAAATACAATCGAATAGAAAACCTCTTCCTTTTTTGAAGTCGGTTAAAAACTTTTTTGTTTTCTAGTTTCGTAGAGTTTTACTCAAACTTTCTTCTAATGAGAACTTGATGCGTAAGATTTCGCAACTTTGTACTTCTTTGCCTACATACGAGTGTAGGAGTTATAAGCTCACGTGTACGAACAAACGAACTGTAGCCGTACGGTTTCACTCGAGTAGGAGTTGTGCACGGTTGTCACTGTCATTAAGAGATTTTTTACTGAAAATTACATGTATATAATACATTCCATTGAAGTTATTGTATGGTTGAGAAAGTGTGTAAGCGCGAGTATGGCTCAATGGAAAACCGACCACCGAACTAAAATGTACAAGAACTAATCACAAAAATTCAAGGACCTATGACGGCCACCATCCCGCACTAGGCCAGCGTGGTGGATTACTACATATAAAGACTACTCTCTCTATAAATAAGGCCCGTGTTGCAGCAGTGGGCACGCAATGGAATGATGATGATAGTTAAGAAAACTCAATTCAATGTTTTGCAATCAAGTCGTCACAAAATGACATTACATTTGTATATTCCATCTGTGCGGAACCGGGTGATTGTGCAGAAATATACCTACCCAGGAGCTTAAAATAATAACTTCCTATTTCCATGGTATCCTACCTGGAAAGAAGTCTGGAAGAGATCGCTTCAAGCGATAAGACCGCCCATTGTACTACCATAGTTAAGGACTGTGTTGTTGTCTATTTCTATAATGTGGTATACAATAAAGAGTTTTTCTATTCTATTCTACCTGTTTTGTATTTGTTTTTAAATCCAAAACATTTTCTGAATTGCATGGCATAAAAATAGATTAAATCTAAGTGCGTCATCTGTCAACATCTGTCGTCTTGTGTACTAGTAGAACTTGGTAGATATACTAAGCTTGACATTTTAAGAAATTGGTTTACAGGTTTCTCGTATGCGAGAGGCCGTCTGGGTGGGTAACACCGCTTTGCCAGTTATTCAGCCGCCAAGCAGTAGTGCGCAAGCAATACCGTGTTCCGGTTTGAAGGGCATTGTAGCCAGCGAAGTTACTGGGCATTATGAGACTCGACAGCTAATTGTCTCAGGGTGACGAGCGCAGTGCAGCGCCGCGCAGGATTTTGCAAAACCAAGTTCTGGATGGTGCTGTTATTGTTATGGGTTGGCGTATTGCTTACCATCAGGCAAACGACCAGCTCGTCTCGTCATCCAGATACATAAAAAAAGACATTTCTTGATAGTTGTTGGCACATTATGCCAACGGCACTCTTTCATAGCTAAACCGTAGAGACCTTCTCCGAAACCATTTCGAAGTTGGTAGGTAGTCGTTTTAAAACAAAACTACAATAGGGGCAATAATTGTATTATTGACCGTAATCTGTTTCTCATTATTATTAAAGTTGTATAATAATGAACAATAAATGCCATTCTCAAAGAGATGTCGTCTTGTTAAATAACCGTTCACCGTTCGTTTCAATTAACAGGATCGTCTAACTTTTTGAAAACTTGGATAATTAGAAATTATTAATTAGTAATAATTAAAAAAATAATTAATTTTGATATTTTCTAAGTTGTCTCCTCTTTATATACTGAACATCTCTACTATCTCAACTAATATTAGATAGTAGAGATGTTCAGTATAGAGGTAATCTGTACGTAAGTACGTATTTACGTAGAAGGTAATCTCTAGAATTACTGAACGGATCCTGAAACTTTTATCACTAAAAGAAAGCTACATCCTCGAGGACAGGAAAAACGTAGGCCATATTTTCTTGTCAACGCAATAAACTCGCGGGCGTTTGCTATTATTAAAATATATTATTTTGATTTTGTTTCTTATTTTCATAAAGCATTGTTACAACAAGTTAAATAAAACTTTAAACATTTACCCAATGCCACGATACATGTGTAAAAGTACTATAAAAAAATGGCTTCTTACGCAGGACTACACACAAACTGAATCTATTTTAACAATAATATCGTAAATCCTCAATCAACCACTACTCCTTACACACTTCATCTACATCCACACCTTCTCATACACACACACAAACATTCACACCCACTCATTCATACATATAACTAATATCTACTTAAAACTGCATGTATCATAACTACATATTATTACTAAATGCAAAGTCTTTTGTAATTTTTCTCTGATATTTTTTTTAAATATGTCGGGCGGGGGGTATTGGTATGCCAAAACACAGGTCTCCTAGTTTGGGTACCAATGTTCTCCAACCAGGAATAAAAACTTGTTACAATCACTTCTGAATGTATATGATATATATAAGTTTGTTGAAATTTAAATAAATTTATCTTTATCTTTATCTTTATTGTATGGCCACCCCTACCTGGCCGTGCCAAAATTGTCCACACTCATGTGAACCAATAGCAAATTACTCCAAACGATTTGATTGCAACCATGACTAGTTAGAGATTAGTTGGTTCTTTCCTATGGAAGTCTTTACCTTTTTCAGATAATATTTCCGGAACACGTCAGTTTTAAAATTAATTAAATATACTAACTACGAAACTTACAACTGTTCAAGAGAAACTCTATTTTTGCGCGCGACAACTTATTAATTAACCCCCTGAACAAAGCCGGGGGTGCGACATATACACTATGAAAGCGCGAGGGTGACAAGACGTGCTACTATTACTTCCTATAATTTATAACATACCTACTAACCGACGAGACGCACCCTTAAATCAACTTTAACCGTAACAAAATAGAGTTAAATATTGCTTGCAAGTGATGCAACTAAGGGTTGCATTACACATAGAAATACACATTCGAAATGTAGCGCTAAGACGTCACAACAAAGTTGAATTGTGTGTGTCTCTCGCAGCCTCTGAACTTGTCTTCCAGGGCTGGCACAAACAAGTTCATTATGCACTTAGACAATTAGTGTACGCCCGCGGCCGAGGCGGCCTTTGTCAGCCCTGAGCCCTTCCGGCGGGCCCTTGCTGATGTCCTGTTATGTCTACTGTTTCTCATTAGAGATTTGAATAGCTGTGCCATTTTCTTTGGAATTTATTAAAGAAAACTTGAATTGGTATTGAAGTGCATTGGACTGCCTTCCAGCAATTACGATATTTTTGTGTTCATTTCATAAATAGTACGATGTAAAAACGGTATGGGATAAGTTTTATTTGCTGATTTTCGGGTTTTATGTCTGCTTCTAAAGTGCAAATAGTTAACGTTTTTTTTTATGTAACTGAGTGACGCGACGAGCTGGTCGTTTGTCTGCTAGTAAGCAATACGCCAGCCCATAACAATAACAGCACCACCCAGAACTTTGTTTTGCAAAATCCTGCGCGGTGCTTTACTGCGCTCGTCACCCTGAGACAATTACCTGTTGACTCTCTTAATGCCCAGAAATTTATCTGGCTGTAATGCCCTTCAAGCTGGAACACAGTAATGCTTGCGCATTACTGCTTGGTGGCTGAATAACTGGCAAAGCGGTGGTACCCACCCAGACGGCCTCTCGCATACTAGAAACCGACCACGAGTGGAAAGTTAAATATATCACCATACCGCACATTTAGGCTTCAGTTACGACGCAATTTTCAAACATCAAAATAGGGCATCGCATTCGACCTTTCACACCTGTCTACGCTAACTGGCACCAAAATTCTAATCCGGACTAAAACTACAAATTGAAATTCTGCAGCTTAGAAATGCGGTTAATACCGGTGCATCCACATCCGCCGCTCGCGTGGCTATCGAAGCGAAATCGGGACATTGCCGGCCGAAACCCGGTCCGATCCGGTGGACGTCGCTTCTATCCGGTTGTAAGTGCATCACTGTATGTACAGAACATTGATAGGTGTTACAGTAGAAAAAAATTGTCTTTTAGTTAATTATTTCATTTATTTATTTCAGGCAGTATTAATGTACAATAAAGTAAAATTAACATAGGCCCATAGAATATATACCTTATAGACTAACATATATACAAAAATATAACACCATAACTAAGTATTTTATACGCTACTACACAACACATAGGGAATTATTGTTTTTGCCTACTTTCCCTATAACGGCGGTAGACTACCCCTGTAGGCCAGAAGTCCGGGGTAAGGAACATCTTCGCGTGTTCCGCTGGAACCTGGAGCGCGTAGGACTTGAAATCGGTGGTCCTAGTCTGCTCCAGCCGCGACAAACTCACGTTGATGGGCTCCTTACGCGAACTCCGGTACATACCTATTCTCTCCCGGACGTATCGAAGAACTTCTTCACCCTTAGTCTCCTTGTCCAGGCGAGAGAGGTAAATTTTGACGGTCGGGGCTACAACTCGTTTTGTCGAAGTTGTAACCGTGGCGGTGCCGCGATGATTACGGCTCTGACGATGCCGACGTTTCTTCTCCACGAGGGTGAAGCCGTTTTCGTCGGTCTTGGTACGGGCAGCTGCTCTTTAAATCATCATCATCTGGATTTCAAGATTCTTATCAGTGGAACTGAAGTCATTTAGTCACCCGTACGTCGTTAATATCCCATCTATTCGTTCTCAGATTCCTTCATCATACGGTCTGCTAAGGAGTGGAACGCTCTGCCAGCGTCTTTTTTCTCAAACAGCTACAACTTGTGTCTCTGTCTAGAGTGAATAGGCATTTCATGGACAAGCGTGCTCGTTCTTAGGCGGCATCTTTGCTTTCCATCAGACGAGATGTCATCAAACGTATGTTAATTTAAAAAAAAATATAGCACAGAGTTGAGTTGAAAATATCAGTGGTCAGTTAAAAGCATCTGAAAATGGAAATGCTACCTTAATTTAGAAAATGTACCAATTTCGTATAATGAGTTCAGCAGAGTTCTCATAAAACTCAATTCCTTTAGCGAGCACCTTGGCCTTTTTTGGGCACTAATTTCTAGGACAACTTACTGCTGCTACTGTGGTACCCATTTGGTAGTCAGATAATATTCTCACCTATGTCCGTTTGTGGTTAGTGTTTGAAGCAGAATTTTGAGATATCGGTAATGACGTCAGATGTTTCTAACTTTAATTAGATAGCAATTAGCTGTGATATCATATAGCATGAATTTCTGCTTTTGAAAATGTTGTTGCACAGGAAAATGTGCAACGTTCAAGAATATAAAATCTAATATTTTTTCTTGTAAAATGAAATAGTTTGACTGATTTAGGGTGTTTAGGGCTTAATTGACAATATTATATCGAACTCGTACCTCGGTTATATGATAACATTTTCTATAAGTTTCTACGTCATTGAATAAATATAACCCACGGGATCCAATGTTTACATTTCTCCGGATTTAAATCACAAGTTTTCGAAACATTGAAGTAGTTTTAATGTTTTGAAACCGTTTTGTAGTGGTAGTTATCAAATTCATAAATTGACATATATCTATTTTGATAATGAATCACAATTTAAATCACAAGTTACTTTTAATATTTTGAAACCGTTTTGTAGGTCTCAAATTCAAAATTAACATGTAC
This sequence comes from Petrophora chlorosata, assembly GCA_951640565.1. Lineage (NCBI taxonomy): Eukaryota > Metazoa > Arthropoda > Insecta > Lepidoptera > Geometridae > Petrophora > Petrophora chlorosata. Next base: position 18,606,361 of record OX621191.1, on the reverse strand, counting down.
ATACCTATTTTAATTATGCTGCCAGCTGTGAGATTGGATAGGTATATATACCCAGGTGCACCAAGTGAGTTTTCTTCACACATTTTTTGCTATGTCATAAGCAATGATGTGCACCGAGCGCATCACACTGCAATTTATAAAAACCCAGGTTCAGTATTATACTAAGAGAGCCCAATAGTTATCTAGACCCGTTCGATAACTGTAATTCATCATTCGCCACCTCAACACCCGTCTGTCTGGCCTGTCAACCCCTTCATTAGTTTATTAAAATCTCGAATAAACCTATAATTTCTCCAGAAACAAAGCGCTGCATTATACAGATTGCCTTCGCGCGTCCGCAGATGCCACAATAGGTATTATCTTTGGACGGCATTAACCGGGTGCATTCTTGCTGAAAAATAATAGGACCTCCCTCCGTATGGGGATGTAGGCGGCGGAAGGGCGGGTGTAGGAAGGTTAATCGCCGGTTAGTTGCGAGTCGCAGTGGCGGGTTAAACGAGATTTACTGAATACTTATATTTTTTTTATGTAACTGATTGATAAGACGAGCAAATCGTTCGCCTGATGGTAAGCGCCACGCCTGCCCATAACAATTGCTGTGCCACCTAGAACTTTTAATACTATTAAAAGCATTGCGTAGCACTGCATTGCGCTCATCATCCCTAGACATCAGATATTAAGTCTCGTCATATATGCCCAGTAATTTCACTGGCTAAAATGCCCATTGCGCACTACTGCTTGGCGTCAGAATAATTGGCAAAACTGTGGTACCTACCCAGACGGCCTCCCGCATACGAGAGACCTACCACAAGTTATTTAATTAAGTTATTTAGTAGGCACACAGTTAACAATCATATAGTCATAATAGGTGCTTATTTAAAGCAAGCTTAAAAGCTTAATAGCCACCCTCCGAACAAAGCCATGCCATCAAGCGACCTAGTAGTGTCGAAACACGACTCGGGATGATGTTCGGTGAACCATCAGGGAGACGGGTCTGAGCAGCCGCTCAACTGCCGTCTCTCTCTAGATCTATATGCTCCATCTTAGGCCACATCATCGCTTCACATCAGGCGAGTTAGTGGCCAAATCTAATAAGGGTTAAAAAAAAATTGTGCTCAAACCTAAGTTAAGCTATACGATCCCGGACACTTATTTCTACTGGCACATTCTTGACAAGGACTTCCTACGTGCCAAAATATTTATTTGATTTCAGAGCAATTCTTGAAAAGAGTCGAAATTTACTTGTGTATCTAGACGGAGGTGTAACTATATAATTATAATAACTTGTAAAAATCTTGCCTATAATTTGCCTCTAACTTAGTTTGACCGACTGTGTTAAAGTTTTTGACGAGTTAGGAACACATAAAAATACTAGACGTTATAATGATGACCGTCCTTCTCTGTGATTATGCATTATTCCATAAAAGTTTGTTAACAAAATGTTTTCGTTCCTAATCAACTTCGGAACAGCGGCCCGCAAAAAAGGCACAACCATAATGGTATATCAGTTGAAGTGTCATGGGAAATTTGAGAAAATTAAAATAGGAAGATGGGGCGAATAGGCATTAAGCCGGCTGATATTGTGCGCGACCCCGCCTTTGTCACCATTGGGACCTATGGCGCAGACTAACTAGCTACCAGTCGCGTAGCGTAAAGCTTTCTAGCCGAGATGGGACAATACGAATTGAAAATCGATTTATTAAATAATCGGTGTTTTTCTCGAGTATTTTTAAACTATTACTTTTCAAATTAAATTGCACCTGTTTGCATTCCAATTTTTTTAGATATATATTTATTTAAAGAAATAAATCTCACTCACAATAAAAATAATTAATTGTTCAAATACCTACGAAGAAAGGCATTTGAAAGATTACAATTTGAATTTAAACTATCACATTTTTCTTTATAAATTGTTTTTGATCACATAATATAAATATATTTAATATTTACTTCATGATATATATTACTTCTATCGAAACTGATATCTACATAATTTATTATAAATTTATTCAAATATAATCGATTCAATTAAAAATAAATTACTTTTTCACGTCTCTACGTACTAGCTAGTAGAGCAGTCGTCCTTGTTAGTTTATACAGTGACGAAAAGAGATGGCGCTAGTAGGTAAACCTCGGTTGATTCCATATGACTGCAGGCGAAGGCATTGTCGTGGTGTCGAGGAATAAGTAATTAGGCGCGAGGTAGCATTCTGCATATTTTTATTAATGCTTATGTCGCGGGCATAATGTTTTAATTAATTAATAAGGTTTTTGCTCGCGTGAGGTTTATGTCCCTTGCTTATGTCGGTAATGAAAAAGCTGTAGGCTACGTGTCTCTACATATATGGTATGTTAATTGAGGAAAGTATGAAAGCATTTTCTAAGATTTTTTTCATATAACATATTTTGTAATTAGAATAAGTTACTTTCAGAAAAGCATAAGTCAGTATAAGAATAAAAATATAAATATTTTTTTTATTTATATACTTGTTCAATTCAGGCAATAATAGCAGATTAATACCTCAGATACTAACATATAACATCCTTACTTATATCATAAACGCGAAAGTTTGTATGTAAGGATGTTTCTTACTCTTTCACGCAAAAACTACCGACCCGATTTTGATGAAATTTGGAATGTGGGTACTATAGGACTTGGAATAGCACATAGGCTACTTTTTATCCCGGGAAACCGCGGGGGCGCAGACAGTATAAAAATGAAATTAATATAAAAAATAAAATCTACACCAATAATATCTAAACTAATATTCCTCAAGTTAAGCATAAAATACATATCGCTAACTTAGAGCTAACTTATTCAAAAGACAATAAAATTAGACACATAAACCACAAAAGTATTCCATCATCAGAAAGCAAATAAAATATCTGCTACTGGGTGGTGTTGTAATACTAATATTTATGTTAACTGTATAAATATAACTTGATTTTATCTATATAAGGATTACATGATAACTGCATACTATCTCGCTAGTTTTTTTGACATTTTATCTCGTTTATTTCTTTATTTTACACTTAATTTTATATTTTATGAAGCCTGTATTTTCACAGAAAAACCGTTAACGGCAGCCATTTTGGATAGTCTATATTTGAAGCAACAGTAGAAATCCTTGGCGGCAAACGACAAAGTTAATGTCTCTTTTATTCTTTGCTTATTTATACTTTTGAGCATTTGTTTTAGAAAAATTAAAAAAATAATAATATTAACTATGTACTTAGTCGGGTATTGCTGGCTTTGGGAATTCAAGGAATCACAATAGGTACGTTTATTATAGATACTTATTGTTTGACTGTCGTATTGTCTTTACACGTGCCGTCTGCGAGGATTTTACTTTGCTTACCTGTTAAATTGCTCTTCCTGATAAATTAAATAATAATATTCTGGACTGATAACAAAAAAAAATTAAATCACTTTTTGCTTTTGAGACATTTTTTTTTCTTCCGTGGGTATTCCTAACTCGTCGCCAGTGAGATGTACTTAAGCTAGCAATGAAACGACCGTTTGTATAGAACGCTGGTTTATTACTAGTCGACGCAAGTCGCGCGCCAGGCTAGTGAAGTTGGCAGTATAGGTACATATACATATATGTGCGTTGACGCAGTAGGCTCATATACATCAGTAACTATTAATAATTAATTTGTTCTACCTTTTCGGGAGCGATATACCTAAATATTTTTATTTTTACCAAAAAGTTATTTAGTTTTGTAATAAAACTCAATAACTTTTCACTTAAAAAATAACTTATTGTAGTCCTAAAGTAAAAGTCATAGTAAAAACAATGATACTATAAGTTCATTAACTATATCTTATAAGAATAATTGAGTATGCTTTTCCTGTAAGAAATCCTGAATTCCAATACAATTTTTAAACGGCATTCGATAGATGGCGCTGTCAGTCTAACATACAAGTTTAGTATGTAACCTTCAAATTAGCAAGTAAGTAGTAATTAGTAGGCTCTTCTTATGTTATATTATTACATATTCTGTGGTTATATTTAGGTAGGTACAGTTATAAAAATGTTGCGAATAACATAATAGTGGTAGATCTCTCGAATGCGGCAGGCCTACTGGGTACGTAGTAGGTAAGTACCACAACTTTGCCAGATTACTGGGTATAGAGACTTAATATCTGATGTCACGGGGAGATGAGCGCAATGCAGTGCTCCACAGTGCTTTTTACGGTATTCAAAGTTCTGGATGGCATTGCAATTGTTATAGGCAGGCGTGGCGCTTACCATCAGACGATCGACTTGCTTGTCTCATAACTCTCTTCAATAAAAAAATAAACCAAGCGCTTTTTGGTAAATAAGAGCAATTGACCTTAAAAAATTGTTTTGGAATATCCCCTAATAATTTTACAGCTTGTATTATGGTAGTGCCCTAAAACAGGCACGGGCAAAGCAAAGATAAGAAGGCAATACATAATAAGTCTCCATTGTTTTATTGTTGAAATTTAAAAAGATGTTGTTATTTTATGGTGACCATAAGATAATTTCACAGATTTTATGGCGGTTGACCGTTATCTAGGACAATGGGCCTTGCACCCGCAAACTTTGCAAGTCACAAAGGGATGACAATGGGGGCTAAAACTCTGACTTCGACAAAATGTCTTGGTATGAGAATTGAAAAGTTGGTTTTGTAATAAGTATGATGCGTTATTAATGTTATTATTTTACAATTTTTGGTTTAAATTATAAGGCAGGAATAGGTATTTTTAAGTTAGGTCCTTTTTCACCAAAGTATTTATCGATAGCCTAATTTCTACTGTTAAAAAAACTGTTCGGTAGGTAAAAGCTTATAGACAGGATAAATAATAATAAATTATTATTTTAAATTATACTTTGCATATATTTAAATGTCATAATTATATAAATATTTTTTTATATTATATAGGTTTACTAAAATTACACATAATATAACACATATTAGAAGTAATTATGAAAATTAAATGTTGTCTTAGTGGATAATAGTTTATTGATAATTTGGCGAAATCTTGCTTTTTGAACAATTGTTTGTTACTTTTCATTGTACCTTTTGAAGATAATGTACTACTTACATTTATTTTAGAAGAAGTGACCCATGACTATGCTAGTAACCAAATTACTTCCTACACTAAATACTTAGGTTGGTAACGGTCAAACTTGGTTGTCAGATGTAATAGTTTTCCAGGCCATAAAAACATTTAACTAGCCGTATCTGCTACCAAATTTTACAACGATATTTCTTCAATAAGTACATACATACATTATTTATGGTTTAATATGTAACTTGAAATAAATATAAACTGTACGTAGAAATGTAAGTAGGTCCCGGAATATAATACCACTTCTGAGGCGTACCTTCTCTACAATAAGTACCTACATTGTAGAAGCTATAGAGGCGTGTATGAAGGTGAGAAAAATGACGATAAAGTTCTTTCTCTCCATATTTGCTCTATAGGTATAGCGCGGGCGTTTTACAACAAATATCTAATTTCCTAAAATATAGTCAGCCGTAAAATATATATTAGGTCGTATAACTCTGGTTTATTGACACATCAACGTTTATTTGGGAGAGTATCAAAAAGGTGAAGTTGTATTACAGCAGTTACATCATGCATTGAGCCGCGGCGGCGGCGGCGGCGCGGCGCTCGGGCTCCAACAGCTGTCCCCGGCCCGCGTCGCGCGCCACGCCGCGGCTATTGTCCGCGAGACGGCGATACAACAACCATTGTGCGAGAGAAAGAGAACATTGCCTCGTGTGGGGAGGGCGAAGGCTCTACACGCACCGCGCCCATTGGCCCCGCGACGCCGCCTCGCAGCCCCGCCTCCCCCCGCCACCCCGCGCGCCGATACCCGACCGACCACGCCGTCACCTCGTCAGTCTATCGCCCGTCTTCGACGCGACACAATCACCTCTCAGCTGTGCTCATTCACTGTATTGTGCCATACCACATATTGTAGAGTTAATGCTCTCATAGTTCGCGAGTTAGCGATAAAAGTTCAAACATGTCGACTTTGAGTCATCACCCGCACCCGTACGCGTTCTCCATGCACCCGGGCATGCTGCCGGAGTACCCGAGCGCGCCGCAGCCGCTGCCGGCCTCCTCGCCGCAGTCGGAGGGACACATTAAGCGCCCCATGAACGCGTTTATGGTGTGGTCAAGGCTGCAGAGACGACAGATCGCGAAAGATAACCCCAAAATGCACAACTCGGAGATCTCGAAGAGGCTTGGAGCCGAGTGGAAGCTGCTGTCGGAGATGCAGAAACGCCCGTTCATCGATGAAGCGAAGAGGTTGCGCGCTCTGCACATGAAAGAGCACCCAGACTACAAGTACAGGCCGCGCAGGAAGCCCAAGAACAATTCTGCAGGAGCCACGTGCGCCGGTGCTTTCCCCAGTTTCTCGCTGCCGTACTTCGCCAGCCCGGCTCCCGGTGTCGGCCAATTCGATCCGCTGTCGTACCCGGCCGCTATGCCACCATACTTCCCACATCAGTTGGATCACCTGCAGTTCTCGAAGCTCATGGCGCCGTCGGAGAAGTTGCCGACAGTGTCGTCCTCGGCCGCCGCGGTGGTGTCATCTTTCTACTCGTCACTGTACACTTCCCCGGCGGCACCGCCAAAGCCGTTCTCCTCGGCTCTGTTCCCGCAGTACGGCGCCATGCCCCCGTCCCCCGGATCACCGGTGACGCCGACGCAGCACAGCCCTCACGACGACCAGCTGAGGCGGCCAGTCTCAGTCATATATTGAAGACCAACCCGCCTGCCTTAAAGGACATCCTTGAGGTTTGGCTGCTTCTTGGTGATCGCCCGGTTTTAATGTCATAGACGGTGAACTGAACATGAAATGTACGAACTTATTGATTTCTTTATTATTATATCGAAAATATGTATAAATCGAGTGCATTTCATATCAACTTATATCAAGTGGCTTGTAAATATGTTGAGAGAAGTCGGGGGCCCGCGAGGGTGACGTATTGAGTTTAGCTGTGATTTTGTTTTGAACCGTCATTAAATGTTTTAGATAACGTAGCGGATTATTAGATGTGAGAAGTGAGATCGGTACCAAAAATAGATTATTTTTAATAGTTGTCTTTAAATTTAGTCGATTAGTTAAGTATTCTGTAATTTCTCTTGCTGTAATTTCTGAGTTCGTGTTAGTCCTTGTCAATTTGTTGAGTTTCATTGTTCTATCGCCTGGGAGCCTGCGGGTCCTTTGGATTTACTTGTATGTACTGTGTATTTTATTTATTGGTTCCCAGTGTAGTTTTAAATGTCGCTAAGCTAGTTATTGTGTTATTGTAAGTCTATTAGTAAATTATAAATGTAAATATTTGTACGTGATTGAGTATCAGTGTCAGTACCAACGATGTATTATATTTGAAGAATAATTTTGTTAAATGCCATAAAAATAAACTAAATTGTTTTTATTTTAAACTTACGTTTCATTTTCAACCCTGTACCTACTCTATTTTTCGAAATGCTTCGTTGAATAATATACATTTAAAGAGTTCTTTCTATTCGGGTAAGCACCGAGGTTGCGTGAGCCGACGGCACTGTGGTTTATGAAGATCGAAACTTTATTTAAGCCAACATTTTATTTCGATACTTTACATTCAATATTCAATTAGTTTGAGGCGGATATATATTTTTTTAAATTAAAATAATTTAGAAAAAATAAATCATATTAAATTAACCTTAGAGATATTTTTTTTAATATTCTAACAACAATTGATTACTGGCAAATATAATTTAGCGCATTAGATTTAAATATTAACTTAAACAATTGATTTTACTTTGAATTTTTCAGAAATTGAAAGCATATAATGGATTTTCAACTTAAAAATTATATTAATGGACTTACAACACCGTTGCTTCAGCATTTAGATCTCTTATAGCTAAAGATTAATCAAAATTGATTGAATCCCATAACAATAGATGTTTGTCAATAAAAATAACGATTATTAAAACTATTCCGGCAGTAATAATCGTCGAAACGATTATCAAAATCGATTTGGAACTAGATGGCGCTACCTGTATTACGTAATTTGCTCGACCGAAAAGGTGAGCCAAGTTCTTTGACCGCAAACACCGTTCACAGTAACTTGACTACACCGGGCAATATCAACATATCATAATAATTCAATATCTTACATGTCATTTTATCGAAAGAAGTATTGCAAAAAGATATGCGTATAATAATAATGATAAAGTTAATACGTAAAGAAGTAACATAAAAAATAGTTGTTTTATTGTATTGAGCGATGAGACGAGCAAGTCGTTCGCCTGATGGTAAGCGCCACGCCTGCCTATAACAATTGTAGTGCCACTCAAAACTTTTGATACCATAAAAAGCACTGGATTGCGCTCATCACCCCGAGGCATCAGACATTAAGTCTCATATCTCGCTACAATGCCCTTTTGCAAGTTGTAGAAAATAAAACGAAATGGGAACTAATTTTTATTGATTTTTTAATTTTACATCTCATTTATTATTTTATTCATTGCATTCATGTACATTAACTTTTCATATATGGTCTTAAATACTATGGTAGGTTGGTACATGAGCCCTGTAAGGGCGTTTGCAATTCAGTGCAAGAAGTACATTTAGTCAGTTTTTAATTTGTTAGTGACAACTATGACATTACGGCATTTGTATGTATGTATGTATGTTTGTATGGATCTATGTTTAATTGACGATATTCTTCGAACGGTACCTATATCGAATTTTTATGTTTATTTTATTGTTACTTGGCTTTAGTGTGTCCTCTATGTCACCTGATGGTAAGCGACGATGCGGTCGACGATGCAGCACGCTTGCCAAGATAGTACCTGTTCACTCGAGACTTGAAGATTCCTAGATTGTAGCATCGGGAAAGACTGACTCTGGCAGGGAGTGCCACTCGTGGCATTTCTCTGTTTGTGTTGGGCATAAACAGAGAAATGGAGGGCATGAACCTTACGTTACAATTTGCAGGTTTCAAAATGAGCTAAACTGGTTTGGGAGTTAAGACTTAGGGTAAACGAGTATAAGGTTCAAAATGCGAAACGCAAGGATTTTAGTTCGGAGCAAACCACTAGTGATAATTAGGGCTCTAGCTGATGCTAAAGAAGAGCAGTTTAGTATTCATTCTGAGGTTCAGCTTATAGGTAGAATCAATTTGCTGAAAAAATTGGTATGTGAAAATATTTTTTTAGAAAATACAAGAACCGACTTCAAGACTAAACTTATATTTTTTGTTTTTCAAAAAAAGCTGAATCAATTTCGATAAAATTTATATGGGACCTCTGAAGTATGACCACTTTTAATAATAATATTTTTGTTTTTGTGTGTATTAGAATGTAAATATTAGCATGTACCTATGTATAATTATGTAGGTATTTAGTTGTAATTAACAAATTTTGTTGTACACCGCCGTCTACTTCTTATTCCGATACTATCCATCCAAAGGTTGTCTGGAAGAGATCGCTTCAAGCGATAAGACCGCCCATTGTACTGCCATAGTTAAGGGCTGTACTATTGTCTATTTCTTTAATTTGGTATACAAAAAAGAGTTTTTCTATTCTATTCTAACAAAAAAAAAGAATCATCAAAATCAATTCATAATTGGCGGTAATCGCGTAACAAACATACAAAAAATAAAAATTAAAAACATACCGTCGAATTAAGAACCTCCTCCTTTTTGAAGTCGGTTGATAATGGTCGAGATTTAGTTAAGTATTTCTCTCCTTTATGGAGATGAAGTGCTATTTCATGTTTCACTCAATACTATATGATAAAGCCACGTTTAAATTTGTGTTAACTAATTTTACCAATTTTAGACTCTAGTTTAAAAAGCATTAACTTTACTTTTGTTTGAATTTTAATTACAATATATTTGATGAACCTTCTCGTGACCACGACCAATGTAACTTGATCGAAACGAGGTTAGTCAAGTCAGTTATTTTGAGAAATACACACGAGTGCGTGAATAGATCCGATACATTCTAAACATTAATACAATTCGCGAAAGTTTATAAAGTAGATAGATAGATAGCACTTTATTGCACTTAAAAAAAGAAAACAGAATTACAGTTGGTAATACATAATTAATAAGTACAATATGCGGTTTTATCGCTAAGCAGCGATCTCTTCCAGACAAACATAGGGTAAGGAAAACAACATGTTAATGAGGATAGTGTGCAGTAGATCATAAGTAGGACGAATGAAATAATCTTACACTTAAATGATTAAAATATATATATATATAAATAATCATTTATAATTATTTATATATATGATCTACTGCACACTATCCTCATTAACATGTAGTTTTCCTTACCCTATGGTTGTCTATATAAATATAAATAATCATTTATAATTATTTATATAAAGTACTATATTAAAAGTACTGTATTTGATGAATTTTGGTAGAGACCATGTAGAGACCGACTATCAAAAATATGTGTATAAGAAAAGGGCACTAGCCAAAAAAAAAAATTCGGAGCTGAGTAAAAAGTAAGGTAGCACTTAAATTTTCATTAAATTATCATATTACGCACCTGTTCTATTCATCCCAAGATTGTCAGGAAGAAATCGCTCTAAGCGATAAGTCCGCTCATTGTACCAAGGTATGGTAAAAAATATATTCAAGTATATGTTTTTTGTCAATATTTTTTTTTTATTGTGTTTATTTGTTGTGTATTAAATTGTTATTGTATTATTGGAAAATATCAGGTAATGCAAGATTTATTTGATACCTATAAAATAAAATATGTGTATAACTGTTACACATATTTTATTTTATAGTGAAGATTATGAATATGTTGTAATAAATCCTTACTAAATTACAAATGTGAAGTTTGTATGTATGGTTGTATGGATCTTTGTTACTGTTTCACGCAAAAACTACCGAACCGATTTTGATGAAATTCGTTATGTAGGTACTTTAGGCCTTGGAATAGCACATAGGCTGCTTTTTATCCCTGGAAACTGCGGGTGGAACCGCGAGGCGCAGCTAGTTATAGAAAGTGTGTGAGGATGGATGTTTGTTGCTCAATCACGCAAAAGTTACTGAACGGATTTTGATGAAATTTGGTATATAGGTTCTTTAGGTCTTAGGAAAGGACATAGGCTACTTTTTACCCCGGGAAACCGCGGGGCGCGGCTAGTAAATAAATGAAACTCTACCACCGCGTTTGCTATAGAGCTAGTACCTACTAGGTATGTATGTATGTAGGTAGAGTAGTGATTGTGGAAGGTAGCTGGGGGCCAATTCTGTCAACCCTTGCGATTGTTACGGAAAACACGGCTTTCAATTTAATAATTACAGGCCCTTCTCGTTGGGGGCGTTTTTCGATTGTTTTATTTCATAGCTTTACCGTTGGGGCTACGAACGTAGCGGCGAACGGAGAAGGTTAAAGGAAAAACTAACAAACAATTTTAATCATGGACTTCATTTTGAGTATGGGAAAGAAATGGGTAGACCTTATCTAGTCATGTTAACTTAAGTTAAAAAATTGAACGCTCTTTTAATTTGATTTAAGCTCTGTTTTCTATTTATAAGAGTTGTATGTTTTAGTAATAAGTTACTCGTATTGTAACCTAAATAAATTTGGTTTCGTTATATTAGGAAATAAATTTATTGAGGAATATTACAATATAAATAATTTGGCTTATAATATTTTTGTGCCTATTTATAAAATATTTTTTGACTTTGACTTTGACATGAATATTAACATATTAGATAATGTACAAATTGGGTAATGATGTTAACTTGTTTTCTTATTAGATAATATTGGCTACATGCAATTTAATAAAGGTTTACGGTACTTAACAATGGCAGGCTTTTTGAAAATGGTAGGCGGTCAACTTAACTTAACTTCCGCATGTAATTTACTTATAAATGTTATGAAACTGTTATTTTATGTATTGAATATTTGCATGTCACTTATAATTGACTATGTGTTTCGGATCTGATCATATTTAAATTAACATCTTTAATGTATGTACCAACATGTATTGCAAATAAATGATTTCAATTCATTTCATTTCATTTAACTAAACTTTGTATCAATCAAAATATTTTTTATGCTGGTTCTATGGCCACAAATATAAAGGAATCCGCTGACTTCTGAATTAATCATTAGTTTGTTGGGTCATTGTTGTGAGTTGCGATCTTTAAAGGGTTTTGGTACTTTTGCGTTTTGTATGAAGTGGCATTGTCTTTGGAATTGATTTATAATAATGAGTTTATTCTATTAGGTGCTTTATGGTGTCAATAGAAAAGATTGATTTACGGAAGCACTGATGTTGAAGTGCAGGTATAATGTATCATGTATGTATCATGTATCATCATTATTTCATTGAGTATTCTTTTAGTTTATAAGAGAGTTGAAGTCATTGATTAGAGGTGTTTCTAAACGTTCTTGATATTTATTGTAACCATTTCTACATAAAATTGTTATATGTTGCATAAGTGAAGATTAGTAAGTCTATTTGCATTTATATCGAAATAACATTTAGCATTCTGAAAATAGAATTCGAATTATGCCCCAGTGTTACCAGCACAGGCGAGCATTTTCTCCCGATCGAGTGCTCCATTTTCCTCCATTCCGGGCGCCCGTATTGTAGTGGAAATATATTTTGTATGGAGACGGCATTACAATGTGAAGTCCGTGTTATTTATTTAGATGTATTGCATTCAGAAGAGCGAGTTCGATTCCGGGACGGACGGCCGGCGAGCCAATCCAACTACAGGTAGCGTATTGGCAAATAATTGAAAACCACCGCACGATATTACAATCGAGATATATCCACGGCATTTACGACATTACGTAACAGAGAGTACACACACAATGCGAATAAATCGAAACTAATTCCGACTTGTCAATGTGACATTCGAACAAAACGCTGCGAAGACAAAAGCGCCAATAATGGCTTGTTTCGGGCCAATGTTGCCAGGTGGAATAAAGTACCCATCACAATGGTGTTTCTACGATGAGTATCGTGATTAGAAATTTCTTGGTTCGATGGCTCGAAGTTTGAAAGTGATAAATGATATTTCTATCGACAAAGGCGATGTCAGGATTAATTAAAGCCAAAGTGTTACTTAAATAGTTAGTTAAGCAACTAAGAACGGGTAGCTTTTTGTTGTTCGTCAATAGAGTACAGTTGCATGGTTCACCTTGAGAATCAATGCTTTGTTGGATTATTATATATTATTATTGTGTATTGTAGTGATTTTCTATTTACTTAATGTTGTTTAGGACCTAATGATTGCGCTTCGGGCTTTGTGTTATGATTAGTAAATGCTAATTATTAGATGCTTCTATTTGTATAGCTGACGAGAAGGTGCCTAGAATTTCGTTGATTTGACAAATAAATCGATATATTATACATTTTGACCTCGCTTTTCGTTCATGAAATGTATCATGGAATTAATAAAATCCGGTTATTACAGAGTTTCGATAAACAGTATTATTTTGCAGAACTATTAAAGCAAGTTAAGAATACAATAATAAATACATATGTATACTTATATATTAAATGACAAATTGTAAAAATGCTATATGTAAATAGGTAAAATTAATCATAAGACTTTTTAAATCATCGCAATTATTATTATTATTCTTATTAATTTGATAACTTTTGCTATTTATTTATTATATTTAGAAGCAGTCTTCCTCTTTTCTAAATTACTCGACAGGGTCCGTAGTGAACTGACTACAAATTGACCGTCTGATGTACCTACCTACATTAAGGAATGCATTAAATAAATAAATAAGTTTGTATGAAAACATAAAAAAATATTAGTAGCATATCAGGCCTCGCGCCCTCCGCACTGTAGGTACGAAGCTACAAGTACATAGCCGGACACCGACGGCGGGTCGCGCGTCGTTACACGTGCCGCGTCAGAAGAGATAAGAGCTATGCGATAGAAAGAGATGCACTCTGTAGGTCATAGCAAGAGTCGCTATTTGTTCAAATTTCTTTGCGGAGTGATGCTTCTGCCCCTTGGTATTCTGTGAGCATATGTAATACCATCAAGCAAACGATCTTTGCAACCTATGCGGTCTATTATATTAGCTATACATAAGTAAGTAAACGAACAAAATCACTAATCCAAAAAATAGAAGGTAACATTAGCATCTCCTCCCTATTTGGGGGATTACTCCCCCACGTTTGTATGCTAAGAATCGTAAAGAAATAAAATAGCTTCGATAAGCACATACAAATAAGGCATACGTACATTGTGTTTTCTCGTATGGGAACCCTTATATCGAGACGTCTGAGCGACAAATTTAATGCTATCGATTTTGCGTCTCTTCAAAGAGAATGCGAGTGTGTGAGTTTTGTCGTGTGACATTGTAGAGGATAATTATTTACCTTGTACGAGATTTGTTCATCTGTGAAAATAAAACTGTTTTACGATATAAAAGCATACCCTCGAGTGTCTGCTAGATTCAATGTTTTAGCTTTTTGAAATTCTTGAGTGCATTATCTAAGCGTAATTTTCAAAATGGGTAAAATACTAAGTAAACCGTTGACAAATTACAACTTTTCGATAATTCGATTCGATAATTTTCTTAACATTAATGTAACGAAAATTTTTAGAGAATAAAAATTAAAAAGAATATAAAAAAATATCAAATATGATAGATGTATGTAGGTTAAATTCATAATAATAATAGTCATTATCAACTTATTGGTAAAATGTCAAATTTACACGTCAAAAAATATTATTATAATAAGGCTATTAAAAATTCACACAAAATAATTATATTGCTAATCAAAGTTACATAATAATATTAATATAATGAAATGTCAAATTTAAAAATTAATTTATTCAATTATTTCATTTAGAAACAAAAGAAATATACTTTGAAGAATACAAACGCATCTATTGTATTTCGTCAGTTTAAAATTGTTATTTCTTATTTTACTTTCTGATGAACTAAAGGTGGGTTGACGTCTGATATCAAACTTATTTAATGTTAAGTGACGATGCATTAAAAGATGAGGTAACACGTTCTCATGTTACCTCTGATTAATACCTATATATTCTGGTCATAAAAATTCCCAAATTTCGGAAAATAATACTTCGAACAGTTCCTTGGGCGTATTTTTAATAATTTATGCTTGGTTTTATTTAAAAAAAGCATACAAGAAGAACTCTAAATGCAAATTCATTGCCAAAAACCAACAATTACACTACCCCGAAACGTATTATCCATGACAATATTTAGCTCATAAAAATCGCAATCGTTGTGCTCTTTATAATTATAATGGTAAAAACTTTGCGAGCTACCCTCAAAAGCATTCTTGTCTATCAAATATATACCGTGTCCCTTTGCTGTATGGTTTAGAGTAACTTTGTTAACAGCAGAATCAGTAACAATATCTTCTGCTTTATATTGAACTTTATCATCATTATTATTGAGAGTAGAATCGTCTGGACTTTCCCTTTTTTCGGGTGCTGACCTCTGAATATATTAATTTGTAGTGACGACCATTGTACTTTAGTTTCTATTATTGAGTGCTGTTTTAATTGTTAAAGTTCTGGCTGACAGTTACAGCTTGGGTTAATGGTTGTGTGCTGTTTCAATGGGTATTTGTCCCATTGTTATGGTGTTTTAGGATGAAAGCTCGGTTATTCTCGCTTTCTAGAATGTTTCGGACTTCATTAAGAGTTCAGAGTGTTGACCCTTCGGGAGTTATGCTCTAGGTCGAATTATTTGAAAGGCTGCATTTAAATTGAAACAGTCTATTATGAGCATTGTTCAAAAAGGCATAACGTAATGTTCTATTAACTTGATGTGGCTCAAGGCTTATAAAATGTTTAACTGTATTATTTATAGTTTAATGTACGAAACAAAAGGTAATTATTATGTTCCATCCAACCACAATCGATTTACAAAAGTGAATAACAGTATGACTTTAATTGTCATTTTCAATGCTCATATTTCTTTACCAACACTCGCCGCCAGTTTCATTTGAGATGCAAATGCAGATTCTATTGTCCGATTCGTTGCAAATAAATATTCACAATTACGACCGCTAATGATAGCATTATGTCGGTAATAAATATTGTCAACAAAGAGTATCCATGCATCTGTTTTGTTAAAAAACACACGCGCGTGTGTATGAGTGTATGGAGATCCGCGAATAACTGTCAAGCGGCGTGTCTTCCGCAATTTATCTTTTCAACAATCATTTTTACAACGTTTCCCCGCGGCCCACCCTCGGGTGTGATTAATGATGGATGGATTCCTGAATAATTACCAAGACTTTTAATATTCAAGTGATTTCGTACACCAATCCTGCAAAGGAGTTTGCATCTTATGTCCAAGACTTGTGAGTTGATATTAATTTATATGCAGGAGATGACCCTCCAAGAATTGATAATTCTGAAAAGATTTATTAACCAGTTGTCGTTGCAAAACATTATAAGCTTAGTCCTGTGGTTATACGGTTAATTTTGGCTTGAATTAGTCAAGAATAAGCAACAAAACGAGAATACCATTGAATGCAAATCTCTACTCGAGTTTTAAGGGTAGTGTGCGTTATTAATTTGTTATAATTGTCCCCTTCTCATATTTGCTCGCATGTGGCATTTTTATTGCGAATTTAGTAGCAATCATTAATTTTGTTTTTCTTTCAATGGTTTTGAAAGTTAATGTGTTTCGAGTGTCCGTGAGTATAATTAGAAAGATTTTTGTGTTTGGTGCTTTGTATTTCTTTTACGAGTGGTATGTGTGGTTTACAATGTATTTGATTATTTATTGTACACGAATATTGTTGGATATTAATATGGGTCTTTGATTTCAGATTTGTTTGGAATATTACGCTCTCATATTTATTGGCAACCGTGAAAGTATTGTGAGCTGATTTCATTGTACTTCCAGACGGCAAGATTCTATTGTATATACATTCTGTTTACTTTATACGAATGCACTTATTCCTGCTATTGCCTTCAAGCTAAATGACTATCCTTAAAAAATAATTATACTCTCAAATATGAAGATTTCAGAGGGATTCTTTATTAACTAAACAATTAATTATAAATTGACCTTCATCAAAACAACGTCTGATTCAATAAAGTATGAAATCTTCTTCACAAAGAGTCACCATCGCCAATTCTCACACTTAATCCACCCTCCACCCCCTTGTATTTAACCATAAATTAATTTGCATAAGTATTATCTCATACGGAACCCCCTTGTCACTTACAATATGTAAATGTGAATGTTTATTTGCCAAATTGTGTTTGGCACGGTCTTAATATACCGGTTATGTGTGTTATGTCCTTTGTTTCGGGATTTGATTTGTTTTCGTTAAAGTGAATCATTTTGTTGGAAGTTTTCATATGGATGTTAATGTTATATATCGTTGGTTGTCTGGAAGACATTGCTAGCAATAAGACCGCCCATTGTACGTCAAATCTACGATGCATTTTGTGTTTTTTTTCTAATACTTTTCTTTTTTTTACACTTTATAGATCTATGTTTGGCTACTATCTCGCCTGATGTGATGATGTGGCCTAAGATGGAGCACATAGAACTAGAGAGAGACGGCAGTTGAGTGGCTGCTCAGACCCGTCTCCCCGATGGTTCACCGAACATCATCCCGAAACACGACTAGGTTGCTTGACGGCATGGCTTTGTTCGATGGGTGGTATTATAACCACGGCCAGAGCCTATCACTCCAAAGCGCATAAGCGGGTTTCATCACGATGTCTTTATTATATTTGATGTGCAATTTAGTGTTATTGTATTGTAGTTACTGCACCTGATGAGTCTTAAACAAAATTAACAAGTGCATGGGCATCGCCCAAACTTTTAGCATTTGAATATCTATTTGCCTATAGTTCGAATTACAAATTCGAGTTGTTATCATGCAGTTATTTCGTTGTCATCCTTCATAATTTGACTAACTTAATACCCGATCGCATTGATGTCAAGTGCCTTTACATCAAGGTATACGTTCATTATGTGTACTTATGAGTCTATACCTATATGTGGTCCATGGGTAATGGCAAGTGGTCTCATTACCGACAATGCTCGACAATCGGCGTTAACATCCGCTAACGACCTGGGGCGGGGGCGGGAGCGGCCGCAAATCGTTCACGAGCGGATTGTCGCCAAGAGTCGCGGTGAGTGCCACTTAATCGTAATGATTTGGTATTAGTACGAAAAATATGGGGAAAGAAATAAATCATACGTATTTATGACAAGAATTGAACTTCAGAATCAAATGAAAAGCGCCTTTTAAAAATAGCTATAACCAGGCCTAGCGCACTCCGCACTGTAGGTACGAAGCTACAAGTACATAGCTGGATACCAAACGTTGACACATTTTCCATGGAAATAAAAAAATAAAAAATGGTCTAGTTAAGCAGCGAAGATTTTTTTATAAATAAATACGCCCAAAGGTCACATGCCTAGATCCTTGTCCCTAACTAGGATTCCCTTTATCCTGTACCTATGGAACCAGGAACAATGAGGATCATGGTCCTACGACACCCAGACACTAAACAAATACTTGCGCTTTTTTATATGCACAAACATTAGTCCCGTCGCGGGAATCGAACCCGCGACCTCAGTGATGTACGAGATTTGAGCAAACCTGCCCAACCACTACACCACAGAAGCTGTATTTAGGTATTGTGACAAGAATTTGCCACACAGCCAAAACTGAAACTAATCGTTTCCGGCAATATTGCTGGCACATTCGCTGTCACAAGTCGAGGTTCTCAAGCTGATGTGGAATTAGTTCCAATTTTGGGTATTCATGTAGACTTGTGTCACAATATAATATATACCTACATAGAATTTAATTTTTGGGATCTGCAGTATATCGGTGCAGGAAAATGTTTGACGTTTACTGGGTTGGGAACCCAACCCAACCTCTTAACCCTTCTGAACCCTACTCCTTTTTGGAGAAAATTGAGGTTTTTTTTAATGTAACTGAATGACGAGACGAGCTGTTCGTTTGCCTGATGGTAAGCAATACGCCAGCTCATAACAATAACAGCACCATCCACAACTTTGTTTTGCAAAATCCTGCGCGGCGTTGCACTACGCTCGTCACCCTAAGACAATTAGCTGTTGAGTCTCATAATGCCCAGTAATTTCGCTGGCTACAATGCATTCAAACCGGAACACAGTAATGCTTGCGCACTACTGCTTGGCGCCTGAATAACTGGCAAAGGTGAGACGTGAAAAAATAAAATAATAAGTCATAATGAAAAACATATCCTAGTTACAACTAATAGTGATTGATTGAATTATCTCGCTTCATTCAACGAGTTAATCAACAACTCATCTGCTACACCAATACCAATACGTGACTAGTTCAATCACGTGTTCCATTTTCGGCATTTACAGCTACAAGTGTACTAAAAGCACAGCCGACAAATACCTATTGCTTCTGAACTATACAATCAGAATGTCTTTTCAATATAGTCTATGCCTTTGGAAATCCTCACGTGTTCCTTCAACAATGCAGTATAATATCTAGCACGGGCACTCTAAAACTCATTCACACATCACATCCCTTCAACTTATTATATCATACATTGTTCCATACATATCATACACATATACATTATGATATTATTAAAAAGTTATACAAAGTACATTAATGTGCGTTTCACGTTCACTCTTGCGCGAAAATTGTACGGAACTATCCGGTTTTCAAGTGGTTCATTCATTCACATGGTTTTAAAGAAAACAACCCTTACTACCTTGAGTTAAGGGAGGGAATGGCGTGTGGTGGACAACAAAGGCAGGTTTTTGTGGACGTTGAAGTATCCACATCCGTTTTGTAAGCGATACCGTGTATGGTGTATGAGAATTGTGGAATGGCTATAGTGCCGCCAATTTTTGTAGTACTTTGAAGTGCAGCGAAATTATATTAATAATTCGATTGTTGTTTTGTTCGTTCAAAGTTAAAGCGTTATAATATTATGTATTCTGTGTTTAAAGGGCTGGTCAATATTTAAATAGTTATATCCCTAAGTTTCAGAACGAACGACCCGCTGAGGTAATTTTTATAAAAAGACTTAGGAATAAATTCACGGTACCTGCCTAATGATTTTTACTAGCTGCGCTCCGGGGTTTTCCGGAACGAAAAAGTAAAAAAAAAATAATTAAAGTACTATGTCCTTTTTTGATGCAGTACTTAAATATCAAATTTCATTAAAATTCGTTAAGTATGTTTTATGTGATTGAGTAACACACATCTATACATCGATATAAACTTTTAAATAGAAGTAGGATATAGATATTCTCCCTTTCTCATTCTGTTCAATTTTAGCCCAAGAACTGCTTTGTATATTATGAAGTTACAAGCGTCGACAAATACCCTTAACCTTTGTCATGCAGCTTACTTGCAAACTATAACTTCAAGTTCTAAGTACGTCAGACTGAGTACCATGCTAGTTCTAAGTGCGTCACTTCGTGACCTAAGTGCGTCAAACTTCTATACAATTTACAGAAAACTTTTCGTAAGAGAAAGGTGAGGAAGATGGACAAGGGAAGTCGCTTTTTAAGATACATCTAAATATACTGTACTCGCAATAGAGAGAAACTGACGGCTATCCGTAGATTCCTCGAGAAGTCCTGCAAGTTAACACATGTTATGGGTCCGACTGTGTACAACAAGTTGCCGGAGTCGTGTTGCTTTTCAAACTCCGGTACGTTGCATAAAACCACACAGGCTCTCCGCCAGTTTCTTCTTGTATTGATGAAAAAACGGAACTGCCTAACAGCCAAATCACGTCAAGTAAAATTTCCATCCAAGAAAATCTTGTAGCCCAGACAATGGGACCCTATCCCGATCCTAATCGACGTTCACACCCTAACAATCTCCAAGTATGCATTAAACGCGAGGTCCCTGGAGACTGGACGCATGACGAGCACGTTTAGCCCTAAATGGCCAGAGCTGGAGTATGTAGAAGCTGCAGAAGGGAAACTTACAAATACGCTGATACTGTTAATATATGAGGAGTTTATAAAATAATATGTGTGATATTTGGTGTGAAAAGCAGGTGTGGCTGCGTGGGAGCAGGTGTGACTTTCGATCCGATGCACCCAAGTTTGAATCCCGCTGGCCCCGCACCACTGGCTTTCTTAAGTTATGTGCCGATTTAACACTCGCTCTAAAAAACGCTGAAGGAAAAAATCGTGACAAAACTGGCATATCCAATAATTAATTACAAAAATTTAAGGACATGTGACATCCACCAACCCGCACTGGGCTAGCATGGTGGATTATGGCCTATACTCTCTCTATAAGGAAGATTCGTGTCCCAGCAGTAGGAACGCGATGGGCTGATGATGATAAAATATTTTTGAGATACTTTCTATATATACCTAGATCAATTGGTTCTAGACGATCACACCTAGTGAGTACACATACCTTACATCCATTAAGTACCATAGTACTTACATATAGAGACTATTTACTTTTTTAATTTTATTAGTACATATCTTAATTTGTGGTACTGAAAATATAAAGAAGTTCCACCATATTTTGGTCAAAAATTAAGTAGAAATATCCTGCGAACCGTGTCGAAGATACCCTACTGCTTAAACTATCGCGGGTCTATGCAAAAAGGGTCACGTCCAAGATTGATTGTCTAATAGTTTTGAATAACGCTCAGTCTGTTTACGCTTGTACTCTTGAGAGTTTGAAAGCTTTCGTCTGGTCAGCGCTAGATTGAAAACGATTGTAAAGATGTGTATGAGACAGCGGTATTAGTGGATCTCGTAGTACTTGTAAAGACTTTTTGTAAGACTTAAGATCGTTTTAGTAATAATGATTGATGTTTAGAGCTTGGTCATTAAACTAAAAAATCAAAAGCAATGTTTGTCAATTTATTGATAGAAATGCGCTGATTAAAACAACGACAATAAGATATTTTTTGCCTCAAAGCATTTAATAGCATTAAATAGCATTTAATTTTTAGAAAAATATAATCTCCTATAAAATAGACAAAATAGCTATAAATTAGGCAAACACGACACGAAATCCAAATATTATTCAGAAAATACGAATATCATTATGCGACAATAACAATCGTGCGAAATAAGTTAGCGGACTAATTACTTAACATTTTGACAAAGTTATTTTTGCCCATGACAGTCTAGTTGAAATCTTTAATCCAATGAACTAAGGTCGATAACAGAATAATCGGAGTGTTAAAGATGAAGATTTTAAAGCGAAATTTGACGAGCATATGACAATTTGTGTTGAAAAATACACGATCATTATAGACGTTGCTATTAGCAAAGTTGCGCAAACTTAGACATTGGTCTATTCGTTATCAATGTTTGTGAATATTTTGTGCGTAAATAATTAGAATGTAGAAGACATACCTATGAGATATATATGTTTATCTATAGCAAACGATTTGGCTTATTAATTTAATGAGTTCGATGAGAAACGTCTGAAGTTGAAATGAGGAGAATAATCATTTTAATTTAGATTTGATATTTTTGTACTTATTTTGGATATCAGCAATTTGTTCAAAGTTTGTAAAAGTATATCAAATCAAAAATCAAAAGTAAAAAAATAATTAATAAAAACATATCTAATACTTCTTTTTTTGGTGCAAAGCTAGAACAAGATACATTTAACAGTTAAACAAATATTTCCATTCATCATACAATGAAAACAAAATTCTCAAATGCAAAATCGCATCAGTTAGCTCAATCGCAGCATTTAAATATTCAAAATTCAAACATCCTTCATCGAACGCTTTGCATCACACCACAAACGTTACAGACGCTATTATGGCCTCACAATTTATTATATTTTCATACATTTCTACTTGAAGAGGTGACAATAAGTTATTGTCACTTCTGTACGTTTTTGACAAATACTAGGCATGTGCTAATGAACTAGATTTTGAGCGTCCTTTGTTAATGACCACGAAGAGTAAACATACGACAAAAAATTATACAGTTTTCGTTTCACAGGTCCGTGTTGATAGCGGACGCGTTTTACTACTTTATTGGCTATCAATATCACATATTGTACGTTATGTTCCATAAAACAAGTGTGTGTGCTCAGAAAGCCAAATCAAAGCTTGTAAGGGAATCTACACTACAAGGTCGATGTTAATGCTACTTATCAAATCATTCAGACTAAGGCCGTTGTGGTGGACTAATACAAAATGTACAAGCCATCTATAACTGGTTCTTTCGGATTAAAACTGGAGCACACCAATCTTCTTCTTTGGGAGTATTGTCGCGATCAGCCATGAGGTTTGACTTCACAAATCTCATGGCGTATCGTCATCCGCTGTCGCCTCTCCTCCGCACCGCACAACTGGTCGTGTCCGCCGAAGCCTTTGCCATTATCCGTCGATTTGCACCACCAGCACAATGGGGTTGTTTGCCACAAAGCACACACACCACAACGGACCACAAACGAACCACAATGCCGTTTAGCAACGTTACACTAACGTGATTTTTGTATCTGTCGCACGCGGTTACGTAAGTGAACTTGAAATTTTGTAAGATTACGTAAGATTACGTACAGGTACAGCCTACTTATTTTTTGGAAAGCTCTTGGCGTTTCCTGGATAGTTGACCTTCCACGCCAAGATGGACGAATAATACAAAAAAAAATTGAGATTTGGTGTTGGACAAAGTAACTCATAACCTGGATGTCATGAGACTAGATATAATTACGATATAATTAGATATCTACGATGATACATGCAAAAAACCAAAATTAAACATTTGCGAAGGTTCTGCGTTGTTGTCCGAGACTTTTCCAGACAGGTGAAATAAGCAAGCTTTTCCCTCCATTTCATTTTATCACCACCAGCTTGGGTAAGATACCTTAGCTTTTAAGCAGTATTGAAGAAAAAGCATTTCGATAGAATGTCCTAGTATCACAGCTTGCGCAGCGGTTAGCCACAAAATATGAAACAAAATTAATCTTCCTCTAGAGATTGTCACCAACTATTGGTGCCAACGCACCATTCATCCCTTGTGCTGACATGAGTATGGTGTTTGTATACGAATAATAAGTTTCTATTTAAAGTAGACGGTCCATTGACGGAGCTGAATGAGAGGACAGCCTGATATTGACAACAATGGAGGGCATGGAGGGCGAGGGAAAGAGGGTAAGTTTGAGGATTTTCGCTTGTTAAGTACATTTAGTTTACATGTATTATTTGAACAAGAGGTATGGAAAATTGAGGCACAAGCAAAATGTGACATATCATACAGATTAGAGATGAAATGAAGCAGCGCCTGCTTTTCAACCAACTTCAAAAAGGAGGTGGTTCTCAATTCGACGGTATATTTTTTTTGTATGTTTGTTACGCGATCACTCCGCCAATTATGAATTGATTTTGATGATTTTATTTTGTTTGGTAGGTCATACTTCAGAGGTGGTCCCATATAAATTTTATCGAAATTGATTCAGCATTTTTTGAAAAAATAACAAAATCAAAAAATATCAGTTTTTGTCTTCTCGGTTCTTGTTTTTTTTTCTAAAAATTAATTATTATCAGGTATGATAAATGATTAATTAGGTATAATTACTAAAAATATCCTGGATTTATACTATAAATTTTCGAATGAAAATTTCTTCGTAGAATTAACAGCCGTTTCCAGTTGTTGATGTGATTGGCATCACACGTAAAATGGGTTAGGCTATCATCATTTATTTGAAAAGACCAACAGCACTTTCTATAAAACAATAGGAACTTAAATATGCATTCATAAAAATACAGTCAATTATAAATATGATAATAGCTCTTCATTTAAAATTGCGTTTCTCTATGGTTTGTCTCGTAGAGACTTATCTATGTTTTACTGGTGGAAGGTTTCTCGAATGCGAGAGGCCGTCTGGGTGGGTACCACCGCTTTGCCAGTTATTCAACCGCCAAGCAGAAGTGCGCAAGCATTACTGTGTTCCGGTTTGAAGGACATTGTAGCCAGCGAAATTACTGGGCATTATGAGACTCAACAGCTAATTGTGTCAGGGCGACGAGCGCAGTGCAGCGCCGCGCAGGATTTTGCAAAACAAAGTTCTGGGTGGTGCTGTTATTGTTATGGGCTGGCGTATTGCTTACCATCAGGCAAACGACCAGCACGTCTCGTCATTCAGTTACAAAAAAAAATTATGTACATTTTAGTGTTTGAGAAACAGATGTTGCAGGGTCCACGCTTCTGTGGAAGATTGTATACATTATTTTAAATGGTGCATCATCTAGTCCAAGCCTTACAACCTTACGCATTAGTTTAGTGATCTCATTGTAACTCGGAGTGAGCTTATCTCGATCCCGATAAGGAGAGGGGTAAAGAGTGTCCTTTTGTGCACCTGTCAATCATTGATCGATTGAAATGGAGCGGTGCATCAATGTGACGAGCTTCCTTTACTCTTGTGTTTACTCTTTACTTTTGGTACCTTTTATTTCTATTTATAGGTGGCAAAACCTAAAAATAAGTACGTGAGAGTCGTCGTACATGTGAAGCTTATAGCCGATTACCATACCAATACGCCCAACGATCACATACATGGATTCTGGCCCTTATTTCCTGTATCTATCTAGGATTTCCTGTATCTACCACCGCTTTGCCAGTTATTCAGCCAGTTCCAAGCAGTAGTGCGCAAGCATTACTGTGTTCTGGTTTGGAGCGCATTGTAATCTAATTGTCTCAGGGTGACGAGCGCAGTGCAGCGCCGCGCAGGATTTTGCGAAACAAAGTTCTGGGTTGTGCTGTTATTGTTATGGGCTGACGTATTGCTTACCATCAGGCAAACGACCAGCTCGTGTCGTCATTCAGTTAAAAAAAAAACTAGGGAACCAGGAACGATGAGAACCATGGTGCCACAATACCCAGACACGGAACAAATGCTTGCGTGTGTTTTGTAACGTACGCGATTTTTTCTGAATGAAGGCTTATTATATTTTCAGTCTACAACACTCAGTGACACGACAAATACTATAAATTCAATTATTGTTTGACAAATGCTCGTAATCAATCGATTGTGGCCATCCATTGCTTTTATCTCATTTATTTCGTTTTAGAAGAACAATGGGTGTTTTATTACTTTTGTAACAGTTAATATATTTATGTGCATGTATTTGCGAGTTTGCAAGCTCAAAAGATTTATTAGGAAAATCACTTCTTTTCAACCGACTCCAAAAAAGTAGGTTCTCAATTCGAAGGTATGTTTTTTTTATGTTTGTTACGCGATTACTCCGCCAATTATGAATTGATTTTGATGATCCTTTTTTTGTTTGGTAGGTCATACTTCAGAGGTGGTCTCATATAAATTTTAACGAAATTGAATAAGCGCTTTTTTTGAAAAAAAAATCAAAAAATATAAGTTTAGTCTTGAAGGCGGTTCTTGTTTTTTTTAAATTAATTATTATTTGTAACGATTAGACCTACTGTTAGAATTTCTGCAACTTTTTATATTTTTTTAAGTATTTACGAGAATGTACTAAGTGTTCCCTTTCTAAAACATGACAATAATAATGTGCCTGATCTCCCCTGGGTCCGAGATCGATCTCTAGCGACCTAAACTTACATTAACACACACTAATTGTTTCTATGTAACTAAGTGGTGAAACGAATAGGTCGTTCACCTGATGGAAGGAACATGCCTGCCAATAACAATTGCAGTGCCACCCAGATCTTTGTTTTGCAAAATTTTGTGCCCCACTGCACCGCACTTGGCACCCTGAGACAATGGCTCTTAACTTTCTTAAAACAGCACTTCAAATTGGAATACAGAAGGACTTGACTAAACTAAAAAATTTCTAATATAGTACCTTTATAATATGACTCCTTACCAAAATCGCACTTGTTAGATGTGGACTAGCTTCGTCGGTATTTCGTTTGAACTACAACATGGAGTCCTTTAAAAGGGAGGCATCAGCGATGCCTCTGGTGCTGCAGATGTCTATAGGCGACGGTAACCGCTTACCATCAGGCGGGCAGTCTGCTTGTTTTCCGACATTTTAAGTTTAAAAAAAGAGTTGGTTATTCCCGACAGTAACAATTTATATTCTATGCTGGAAGTACTCAAGTCACGAGTGAACTGGCACTACATATTTTGGCAGCCGAGCTACGTCGTCGACCGAATCGTCACTTACCATCAGGTGAGATAGTGGTCAAACGGAAGCCCATCATCATCAGCCCATTACGTTCCCACTGCTGGGACACAGGCCTTCCCTCAATGAGAGAGTATGGGTCATAGTCCGCCACGCTGGCCCAGTGCGGGTTGGTGGATGTCACATGTCCTTGAATTTTTGAGATTAACTCTTGGACATGTCGATTTCCTCACAATGTTTTCCTTCACCGTTTTTAGAGCGAGTGTTATATCCGCACATAACTTGAGAAAGTCAGTGGTGTGCCAACGGGATTCGAACTCGGGTGCGTCGGATCGAAAGTCGCACGTTCTCCCACTGAGCCATACTCGCTTTTTTGAGCCACACTCGGTTTTTGAGACACACTCGCTTTTTTCAGCCCATCATCAATTAAAATATTTTATGATTATTCTGTTGATTAAATATTTTTATTATTTTAATATGATAGGTGACTATGCAATAAAATCATGTAAAACTCGAAAGCAATGGAACAGAAAGTAATTGTGATCATGAGACCCCACTTTAGACAGATATTAAATCACTTTGATTACAAACACTTTTACAACTTTGCAATTCATACAAAACTAATATTGGTGCTAATTAATCTAACCCCACAATAGCTACGAAGGGCCTTTCAGACCCGCCACTTCAATCATCTCTTAGGACCTTATTTCTATAAACTTAGGTGCGTGAATCGCTTGTCTCGCGAGTGTTTATAATGCATGTAGTTAATATTATCTGCAAACAAATAGTTAAATATTTTTATGCGATACGGCTCGTAAAAGTTGATTGAAGGGACGTTTAATAACTGTCGTTCAATAGAAGAAATTATGGGGACCTAAGCTTGTGATGGGTGTCTTTTACGACGCAGGTACAGAATCGAACTGAGTGATGTCTCATATGGGACAAAAGTTCAGGACGTGTGTAAACTGGAGATATTTATGAGACAGCAGTATCCATAGGCTTGCGATAAATTTTATTACAAGTGTTTTAGGTAGAATTTGTTGAATGAAAAAAGAGTAGCAAGAGTTTTTAGGTTATATCACTAACAGTAAGTACTTCTTATTCATTATTGTGTATTCGGAGATTTATCTTCATCGGACTTCGTCTTTTTTGGGTCAAACAGCTGACAAAACTGTTGTTGTAAAGTTCATATCACACGTCAGAATCGATCACCCGACTGGTCAGTCCCATCAATCCGAATCTATTTAAATTTAAATAATTTCACATTACACGTCACGCTCGCGTCATAACTATGAAAATACACGTCACAACGATTTAACGTGCAACTGTTTCAAATGTTCTCCCCATCACAATCGATACAGTAAACTATTGTTGGACAACGGGGAAGCGCAAGCATGGGAATTTCAATCGCGCAAGACACTGGTCAACAATGAAACAACCCTTCAAGAATTATTAACTGGTTTCACATAATACGTATTTAAAATACATGTGTCCACGTACGTGAACGCATTATTGATATTATATGATAGTTTATTTTAGATGGTATTGTATTGTGACTTCTTAGAAAACATTTCGGTGTATTGTACCTTTGTCGGCCTTCGGAGGGTTAGGTCCATTTTCGGACGGAGTTGACTCTTTGTGCCTGCTCGTCGCCGTTCGGACAAAACAAATTGCTAGGGATTTTGGTCTGAGTCGTTAGTTCGGGTCATCGGGCCCGATGCGATTTGGGGCAACTTTTGACGGGCATATGTCAGGTATTATTATTTTCGTTCGTTGATTGACGACCGGTGACGGCGATGTTAAAAAGTCGTGAAAGAATCGGTGACGTTTGGGAGAGACCGAAAATAGGTGCAACAAACTAAATATAACTTAGACAAAATTGATCTACCGAAATATCAGAGCTCAGTTCAACTTTTTTATTTTCATGTTTTTTGATTTTGTTCCCTGCGTACGTCAATATTTTGAAATTCCGAAAAAAGAAGCACAAGTTATTTTTATAAACTGCTACTGCTACTCGCCACTATACATAGGTAGTTCAGGCGTCTAAGTATTTATGTACGTTGAAGCCTCGATCGATGTCTTTCATATTGTATCTGGTGTAAGGTGAATACTACGATTCTCATTAACCCTTGCTTCTTTTTTGGACCAGACAAAAATATAGAAAATCCAGGTGATAAATAGAAAAAGCCAAAGTAAAGTAAACTTGAGGTTAAAAAATCCAACAAATCTTAAAGTTTTGATGCCAAGTGTGGCTAGGATTTTTCCCTACTTTTATCAAGACATTGCCGTTGCCTAATCCAACTGGTTCAACATTATTAATTAGGGCATCACTTGTACCACAATACTGTCAATTCCATTGCATTGTGACAATGTTTTACTATAAAGCCCGTGTAAACTGTCTTTTGTGAGGATTTCAATGAACCGTCACATCTGTTGCGGCTTTGTGTTTATAATCTTTGATCATTTATCGTAGGACAATGAAACAGTTCGATCGGTATGCTTGGCATTCTAACGTGAGAGTGAACTACTTAGCATAGGTCTTTGCATCTTGCTCTTTGAATAGTGATTGTGACACGCTATGCGGAAGACCGTTGGCTGACTAAATAAACATTTAGGTAGAGATAAATAATTACCTACTACTAAAATAATTAGTACTTTATTAGTACTTTATGTATGAATTGAAACACGTAATTTTTTTTGTTTATTATGTAATTGAATGATGAGAAGAGTAGATACGTCGTTTCCTGATGGTGATTACCATCAGGCGCACTGCCTACTGAACGACCTTCAGGCAATACGTATGCCCATAACAGATGCAGCACCACCCAGAACTTACTTACGTATAGAACATTTGGTGTAACATTGGTATCACCATAAAGCACTGTATTGTTGTATTAACTCTTTCATTATAAATCATAAATAAAAGATAAAGGTTAAGAGACTATTAGTTAGGAAAATAAAACGGGTGGTATTATCGCTTGAAGCGATTTCTGCCAAACAAAGTGAGAGGATTTATTGTTAATTGTTAATTGTTAACCTACGTATAATAATTATAATTTAAAAGAATAACATCTTTTCATTCCTTTCTTCTATTCAGACCGCCCGAAAGCCTCCGACATGACCTAAGGACTTTTTTTATGTAACTGAATGACGAGACGAGCTGGTCGTTTGCCTGATGGTAAGCAATACGCAAGCCCATAACAATAACAGCACCACCCAGAACTTTGTTTTGCAAAATCCTGCGCGGCGCTGCACTGCGCTCGTCACCTTGAGACAATTAGCTGTTGAGTCTCATAATGCCCAGTAATTTCGCTGGCTACAATGCCTTTCAAGCCGGAACACAGTAATGCTCGCGCACTACTGCTTGGCGGCTGAATAACTGGCAAAGCAGTGGTACCCACCCAGAAGGCCTCTCGCATACGTGAAACCTACCACCAGTCAAACGACTGTTGTTCTATAGAGTTTCCTTGGCCGACGGCTTGACGTGCCCTCCCTCCAAAGCACGGTTTGGAATCAGTCAGCTGGTTTATTAAGTACTATATACCTTATTTTCTTATTTTATCAACGCATACGGATTACCAATCAGTGTCGAGTTCAGCAAAGATTTTATTCCGAAATTGGTCGTGCAAACGATTAACGACAATATGTAATGCGTAGTTTCAACACGTATTCTTTGACACTACATTTTTGGCTGCACAACAGCGCTATAGAGTCTACAAACAGTACAATAGATCATCAATACCTACTTATCTCAATTTCTCAACGCTAATGTGGTTGCCAAATAAGCCCACGTTGTCTTGACGTATTGACGTTCCGATGACATCTATCAGCTTGTATTCAGACAATATTCGTGGGAAAACATGCGCAGGCGCATATCTATATAGTCACACGCATACTTTTAGTACATGTGTATAATTATATATGTGGCACTGTTTGAAGCGAAATTACTAAGCATTATGAGATTAAAACCTTTGACTGAGACCGAGATAAGTCTCGCAAACGCTGAAGTACGCCAAATACCGCGTCCGTGTATTTGTCGACGGGATGTAAAAAACCTATATAATGCGTACTTTACTGAAAAAGTCGTATATAACTTTACGGAGTTTGTTTAAAGAGTTGGATGGATATATATATATATATATATATATATATACACATATATGTATATGTATATATAAGGAGTATAATATACCCTTTTATTAAAGTTACATACCCTTTTCTATTTTACTTTAAAACAACTCTCCGAACGAGCTCAAATTACGACTTCTCAGTAGACAATAGCTAACAAAGCTACCAATATTACACACAAAAACGGTCCAATTCCATATTTACTCTGTGATTATCACTCGTGAGCCATTAGGGTCAAAGCCACTAGGCCTGGCATGGCCACGAAAGGGTCTGTAAGTATCTCTGAATTTTAGTACGTACCACATGTAAAATTTGCACATTTCGTTACATCCCTATCAAGCTAGAATATTGATCCAGCATCAAACTCATGCGGACTGCTAGGGAGTGGAATGCTTTACCGCCTTATTACAGCTTCTTTGTTCCCAAACAGCTACAACTTGTGTCTTTTTAAGTCTAGAGTGAATAGGCATTTCATGTGCAAGTGTGCTCCATCTTAGGCCGCATCTTCGCTTTCCATCAAGCGAGATGTCGTCAAAAGGATGCCCATTTTCTGATATCAAAGTCGAGATGTTGTCCATGTTTAACTAAGTACTTATTTAGATAGTATATACTGACAAAAATTTTAAATTTTTGTTAATGAAATATTATTTTATGTGCATTTACTGTAAGTAAAATGACGTCACAGCGAGTTACTTATAAGAGATTACTATGGTCAGTACTTATTATAGGACCACACAAACGTTCAAGCAACGTAGAATAATTAGAGAAAGCAATTAGAGAAGGAAAGGTCCACAGAAAATCTCAATAGCGCAATACTCACTTCCTTGATACATGACGAAATAAAAGGTAAACTACACATAGGAATTAAAGGTTGGTGGTGTCTCACCCTCATTCCATACACCGCCCGGTCTTGTTTCTCGATAATTGGTAGATAAAGAGTAGAATTAGATCGAACGGAGGTTTAGCGCTTGTTAGCCGAGTGTTAGAATTTCTTGTTTGTTTGTCAGATGCTTTAGGTATGGTGGGTTTGGATTCGAAAGTGGACGACGGAAAGAGGTATAATTTTCGGTATTCTAATGTCATGTTAATTAATCGCAAGAAAAAGGGAATCAAATTTAATGGGAACAGTATCGAGAGAATGATCGAGTAAACTCAATCAAATAATTACGAATAACAACTTAACTATTTTTATTAAGGGCACGCGGCGTTTCTGCTTCCTAATCACATCACTTTTCAGGGCCACTAAAACCACTAGAACTAAATGTAGCTTGAACTCTACGAATTTCAGTATGTGCAACCATAAATAACTCATCAAGCCATGCAAACATGCATTTACATATTATTTACAAGGTGGTAGGTCTCTCGCATGCGAGAGGCCGTCTAGGTTGATACCATTTGGGGTTGGCTTTGCCAGTTATTTTGCCTTTAAGAAGTAGTGCGCCAGTATTTCTTTGTTCCAGTTTGAAGGGTTTTGTAGTCAGCATTGTCTCAGGGAGACGAGCGCAGTGTAGAGCCGCGGAGGATTTTGAATAATAAAGTTTTGGGTGATAACTGCAACTGTTATGTGCAGACGTGTTCCTTACCATCAGACCTCTGCTCGTCTCGTCACTCAATGATATAAAAAGAATACATATTTATAGATAAAAGTATTTTATAGGGTCGCAAAGTCCTACTTCTAACAAATCCTGTCTCCCAATAAGGAAACTCAAGACAACCAATCGCGCGGACTCAAGCTAAGGCTAAAAGTGTTAATTTGGTCAAATAATGATCATAGTCCCACTTAGTGGGCCCGTGACGCTTCCCAGAAGGACACAGTGGGCAGTGGGCAGTTTGTGAAAATATAGGACTTCTGTAGTACGCGGCAGGCAGGGACAGTGAAAGGAATGGAGGTGCTGTGTGATAATCTATCACTTCATTCATTATTTTATTTCAGTAGTAGTTAAGAAATAGCTTTAAGAAAATGCTCATTAGGTACTTGCTTATTTAGAAAAAGTGTGTGTATTTTTGTTGGGTAATTGATTAATTTCTAATTTTAAATAACAAAGTTAGTAATTTTAGTTCTCAAAAACAACATGTTTTTGCAAAACTCTGTACCTATGCGAATTTCTACTTAAAAATGTTGTATGATTTTATAGTAAGAAAAAGAAAACATACCTAACCGTCGTCGTAAAATTATAATGTCATGAATTTTTTTATATACATAGCTTCGAAAACAATAAGAAATAAAAAGGTATCAATAACATTTATGAGGAGGTGACTGATAGCTTATAGTCACACTATTCATGTTGTGTTGTGTCTAACTCTTCCACTGTTTTTCGACCCGTCCTTATCGAAGATGTCATGATTAGATTCTCCAATCAAATATTTTTATTAGTGTTACTACTAGTAACACTAGTAACTTACTAGTAACCATAAAGGCTTTTTCTATTGTATTACATACTCCGTCAGGCTGCCAATTGAATATCCTGAAACAGACCAAGTGATAATAAGTATTATTATTATAAACACGTTTTTATTAAGTCACTTTCTTGTTTGTCTGTCTGTCGTTCTGGGTGGAACCTTGCGAGTCAAATTTTGAGCACTTTCCGATTGGCTATCCGGCTGAAACTTTCAGGGTAGCTCACAACTCGATGACAATGCATTCTAAGTCCATTTATTAGCATGCAATGCCGACCTAACCTCAAAAGGTGCATAAAGACGTATAGTTTCTAGATTATTTTTTATATCTGTCACTTTCTTGTTTGTAACCAAAGATAAAAACTTCATGTGGTACATCGTGAGTCATAGATAATATTTGTAAAAAAGCATCTCCATACCTCTTGTATCCACTGTGCGATGCTTCTGGTATAGTCCATTACTTAAACAAACCAGCGTGTGTGTGCAGCCACCACTTTACACTGCGCTGTTCAAACTTATTCTGTCGCCGTCACCGTGTGCTGAAAGGAACGAGAAAATTGTCTTTATCTCCTTTGTCGGATTATTAGGGCTTTTGAAGGAAATAGAGGAAATGACGTCACGTCTATACAATACGATGGAACTCTTGGTATTTACCTTAAAACTAGCATCAGAATAACTTTTGGAAAGCTTTAGTTCATAGATACCCAGATAGCACGTAAGCTTGTTGCAAGTTTGTTTTACCTTTGATATTGATTTGATACATCAAGTCTGTAGTGGAGATGGAATTTAAGATTACTGCAAGTTTGTTTTTCATTTATATTGATTTGATACGTCAAGTTTGTCGCGGCAATGAAATATAAGTTTACTGCAAGTTTGTTTTCTTTTGATAATAATTTGATATCAATCAAGTTTGTTGCGTGGTAAATAGAAAGTTTGGCTTAAACTTGCAGCAACTTTGCACACTTGCCATGGCAAACTTGGTGCAAGTCTAAAACAAGTTTATATTGCTATCTGGGTAGTATCATAGGATAATTGACAAAATTACTTGAATTGGTTTACAACCCATGTATTCTTTATGGGCAAGGTCAAATGACAGATTGATAGAACAG
This sequence comes from Petrophora chlorosata, assembly GCA_951640565.1. Lineage (NCBI taxonomy): Eukaryota > Metazoa > Arthropoda > Insecta > Lepidoptera > Geometridae > Petrophora > Petrophora chlorosata. Next base: position 18,571,658 of record OX621191.1, on the reverse strand, counting down.
AGGACTTACATGGTTGTAATTTTTGGAGACCACTTCACGTTTCAAGGCAAGACAATTATTCCTTTACGATGCGCAATTTCTGCTCCAAATTAAACCGTTTCTAAATTAGATATTTGGTCGTATGTTCATTTGTAAATGGAATTCAATAGGTTCATTTCTCCAGAGGTTAGCACAGCAGGGGTACTACTATAAGTCTTGTCGAACGCCACTCGACAATAGAGATATTTACGAATGCATCACGTGATAGCTCCCGGGCTATATTTGCATGGCACAATGTATTGGAAGTGAACACGCGACGACAATTCTAGAAGCTTCCATATATCTACAGACTAGAATATAAATTTAGGCTTGGCCTTGGCTATTTCTCTATGACATCCTAATACTTCTGATAATAATTCTTCTTACTACTAATTGACTAATAGCTTACACTAACTGCCTACTTTGTTCTGATATTGTAGGTAAATGCAAAAGTTTGTGAGGAAATGAAAACGAAAAAATGAAATAACTCTTTTATGAAACACACTCAGATAATTAAAAACTAACAATAAGAGCTCATTAGTAGTGTAACAATTGGCGGTCTTATCGCTAAAAGCGATCTCATCCAGACAACCGATAGATACGGTGGTGGAGTCATTGTAATAATTGACGTTTATAAGTGCGTCTGTGATGCCAAAATTGAATAAAGAACTTTTTTTGAACATTGAACCGTGCAGAGGTAATCTATCTACGAATGGAGATTATGAGTGCGATTATATGAAAATATATAAGGAATTAATATGGCAATTCAATAGAAACAGGTTTGTAATGACTCAGGACCTTCGCATTACTATTCTAAGCTTAGACATTCATTTCATATTCAAAGTGCAAAAGTTAATTTATAGGCACCTAGCATTTACAAATCTGGCAAAATAATTATTTTGTGTAACACAAAACATTATAACAAAGACTAACTTAACTTCTAGCGATTGTTGTAACCAAAGCACAACTCATTCTGTAATTAACTATCGAAACCACTAAAATACATTTGTGCGTCAACAATAGTCGAACAAAACGCATTCCGTGCCTTGTCACAATAAATCCAGCGAAAAATACTAACTTTTGCCTCTATATCTGTTTCTACATCAACTGTAGAACATCTCAACATACGTATATAGCTCACGCTAAATTTGGTTCTGTTCCTTTTGGAGTAAGGTTGCAAATGGTAGGGGTTTAAACTGCCAAAATGATTCAAGTGATAGCCAAAGTTTTAATAAATGCGTAATTAATCAATATAATGCGATAACAAGCAGTCTTAAAGTAGGTTTCCGGTTCTGCGGTTATTTTTCGATGTTAATGGAGATATTAAACGATATTTTGTTAAACACCACTTGGGCCACTTGGCACTTTTTGGGGGAAACTTTTCTGATGGGATATAGAATCGATAAGCTCAAACATTTTTCAGCATGATTTTTTTTTAAATGGGTGGATGGTCCCAACATTTTGCCACATCCTATATATTAACTTTATTTGATGAGTGTATATTCTGCTTTTATAAGCATACTGCACTGTTGCCTGGAACAATAGGTACGCTCCAGCCAAATAACTCTAGCTGAAGTAGTCAACTGGCACATACGAACCATAAAACTGTAGAAAACCAACAAATTGTAATAAAAAGTAAAAAAAATGCCCCTCAGTTTCTTGCCTTATCTTCTGGGCAGTGGTTCTTTTGCTGATACGGCGGTAGAGTCATTGTAATAAATTGACGTTCATAGTGCGTCTGTGATGATCCTAAACGCTGAATCAAACGATTTTGAATTATGAATTTTGGATTTTGACTTTCATGAAATTTAGGTGAAACAACCCATGTTGTAAGAAAACCTGCGAATTCGTGGACATCAAAGAATTATACAGGAATGCAACAGTGGCAATATTTTTTTGGAAGTTCATAAACATGTTGTAAGTGACAATATGCTGAAGAACGCCGAGATTATTAAAGAGCTGCAAATGCAAAACCATTATAGGTGCCCTATGACTCAGTAGTACTCAGTACCAAATCAGGATAATATTCCCACAAAAAATATTTAAGAGCTGCTCTCAAAACCTCACTCGCAGCTTAAAAACAATACAAATTCCTAAATTATCACCACAACAGAAACACGAGCCATCCCACATCGGAATCACTAAATCACACAAAGGCCATCAAAAGCCATCTTTGTTTTCCCAAACGATGGAAGATCTCATAACGTTGCGGTTCTGAACATCCTTTCGAAAGCATCTTTTTGCACAACCCTACACCGCTAAATAATAAAACTTTACACAAAAATAGCCCTTATCATCTGGCTTTAAAATCGTCCGAGCTTTTTGCCTGCAGCAGAATGATGTCGGTAGAGATATATCGAAGTCAGACAAATGAAGCTATACGTCACACGCGTCAATCTCAGAGGAATCGGTTAACCTTCGTTCAGGCTTTGGACTTTTACGAGACGATATTTCAATATCCTTACGAGGGATGTCCGACGTCGGTTGTGCGGTTGGAGATATTGCGTCGATTTTAAAAGGTTGCTATACAACTTATGTGGGACTGGTGTCTTCATAAGATCTCTGTAATTAATTTGGAGACTGCAGTGGATTTTAAGCCATCGGACTTTCGATCGTTATAGATGCGAGTTGTTCCAAATATGACTGATAGCGGTGCGAGGTCATGAGAAGGTTGTTTAGACTGATGTCAGTTCGATGATGTCAGATCAAATCAGATCGGCATACGGGAACAGCCTCTTTCACAAACTTATTACCGTTTTGGAGTTATGGACCGCAAGATCTTGAACAGCTGTTAGGATGAAGCGTTGCTATGAGAACCTTAGATACCAAAGTAGGTACTGTAGGTAAATCTTTTAAGCTGTACCAAAAAGGAGCATAAGATATAGAAAATTAGACAATATCCACAATCAAAACAAACGCTTTTCAACCCGAGTCACACACTCAAACAATTTACGACCCAGTGTCCGGTTTATTTCGAAGGGTTTGTCACATTGTCTCAGAAAGGTGCGAAGAAATAGTACTTCAATAAGGGACCTGTCAAAGGCAGGTCCTGTGGTTCCAATGGGCACTAAATCAGAACACTAATCCGTGACAGGCTCAGACCTGCCTTTGTGTCCAGTGCTGAGTTAAAACAAAACTGAAGCCTACTTCACCAAGGAAACAAGTGCTGTGGAATATCAGATAAGAAAGATCATTTAAGGCTCAGTGGGACAAGGCTATTGATGAACACGGTCAAAAATGGTAAAATCGTTGTCTCCTTGTTTGAATGATATCCTGGACCTATGCCGAATGTCAAAACATACATATACAAGTTTCAATCCATGTTCATTGAGACCCTTGTGTATAATAGATTATCTTTTTTTTTTAAACGCCTAACGATCACATACATAGGTCCTGACCCCTAACTAGGATTCCTTGTATCTAGGAAACCAGGAACTATGAGGACCATGGCCCCACAACACCCAGACACGAAACAAATGCTTGCGCCTTTTTTTTTCTGTGCGCATTAGTCCCGTCGCGGGAATCGAACCCGCAACGTCAGTGGTGTATGAGATTCGAGCCAACCTGCCCAACCACTACACTACAGAGGCTGTCGAGGGATTGTAGTAGATTAGACTTGTTTGAGCTGAATGCTAATGAAAGAAACTATAAACCAAGATCTCTTACTTAAGTATCAGGTAAGCACCGTAAGTAAGCGTTATTTATTATATTATTAAAGTCAAGGACATGTGACATTCACCAACCCGCACTGGGCCAGCGTGGTGGATTATGGCCCATTCTCTCTCTATGAGAAAAGGCCCGAGTCCACGCAGTGGGAACGTGATGGGCTGATGATTGCATTCAATGTTGGATATTATGACACGGATAACAATGAAATGTGTGATTTTGCCGAAGTGTTCTTTAGTAGCTCGTGGTAGGTCTCTCGTATGCGGGAGGCCGTCTGGGTGGGTACCACAGCTTTGCCACTTATCCTTCCGCCAAGCAGTAGTGCACAAGCATTACTGTGTTCCGGCTTGAAGGGCATTGTCGCCAGTGAAATTACTAAGCATATGAGATTTCATATCTGATGTCTCGGGGTGATGAGCGCAATGCAGTGCTACGCAGAGCTTTTATGGTATTAAAAGCTCTGGGTCGCACTTTAACTGTTATTAGCAGGAGCTTACCATCAGGTGAACGACTCTCTAGTCACAACACTCAGTTCCATAAAAAAAGCTACATTCTCTTTCCACAAGCTAATCCAGTCTACAATATTGTAGAACCAGCCTCAGACATCCTACCGAGAAAGAGTCGTATACAAAAGCCCATATTATTGCTGTGCGGCCGCGGACAACGGCGTATAAATACGGCTAAACGCAGGCCGTATTGTCGTCTCGCCATAAAACGTCATAAATACCTTTAAATGGCAATAAATAGCACAAACAGCAGTAAATAGCGCAAATAGCAGTAAATAGCACAAGGGCGCGACTGAGATACTGATCGTTAATTTGTCCGATGTTAAAAGTTAGCTGCGCTCCGTGGTTTCTGTTTCCCGGTTTCCTGGCTTTTTATCCAGGTTTCCTGTGATAAAAAAGCCTGTGTGTTAATCCAGGGTATGAGCTAACTCAATTCCGAATTTTACTCAAATCCGTTGAGTCGTTACAGCGTGAAGAAGTAACAAACACACTTACACACAAACAGCACAACTGAGCAGATTTTGATGAAATGTTACTACTAATACGTACTGTACGTAGGACTTTTCATCCCGGACAAACGAATTGGGTCCTTAATGAACAATATAAAATGAGATCTACGCGGACGGAGTCGTGGGTTTCGGCTAGTTTTAGGGTTCCGTACTCAAAGGGTAAAACGGGACCCTATTACTAAGACTCCGCCGTCCGTCTGTCTGTCTGTCCGTCTGTCACCCGGCTGTATCTCATGAACCGTGATAGTTAGACAGGTGAAACTTTCACATATGATGTAATTTTGTTGCCGCTATAACAACTAATAAAAAACAGAATAAAATAAATATTTAAGGTGGCTCCCATACAAAAACATGTTTTTTTTGCCGTTTATATAGTCAATGGTACGTAACCCTTCGTGCGCGAGTCCAACTCGCACTTGCCTTGACATTTTTATTTATAATTTGGGATGAGAAAATCAACCAAGGGCACCAAGTCTTTCAGTAGGTATTCTAGCGTTTCGTTCTTTATACAATGAAACTAGTTTTGTCAAGACGAATGATCTATCATTAATTTCCTTTTCTATGTGTTGTTGGAAATAGCATGAAATGTATCAAGTAAACAGAGCACGGTGTAAACTTTATACATACCAATGATGTATTATAAAGATGTGACACCGACGAGTCCTACGTGTCATTCAAAGACTGAGTAGCTTAGTTCTGCTTCTTGAATTGAATTTGATAATATTAAAATAAAAAAGATATTGTAAGTCTTATCTTATGATAAAACTTTTTTTTTTATGTGACTGAATGACGAGACGAACTGGACGTTCGCCTAATGGTAAGCAATACGCCAGCCCATAACAATAACAGCACCGCCCAGAACCTGCGATATTTCTTTTTTTAAATAAATGACTAGGTACGATCGGGAAATGTAGCTATTTTTATTACCACGTTTTCATTAAGTCACTTTCTTGTTTGTCTGTCTGTCTGTCTGTCGTTCCGGGTGGAATCTTGCAACTCAAATTTCGAGCATTTCCGGATTCATCCAGCTGAAACTTTCAGGTTAACGATGACAATGCATTCCAAATCCATTAAGTCGCATACAACGTAGTTTTTAGATTATTTTTTATTCAACGTTAGTTTTCCTTGTTGCCATAAAGTGCTACGGTTGCCTGAGGATTTGTTTGCAAATCAAACTTTGTTAGAAGAACGCATCTTCCTTTTATAGTTTATCAGTGAGATACACTCCATAGCAACTCGGGTATAGAAGATTTGTAACACATTCTAGACTCTATAACTATTCTAAACCCTAGATTAATAGACTCGCGAAGAGTACAACCGCAGCGAATCGAGCTATTCGCGCGACCCAATCGCCAAACAAACGTCTAACCACAGATCATTTGTCCGAGTTGCTTGGATCAGAAAGCGTATAACCTGATACTGGGCGTAGCTAAGAACTTCTTTCAGGGGATGGACGTCAGAAAAAACGAAGATCTTGGTAGTGTGAACCGCAAGTAAAAAGCGGGGAATAACGTCTAATAGAAAGCTGAACATGTTTTAGATTAATACAGTCGTGAGATGTGAACAGGTGATTTATAATGGCAGACGACGCTACTTAGTTCGTCCGGATCTCAGCATTTTTTGAGTGCCGAAATTTTGAGATCCCGAGATAAATTATTAAGTTCGATATATCTTAAACATTACGTTCTTAGAACAGGTATCCCGGGATTTACTAAAGTAGTATAAGAGAAAAGCCAGGGACCGTAAACAACAAGATGAAGATCTGTTGGTATAAGCTAGCAAAAAATAATGTAGATATGTCATTTAAAAGAAATTAAATTAAGAAAAAAATAAATGAAATTAATTAATTAATTTAAGTTTTTAAATGTATAAAGTTTAAAAACGTAAAATAAATGAACAAAAAAAAAATTAAAAGCAAATCAAAGCGGCCCAAATTAAATTATGTCCGCGGGTCAGTTTCCCCTGAAGGTTAGTGGTATGGAATAATTTTAAATGGCAGACCAATTTCCTCCACAAGAATATGTAAAGTTCCATGTTGCGGAGAGCGCGCGAGCGTGGAGACTAGAACCCCTACAACTTCTCCTGGATACGTCCACTACCCCGATAACTTTCATTATTTATCATCCATTGTTTGGAAACATAAACATTCTGGTTTACGAGCGAGCGCTATGAGAGCTTCGCAACTTAGTGGCCTTTAGAGCACTTTTCAGAATTAAGCCCTTTATGGTTTTAAAGCCTTAAACGTCGGCGCACGAGCGTTAAACAATTTGAGTGAATCACTTGAATATCTCTTTTGTATGCGTTTAGTTATTGATTCATTAGCGGGCTCTGTGCAACTTTTTTGTTCGAGTAAAAGCGAATTACCACAGTCATTAACTCGTTCATCACGAAATGTTTTTAGGACTAAGGCGTGCAACTTGAACGTTTTGCACGTGCATAATAAATAATGTTTATTTAAATGACATCCTGAAGCTCGTCGGAGGGAAATGGATGATGCGTGCACAAAGATGGCCTCTCGTACTGAGTATAGAGCCAGCAGCTGTGTGCGGAGTTAATTACATAAATAAATAATTTTATTTTCCAGTTGTTTTCAAGGACTTAGTTATACAATATTTTGCAATGAAATCAGAGCACCACATACAAAGTTGTGGGATGAAAAGCTAGTACTAACATTTATATTTCTTCAAAAGTCATATGTCAAAAGTAAAAAAATATTTATTAAATGAGTACAAAATTGCACTTTTAAAAACACATATTGCAAATTAAATTATCAGTTCTTTGAAAAACAAATAGGTAAGATTTGATTGTCTACCCATTTCTTTCCCATACCTACTCAAATTAAAATCCGGGCCCTGAAATACGAAAACTCTACCAGTGCTTTAGAAATACACCCGCTGGAGAAGACATAACCAAGAAAATCTAGGGATGACTCCTTTTTAATTCTTGTTTAAATGTCTAAAAAATAATGATACTTTACTGATCAATTGTCAATTCCAACAACGCGTCTGTCCGGCACATTACCAAAAAGCTGTCAGTTTTTAAAAACTCAACGCTGAATAGCTGTTAATTTCGAAAGCCTAATCACAAAAGGCTTCCACTGAAAACTCTCATAGATAGCCTTTGAAATATCAATACCTATTCTCATTTTAATAAACATGTCGCCGAAAGACATGTCAAATAAGTCTTAACTGAAGGAAATGTCGTGATTTCCTTTTTGGAGCAAGCTCGAAGCTACAAAAGCATAATGCTCATTGTAATCACCAGTTTATTAGGAATCAACAGTGTAATACTGGGAAGATTATGTGCAGTGCTAGCGATGATATGCTTTAGGTACTCTACTGTCATACTACATAAATATCGTGTCCATACAGCCGCTAACGAAGGCTTTTCTATTTTTTTTTAGTTTTTTTTAAATGTGTGATGAGACGGGCAAGTCGTTCGCCTGATGGTAAGCGCCACGCCTGTCCATAACAATTGCTGTGCCTTCCAGAACTTTTAATACCATAAAAAGCACTGCACTGCGCTCATCACCCCGAGACATTAGATATGAAGTCTCATATACCTACCCAGTAATTTCGCTGGCTACAATGCCCTTCAAACTGGAATATGCTTGCGAACTACTGCTTTGCGACAGAATAACTGGCAAAGCTGTGGTACCTACCCAGATGGCCTCCCGCATACAATAGACCTACCACAAGTAAAATCATATTTTAAAATGATGTTTGAGTACATGACAAATTTTTAGATCGATCTGGAAAATACCTACACAGAATGTCGCTCTCTTTTTATCCGACTTCAAAAAAGGAGCAGGTTCTTTGTTCGATTGTATTTTTATTTTATTTTTTATTTTTAATGTTTGTAACCTTAGAACTCCGTCATTTATGAACCGATTTGGAAAATTCTTTTTGCGTTGGGTTCAGTATAGCTACGAAGTGGTCCCATATAAATTTAATTGATATTTGACCTTGGACTTCGAAGATACATTAAAGACGCTTTTTGTTTTTTTCTAAAAAATAATTATTTCCTTTTTTTAATCAGATCACTTAAGCTTACATATCAGTAACTTTCTACAGTCATGTTTAAATTCAAATTATTTTAATCAATAACCGAAATATTCGACTTTAATATTAATTTTCTTCTCTGAAGGTGTATGGCTAACCCTGGTGTCGGAGTTCTTAGACCACCCGAAGATCTCCGACGTGGTCCAACGACTTTAATATTAATGTAAGAGCGTAAGAGCGAGTGTGGCTCAGCGGGAACTCGTGCGCCTTTCGATCCGACGCACCTGGGTTCGAATCCCGACTCGGGCCTGCACCAATGACTTATAGTTAAGTGCAGATTTTGCACGCTCGCTCTAAAACGGTGAAGGACAGAACATCGTGATGAAACCCGCTTACGCGCTTTGGAGTGGTAGTCTCTGGCCGTCTCTGGCCGCGACCTAGTCGTGTTTCGGGATGATGTTCGGTGAACCATCGGGGAGACAGGTCTGAGCAGCCGCTCAACTGCCGCCTATCTCTAGATCTATGTGCTCCATCTTAGGCCACATCATCGGTTCATATCAGGCGAGATAGTAGACAAACATAGATCTACAAAGTGTAAAAAAAATAAAATATGTGTTGATCTGCTTAGCTTAGCTTAGCTCGCGGTGGACAGCCAACATCATACGAGATATAACTTTCTTAACGACGGCAAGCCGCAACGTCCACACTAAGATGTGTCACACAATACGTGTTAAACTGCTATTCTACACGACGTTGTCGGTAAATACAGCGCTTCCTGTCAAAAATACAAATAAATAACAAACGTGTGTATTCGGTTGAAAACGTTCACAATTTCCCTTTTAACTTGTGTAGTACATTATCCTACGTTCTGTAGTCTGTGGGTGATTGTTGTATTTTGTGTTGGGCTTGGAAGTGCTTCTTGTGTTGTTATATATTATTTATTTATATAATATAATGTGTACCTAGTATATGTATGTTTATGTAGGCATTCAGAATGTTGCTACTGTTTTGTATCTATTATTTTAGTATTGTAGTTTATTTTATACGTTATTTTTATATAATTATTGTAGACCTTACATCATTGTCTTTAACATTTTGATAATTTCTCTCTATCCAAAGGTTGCCTGGAAGAGATCGCTTTTAGCGATAAGGCCGCCCATTGTAACACTTTCTTTAATTGTTTTTATCTAATCCGACAGAGAACCAAAGTAACCGACATAGCCCATAAAATTAGCAAGTTGAAGTGGCAATAGGCTAATCACATCTCTCGAAGGACGGACAACCGTTGGAGTAGACGTGTCCTCGAGTGGAGACCGCGAATCGGCAAGCGTAGTGTAGGACGCCCTCCGGCCAGGTGGAGCGACGATCTGCGAAAGGCGGCCGCAAGAAGCTGGATGAGAAGAGCCGAAGACCGGGCTCAATGACGTTCATTGGGAGAGGCCTATGTCCAGCAGGGAACGACTACAGGCTGATGATGATGGTGATCTAATCTCCTAGCGTTTATCTATATATCAATAATAAAAAAATTGAAATGTATACCTACTGTGTAGGTACGTACAATGACAATTCTATTCATACATACTTAACTAGGTATGTTTGTGTGAACATCGTGAATTGGAAAGGTCATGTAGAAACAAAAGGAGAACCTAATACGACTGTGACGATAAAATTGGCAAGAGATTTAGATACAGATAGAGGGATTGTGAGAGGTCTTATGCCCTGGTAGTGGGCGGATGCATGATGAGTGTAATGATGGACGATTGATTAAAATAATAATAAATAAATAACACACACACACACACATCTCTAAACTAAATGCTCTAAGAGGCCTCTACGTGTTGGACTCATGTCCCCGCGCAAGTTTTCCAAAGAACCGGGTGTATAACCCGTGAGAATGAGTGATATAATGAATAATAACTTTGTTTACCAAAATAAAATACACATGAAAACAATCGTCAATATAATAAGCAGGTGGAACAATATAAAACAGGATCGTATTTAACTGTACCTAAATTTATTCCCGTTTTTCCGCCAAATAGGTATACTGATTGTGCGCCAAAATATGTTCATTAAAATTTTTCATAATGAACACCTATTTTATGAATATTACATCATACAACCCCCGCCGCACCCTACCTAGGGGGCTGCCGCTTATACCGTTGGGCCGGCCCAAGGGCCACCTATACGTTTGAGTGCTAAAAACATCCCAAATTTGGTGCACAATCAGTATTTTTGGTGAACGGTTAAAAATTATCCTTATAAAATATAAACTCATGTGTAAGTTGTGTTTAAGAATTATGAGGTATGTGAGGTAATATTGCCAAGTATTAATGAATGCTGTATGCAACTGTACCAATTATATATTTTTGATGTAATTTTATCACCGGTCCTTTAGAACGGTCGATTTTTGTTTATGTTCGAATGGCCCGCGGTCCATTAAATTTAGCCCTTTCAGACTAAGTACCCCTGCTGTTCCCGAAACTAGACTTGTAAAGCCTGTATCTGCGCAACAGCAAACATATTATTATTTTGTTTTAAGTAAATGATAAATGTGTGTATTCGGAATGGCTAAATTAGTTTGTTACAATTTACAAAAGCACAACATGTACAACGTTACAAATTATATTGTACCTACAGTTTATGTTATAACAATACCTATTTAGTCAAATACATATTAAAAATGGCATTTGTACGAGTTTATCAGATTAATCAAAATCAATGGACCCAAAACGTCGATAACAATTACGCTCATTCTTGTTATTCTAACACTCCCCACATTAAAGTAAAGAACAAAACGCAACAAATAATACATTTATTTGCCGGCTTATCAAAACGTTTCGGCCACGAGGGTGTTATCCATACTCACCAATTTATTTTGACCGAGCTATCTTCTTTAAGTATAGGTCTAGAGAGGTCTCATAACGCTGGACTTTAAAAAGTACTCACCAAAAAAGAATGGGCTTACTGTACTGGTTGCTACGTACCACTGTAGGGGTCTTGGTAAATTGGATACAGCCCCCTACTAAACATTGTGTTAAGTAATAATATAATAAACAGTCGCATTGTATGCGCTTGCGCACTCATTTTTGATAAAATTCAATTCTGCACAGAGTAGTTTCATGTTTAGTTTTAGACATTATTATTCATAGGGATTATTGAAAAACTTTTCAACGTCTATGGTATGAGTTATTTTGGCATTCACTATAGATTGATTGATAAAGTAAGTGTATACTTACTTTATTATTTTTCATTGAGTAATAATTTTATAAGAAAACTGATGAGAGATTAAATCCTATATAATTCCAGGACCTAAAGTTCATACGTATGTATGTAGTATTTATTTGTATATATGTATGTCATGGAGTTACGTTGTTAACACACATACGCACTCACACAAACTTTCGCATTTATAATATTATTAAGAAGTACGATATCAAGAGCATCTCACGCATCATTTTCAAAGTAGACCGTTTGCTGAAAGGATATAAGAGGTAAGAGAGAATATTTATGTGCTTTTGAGATCTTGGGAAAATCAGCAAACTCAACTTGGAAGACTTTTTCCTCCGCAAACAAGCTGAGCTACATAATAAAAAGCGGTCACTGTCTATAAACATCTGCAACGCCAGAGACGTTAGCGATGGCCCTACAATCAATAGTAGAGTTGGTAGAGTTCAAAAAAATTAAGGATTGTTCTCTACAAGCACCCTGCTCTACTAATAATGCGACCTCGTCTATAGCCGTCCGTCGCTTCGCGTTATATTCCGTAACGTTTACATATTCATGACGTCACCGTTCGCTAATCCTCTTCCCATATGCAGTACCGATGGCAAATTAAGATTGGAATGCAAAATGCACATACAATTTCTCGGAGTTTTTTAAAGTGTTAAGCTTATACCACTGGCTGCCGGGCAATTTGTGCAGGTTGAAGAATTGATAGAACCTTTAACAACTTAATGGACTAATTTTGAATTTAGAGCAAAGCTCTCATGTCATAGAATATCAAAGTATACACAGAGTTAATTTGACGTCTACTACTTATTGTAGGTAGGGTTCAGAATTATGCTTATAATGATTTTACACATGAGCTACGATCGTAGCTACGATGTTATTTAGCCTGTCTCAAAAATAAATAAATTTCAAGAAAAGCCATTTGTTCAACACACCAAGAAAAAACGACAAACAAAAATAATCTTCAAAAATAAATATATGTTTAGCGTGCCGAATGGGCTCAGTTCAGCATAAAATGCGGAGTAGGTACGAATCTACAAGTACAAAGCCGGACACCGACGGCGGGTCGCGCATCGTTACACGTGCCGCGTCAGAAGAGATAAGAGCTATGCGATAGAAAGAGAGGCGCTCTGTAGGTTAATATGACTGGTAGGTACGCAGCGCTACGCGAGCTGAATTGAATTTTATTGCGTCATAGCAAAAGTCGCTATTTGTTTAAATTTCTTTGCAGAGTGATGCTTCCCTTAGTATTCTGTGCTAATACAACTTATTACGATCAGTTGCATTTGCCAACGGTACGTGAGACAGTTGCGATCACCTCTCACATACAATGTTGCACAACAGAACTTAAGGCGCGTCACATCGTGAGTGACAGCGAAACACAAGTCCCATTGTGCGATGATCGAATGCACCTTTACAACGCAGGAGTTTAAGTCAGAAGGCATCATGTAGACGAAGCTTAAGTTAAAAGGAATTTTGATGCGGTCGTGAGGACGACAATGTTAGGGAATGACGCTATTTGAACACTTCCTTATAATGTGATGCATGAGAGGTAGAGGATTTTTTTGTCACACCAAATTATTGGGCATATGAGACCTAATATATGATGTCTCGGTGATGAGCACAATCCAGTGCTACGCAGTTCTTTTTATGTTATTAAAAGTTCTGGGAGGCACTGCAAATGTTATGGGCAGGCGTGGCGCTTACTATTAGGTAAACGAGTTGCTCATCTTATTATTCAGAACCATAAAAAAAATATTTTACTATGACCATCGTAAACACCCTGATCTAAAGACTAAATTGAAATCTGCATTAACCGAAAATAAGAACAAGGATAGATGATCTCTGTTAGCTACAACTCTACTAATGCCTAAAAATTCTAGTTTATACTCAAGAATTGATAACTGTAGGTAGAGATGCAAGCACTTCACTCTGATTCACTTGGTAGTTAGTCTCTCGTATGCAAGAGGCCGTCTGAGTTGGTACCTCTACCACCGCTTTGCTAGTGATAATTCCAAAAAAATTTAACAAACACCTGCAAGTAGTAAACTTTATAGTTTCTCGCCGTCACATTGGTTCTTTTGGACATTCATGGGCATCAAAACAGACAACCAAATCATGAGCCTGTAACCACTATGACAACTCGGCCTTGAGCCACAAATCAAGTAAAGCCCAGTAGCCATTCGCAAAAGGCACCGCACGGTGACGAAACTGTCTCACAAAACCTACTCCTCTAACAACAGACAAAGACTTAACAAACGCCACTTTGTCAAACGGCAACCTAAGTAGCCGAGGCAGAAACTAAAGTAGTTCGTCTCAAACAAAAACCTCTGCATTCATATACAAACATAGATAGTCTCATTGTAAGTACAATTGAGACGTCGGGCAACTCATTAATTTTCAAAGTCGGTAACTCTGGTAGCTGATGAAACAAAAGACGGGATTCCAATGGCTGACCAGACTGTTTGGAATGACAAAGGCGGGCAGGCTACGTGTTACACGCTCATGTGACCGATGTAGCCAGTAAGGCTCTCTCCGTTAAAATGGTGGGGGATTTGAGCCATTTAGTGTATAGTCGGGAAATTTTAGGACACATACAACGTTTCTAGTTATTATAAATTGCGGTTTTGTAATACCTATGTGGTAGAAGCGTTCCATCAATTTTTAATTGTTAGTCGAACTGAAGAAGCGTGGCAGCGCTGTGCTCCAAAAAGTTACTAAAAAAAAACAATGATTAAAAAGTATAAAATAAAAAAAAAACCTTTTAAAAAAGAAACAGCTGAATTGTTAATTCTTCTTGTTTTACGAAGAGTCTACCTAGAAATACAGGAATTATTTCATCGGCATCATGGCAGCACAGAACATTACCATTGTCATTGAAATTGTATCTTACACTCGGAACGGTGAAGTGTGGAGGATTTGAAGAGAGCCGTGAAAGCCTTTTCTTCTGTTCGACTATCCGGGATTAGTCGCGGTGTCTAATGACTTATTTATAGAATGGTGTAGTGAATCGGACGAGAGCATTCTGAGATGGAATTGCGCGTGTTATGTAAGTCTAGATCTATTACTAGAAGCACGATTGTAGCTATTTCCGTAGTAAGCATAATATGTCCGATAGACATTAACTTATTAATGAGTGCGCGAGACAGAATCACAATCCAAACGAGCGGTCGGTGTGGACGCGTCTCGCCCGATCCAATCGACAAAAGAATGACATGTTACGTAGTAACTAGTAAGTAATCTGTGATGACGAACCAAATGAACGTTCGATCGTGCATTGGATCATCGTATCGAAGACGTTCCTGATCGACGACGGGACGCGTCGTGTCGATCGGCTGGTGTGAACCCAGTGTATGCCCATTTTTGCAAAGAAATGTTGTTGATTGAAATAAAGTACAAACTTTAATCTAGAATTATGATTCTGAGGTTTTTGCATTTTCTGAGTCTGTTTATGAGAATGACCTTTATCGGGTTAGTTTAGCCGAAGAAAACTAAATTGGTTTAGCAGCAATATCTTTTTCTACTTTAGGTGAACCTGTAATTATTATAGACAAGCGTGGCGCTTACTATAAGCGACATAGCTCGTATCCTTACCTCACTGTGCAAAGCTGTACCAACCTAAATGATGTTAATGCATCTCCAAGTGCATATTCTCCGTAATATATCTGCGAAGGGCCTTTGAAATCAGATGCAATTGAATCTTCGACCCTTGACGCGGATTACTCTAGTCCCGCAGGAATGGGAGATCGGGATGATTTTATAGAATCATCTCAGTGTTCCATGAACATTGCTAGCTTGAGAACAACCAATACACTCTGGTAGAATTAACAGAATGTTTCGAAAGATCAAAGACTGTAGGACTTTTAAATATTATTTTACATACTATGTATTCCTAAAAAAGAAAAACAAATTAGCTCTGGCAGAAATTCAACCTGCGGCTTCGAAATACCGCTCCGACGACTCAACCGATGTGCCAGAGCCGTTTGTTCGAGCAACCAAATTTTTATCCTTTTTATCTATAGTTGCAGGTTCGGTCCATACTCAAGAAATCTTATTTTTATTCTTTCTGAAATAATTAAGTCTTAATTTCCCAAGTATGTGCTAATGCATTCAATATCAAATGTGGTTTCTAGGTTTAAGAGTGCAAGATTTGTAACACCATGTTTTTGCATTATTTTTTTCTAGTAGCTATTAGTTATATTAGCTAGTAGTTATTATATTTTGCTAGTAGTTTTTTATTAATAATCAGCACGCCTAGTCAATGTCGTCAAACGTCAACAGTTGCACTGCCACCACAGAAATTTATACTGCAACGTCTGTTAACCAAACACCAGCTCTCAAATCTCAAGCTCGAAATATCAGTTGATTCTTTTAATGAAAGATTCTAATTATTTAAATTCACTTATCATAAAATTTTAAATAATTAGAAGAAGAAAAATGATATTGCTCGGTCAGGGATCAAACCTTCGTCTTCGGAATACCGTCCCGACGCCTTAACCACAGGGCCACCGAGCCAACTGTTCGAGCAACTAAATTTCTTCTATCGTCTTACGGAGACGATTCTACGTCATCTGTCGTCAACGTTTACATTGATTAACCGAACAAGTCAAAAATTACAATCAGCAAAAAAAAAAAAACAATAAAACAAAAAAGAAGTTGTTCTAAAGATAAAGCAAGCCCTATGAAATTCCTAATTATTTGAATCTTCAGATTTTCACCATACGCTATAATGTATTCAATAACAAAAAAAATTCACTAATCAGACCACAACCATCAATGTACCTACTCCATAATTCCATACTAAAACACTTCCAAACTCTAAAATCGCTGGAAATAAAAGGGGTTAGAGACAGTGGCATCTATTATATACGGTAACTTAAACTATGGCTACACAAACAATATGCTTCGGGTTCGTTAGTTGACGGAGCATGGGGTCATGGTGGTGAGGATTAGGATGGGGTTGGAAGGGAATGTAGCAGATTGGAGCTATCAATGTGAGTTTTAATTCTAAATGTTATAAAAAGATAAGTGGATCATCGATATAACATGCTAGGTCGATAAAACTTCTCGTAGTAATTTTGTAATATTATGCTCTGGCCATCTAGATCAGCTAATTCTAATGGGCCTACCACATGCGCAAGCTTCACCACAGTTTTGCCTGCGCAGGCCGGTTTGTACACGGAACAACAGTACAGTAACATTTAGTTATGTTATGTTATATTTAGTTTTATACGTAGTAATATTTAGTTTTACCAACTACAATGATACAATGATACAATGATTTATTAGTCTGCGAATCTAGGTATATACATATGTAATTGTTATTAACGGATAGTTTCTCTAGTTCCGCCATACTGGCATACAGACATGGTGTTCCCACACATTGACATGTACACGCACGGTGTTCCGTGTACAAACCGGCCTGCGCAGGCAAAACTGTGGTGAAGCTTGCGCATGTGGTAGGCCCATTACTCATCAGTACTGTGAATGTTACGCAGTGTGTTTTTGGCTAGCATTTGAGTAGTTTCATTCGCCAAATTTGGCACATAAAATCCAATGCTAACTAAAGACATGAAATAACTATTAGGTAGGTAGGTTTCTCATCTGCAAGTGGCCAAGTTGGTACCGCCGCTTTGTCAGTTATTTTGCCGCCAAGCAAGCATTTTTGTGTTCCAGTTCGAAGAGAATTGTAGCCAGATACTTATTGAGCATAATGAGTCATAAAAGCTATTGTCTCAGGATGACGAGTGCAGTGCAATCCCGCGCAAGATTTTGCAAAACGATGTTCTGGGTGGTGCTGCGACTGTTACTGTAATTAGGTGAAAGACCTAGTCGTCTCGTAATTCAATTACATAAAACTGAAACAAAACGAGTACCTACATACCTATAAAGTATTTATAAACCTTTACTTCCCGCAGCACTCACACGGACCAACAAATCCAAACAAAAGCCACAGATTTGGATTATTCAGCGTATCACACACCCCATTCTGTGCGGATAATCCGCGCCCTCAAGTGTACTGCTTAATTTTATTGGCGAATTAATTGTCCGGCAGTGTAGAGTGTACAGTGCTGGTGGATGAACCAGCGCGTTGAGGGTACTTGAAGTCCGTTCCGGGCGGGATTGTTTATTGTTATTGCACTGTACATTAGATTTAAGACCTCTCTGCAGGAACAAAACGGTGTTGTTCGATAGGTTTGTACGGGAGGGATCTTTTCATCATCCTTCAATGCTAAAGTTTATCAGTATATATTTTTTTGTGGAACTGGGTGATGTGGCGAGCAAGTCGTTCGCCTGATGGTAAGCGCCACGCCTGTCCATAACAATTGCAGTGCCACCCAGAACTTTTAATTTCACCCCGAGACATCAGATATTAGATAAGTCTCATATGCCCAGTGATGGTGTGTTACTCAATTACAAAAAACTATTGAACGGATTTTGGAGTCTTGTAAGTTTGGTATTTCAGATCCTGGAATAGGACGTGGAATACTTTTTATGTAATATTTTTATTTTTTTTATTGTCCTCTCGGCTGATCCTTGGACACAAAGTATTACATAATCTAACACATTAATGTTTTTTTGCTACTCGGCGGTGGTTAGGGAGCAATTTAAATCTCTCCTGCTCTTATATCGTTTAGACAAGAAGAATTCTAGAGTATTGCCGAGATGGTGTACATTGGCAAAACATGTGGTACTGGTGGCAGGTTTCTCGTATGCGAGAGGCCGTCTGGGTGGGTACCACCGCTTTTCCAGTTATTCGGCCGCCAAGCAGTAGTGCGCAAGCATTACTGTACCGGCTTGAAGGGCATTGTAGCCAGAGAAATTAATGGACATTATGAGACTCAACAGCTAATTGTCTCGGGGTGACTAGCGCAGTGCAGCGCTGCGCAGTCGCTTTTGCAAAACTAAGTTCTGGGTGGTGCTGTTGTTGTTATGGGCTGGCGTATTGCTTACCATCAGGCAAACGACCAGCTCGTCTCGTCATACAGTTAAAAAAATAATAATGTGATGCTTCTTGTGGCTATAATTATTCTGTGCTTGCTGTGTGTGATATATACCTTTGAAGAGGTCTTTAGATCAACTGTCAAGTAGTTGGGTAGCTTGGGAATGAACAATAGAATAAAAATATTGTAAACGGAATTTATTGAAACAATGAGTTTATACTGCTCATAGCATACTTATCAAATTTCACTGGTCACTATTCAGTTGATTCACCTTTGTTTATTTATTTTTAAATTCGTTTTCAAGTACATTTTACAACAGATTAAAAAAACTAACAAAACAACCAGATACAATACCTTCGCTAATTGAATACAATCATTTTCTCCCAGACCAAGATAACCTGCAAACGCATCAACGGTTAATCTAGTTGACGACATAAAAAATCACAATATTATAACTCATCTAAACTACAATAGTTCGTTAGTTAACCCATTATAATCGTACGAAAAGATAGCACCATCATAGTTAGATATAAAGACAGTCTCACGTACCTATAGTATATGTACTTGTTTACATACATAAATCTGGGGACAACTATGAGACGCATAATAATATGTTAATTTATATTTAATAAAATTGTGAGTAAGGCCGAGGCCACACGATTGTCCGTGAGGACAATGGATGGGGACAATTGCGCTAATCCATTTTATTGCGGGTCACGAGTTTAGTGTCTTGGATAGGACTGATAGGAGACACTTGGTGAGGAAAGTTTATGGGCTTTTTGAGGATTAGAGTTCGTAATTTTGAGGCTTGAGGTCAAGATGGTCTATTTTTAGCTACAGAAGTGTGTTCATGCTTTTCCTTATTTGATTTATTGATTGTTTATACTTTATTGTACACCAATAACATAACAAAGACAAATAAATAATATAAAAAAAAATGTACAGTGGGCGGTCTTATCGCTTATATGCAATCTCTTCTAGTCAATCTTTGGATGGAAAGGATTTGTTGCTGGTTGTTAATTAAAATAAACGATTGTGTGTTGACCTTATGTTTTAGTACTAAGTATTCTACAACCAATAATTATTATCGTTTCAAAATTGAACTTGCATTTCATTAAATACTTAGTGTATTTACATTTATTTAATAAAAGTTTTTTTTAGGTGGTGAGTTCGCCTGTACCTCGGTCCGAATCCATCCGCATGACGGCCCTGCACCAAATTCCGGTCCCCTAAATCAAAACACAATTGTCACCAAAAAGCGTTCTATGCAAATGAAAGAATGGCCTAGTCGAGATTAGTGCACTTTCAATGCTCGTAATTAGGAGATTTATATGCAAAGTACTTTGTGGTATACATTATTAGCTCATAATATATATTTAAAGGGAGTGCGTACTCGGCCTAACGTCAGTTTGAGAGTGGTTCACTCCCGTTGCAGCAGATTTATGGGTCGGAATGATTTAATAAGTGTATGATAACGAATATTATTTATTACCTAGATAGTTCCCAGGGCCGTTGGTCAGATGGCCAGTTGAGAGGACTGTTGCAGCTTTCTTATGATAATTGGGAAACGGAAGAATTTTTTGAAGTATGAGTTTTAAATTCATGAGATCTAGCCATTTTTAAATGGAGGCGTTTGGTGTTACAAGCTTTATCTTTAAAATTGGTTTGATTAAACTTTAAGAGATTAGGTACCCAGCAGTGGGAACATAATGGGCTGAATATAACAAGGATAGATATATAGGTATAGGCTGAATAAAGATGAATATACTTTTTATTCGGCTAGTAAGAGCTTTTTTCATGAAAGCCAACGTTTGTCAATTATATTAATAATATTTTTTGAAAAAATGTCTTTACTTCTAATTTGTTATGAAAATTGTTCTCTTCAAAGTTGTGTGATCGTAATTCAGAAGTTATGTAGCAATGCATGTAATGAGCCCAAAGATAAGGTATGCCTTTTTTTGAAAATATAGTGATTTTTTAAGGTAAAGGAAAGAACTACTCTATTGTGCCTTACATCTTCATCATCATCATCATCATCAGCCCAGTACGTTCCGACTACTGGGACTCGGGCCTTCCATCGTAGAGAGTGAATGGGCCATAATCCACCTCGTTTGCCCAGTGCGGGTTTGTGGATGTCACATGTCCTTGAAATAGTATGATAAATTCTTGGACATGCCGGTTTCCTCGCGATGTTTTCCTTCACCGTTTTTTAGAGCGAGTGTTAAATTCGCACATAACTTAAGAAAGATAGTGGTGCGGGGCCAGCTGAATTCGAACTCGGGTGCGTCGGATCGAAAGTCGCACGTGCTCCCACTGAGCCACACTCGCTCTCACATCTTCATAACCCAGGTCAAACCCAACAAAAGTTACAATAACGAACAAAAAACAAAACACAAACTAACAAACCTATTTTCGTTTCAACATGCGACATATTTACAAAAAAGGTCACAGACACAATAGTTCGCAAAGACCTCTGAACTCCGATATTGTTCGTACTTTTGTTCGCAAATGCGAGATGTCTACGTCAATCAAAACGGAACCCGTGTCAATTTTTTTCGCTAATGCATATTTGATAAGAGACGAATAGAGAAGACCCCGTGAGAATAGTTTTTGCACAAGAAGAAGAGACTTAACAATGTAAAACAAACATATGTACTCGTAAGTGAACTTTTGTATAGATACGTTATGAATTTAAATTTTGTTTTTTCGGAATTGTAATAAAATATTTTAGTGGTCAGCAATTAGTTTGCTATTCATCACAGTGTATGTTCGTATAAAAAAACAAAATTTTATTTTCTTTCTTTCTTTCAAAACTCTTATGTATACGTTCTAACGGATGAAATAGATCACTTATGAGTTGGTACGTTTTGTTTTTGTTTCGCCTTTGCACAGTTTGTATATTGTACGTTCAGAGAATAGGGGATCGGACAACTGATCTCCTCCGGAAAGTGTTAAAAATTAATCAATACATACATATAAAAATAATATTTTAATGAAATGAAATCCTAAAAGTATCTAAAACTATGTTTAAATGTTATGTTTCAAATATTGCCGCGTAAAAGACGTACGTATTAGGTCACCTCAGAACGTATGACGTCACAACGACAAGCTCTGCGAAAGCAAACTTGCAAAGTGATTTGTACGTTTTTGAGAAGGTTAAGGAATTTAGGGTTGTCATGGAATGAAAA
Organism: Petrophora chlorosata; assembly: GCA_951640565.1. Taxonomy (NCBI): domain Eukaryota; kingdom Metazoa; phylum Arthropoda; class Insecta; order Lepidoptera; family Geometridae; genus Petrophora; species Petrophora chlorosata. Next base: position 18,549,598 of record OX621191.1, on the reverse strand, counting down.
ACATATCGTTTTGATTTAGATAAAAAAAAAACACAAGCTACGCACGCGGTATTTACTTTAAAATAACTTCATACATTGGTGTTTCGTTTGAGATAAGGAACAGATAAAAAATGTCAGAGTTATTGATTTAAAAATAATAAATAATTATTCATTACAAAAACATGATTGAATGATCTTTCGGATTCTACAAACATTTGTTCTGTGTAACTAACTACATTATAGTTTTTTTTTCGATTACTGCCCGATCCTCTATTTCAAGTATTTCGCAAATCTTTTGGCTATTGGCTCTGGTTTTGGGCTTGTCAGCGATACTGCCCATACTTTTTTAAGTAGAAATAAAAACATTGACCAAAAGGGTCACATGGCATGGGTTTCAATTTGTTTTCGAAGCAGGTAAACCCGACCGTGTAACTAATCAGAACCTCCGGGTTTTCCTCAACTCTTGAAAAGTAGCGAAGTCTTAAAAACGCAAAAACTCGGAATGAGTTCAAAACTACGGAAAACAAACCGAAACTTTAGAGCATTCGGAAAAAAGGCTTTTATTCCAATTTCGAACTGCTTTTTCCCTCGAAACATAAGAAACAAATTCTGGAGAGCTTGTGGTACACCTTGTACATGCTTAGAAACGTTTTAAAATTACAATATCCGACACAATATTGTTTTTGTTTTGTTTTATTGGTCTCATATATTTAGTTAGAGCATAGAATTTTCCATTTCTGCATCATCCAACTATTGTTTCTCTATCAATGTTTTTAAAGGGCTACGGGTCTGCTGATTAACTGATGGTAATATGTAAAAGTAAAGTAAAAGTAAAAAAGCCATTTATTCAAGTACAATAACTACATTTTCCGAATTACTTAATACTAGTTAATATGTTTAATTTCATTATTATTATAATGTATTGTTTATATTATTATATTTATTTAGTTTATGACAATTTAGTTTAGTACAATATTGGGTTATAAATAATATTTAAATATTTAAATTTAAATACATTTATAGTTAACACATTTCCTCATATTATTAAGTATATTATATATAAATAAATAAAATATATAAATATATATATTTTCCTTAATAATAATAATAATAATAATAATAATCAGCATTTATTGTCTTCGCAAAAAAGGTACAAAAATAGGTAAATAAATTATTAACAAGTAAACTATGCTAAGCCTGTTTTGCCTTTATAATTAGTACTATGATTATATTTTGTACGATTGTATAATACATTAATTTAAATAATAATATATATTTTATGTATTTGTTTAATCATTGTCCTATATCTTGATCATCTGTAGTAGTCACCTCTTTGGCGTAGGCCTGATGGAAATATGAGCAGACATTAAATCGTTCTTCGTCAGAATTCTCAATCATCATCATCACCTCAAGACGTTTTCACTACTAGGACACTGGCTTCTCTCTTATAGATAGTATGGGCCATAACCCGCCACGTGGGCTGGCCCAGTGCGGGTTGGTGGATGTCACATGTCATGAATTTTTGTGATTCATTCTTGGACATGCCAGTTTCCTCACGTTTTTTTTCTTCACCGTTTTAAGAGCGATCACATATAAAATTTATTCTTATTCTTATTACTCTTATAATAGAGCGAATTCTTAATACATTTTAGTTATACATAGTGTATCATACGAATTTAAAGTTCTGAAGAAACCACTTGACATCGCCAACTGTAAATTCTCCCTTAAGATAGTATGCTTTCTCAAAAGTAAGTCGAAGTAGCCTTCGACAGCGACTGCGATAAACAAGGTTTTATCCTGAAAGTTGTGTTCAAAAACATTGATCAAGCACGTCCAAGAGCTTTTTTAACACGCAAAAATGCTTTTAGAGCTAGTTCTTAGACTTTCGTTTACCACTAAAAGTATTATATAGCGCCATATTGAAATTGTATGTCCAATTATTTATTTATTTCCGTAGTTTAACATAACAAGTTCGTGCGTCACCAAGGGCCTGCGCTGAAAACCAGCATTGTGGATTCTTCACAACATTATGCTGAGCACAGACCTTTTTTGACTGCACTGTACACGGCAGCGATCTCCATACACATGCTGTAACTGTTTGTTTTATTCTGTTCTCCTGCACTTGTGTATGTGCGTTGTTTGTTGTGTGCAGTTTTGTCAAAATAAATTGTTTCTTTCTTTCTAAAATCTGCATATTGGTTGAGCAAGCAAATAGCAACTGTTGTTGCAACTTATTATTCAATGTATAGGCGTTAATAGTAACACAGGTAGCTAATAGTTAACAGGTAGTAAGATAGGCATAATTGTGGCTGAGACAAGAAAGCGCATCGTACGTCGTCTAGCTGCCCGATGACTTGAAGCTATCGTCAAGAACCAAAGAAGAGATAATCCAAGAACAGAAATATAAGAAGTGATCGACATAGAAAGAGAATAGCGGAAGAGAAAGGCTCTCTTTACAAATAGAGTGGAAAAGAAGAGGAAAGGAGACGAGGCTTATTCTACATCCGAACAGTATCCGAACAGTACTCTTCTTATATAAGCTCAAACTAGACAGGTGTGGTGTAGTGGCAGGTCAACCACCAGACACATGTTTGTGCACAGAAAAAAAGCGCAAGCAATGAATTCGTCTTTGAGTGTTGTGTAACTGGTTCCTAATATACCTACAGAGAATCCTAGGTAGTGCACGTTAGAATACAATAGAATCATTTATTCACCATAATAACAAAGTTTGTTATTCTAGGCAAATCACAATTACAATGTTTTCTTATATCATTAATATACCTACATAAAATAAAAAAAAATTGAATTACATCATTATTAATTTGAGTAGAAGCGCACATATCACTTAGCGGTCCGTTTTATCGTATACGTTTTTATTTGGCGATGGCGTATTTAGTTGTATGAGCGAGTCCACATACATGACAGTATTCCAGATCCAGTAAAAATACCGATTTTACAAAATATAAATCTAAAATATGCACCACGAGAACGTCCATCCTTGTAGAAAGTTGCTGGTACACTGATCGATTTAAGCAACAAAAGTGTCCAGTAGTAGCGACGGGTAGGTCGAAAACAGTCCTGTGAACATTACCTGCAATAGCGACGGACCCGTTAAAAACGATCTTGTAAATACGGACTTTCTTTGTGTTCGAGCACTTAGGGGCCAAGGCCTATGTATGTGATTGTTCGGCGTTATTTATTTATCTACTAAGCCACCGGTCACAAAATTTGCTAAACATGAACTCATAAAAACATCTTCCAAAATCAAACAATAGATACCATTCCTTATACATTCGAAACAGGTGCGACCAACCTAGTTGTAATTTAGACATTCCATACCTAGTTTTACTCCTTTTCACCACAATTCTACCTCAGAACTGTATGGAGCATTGACCAGTATACCCTGAGCCATCTATTTCAATCAGTTACCCCTGGATGCGCCCTTTGAGGTAAGGTTGAGGGAAGGAGAGGGGGTCATATGAGACTGGTCCAGGTAGGTATTTGTCTTTAGGCTTAGAGCGCTGGTTGTATCTGAGACAGGAAATTAGGTTTCGATGTTTGTATGTGGCGCGTGTAGCAGGGACGGTGTTCTGCAGGAGGCAGCCAGGAGTTGTCTTACAATATTTGAAATAATAATATGTTGACTATAGACATATTTATATACCTAGACAGATTTTTGGTATTGTATATCTTGTTTCTGTTCCACCTTGATATAAAAAAGACAATATTATCTGACAATAGTACTAGTTCGATGATGTTTTCATGTTTTTAACATTCCCTGATTTATAGAGATGTACACCGCAGATGTCGAGATTACATTTTAGCGGTCCCGAGCGCAGCTATTGTTATGATATTTATACATATGTTCTATTCTACCTACTATTATAAAACGTTATTATACGACACCCAAGACAAACCTGTTTAAGATTTAAAGATGTATAAGAAAAATATAAGATAAATGGTGGTTATATAAGGAAAAATGTAAAATTTAAATAAATGAATTTAAAAAAATTATGTCACCGGAGTCTTTTAATACCATGAAAGGCACTAAGTAGCACTGTACTACGCTCATCACCCCGACACATCAGATATTAACTTGGCGACCACCGTATCTTACTTGAGCAGAGGCCTCCCCGTGTTTAGGAAATGTTGTGATGCGGGTTCAATTCCCAGCCGGTGGGCATATCTTTTCTCTCCCAAAAATACTTTAAGATCGTTCTTGCCTCACTGCCGTTGAACTGATCCCGTCATTCCACATTCGGGCGTCGCCTTTCGGTCTGCACTGCACAATGTTTTCGGAGATAGCTAGAAGCACTCCCGACTACAAACGTTTTGCAAATGGATTTAGGTATAGGTTTGATTCAGTATTCAATACTTGAATCATTTTGTTTCGTGTTACAATAAAATTATATATTGGAATAGCTCAGTCCGCTTTTGATCGAGTTCTAACAAAAAATTAAGATAGAATCCTAACAGAAGCTGACAATAATGTCAACATTACTGTCAGCCTCTGTGGTGTAGTGGTTGAGCGAGTCAGTTTATATCTTACTCACCTTGGATGTGGTGATGGTGGCGGGTACGAATACGCCGGACAAATGCAAAAAAAAAGCAGGTATAATAGTTTCATATCTGGGTGTAGTAAGATTACATCCTCGTATTGCATTCGGTATCATGGTTCTCTAGATACATAAGGAATCTTGGGTTAGGGGCCAGAATCTATGAAGGTATGGGTTTACTTCATAATTTATTTATTTTACCACGTTTTTATTAAGTCATTTTCTTGTTTGTCTGTCTGGCTGTCTGTCGTTTCGGTTGGAATCTTGCAACACAAATTTCGAGCACTTCCCGATTAGCTATCCGGCTGAAACTTTCAAGGTAGCTCACAACTCGATGACAATGCATTTTAAATCCATAAAAACGTGGTTTTTAGATTATTTTTTAATCTATTACGGATTTTTGTTAACTTCTGTTCCTTTACCTTTAGTAAAGAACTAAGTATAAAAATATTTGCATGTCAGATTGATGAAATATGTTAGAACGATTTTACTAAACACTATGAACTTAATTGTACCATATTTCTTGCGCATAAATTATCATTTATCATTTAAAATCTGTGCTTGGAAATTACCATGTTTATTGCGATGCGATATAAAAATACTTCTTTTTATTATAGACTAGCGACCCGCCCCGGCTTCGCACGGTTATTATACATATAAACCTTCCTCTTCAATTACTCTATCTATTAAAAAAAACCGCATCAAAATCCGTTGCGTAGTTTTAAAGATTTAAGCATACATAGGGATAAAGGGACAGAGAAAGCGACTTTGTTTTATACTATGTAGTGATTAGCTTTCATTTGACTATTGTCTCTCGGCTCACCTGAAGGTATGGACTATGCGACTAACGTAGGACTATGCGCTCGACGATTGCCAAGATAGTACCTGAATACTCCAGATTTTAGGTAACTATCGGGAAAGACTGACTATATACTCCGTGACTACCGCGCAATTAAATAAGAGCATTTTTTGCATGGCTTCTCGAATATATAACCATTTGCCCAATGATATTCGAAGTTGCTCAAACAGCGACACATTCAAATTTAAATTGAAAAAAATGTTGATTGGTAAATGTTATTATAATACTAATGAATTATAAATAACAAGTTTAATTGATTTATTATTTGATTCTATTTAATAATTTGACATTATATAATTATGACATCAATTAAAATTAACATCTATTTTTAATCTGACAATTTGAATTTAATTTAATTATAATTTTTGAAATGTTATATTGCACACCATTGTTATGGTAGAGTGTTAGGAATTATCTTATTTGTCATCTTTGTACACAACATTCTAGCAATAAAGAAATTTGGAATTTTGAATTTTGTGACTTGTATGTTAGCTACACCTACCACTGGCCACACCGGTACCTAAAAGAGTGAAGCCTAAAAAATGGCAAAACCTGTATTTAACAGATTTCAAAAAAAGGAGGAGGTTCTCAATTCGATTGTATTTGTTTATGTTTGTAGTATCAGAATTCCGTCATTTATAAACTGACTTAAAAATTATTTGCGTTGGGTTCAGTATAGCTTCATAGTAGCCCCATATAAATTTCATCGATATTCGACCTTGGACTTCGAAGATACATTAGAGTTGCAGTAGGTTTTTTTTAAACCTAAATTAACACATTTTGAATCATTAGCTAAACCAATCGGCCGCCCCTCCCTGGATGACTTGCTTAGTTCTGCTACCGCTGCCGCCGACTATTGTTCTGGTGGTTATTAGAAGGTGGAACTATTAAACGTACAATTTCACGCTAATTATAAACTTATTAAAATGCTGGAGTTGAAGCGGAGATACCTGAAAAATATGGACTTATTATTATGTCGCTCTTTCTCACAGGTTATATAGCCGGTCCTTTGGAAGGCTTGCGCGTGGACGTGATTCCAAACCCATAGAAGCCTCTTGGAGCAATCAAAGACAGCCTCCGATAAGTGCGAGGACTATTATTGGAGATATGAAAATATTATCATTATTAATATATAGTTTTTTATGGAACTGAGTATTAAGACGAGCAGTTCGTTCACCTGATGGTAAACGCCAAGCCTGCCCATGGGTACTTATGAAGAGATTAAAGTATTCCTACTCTATATTTGATAGTTACTCGCCCAATAGTTTCGTACGATTACGTGGCTCTTTATTATTTCGTAACATCCTAATATCCAACTTCTACTTAATGTAAATGCGAAAGTTTGTGAGGATGGATGGATGGATGTTTATTACTCAATCATCCATAAACTACTGAATGGTTTTTGATGACATTTGATTCTTTAGGTCCTCGAAAAGGACACTTCACTTACTTTAATCCCGAGAAACCGCGGGTGAAAACGCGAGGCGCAGCTAGTTACTTATAAATCGTATCTCGATATCTAAAAATTTAACAGCACAGTACACTATTCAACGCAATTAAATTGCAGTGATTCAAGTGATTCAGTAGATTCCAGTATTGGAATTTTGCATTTTGAATTGGTTTTTTGAACAATACAAATGTGAAAAAACAAATGTGAATGCAAACCCTAAACAGACTTTAACTTCGATTACCAAAAACTATTATTCACTAGCTGCGTCCCACGGTGTCACTCGGCTATGAAAAGTATTCCTGGACCTAGAGTATCACTATCCAAACATTAAAATCCGTTCTGCACACACAAACTTTCGCATTTAGAATATTGCCACAGTACTGTGCCAATATTCTAAGCACAGTACGTACTCTGTGCCAATATTCTAAGGGACAGAAGCATCACTCCGCAAAGAAATTTAAGCAAATAGCGACTCTTGCTATGACGCAATAAAATTCAATTCAGCTCGCGTAGCGCTGCATACCTACCAGTCATATTAACCTACAGAGCGCCTCTCTTTCTATCGCATAGCTCTTATCTCTTCTGACGCGGCACGTGTTACGACGCGCGACCCGCCGTCGGTGTCCGGCTATGTACTTGTAGCTTCGTATCTACAGTACGGAGTGCGCTAGGCCTGATATTGGTGCGGTTTGTTTTTTCAAAGTCATGTTAACATAAAAGTTACAATTTTTAACATTTTTTATTTGTATCATGTGTTTATGACCTTTAAAAGTGCACTTTTGTGCCTATTTAATAAATGATATTTGACTTTGACTTTGACTTTGATTCATAGAGTAAGGTCGTACGAGCTATTAAGAATAAAATCTTGTTCAGAGTTAATACAGGAACTACCTTCATAATTAATTTAGTGTAGAAATAATTGAGTGTTGTCATGAGTCACGTTGTATCGTTAAATTGACGGTTGCGGTGTGGTGCGTGGTTTAGTTTACCACGGAGCGGTAATCAGTTTCGTTTCGGCACCGTGTAGTGTAAACAAATGGAGGTGTAGCTTCTGTGGTCGTAGGAAGCATGTGACATGTATGACGGTAGACATAAGGTAGCAATCATCCTCTGTGGTGTAGTAGCTGGGCAGGTTGGCTCAAATCTCATGCACCCTGAGGTTGCAGTTTCGATTCCTGCGATAGGACAAATGTTTGTGCATAGAAAATAAAAGAGAGCAAGCATTTTGTTCTTGTTGGGGACCATGGTCCTGAAAGTTCCTGGTTCCCTAGATACAGGGAATCATAGTGAGGGGTCAGGATCTACGTATGTGATCGTTGGGCGTTATTTATTTATTTCATTTATTTATTGATCCCGTATTTTACAACATTTATTTTTTCAAATTCAAACCATTTATTTCAATTTAGTACATCTGTACACTTTTGAACGTCAGGTAGGAACTATAAAAAATATAAGTCAACAAAATATTATAAAGCTTTAAGTACTTTTTTTTGCTCTACTAATATTATTAATAAATTATAATTAATATATATTATTTATATATATATATATATATTATTAATATATTATAATTGTAAAAATTTCAAAAGTTACTTCAAATTAAAATGTTAATATGTCAAAAATCAATGTTCATTTTAGTCATTGAGGAGTGTGAGACCTCAATGATTTTAGTATAATAATAAAATGTGAGGGTTAATAAATTATAACCGTTAGAAAATCAAACATACATCCATTTCGAGTTTACTAACTCGAATTAAAGAGTTTCGATTCCTTGACTGAAATCCTAAAACAAGTATTCATAGAAAATGAAAACGGAGTGTGGTCTATGTTACGTCGCCGCTGTTGTCACTTTACGTCATTGTTGCGAGAACTTTGGACGATGACAGCTTCCAGCTGTATGTATTCTACATCTGTACTGACTTTTACCACAGAATACCTAATAGTATTACAAACTTAGTATCAGCATAACTTGACGAACACGTCTTATTCGAATACCACTCAAATTTCAAATTTGGAAGCTAGTGCTGTCCAACCGGCGTGAAGCGACACTCGCCGACAATCAGCGTCGCCGCAGGGCGTCCCACGTGGCCGTCGCACTGGGGACGTGCTCAGCGACGCGAGACAATCCGACAATTGTTAAGAGCGCGATCATTACAAACAATAATCGACTTTATTTCTATACGGGTTTAAGCTCTTGGTCGAAGGTATCGTTGAGATGATGAGTGCACACAGTACGCAGTTTTCCGCTAATTATGATGCTAATACTCAAACCTTATTTCCCCCTGCTGTGATCCTAACTTAATATACCACCTCTCCGAACACGCATATTGTTTCGAATATTTTCCACGCGTGTACGCTCATTCTTAGCATGCTCAAATAAAGGAAGTTTTATCAAATCTGCAAGTAACGCACCTAATAAACTAACTGATTACTATTTTCCTCTTCATAAAAGCGGACACAATGTAAAATAATCTTTTAGAATAGAGGGGCGCCACAAAGCGCTATTCACGGCATTAATAAAAGCAGCTATCAGTCTCAAGCCTGCCGATACAACAGAAGCAATTCGGATAATTCTCATTACACACATTTCACTGTTAGATGTTGTCGGTCGATTCTAATGTACCATTATGTCAGACCGCGGGCGGTCTCGATCGTAGCAATCGGTGTCTTTGTTGCACATCACTACCGAGTGAGCGGATCCCGCCAAAATTCAAATGTCATCGTTCCAATTCGAAATTCAATTAGGTGTAATTAATGCGAGGTGTTCTAGTGGCGGATCTCTTACCGATTTGAAAACAATAGGAGAATGGTATCGGTGAGCCGGCGGGCGGCGAAAGCAAAGCGGAACGCAACTCATGCTACAGTTTTAATTTTTTAAATAGTTCTTTTTCAGAGCTTTGGAGGTGTGAGGCTGCCGATCGATGGCCTTTAAGTGAACTTTTTGCGATTGTTTTTTATATTATGTCACACAATTTACGAAATGAATCATTATTTTCTGAGTCATATTGAACTTTTGCAAAATTAACTTATCTACCATTAGAGATAGATCAATGACAATAAATGGGTAAAATGACAGATAGAGAAGAACATCATGTACATGTAGTAATGTGCATCAAATAACTCTAAATAGGTATTCGTTTTTAACCGACTTCAAAAAAGGAAGAGGGTTCTATGTTTTTACTGTATATTTTTTTTAAGTCTGCTCACCGATTTCTCCGCAAACTGTTGACCGATTTCAAAAATTCTTTTTGCTGTCAATTTTCAAATTTTCATCGATATTTGATCTCGAAGTTCGGAGATACGTTGAAGTTTTTTGGGAAAATGTATACTTGTGTAGTTGTAGAGCGTTAAATTTAATTACTTCTCAATAGTGACGGTAAAAAAATTCAAGGACATGTGACATCCACCAACCCGCACTGGGCCAGTGTAGTAGATCATCGCCTCTATATTTTCTCTATGAGAGAAAGCCCGTGTCCCAGCAGGGCTGATGATGATGATGATGATGAACGACAGCATTTGATAAAAACTCTTATCACCATCAATTTAAATACTCGTACTCATTATAATACTGTTTCCATCAACGGTAGCAGGGAAGTAATTATTCAACGGTACACAACTCTTGAACAGGAGTTTAGTGTTCAAGACAATGTAGCATTGTGCGGGCTGGTATTAGGTACGGTGCTAGGGTTATCATATTATTGACATCAAAAATACATTATAGACCACAATTCTTTAATTACCACAAAAAAGCCGAAAATCATTGGCTTTCGAGCGAACAAGTATAAGTTCTTGTATAAGCACAGAATACTAAGGGACAGAAGCATCACTCCGCAAAGAAATTTAAACAAATAGCGACTTTTGCTATGACGCAATAAAATTCAATTCAGCTCGCGTAGCGCTGCATAACTACCAGTCATATTAACTTACAGAGCGCCTCTCTTTCTATCGCATAGCTCTTATCTCTTCTGACGCGGCACGTGTAACAACGCGCGACCCGCCGTCGGTTTCCGGCTATGTACTTGTAGCTTCGTACCTACAGTGCGGAGTGCGCTAGGCCTGGTATAAGTTTATTTGTAAACTAGCTTCTCTCCGCGGTTTCACTCGCGGTTTCCCGGAATAAAAAGTATGTATGTGTTAGCAGGTAGTATAAGCTATCTCCATTCTGAATTTCACTCAAATTCGTACGGCATGAAGAAGTAACAAAACACTTACACACTGACATACAAACTTTCGTATAGGTAATATTAGTGTGAGTGTGAAGATAGTGTGATAGTTATAGATACTTTATTATTATTAAAACTACCGTGAGTATTGTTCATAATTAGATTTACTGACCTACACTCGCGAATATAAGTCGAGACACTCAACCGATGTTATATTCGTGACTTATATTCGTGAGTGTAGCCAGTCAGTAAAACAAATTAATTCTAACTTTTTAAATACGCCAAAATTGCTCATTTTACATAACATTTTTTTTCAGCATATAACGCATATATTTGCAGACGGTGTGACACAGAATGACTGTTTTTACGACTTCAGCGGGTGCCTTTTCACTAATGAAGGGCGGCAATCCATTTCAGTAAGAATTTATTTATCATTCATGTGACTTCTTTTATGAAAGTAAAATAATAAAAAGAGGGGTGTGATGGATTTGGCTAGACGCCCAGCTTAAACAAAGTTTTGTCTTTTGATTTTGACGACGCAAAAGTCCTACATCGCAAACATGCGTTGAAACTCGTCGATATTGTCACTGCAAAAATTCATTCAATTTCTGCGGACTATCGTCATCATCAGTGATCGGAGTAGGTAGAATGATTTAGTGTCAAAGATCTCAAACGGACATGCTAATATGGATATGCCTCCGGGATTCCGGCATTTTAAAATTATTGAGACATTTAGTCCGGTATTTCGAAACTATTACGTGGAGGCGTAAGGTGAGAAACGTATCAATATGAGATTTTTTTTCTCTTAACACTTTCAGCGCCCTTATACTCCGATAACTGGTCATTCATCATCATTATATGTTAATTTCAAGCGAAGCTGCGTAATAAAGCTAGACTTCAACACGTGTTTGAATTACAGGTTTTCCTCAAATTGTTTCAGCAGTGGTTTCAAAGTTATTTTACGGTTCACGACAAAGCGATTGCAAAGATTAGACGTGGTCACGGTTCGCTGAAACAAAGGCGCTGTACAAAAGATTTCAACGCGTGCGCAGCTGTTGCTGTGTGACTGGACTTGGCGTTTTTCGCAGAATTAAGACGTTAGAAACGATAATCGCAAAAATAGCTTTAAAAAATAAAAGATTCCTAACGCTTAGATAATTTGAAGCACAAATATTAAAACCAACAACTTCTTTTTGCGGTGTATTTAGAAGACAAAACGACGAAAATGCATCTCTGCATCATCTAGTTAGATACAGGTAAATGTGGCCACAATTTACCTAGGAACAACAGAAATAGAAACCCAAATACACTTTCAGGAACTTTCAGGAATACATAGGTGTGCCCATGTATTCCTGAAAGTGCCAGTATTGTATTTGGGCTTGTATTTCAAAGCTCAGGGAGTATTTTACGATTATATTCAAAATATACAGAAAGAAGAAAAATGAAATTGCTCGGGCAGGATTCAAACTGTGAATTCAGATAGGGATTTATTTTTTATGATTTAAGATTTCTAAAGATATTTCACAGATACCTTTAAAAAAATATTAATCACTTGATCCACTTCACTATCTCTAAAGAACAGAAAGAAAGAAAAAAAACCATTTATTCGGCACACGACAAACAAATAATACAAAAAATAAAAACTTAAATAATAAACATACCGAATGGGCTCAGCTCAGCATAAAATGCCAAGAGTTTTACACAACTCGGCGCTGATCTCTAGTCGATTCTGCGTCATAATCTCATCAAGTTCTAGATCAAAATGTTATGGACCACGAAACTGTCATCTGGTAGCCCTATGAGATAGCCGGAACAGGTATTCAATAATTAGAGTACCGTGGGCGTCTACGTGTATTATTTAAAAGGTACCCGGTCACAATGAGAAGGTGTGACGGCCAGCATCCGTTCAAAGCGAAGTGTTAAAACTATTGTTCGCTGGCTTTTTTGTCCCCTCACACATTTAACTATACCGACATTATAGAACAAAAGACGTGTGTGTGTTCTTGTTTCAAAAGGAATGTTGTCCTGAGCCAGGCGCGTGAAGAAATGCGATGACTGGAAGAATTGAAACAAGTGTTGAAGATGACATTTTGGTATTAGCATACGAGACATGCGTTGTTTTTGTACTGTTTTCACTACTTATCGTTTAATTAACCGACTTCAAAAAAGGAGGAGGTTCTCTGTTCGATTGTTTTTTTTTTATGTTTGTTACCTCAGAACTCCGTCATTTATGAACCGATTTGAAAAATTCTTTTTCCGTCGGGTTCAATATAGCTACGAAGTGGTCCCATATAAATTTCATCGATATGTGACCTTGGACTTCAAAGATACATTGAAGTCGGTTTTTGTTTTTTTCTAAAAATTAATTATTTTTAAATTTATTTTAAGCTGTCGGTAACTACGGCCTTCTTGTAAGACCAATTTAAATATTGATTCAATGAAATTCAAATATCAAATTGTGTGGAATAATTAGCTAAATCCAGACTTAATCAAGATTTAATTTATTATGAAAGCCAACCTAAATATCTTGCAATCCAACGGGGCAATATTGCGAGCATCTTAGGTACGCTGCCAACTGGGAGTGGGTATCTATAGGCCTGTAATGGTGTGTGGGTTGTCTAATTGCTTCTCCTTGTAAGTAGTTGCTTTAGGTTTTTTAGTAAGTGGAGTGTAGAGATGTTTTCAGTAATAAAGGCAGACTGATTTTTATTAGAAGCACCTAATAAAAAGCAGACTTTAGGATGTTTTAATGTTGTATGTCCACTTCTAAGCACACGTAACTAAGTTCAATATTTCCACTCAACTTTTGACCCTTTCATTGACGCAATATAGCGTTCGCCTTGTCCTAATTATTTGATAACCCTAAAACAGGTCCAATAGCTCCACTGAATTGGTTTCATTCGACAACAATCACATATTCAGACCGACAATCAATGGACGAGTTGGTAATTGTTTCTAAGGTTGCCAGTTATTCAGAGGTTGTACGACCTCTGTCGTCGAGTCAATGCTCGGCGTATTTAAACCTGGCCTGACAATCGATCACAAGGATATTGGCACTGGCAAACCTCACAGGAGTTTAATCTTCAAATATTAGTCAATTAAAGATGAAAATCCTTTGAAGTTTGAGGGTGCAAAGTCTTACATGTGCAGATGACCTGAACGACTCAATGTAAAGGGTGAACTTTGATGACGGGGCATTGGTCATAGTAATAGCTAATTATGTATTGGCAAGTAGTCGTAAATAGATTTATTTGTGAAATATGTGTTTGAAAATTAATATTAGGAGATAAGATTTATGCTGAACATTAAACTTAAGAATGTTTACAGATAATTGGCTTCAGACTGTAAATCTTCTCTGTTTATGTAGAATATATATATATATATATTTTGTATGGATAGTTTTTAAGTTATTTCAGTACTTTTTATACCAAACCTTTTAAGTACTCGTCAATTGGGAGAGCTCCTAGCGTATCATAAAGAAGGATCATTAGACAGATTAACGCTTGGACGCTTCCCAATCACATCACACCTCAGACTAAACACCCAAAATAAAAAATATTTAATTAGCTTCCAAGGGGAGTTCATACGAGCGGACCCTCACTCCTCCACTCACAGCGCCCTAAAGAAAACCTTTACTTGTACGAGATGAGGGCATAAAGCTGGTTTCGCACTCATCTCTATGCCGCGACTCACACCTGCTTTCAAAGTGCCTTATTACTGGTTTTCCGTAGTGTAGCTTATCAAGCTTTGAAGGTAAAAGGCTGGTTTTAGAAAAAAACATCAAAGGTGGTCGGGAAATGTTTTCAGTCGGGCTTTCGCCTTTTTTCAATGGCAATTAGTTGGCGTTGGTGGCGACGCGCGCTCTCGCGCCTTGTGCAATTATAGCGTCAAGTAGTTTGGAAGGAAGAACTAGATCTTGGATGCGGTGCAAGCAATGTTTCAGTTTCTGACTGATACCTACTGAGTCCATGAAACATGGAAGACGCGAAAATAGCAGCTGCAAGCGATGTTTCAAATTTTTAAAGCCAGTGCGTCCTCAGACATAGAGCACTGACCACCATTTTCCCGAAAGGATGTCATTAACTTTGGGCTTATTTCCGTAACCATAGAGGATAAAAAAATAAAAAGAGGAAGTATGAGACTGAGCTTTTGCTTTATGATTGCCAACATGTTTCGATCAATTGACAGTGAAGAACTGTCTTCATAGCATCAAGTTCTTTCAAACTCGTGTGTAACGACACGATAGTAAACCGCTCATCCATTGAGCAAACTGTGCTCCCAAATCTTCTCACATCGCCGTCCCAAAGGGTGTCTTAAACTAAAAATTTATTGATATTAAACTGCGGCCGGCGTTAATTAAGCTTTTCACTCGTTTAATTTTTTTACTCAGTTTAACAGCGACTTTTGGTTAGTACTAATTTATTTTAACTGTGCTTTCGCTGCTTATTAATTAGCAATGTTTGTGGTACTTTTATCGGCCATAGGCGGTATTTAGGCTCGAAACTATAAGCATTTAGTTGATAAAATTTTTATTTAAATATCTACTAATAACATATTTTTCTAGAATCTATTTTTTATCATTCGGAAGTGTCGCGATACTACAACAAAGCAAGTAGATACATATATAAAACCAGGAATTATATAAATTTTCTTAAAAACTGATTATCCTTTTTTAAAACGAATGTCAAGCTACGTCCATGTGCGATGCTTATTTTTAAATGGTTTTAGTAGTAGATATCAAGACAAAAGTAAAAAAAAATAATACACATTATACAAATCATATGATAATAGTTATTTAATATACAAGAGTGCAAAGTGGCTTTTTAACCGCGTGCTCAATTTTGATGACCGATCAAGCGAAGGATTCTAAATTGTTGGATTAAAAATTAGAATCCTGAGCGTTAGCGAGGGATAAGAAAGAGCACGAGGTGAAAAATCTTTGCACTCGAGTGCAACACGTAACTTTTCATCCCACCTCAACGAGGAAATGACTAAATGCAAAAAAAACATCTACAATCACAAGATACTTTTCGCGCGCAAAGCAAATTAAAAAAAAGTACACCAAGGAGGTTCCGAGACTGAGTTTTTAACAAATTAAAAAAAGTTGTATGATGAATTCGGCACCATGGAGGTAGAAGTAAATAAGTTTAATGGTGTTTTGAATTCACAAACTTAGTGCACACGATGTTCTAAATTCAAATTTACTTTATCCTCTAGCGGATAAAAACGACTTTTGCACTCAGATATCGAAGAGCAAAAATACTCTTTCCGAGATGGGGGGATGAAAAATATATTTTAATTTACTTTATTATTATATGCTTTAGTGCCTATACATTAATAATTGATAAATAATAGTCCTAAAACTTAATATATAAATAAATAATTTTATACAATATATAAAAAAAATGTATAATTTTGTATATTAAATTTTTAAGTAAATGCATCTTCAGTTAATGCATACAATGCATTTAAGTAAATGCATCTTTAGTAAATACTCAGTGGATTATAATGTAAAAGCACAGCCTAGTAATTAAAATCATATAGAAATATAAACAAAAAACCAAAAGTGAGCCTCAACAATAATTTTATACGTCAAAAGATACAATCTCATCAAAACTGTACAATCTAACCATTAACTAATTGGAAGGTCTTTAAATTATCCACAAAAACAGAAATCTCAAAGAAATTCTAATTAAACTCAACACTTCTGAATGTGCTTATCTTAACTTCAAAAGGCTGGACGAATTTCAACCTTACGTTAAAAGCGTTAAGAGGTAAAGAAATGTTGGTAAAGTTTGAAGAAGCGACACTGCATCGTAGAGCTCGAACAAAGGGCTTGGAAAAGCCAAAGGAGCTTCTTACAAAGTTGAGGCGATTAGCGTGTTACGCGTGAAGAGAGGGGGATTTTTGGAACATTCAATGTGTTTCAGTAGCTGATTCTTTATATTTTTCCTTCTTTATATATGAGACTGTTCTTCTTCTTTCGTGTGGGTGTGTGGTCAACCCTGGGCCCCAATGCACTAAAACAGCTTAGCAATTCCTTGTTCGGAATAACGCCGATTCCTTCATTAATAAACGACATCTCTATGACGCATTCATTTATTCATAATAATATATATATGACACATCATAGAGAACAAATTTCACAGATGTCGTTTATTAATGAAGGAATCAACGTTTTCTCGAAGCAAGGAATTGCCGAATTGTCATAGTGAATTACAGCCCAGGTTTCAGAGTTTTTAGAATGCCCGAAGGCCTCCAACATGGCATACCGATAAAGTGATGAGACTGGTGGAAAATAAAACGGCAGTTTGCCAGACGCATTTTGAAATCGCAAGTCAATTGAAAATAAATTGGTTTAAAACTGAATATGTACCATGTATTTCCTTCGACTTCTTGATATTTCGGCACAGTTGCAATCATTATGACCACGAAGATACGGACAGCTAGCTGAAGGCTAAATAAATATCTATGCTCATACATGGATTTAAAGGAAAAAGTTGTCATTTTGAACGTTAGGGCGAGTGTTACATCTGCAGATAAAAACATTAAAAAAAAAAACGCCCAACGATCACATACATAGATCTTGACCCCTAACTTGGATTCCCTGTATCTAGAGAACCAGGAACTACGAGGACCATGGTCCCACAACACCCAGACACGAAACAAATGCTTGCACTTTCTTTTTGTGCACAAATATTCCGTCGCGGGAATCGAACCCGCAACCTCAGAGATGTATGAGATTTGAGCCAACCTGCCCAACCACTACACCACAGAGGCTGTCAAACATGACATTGGTGGGGTGTCTACGCTGAGGTTAAATTGAAACTCTGGTACGTAAGATCGAGTCGAACATTTGTCGTACAAAATATTATATCCATCAAACAAATAATTATGTCACAATGACGATAACTTTCCTTTGTATTTTTGTTATGTCAAACTTTATTAAACACAATAACCGCTGAGTTTTTCAACAAAACATTAACCATTAACCGCCAACAATGTGACTGAGAACTCTGAATTTCTACATTCACTTGTAATAATTAATTAATATTTTCTCAACAAAATTCTCAAAAAATCTTTACACAATGGCTGAAACTAACAAGAAACAAACAAACTTTATATTACTCGTGGTTATACAAAGTTGTTTGTTTAACCTTTTTAAAAGTTTTGGAGGACTTCGAGTTAACCAAAACATACAAAAAAATTGAGTACCTAATGTTTTATAAGTTTTCCTTTTTACTTGTTACACAATTTGCGACAAAGGGTATGACCCAAATTGTGTAATCTTTAACAAAGAACGTTTACTATGGCTTTGTTCCAGTCGCTAAAGGGTTCAGAGGGTGAAAGTCGAGAGAACACTTACGATTTTTGGCAAAGTTTTAATTTGCCAAACATTATTAACGTGGCTTCTTTATTATGTTTACCTAAGCTGTTACTCGATTTCGTCGATGTGAAGTAAAAATTATACTGATTTCAAAAATCTTCGTTATTTCGTAAACGTGAACGGAAATTATATTTAATTTTACCTTAAAACTAATCAAAAGCTAAAAGTTAAAAGTAAAAATCATTTATTAAATAGGCTCTGAAATGCTTTGTGAAACGTTATAAACATATTATACAAATCAAATTTAAAATATGCTAAAAATTGTAACTAAAGTTAACACAGTTTTCCATACACAAATTGAAGTCCGGATTAGAAAAGCAAAAGGTAAACGAGTAGACATTA
The DNA here is from genome assembly GCA_951640565.1 of Petrophora chlorosata. Lineage (NCBI taxonomy): Eukaryota > Metazoa > Arthropoda > Insecta > Lepidoptera > Geometridae > Petrophora > Petrophora chlorosata. The sequence goes on along the minus strand of OX621191.1, from coordinate 18,530,862 downwards.
GGTATTTGTAACCACAGTTTTGATATTTTTATTGTAATTTAAATTGTAATTAATGTAAATTGTAAGTTTGCTTAGGTAATCTAACAACGTCACATAATAATACAAACCAGACACAGATAAACATCAAAAAGGCCAAAACAGGACACAGTTACACAGTTTTTTTTATAATATAAGGTTAACAGAAACAGCTATGCTTTCTACAGCTTGATAGGTTGAGTTTCAACTACAATGCTAATTGCTAATTGCTAATGATAACGATAATGTTAATGCTAATGCTAATGCTAATGCTGATGCTAATGCTAATGCTAATGCTAATGCTAATGCTAATGCTAATGCTAATGCTAATGCTAATGCTAATGCTAATGCTAATGCTAATGCTAATGCTAATGCTAATGCTAATGCTAATGCTAATGCTAATGCTAATGCTAATGCTAATGCTGATGCTAATTCTAATGCTAATACTATGGCTAATGCTAATGTTAATGTTATGCTGTTCCTATTAATTCAAAGTAGGAACACCAAACAAAGGCATGCTATCAAGCTACTTAGTGTTTTGGAACATTCATGACCATATGGGACATGGGTCTGGGCAGAAAAATTACCTACACAATTTACCGCTAGGCAACACTCCCTCTATATACAGGGCGTGGTAGAATGTTGCGACTTTTAAGGTTTCCCATGCAGTAAGTTTTGTTCTTAAGAAATATCGGTTGAATTTTGGAGAAATGAAAGCTGCGTTTTTGGATTTATGAAAACAAATTTAGTCTGGATAAAACGTAATGCAGATACAGGGTATCCTAGTTAGGGGCCAGAATTTAAGTATGTGATCGTTGGGCGATTAAAAAAAAAGAATTATTTTACAAAAAAAATATGCGATCCGATGTTTTCTACCTTGAATGTCCCAACATTTTGTGTTATTAAATGAAGCATAATTACCCGTAATACCTATAATGATGAGAAAGGTGTAGTTAAAGCCACACATCAAAGTCATACAATGTACATTGCAAGAAATGCCTACGACCACGACCTCCGAAAACCATCAAAAACATCCCGTGTCATTTGCATTACTACTGATTATTTCTGACAGCTATATTTGACCAGTCAATACCAAAATTCGTGAATGAGTGTAATTACACGCGTAAACACCTGATCACTCACTGTGGTTCCTGATCGCTCACTGTGGTTCCTGATCGCTCACTGTGGGTGATCAGTCACCATTGTGCTGTGAATAGCCAATTTACTCCTGTGCTTCAGAGTAACGGCTTTTACCAACTGACATCTTTATAAGATTTGATAATGCACAGCATCTTGTACATACCTACACATTTAGAGCTGTAAATACCTACATACGTTGTGTATTTATGTATATGTGGTAGAGTGGCTGTAGTAGGAGAGTTATTTTGAAGAAATTTTCGTTATTTTATCGTGGTGCTCCGGTGGGTTGTTCCGTTCTCATCCTATGACGTCTCATAGGTATAATATTCTTGAATCTTCCTAAATTGTATTCCTTTCTCAACCGATTAGATTATTTTACATTTGTTTTCTTAACTCAACCGAAATGTGTTGTTCTCTAATCCCAAAGCAAAAGTTACCACGAAGATGAAAGTAAGGTACGGATAGTATGAAAATGAATTTCAGGTATTGTGTGCCTCCATCATTTGTGTGCCCTTACATTTTAAGTGTTTTTAGTCAGACCGTACAAACTTGGTAAATATTTTGCAATCGCGTCAGTTAGGAATTTTTAACGGATGAATAAAGAATATAAAATCTATTAATTTCTGTAGGATGAATAAAGAATAGAAATCGGTTCAGTAAGGAATATTATTTTCGTAGGATAAGACATCACAGGATAAGTGCAGAACAACCTTCTCCGGTTTGTAAGCTTACTTTAAGTCATAATATAGGATATAGTTTGTCTTCAATTTATTGCAAAGTTCCTGCTCTAGAACACGCAGAAATTAAGACATGGACATGGAAATGGATAGACATTTATAAAACTACAAAGAAAATTATATTTCATAGTGTTACCCACTCATAAACATGACGTTGTCTAGCGCCTTTCAGTGACTCATCGATTATGACTGACAATTGAAAATTTTAAAATTAATGTTATCAAAATATCAAGCTTCGCACACTGAGAATAAAAGCGTTTATTCATCGATCAGACTCAAAAATTATAACTTTACACATTAAAATACACAATGATTAAGAAACTCTTCCAAATAAGGTTTAAAATGGGTTAACAAGCATGTAAACGAATGCAAATTATCCATTTTCTCGTAACGACTGATTTATGATGTGGTTCGGACACCCAGACAACAAAAACACGTATCAATAGAACAAGAAACACAAATGAATGCCTGCTACAATACACGCTGTAATTGTTTAGACAAAGGATTTACACTTCATTACTAAGCACTTAAATGTATAACATTAATTAATCGAAACTCAACTTTAAAATCAAACTTTAGGGTGTAATGTTGTGAGCGCTGAAATGGAGTTGTGATGTTTAGAGGTTGGATTCACGCAGCAATATCTTTTACCATCAAAGCTTTCGCCGATGGTTCTAAAGTTAATTTTTATGACATCTATACAACAATAGGGAGGTATTATAAAAGAAAAGACACATTCCAAAGAGTTCGTAAAAGACATTATCGTCTAGCTGTTGTTTTAGAGTCCTCTAAAGACTTCTATTGTGGCATAACTTACGGTACGTCATCTATTCATAATGCATAGACGCGTTAGTCCTTTGTTTCATGACAAAGATGTTTGTGGATTTCTTTTCATTTTTCGCAGTTTCTATTTGTTTATCTGTTCAATTTCTTAGGATTGGAACGGTTGGAGTAGCCCGCAAGGCTGACCGATTTAGAACTTGATTCTTCAGAGAAATTTCAGCTTTAGGACTTAGAACTCAACGTTTATTATTACTTTATTAAGTTTCGGTATCGTGCTGTTTCGGTACCGCACTAATGAGTGTTGTATAACAACTAGTAACACAATAGTGATGCCCAGACGTCTTCTATGTTCAAACAATGACGATAATTATTTCGTTCTGGAAAATGTTATGGTCAGAACCGTTTATTCTGTTATAATAGTGCAAAAAATACTGCTAGCGACTGTTTTGTGTGTGACAAGTTATTTAGATGTTTGGGGACAATACAATGAGTGAATCTGTTTGTACCATGAAATTTAAAGGAAAATTATGATGCTCTTGTTTTTGTCAGTAGTGGAATCCTACTATACTACTAATATTATAAATGCGAAAGTTTGTGAGAATGGATGGATGTTTGTTACTCAAACACGCAAAAACTACGGTACGGATTCTTATAAAATTTGGTATGATACCGCTAAACTTGCAACTTTGTGTCTATGGTCGAGAATTTTTAAATGAGTCTCAAACAGAACCTTGCCTATGAGCTACTTAGCACGTCTTTCGAGGGAGTCTAAAGATTCCAGTTGGTATTTAGCTAATCCATCACACAAGTAGCAGCAGTACTCCATGTACGATCGGACTTGTGCCTGGTATATGAATGTTTAATTTATAGTTATGTACTGTTTAATATGAATTTAATTCGAGGCTACAGCAGAACAGCTTTATACAGAAAAATACTTTAAAGTTAGCCATCATCCAAAGACCTATCAGAATTGAACCTCCATTTGCATATTTCCAATCTATTCTCAATTTAAATAGCTGAATTACCAATCACAAGTTGTTGGACGAGCGGGACCCGCGAGACCGAGGGATAAAAATACGAAACCCGCCAAGTGCGATTAAAACCAACTCACCAAGGAAGCCGCAGCCCGATTAAAAATAAAATAAATAACGCCCAACGATCACATACCTAACATACATAGATCCTGACTCCTAACTAGGATTCCTTGTATCTAGGGAACGAGGAACTATGAGGACCATGGTCCCACAACACCTAGACACGAAACAAATGCTTGCGTTTTTTTTTCTATGTACAAACGTTTGCCCCGTCGCGCGAATCGAACCCGCAACCTCAGTGATGTATGAGATTCGACCTAACCTGCCCAACCACTACACCACAGAGGCTGTCTTGAATGAATTTCCAATGTTAAACTGAGTAACAATTTGAAGTAATTAAATTAGGTGTTATTCAAAATTAAAACAATGTTATAAAATATTGACAGCTTCGGTGGTTGGGCGAGTCACTTTATATCTCATACACGTCGGAGGTTGCGGGTTTGGTTCCTGATACAAAACAAATGTTTGTGCACGTAAAAAGCATTTGTTTCGTGTCTGGGTGTTGTGGGACCATGGTCCTCATAGTTCCTCGTTCCCTAGATACAAGGAATCCTAGTTAGGGGTCAGGATCTATGTAGGTTATGTAGGTCCCATACGACCATGATTCTCGTAGTTCTTGTTCTCTAGATAGGTACAGGGAATCCAAGTTAAGGGCCAGAATGTATGCATGCAATCGTTGGGTGCATAAAATTAAGAAAGAAGTTGATATTTATAGCTACGTATATTTATATTTATAGGTACATTGCTTATGTATAGTTTTAATTAGATACTAAGTACTCGAAAAAGCTATGTATCTGTTGTTTGTTGTTGCAATAAAGAATTTATTATCTTATCTTATCTTATAGCAAGGCAAAATGATTTAAAAAAAATGACCATATCCATAGCAATAGTTGAGAAAAATATATGCCTATAAATAATATAATCAGTACGTATGGAAATCAAACTAATTTTATATATGCTAACGTTTGTAATAGTGTTTTTTACCTTTTCACGCAGTCGGCTAAACGCTGAATTAGCAAATAGGATACTTTTGATCTTGTTTTTACCTAAAAAATTATGCGAGAGTAAAACCGCGGGGCGCAGCTAGTGTAACATAATTATTATAAGTCCGGGGCAGTCCCTATTGTAAAAACACCTATTTGAATTTGGACTTCTCCTACATAGGCAGTTATGTATATATATATATATATATATATATATATATATATATAGTGTCTATATATACACTTAATAGATCTACGTTTAGCCACTATCTCGCCTGATGTGAAGCTATGATGTGGCCTAAGGTGGAGCACTTAGATATACAGAGAGACGGCAATTGGGCGGCTGCTCAGACCCGTCTCACCGATGGTTCACCGAACAACATCCCGAAACACGACTAGGGCGCTTGACGGCATGGCTTTGTTCGGTGGGTGGTATTACAACCACGGTCAGAGCCTACCACTCCGAAGAACTAGAGAAAAGATATAAGATATTGTAACTAGGTTTATGTAATATTAAGCTTCCTCTGTAACTTTCGTGTTTGGAAATAAATATCGCTTCTTATCTTAGAACAAGCATGCATGTTTAGGCACTGAACCCTAAAAATAAAAAACAATCAATTAGATAAACTGTCATCTGCAGATCCACGGAGAAAGAAGACAGAGTCGGACAAAGATGTCGGCGGACCGCCCGAGTCGAAGATCATTGAGTATTTATTGATTTATCTAAGATATAAAGAGTTTGTTCATGAGCAACGATAGTTATTATTACTATTTAATTCTTTATTGCACTATAAGTAATGTGCGAAAGGAGAACTTAATGCTAAAGCATTTTCTACCAGTTATCCAGTGACGGTAAAAGAAAGTTACGAAGCGTGTATTAAAAAGACAAAAACACTTAAAGGGAATATATTTTATAATACGTAATACATATGTAAATTAATACCTATTATTGATAATAAAATAATATATACTCGTACCTACCTGTCTAAATAAAAAAACAAGACATAATGTTAGTAGTTACACCACCAAACCGCATCAGACCTTGTACTTGTTCTATCCATCCAAGATTGTCTGGAAGAAATCGCTTTAAGCGATAAGACCGCCCATTGTACGTCAAAACTACGATGTATTTTGTAACTTTTATTTTATTTTTCGCTATGTCTTTTTGTGTCATAATTGTGTCCATGTTCTTTGGTGTGCAATAATGTGTTATTGTATTGTATTGTATAAAGATAAATTTGACTATAAATAAAATAGACACACCTTCAGATGTACTATTAATTATTTTGTTAGTAAAGCTTAGCTGAAGTAGTTATAACTTCGACACGTTCGACAAACCAACAAACCAGTGTACCGCACAAAATCGCAAACAGCGGAAGGGTTGAGGGGAGGACTTTGCCCAGATGTGGTACAGTTCAGGCTAAAATAATATATCTTTTGCTTGGACAAGGATCGAACTCGATTGATCTTCTACTCTTCTCTCGTGTGGGAGTGTGGTCAACCCTCGATCGATCCTTGCCTGAGCAATATCATTTTTCTTCTGCCTAATTATTTAAAATCTTAAGATTTTACCCTAGCATGCGCTAATACATTTAATATCAAAACATAGATTAGGTACGTTAGTTTTATTACAATCTCATCGAAGTCTTATCCCCATCATCTTAAACATAATTGTCCACTTCCCGCACAAAAAGCTCTTCCCAAAGCCATAAAACGGAGAAAAGAATCAATTCTGCAGATCCCTAATAGCGACGATCATATATTGACGCCCTACTGTAATCTGTCTGCCTCTAATTGCACAAAAACCCCCCAATTCTATCACACAAACAAACATACACACACAAAAGACAGATTAGAGAAGATCCAGATTCGTGTTTAAGATAAAAATGAGTATTTTCGCTAAGTACAACATCGGCTTTAGATCGGAGAGATAAAGGACAGATGTATGGCGGCCCTAATGTTGTGACGTCATTGATCTTTTTATGTTTTTTGTGGTTTCATTAACTGCCTAGGTAGAAAAATACATTTTGATGGGTATCCACTCTTTGGTCCACAGGCATATAAAGATTTTGGAGCGTACTTGTTTGAATCGTATGTATTGCAAGAAGCTTCTTTTTTCCTTGTTTGCAAAGCGGATTTTGAGGTGTGCAGAATTCAGTTTAAGATTTCACTGGAAGATAGTATCAAAAGATAGTAAGATAAAATGAAATACTTACAAAATTGACCAAACACAGTCTGCAAAAGTTCTATCATAGTACACAGATGCAGTGCTATGCAGTGCTTTTTAAAAGTTCTGGATGGCACTGCAATGATGGGCAGGGCATGGCGCTTACTATCAGGCGAACGAATTGCTTGTCTCATAAACAGTACCAATTTAAAAAAAAACACCTTTTTAATATGTTACAAAAGACCTCAATGGTTACAAATAATGAACCAGCGTCGGGTGTCAAATAATCACGCTTGACATTTGTGCTGCACGAAAACCCCATTTGGCACCACATTACTATATTACCTCATTATACTGTTTATATTTTTTTTCCTTTTTGTATTTTTTTTTCTCTTTGTTATGACTTTTTATGGTCGTCAAATAAATGTTTTTTCTTTCTTTCTTTTTAAGTGTGAAAACAAACAATTGTGTGACTTCAAAAAATAGACCGACTGGGAAATGGAGTAAGGAAACCCTTAGACTAAGTTTTGTTTTCTAGGACTAAGACTGACAGTAAACACCATTATTTTTACTATGATAATGAAAACATGGTAAAATACAAAAAAAAATGAAAGAACTACCCACTGCCGTAGAGAACTACGGCTGGGCAACTGTTCCTACGGATAACACGGAGCCGACTTGACTATTCATGCTAATTAAACATCGTAACAAAATAAAAATGCAATTGCAATGAACTGCATCCAGATGTACGCTACCTTCGAATACATAGAGTATTTATTAATGTTCGAATAATAAACGATGATCATAAGTAGGCGGAATAAATAAATCAAAAAAGTTGACCCAATTTGCTCAAAAACATAATCCTCATCACAATCACTATAAAGGTGATCACACAATAGATGTTATAAACGTTTTGTGCGCACAATATGGCGCAAACGCATTTTATAATTGAGCTCACAAAGCATCCAATAGGATTAAATCTTCGCTGGTACACTTCACCTAATTGGTAACAAAGGACCGCCATTTTGAAACGGATTTAGTGTTCGAAGTTCAAAATTCGAATATTAAGTACAGTCGCGGGCGAAAACCCTGTAAATTTTTTCGTTTTATTTCCAAAAATACGCTACAGAATAATTAATAGCTAAATAAAATTAATTCACAAGATTTTTACATTAAACTAAAGGAGTTTAAGGTCTCGAGAAGACTTGTAAAACTTCTTCTCGTGATAACCCTGATAATTTTATAAAAACTTTAAAAACAAGAAGAAAACCCGTAATTTTAAAACCTACTATCCTGACATACTTGACTAAAAGCACTAAAATGTTTAAAATTTTTACAAGTTTATTGTTATTTCCAACATTCTTTTCCAGTAGATTAAAAGAAATTATATACGTAGATATATTGGTCTAAAACATCCCACCTTTGGCATACAACGCCTGTACACTCGCGCACAACACGCTACACGCATAAGCTGCTTATTGTATTTTTATAGTTATTTTGATCGTCGCACACACGTCATTGTGTGGATTATCCGACATGAATACAGAATGGGGCATTACTCGATGTACACAGCTGATGCGGGAGACAATGGCAGAATTGTTTGCAAATCGCCGGTACGCGGCGGAGCTTTGCTTTTTTCGCTTTTTAATAACTTGTAAATATGATGATACACGATATGGTTTTGTTGGTGATATAAAACATTTGGCGGTCGATACACTCAATAAATCTTATTTTTTTTTAATATAATAAATAATTGTTAGTAATATTCGACGTACCAGAATAAAATAACCAAAGGAGGTGAAGAATGCAGTTTCTTTTAACATTTTTAAAAATAAACTAAAGAGACACATACTGAACGACATAACATTACTAAGATAAACAAGTTATCAATCTGATGTTGCTTGCACTGTGGCGCCTACGTATATTCTTGCCTGTCATGTCAATATTATACGTCCAAACTAGGTACGATTTTATCCCTGCGGGTAGTTAGAAAATATTTTATGATAATATTGTCTGCTTTATACCTAAGTTACTTTTATATTCACAAAATGTCGAAGCACATAATTTACTTTAAGCCTTTTTTTTCTCATATAAGTGAAATGTAATTTCTTGTTGAGAAATAAATATTCTTTAACCCGAAAATCATTGTGTTTTAACGCAACACTTGTTGTCTTTTTTTACCAAGGTGTAAAAATGGTGGTAACATGTTTAAGTTGTCTTATAAGTTGAGAAGCTCTCAAACAATAATGACTGTCATTGTACCAAAACGCAAAATAATAAAACAAAACTCAAAAATTCCCAAAACAACATAGACCCTTTGGCCATAAATACTCTGCCATAAATGCCACCGCCATAACAATGTCAAATTAAACCAGTACAAAAACTGCGCACTGTACCGGTACAAATAGAAATTCTCTTTACACGCATCGAACTATAGACAATTGGGAGTATAAATCATAGAGTTGACAAGAAAACACGTTATTGCCAACATAAAAAAGTCTAACTCACGATAGCACTGGCCATTTTCAACTTTATGCATCAAAAAATAAAAGCTCAGCAACGATTTGTCGTCCGCATTACGTTGTTGGTGTGCAGTGTGCATTCTCCGCCCTGCAGTTTAGAAAAGACTTCAATCGCGTTTCGCGCGTAAATTATGGGACAACCCTAAACAATGAGTAAAAAGCTTCATTCGCTAATGGATTTTGTTCTCAAAAATTAATTTGGGGTACTCGACAAAACTGTGTACGCACCCAATCAGACCCAACCCTATGCGTTAGGGTTGAACGCGAGCTTAAAAAAGTTTTCTAATAAAAGTTACAATACATCACGTCCAATTTGGTTTTTATTGTCTATCTCTATTTAAAGTAGAGATATAAGGTAAAGTCGTCCGTGGAGCATTAGATTGGTCTAGGTCATAGGATGACCTAGACCAATCTGGTCAAGCAGTTCGACAAAATTACGTAAGTTGTTTCACCTTTAATGTATCGCTGATCGCTGTCCAAGAGCCCACCCAACAGCAAAGATTGGTCACTTGATCCTAAAATAGCAATTGTTGCAAAGTGTTATAATGTTTATATTCTTTTTATAAACAATTGAAGTTTTTTCTTCTAAAGTCAAACCAGGAATTTCTGTTTCATTTGTAATAACGATGAACTCGTAACGTGTTCTATCAATTGGTATTTTAATGTCAACCCTGGACATTTTTCTTAACCAAGGGCGACAAAACTAAGAATCTCTGGCTCTCCGAGCATAAGGGTAAGTGGTATTGTTTCTCAACCCTAGCTAACTTTTTAATTTATTAACGCGTAGGGTTGCCACTCGTAAAAATTACTTTTATTGTTTGTAACGACGTCTCAGCCTACGTGATAACAATATGTGTATAATAAATTCACTTTTATGAAATTGTAATGTCAGTCCTCCAGTTTGTACTGAACTATGTTTTAAAATAAATTCGTCTGTAACAGGGGTCTGTATAAAATGGTTTATGTGTAGAAAATACTTCGCGTGAGGTTCGTAAGATTCAAAAGTCAAGTGTTCATTGTTACGATAAAGTTTATGTACCACTAAAGGTTGAGACAACGGGACGGCAATAATATAAAACCTGTTTTTAAATTGAACTCTTGATTTATCGCAATGGGAATGCTTTTTAGTGACATCTAAATGTGGTGGAAACAATGACACGGTCGTAAATTTGATTTTCTTTGACAATGGGATACTAAACTATTGTTAGTGTACTTTTAACATTCTTAGATATCTATCCAGCTAGAAACGAAAGGAACACTTTTTTAAAATACAAGTTCATTATTAGGATTAAACTTAAACCACATAATACTAAGGGACAGAAGCATCACTCAACAAAGAAATCTTAAACAAATAGCGACTCTTTCTTTGACGCAATAAAATTCAATTCAGCTCGCGTAGCGCTGCCTACCTACCAGTCATATTAACCTACAGAGCGCCTCTCTTTCTATCGCATAGCTCTTATCTCTTCTGACGCGGCACGTGTAACCCACCGTCGGTGTCCGGCTATGTACTTGTAGCTTCGTACCTACAGTGTGGAGTGCACTAGGCCTGCTTAAACTATGATTTCCTAAAAAGCATTTATTTAGGTACCAAGAAATAAGAAATGCCGCTTTTGGAACTGATCCATGCCACAAACACAATCTTTACCACATTATAAACATTTGAGAAGTTAACGTCGCAAACAAACACCATTAAATTTCCTCCGTAAATCTGAAAGGCAAATCTGATAACGGAATATAAATCCTGTAACCAAATTTGGAACCCTTCTGGAATAACAATCCATAAGTTTTCCGCCACCGGGACTCCAGAACCGAACGTTACTTTGCATTCAGGGCGCGGTCTGAGAGGGGGCATTATCGACACCACTCCACACCGGCCCACTGTTGATTCTATCAAAAATCTACTTGAAGAGGTAATACTCTGGTTTGCGTCATGGCTTTTGATGCAGAAATAAGGAAGAGATCTGCTAGCCTTAGCCGTGGGGCAGCTCATTGGTACGCTCTGCTCTCGCACGCATCTGCTATTATCCAGTTATTTTGTTTGAAATTAGAAGAAGTTTCAAATTCATATTTACATTTCCGTATTATTTTTACTTGGGTACTCCAGTCCAATTCTAGTTCAATCATTTGGTAGTTTTACCTGGAAAGATTTCCGGGAGTTTTGAAAATTGGTAATTTTATAGATTTTTATGTGCTCTTTCCGAATTTCAATCTATAAAATTACCAGTTTTCAAAACTCTCGGAAAACTTTCCAGGTAACCACTATTTTTCGAACCAAATGATTGTACTATACGTGATTGTCAAATTATATTTCGGGAAACTAAACTTCATTATGTTATATTTCTAATATTGTTATTTGCGTTGTAATTTATTTATTTTTCAAGTTTATGGATGCTTTCTCCAGTTTCTTTCTAAGGTAGGTATAATAAAATGTAGCTTAAATTGATATAATTTTTTTTGACCTATTTAAAATATTTTTTTGTTATTGTGTTATTCTAAGCCGTTCCATATTGGGGTAATTGGGGTAAGGGTAACCGACTCATCCAATGTATAAATGAAAATTTACCTACACATTTGAGAGTTTTAGCTTGAAGCTACCAGTAGCAGCATATAAAGTATCCAAGTCAGTTGCCTCAATGCAAATGCCGATCGTGGAGTCCCAAGTCTATTCGCGGAAAGGTCAGAGCGATAATGTGAAATATATTTTTATGTTGATATTGGACTTCTGTTGCCAATTATTTACTACAATGTAACCAAATCGAGACCATTCCCTTCTAGGGTTTAATAATATGTTTGTGAGTCAAGAATTCATAAAGTTACTATTAATAGATCAATAGATTCTAATTCCGTGTAAGTTATCGCCATTTAAACGTTATCTGAAGAAATTGCAATAAAGCCACATTTATTATTGTCACTGAGTAATTTTTATTATGTCTTGATATGCGATAAAAAGTTGCTATATTTATTGTTGTTAATATTCTTGGATCGAGCTTCAAGCGTCTTTGTTTGTTTAAACTTCTGACTTCTAGAAAATGACTTATATAGTAGCTATCTTACGACTCGTGTTGCATTTAGAATGATCGTATATATCGTTTGATAAATCTGTATGCAGGTATATATAACTAACTCCTTTCAATGCTCCATTATTAAACAAATCCGAGTGAAAATACTGTAATATAACTTTGTCACCCTTCTTATTCCCCTGGATTTTCCCCCGAGACTTCCCACATTTTCAATTCGAATCGGCCGTTTTCGATTGTACGAAAACCTTCTCTATAATAAAATAGGCAAAATACTTGACCACTGTAGCTTGACACTCGCGAACTGAATACTGTTTCTCAGTGTTACCTTTAACTTTGTGTGCGGAGGAATATTTAAACTGATATCAGAGCGCAATGATATGTATTTCATTGTTTTCATGGAAATAAAAGCATATTGTGTTTGAAAGCTACATCAAAATCGATCACAAAACAACAAAGGGGTACGCTGAAAACCAGCCCTGTGTAAACTCACTAGAGTTTATACAGAACGATGCTGAGCGTACCCCTTATTGCCAAACCATAATAGTATATAAATATTGTGGTTATATTAAGTTATGTTAAGTTATTGGCAATAAAAAAAACATTTTCTTTCTTTCTTTTCTTTCACAAACTTTTCAAATCTATAAAGTGATCAAGCAAACCTATGAAGAAAATGTCTAAAACAAAGGAATTGTGTTCATTTACGTCAAAATAGTCGATCCCAGATCCACTATATTCATTGTACAAAAATGGATCAGTAACAATTTTTTATATTTTTGTAGGTATAGGAGTCAAGAGTTGGGGGTCTGGCTGAAGTGGTCTTGGCCCAACAGTCGCTTGGTAGTCGATATTTTATTCTTGCTTGTTAAACCTCATTGAGGTTTTTACTCGATTGTGGGAGAGGTTATTTTATTTGAATATTGTGGGTACATTTCGTTAATCCGAGGAATATTTTCTTCCATATATATTGTAGTGATGTTGTATGATGAAGCAGTGGGAGTAGTTTTAACGCTGTAATATTTAAATTTAGTTAACTTAATAGGCCAACCTTTCAATACCTTACTAATATTTAACCACAAACTTTTAAAAGTGCGATTCATATGCACTTGATTGAGCAATTTTGCACAACGAATTAAAACTAAAAAATGTCATCAATAAATTTGATTGTATTGTCGATACTTTTTCAAATACATCTGAATAAACGTGGTAAGCATATTCGCAAAACAAACTTTAATGAATTTGCAAACACATTGAAACTACATTCAGTATCCTAAATCCTATTTACACACTATAAATCAGCGGAACGTGATTTTACAAAAGTGAAACTTTTCTGAACAATTGCACAATGAGTTCAATTGGTCAGTGATACAGGCGTGGAACGCACCTTGGATATGCGCGCGCGCATGCATTGTCAGGTAAATCGTAGAGATTTATTATTTGGGGGACAAAAAGTACACCTGCCTGGGATAAATTGCTTGTGTTTGATATAGACGTTTTCCTGATGAATAGAAATGGCAAGAATAAGCTAACATTCCCTTTTATTACTTCGCATTATCCACATGAACATCGTTTAGTTTAAGCAAAAGGTTTATGATTGTAGACATCGTAACTGTTTTGAGAGAAATATCCTAAAACCATTTCGATAATAACATAAGATTTATTTCGGTCTAATTCTAATAACCCACAAATTTTAGGATTAACGAAGATATCATGTTCCATCAAAAGTTACTTAAATTATAACCATGTTACTTATATACAAACATTTTTGTAACAAAACAAAGGAAGTACAAGAGGCGAGCCCGTGGGCGCTCCTTTTAAAGTTTCTTGCAAATTTAGCGGTAACCAAATGCCACTGGTAACCAAAACGGTGACCAAACAATACGATTCTTTATTCATATTGTCCATTCTTCTGAATTCCCGCTAAATTCCCTTCGAAACGCCCGCAGTGTCGTCAAACGTGTGAAATTATACAACAATACACAGTAATGATGCACGCGAAAAAATCAAAATAAATACAGGAAACTTTGCGGAACCACTATCCTTTACATTGACTGCTTCGCTAATTTTAACCCTATTTCATGGTGAAAGGTGTTATTTCTATCTGAATTTGTTGGCAACACATTATAGACAGTTTTGATGTCAATGCAACTGTGCGTTTAGTTTTTGATCATCGATAGATCTGTAAGTCAAAACCATAGAGTTCAAATTGGTTTAAAATGTCCTGCTTTGCAATTCGAAATGATTTGTTACACCTTTCCTTGTCATTACGAATTTCGATCCGCGGGGGGCTTTAGACAACTGTTTTCACAATTTTTAGGATATGCTTCATTGTATTTGACAAAACCTAATGTACAGTTTATTGTGAATTGTACAAAAGATTGACTTCTGCTTAGTTCCAGTACTCAGTTTAGTGGTGAAAGCGTTCTGGATGCGGGTGTCCCTGCGGGGATCAATTTTGGCCACAAATTGTTCCTTGTTTGTATTGTCTCTTTTATTATTTATTCCTTTTGTGAGCAAATTATCATTGTTTTGTAACATAGCAGAAAGGCTCAGAAAATAACCGCTGCTATTGTTTCTTTTACTGTCTTGATTGAATAAGGTGACAGTAAATTACAAACGTAGTAATTTACCATGATAGTTGTGATTTGAAATATACCTTTTTGAAACGCTTTGAATTTCATTATGACACATAATTAGGTTATTATAAATGAAAAAGTTTGTGAGGATGGATGGATGTTTGTTAATCAATGAAGCAAAAACAAATGAACGGATTTTGATGAAATTCAGTATGTAGATCTAATCCATCCAACGGTTGTCTGTAAGAGATTGCTTTATACGATAAGACTGCCAATTATATTACCATTACTAGTTAAGGTTTATCTTTTTTCATGTTATTTGTGGTATGCAATAAAGTATAATTATATTGTATTGTATTGTAGATTGTAGGTACTTTAAGTCTTGGAAATGGACAAAGGCTATTTTTATCCCGGGAACTTGCGGGTGAAACCGCGGAGCGCAACTAGTATAAAATAAAACTTCAATATAAAATTGTGAATAAAATTTTAATGACTAAATAGGTTCAATTACCTATAACTATAATAAAAGTTTACATTTGCGTTTCCACATGTACAGTTCATCCAACAAAATTAACATTTATAGGATCTTCAACTGCAAAGTTTGGTAATTTACCACACAGATCAGCATACGTGTTCGCACTACCTCCATCCACATGATGCCGTAATGCATATTCCATGTTGAAAGGCGACGCTTCAGGGAGAATATGTTTGTAAATGCATATTTATGCGACCAACCGTGGGTGGGGATCGTATGGTGATTTGCTTCGACAGTTTATACTAGAGCACAATACTGATATACTATAGATTTCTAGTGAAAACTGTAAGAAACTCTTATTCTAAGACTTATAGAAATAAACTTGCTTTTTAACTGACTTCAAAAAAGGAGGAGGTTTTTTTATGTCTTTGTTTTTCTTTTTATGTTTATTTATGTTTGTTACTTCAGAACTCCGTCATTTATGAACCGATTTGGAAAATTATTTTTGCGTTGGGTTTAGCATAGCTACGAAGTAGTCCCATATAAATTTAATCGATATACCTTGGATCTTGGATTTCAAAGATACATTGAAGTCGGTTTTTGTTTTTTTGTAAAAATTAATTATTATTTATGATGAAATGGGTTTTTTACCTTTGACAACAACTCACCTGATGGTAAGCGTAGTTGTGGTCTAAGGTGGAGCAAGTTTGCCCATGAGGTGCCTATTCACTTGGAATTGGAAGAAAATTGGGATTCAGAATTCCACTCCTTAGCAGACGTATAATGAAAGAGTCAGCGATGCGCTTTGTGTGGTCTGGTGGTACGCGGACTGTGTACATAAGGGTGTAGTGACTCTCCTCGCCTGACTTTTTCCTCGCCGAGCTCCGTGCCCAACCCAAGATCCAATTTTTGCAGCTTTTCTTATATTCAACTGCAAATCCCTGCAAATGGACCAATGATTGCGTCTAATCAAGTTTTTTTAAGTCAAAAATATGTACCTTCCGTACAGCTAATGATCCTATCCTATCCTACCCTAAGACAAGTATGGTGAAGTAGGAGTATTATGGTAGTATACCTATTAAAGCTGTAACACAGCTTGTACTCCTATATATGTTCACTACACAGGTACCGCTAGTTACAATAGCAGTCATCATGTGGTGCGTTGTTTCGGCGACGCAGCGTCTGCGCTCGCTCCGGAATGTGGTCCGATCGGTTATAGGAACAATAGCGTCATGTGCTTACTTGAGGACCACTATTCTACTTAAAACGCAATTTGTTAAGATGGATGGGTGTTTTTATTCAATCGCAAAATCTAATAAACAATCTTTTAATTTTTGATTAGATTAGATTAACAACGAGAAATAAATAACGAAAAATACTTAAAGTTAAAGTGTTAAAATGGGTGGTCTTATCGCTTATAGCCATCTCTTCCAGACAACCTTTGGATGGAGAAGACTTAAAGAAACTAAGAGACGGGGGTGTCAACATAAATTACTTAATTATGAAATGTGAGTACAAACTATAATATCACATACTACCTACTTACACATACATCTATAGTAAACTAGCTGACCCGGCAAACGTTGTTTTGCCATATAAATTTAAAAAAATCACTTAGGGGTATGAAAAATAGATAGTAGCCGATTCTCAGACCTACTGAATGTGCATATAGAATTTGATAAAAATCAGTAAAGCCGTTTCGGAGGAGTAAGGTAACTAACATTGTGACACGAGAATTTTATATATATAAATAATAATATATGCCAATTATAATTTTTGATGGTATGTAGATATTTTGGGTCCCGGAAAAGGATATATTATACTTTTTATCCCGGAAAATCGCGGGTGAAACTACGGGGCACAGCTAGTTCTCATAAGAACCTTTAATACTCGTACTTCTACTAGTCTTCGGGATGTTTAGGTGCTACCTACGGGGCTTACCCTTCTGAGTTACTAACTCCTGTATTACGTAGCATTTCAGAACTTCTAGCGCTATAAAAGCTCTAGCGTGTTTCTAGCTTAACCTATAAATATAACCAATCAAAAAGCAACAATCAAACACACTACATACAAACGTGGTCTAGTGTGGGTGGCGACAACACGTCTAGCTCGGCCCCAGGAATGCGGTCCAGGGTCGAGCCCGGGCCGAGATGGAGGTACCTCAATAGCTCTATACCAGGATTAGTTATATTATGGTCCTTGATAAAAATGGTTTTGTGGTTTTTAAGTGACGCGTGAGCTTATTTATACATTTTCATTTGTGTGTGTTTTCAAAACATAATTATTAAATTAAATCTTGGAACGTTACTGTTCATGACAAAAAATATATTTTATCTTTTAATACGCCCAACGATTACGTACATAGATCCTGGCCTCTAACTAGGATACCTTGGTTCTAGGGAACCAGGAACTATGAGGACCATGGTCCCACATACACAATACAGATGTAATCTAATTTAATTCAAATTTAAGCACCGTGATAAAAAATGTCTAGATAGACGTTTATGGTTGCAGGTTGTTTCTGAACTTTGCGTGGCAACGGCAGAAACTGGCAGAAATTGCGCGTTCAACGAAAACAGTAATACACGTGATAGACCCCCTCCCCTTCGTTTTTTTTCCGAACCCCCTCCTCCTTTCGAATGTCAAGCAGAAAGTAATTTTCGCAATTATCTCTAAAATGACTGAAAAAAAAACACAAATTTACTTTTATTTTTAGAAAAAAAACAAGAACCATTTTCAAGACTAAACTTATGTTTTTTGTTTTTGTTATTTTATTCAAAAAGTGCTGAATTGATTGCGATAAAATTTATATTGGACCACATCTGAAGTGAGAAATGACCTACCAAACCAAAAAGAATCATCAAAATCAATTCATAATTGGCGGAGTCATCGCGTAACAAACATATAAAAAAAATACCGTGGAATTGAGAACCTCCTTCTTTTTTGAAGTCGGTTGAAACCATTATACACTACACGACGGTGCACGACGTCATGCTCTAATCTTTTACTAAACTCAAATAATGAAATTCGTCAACACCCTGTTAGGAGTACGTACATGAAATTATATATTTTCATTTAATGTAGTTATTAATATATAGTTATTAATAAATTTTGTTACACACCGTCTTCCAATACTGTCCATCCAAAGGTTGTCTGGAAGAGATCGCTTCAAGCGATAAGACCACCCATTGTACTACCATAGTTAAGGACTGTGTTATTGTCCATTTCTTTAAGTTATCTAGAGATATGAAGGAGTGGAATGGCGCGCGCAAATCGCAGTGGACTGCGCGCGCTTGTGTTGGTGATACCACAGAATACTAAGGGACAGAAGCATCACTCCGCAAAGAAATTTAAACAAATAGCGACTCCTGCTATGACGCAATAAAATTCAATTCAGCTCGCGTAGCGCTGTATACCTACCAGTCATATTAACCTACAGAGCGCCTCTCTTTCTATCGCATAGCTCTTATCTCTTCTGACGCGGCACGTGTAACGCGCGACCCGCTGTCGGTGACCGGCTATGTACTTGTAGCTTCGTACCTACAGTGCGGAGTGCGCTAGGCCTGGTGATACTAACATACGTGTTAAACACCCATGTTTTTAAGTTTTAAGAAGAGAACTGCTTGCAAAATAATAATTTCTTTGTATTGCTTTGTACTACTAGGTTAAACCTACACTAGTATTTGTACAATTTTTAATTATTATGAGTAATAAAGATATTTTGAAACTAAAACTAAACAATTGTCTATTTCTTTAAATTGGTTTACAAAAAAGAGTTTTTCTATTCTATCCTACTATCCTACTAGCAGGGCGCAGCTAGTTCTATATACATATGTGTGATATTTCACCTAGGCAAAGTTTACTTGCACGCCAATCTTGATAGCCTTGATTATGAACGCATGTTTCGGAAATCCTATACACTATTTTATAATTTATTTCACAATTTAATACCCCGGCTTTGTAACTTAACTGCAATTTAAGTTAGATAATGAATGACACAAACAATATTTCCATAAATTCGAGCCATAATGTAGACGTAAGATTACGTCAAAAAGAAGCCTAGTTATTATGCATTATCGTTTATGTTGGTAAAATATATAATATATTATATGATTCTTTGTGGCTGCTCTGTCAATGGTATCTGTGTGGAATTATCCTATGTTACTGCTTTGATCAGAGCATCAAACAACGAATAATATTTGTATAGCTTAAGTTTTTGTTAGGGTTCCGTATATCCTAGTTCTAATATATATATACCTAATATTATAAATGCGAAAGTTTGTTAATGTATGGATGTTTGTTACTCAATCAAGCATTAACTACTGAACGAATATTGACGAAATTTGGTATATAGGTACTTTAGGTTCTGGATAAGGACATAGGCTACTTTTTATCCCGAGAAACTGCGGGTGAAACCGCGGGGCGCAGCAAATAAAGCAGCTAAGAAAAAAAAGCAGCTAGTAAATAATATCATTGACCCTAAGTTATAGAAATCGAAGAATGTGTTTTACCATGCTTGTAGGCATAACATATTTTTTATGACTGAAAAACAAACAACCGATAACTTCATAATACCATCATTTTATCTCAAAATGAGACAATATGACGATATGAAGTTTGACCGGTTTCAGAAAATGCTATAGTCTAATTACTTATTTTATTAAAATGAACCTTCTCACAGTACAGCGTTCTCGAACATGACGGATTTAAATTATAATAAAATCTTCATGCTTACTTCTTTCCAACAGAATGGGCTATGATCACCAGCCCACTCGCTCTAAAGACTTAAATAATAACATTATTATGAGAACCCAATTTTACCACTGAAATCAGACTTCCAAAACCAAGAACCGTTTAAAACTCGACTTTATTCCATCAAAATAAGAGTGGGCAGGTTAAAATTGGAATGTGGACTTGATTTTGTGTATTAGAGTACATTTTTAAGCGTCTTTGTCGTTCGATCGCGGGTCCAAAGTGCCACAATGAGTACTATAGGCGTATTCAGCCTTTTTGGTAACAGCTCACCTTATAAAACCTTCGAAGTTCAAAATAAAAAGAAAAAGTTTTTGAATTTGGAACGGTTTGAGCGGTGAGTCGGTTACGTTATTGATTCGGTATTCAAATAACAAACGGAAATGAATGAATTTTTAGTGAGGTCTTTACTGAACAAATACATAATCACCGTTTATGGAGAATGGAAATGTGTACTCTAAAATTATGATAATTCTAATAAATAGTTTTTGTTAGACAACACTTTTGAGAACATGGAAATAGTATTTAACTCAAAGATCTAAAATGAGGCTGAGGACCTTAAACTGAAACGCAGTCCAATATGTCATGGACAGGGTTTCAACTGAAAATCAGTGCTAAAAATACCTTAGCATATGCTGAGTCGGAACCTTTTCTTGACATCGCTCAACATTTCACTGTGTTGTGTTTATTGCTTTTGTTTAATTTTTTATGTTTTGTTACCTCAGAACTCCGTCATTTATGAACTGATTTGGAAAATTATTTTTGCGTTGGATTCAGTATAGCTACGAAGTAATCCCATATACATTTTATCGATATTTGGCCTTGGACTTCGAAGATACAATGAAGTCGGTTTTTGTTTTTCTGTAAAAAATATGTTCAGTGTAATGTTGTGTGATATACTGAATACATTTTTCTTTCTTTCTTCCTTTTTTTATATCTATGTGTCTCCAGGTGTGACTGCTATCAAATGCAGTTATCCGGTTACAAAAAAAAAGTGGTGTCAATATATTTTTGTGCCGGGTTTTGTATTGGCGTAGAAATGGACCACTCATTGTAGGCTTTTTTTATGGTACTGAGTGATGAGACAAGCAAGTCGTTCGCCTGAGCGTAAGCGCCACGCCTGCCCAAGGGCCACCCAGAACTTGGAATACCATAAAAAGCTCTGCGTAGCACTGCATTGCGCTCTAATGTATTTTTTTGAGACTTAATATCTGATGTCTCAGGAATTACCCCGAGACTTTAGATATTAGGTCTCATATGCCCAGTAATTTCGCTGGCTACAATGCCCTTCAAGCCGGAACACAGTAATGCTTGCGCACTACTGCTTGGCGGCAAAATAACTGGCAAAGCTGTGGTATACCTACTCAGACGGCCTCCTGCATACGAGAGACCTACCAAGAGTCTTATGAATTATGCCTTTACTGTACTTGCTAATATTGCTGCACCATTTAAAGCGAATCATTCATTCGCTAAATAATACAATACAACACAATACAATAATACTTTATTGAGCACCAAAACAGGAAACAAAAGTTTACAGTTACATAAAATAGTGGTAGAACAATGGGCGGCCTTATCGCTAAGTGCAATTTCTTACGGACTTTCTTTCTTTCTTAAATAATTTAATCTTGATAAACACCATATTGCAACAGTATGCAGTTAAGGCGTAAAAATCTATAGAAAATGCTATCAAAACCGTGTCACAAGCCTCAACAATTGTTACCAAATAAACCGATTGTCATTCTAATACAATCGGTGTCACGATTCACATTCAAGAATCGGCGAATCGTTGCAGACAATCGGTGAGTCGGTGCAGAGAATCGGTGAGTCGGTGCAGAGAATCGGTGCGGAGCCATTGACTCAAAATATTTACGAATATAACAGAAAGGTGAAGTGTGACTGTTCTATTGGTGCGGGTGGTGTTTGATGTTGTTTAACCCCAAGATTCATTAATGCGATTAATAACCGATGTTCTAATCATCATAACAATACTTAATAGTAGATAGACAGACAGCCTCTGTGGTGTAGTGGTTGGGCAGGTTGGCT
Organism: Petrophora chlorosata; assembly: GCA_951640565.1. NCBI lineage: Eukaryota > Metazoa > Arthropoda > Insecta > Lepidoptera > Geometridae > Petrophora > Petrophora chlorosata. The sequence continues at coordinate 18,508,552 of OX621191.1, read as the reverse complement.
GAAATCTCATACACCACTGAGGTTGCGGGTTGGATTCCCGCGACGGGACAAATGTTTGTGCACAGAAAAAAAAAGCGGAATCATTTTTTTCGTGTCTAGGTGTTGTGGGACCATGGTCCTCATAGTTCCTGGTTCCCTAGATACAGGGAATCCTAGTTAGGGGTCAGGATTTACGTATGTGATCGTTGGGCGTTATTTATTTATAGATAACGTTTATTGTTACACAACAATAAGAAATTTGAATTTTAAGAGCGAGTGTGGCTCAGCAGGGACTCGTGCGCTTTTCGAATTCGACGCACCTGGGTTCGAATCCCGACTCGGCCCTGCACCAATGACTTATAGTTAAGTGCAGATTTTGCACGCTCGCTCTAAAACGGTGAAGGAAAACATCGTGATGAAACCCGCTTACGCGCTTTGGAGTGGTAGGCTCTGACCGTGGTTTAATACCACCCACCGAACAAAGCCATGCCGTCAAACGACCTAGTCGTGTTTCGGGATGATGTTCGGTAAACCATCGGGGAGACGGGTCTGAGCAGCCGCTCAACTGCCGTCTCTCTCTAGATCTATGTGCTTCATCTTAGGTCACATCATCGCTTCACATCAGGCGAGATAGTGGCCAAACATAGATCTATTAAGCTTAAAAAATAATAATAATTACAAAACAAAACTTAAACCTAAAGTGTTACAATGGGTGGTCTTATCACTTATAGCGATCTCTTCCAGACAACTTTTGGATGGAGAGGACTCAAAGAAACTGTATGGGACGGTGGTGTGTAGTACAGGTACAGAAAGGCAGAAAGGTTGGATAAAATATAAACGTCTGGCCAAACTCATGTTTTTTCGCATGGTGTTTGCTGCATAAGTTATCTGAGCTCCATAATCAAGCACTATTGTTAAGTAAAACTACCATCTTAGGTAATATAATATATGAGCTGGTTATTAATTTTATGTGGTATTATTATATTTCTTGTCTTACCTAATATTTAATTGGCCCACTACAAGCTTTGGCGTAGTGGTAAGTGTAGCTCATAAATTGAAATAAGTAAATAAATAAGATAAAGCTTTGATACATAGTGGCTCGATGAAAACAACAAAATGAGGGGCGTGCAATGAAAAAGTTCCGTCACCAAACAGTTGGCTGCTACGAGCTGATTGTAACCACAGAATACTAAGGGACAGAAGCATCACTCCGCAAAGAAATTTAAACAAATAGCGACTCTTGCTATGACGCAATAAAATTCGATTCAGCTCGCGTAGCGCTGCATACCTACCAGTCATATTAACCTACAGAGCGCCTCTCTTTCTATCGCATAGCTCTTATTTCTTCTGACGCGGCACGTGTAACGACGTGCGACCCGCCGTCGGTATCCGGCTATATACTTGTAGCTTCGTCTCCCAGAGTGCGGAGTGCGCCAGGCCTGTTGCAACATATACGTAGCATTGTCACCTTAGCAGTATCTGATTGCGTCAGTAATAAAATGATCTGGTAGTCTTGGTTTCACGAAATTATGAACAAAAGCTATTTTAAAATTACTTAAAATTTCAATATATTTGTTTCAAAACTATTTTTAGCTTCAATATTATACCAGGTTTGTATACAATTTCCTTTGTCCGTCCGTAATAATCCCATGACTATTATGTAGGCGGGCCATCATCATCATATTAGGCAACCAGTGCAGTAGCATACCCATAATTATGAATGCCAAAAATTCACAAATTATCATCAGCCCATCACGTTCCCACTGCTAGGACACGAGCCTTCTCTCATAGAGAGAGTACGGGTCATAATCCACCACGCTGGCCCAGTGTGGGTTGGTGGATGTCACATGTCCTTGATTTTTTTTGTGATTTATTCCTTTACCTTTTTTAGAGCGAGTGTCAAATCCACACAACTTAAGAAAGTCAGTGGTGCGGGGTTAGCGGCATTCAAACTCGGTTGCGTCGGATCGAAAGTCGCACGTGCTAGCACTGAGCCAACCTCGCTCTAAAAAAAAATCTAAAAAAAAGGCTCAAAAAATCACAAATAACAAAGCCAAATCATTTTTTTCTAAAATTAAAACATACCAAAATAATATACATAATGACGCAGTCTATCAGACATGGCATCGGTCCGATAGAGTTGCATCAGTGGAACCGCACCTTAACCCCGACATCGCTGATAAGCGCAACGTTTAAGATTCACTTATTGTTCCCGATCGTTGCTTTTAAGATGATCCCTGATAAGCAACACTGATGTTGACAAAAGAGCTCGGGGCTGCCCAGCGCTTTGTCATACTTGGAGATCCTTGGCAAGTGGTACCTCATATCGATATGATTTTCAAATAAGTTCCATTAAGTTTTTATTTAGAACTAGCGATCTATCTCAGCTTCAGGCGGGTGCCAAATTTAAAATGTCTTAAAATATTATACTAGCAACCGCTCGCGACTTCATTCACATCATAATAAATATAGCTTATGTCACTCAGGAATAGTGCATTAGTAAAAGAAAATTTAAATCGGTCCAGTTGTTTTTGAGTTTATTCGTTACAAACTTACAAAAATTGCACATAGTAATAAGGCCGCCCCTTGTTTTATCCCTTTTTCAGGTACGTTTTTACAATAAAATTCCAAAGTGTATAACGGAGCTCACAGAAAGTAAATCCAAATTACGCGTTAAGAATGTTCTAATGAGAAAAGCATACTACACTGTTCGTAATTACATAGAAGACAAAGATGCATGGAACATTCCTCTTCTGCAAAGTAACCAACTGGTACATAAGAAACATAACATTGTAAAACCCAAAAAGTTGTAACAAAATCTCTAAAAAAAATGCCCCTCAGTTTCTTGCCGTATCTTCTGAGTAGTGGTTCTTTTTCCGATACGGTGATAGAGTCATTGTGATAATTTGATGTTCATAAGTGCGTCTGTGATGCCAATGATTAAAGAGATTTTGATTTTGATTTTGAGGTCACCACTATTATATGTAACTGTAAACTTGTTTCCTGTTTTGGTGTTCAATAAAGTATTATTGTGTTGTATTGTATTGTATTGTGCTAAGAAAAGGTTAGGGTCACAAAATAAGATGACACATTTTCACTCAATACAGAATGATGATGATGGCACGACTTAGAAGCTTCTGACGCCAGATCGTTGAAATAATTACCTTTATTTAATTTTATTAAGGTACGGAACCCTTGACTGCAGCTGTAGATTCACACTTGCTCCACAGCTTCTTTGTCTTTGCCGCGATCCGATACTGTGACGGGCTATAAGTCACATCACGGCCATTTTTGTGACTAATCACATAAGAAACGTCTGATTTATACATTGTTTTCTTTGTAAACCATAAATGCTTTATTGTTCGTGGAGGTGAAACTAACTTAATAATACTTTTGAACTGTTTAGACACAATAAAAATGACTTGGAGCAAGTGCGGCTTAGCAGGAGCTCGTGAGACTTTTGATCTGAAGCACCGGAGTTCGAATCCCTCTGATCAACGACCAATCAATGACTCTCTTAAGTGTGCGGATTTAATACTCGCTCTAAAAACGGTGAAGGAAAACATCGTGAGGAAAGCGGCATTTGCAAGAATCACAAAGTTCTAGGACATGTGACATCCACCAACCCGCACTGGGCCAGCGTGGCGGATTATGGCTCTTTCTATGAGAGAAGGTCCCACCAGTGGAAGTGAACTGGAACATAATAGGCCGATGAAGAAAAATGACTGAACTTCTTAAAATGCTAGGCATCGTCTGCAAGAGTCCGCAAAGGAAAGTATTTTTGCCAGATATTCAACCGCCAAGCAGTAGTGGGCAAACATTACTGTGTTCCGGTATGAAGGGCACTGTTTCAAGCGAAATTACTAGGAACCGAGCCGGTCGTTCACCTGTTGGCAAGCCTCATAGCTCGTTTCACCACCTAGTTACATAAAAAAGACATACAAACTGTAACTTGTGGCACTGCAATTGTTATCGACAAGCGTAGCCCTTACCATCAAGCGGACGACGTGCCTGACGTGCTCGTCTCGTTCCATAAAAAAGTTTCTATAAAACATGGCCAATTTTAATGTAATGAAATCAGGCGTGACGTTGCGGAAATTCATGTCAAAACTGAAACGCAAAAATAACATTAATAACAACAACAACATAATATAACATACATGTATTAACATTATATATATTAACATTAATATTCAGCGGGATTACACTACATATTCTCATTGTGTTTCAGTTATGGTTAATTTACTTTCTAAGAAATAACATAAAAGTTATTACTACATGTACTCTTTCGCGTGCCAATAACGATATTTGCTTATTATACTACAGTTCTAATACCTCATTCAAAAACGAAACCTTTGCTGTGGAATGTGAAATAACACTTTTATTTCATCACCGCAACGCATAACTCATCAAAAGAATAACGAAACGATTAAATCTAACATTGAAATGACAACCCTTAGACCGTTTTTCATCGTAATGCGCAAAACAAACCGCAGACCTTGGGTTAGAGCCCAATATATAAACGATTCCAAATTAAATATTCGAATATCGGAGCGAATCCGGGGACTCGATTATTTACGAGATGTCCGTATCGATTTTTATGACGAGCGATTTTTATTGTGTACGTCCTTATTCTGGAGCTGACAGCGGAATGACACCTGTAGAGACAACTTACTCGTGGTAGGTCTCTCGTAAGCGGCCGTCTGGGTAGGACCACAGCTTTGCCAGCTATTCTGCCACCAAGCAGTAGTGCGCAAGCATTACTATGATCCAGTTTGAAGGCCAGCTAAATTACTGGGCAATGGACATATATGAGACTTAATATGATGAGCGCAATGCAGTCCTATACGCAGTATTTTTATGGTATTAAAAGTTCTGGGTGGCACTGCAACTGTTGTGGGCAAGCGTGGCGCTTTACAACAGGCGAACCACATGCTCGTGTCATCACTCAGTTCCATAAAGAAAAAAATGATGATGATCAGAGTAGGGCTTTGAACGAACAGCTATCCCCGTGGCCTACGTATTGTGAAATACCCAACCCTAGAAATATTGGTGGTCATGTGGACACCGAGAGACTTACCTAGTCGTACTTAGGCTAAAGCTACAAAATATTGAGGATGTAATGAAATAGCCTATTCTATTTTTAATCAAATTTACCTTCCATTGACAAAGAACTAATACTTTCGAATAGTTCAATCATAAAAATGCCTTTAAGTAGTTTTTACCGCAGTAGTAGTAGTTTTTAAACGTTATATCTATCTATCTATTTTTTATCGTATGAACTCAGAATATGTCTCATATTTACACGTCCCATTCTGTTACAAACAGATGAACGGACAAAGGACGTCACGCAGGAATGTCCGACATCTCCGAACAATTAATTTTTGTATAATATAATTTTATAGGCGCGTAAATTTTGAGGTCCTTTCGTAGGTGGTTTAATAGGATCAGTGATTAGGTCGTGGTGTTATTATTTATGGTTTGTGATGTCATTTTATAAAATAGAAACACATAAAACGTTTAATCGAAAACTAAACTTAAAATTTTGGTATACTTATATTTTAATGATCTAAAAGTCTTTTTCATGATGATTTGGATCGGTTTGAATGACCACGAATTGGGTTTTACTAGGCCTAGCGCACTCCACACTGTAGGTACGAAGCTACAAGTACATAGCCGGACACCGACGGCGGGTCGCGCGTCGTTACACGTGCCGCGTCAGAAGAGATAAAAGCTATGCGATAGAAAGAGAGGCGCTCTGTAGGTTAGTTTGACTGGTAGGTATACAGCGCTACGCGAGCTGAATTGAATTTTACTGCGTCATAGCAAGAGTCGCTATTTGCTTAAATTTCTTTGCGGAGTGATGCTTCTGTCCCTTAGTATTCTGTGGTTTTACTTAGAATTTTGATTAAAAATCGAATCATCGAACGACCGATGTTAATAGGCCGTTAAACAAAAATATAATTTTAGAGCGACGCATTCTCCATCTTGTTCTATCTAAGTACCTTCCTGACCTAACACCAATTCGTAAATAAAAGTCATTTACAACCAAAATACTCGTGTTTCACAAGTTTATAGCCGCTACCGTTCAATAAAACTCAGGTGTTGCCTCGGACGGACGGACTGACGGGCGGACGACGTGATATATAGCGACCAATTAAACTTGCCGCGATTCCTAATGATGAGCTACTGGGGGTCCGAATGTGAAGATGTAGGAAGGAGTAGAAGGAGCAGGGCTGGACCGAGTTTCTGACACATGTGATTTAATTTTTTGATAGGAAATGTTAGCAACGCAGCAAGGATTCGCGTCTAAAAGCTTTGCAATGTATGGCGGTATATTGCTCCAGGAAACTGAACTACAGTAATGCTTAAATATCGATATTCCTATTGTCTATTTCTAAGACCTTATCACTGAAATATAAAAATATATAGTTATTGGTAATACGTAGTTATATCCGGTGCTCAATTGGGAATACTCCGATTCAGGATTTACTTTTCGAATCCAAACTCTTTATTGACATAAATATTCGGAGACCAAATGTAAACTGGAAGAGATCGCTTTTAGCGATAAGTCCACCCATTGTACTTTTCTTTGTAAGTTGTTTTCATGAATCTACTATTTTTTGTTTCTTGTACAATAAAGCATTTTGTTTTTTGTGTTGTACCTACTCTATATTGACATTTTCTGCAGGAAAAACTGTGGAAATATTTTTGCCTTTCAGGTGGATTTAAACATCACTCTCCTCAATATAGGTCATATCTACGCGTCAATTCTAATAAGCGACGTTGTCCATAAATCTGGCTATCGTTTAGACACGTTTATGGCGCCATAAACGTTTTTAATTAAGGATTGGAATCACGATCATCGCCGCCTACGGTATATTTATTACTCTATGCTTTGGTATACATTCGAAATCACACTAAGCGTAATCCACACAGGACTTTAAGACTTAAATCATTTGACATAAAGTGCTATTTAATGTAAGCATTTTCAAGACGTAGTGTATTTTTAGTTGTGTTCAACTGCCATAAAAACCAAAGCAATTTTCAGACATTACAGCCAAACTATAAGGTTTGATTTTGAATGCAGTTTTTCGGGATGAGGTGTATTTTTACTTGTTCTCAGTTGTCCCAATTAGCACATAAGATCTTAACATCATACTTAGAACGTAATTACGGGTTTTTCTTCAGTTTATTGTGGTAATTGTTAGGTTTGAGTGGACGATTAAATGAGATTGTTTCGTTCCTGTTGAAATTATTCCATTGTGGGTACATGTTGAATAATAATTCTTACGCCATTTATTAAACGACCAGTCACATGCGTTTAACTACTATACATAATGACGAAATATTTAAGATGGAATATTTACACTAAATGATTGTGCGAACATTCTACGTATAACTACTTAAATGGAAGATATTATTAATTATTATTATGACCGTAGAGCAATGACGTTGGTTTAACCAGTATCAGGCCTAGCGCACTCCGCACTGTAGGCACGAAGCTACAAGTACATAGCCGGACACCGACGGCGGGTCGCGCGTCGTTACACGTGCCGCGTCAGAAGAGATAAGAGCTATGCGATAGAAAGAAAGGCGCTCTGTAGGTTAGTATGACTGGTAGGTATGCAGCGCTTCGCGAACTGAATTGAATTTTATTGCGTCATAGCAAGAGTCGCTATTTGTTTAAATTTCTTTGCGGAGTGATGCTTCTGTCCCTTAGTATTCTGTGCCGTATAGTATCGTATGCGTGTGCGTATAATTTTTCAATAGCTACCAAATTATTGGTACAAAATTACTGATTTGATGAATTTCGTCAGTAAAGTCTTGTGCTGGATAAAAAAGAGAAAAAACTGATATGAGAACGGAATTTCTTATTATCTATGAAATAAGACTTAGCAGACATTATAGATTTACTCGGGTCAAAGTAACGACTAAATCTGTTGTCTTATGTAATTAACTAAATCTGTACCAGGCAAATAAAGATCTCCCTATCACACCCTATCACCGTCACAGTAGTGGCGGCACAAAAACCACAGCGTCCTGAGGCCGGGAGCACACTCGATACAATGGCACCACACAATGTCTTATTACAAGATAGCATCGAGTTGCGATCGCTCATCAAGATCCCATCGCTTTCAATTAACATTCCTGGTCGGCTTCCGGGCCACTCTCGTGTGAGGGTTCGTTTTCATCAGATCTTCGGAGCGAACGTTCTCTGAACGAACATTGAACTCTTTCAATGTTTGTTGACGTTTATAACCGACTTCAAAAAAGGAGAAGGTTTTGTATTCGATTGTATTTTTTATGTTTGTTACCTCAGAACTCCGTCATTTATGAACCGAATTGGAAAATTATTTTTGCATTGGGTTCAGTATAGCCACGAAGTGGTACCATATAAATTTCATCGATATTTGACCTTGGACCTTGAAGATACATTGAAGTCGGTTTATTTGATTGATAAAACGTATACTTTTTTCGTTACAAGTAATCAAAAATGTTACTGACTACTGACAAAGTGGCACTAAATTTGATGATGATCTCGTGCTATCTGCCATGATTGAAACTTTGTCTCCTAAAGAAGACATTGAATCTCTTTGTGTTTTTACAGTGAATAATGACTGTGCTAAAGAGCTTTTGGACTATTTGCTCACCAGACATTTTTTACCACGCACAAGTGAAATTTAGAACGCCTTCCTTAACACTCACGCATCCTCATGAGCTTCAGCTTCTAAAAAACTATTGCTGTTTCTTTTGTCTTAAAATTAGACGCGACCATTTGCTATAACATAAATCGTCGAAATTTTTGGTTTCGAAATAATTGTCTTCATTAGGTATAAGAGCAAAAAATCGTGCAAAGTTTTGAACGCTAGGTGAAATCGCGGATTGCTACGAGCGCGACTGACTTTAAATGTCAAACTGCCAAAATTGACGCACGTGTGTAATCGGATTGTGGGCAGATTAGTACTAAAGGTTGTTTAAATCAAGGTGAATTTAGCGTCAGTGGTAATTGGTAAGTTGCAGTTTTTGCTTTTGTACATACTGTTTTAAACAATATTTGACAATATTTGATTTTTTGATTGTGTGCGTGGGTGAGCGGCACTTTGTGCGTCTTACGGTACGAATCTCTATGGGTACGATGCATCGCAAATTTCGATCCCAACTTGGTCTTGCACCAATTACTTAAGTAAACAAAGTCCTATAATATACATAGGTATGCCCAATTAATTTAAATCCAAATACAACCAATAAGAAAAAGTTAAATAACAATAAAAAAATTGACTCTACTAACTGGTTATTTCTACGGCAGCTGATGTAATTTTTATTACAATAAACATGCAAGACGCAATCCATAAAAAACTGTATCTGTGTATCTAAAAATATATATCTGAATGCCATAAAAACCTAGTAAAAATGTACACAACACTAGCCCCAAAAATTACCATAGAATATTTGTAAAATACGACATAATAACCGTAAAACGCAGTTACACCTGCTTTGACATAATTAATGTAATAATAAATTAAACCTTCTGACCGCGAACTTAAGGTCCAAAGCAAAAAAAGAAATGAAAATATTTAAAAAATGTCGCCGAAGCCTTCTTTACGCTATTAATCAAAGCACAAGGTCAGAACAAATTAAATTAAGAATAATATGGCCACTGGATTAAATAAATAATTTATTTTGCAGTTAATAACATCGGTTTCACATGAATACTAAAGTCTTTGACTTTAAGAATTAAAATTGAAATAAACTATTCGAAATGTTTTTAGGTGCGAACGTATCAAAGTTATTTTAGTTTTAGTATTTAAAGATTTATGTCCCGCTGAGCTATCGAAGTTTTGATTTGAATTCCAAAATTAAAATTCATGTATAAAACATCATTCCAGTGAATACAATATGCACAAAACGAATAGTTTGTAAATTTATTTAATTAATCAAGTAAATCATTTCAGCTTGTTTGCTTTTGTATCAAAATTAATTTAAATAACTCATCGTAGGAACAGATTTATTTTTGAGTTCCATTATTAAGATGTTGACATGAATTCGGCTACGATATAAAAGGAGCAGAATCCTTAATGATGATCGATTGAAATGTTACGTTCCTTTTTTAACCGATTTAAAAAAAGCTGGTTCTATGTTCCAGTGTTTATTATTTTTTATGTATGTTCACCATTTTCTCCGCCAACTGTTAACGGATTTAAAAAAATATTTTTGTGTACTGTTGAGTATAGCTACGAAGTGGTCCCATATAAATTTCATCGATATTTGACTTGGACTTCGAAGATACATTAAAGTCTTTTTTTTGTAAAATATGTTTTATGTCAGGTAAAAGTGTAAATGTAGAAGTGTGTCATACAAGCTATCAACGTCGTGTGCATCACCTATGGACATAGCTGCAACAACAAAAGCATTGCAAAACAATAAAATCCACAAATTGGACATAAACAATACAATATTTATGTCAATAATGAGTTTGGAAGGTATATAAAAAAGGTGTGGAGCAAACTGGAGGACGAAAGCTCGAGAGGAAACTATGGATAGAACTAGGGAAACCTATGCCAAGGAAGCGAATACTACACATTGACAGAGGTTAACCAACAGCCGCAAAACAAAATAAGTATTATACATTAATAATAATAATAATAATAATAAATTCATTTATTTCAGGCAATAATACAGTTAACAAATTAAAAGTACCAGAGGCCCATTAAATATATACCTTACAGACTAGCATATATACAATTTATAAACACTAAAGCTACAATTAGGGAATTAACTTCGGCTTCGTCTCCCTGTAGCGCCGGAATACTATGCCTTCGGGCCAAAACTCAGGAACCAGGAACGTCTCCTTATACTTCGCTGGAAGCCGGAGCACGAAGGACTTGAAACTCGTCGTCCTCGTTGACTCCAACCTCGACAGCGACAACTGGTTTAGCTCCACATTAATGTGACGACTCTTATTCGGAAGAAATAAATAAATGTTATGTTATGTTATGTTATGTTATGTTATTACAAGCTTTTATTTTTACAAGCTTTTATTTAACTTGCAATGTTTGGGTCAAATCTTGCAAGTTGAATCGAATATGTTACGGAGTCGAATTTTTGCATACTTGTTAGAGTCCGATGATAATGCAATATTATGGTGACAGACAGCTGATCTGATGATGGAGACGGAAGGTGGGCAATGGGACTTTATTGTAGTAGCAATGAATAGCTATATTATTTTTTATTTTATTTTATGTTATGTTAATATGTACACCTTACCAGCGTCTCTGTTTCCCGATACTTACAATCTAGGTGTCTTCAAGTCCAGAGTGAATCGGTATCTTCTAGGCAAGCATGATCCAACGTCGACCGCGTCATCACTTTCCATCAGGTGAGACAGCGGTCAAATGTTTGCCTATCAAATAATAAAAAAAATATATAATATGAGATTATGAAAAAATGTGCAAATGTTGGTACAAAAGTGTAATGAACGAAACTTAAACCGTTGCATGTCCAAGTCTCTCTAACAGTACATGTTCCCTCGTCTGAATTGTTAGGGCTACTGTACACCGCATGACATCATAGGTATCAGGTATCCCAAAGGTCCCGGCGCGTCTCGTGGTCTCGGACAATAAGACTAACCGAATCATTACGGGACGACACCTGAGATATATGTTTTTGATATGTTATCCCGTAAAGAGGGGGACACACTGGCGTTGTTTGAATTTAGCTATAGTTATAAGGTTCTTTTTATTGAGGTTTAATTTTTACCACGTTTTTATTGTATCTTTCTTGTCTGTCTATCGTTTCGGTTGGAATCTTGCAACTCAAATTTCAAGGACTTTCCGATTAGCTATCCGGCTGAAACTTTTTTTATCTATTAATATTTTACAAATTTTCATTTTTCAAAGCTGTCATGAATTAGAGCGTAAATAAAATTCGGTTATAGATAAAAAATAGATATAAAATATATATTGTTATTTTGTCAAATTCTAGAATGAAGTAGAGGCGTATAATAGATAATGGTACTAGAACAAAGCAGTAGGTAAGAAATAGTGGACAGGAACACCAGGAAATTTCATATTTAAACATCAATAATTCTTAATAAGTGTTAAGTCTTAGCACCGGAATGCTAATAGATACTAAGATTGTTTGTTAGAGAAAAAAATACAACCGAACCGTTACACGATTTTCGCCATTGGAACCGTTTCAATGGTATATAAAATATCTCAAAACGGCTTGAATTGACATTATACAATTTGCAATACATTCATATTCACATTTCTCACCATTCCACTAAGGTCAGTATGGACGGTCCTTAAGGCCCGCGCACACTCGCAGCGGGGCGTCGCCAGCCACCACAATCGCATAAATTCAACATTTGTCACGGTATTAACACTCCAAGAAGGGTTTTTATCATGTCGCTCTGTATCCGGTAATCGGACCGAATTCATATGAATATTTTTATCATTTTTGCCTTTTAAAAAACGTTTCGAGTACTTTGTTGTTTGCCGTGTCGGATAAATGATTCGTTTTGTTATGGTAGCTGATTTTGTGGCTTGGTAAGATAAGAAAAGTAAGAGAATATAAAAAATATAAACTTGTTTTAGCTTTGGTTTAGTGACTATGCAGGTCAGTTTATCTACATACAGAAAATTTTGAATTCTATAATAATAAATATTTATGCGTTACACGAAAAACATACTCGTACCTACGCAAAGTGTAATTAGTCTTGAAGATTTTCATATAATAACGTTCTTTTTTTAACATTTAATAATTACAAAGGAAAACATAAACTTTCTCAAAGCGACATTACTCATCTCTAGATATCATTTTGCAATAGTTTTATTAAAATACAACAATACGTTCCAATGATTTATAGAAATCGCGTAAACTGCCATATTAGGGAGCATCTGCACAACAAAACTAATCAAATTTCCACACGAGCAAACAACGGGCATAAAGCTCATAACATGTAGCATTATCTCCTGAACAATGCCATAAAAGTGCGCGTTAAAAATCGAAAAAAACTGTCGATTCGAGTAAAGATCGATTGTTGTGCAAACTCGCGATTCGATACGGTTAAATGGGGCGGTATTAAACGGGCGGCTTTTAGACGCGCATGTGAACCATGCTTAATGATTTAGAACTAATATACAATTCGACCTTGCATTCAAAGTTGCGTCCTATTATCTAATCTTAAAGTATTTTATTGCGTGTAGTTTACGATTTGGACAATTGAAGATTTTTGGGCCAATGAGATAATTACACAAAATCATATTTCTACTTTTTTGCCGCCGACTTTGATCCATATAGGTTTCTTTGCGTAAATCAACTCATGCGCATGAAAATAAGTGGGAAAAAGGTAATTGAATATAATACTTTCAGGATATGAGATGGTATTTCCGTTTTGAGTTATGATCGGCTTCTTTTGTCGGTAAAATAAAAGTTCTAAGTTACTTCCTACTTTTTGTTATGTTATTATCGTATAGCTCGTACGGATCGTGAAGTGTCGGTATTTCTTTTGCTTGTTATAAAGCTCTACCAGCTGATGGTAATGAATCAAACAATTTGATCTGCAAGATTGTTTTATCTATAGTAAGTACTAACTCGTGGTAGGTCTCTCGATGCGGGAGGCCGTCTGGGTAGGTACCCCAGCTTTGCCAGCTATTCTGCCGCCAAGCAGTAGTGCGCAAGCATTATTGTGTTCCGGTTTAAAGGGCATTGTAGCCAGTGAAATTACTGGGCATATGAGACTTAATATTTGATATCTCGGGGCGATGAGCGCAATGCAGTGCTACGCAGTGCTTTTTGTGGTAATAAAAGTGCTAGGTGGCACTGCAATTGTTATGGGCAGGCGTGACGCTTAACATCAGGCGAACGACTTGCTCGACTCATTCATCAGTTCCATAAAATAAGTAGTGGTATAGCAAATAGCAACCGTCGCTCATCGCCGTTGCTTTTTCGCACGTGCTATACCAAAGAGTTTGCAGTAGGTACCATCTTAAATGTGTCCTATGTTTTTTTTTTTTTATCTAATATTTTTTTGGGACTTTTTTCCACATTGGCAAGTCAGCCCCATCATAACCTAAACAAAATTAAACACAACTTACAAGTTACAGAAGTTCATTGATGCTTAAACATCTCGAATAGCAATATTGCAGCTTCAGATGTAGGTTCTGCCAAGATGTGTATGAAAGCTCCTATATCAAATTGGCTCAAGTTTAGTTTAAGCATCAATGAATCCCTTTGGGCTTTGTTCAGGACACATTCCATCAGCAAGTGGTGCACGTCTTCTATTATCCCACATGTCTCACAATGGTGATGCTTCTTTTTTCATTAAATACCCGAACTTTTTTGATGGGATGTGTCCATGTTATGTTGTTGTCATGTTGTTGTGTGTCTATGTTATTATGGCATAATTATAATGAATCTTCAAGTTAATATATACCTAGTACTATAATAGCATACATTAATCAACCGGAATGTGCCGCGGCATAAGAGAAAAACACATGTAGCCAACAAATAGAAACAAAATAACATTAAGTAGACATTAAAAAAAGTTCATTGAGCAAGCCTCGCTTTAGATTACTTTACGTTTTAACCTATACACCTCAACTGCTATTGGAAAATTAACCGTAACATAGAAAATTTAAGATCGTAAGTGGAATATCGTTATATTGGTGGTTAGAGTAAGTTTTTTGAGGTGGTTCATAGAAGCGGCAACACCAATAAGGCCAGTACACCTGTTAAAAGAACGCATCTTAAAAATCCTTTACATATTTTTGTAACGCATTCTTTCTGATGCATTCTTTGTATTTATTTTAAAACTGATTCCTTTGAGGAGGGGAGGATGATAAATAACGTACTGAAACCTGATTAAAATGATACAGCAGTTTTGGAAAGCTTCCGAACGCATTTTTGACAATGTAAGATAGTTTCTTCACTGATTTCTTCATTGAATTTTGGATGACGGAGCGTTTGTACGTTTTAATGATAGGGTTATGTTTATACAATTACAAAATATCTTTTTAAACTTACCGTGCACTCGTATCCCTCAGTAAGTTCACAATTATATGCCTATCACAATATTATTTCATACTAGCTGTGCCATGCGCCTACGTTGAATTCAGTTTAAAGTTGCTCCCTCGGGCACATTCGTTTTTCCGTTAAGATTAAATAATAAATAAATATTTAAATACGCCTAACGATCATTTACTGAAGTCCTACCCATAGATTCTTATAATATTTTTTAAGCATTAACGAATGCCAAGCGAAAATTGAAAGAAAGAAGAAATTCGACACTCGAGTTGGTGCCCACCGTAGCTCAATTGGTAGAGCGTCCCGCGCTGAGGGAATATTGGGTTGTGGGTTCGAGTCCCAGCCGGTGGTCGAATTTTTTCCTTCCGAAAAACCTTGTTTGAGTTCCTACCCATAGAGTTCTCTATATCTAGAGAACGAGGACTGTGGTCCCAAAACACAAAGACACGATACAAATATACATACACTTTTTGTTCTATGTGTTTGGGCATAGAACAAAAAGTGTATGTATATTTGTATCGTGTCTTTGTGTTGACGGAAATCGAACCCGCAACCTCAGAGATCTAGGTATTAGATGTAAGCTGACTCGCCCAACCACTACACCACGGAGGCAGTCTTCAATTAGAAGACGTACTAACCTCAACCACCAACAAAGCTCATACCACCTCATACTAATAACAAAGAAAACTAACTATTATGCTAGTAATAGTGAATCATATCTTCGTCAGTTAAGGCAAAGAAATTCTCAAGCTCAATCGAACATACATGTCATTTCAAAATCTATACACATCGATAGCCGCAAGCGGCTTCCAAATAAAAAAAAGCCAAAGACATCAATAGACAACCGCCCTGGAAGAGCTGGTCGATGTTCCAGAACAGGTTTGTTACGAGGTTCCGAGCAGACACGACGTCGCCGGGCGGATTTAACTTGTAACTGTTTATGGCATCCTAATATTTTATAAAATACGTACGTTACTTTATGAAAAGTTATGCGTAGTTTAAGCGTGGGAAGGTAACGTTTAGAGGACAAGGAAATTCATTAAGTTGCTAGATACATTTTAGAAAGCGAAACAAATATCGTCGGTAAGTTAGGTAATAATAAAGCAGAGTTAAAAGTAGAAAGAGATAGCATAGTATAGAATAGTCATCACTAGACAATTACTTTAGGTTCTTAAGGTTCCAGATAATTAATATGATTCTAATTCATAGGTGTCCAATTTTATAGTGCAATAAAAGAATTGCTTTGGCAATCAAAACATGAATAGGTACATAACAGAAATTATAGGCGTTACTAAGTGAAATAAATCGTTTTGTCTTATCTCATCACGGATAAAATTATAATCCAGGAACAAAAAATGTGGTATGTGATGTTATTTTTCGACTAAAAACTTTCACAATGACCAACATATATAATGGCAGTGTCAGAATTCAACAATCATTAACAAAACTACAAACATTACACAACCGAAAAACAAAAACTAAAACCCAAATAGAAGAAGTTACTGGTAATTAAACTGTGGCCATACTCCAAAACCACGGAGTCATCCGACCAAAAGAGATAGAGGGAAAACGTTTTCAAATTAAAATACCAAACAAACACCACACAGTAATTACTAGCTGTGAATCCGAACAACTAATTTCGAGGTCGACAATTTATCTGACACTCTAAACGTTGAATTTAAATAACATCTCATCACAATCAGCACAATTTTAATCCCTGCACCCGAAGACAACTCTATCACAACAAGTGAAGGCATAGAATTGGTTGAATTAAGGGTAGATATAATTTTGCGAGCTGCTGAAGAAGTCAATTTTTTTCACACAAAAGGTAAGACCATTAAAGCATAATGAGTGGTCTAAGAAGTGGTTCTTTGTGTTACCACGTGCCACTCGAGTCCACGAATGTAACTACCGTTTAATACAATAGTTGGAAATAATTGAACAATTAATGTCCACTATTGTTGATGTAATAGCACTTGAAACAGTAATGATGTCGAGTCTTGGTTTTGTAAGAATAATGAGTTTGGTGAGTTTGTTTGGAGAATTACAATAAACCGTTGGCCATTAGTAGATATTACTGCAACTAACAACTAAAATAGTTATAATTTCATGGATGAAAATTATAAAATCACGTATGTAAGATCAAGAAACTAAATGTAATAGTTTCGTGCTTGTGCTAGTAATAAGTAAAATTCAAACGCACTAACAACGGATCAAACCTGGCATAAATAAAATTGATCAACTTAACCACTCTTTGGTCAGAAAAAAAACTGGTAAATAGAGAGTATTATCAGCTAATTTTTGTCATTGATAAATTACCTTCAGAAAGTCTTCCAAATGAACTCGTTGCGTAGATTAAACGCATCACTTCACTTTGTAAGATTCAGTTCCAAATATATCAAACACTACCGAAAATCAAATTAAAATTCTATTGAGCGTTATCTAACCACTATCGCGTAAGACAAGATAGGCTAATGCTATAAAAGCAAAGGGTGCCACACAAAAGATAGACAATATACCATCAGCAACCAATTGTTACCCAGTTATCTTAAAATTAAACAATATTCAACCTTTTGCAACAGATATAAAAGACAGTTATGTTCTTGATGATGGCAAAACAGATGTAGATAAAAATGAAATTTCGTATGATTCAAGATATAGGATCAGTTAATTTTTCCAGGCTAGTGCCTTCGCTGAATGGTGGTGTAGTTTCAAACATTTATGGTGTTGGATTTTGGAAATAAGTAGGTTCACACGGTATGTGACAAACAAATCAAAATATCTTGATATTCATAATAATAAATCCGGTGTTGGACTTAATTTATTTGATAGCCTGCCCATTTCATTATGCATATATTTGTTTTTACCTCTCATCAATGTCAGCAATTTATATTTATTTGAATTCAGTAAATTACAAATGAGTTTTATCTCAAAATCTTCCTATTGATAAGCAATAATATCTCAGATATTTATATTACTCAAATGTTCTCACACCAATTCACGTTTGACATCTGATGTCCCATGCAGTGATGGCGACGATTATCTTCAAGGAAGAGTATCTTCTTACACAGTTTGATAATTTATACACATTTTCATTATCATTATCACCTTCCTTACAAAATAAAACGACTTCATAATAGATTACTCATTAACAAATCCTTCATTTCTGTATAGAAATTGTCCATAATGAGTGGCGAACAACGAGAAAGGTCTCTTTATACAACGTCCATTACAAAACTCGGTGTTCAGCACACAGACCAACACAGTCATAATTGGTAATGTTTGTATAACAGAAGCCATTCACAAACGTACAGAAGCCGAAAAGGAGATTTGAACAAACAGACCTTAGAGTTTCCCGTATGTCTGCACAATGAATACCTGGCCTCAAGTGGCCGGACCGACCAGACGCGACAATGGCTCGCCTGCCCGTGAAGAAACTAAATATTATCACGCACAGCTTGACTCGAACGCACGAGCAAACAATGCCCACAAGAGAGAATGGCTCCGAACATCGCACGTAATGTACCGGCCTTTGTTTCAGGTGCTATTACCCAATTAACTGTTTGTATCCGCGGTTTCGATCTTCGACATCTGCGCTGTGAACAAAGAACTTTCAAGAACTGCGCGCTCGCGGCTACGTTCGTTAGCGAACGAGTTGTTCTGAGACAATTCCAGTTTCGCGAATTCCGATGAGCACAATACTCTGCGCACAATTCGTCCGACAACAATAGAGTTATTGTCATAAAATAGCCAATAGGTACGAAAATGACGGGTTGCGAACGGGCTTTGTAAGAGTCGAACTTTCAGCCATTATGACGGATTCTTTGTTCGGCCGTATCCTCGGGGAGACGGAGACAACGTCCACAATGCCACCGTGAAACGTATTTATAAACGTTATGATATGAATGGATAATATGCGAGCGTGCATTGTGTCCATTGTCGCGCGACAATGAACGCCAAATCGAGGCCTTGAGCTTGTACAATCGCGAGATTAGGCGATGGAGTCGGAGGACGCAGATGGTGAAGAGTTGACCCCTTTGGAGACCTAAGAACACAATACGCGGACAGAAACGTTAACACTAATATAAAACTTGTTTGGTTATGATTCTTATGGCACGGATTGTTATAATTCATATATATGTATGAGATAATACAATAATAATTGTATCCGTCTTGTCGTGTCCTTGAGATTCAACAATCATTCTGTAATGGAACGTCTGCGACTCGCTTGTCACTATGAGGCTTGAGTTGAGCAGTTACAATGTATGTTCACAGAACATAAGTGGATATAGCCTGAAGTTTAAACAAGCCTAAGAGCAAACATTAAACAAACCACCATTTTGTCCGGCACAAAAAACCAAATACAGAAAAAGGAAGTACAAAAGTATCAACGCCAAAAACAAAGTCTAAAAACGTGGTTAACTAAAATGCCACGGGCACAGCGCGCCGCCATTGTGCGTGACATAGAATGAAAGATAAAAGGAAAGAATGAAAGATAAAGGAAAGAATAAAAGAAAAGGAAAGATTGTGTCGTTTCTGTTTGAACAATGCGGCTGTCGCCGGCACGCCATGTTGAATCGCGCGTGAGGCAAACGATTGGAACCACGAGAATGAAAATTATTTTTATAAGTTTTATATTAATAACAATCAAATCATCATTTTGTTTTTTAAACTGCCTAAAAGTTTGAAATTAATACTACTGAGTAACTTAGATAACAAATACACAAGGTTGCTGGTATATTAGAAGTTTTTAACATTCCGACTAATAGTCTTTCTTAAAATTAATTAAATGCGAAATAGTTAGGGAGTTTGAATACATTTACGAATGGTGGCACATCAAGACTAGAAACATAACATGTATGTATATAGCTTGATTAGCAATCTGTTTTTAACAATAAAACATGTTTAAAACGAAAAACGATTATTCTTCGGGTTCTGAAAATAAACCTTAAAAATGAAATGCTGAGCCGCCGTGGTAGAAATATTGTTTTTGAGTTTGCAGAGTGCTACCAACCACAAGCTATCGTTTGGCTCGTTTAGAACCAGCAAACCCTCGGTTTGATCCCGTGTATCTAAATTAAAATCATACTAAAATAATAAAGGGGCCTCGTTTGCAACCGCTACAACGATCCTTCTGTTTCGCCAACCTAACGATGATAATGCGTTTTGCATGAGCTGATTTATCCCATGACAGTCTTCAAGATTACATTTAGGAAATCAATCAAGTTTCTATTACAAGTATAGCAGTCTCACTGAAGTTAAATTCGGTCCCACAGCGGGCTCTCAAACCTAAAATAACAACTTCTTTTGTCACTGCATATTGGATTCTTAGATTGCGTGCGCAATCTTTTGTCACTTTTTTCTGTCATTATTTCATATTTTTTCTAGCTACAAAGAGATTTGATACGTTGACGGATTCTGATGTTCTGAATGGCAGTTTTTGAGTATGACACCTGAATCTCGTATCCCTTTTGAGCTTAAGGGAGTAAAACTACAATATAAATCCTTTTGTCACCGTTTGCAGGTATTGGATTGTTCCGGTGCGTTTTTTTAGTATTCATGACGATTTTTAACTTTCTTTGTCGTTGTGTTCTGTATCAATGTAGCTATTTACTGTTTTTTGAAATAATTGACTTAACGAAAATTATCGAGATCAAAATCAAATCAAAAAATCAAAATCATTTATTAATTGAAACATTTGTTACAAACAATTTAACTGGTGGAGCACCTGAAACCTAAACTAGGCTTGTGGCCTGTGCTATAGCTTCCATGCCTCTTTCGTCAGAGTACAAAAACATTGTTGTTTTGTGTTGTGTTGTGGTGTAAGTGAGACATATAAATATCAATAAAAATATATGTGAATTAGACAATATTATGTATAAATAAACTGATATATAGGTATGTAAATATATACATTATATATAGAAAAAGGTACATATGAATGTTATCTGATAATGCTTAAAAATAGAAAGCTGCCAAGAGAATATGTATCTATTATTTAATTTTAATTTAGTAGGTAGTAGATCAGTTTGTTATAATGGATAAATTCGAAGATTAAACTTCCAACTTACATTAATGAAAGAATTTTTAACCCTATCAAATTATGTTTAGCTCTACGAAGTTCCCGTCATAATTTTAACTTGCTTTACTAAATTATTTTGACTTTCCCATAAAGCCGCACCAAAATACCTATAATTTCAAGTTCATTTAAAATCACACCCGTCTTTAAAAGTCTAAATTCCGCCCATTTTTCTCATACTCTACTTCATTGTAGAGTACTTAAATCTTAATACTCTGCCGTTCCAATCTTCGCAGCGTGAAGGTACGCCCAGGGAAGCTACTGTAGGGTGCTAGGGTGTGGTGTTAGGGGATGAAGACACCCCGCTGGTGAGTCAAGAGCAACTTTGTTGTACATTATTAGATGTATTAGAGTTTAATGTATCGGTACAAATGACGAATTAAGGTAACGTATAAGAGACATTTAAATGTATGTAAAGCTGTGTAAGAAAATTAAATATAATAGACTTATATATTTACGGAAACCAAATGTTTTAACGTTAACAGATAACCAAAGCCGAACGTATTGATACTAGCTGCGACCGCGGATTCACTCACGTTATTTGAGGAGACAAAGTATACTATATCCTTTTTTAGTAACAAAAGTCTGTGATCTACATACCAAATGTCATCTAAGTCTGTTTAGTAGTTTTTTCGTGATTAAGTAATAAACTTCCATCTTCACGAAGGTTATGGGTAGATTTTCGCAATTATATTATAATGAAAAGCATTTCACATCAAAAGTATTAAATATAGTACTCCTTAATTTATAAAATAATATACCAATTCATTAAGCTTAGTAGTGGGAGAATGGCATACTTAATGCCCACACAAACCCACTTTTTTTTTTACAATGTTTCCCTCGCAACATATTCCCCCTAGCAAGCAAAATCATTTCTCGTAACACCAAATTCTCATACAAAACAGCAACTGTTCCGGTCACTCCTATCTCTCCAGGGCGCCTTGAGGTGCAGGGCGGGACGCGTCACGCTGGGCGGCCCGCCCACGGCACGCCGTGTGAAGGAATGTAGCGGAGTATGATTCACACGGAAATCATGTGCATTTTTAGTAAAAACTAATGTACAGGTTTTTTTTTAATTTAAATATCCTTAATAATTCTGAGCCTAATAACCCTAATATAATATACTAGCTGTGCTCCGCGGTTTTAACAGCTATAAACCAAATTTAGCGCGTTCAACGTTGAAGTCGCGGTTTTGTTTACCTGAATGTATGTTTTGTTGTACCTGAATGACGAGACGAGCTGGTCGTTTGCCTAATGGTAAGCAATACACCAGCCCTTAACAATAACAGCACCACCCAGAACTTTGTTTTACAAAATCCTGCGCGGCGCTGCACTGCGCTCGTAACCCTGATACAATTAGCTGTTGAGTCTCATAATTCCCAGTAATTTCTCTGCCTACAAGCTGGAACAAAGTTTTGCTTGCGCACTACTGCTTGGCGGCTGAATAACTGGCCAAACATTGGTACCCACCCTGACGGCCTCTCGCATACGAGAAACCTACCACCAGTGAAAATTATCGGTTATAAACTATTAAGAATAAAAACAAAATGAAAATGAAAATAAATACTTTTGAATGATGAGTTATAGAATGATGAATTACGTACAGAGTTTTTTCAGTGATTTTTTTATCACCGTGACGATACTGATTCGCCCTAGAATACTCTTACTATGAGTACTGTAGCAACATTGTCGCTGGCAGGTAGATACACAAAAGACTGATCTAATTATGCCTGGGGGTTATTAAAAATATTTCGTTAAAATGTTTTGTGTTCATCACTAAGCTTAATTTTATGATGAGTTTTATCTCACAACAAAGAATCCGAGAAACGACCTAACACAATAAAAATCAGTTGGGTGTTGACCATTCGCAAGATAATAAAAATGGGATTAAAAACGATGACTCATTACCCATTTTATCCTACTTTTAAACTACATTTATGTCACAATTTATGACACCTAAACAATAACACTAAAACGTAATCCCGCCACTAATTCCATCACTATGACACAAGATTCATTCAAATTCCCATACGAGTACACTGACTTGCACTAACATTATACACCCCTTTAAAAATTAAAATTCCGTCATAAAATTACCATAGAGCATAATTAGGTGTATTATAATGTAGTTTGCACGGTGGGCACTATTTTTATTCGAGATACCATAGACAAAATAGGAGAATGGAGAGAGTGCGTGTGCAACAATACGTCATGTTTACATTTTACATGAATGTATAATTAATAATGAAATATTGGTGTGGTCATGAGAAAACGGGACCGGTCAGGGCTACATTAGTTCAAGTGGCCCGAAATGTATAATTTCTGTGGGTTTCCTCTTGTAAGAATGGGCTTACTGCAGTAAAGTGATTTTGAATTAGTTTTACGACACTTCTGGGAGAAGTCAGAGTTTAACATTCAAAGGGGGGACGGGTTTGTGAGTGTGCACTCCTTGGTTCCTTTTAAATAATTATTATACTTATACATAAACTTAATGTAACTCTACGACTTGGTGTAGTTCATAGTTTCATTATAGAGAAACACACCTCTAAACAAGGCAACGAAATCTTTTGAAAATGTCTCCAAACTGCCAATTCTTGCCAATATCTAATGGCACTTTAATATCAAAGCCAAAGAATGCAAAAATGTATAAAACAACTAATTATTTTGAATAATATATAGTCTCAGGGTGATGAGCGCAGAGCAGCGCCGCGCAAAATTTTGCACAACAAAGTTCTGAGTGATGCTGTTATTGTTATGGGCTGGCGTATTGCTTACCATCAGGCAAACGACCAGCTCGTCTCGTCACTAAGTAACATAAAAAAAAACACTTTTTCTTTAACATTTCAATACTTCCCATAATAATATGCTTCAGTTTGCAATGTTCGCATCTGACTATATCAGCAACATACGCACAAAACACAATAGAACTGAATTCATTATTTGCGCTCCAATGGCTTTCATTCCAATTGAATCTGACTGAATCACAAAATAATACATTACAATCTTAATCGTCTTGGATACGTCACACCTTCACGCCTTTACGATACGACGCAAACAGCGCGACAGAGCTTGAGTTATAACCACTGTACAATGGACAATCAATAATAATTTCAGGATGTATCCGATTTGTTGGCCTGCAGTGGAATGCACTAAACTGTACTTGAGAGATTAGGTTAAGTTAGTATGTTATATTTAAAGTAAATGACACCCAAAAAATCTTTGATCATACCTGATTAATCATTTTTCGGTAGTTGCATTTTCAAACACTGTTTTATCCAGCTCTTGGACATTTGATATTTAAGTCAAATCAAACCAATGATTTCATAAATTAAATATCACACGAATTTCTGCCCAAATAAATTTATTATTGTTTTTTTTTTATTTGTTTGAATTGATATATTACTACTTATGGAGCAGCACTAATTTAACTAATTAATAATTTGACTATGAACCACAATAATTAATTATTAATATATAACATAATTTTTATTTACTTTATAATAACGATAATGTCTTCTATATATATGTATGTTTACTTTTCAGCAAAGAACTGCAGGTATTTTAAGAGTTCTTCTGCTTCTCCAAGTGCTGAAAAGTCGCAAAGTTGGTATTTACTATTTGCTTTGAAAGAAAGTTATTGCACTGCATAAGGCTCGTATCCGAGAGGCCGTCTGGGTAGGCACCACAGCTTTGCCAGTTATTCTGCCGCCAAGAAGTAGTGCGCAAGCATTACTGTGTTCCACTTTAAAGGGCATTGTAGCCAGCAAAATTACTGGGCTTATATGAGACTTAATATCCGATGTCTTGGTCTGATGAGCGCAATGCAGAGCTACGCAGTGCTTTTATGGTATTAAAAGGGTCTGGGTCGCACTGCAATTGTTATAGGCAGGCGTGGCGCTTTCCATCGGGCGAACGTCGTGCACGTTTAATCACTTCGTTACATTAAAAAAAGACACAGAGCATAAATTGTGGTAAAGCCCTATCTGTAGCGTTCTGTTTACTTCTAAACTTTCTCTCGCCTACTCACAATTATTTTCACACTGTAAATTTAGTTCGCATTGTACTATCCATTTCACAGAACCGACATTTAAAGCGTAAACCCTATAAAATATTTACTCCAATGTCAATATAAGTTATGGCCTAGGAATTAATTGCTAGGGCTGT
Source organism: Petrophora chlorosata (assembly GCA_951640565.1). Lineage (NCBI taxonomy): Eukaryota > Metazoa > Arthropoda > Insecta > Lepidoptera > Geometridae > Petrophora > Petrophora chlorosata. The sequence goes on along the minus strand of OX621191.1, from coordinate 18,483,300 downwards.
CACATATATCAGTTGAGCGGTTCAGTCATCGCGCTTTTGACATCATGAACTGGCGAGCTGTGTCGACCCTATGTTAATGTGGCCGAGCCTTTAGAAATTGAAACTTAATTCTATAACATGGGCTATAATCTGGTGATAGTAAAGTCATGTTCATAAGACGAATAAAAATAAAAGCGGAAAATGCTATATGATAACAAGTGACAGCATTGCTTTTGATATCACCGTCTTCTACTTTTTTCAGGATCTTTAGCCACTTCTGAAAACTTTGCTTAACCCTTATTTCTCACAGTAGCACGTTATTATTAATAGTACAAGTAAGATGTGGGCCAGGTTATTGTTTTAGCTGAAACTTTTCCTTGTGTCGGAATAACTCCGACTAAGTTTCGGACAATAAGGATGTCCTTCTTCCGGGAGTTCCACTCTTTGGATTCGCGGCGAAGACCTGGTCGTAGTTATATGACATAATCATAACGTGAGTGTAGCAGTTTATATTTATGATGAAAATTTCAACTCACGCTCTTTTCCAAGATATTACCTTGTTTAATTTTCTTATATCCTATCTTATCAAGGACAGCCCAGTCGGTCCACTCCCTAGCCAATATCCCCAGTCCGCGCCGGCCAGGTACCTCAGTAAATCAGGATTAGCCGGCGCGACCAACGAGCCTCATTTGTGCGTTATTTATAAACTAAATCCGCGCCCTGTCGAGGTCAGCACCAGATACAACTTGAAAAAAAAAGGATTTTAATTTGTGGAGTTCTGTAGGACCTGAGGAAGGTCGTGATATATCGTTGTCACGTGATTCGCTGCTGTAATATTGCGGTGACATGTTATTCGCATTTTCAAATTTCGGTACCAAGTAACGCACTTTTGAGAAGGAAAAAGTCGTTTAAAGGATCACCTTGTTGCTTTGTCTATGACGTTTCACTAGTAAGTTTTTCTTAAAAGCTTCTTACTCTTCATTTTAGTACAATGATTCTTCTTCTTTTCACGTGGGTGTGAGGCCAACCCTGGTTTCGGAATTAAGGACCGTTCGAAGGCCTCCGATATGACCTAACGACTGTCGAACTATTAATAAAATTACCGAGACCAACGGCTTAAGAAGCCCTCCGAAAAATGATAGTGCTCTGATGTAAATACCATACAAACGATCACCCATCTAAGTGGTGACAGTTGGTAGCTAGTTCGTCTAGTAGACCAAACTAGCTACCTGACTAATACACTGATTCTAACACGGGCAGTCAATCCGGTCCCCGCGTTCAATTCCCAAAGGACGAATATATTCTTGCACTATATGCTAAAAAATACTTCTTAAAGTTTACATCATTATAATAATATTATGTACCTACGGAACCTTTGGGGCGTTCATTCTTCTCATCCTTGGCAATATTTGTAACCTTTTAAGGACATTTGTGAAGCGTGAAGTTATTAGTTTATGTCTATTAATTTTTAGGAAGAAATATGTGTTGTCATATAGATATAGCTAGCGTCAGCATTAGCAGTCTTAAACATGATGTTGACAACCTTAGTAGCTCTTTGGATTTGCCAGGTGATCAGGCAAAGAAAAAAACAAGAACTGACTTCAAGACTAAACTTATATTATTGTTTTTGTTATGTTTTCTAAAAGTGCTGAATCAATTTAAACCTTAAGACCACCTCTGAAGTATGACCTCATCATCATCAGCCCATCACGTTCCCACTACTGGGACACGGGCCTTCTCTCATAGAGAGAGAATAGGCCATAATCCACCACGCTGGCCCAGTGCGTGTTGGTGAATGTCACATGTCCTTGACTTTTTGTGAAAAATTCTTGGACATGCCGGTTTCCTCACGATGTTTTCCTTCACCGTTTTAGAGCGAGTGTTAAATCCGCACATACCTTAAGAAAGTCAGTGGTGCGGGGCCAGCAGGATTCGAACTCGGGTGCGTCGGATCGAAAGTCGCACGAGCTCCCACTGAGCCACACTCGCTATGACCTACCAAACAAAAAAAGAATCATCAAAATTAATTCATAATTGGCGGAGTAATGGCCTAACAAACATACAAAAAAAATATACCTTTGAATTGAGAACCTCCCCCTTATTTCAAGTCGGTTAAAAAAAAAGAAAGAGAATACAAGACACATGCAATGCAACAAGCATGCAACATTACTTCACCCTTATGCCCATAAGGCTAAAGTCTCTAGGACCATACTGCTTTGTCTTACGATTTTTTTATTTTATCGTTTTCATATTTCTAGTTGCGAATGAGAGTCATCAGCAACAAGCCGGACCCTCACCTAGTGCTTCAATAAAGTAGTGAAACTTTATTCAAGGCTTCCATGGACTTTTGAAATGGAGTACATGAAAAGCAATGTTTTTCTCTATTTTGTTTCATTTGCCCACACTTGTGCACGTTTACGAACACAATGGTTAATATTCTACCGATATTACACATAATCATCATCATCATCATCAGCCCATCACGTTCCCACTGCTGGGACACGGGCCTTCTCTCATAGAGAGAGAATGGGCCATAATCCACCACGCTGGCCCAGTGCGGGTTGGTGGATATTACACATGATCACTCGAAATAACACTTGTTTGGAAAATAAAACAAAATCGAACTGTATCACTCATTACTTCCCGCTGAAAAAGTCGACATATTTATACTTCGGGATACCTTACCAAAGAGAAATATTACGATAGTTGGGTCTCTGTTGTTAATTATTTGATCTTTCTCTTTTACCTCTTTGTAGCTTTTTAAATCCTGGATTTCTCCAATTCAACAACATGTTTTCGTTAAAAGTCTATACAAAAGAATAATCACATTTAAAATCCAAAAGGCAAAGGGCGCGGGCCCTGCAGCTAGAATTAGCGAAACAAAAATGCATATGGTGTTACAGTTTCCAACAACACGCTGGATTGTTTATTGTATAACAAATTGTTCTGTAAACTATTGTTGAGACTTCATGCTGGGATGGTGGAGAGTGTAAACTGATAGCGGACGGATAAGATAAGCGATGAGTGGAAGCGATTTATGAAGTTTGGAAGAAAATAAAGACGAGATGAGATTTTTTTAAAGTCATATTAAATTTTAGCAAACCACGTTTATGGAGGCTTTCGTGTCAATATAATTGAAGGATAAGCTAGATATATAGAAGGATAAGTTTTTACTTAACCTATCGCTTATATATTTATGTTTAGCCACTATCTCGCCTGATGATAAGTAACAATTATTTATAACATTACTTTTAAGTCCACAACCTTTTTTTTGATAACTATACTAACTACATCACTTTTCTACTTTAGACTTTGCGCGTCTTTAATCGCTATTAACCTAACTCTTGTACCATAATCATACATGCCCTGAAGCAATACACATGGCACGTTCAGTCAGATAATAGTATTGATAGACAATATAATACTGAGAATGTTTTAACAGTAATTGTAAAAATGCTGTTTCTTTTATACGTGGAAAATGACAGTTCAGCAATTTTAACTTGTGAAAGATATGAGGGAAAGAGGAATAAGAATTCCTTATTTATTGTGGATAATTAACTGTTCTGTTCATAAAAACTGTCAAGTTACTTGAGAGGGTATTCGTTTCCAGACTGTAATTGTATGTAGCTGATTTTCAAGTTATTGTATGATGAACAATATGTTCATCTAATGTTAAGCAACACGCCTGTTCTAATTTAAATTATTTAACAGGTATTTTCCATCCTTACTTATGACACTCAAACTTGGTCTTTGACTCTGTTTGCACTCGTAGTTTGTCAGCATGCTATGGAGCGTAGCATTAGGTTTCAAATTGTCGGACCTCTTAATAAACAGTATGCGGCACTCCAAAGCGCAAATCGCCAACGTGGTACAGAAATCTGCCATGGCTTGAACTGGAACTGAGCTGGACATGTCTGCCGCATGTTCAATGAGCTATGGGCTAAACTTACCACTGAGTGGGTCCCACACAACGTCAGACAACAACTCGGCAGGCTAAGGTGGAGATGGCGAGAAGTGCTAGAATCTTACTGGAAGGATTGACCGCAAAAATCATTAAGCCATGAGGAATTAAAGGAGGTTAGGGAGGCCTTTGCCCTTTAGTGGGACGACCATGCCTAAAAATAAATATAAACAGGTGTTGTGTCATGTAAAACTTTAAAATATTGGAATCCCGCACTGCGCTTCTTTTGGATTTCAAGTTTCAACACATAAATATGCCCTTGAATGAATTTCGCAAGAAAGTGTAACAGTAGCACAAGAAAAATAATGGGTACCTACTTCACCAATTCAAAATCATAAGCAGAGAAATTTCATTCATACAATCAAATAAAACGTGCTTTCTTTTCAAGCAATTCTCGAAAATGCGGTAGTTGATGTACGTTGCCTTTGTAGTATAAGGGTTCTATAGTCCAGTCGTATTGTGTCCTAATGTCTCTATGGCCCACATTTTGCGCATGTCTGCTCCAAAATTGTGCAGTCAACTATCCACAAAAAGCCTTAGAACATTAACAAAATAGAATTTCAGTTAATTTCATTGCTCTACTACGGGGGAGTCGTAGAGATGTATTGTGACAAGGTTGCAAAGTGGTCGATGGTAAAGTACGCGATGAAACGTCGATTCGCTTGAATCGTTACATTGTGGTGTGACAAGTAGTTTCGGAGTACCACCCTGTTGGTGGTACTAATTTAGTCAGCGACGGATTCAGATGAAAGACAGAAACAACAAATCAACAAAGACAAGTTCCATGATCTTGTGTTGCCCATGCTCATTCTGTGTTTTATTTAATTTTCCACTGTCTCAAAAGAAAGTTAAGTTCAAAGTTTGTGAAGTTCAAAGTTTTTTTTATGTAAGGATCTATCTCAGAAAGACATCCCATTAATATTACAATCTAGCCTAATAAGTAATTACTAACATATTATACTACAGGCTAAGTAGTATAATTGAGAATGAAGAATTGAAGTTAAAAAAACGGTTTAAGGAGATTTATTTCATGTACTCCATATGGATATATTGATAGTGCTGTAGTTAGAGAATATGAGTTTGAAAATGTTGTTGAGCAGATGACAAATGTTAAACTTAATATTTTATTTTGAGTCCGCCCCTGTCCATCAAGGTGCAACCCGTTGCAAAAACACCAGGAATTGTCCAAAACTGAGCGTGATCAGTTCCATTGTCCCTGCACACCCGCTACAATGGGGACAATGCCCATCCTTAGCTACTCTTTTATTCTCAACAATAGTACTTTGCCCATTGACAATAGAAATTTGATCCTACGATATTAACATATAAACATAAACGATTTGAGCAACTTTGAGCCATAAACTGGACATGTCAGAATCGATTTTTCCTTATTTTGCGACTGGTCGTTACACCCTTTGGAAGGTTGGGTGTGGTGTTTCACATGTTTGCAATAGTTGTCATTGTTACCTACACCTATTGTATCGATTGTTCCCGATTCTTTGTGCTTCGATCTGCGAAACATTTTAATATTATGAAATTATAAACGTCTTCCGTGATGTAGGTGGGACAGTAGTGCAGTGGAGAGTGCGTGTGAAATATAAAACACTATACTCGTATATATGTACGTAATATGTGTAGATAACACTTTATTCTAAAAAAAACATAACTTCATAAGGTTTTTTTTAAATGTTAATAGGTTAAGGAGTATATTATAAATATTATTTCATCATAATAAATAGGGAATTTTAAACTTTGGTCGAATCTTGATTAATAAATTATTTTTTATATATTGTATTGGCTTGCACAACAGTCATATAACATAATAACATAAAGTTTATGAGTTACTCCGTACATACACCTTTAAGCAATGAATTTGTAATGGTAACATTTTTCTTCTCATTATTGTTTACTAACCGGCTACACTCACGCGAATAAGTCGAGACACTCGACACATTTTTCTTCTCTACAGATTTCCCTATTCCACCCCCGTATACGATTTATTGCAATCCGAAACTGTCCCCACATGCATTCATATATCTTTCCATTCCATACAAACAAATAGCGAAAACTATGGCGCGGCACGACACATCCGGTCCCATACATCTCATACAAATATGGTTTCATGAATGCATTGTCGTGAAATTGCGTGACATTCATCAGAGTGGTACAATTTAGAACGTTTTTATTAAAATCAAGGTGATTTAAACTTTCATAGCCTTAAGGTTTTGTATGTTGGAAGGATTGATAGTACTTCCGGTCAGTTCAGAAATGTTGCACAATTGAGATGTGAACACCTTTTCCGGTGGTACATAAAGGTGTACAGGAAGTTACTTGTAGTAAATGATCATGTGAAGTAAAAATCATTAAGTCAATTGACAATTCAGACCAGTGTTATATGTGTACTGTAGTAGTTCTACATACTCAATAGTAGAATGATGTATTTGTTTATGGGTTAACTTCATTTAAAGACTTAATTGTAGTCATCCTAACAGCAAACGATAGCTTATTTATTTACCTTACCTATTGTGGCACCGGCTGCCAATAGGGGATCGGACAACTTTTCAGAAAGTGTTTAAAAATAACTACAATGAATATATATAGCCATGATAAATAGTGTTTTAATTAAATAACGCTCTAAAAGTACGTAACACTATGTTTAAATATTATGTTTCAAATATTGCCGCGCAAAAGGTCACCTCAAAACTTGTGACGTCATATGTAGGTAGAAGACGACAAACTCTTCAAAATAAAACTTGCAAAGAGATTCTAATTCGTTTTGTAAAGTTTGGGGACTATATTGTAGTAATGGAATGAAAAAAATAGCAAAAATATATTTTATGATAAGCAAAAACGTTAAATAAACACAAACTTGACTCACGGCATTTGCCTACAAATGTCGTCATGCGCTGTGATTGTTGTTTCGTTTGAGATGAAGAACAGTATAAAAATGTCATAATTATTTATTAATTTAAAAATATAAATCATTATTATTTCACAAAAATATTGATTGAATGATCTTTCTGGTTCAACGAACATTCGTTCTAACTACATTTTAGATTTTTTCTCGATTACTGTCCGATCCCCTATTACCAGTGCGTTAACAATTAACTCAAACTATGCAAAGTATTGTAACCACAAACCACACATTAGTAACTTTAAAAGCGGTAACTCAACTCAGAAAGCATTTGTAATTGCTCTCGAAGTAGGCAGCTCTAACTGGAGAGAAAAGATTTTATTTAGTTGGCATCGCAAGTGGAAAACAAAAAACGCATTGCAATATAATTGTTTTCTGAAAATCCAAGTACTTGCGCAATATATACAGAATCTTTAACAATATCAACTATTTTACAGTATATCATAGTAGTCGATTCATTCTTGAAATTGTTTAACGGCACAGCATTCTTATCATCAAAATCTCTCTTTACATCAAAATTACCTTAAGATTAGTCCACCGCTCCTTTTCATCATAAGCTTCATTCACAAATATTTACAACTGTGGTATTATTATGTGACAATACGAGAATGCCGAGGTTCCTGTCTTTATAAGGAGAGGTTCATTCATGGCTTTTCTGTCGTCATTCATGTTTGTCCAGAGCTTAAGCATTGCTAAGCTCAGTTTTGTTATCCTGACATTGTCCAAGCATTTGTAGGTTCATTGATAAAATTTGCTGTTTTGGCGGCACTGGCGGCAGTATCAAAAAGTTTTTTAAGCTATAAAACAAACTTGGCTCGGTTGGGTCAGTTTTCTTTGGGTGGGTTGTCCGAAAAATAACTTATTTATACTATGTAGGTACACTAAAAATATTTTTACTCTTTTAACAAACTAAATTCATTTAATTAACAATAAAATGCTCCCTACTAAAATTGATTAATAGTTTTTCCTTTTGTTAATGTGTGTGTAAGTGTGTCTGTTAATTCGTCACGCTGTAACGACTCAACTGACTTGAGTGAAATTCGGAATGTAGGAGCTGATGTTCTGGATAAACACATGGGATACTTTTTATCCCGGGAAACAGCGGCGGGTGAAACTAGTTATTAATAAAAAGTTCTTGTCTTTCTATTGATGGTATAAAATTAAATAATATATTTTATTTTAAGAGTTAGAAGAGGTCTCACCAACATCTAAAATGCTTTGAGAGACCTAAATCCCACGTTATCGTTCATCCCGTTAGTTTCGTGGAACATTTCACCAACGTCAACAACTTGCGGAAGGAACTACTTATGATTCCAAATTCCAAACTATTATCTAATTCACACATACTTAAATCCTTTACCCATAGTCCTGAAATTTCATTATTAAGTATTCTACTCAACGCAGAATGCGTTGAGTGAAATAGTTCCGTTAACAACTCTTCAAATATCATTCATAATGGGTACTTCATTATTAATATTGTTATATTAAAATACAATATTGCTGGAAATGCCGACAAAAATAACCTATTGATTCAGAAGCTTCTATTTATAAGTAACTTCTTCAGTTGCTTCTGCCATTCATACTTTATCTGCGGCCAGACGATTATACCGGTATTGTCAAGAACCTTGTCATTACAAAGATCTTCGGCACTTCCTTTAATAATGCGGGAAACATTTCCAATTTTATTTTGAAAATGTATAACAACGTCCTCATACAAATCGTTAGCTCCCAGACAGCAAGGCACCGGGATTATCCTTGCTACCATTTTTTTAATCTTTAGCTTTACTTTCATTAACAGAAGGATAATATACAAAGAGTGGTTTATTTTCTGTGTTATATGAAGTGTAAACTTTATATTGTGGTGAAACTTCTAAAGTAGGATTAGGGTGGTAGTCGTGAATGAAGCTGTTGGTACTGTTACGCTTTGAAATGCCGGCAGCGGGCTGCATGCTCTTCATACACATCTCTTTCAAAAAACTATAGCTAGTAACCAAAACAATGTATCTCTTACTAAATAGGCCTGTTTATATTTGGAACTCACAAGCCTTTCAGTTTTACTTACTAATTAGAGAGGTTTATATTTGGCGTAATGTGTATACTTATAAAATATGTAATATAGCTCGATTGTTTAGATTATCGTCATCAACATCCTCATTCAGGTTACGTAATATACCTATTTATAGGTGGAACCTAAATATCAATTTAGGTCCAAGATGCGTACCTATAAGAAATTTCTATTAAGACTTTTCTTATTGGAATTGGTTTATCAACGCCCTGTTCCATTGTTTTTTCAACAATTTGATCAGATTAAGTTATTTTCAAAAACTTCATTTTGCGAAAGTGTGAGATCAAAATTAGGGCAACCCAATAAAGCCCTCTATTGTGATCAAACAAATCCAAAACGAGTGCCTCTTCAATTCTCGCATACAAACTATTCAGAAGACAAAGGATATTTTTATATGATCTAGGTATAATGCTATACATATACTCATCACTGGCACGCTGATAAAGCAATATAACATGTGAAGCGACTAAACATTTAAGACCTATGTGTAATATATAATAATTCAATGTACCATGTTTTAAGCAACTATATAAATATTTTTGGAATTTGGAATATTCTGGGCAGTGAGTACCTACTTCTCAAACCTGTGGCCAACCCTTTCACCTCAATGACTCAGTGTTTTATCCTGGACAATAATTTTCAGTACTAAACTGATATCATGAATATCAACAAGTCCTGAAAAAGAATTCGATGATTTAAATAAATAAACAGATACTAGATTACTTTACGCTTCTTCTTCGAGATTTAGATATTAAAAAATATTTTTTATATACATCTCAGACGTGACCGTACCTACTCAATTAAAATTTGTATACACCTTTGATTCCCTGTTTCACCGGGTCTGTTGTACTCCCGGACAATCCTTATTTGTATCAACTCACGCGTATCATCCTTATTACGTGCACGATGAAATTAATTGATTAAATCCAACACTATGGCGCACACATGACATGGTGACAATGCCGGGAATCGAACCAAGGATTAGCGTACCCACCGTGCCAATTGGTCCGTGAGAGCTCATCCCTTGTCGAAAAGAATACCATACGAGTGTATTCCTTTGATAAAAGCCATCAACATTATTTGCAATAGTTTTACTAAAATTGGTATAGATACTATTAAAAAAGATCTAACTGACAGGAATTCAAAAATGTGTTAAATATATAGAAATAAAAAAGAAAGAAAAAAACTTTAACTAACAACATACTAAGATAACAAAAATACAAGAAAAATAAATAAATATATATAGTATAAATAGTATAAAGAGACAGCAAACAAATCACAAATGTAATAAACTGGATGCTTATGTTGATGATAAAAGCTTTACAGATCTTTTCTTGTATCTAAGGTAAAATCACAATAATATTAATTTTCATATATCATCTGTATATATTCGTCTACAAGAAAGAGACAAGACGGCGGTTGATGCCTCACATCCTTTGATTAAGTTCCACGTGTAACGGCAACTTTAAGATTTAGCTTCAATTTATCAAAGAGACTATTAACATTATCCAATTTCAAACAGTAACTGTATAATCCATTGACTTTGTGGGCCAAAGCCCCGCTTGTGTAAGTTTCATTTCATATTTCCATTAAATTTCAATTTCCAAGCCATCTCTGCGCACAATAGGACTCGACAATGAATCTCAGTAGTCCGCTATTTGTTATTTATTCCTATAAGTTTGTGTGATTTGTTTCTCAAGTGTAATGAGACTCGGTAGTACCGAGAAAAGCGCAAATTTCACGGCGGCTTACATCCAGTCCACCCGAAATATTTCTCAGAAAACCTATTCATTTCGAGATTCATTGATGCTTTTTTTAGCGTCTTCACTCCGCCCCGCAGGCCATTGTCCGATTTAGAGGCGGTGGATATAAATTTCCTCATAATCTTTTTTCTTCTTTCAACAATGAAGTGTCATTGTTGTATTTTGTATTTTAATATCGCGTCGAACACACGACAAAATCGGAATAGATAAATAACGCTTAGTGTTTTTTTTGGTGTCATTTGTTCGGTTCTCCGGTTCTTGGTTCCAGAGTGTCTGGTCGTATCTGCCGTATTAATGGTTAAGGATGGTCTCCATTCATCATTTATGGCCGGTGCTGTGTGTGGATATATTCGTCATATTGTAGACTGGCCTTTACAAAGCTCTTTGTGACAGTTTAAATGGTTTGCTCGCAGTTAGAATTGCTTTCAAGTTTCGAGATATGGTCCTCAGTGCGATAATATAAATCTCGTTTTAATTTTCTCATTTTCAGAGTTAGAACTAAGCTCCTTTGTGTCGCAAGTATTCTATTTATATACAGGCATCATCATTTTACTGTTAGATTGTTTCATTAATTTAACATTTACTTTTTACCACGAGCTCGACTGTATCTGTTACCATTGTTTCAGTTATTTTATAATTTTAATGTCCAACGACAACATGCTTATATCCTGGCCCCTTACTAGGAGACTAAGATTGCCTATATGAAAGGGTCCTCGTAGTTCCTCGTTCTCTATATGCCCACAACACCCAGACACGGAACAAACACTTGCATTTTTTATTCTGTGCGCAAAGTTTTGTCCTATAGCGAGAATTGTCATACCCGCAACATTCATGATATACGAGATAATAATACCAAATGACCTACCCAAGTGCCCAACCACTTATGGTCAGTGATGAACAAAAAGGACGACCAAACTTATAATTTACACACAATACATTATAAATTGCTTAGGCTTTATTCTTTTTTCAGATCACATACATAGGATCCTGGCTTCTGACTAGGATTCCCTGTATCTTGGGAACCAGGAACTATTAAGACCATGGTTTAGGACCATGGTCTTAATAGTTCCTGGTTCACACCCAGACATGAAACAAATGCTTGCGCTTTTTTTCTGTGACAAACATTTGGCATTGAACCCGCATCGTCAGTGGTGTAACACATTTGAGCAAACCTGCCCAAAAACTACAACATAGAGACTGTCAAAATGAATATGTCCTAAGACGTAAACTGAACATAAAAAATAAAATCAGGACCTAACCCAGATAATTACAACTTCTTATTAAAAAAAAGAAGAGCGCGTATGATCATTACTGTATTAAAACTTCAGTTGCAAGTTATCTTCACGATCAACCAACACCAAAATCCAAACCATCCCATCTGGATGTACACCCTCATAATACATACAGCTATTACCATAGCCTCCCATGGCATCCGGTGCCGCCTACAAGTTAAAAAAAATATGGTCTCATATCGCTTTACAATGGCGGGAAACACCTCGCGTAGTTGGGTGTCGGTAACATGATATTGTAATAAGATCTGGGAAACAAAAATGGATAAATGTACCACTTGACACGGCTCGAATAGTGTTAGAGATGATAATAGTATGTGAATAAAAATGATAAAAACAGAATTATAGAGTAGAAAGGCGGGGCATAAATGTTTGAGTGACAAAAGTTTAAATGTTTCACAGAAAAACGTCTCTTTTGGATAATAAACGTTCTATTTATCTATCTCTCTATCTAGATAGATAGATAGAACGTTCTATTGCGACTTTCTTTTCTTCAGTTTAACAGTTTTGGATCTGGGGTGAGATTTTTTAATCACACGGGTGACGATCAGAGTTGCGAATCTCACTGATGATCTTTAAATTAAAAATGACAAAGAAATAACCGCGTCATACAACCAAAACAAAATATTTTTTTATTTAAATCTATTTTAAAAGGCTTTTTCGCTTATGCGAATATGCGAAACAAAATATTGCGAAAAAGATTGTTTCATAGTGATGTTTTTGTAATTTTTAATTTGGAGATCATTAGTGAGATGCAGAAATCGCACCTCGGTCGTCAAGGGTCGGCATAGGATGACGAACTCATCATAGTAAATGGATTGGTCAGTGACAATGACAGTAGGTACCTACTGTCTATGACAGACTGAGACTTCTTTAACATATTGTTCTTCTATCTTTTAAGAAAATCGCATTACAACATGATAACTTCAATAGTGATGGATGATAACGTGATTATATAACAATGTTCGTCTCAATTCGGTTCTACTTTCGAGTAAAGCCGCAGGCTAGTTTTTAAAAAGGGTTCCTCCCAAGTCACAGCGTGTGACACTAGAAAGGTAAACATCGTCAGGTTCTTTAACAATTCATCAAAAACAACGTATTTTATTAAAAGGGGTGTTTATCGCATTTGTTAATGTCCATTCATCCCCTACGCGTCGGACCATGACGGATCCTAACCAAACGACCTGAGGCTAAGATTATGAACAAGTTTTACATATACCATATTCCGTCTCTTTCATCGTTGTGGTGAGAGATAGGGACGTGAGTATGAAGTCAGGGTTGAATCAGGTTTGGCATGTCGTTCGACAGGTTTTTAGGACGTGGGTGCCTACAATTGTTATGGGTAAGGAACTGAAGGGCAGTCCAACAGGATTTATGAGTTATTGTGCTATGAAGTCTTTGGAAATAATTTTAATAAGGTAAGTCATTAGTGTTGTGTTAAGTGGATGTTGTAGCTGTAAAGAAAATATGTTGTTCTTAATTTTATTCTGCAGGTAACTCTTACATACTCTCTTTAAAACAATAACCTGTCAGAGCGAATGTCACTCAGTAGGAACTTGTATATTTTCAGGGTAGTTGTGAGCTACTCTGAAAATTTCAGCCGGATAGCTAATCGGGAAGTGCTCGAAATTTGACTTGCAAGATTCCACTTAGAACGACAGGCAGACAAACAAAAAAAGTGATTTAATAAAAACGTGGTAATATGAGTCAACATCCGTCAAATCGCACATGGCCATAACTGCGCGGGTAGACTGCCTTATTAGACGAGGGTAATGAACTTTGCCAAGGCCTTAATTTTCCGAACAACTTTTCTCAACAAGTATCGTTTTCAACATTCATATCAAAGGCCAATTTGAAATAACTCTAACACAGCGTTTCATCTCTTTGAACCTTTCAGAACGGTCGGATGGCTCCCAAACGGCCGGACACCAAAGCAATGGCTTCGGGAAAACCGGGAAAATACGAAAATGGGAAAATTGTATTGGAGTGCACTCCAGTCAGCCAGCTTTATGGTTTGGCTTTGGGTTTGTTCCAGTAACTCTATGGATGTATGAAGCTCTATGGATCAAAAGAGCCACTTGGCATTTGGATGCCACTTGGGATCGCTTTGATTTGTGCTGAATGGAAATTAGGATGTTAAGTGTTGGCGATTAAGTGTTAAATTGGTTCTTGAATGGGAAAGTTAAATAAATATTGGATATGGCTTCGCAGCTGTCATAACTTTTAAAAGTTTATACTGTAAATTGGTAATGAATTTTTATTTGTACACATTATAATTCTACAGTCAACGATGTCGAGAAAGAGAGAAGAAAATATACAAACGCAGTCCGCTTTTCGCAGTCAGAAATAATCGAATCAACTAGAAAACGTCCACATAGTTCGATTGATCCAACCATGCGGTCGAACCACGTGGCCACAGCCGAATGAAAAGCTTCAATAGAACTCTTTAACTCGGGAGATAAACACTTCTTTCTCCTTAACACTTCCGCACTGAATAATAGCGCAAGAAAATAAATAAATACGCCCAACGATCACATACATAGATTCTGGCACCTAACTAGGATTCCCTGTATCTAGGGAACCAGAAACGATGAGGACCATGGTCCCACAACACCAAGACACGAAACAAATGCTTGCGTTTTTTTTTCTGTGCACAAACATTTGCCCCATCGCGGGGAACAAACCTGAGTGTATGAGATTTAAACCAACCTGCCCAACCACTACACCCCAGAGGCTGTCAAAATCGCATACTCGTAAGAAGGTAATTGATCTTTTTTATCTCTTTCAGTATACTAATGTATACACAAATAGAGACATTTGGGCTTCCCTAGCTGAGTGAGTAAACATTAACATATGCGATAGGTCACGATGTCGCACCGCATCTGACCACCCTTCCGATTGTAATTCGATTTGGTGATTGCACAGCACATCTGACAAATTAATTCAACGACTTCCGGTCAGTGACGTAATTGTTATAGTACTGTAATCAGTGCGATAGATATAAATAAAAATTAATACAAGTTTCTACATGGAAAATTCGTAAATATTGGTTTTCATGCATTGATTGATTAAATGACTGACTCTTTAATTGTACACCAAAAATAGTTTACATGTGACTTAAAGATTAATGTATGCGACAGCGTCTGTGGTGTAGTGGTTGGGCCCGTTTATTCAAATCTTATACACCACCGAGGTTGCAGGTTGGATTCCCATTATGGAACAAATGTTATGGAAAACAGCGAAAGTATTTGTTTCCCGTCTGGTTGGTGATCATGGTGCTAGTTCCTGGTTCCAAGTATACAGAAAATCTTAGTCAGGGCCTAGGATCAATTATATTATCTAATATATCATTAATAATTATTTTTTAGAAAAAACAAAAACCGACTTCAATCTTCGAAGTCCAAGGGCAAATATCGATGAAATTTATATGGGACCACTTCGTAGCTATACTGAACCCAACGCATAAAGAATTTTCCAAATCGGTTCATAATTAACGAAGTTCTGAGGTAAGAAACATAAAAAAAACAATCGATCAGAAACCTCCTCCTTTTTTGAAGTTGGTTAAAAAATACTAAGTAATGACCACTAATTCGCTAGAATCATTCACTTCATTATCACCTGCATCATCAGCTTTAGTCGTCCACTGCTGAACATAGGCCTCTCCCAATGAATGCCACGTATTGGAATTTTCATGATGAGCGTCATTCACTTGCTCATCATAAATTTTTTAATACGGATTTTTTTTAAATACTTGTTTTTTATTGCGAATTGGTTTACGTTTGACCACCATGTCACCTGATGGTAAGCGACGATGCGGTCGACGATCTAGCACGCTTGCCAAGATAGTACCTGTTCACTTGAGACTACAGATGCCACAGATTATGGGTATTATAATATCGACCTCGATGTGATATGATGTTTTTTCATTAATCTCGCTAAATAGTGAAAATAATACAGCCAACACCACGTTCTTCGCGTAATAGAAAAAAGTCACCCACTTCATATCCCTTTGAAAATTGACAGATATATTCTGATTTTAAGTCAATCGGAATACCAAAATCAATTGACTACGATACGTATCAACCTCTAGTCCAATATTCTAAAATAGTTTACTACATTCCTGAATCAAAACTGGTGCCTCCATGTCTACCGCGGCAGACACCTCGGCACCTACCTGGCCATCAATTTTTCTCTCTCTTGCTCTAACTATCTACATTTTAAAGTAGGAAGAATGGGATAGTAAATGGAAGTTGAAAAAACATGGCGCGCGTACAAATCTGTTTGTTCTAACCGCCTTCTGACCCACGTCATTATAAAGTGTTATCGTCGATGAGGGATATATTTTTAATGCCCTTTTTTACTTTTTTCACTGTGTGAGGAATGATATTTTATGAATATATTCAGTATAACGATGTAGTACATGTTGAACTTTAAGAATTTTCATGTGTTGTGACTTGCGTCGTGTATTCAATTAAGTACTATAGTCTTTATTTTTTTAATTTATGTATTCATAGCGTTTTAGGAAGACTTGACTAATTACATCAATAGGTATAGGCACTAAAGTAGGTATATACATAAATGTAATAAACCATTATATATGTAAGTATCCACTACTTTAGCTATAAGATAGATGTATGTAAAAATAAGCTGTTTCTTATTGTTACCTTAATCTATCTTTGCTGCCATCAGATATTTTGAAGCGTAGCAATCATATTATTGTATAAATAAATGATGTCAAATATGTCAAGAAAGAACAATAAGCTGTTATGCAAAAGAGATTTGCAGAATGATC
Source organism: Petrophora chlorosata (assembly GCA_951640565.1). Taxonomy (NCBI): domain Eukaryota; kingdom Metazoa; phylum Arthropoda; class Insecta; order Lepidoptera; family Geometridae; genus Petrophora; species Petrophora chlorosata. Next base: position 18,466,537 of record OX621191.1, on the reverse strand, counting down.
TTGTATAAAATGAGATAACGTCACCAGACTCACCAGTCATGATTTAGCACCATACTCGCCCATTATAGTATTGCAGTGCAATTCAGACTATTTATTTTGAAGAGTCCTGAGTGTCACTTACAAGTTTCTAAGTCCCAAATTTCCAGTAATTCCATGCGCTGACGACATTAATTGCTAACACTTTGGTTGCACATTCAACCAGACGGTCTCTAGCAAAAAAAGCTCCACAAAGGTACAATAGACAATGTAGACAAATGTATCTCCAATTCCCACTTATACTACGCCCACCAGCGCCCGCGCATCGCGAAGCTGACTCCTTTTTATTAAGGCTTTTATTAATGCACAAGAAGGGTCCACTCGGAGGCATTTTTATATCTCTGCTCCGCTCCCGAAAGCCATGCCGTGATGCTTGACGTGGGAACTGCGGCGGTGACTTTCCATTTTTACCATTGTCACTTAAAAAGGTTCCTTTTGGTTGTTTATTTTGATGTGTGCGGTGATATTTTAGAGCATACATTTCTTTGAGTTGGGAAGAGAAGTTGGGAAGATTGTCTCTGCCGAATGACTGTCTGATGTGCTCGCTCATATACCATTTTGGGACTGTACCAAAAATTTCGTCCAGCAGTTACATACATAGAGAACGAAGACGGAACTACAGGAACAATATTGCTGCTTTTTGGGGACGATGTCATTTCTTTTACCTACAAACTCTCTAACTCTTTTACCGAGTCAAACGATTGTCTAACCATTTTTATTGCCTTTTCAAGCGTCTCTATTTAGACTGTGACTGTGAGAATAAAAGTCCTTGATCAAACATACACGCGGAAGTTTATATTATAAATTTTTATAACTGGACCCACTTGAGCATTCAACAAAATCGTCTTGAATTTTAATGAAAATATGCATTCAGAAACAAGTTTTTTTAAAAGATTACACAAATACACAGTCTGCAATATCTGCAATAACTGTAAACACAATCTGCAGCAGTTTTGAAAACTGAATTACTTCATGTTATTTTTTGAGAAGCAGCAAAATAATTGACATAAATCGCACAAGTATCAACTTGTTACTTACCACCGAAAAAACACCGATAACAAGTATGTGTCACGTAATCCCCCTAATTTCTACACACTCAAAAATGACCTAGCAAAACTTGGGACCGGTTCCCTAATGATTTATCTAGCTGGCCGTAACCGGACAATACCAGATAGATCCAGACAATACCGGACGGAACCGGACATTCCCTCACCTGCTAAATCACCGTTAAGCTGCGCCAACCGCAGTTCCCATAAAATAAGATTTAAAACACGGGCTATAAATAAACTTTCCTTATATTCATTGTTGGCAACACTATCGTTATATTTTATTGTTGGCGACACTGGCGTTATACTTATTGTAGTGTATAGAGCTATTAATTAGGTACGGTTAGTGTGCCCGCCCTTTCTTGAAATAGTGCTTATAATAAAACTAGGGTAGTTGTTATAAATCATTACGTGATTTTGTGCTTTTCACTAAAATAAAATGACTACACAATAAAACAATTCGCATCAAATTCCTGATTGAGTAAAAACAAGTACCTATTTTTACAAAAACAAATAAACCGACTTCATTGTATTTTCGAAGTCCAAGGTAATATATCGATGAAATTTATATGGGACCACTTCGTAGCCATACTGAACCCAACGAAAAGAGATTTTTCCAAATCGGTTTATAAATGATGGAGTTCTGAAGTAACAAACATAAAAATACAATCTAATTGAGAACCTCCTCCTTTTTCAGAGTCGGTTAATAACAGGTATAGCTAAAGGTCATAAGATTTTTATTAAATCGGCACAAAAACGTACTTTTAAACGTCATATACAAATATTACGAATTAATTAGAAATATGTTAAAAATTGTAACAAGATACATACCTATCATGACTTTAAAAACTTTAAACTAGGCACAAAAAATATAACCTTTTTCAAATCAAAACTAAACTGCATCATAATGCAGATACAAACATGTTAACTTTTCCTGCTGTCCCATATATGAAGTCCAATTTGACACAATCAGCTATCATGATCAGCTATGTTTTTAATTCCGTAATCATTTTCTCCATCCAAAACATAAAACGTGGTATTACCTTAAGAAAGTGGTCACAAAACATTTATTGCTTATTTAAGGGGTTTTAATAATTTGGGTTCAATTTACATAGAAGGAGAAACTGGCTGGTGTGTTCGATGACTTATGTCATTCTTACAAATTATGGCATCTTGCGGCCTATGACAGCTTCTTGGACGTGTTAAGTAAAAAGCGCAAGCTGAAAAGTAGTGACATCCTTTAGCGCTCGTAGCGTAGCTCGCCTAGCCGTTCGTAACAGATCTTCTAGATTAGGCAACGTTCGCAGCGGTCTCAAATTGGGTGGGTGACCATTTGTGTGGTATTTACGTCTGAGCGCTACCGTGCTGCGGAGCAACGTTAAGCTGTCGGTCCCGGTTGTTGTCTTATGATAACAGTCGTTAGGACATGTCGGAGGCCATCGGGCAGTCTAAAAGCTCCGACACCAGGGTTGGCCACATACCCACATGAGAGAAGAAGAAGAAGAATGATAACCGTAAGATGATACTATTATCATCAGTGCAAGCGCGAGCGAAGTGAAGATAGATAGATAGATAGATAGATATATAGATAGATAGATAGATAGATAGATAGATAGATAGATAGATAGATAGATAGATAGATAGATAGATAGATAGATAGATAGATAGATAGATAGATAGATAGATAGATAGATAGATAGATAGATAGATAGATAGATAGATAGATAGATAGATAGATAGATAGATAGATAAACACTTTATTATTTACCTTAAAAATAGATATAAAGTACAAGTCAAATGTTTACAATGGTGTAACAATGGGCGGTCTTATCGCTTAAAGCGATCTCTTCCAGACAACCTTTGGATGGAGAGGAATAACGAAACATACACAGACGGTGGTGATATAAATTATAATAGACATACTAAGGGCTTACATATGATATACAATATATAATCTAATTACTTAAATATATATATTTATTTATTTATTAATTTATTTAATGCATTCCTTAATGTAGGTACAACAGATGGTCAATTTGAATATGACTATATAAATAAACTTATAAACCTAAATAATATACATACACACATACATACAATATATAATTATAAGTAGCATACATATTATACAATCCAAAAGAGAACGGATATAAAAAAAGAAAAAAAAAGTGTGGATATTTGACGTTAACGAAGAGTTCATAAGAGACTATCTATATTTTTATTTTCAACCAATTTCAAAAAAGGAGAAGGTTCTCAATTCGACGGTATGTTTTTTTTGTATGTTTGTTACGTGATTACTCCGCCAATTATGAATTGATTTTGATGATTATCTTTTTGCTTGGTAGGTCATGCTTCAGTGGTGGTCCCATATAAATTTTATCGAAATTGATTCAGCGCTTTTTTAAAAAGTAACAGAATCAAAAACACAGAATTTAGGTCACCGTCCGCGGACAAGGTGCCCAAAAAGCTTGCGACTTTACCTCATTCAACGAGGTACTAATTCGTTGGCCGAGGTAAGCGCCAGACTTCGGTCACCTGTGGCTGTTGGTGTTGTTGTCAAATACTGTTAAAAAAAATTTATAAATAAAAAAACCTGGGTTAACGGGTCTCCCAATTCGCGAATAACTTGTAACTTACACCGTTAACAGCAAATATCCCGTTGACAGCAAAACACTTTATTTACGACACAGGCTCGTAAAATATCTCTTATTTACGATTTCCGAAAATATATGGATTACGTATTCCGAATATAAGAAATTAAACATCAAAGCTGCCATGGTGTAGTAGGATAGCACAGCAATACACACAGCAGCACAGTAATTAATTATAATTATAAATTATAGTCAGTTATAATTGAACAAAATCATAATGAATTGCAGTTAATTATAATTAATTACAGTTAATTATAATTAATTGCTTTTAATTATAATTAGCCATATTAAAATTATAATTAAAATTATAACTATAACGCCCTGCGATGACATACATAGACCCTGAGCCCTAACTAGGATTTGACGAGGACCGCACAACATCCAGACACGAAAAATATACTTGCGCTTTTTTCTGTACACCGACATTTGTCCCGTCACGGGAATCGAACCCGCGACCTCAGTGGAGTGGAGTAATACGGGTACGGGCTCAATTAGCGCGACACATAACTATATTTTTTCTAATATATTCTGTTTCAAATTTCTCCATTTGTTCCTGTATTGCTCCATTGTACTCCAGCCCTCCTGGTATACAACCAGATCGTCTCTCCACAGAAATAATATTGTTGCAAGAAACGTCTTTTGCCGTAAATTCTGGTCTCCTAAGGTTCAGGAAATTCTAAATCAATATTTTTTTTTTGATTTTATTAACTGAATGACGAGACGAGCTGGTCGTTTGCCTGATGGTAAGCAATACGCCAGCCCATAATAATAACAGCACCACCCAGAACTTTGTTTTGCAAAATCCTGCACGGCGCTGCACTGCGCTCGTCATCCTGAGACAATTAGCTGTTGAGTCTCATAATGCCCAGTAATTTCGCTGGCTACAATGCCCTTCAAGCTAGAACACAGTAATGCTTGCGAACTACTACTTGGCGGCTGAATAACTGACGAAGCGGTGGTACCCATCCGGACGGCCTCTCGCATACGATAAACCTACCACATGTAATATTGGTTAATTTTTACAACAGCACAAAGTGGGAATCTACGGGGCTTATTAGAAAGAAGAAGGTAAGTACTTGGCATGTCTGCCATAAAGTCTCACTACAAACTTGGCTCTTATCAGAACAAATGCATTTGATTTTTTACGAAACAACTTACTCTAATTAGGAACCAGAGCAAAATATATTTTTAGAAGAAGGCCAAGAATTTATGAAAAAGAAGAAATTATGATATTGATAGCGTCAAAGAAGATAAAGACTTACTTACATGTGTTCTACTTTGAAGAACACTTGTTTTAAGTGATTTTTTCGCTGTACCTAACTTTTTTTTTAATTAAATTAATAAATTAACGCCCAACGATCACAAACAGATCCTGGCCCCTAACTAGGATTCCCTGTATCTAGGGAACCAGGAACTATGAGGACCAAGGTCCTACAACACCCAGACACGAAACAAATGTTTGCGCTTTTTTTTAACTGTTGGTGGGGCGGGCCGTTGCTTACCATCAGGTGAACGATTTGCTCGTTTTGTCAGTCAGTTGTGTAAAATAAGTATACGTTTTATCTAACGAATTTTATCTTCGAAGTCCAAGGTCAAATATCGATGAAATTTATAAAGGACCACTTCGTAGCTATACTGAACCAAACGCAAAAAGAATTTCCCAAATCGGTTCATGAATGACGGAGTTCTGAGGTAACAAACATAAAAAAATAAATAAAAAAACTCAATCGAATAGAGAACCTTCTCTTTTTGAAGTCGGTTAAAAAGACATACAGATACATAACTATAACTGTTTTGTGCATATAGACGTAAAGGGATATTGTCGATGGTAATCCGAAGAGAACTTTAAACTTCTTTGGTGCGATTCACAATAGATAGACCATTAAATAGTTTTCTATTTAACTGACTTAAAAATTGAGGAGGTTTTTAATTTGATGTGTATTTTGGAGTTTCTCCGAAAGAACGGAACCGTTAAAAGGGTTGACAAAAGTAATAACAAATGATTGAATTTTAAACGTAAACTATTAATTTCACAAACAATTTGTTTCCAATATAAATCGGTGCCAAACCTATGAAATATTTATCTCTTTGCTTCGCACAACATTATCGAAGGCCATTATCTTCCGCACAATTTATTAAATTTGACATTAAAGTTACGCCCACTTCACCCCTAACATTGCTATTTAGTAATCACCCTGTACCCCTTTATCAGAGTTTTATTTCTCTTTCTTTTAGGAATAGAAGAAACGAGACAAAAGCTTCCGTTCCCTCAGAGAGCAATAAAGATGTCAACAAAATACTCGCGAATTTGACAGTTATGGTGAAATTATACAAAACTACATGCTATTTATTAACATTTGTGTGGCTCCGGTATATCTTAACATAAACTTGTAATATAGAGATAAAGAGCGAGTGTGGCTCAGTGGGAGACCGTACGACTTTCGATCCAACGTACCCGAGTTCGCATCCCGCAGGCCTCGCACCACTGACTATCTCAAGTTATGTGCGGATTTAACACTCGCTCTAAAAACGGTGAAGGAAAACATCGTGAGGAAACAGGCATGTCAAGGACATGTGACATCCACCAACCCGCACTGGGCCAGCGTGGTGAATTATGGCATATACTCTCTCTATGAGAGAAGGCCCGTGTCCCAGCAGTGGGAACGTGATGGGCTGATGATAATGATAGAGATAAGGTTTGTGTGTTCTTCCGTTATCTGATATACATAGAAAATATCTTACTATAATATTTTAAATGCGCACGCATGAGAGGATGTTTGTTATCAATCACAACTAAGATTTCTGAACGTATTTGTCGATTTACAGCCTTAATTTTAAACGTTAGTTAAGTTAATTAGGCATTAACTAAACGCCTCAATTATAAAAATTAGCTAACCCGCTGATTAACTTTTAATCAACAATGGTGGTCGCAGTTGATTGCCACGTTGTCATCGAAATGCCAGCAATTATTAGTTTGCATCATAATGTGTACTTTTGTCGACTTTCCTGATAAATAAACCTCAAAACTATGAAATAAAATAAGTGTAGGTAGATTCTTTTACCGAGTCATCAGATATTAAGTCTCATATGCCCAGTAATTTCACTGGCTACAATACTGTGGATTTATCATATTAATAATTTTATTTTATTTGAATGCCCTTCAAACCGGAACCAGTAATGCTTGCGCACTACTGCTTGGCAGCAGAATAACTGGCAAAGCTGTAGTACCTACCCAGACGGCCTCCCGAATACGAGAGACATACCACGATTTTGTGGCTCAAGTGAACAAAAGACAGATGAACTTTCCACAGCTCGCGGCACGCTCTGGATGAGGCAGCTCGTCTCGAGGCTGCTCCAATGGAGACACATAGGCATCGTCTCTGGAGTAGCAGATGTTCATAGGCGACTTCTTACCGTCAGGAGGGTAGCACCTTCTGGTGTGGTGGTTGGGCAGATCAGGTCATCTCATAAACCGCGAAGGTAGCGGGTTCGATTCCCGCTACGAGACAAATGTTTGTGCAAAAAAGCGCTAGCATTTGTTTCGTGTCTGGGTGCAGGTGGTGAACAGTGATCCTCGTAGTTCCTGATTCAGGGAATCCTATGGGGACAAGGATTTTTTTTTTTATTAAGTAGGTATGTAATAGTAGTTATAGTATGTGCTTGATTTCCACACTTTCACATACAAAAAAACGCTGAGCGAATCCTCACATTGCATCCACTCCGAAGGAAATAGTTAAAACCTATCATGATTCATTTAACCAACATTTAGATTAAAACGTGTTTTAGGTACATAATCCAATTTACTTTTATTGCTACAAATAACATTTAAACCGTTGAACTACACTATCCTACTACATGCTACCGGAATGCAAGAAAGTGGCTTCTACATTAGACCAATAAAATGTAAAAAACTAGATCTGTGGCCATTAAAATAAAATTTAACACTAAACAGGTAGCCGATGAATTAATATTCATAGAAAAATTAAGACAGAATCGGAGTTTTGTAATAATCACGACTATTAATAATAAATATGATTTTACGTCTGAGCTTCTAAATTGGGAATTGTTGCTAACAGTCATTAAAAGTATAGTATAGGAGGATGGCTTTCAAATAATGTTTGTGGATGATTGCGCACGTAATATTAAGCAGGAAACGATGAGAACTAATTCTTAATTTGTGTGAGCTTTTAAATTTAGTGTTGTATTGTTTTTTTATGATTATTTTGGCTTACGTTTGACAACAACTCACCTGATGGTAAGCGTAGTAGCGGTTTAAGGTGGAGCACGTTTGCCCATGAGGTGCCTATTCACTCTTATCTTAAAGAGACCCAGGTTGTAATTTGATAGAAATAAGTATTCTGGTAGAGAAGTCCATTCCTTAGCAGCACTGGCAGTACGTATAATGAAAGAGTCAGCGAAGCGCTTTGTGCAGACTGGTGGTATGTGCACAACATAAGGATGGAGTGACTCTCCTCGCTTAGTGGTCCTAACATGGAATGGGGATGAAGGAATCATCAGCTGATGCAGGTCTTGTGCACACTCCCCGAAATGTAGCCTGTACAAAATGGACAGGCTAACCACTTGTCTTCTGTGTTCAAGGCTTTGTACCTTCTTCTACCTAGCCTCATCACTAATTAATCTAAGAGCGCGTCGTTCCAGACTCGAGTCCAGAGCCGCAAGCTGATATATAGCTGAACCATATATGTTTTGTTTAATTGCTTTGTTCTTGCAATATTGAAGTGTGTTTATAGGTCGAGGTGCTCTAGGTGCTCTTATAAATTTCGGTCTTCATCCTTCGCTCTAACAAGATTCAGAATAATTATTCCGTCATTAGTGCGAGTGTGGTTCAGTGAGAGCAAGGACAACCTTCAATCCGACGCACCCGAGTTTGAATCCCAATCGACTCGCACCACTATGCGGATCTAACACTCGCTCTAAAAACGGTGAAGGAGAACATTATGAGGAAACCGGCATGTCCAAGGATTGATCACAAAAAATCAAGGACATCCACCAACCCCGCACTGGGCCAGGTTAGTGATGGATTATGGTCCATACTCTCTCTATGATAGAAGGCCCGTGTCCCAGCAGTGGGGAATGTTGACTGTTGACTCGCTGATCGCTGGGCAAGTTTGTCATCAATTTGGCATCGTGGGCCATATCTGTCAATGTTAAACGAGAATTTATTCTAGAGACTACAGACTAGAAGAATTTCAATAATAAACCCCTATATTTCTGACTCTCCAACAAAAGTCTAACAAACAACTAAAACATTATTTTGACCTTCTGTTATAATCCGCCGTAAGCTGTCATCTTAAACTGAAAGACTGAAGCACTTTCGTGTGACTCCCCTTCATGTGCGTCGTAAATTTATTGATCTTACTCTGCTTCACAAAATAGTTCACTCGTCCATAGATTCTCCCTATCTTTTATCCCTCTTAAATTTTAACACTAGCTTTAGGTCAAGAAATCGTAACTATAATATCTTCACTCTCCAGGTTTTCTCAAATAATACATCCAACTACAACCCCATAGTCAGAATGTGTCGCCAATACAACGAGATTCTGCAACATAACAGAGACATCGATATTTTTAATTCTAAGTTGCACCTCTTTCAGAAGCAATTAAAAAAGATAATGTTTAATATTGAATGATAATATTCTATATATTATATTTATTTTTTGTTTACGCACATATTGAGTTTAATTTAATAATGATAATTTGTTATAGTATTTAATAATTCTAATGATATGATCATTTATTTAAATTATTGTTGAACTCTAGCGATTGTATTCCTTATTAATAACAATAATGATGCAATTAGGCGTACATACTTTTGGCAATACCAGTACAACACATACTTAAGCCTGTTTATGATTGCATTCTGTTTTGTATGCTATTGAATAAATAAAATAAAAAAAAAAACATATGACATTCTGTAATAATATTCATCGGACTTTCGATTACCTCTCGATTTATTAACAAGAGATACATAACTAAGGATTATCCGCAACGGAAAGTGGACGCTAGGGATTAAAATCCAGTTTTACGATGACCCAGCTGATTCACTTTTATTTAGGGAACATCTTCAAATTGTGTAGAGATCTTTGAAAGGGTATAAAATTGTAAAATACTATTGTCATTTGTTAAAAAGAGTAAAATTTGTAAAAAAAGAACAATTTACAATTTTGAAAATCGAAGAATAAGCGGCAAATTGCAGACTTGCGATTGTTTTTTTTTTAATAACGTGCAGTTGTTTTTTGAATGATTCGTCCCTATGCCTAGACAATCGAAAAAAGTCGAAATTCGTTCACTCTTTTCTTACTTTCAACTCTTGTCTCCAACAATGATATCGAACCCCAATTGAAGTTATATTAAATTCAAAACCCTTTTAAGCACAATCGAATAATATTTATTGCGTTTTTTTTGCAATCGATTTCAATTCACTACCTACCGTGTAATGCTCCAGATAACGACACAGGTAAAAAAAATACTTTGAGGGTGCGTGATGGGTAACTTGAGGTCATACTTACTCACACCCCTGTACTTCCTGTATATCGGTACAGGGCTGCCTCAAGAAAGTTATGTAATCAGATAATCTCGGAATGTTCATGAATCTTTATCATAATTCCAATCGAAATTATCTAATATTTTACGATGAAACATAGATAAATATTCCATGCATATTAAGTTTAGAAAACAGTTAGTTAAAGTTAATCTAGCAATAAAAATATCTAGTTTGCCATTCTAAAATAGAGCTTGTTGTGTGTCATTAAATTATGAACAACCACATTTCCTCATTTTATTTAAATAACAAGTTGTAAATAACAAATGTTAATCTCCAAAAACAATAAGTTAAGATCTCGTTAAGCTTCTAATCAAAAAGATTTGTGATAAAAAAAGTGAACGGTAGCCAATAAAAAAACACATAAAACTAGGCAAGTTGTCACCAACTAAAATAAAATTGGTAAAATACGTACCTGTCTGTATTTTACGTAAACATATTTTAGTAAAAAATACTTCAAACGGTTCATATAAATTGTCACACGGCGAGTGCTGGTTTTCCGAATGACGTATAAGTAATAAAGTTAAATAATATAGGTACCTATATCAGTTTGCCAAATGTCTCAGAAATATGACAAAAATTAAAAGATTTCGTTATTTTATTTATACCGTATTCGATACTGTTATTTCATAAACGAATTCCTAACATGTACATATGTTTAGTGTTTACGTTACTTATGTCATACGCATGTTCAGCATAAATGCATGCAAAAACATACATGTATAGGTATAAAATATTTATGCTTTTGCATGTAACCTCATTATAATAATTATAAATATACGTAAATAAATAAGATAATATTTTATTTAAACAAAAATATTTTTTCAGCTGTGTGACAGCCCTACGTATCAATAATAGCGAGTACAGCTCGGGCAGTACATGACAGGTCACAGGGCAGGCAGTAAGTTCCGTGAGAATCCTTCTGCTCTCCTTACTCTATGTGTGCGGCTTAGCAGCTGACAATCGCAACTGCATGATGACAGCCGTAGAATAAAAAAAGTAATACTGGTAGAATAATAGTTTAAATTGCTTGTTGAAATGTGTTCAATATTTGCCTAGATGTCAAAGCTGGGCGAACTCCTTTCGAGGTTCATCATTCGCACATTTGGAGTTATATAGAGCTTGTTTGACAAATTATACAAACACACAACAATACATAACAAATAATGACATGCCTAATATAACGTACATTGTTATAATTTGGTCAACAAATTAATTGAATTGAATTGAATATTATGCTGTCGTCACAATTAAAATGATGCATAGTAGTGTTAATTCTAAGGTTTGGATATCGGTTTAATTATATGCCTATAGATACATGAATGCTATTCTAATAACAATTGGTGGGTCGCCAGCAATATATCCAAAGCAAAACCTTTTGCACACTCGCTCTAAAACGGTGAAGGAAAACAACGTGATGAAACCCGCTAACGCGCTTTGGAGTGGTAGGCTCTGGCCGTGGTTGTAATACCACCCACCGAACAAAGCCATGCCGTCAAGCGACCTAGTCGTGTTTCGGGATGATGTTCGGTGAGACGAGTCTGAGCAGCCGCTCAACTGCCGTCTCTCTCTAGATTTATGTGCTCCATCTTAGGCCACATCATCGCTTCACATCAGGCGAGATAGTGGCCAAACATAGATCTATTAAGAGTAAAAAATTTTTTTGGATTATTGGTATCTTCTGTGATGTATCCGTTAGCTTTATCAATGGTGAATAGATAACTCACCAGTTACACCAGTAGAAATCATAAAATGAAACATAACAAATTTATAAACTAAAGTGTTACAAAGGGCGGTCTTATTGCTCGAAGCGAGCTATTTCAGACAACCTTTAGAAGGATTTTTATTGCAATTTATTCACAGTAAGCAAGCATTATGAGACTTAACAGCTAATTGTCTCAGGGTGACGAGCGCAATGCAGCGCCGCGCAGGATTTTGCAAAACAAAGTTCTGGGTGGTGATGTTACTGTTATGGGTATTGCTTACCATCAGGCGAACGTCCAGCTCGTCTCATCACTGAGTTACATAAAAAAAATTAACAACATGTTTAAAACTTAAACTTATTTAAAGGATCTGTTAACAAAAGCGCAAAATGACTCGATAACCTCAAACAATGACTGACCAGCGATTGACCGGTCAACACACACAAAGCAAATCACATACTATTAACAACTTACCACTAATCTACGTAAGATGTTACTATGCCAATGATACTGTTAGGTAACATCACAGAGTAAATAATAGTACCTACATAGCAACTTGTTTAAAGTCATAGAAACTGCTAGCTAATCTACTGTATCGAGTAATATATAACTGGTAGCTAATCTGTACGATTATTGGATACGCGGACTGTCGACAGACGATGCCCTTAAGGACGTCGCATACTAAAAGAACTCAACACTAGAGATACATACTAAGACTCAACTCATTAAAAAACAATTCTTATTTGTTGAGTGTAATAAGTGATGGCGACGCGTGATACAAATTATGCGCTAAAACACTATTCTTAATTTTGATAATTTAATTTTGATAATTGTGCTACGAGTACATTTTCCACGATTATAGCCTTCATTTCCATACGTTGCTTTGAGTCGAGTTGGTGTTGAGTCGTTAAATCGGTGTAGGTCCGTTGTCCCCGTAAGCCGCGTCCCCGTTAACGAGGACGCGGCTTACGGGGACAGTGGTACTTTAATTAAATATATTTAAAAATACGCCCCAATGTCCCCTTACTCTGTTTCCGTTGATATAGTAAAGCAAACTTTATATGGGAAAACTACTTTCTGGCGCTTCGCCGGCCGCTGCCGCAGCACGCTCGCTTCGCTCACTCGGCTCGCGCTGTGTGGTCACAGTTCTAACATAACCTAACCTAGTGGCTGTATCTACGTAAAGGGGACAATGGTACGAAAATTTCATGACGCCCTGTTGTCTCCGTAGCGGGTACAAGGCCTACGGGTACAACGGTGCTACCCTGTTAAATCGGTCCGTTTCAGTTCGTCTGGTTCTTAGATTGTCTGGAGTGTGGTGTGCGACGGACGGTCTTAAGGCGGTACGTTACGGTACGTTTTTCATATAAAATTCAACCATTATTAACTTGTTCAATGAATAGTAGAAATGCCTGAATTTATGCGTGGTGAACTATTTACGGGTGGTTATTTACGCAAAATAATAAAATGGTACAATTTATTAAGTACCATTTATGGTGCAATTTATATCAGAAGCCTGGTATAAATTAGGGTGGGCAACACCCACACGAAAATGAAGAAAACAGAAAGAAGCTCGATGCCTAGAGTACCTAGTTACTTATTTATAAAACGAGCCGTATCTAACACCCATACTTATTCGCCTGAACAGTTCTTTGTGTGAAAACTAAGCACTTTTTGATCATCACCCGACGACAACGTCTTCCACCATTCTCACGTCATACAAAATTCATTGACAACTTGCCGTCCTTACCAAAAAGGAGATTCATGAATGAATAACTTACACACGCCCGGACTTAGCATCATTGTGTCAGTCCAGTCGACTAAACAACAATTTGACAGTCTCCTGGCCGCTTCCGTTCTCTGGGAGCTCTAATATCGAACACAATGACAGTTCTAGTTACCGGCGGATAAACGGCGGTTAAGCCGGTCGAAAAACTGGCCCTTACTAGCGATGAAAAATAAACTTTAGGATATAATCAACATGGCATATTTTGGGGTGTATCGGATCAAGTTATTTGTCTGCCAAGATTTTGTAAAATGGTTTTAGAGAACATCTCTACAGAGTTGTTAATTGCTTGGTTGAAGGGTGGGTTGATCAAAAATGGTGTTAAAATAGAAGTATCCGTCTCTTTTCACGTGGTTCCAAACATTCAAACAGTTTTTTTTCTTATTGTGGTAAAAGTAATCTGTTAGTATTTACATTAACTCGTTTGTTAATAAAGTACCGACGACGGTGCGGCTTTATCAAATTTGGTACATTATGCTGTGCTTTGATGGAAGGGATTGGGAATAGGAAATCCGTGGAAGAATAGGATACGGCAGCTGAAGTGGTATTGAAGTCAAGTGGTCAATGTTATTATCATTTTTTGTATGATAATTAAAGTTATATTTTTCAATTGAAATAATTTATATTGAAGATAAATGCGTCACATATTATAGGAGTTATGACGTTGAACCTTCAGTTACCTTATCAGTACCAAGTCTTTGGACATTTATTAAACATCAGAATTTAAAAATTGGCCAGCGATGATAATTCCTTCATGACCACGTGGTCCTACCGCTATTCCCGATTAATCGTCGGATCTTAGTTCAGAATAATATTACAATACAATTCAATAACTCTTTATTTTATACCAATAACATAATAAACGAATATAGAGTACTAGGGTTGTACAATGGGCGGTCTTATCGCTTAGAGCGATCTCTTCCAGACAACCTTTGGATGGACAGTATCGGAAGAAAAAGAGTAGACGGTGGTATACAACAATTCATAAATAAAGAATACTATTAAGCCATTAGATTAGATATTCTACCATCTGTTGGGAAATCAGTACACACGGTCTACAATTTTTTTAGTGAGATGTTCTAAAGATCGATGCACTTCAAATTTTCCCAAGACTTGACAATTGTGCCTATTGACATCTGCCAGACAGTTTATTCTTCTGGTCTGGAAGACGTCAATAACTACCGGTCTATACGTCAAGCATGTGTAACTAAAGATTTAAGTATTATTTAATTGCAAAAACCCATACAAATCATTCAGCACGTATCAATTGAGTGCACCGCAAATCTGCATTCAGAATTAGATTGTTATCTACCTTAATACGGTCTTAATGTAACCAGTATCCGGTCTGAACCGGTATTTGTATTCAAGCCTTTATAGTCTAGTCAATAGAGACGATTTTAAGGAAGAAAGTAGTAAAGCTTTCCTTTTAATGAAGTATCCGCTTAATCTGAATGTAATTGAATTCTCTTCGGTCAAAATTGCGTACAAAGGCAGTGCAGTTAAATGATTACATCTGCCACCGTTTGTGGTATTAACAACTCTATAAAGATGACGGTGAAAGATGGGAGGACATTAGCTACTCTTTAATTGTCTGGTTAAAGTGCGGATTAAGTAATTGTTAACTGATACTTTGAAGAAGTTTATTGGTGGCGTGTGTTTGCTTTTAGTTTTTTTATGTGAAATTCAATGAATATAGCAGATGGTGGACTACCATGAGAAAATTTAGCAGACATGCTGTCTTTTGAGCATGGTCAGACTTCGTTCACGGATGTTTGGTTTCGTACTTTCGTAGAATCGGATGTCGGTTTACCGATCTAAGATAAGGGTACAATCAAAAGTGTCCTCGTAGCGGCGGCATCGCATTAAACTGAACAGGTTTCGCACAAAGATTATTTTCTGCCAGATTTAACACCCACAAAATGAACAGAGCCTCGATTTTAGTCAGTGCACCTAAACAAATAGTAAAACGTTCATTGGATTAAACCTTACGGAAGAAAAAATACCGTATAACATTAAGCATAAAGTTTATAATTGAATAGGTTTGGAGAACTAGAAAAAATATTTCATTATTGTTCTTTATTAGCAGCTTGTACTGTGGTCCAAGATGTTAAGAAAAAGCGATCTGTGAAATATTTTTTTTCTAATTATTATTATTTTATACCTTTTAACATATTTAAACCTCTTAAACTTAAAAAAATATTTTTTATCTTGGTCTTTTGGAAATAAGTGACCTTTCCTACCACAGGAATTAATAATAACACTAATACTAATTAATATTATAAAAAATTCATTTCAGAAAATTATCAATGTTACTTTTTGATTCTAGTCCCCTTTTTCAACTTAAACTTAAGCAGTTATACTATATTTATTCCTATGCATCTACATAGTGTCATCACGATTTTTCGTGCAAAATAAATATTTCATAATATTCGGTTGAACCGAACCGAATTGTACCAAAGCGTTGCAGAAGGATAAAATTTAACAATGAAAGGTTTAATTATGCTTTTAAAGCACCAAGCGGATAAATACCTACTTTTCTGTCCTTCATTTTGTTAGTTTTATGAGTTTGTGGTCGTCAAATAAATGTTTTTTCTTTTTCTTTGCAAACATTTTCCTTGAATATTAGAGATCCGATTTTTTTTTATTTTTTTTTTTATGTGACTTAATGACGAGACGAGCTGGTCGTTTGCCTGATGGTAAGCAATACGCCAGCCCATAACAATAACAGCACCACCCATAACTTTGTTTTGCAAAATCCTGCGCGGCGCTGTACTGCGCTCGTCACTCTGAGACAATTAGCTGTTGAGTCTCATAACGCCCAGTAATTTCGCTGGCTACAATGCCCTTCAAGCCGGAACACAGTAATGCTTGTGCACTACCGCTTGGCGGCTGAATAACTGGCAAAGCGGTGGTACCCACCCAGACGGCCTCTCGCATACGAGAAACCTACCACCAGTAAAGATTAAGATATTAAAGAAAAAAAAAAGATATTAAAGTTTAAGACAATGCACTGCAAAAGCTTATAACTTAAACCACCTTTTATTGTCTCCAAATTCGCCATCACCTGAATCATGTGCGCAAATGATCAACCGAGATTAAGGGCAGGTCTCACGCGCCATCGGAAATCAAAAGCTTTTAATTTAAGGGGGAGTGACACAATACAACATGAATCGTAATCACGCAACAACGCGGCTGGTAGCAATGAGCTAATGAAATTATATAAAACATTTTCAAACGTTTTTTACATTTTCGTACCTTGTCGCTGTGATCATCATCATCATCAGCCCATCACGATCCCACTGCTGGGACACGGGCCTTCTCTCATAGAGAGGGAATGGGCCATAATCCACCACGCTGGCCCAGTGCGGGTTGGTGAATGTCACATGTCCTTGACTTTTTGTGAAAAATTCTTGGACATGCCGGTTTCCTCACGATGTTTTCCTTCGCCGTTTTAGAGCGAGTGTTAAATCCGCACATAGCTTAAGAAAGACAGTGGTGCGGGGTCAGCGGGATTCAAACTCGGGTGCGTCGGATCGAAAGTCGCACGAGCTCCCAATGAGCCACACTCGCTCTTACTGAGCCACACTCGCTCTTACTGAGCCACACTCGCTCTTGTCGCTGTGATGTTTTGGTAATTTTATTAATGTTTTTTCGAACTTATAGTTAATAAATTGTGTATGAGTTAAGATACTTATTGTGACAAAGGAACAATGGCTACAGACATTTGTACATTTCAACTGTTTGACAATTATTGAATTAGCGGGTTGGGATTGCGTTGTGTGATTATGTGGAGTTCTTTGTGAGGCTTTGTGGTGATAGAGTTTTTGGAAAATAATCGATAAACACTCATTTTTGTCTTCAAAAAAGCGAGTGTGGCTCAGTAGGAGCACGTGCGACTTTCGATCCGACGCACCCGAGTTCGAATCCCGCTGGCCCCGCACCACTGACTTTCTTAAGCCAGCGTAGCGGATTATGGCCCATACTCACTCTATGAGAAAAGGCCCATGTCCCTGCCCAAACTTTGGGTCGATCTGTAGATTTTATCTGTAGATACTCATAATTTGAAGTTTTAAAGAGCTAGCCTCTGAGGTTTTTAGTAGCCTATTTAAGTAGATCAAACAAAGTGACATGAAAAGTCCTTAAAAATCCACCCCCAAAAAGAGCATCTCTCTGATCCCGCACTTATTGGACAAATCAGCGGCACGTCCACTCCACGCCGCGACCACGCGCCATTATCGACAATCGATGTAATTGGCATCGACATGTCCCATCACTAGTGTGAGAAGTGCAAATAGTTGCGTCATCTTATCTCTAGTGGAGTGTGGTGTGGCTCAGTGGTGGCACGTGCGACTTTCGATCTGACGCACCCGAGTTCGAATCCCGCTGGCCCCGCACTACTGACTTTCTTAAGTTATGTGCGGATTTAACACTCGCTCTAAAAACAGTAAAGGAAAACTTCGTAAGGAAATCGACATGTCCAAGAATTTATGACAAAAATTTAAGGACATTTGACATCCACCAACCCGCACTGGGCCAGCGTGGTGGATTATGGCCCATACTTTCGCTACGAGGGAAGGCACGAGTCCCAGCAGTGGAAATGTAATGGGCTGATGATGATCTCTAGTGGTGTCGTTAATTGTTTTGTTGACATGTTGGTGATGGTGGAGGGTCTCACTGATAGATGGTTGACGGTGCTGGTGGTGTGCTAGCCACGCAGAACTGTTTTTAATATCTACTCATAGCCCATAAACTTTTCATTATAGAGATCGCTGTTTAGCGGTAAGACCGCCTATTGTACTTCTCATAAGAAAGTATGTTCAAAATGTAATTCCTAATTAAGTGTAATAAAGTGTTTTCTGTTCTATTCTATTATATAAAAAAACTTTTCTATATCCTATTGTTCAGGAACGTGTGGTAGCTGGTAGGTCTCTCGTATGCCGTCTGCCGTCCGTATGCCTCTGGGAGGCCGTCTGGGTATGTACCACAGATTTACTAGTTATTTTATCACCAAGCAGTAGTGCGCAAGCGTTCCGGTTTGAAGGGCATTGTAGCCAGCGAAATTACTGGTCATGAGACTTAATATGTGATTTCTAGGGGTGATGAGCGCAATGCAGTCCTACGCTGTGCTTTTTATGGTATTAAAAGTTCTGTTTGGCACTGCAATTGTTATGGGCAGGCGTGGCGATTACCATCAGGTGAACGACATGCACGTCTCATCACTCAAAGCAAAGTAAAGATAACCTACTAAGTTGAATTTCGATTGGGGTAAATATATTGAGATCTAAGGTAGGTAAAAAAATGTTTCTTAAAAGCAGATAACTACCCTACTTATTTTAAAATCAATAATTCTAATCGGTGCGATATAAACATTCCATAATAAAAATAAATGCGATTTTGCATATTAAAATCATTGTCATTGCCAAACAAACGTCGTTCAAATTATCCAGTATGTTATAGCGATTTAAAAAACCGATCAATTTCAAATCGTTCAAGCCGTGTTCGAGCCCATTCATACAACAATAGAACCAGCGCAAAAATACAATTTTTGAATTAATAAAAAAATTAGCATGAAAATATCGATAGCGGATTTGTGCTCTACACAAAAGTGATACAAAACTAGGCACAATGTGCGACAAATTCGCGAAATGGAATCCGTATCGACTATCAATCGCATTACCATATGACGTTGCGTTTGTGAACGCGGCTTTATGTCGCGTATGCTAATGTTGCTTTATTGTGATGGGCGTGGTAAATCGAGTTTATCGATCGATTTGTTTGTTGTTAAATCGATTTTGCGGAAAATCTTTAGTGGGCGTAATGTTTTGTGTACTGTACCTTACTTTATGTCAGATTACGTACAGCTGTAGTAGAGGAACGAATAATTTTGTTTATGGCCCAGTGGATCAGCATGGTGGTCCTATGACCACCATGCGGATCACATACAGCCTACGCTCAGGCTATGTACTGAAAAAATGTGCATAAATGTAATGACACAAAACAGTGTTTGATACCTATTATAATAATGAATACCTGAATAGGATTACGATAGATAATAGATAATAATATAGTATTTTGTAAAGTCAGTTCTAAATTAAGCAATAAGTTCAGTCAGACGGAAGGCATTAGCATTTAAAGCCATTTCAGTACGAAACACCATTTATCCATTTACCATTATCTAATTTAAGTATTTATATCACTTCGCCAATAAACAAATTTGTAACGGTCTGTTTAATTCAGTTGTGAACCGACGGGCTAATTTAAATCACAGTAGCCGCAGTAATAAAATCACAGCCTACCTGCATTTGTACACATGTTACGAAATCTACATGTGTATACATTTTCAGAGGCGTGCCCCCCGTCATATGCAAAAATCATTTATCGACATTTAAAATTTCTTTATTCACGGCACATGTGCTGGGTGTAAAAAATCGACGAATAGAATATTTTATTGGCAATAAAAATTGTATGCGTGTAAGTTAATTTGCGTATGTTGTATTGTAGACCGCACTTTGTGATGCGCCGGCAGTCCGCCCTTAGGGCGCGACCCACTGCCCTCGCGTCACCAACATTTCACACAACGTAACAATTCAATTAACGAACGCCTTCATTGTGTGACATTCATAAACATTTTTGAAATGGCATTGCATTTTTCGGTGGCCATGTCGATTTCACGACAATCCCTCATGTAAATATCAACGAAACGATTGACATTTTCAATTTTTTTTCAAATTCTGATTTGCGTCTTTTCGTATAGGTTACAACATTTGCATGTAACTGGCATTGTGATATTATTGGATCATATCTTGGATGATAGACGTATGTTAATTTCTTAAAAAACGTTTATTATCGTTAACCGTTTGAAGTATTGTAGTACTTGCAGTTCAATAGATTGTTATTCTTCAATCTAGCTTCCGTTATGATTTCTATTGATGTGAAAATATCAAAATTCTTTGTGATAGCTCTTGACCTTAAATTATTCCAACGATCTTTTGGCAAAGAAATCGATATGTATTGTAATTTGAAGGATAACATGAGATGCGTTGGGATAAATGAAGTGAAAAATATTTTATTGGCATGTCAAAAAAGAAACTGATGAACCGTTAGCGTGGGATTCTGTATATATTTTAAATTTAAGTTTTTCTAGCTTTTCAAATAAATTTACCAAGCTGTTACACTTCACATCAGCTTCGACTGCCTGAATATTAATACCTATTTTCGCAATTATTTTTTTTGGGTTAAGTAAGTTCAAATTAAATGTACTTAACTATAAGTGACTAAAAACTGCTGTGAATCTAAGAATAAATTAATAAATAAATTTCTAGATTGTCGCTGCTTTCATAATAAGTAATCATTTAGACAGAAAAAAATGCTTACAGTCAGTTAAAATTTTAAAAATTAGTCGTCAGTTAAAGGCGAAAATGTTTTTTAAAATATAATAAAATTAAATATACCTTTATACTTTCGATGTAGGTACCTATTATAATGATTATTATAATAGGTATTATTAAGTATTATTATTAATATAAATAATTGGTTTTGCATAAATAATAATGAATAGCGCATATGTAGGTAGGTAGATATACTAGATATTATGTAGTCTTCAACGCGTGACATTGTCAGCTAGAGTTGAGTTTACTATTATTACCTATTACCCATGTCGCTTTCGTATAAGCTAACATTATTACTATTATTGTATTGTGATTTTTGAATAATTTCGCTTTATCTGTTATTACAACTGCCTTAAGTCATAATTATTTCATAACGACAAAGTAAATATATGTTAGTGGTTTAAAAATGTCATAAAATTCATTCAGTGTATAATAATTACTTAAAAATATACTTAAGTGGCTTTACGTAGTGGTTTTTTTAAATATAGAATTGTTTTTATGCTATGTTGTGTTTGTTCATTAATTCATGTACAGAAGTACCTAAGCTTTATCTTGAATCTTAAAAAAAACAGAAATTTAAAACTTATGTCAATAAACATATAGGTATATAATATATAGGTATATAATATATAGATATTGTAGGTAGCTATCTTACTATCTTATAATTAACGCATCACTTTTCCTAAAAACGGTGAAGAAACATAGCCAAGAACACAAAATGCATCCACCAAAACGCACTACGCTAGTGTGGTGTGCATAATCTAACGTACTCCCTCCTTAAGAAAAGATTTGTTCTAGCAGTCGTAACATAATGGACTAATGATGATGATGAGCCCTTTTATTAGATGTTTGGATAAAACCAATTGCTTATGTTTTTATTCGATTTTAGCATTGCCAATACTATTATTATTAAAAAGCCTATTCGCGTCCATAAAATAAACATTCCTAACTCCAGTACATTTACCAGCATTTCTTTAGAAAATGTTTTCATACTTTAGACGTGGTAATAAATAAATTATTCGCTTCATTTTAACATAATTCATAAGCATTGTAATGAAATAACGCTAAGTGGCCGTACAATGGCTCAAGTGAAACGACCAGAAACTGTCATGCTTATTCTTGCTTCATACAGCCCATCGTGGAAAAAAAGAAGACAACACAGCAGAAAGAGACCACGCTGTACAACGCGCGCAACCAATTTGCATTGTACGCCCGGCTAGTAAACGTTTAAATTCTTATTTCGAATTTCGAACTGTTGGTCTCGTTCTGCATAATAACATCCGTAAGGCAATGGCAGTTGCTTGGCCAATCACAGCGCGCGGCGGGTACTCGTGGGCGTATTGGCGGCCGCCGATTGGCCCAGCCGTTCGGATTTATCACTCGATTTGTTGGTAGTGCCGTCGCCGCAGTCTCGCGGCGCGATTGTCGATTGTCGCCATTGTGTGTAGCGAGCGACGGACGCGTCGTGTTCTCGTGTTTCGCGGTCGATTCGCATGCGATACGATAATCGATTAGATCGATCGTGTATTGTAACGGTTACATAAACAATGCAACAGTCATAAAACTTTGTTGTTTTATAATTATTTGAAAAAATATTCAATATATTTGTTTGTGAAGTGCCGACGGACCGAGTTTGAAACACGTGAGTGAAGGACAAAAACTGGAGCTGGACTTGCATCAACGTGCCAGCGGTCACTTTATGAGGTAAACTTCTCTATTTAATTACTTTTGAACAAAAGTGATTCCAAATGGTGCTCGTCCGTTGTTGTGAAGGCGTCTTAAGCGTTATTTTGACGTCGGTCTAACTCTTTCAATGTCAACGAACTTTGAGAACAAATCGATTTCACGATTGGTTTTGCCGAGTTCCGAGTCGATAAATGACAATCGACTATCGAGTGGGTAGGTAAGTAAGTACTTATCTATGTGAATTTTTGTGTTTTTGTATGATCTTATGAATTAATGTGTAGGTTATTTGATTATTTATTTTATTTTAGTTTCTATTTGTGTACCTACTTACCTATCTCCCTTCTACCCAAGATGTTGCATTTTATGCCGCTCTTTGTAGGTAGATTTGTACCTAAGGAAAACCAATCGGTAGTAGCACAGGTAGTAGATATCTACTTATCTAATAGGTATGAGATAATAAGTAGGTACCTAGTAACAGATATTTATTAAAAAGTTAAAATTTATTTTTTCGAACTACCTATCTACTCTAGTTATTGTATTTATAAATTAATTTCAAGGTATGATTTGTGGTGTTTGGTGATTTTTTCTTTTTTCCTCTACACCACAGAAGACTTAAATAGTTAGTTAAACGACCATTATTGGTTCTGTTACCTATGTCTAGCTAATATATTATGATGTAAATAGATACTTACCTTTCTAGGTACCTATTTAGAACAAAGTACAATAAACTTATTCCGCCATCCCCATTCCATTATCGGACGACCAGGCTAACGGCAAGCCTGTTTATGGTTGACATCCCTCCTACTCCCATCAAGCGCGTTGCTTCGACCTTCATAAAGAGGTTCAGGTTAAGAAGGTTACGTTCGGAATTAATCACTTTTTGCTGTTTCTAACCTAACCCGGTCCCGAGTCAGGTTTTTGGGCCAGGTTAGGAATAAATCGTCGTTTCGGGTGGAATCTTGCAATTCAAATTTAAAGATTAGCTATCCGGCTAAAACATTCAGGGTAGCACACAACTCAATGACAATGCATTCTAAACGAGATTTTAAATAATTGTTTGTATTTATTACGGATTCTTGTTTAATAAAGACATTCGCTAATAAAAAAACATAAGATATGCTTAGGTGGTACTTATATCTGGGTATTTACTTAATAAAATGCGACACGTCTCATCCCATTACATTTTACACTAACAACAACATCCTGCATCACTTTATAATCTTATAGGAGTCCTTTCACATTAAAATTAAATCCAAACAGATTAGGGGCAATCCAATCGGGCGATCCAGCCGACTAACGAATGCAGTTGAAGCGAAATCGCCTTAATGTAAAGGGGTTCCGGCGGAATTTCGCTTTATGAGTATTTTTCTTACTCCTAGTACTTTTAAAATTTTTTGCAATTATACCTGCAGGGCGACCATGTATCTGTTATTTCAATCAATTTCATTTGAAACCAGTTTTTTATGGTTTTGCGATCACGTAACCCGTATGTTGCAATCAAACGTCAAATAAAAATATGTTTTGACAAACAAAGTCAACAAAAATATATATATATATATATATATATATATATATATATATATAAACTTTGTTAAATAAATATATATAAACCATAGACAAGAGCCGTATTACACAGTAAAATTGAATAAATTGGGCGTATACATAACGATTCATAAATTCACAATCTCTTTTTGTAAATTTGTCGGGTAGTCGATAGGAGTACTTTGAAATCGAGACATAAAAAGTTACATGATCGCATTTTATCGATTGAAATAAATTTCTATTGCACGTTAGTCCGCAACATGCCATGTTCGCAACAGACTTACGTGATCGCCCTGCAGGTAACTTATTTTACACATGATACACCCATTGTTAAATTAATAATTACCTTTATCAAAATATTGTATAACTAATAGATAAGTAGAAATAGGTAAGTAAAGCACCAATTCTTGCAAACTCTTAGGTACATATGAAGGTAATCTATATCTACTAGGTACATACCTACTTGCCCCTATTGTTTTATATGTACTTACACATCCCTAGATTAAACGTAGAAACCTAGTTAGTTTGTTGTCATTATCAAAAAATACATAAGTATCCCAAATATCATTTCTCTCCTGGGTAATATAGGCCATTATATTCCTTTAGATATTCCATCATATTCCTTTAGTATTCTGTGATATAGGTAGGTACGACGCGGAACACGATTCCCCAGAACAGACGAACAAAGACACAGTCTTTTTTGATATTGAATGCATTAGCGCATGCTAGGCGAAAATCCTAAGATTTCGAATCGTCCCCGTAAGACGATATAAGAAAGATTGAGCTCGAGCAGTAGGCTCGGTGGCCCAGTGGATAAGGCGTCGGGACGGTATTCCGAAGACGCAGGTTCGATCCCTGCCCGAGCAATATCATTTTTCTTCTTCTTAATTATTTAAAGACACAGTCCTTCACGTTTTCATGATAACATGTACACACCTAATTACCTTCTTAGTTATGTAGTTTTGCCAATGATATCTACATTAAAATGATATTTAAACAGATTAGAGGCAATCCAATCGTGCGATCCCTTCGTTAATTAATGCAGTTGACGAGAATTGCCCTTCGTTTCGCCTTCGTTGGCGTACGGAGTAAGGGTCCGTCGGGCTTAGGGAGCCGTCTTGTGATGAGAGTGGATCGCAAATTAATTGGGTGATTAGGGTTTATGTTGGCAAATAACATTTAAATATTAGGAGCAGGTTAACCATGACCACAGAATAAATAATAGTACTTACTACGTAAGTACCTATGCCTTGACACCTGAATCTGATAAGTTAACTGGTGGTAGGTTTCTCTTATGCGAGAGGCCGTCTGGGTGGGTTTCATCGCTTTGCCAGTTATTCAGCCGCCAAGCAATAGTGCGCAAGCATTACTGTGTTCTGGTTTGAAGGGTATTGTAGCCAGCGAAATTATTGGCACTGAGACTCAACAGCTAATTGTCTCAGGGTGTCGAGCGCAGTGCAGCGCCGCGCAGGATTTTGCAAGTTCTGGGTGGTGCTGTTATTGTTATGGGCTGGCGTATTGCTTACCATCAGGCAAACGACCAGCTCGTCTCGTCAATCAGTTACATAAAAAAAGTTTAACTAATCATAGTTGGCCTGCATATCATTTGTAATAATAACAGTAATCATTTGTCACTAACTACTGTTACTGTGTTGTTGTAGTTCAAATGTCTGCTGCGGCGAAATATTTTGCATATCTAAATAGTTAACTATAGCCAAACACGTGTTACTGTTTAGAGACTCAAAAAAAATACTAATTACTGTACTTCATGCCTGTAGTGTCTTGCGCGCCTTAGTTTACCCGTTCGAAATGAAAATTAGGTAAGGTATATAATTTACTTAAACTATTGTTATATTCCTTAAAAGCTGTTAAAACCTATTAAATTCTGCTTAATTTTCGTTTTTTTTATGTAACTGAATGACGAGACGAGCCGGTCGCTTGCCCGATGGTAAGCAACACGCCAGCCCATAACAATAACAGCACCACCCAGAACTCTGCCTTGCAAAATCCTGCGCGGCGCTGCACCGCGCTCGTCACCCTGAGACAATTAGCTGTTGAGTCTCATAATACCCAGTAATTTCGCTGGCTACAATGCCCTTCAAGCCGGAACACAGTAATGCTTGCGCACTACTGCTTGGCGGCTGAATAACTGGCAAAGCGGTGGTACCCACCCAGACGGCCTCTCGCATACGAGAAATCTACCACCAGTACCAGTCGTCTATCTTAAATTCGATATTTTTGTTTTGACTTTCATCTTCACATCATTTGACAGTTAGCACTGAACTTCATACTTATTGTACTTAGCTCTATGTAACTATGCCCTATACTCTTTCATTTCATTTCACTATCAATTTAACAGTCGACCTGTTAACTCTGATTCACATCCGTTCAAAATTCCCAAAACAAATTAGGTCCTAAAATCCACTAAAACAAAAAAGCAGTCAAATCACCAGATCACAGGCTAATTGACACAGGAACTATTGCGCAATCTGTGAAAAAATCCCTAATGAAGGTACCAGGCCGACTCAATTTATTGTCCGTTGTAAAACCCCTTATATTTACCAGATATTTACGATATAATATTAATAATTATATAGTGGTAGTTACCCTTTGTGATCGCCGACCGGTGTAAGGTACCCATTGATGGGCTGTAATGGTGGTATTGAGGGTTTATGGACTATAAGTCGGAAAGATTACAAAAGGCTGTAAAGTCTGGATCAGGCTTTCTTCTCCTACTTAGTGTTATGACGTTTTAAGTCATCATTAGCGGAATTACTTCTGCGAGGTCCCTTGCGGCCTGATATACAACGTTAACCCTGGGTACAGCGTTTTATGGTCGGAGCCTAAAATAATCTGCTTGAAATAAGCTTGGTAGAATTTTGATCCACAGTTCAAAAATGGTACAAAGTTGGACGGTTAAACACTGAAACCTGAAATTTGCATCAAAATGTTTTTGCAAAAAGATTTTAAGTTTATTTACGCTTAATAGATATATGTTTGACCACTATTTCGCCTGTTGTGAAGCGATGACGTGGCCTAAGATGGAGCACATAGATCTGGAGAGAGACGGTAGTTGAACGGCTGCTCAGACCCGTCTCCCCGATGATTCACCGAACATCATCCCGAAACACGACTAGGTCGCTTGACGGCATGACTTTGTTCGGTGGGTGGTATTACAACCACGGCCAGAGCCTACCACTCCAAAGAAAGCTGATGTAGTTTGGAGATTGCAGCATTTTGTCGTTACTACACTGACTATTGTACGAGTTTTGTCAAATTAGTAGCTACTTATGCTGCGGATTATTTATTATATGTTATTGTAATACAATAAAACATTTTTCAATCATTGTGAGGTTTCTTTCAAGCACATGCAAATGTGATGTTCGAATCAAATGAACATAAGCCAATATTATGACAAATTATTTACACATTCATATATTGTTATCATAGTCGCTTGGGCGTTGATTCTTTCAATAATTTTAACGTTCAGTGCTAATACATTTCACCTGGGTCTTGCATTCTGTTTTTTCGTCAAGCATTCAAGCAAGCAAGCAATCTATAACTAAATTTTCCTGGTGTTTAAATTTATTTTCGGTTCTATTGTTTATGAATATTGGAAAACAATGAATTGGATATTTTTTTCGTTTCTTAATGTAGGTAGATGATTCATGTACTGTGTTTTTTTAAATACCTAAAGCCACTTATGTTAGACCTGAGAAATAAATGATTACGCAAATTGATTCGAAATTAGAATTAGAGTAGGCAAGTAAATCATTTATTAAGACATGATGAGTCATGAAATGAATATTGAATGAAATTGGTGAATTGCATAAAAAATAAGTAGGTAATTATTTCCATGCGTGCAAACAAATATGGCGACTCTAAACATAAGTATCCCTTTTACTGTTCCAGATTCTTTAGATACTTATATGATAATCTTGGTTTAACGTTAAGAAATCTGTGATCATCATAAGGAATTGAAAGGGTTTGGATGGAATAATTTGTTGGAGATGTGCCGGTTGTCCAATGTCGAGGTGGACGAATGACATAAGAAGAACAGCACGGAATGTTTGGATGAGAGTGGCGAGAGATAGGGGAGAATGGCAGCACCAAAGGCAGGTAGTGGGCGATAACGGGCTGATGTTGATGATGGACGAAAATGGACAAGACCTTTGCACAGCAGTAGATAGATAGAGATATGTCTAGAAATTTATTTATTGCACAAACAAATTTGAAGGTACATAGGCGAACTTAATGCTTTATCTTCCAGTTAACCTCGGTGTAGAGTAAAGTTTAACAAGGTAGTGCAAACAAAATATAAAGTAAGTTATGAAAAAATAAAAGGTCATACAAAAATAATATAGGTAGGAATTCAAAAAGAGAAAATATTTAAAAATAATAGCAAGATATCAGTAGGATGTAGAATAAAAAAACTACTAGTCAATCAGCTGTAATACAGTATGTAGAAAAAAGCATTGCAATAATTTACCTTATTAAAAAATCTTACCCAATGTATTTTTTTTTTTTTTTTTATTAGGGACAACAAACAGCAGAACACTTACATATTAACTAAAACGAATTTACATATTTATTATCAAGTGTACATTAGTGAATCACCAAGTACGCTATCCACGAGTTACGAAAAAAAGAACAATAAAATGGTTAACGAGATCAAGTTTTGAAGTTTTTGTATCTCTAATTTCGAGTTAACATTTGTTTTACTGGTTTCTTAAACTTATGGCTCAAAATAAACCAATTTGCTCAAAATGATCATTGTAGGCATTAACAAGTTGATATATGTATGTACGACTTTCACAACATCGCTCAGGCTTTTAGGCGCCTGCTCAACAAGCCACTGTAAACTACTTAGAGACCGCAACAACTCTTTGTCTAAGAAATTAGCGGACGACCACGAAATGTCGCTGGGGCTCGACGAGTTGAGGTCTCAAGTTTTCAAATAGAACCTTTGTGTTTTATTAGAGGTCCTTTGAGGTGACAAGGTGCAGTGTTAAATTACGATAGTAAGCAACGAGATGCATAGCAATCGCGACAATGAACCTGCAAAATCGCTGCACAAGTGCACATCGCTGACTAACCGCTTAACAATTGTTTTGGTAACTAGAATACTCTGAAAAAGTAGTAGGTATACTCTAAGCATAATAAAGTATGCGTAAACGACTCAATCTTTGTTTGATTTAAAATTTAAATACAAGGCTTTATGGACTTCCTTATGATACTAACTAAAATTGTTTCCTAATTTTCGGAATGATGACATACCCGTTTCTCATCAAACGAAATGCCGTATAGTACCCGTATCCAAGAAAAGGAGCCGTAGTCTACGAGGCATTTACATAGTTTTGTGGATTTTCAATCGTGGTCTGACAGGAATGTGTATTAAAAGGATGCGGCCGCCCAAGTTAACTTTGGCATGCTTTAGATTGACGCATTAAATGATCGAAAGAATTATGCCTTGTGTAAAACAAATAAGGCGATGCATCGCCTTATTTGCCTATATATATATATGCCTTATATACCTCGTCAGACCACATCGCGATGTGGTCTGACGAGGTAGGTCGATCACGTTGCACTTCAAAGGCTAAACGCCGATTTTCTTTTGTCTCACCGATCACGTCACCGGTGAAACCGTGGGCGCACCCGGCGGTGCTAAGGAACTGCGCAAACGCAGCGCTGATCGATTGTTTGCCGTCGGCGAGAACAGAAGACGCGTATGGAGAATAATACGAAATATTACGTGCAAATAAGCGTTTCAAGGTGTTGCGTGTTTCTAACAAGAAGTTTGGTCTGTTTGTTTGTACGTCGCCTTGTTTGAACTTTTGCAGGTCTTTCAGATGATGAGTAGACTGTAGTGTATATTTTTAACCGACTACAAAAAAGTGGAAGTTCTCGATTCGATTGTTTTTTATGTTTGTTACCTCTGAACTCCGACATTTATAAATTGTGGAAAATTCTTTTTGCGTTGGGTTCAGTATAGCTTCAACATGGTCCCATATAAATTTCATCTATATTTGACCTTGGACTTCGAAGATTGTTTCATCGATAATTGCAGAGAATCTGACATATGACATTTCTGATAGTATAATGGGATCAATAAAGTCTTTCTCGCAGCCATTTTCGATAGTTTAGGGTAGCAAAGTTATCAAATTAATTTATACCTTATCTATCTATACTATTATAAAAATGGAAACGAGCCAATTCTGTACATTGAAGATATTTTTACAAAACCAACTGGGATGGACTATTTAGAGGGTACTGAACACGAATCGATGGTTTTTAGAATATTTGTCTATTTGTTTGTTTGTTTGTGTGTTTGTTATCTAAAGACTCGGAAACTGCTGAACGGACTTTAATGCGGTTTTTTGATTTGGTAGCATCAGTCCCAACTTAGATAATAGAGTATGTAACATTAAAATTGGTTGGGTGACTAGAAGATACAGCTTGACGTCTTAGTAATACGCGCTCCCATTATACTGAGGTCTTGCTTAAATGTGTTTGGAAGAAAGACAACTATGGGCTTCTGTCGTCTACGCGGACGAAGTCGCGGGAAAAAGCTAGTAAGAAATATAATAATAATAGTGAAATTAACTTCATACATTTGTAGACTACATATCATTTACAACTAGACTCCACTATAGGATAACCTATGTCGTGAGTCTAGTAGATAGTAGATAGACGCAAAGTAGCTATTTCAAATTATATTTTCCATCAGACAATTTTAAAGTAAATTAAAATTTTCGAAAAGATGGAGCGACTACCTGCGAAAGGCGACCGGAAGAAACTAAATGAGAAGAGCCGAAGACCGGGCTCAGTGGCGTTCATTAGGAGAGGCCTATGTCCAGCAGCAGACGACTACAGGCTGATGACGATGAAGATGATGAAAACTTTTGTCTTTTTTTATTCATAAACTGTTGCCAAAGTATTAGCTTGATTGCTTGATTGATAAGCCGTTCTTCAGTGATGTATAATCTCTTATACTTTGATTACAAGTGACACGTGGAGTGTGGACTATAGAGCACCTTTGAATCGGTTTCCAAAACAGCCATATACTCACAAGTCTCATAAAAGTTACCATTCTTACTAAGCCGGATTTCATCCAAATATTTGAACGTTGGTTCACGGGCTACCGTCATATCATTGCCGTCATCGGGTGGCGTCTTAAAACAAATGTTTGTCTCCTCGGTCTGAGGAATTGGTCTGGCTACCTGCTTTACACAATCTACAAATTGATGGATAGGTAGGTATGACTATAACCTATCAATCTACAGAACTTTGGATAGTGTAGGTACTTAGGTAGGCTGGTCTCTAGCGGATCAAAAGATGACACAGAGACCGATCTCTTCCAGTCAACTTTTGTTACTTAATGTTTTTCCTAAATATAGAGTTTGAGCTACCCTGAAGTTTCAGCCGGATAGCTAATCGGGAAGTGCTCGAAATTTAAGTTGCAAGATTCCACCCGGAACGACAGACAGGCAAACAGACAGACAAACTAGAAAATGACTTAATAAAAATGTGAAATCGCACGTATACGTGGTGTGAGAGATCGCTCTTAGCGATAAGTCCGCCCTTTGTACTTTAGGTTGTAAGTAATTTCCATGTACCTATTTATTTTTTATTTGGTGTACAATAAAGCATTTTTGTATTGTATTGTATTGTGATAATAAGCTACCACAGAATACTATGGGACAGAAGCATTACTCCGCAGAGAAATTTAAACAAATAGCGACTCTTGCTATGACGCAATAAAATTCAATTCAGCTCGCGTAGCGCTGCATACCTACCAGTCATATTAACCTACAGAGCGCCTCTCTTTCTATCGCATAGTTCTTATCTCTTCTGGCGCGGCACGTGTAACGACGCGCGACCCGCCGTCGGTGTCCGGCTATGTACTTGTAGCTTCGTACCTACAGTGCGGAGTGCGCTAGGCCTGATGCTACGAAAACTAAATTTAATTTTAATAATAAATTCGAAAGTCTCTGTATATATGATGATGTGTGTTTGTTACTATTTAACTCCTTAACGACTTAACGGATCTTGATTGATAAGTGGGTACTTTGTGTCCTGGAATAGGACATGGGATACTTTTTGTTTTCATGGGACCGGTAAAATCAATGGTTCCATAGGGAACAACATCACAACTCTTTATTCAAGAATCGTCGCCCAAAACCAGCAGCCAGCACATTACCACCAAACAAGAAACAAGTTCAAATCATAATGGAATTCATAAAACAACCTAATAGAAAAATAAGGGAGCATTTACTAACTGAAGAATAACAGAAAAGTCAAACAAAAACCGGCCGCGGCCGTCCCCGGTTGCCAGGTGACAAATATTGACACATACCGTAGACAAAACGCGAAGGAACCCCCTTTTTGACCCAAATAAGTATTTCCCGGAATTACGAGACGAGAAACGTCAAGTTTTGATGTTAAAATGTTACTTAACGATGGTAATCCGCGTTCCGAATGTAATTAGAGGCACCCCTAGTTACACACACTACCAAGCGCGGCGCACACATTAGCATACTCTTGTGTATGGATGGATAGGGGCACACTTGTAAAAGGACTTAAATAGTTAACGCACACTAGCACTCCTGTTCCAGTGTCCTTCTGTAGACAGCCACTGTGGTGTAGTGGTTGAGCAGGTTGGCTCAAATCTCATACACCACTGAGGTTGCGGGTTCGATTCCTGCGACGGGACAAATGTTTTTGCACTGAAAAAAAAGCGCAAGCATTTGTTTCGTGTCTGGGTGCCAATTGACCATGGTCCTCATAGTTCCTGGTTCCCTAGATACAGTTAATCCCAGTTAGGGACCAGGATCTATGTATGTGATCGCTGGGCGTATTTCTTTATTTATATGTGTTTACTTCCTATCCTATTAATATTATAAATGCCAAAGTTTGTGCGGATGGATGGATGTTCGTTACTCAATCATGCAAAAACTACTACATATATAACAATTATGAAAGACATTGCAGTCTCTGCGGGATGGATAACGAAAATATATTAAATTTTATAATATGTTGGAAACCAGGAGAACAATTCAGCCAAGGACCACTTTACTGGACAGTTAAGATACTATTATTCAATAATAACCTGACCATATTGCTAACCGTATTTCATACTACATAACTACTAAACGGATTTAGATGACATTTGGTATGTAGTTTCTTTAGGTCCTGGACAGGAAGGCTACTTTTTTCCCGGGAACCGCGGGTAAAGCCGCGGGGTGCTGCTAGTGCGGAGGGAGGTAAAAAGTGAAGGGATTATTTATATATTCATTCATTTTACCTTTGCTTTCTACCCCCATTTATATTATATTATTCTAACAACAACCTACATAATATTCAGCGAAATTACAGTACATATTTTCATTGCGTTTCAGTTTTAAGATGAATTTCACGCCAGATTCCATTAGGTTACACCAAAATAAATTAAAACATGATCAGACATAAACTAAAAAAATACCATATAACAGACCAGACAGATAGTCTCCACACCCCACCCAAAATAGGGTGACAATCCAGCACATATGTTTTCAGCGTTCGACAGCACCCTATATCTAATGATGTTGCACCACCCTGTATCGCGGGAGTTGTGGTTAACATATCAATTTATTATCGGATTTGGAATTGATTTTAGATTCAAATTAGGTATTTGGTGATTAACAAAGCGGTTAATTAGTTTGGTCTGAAATTAGTGTTTGTTGCTGAAAGCGTGTAAATACTGCCCAAACTATTCATGCCATATTTTAATAATCACTAATTATTTCATAGGTAGATAAGTACCTATGCAAGTATAATATTTTGTAATTATTTGTGTTATCAAGGGAGATAATTAAATAAGATTTGAATACTATTTTAATATTTCTACCCCGTTGTTTCTAATGCATTATACTCATAAGCAAGGTCTGAGTTAATTTAGGTACTTACCTATGTACCTATATTTATATATTTATACATATAAGAGCGAGTGTAGATCAGTAGGAGCACGTGTGCCTTTCGATCCGACGCACCCGAATTCGAATCCCGCTGGCCGCGCTCCCCTGACTTTCCGTTATGTGCGGATTAAACACTCGTCCTTAAAACGGTGAAGGAAATCATCGAGAGGAAACCGGCATGTCCAATAAAATAAATAAAAAATAAATAAATAAAAATTGTTTATTTCAGATAATACACATCCATATTTAAAAATTATAATAAGATATTAAAATTAAAACTTAAAATCAAAAATTATAAATTGAAATCAAAATCACAATCGCTCCAATAATTTATTACAATAATTTAAGGACACGTGACATCCACCAATTTATACGTATATTAATAATTGTCGTAATGAAATTAATTGCTCCTACAATTTAAGAAATTCCCGACATGCCAGGTTTTTTAGGCCAACAACGTGGTGGATTATGGCTCATACTCTCTCTGTATGAGGGAAAGGGGAACGTAATGGCCTGATGATGATGATATCTATATTTATAGTCTATTTCTATATTTATAGTACAAAGCATTGGGTAAAACCACAGAAGAGGTAATAGTTAGTAGTGAAACCCCCAACACTCGGGCCAATCAAATTCTACGCCGTATCCCAATTTATCATACGCGTCTTAGCGTTAATATTTCACGCGTTATGAGCGCTGTAATTGTCGCAGTTATATTAAAACTTTTAGCACGTGGTGAGCACGGGTAGGGTTGCCACTCAATCCAACCATACTGTTAAAAACAGTATTATACTGCATGCAAACAAGTATACATTTTATTATACAAAACGCGACTTCAATGTATCTTCGAAGTCCAAGGTCAAATATCGATGAAATTTATATGGTACCACTTCGTAGCTATAATGAACCCAACGCAAAAATAATTTTCCAAATCAGTTCACGAATGACGGAGTTCAGAGGTAACAAACATAAAAAAACATACAGTCGAATAGAGAACCTTCTCCGTTTTTGAGGTCATTTAAATAGTGTTTTTTCATCAACGGTAAAAAAAAAATGGTTGCCTGTAAAGTCGGTTTTACGGGCGAAGATTTTACGTGACAACGTCTTTTGGCGGGCCTCTCTCTCTCGTTCGGTGACTCATCGTAACGTTACCGAGCGTTACACTTTTTCATAAGTGACTCCCAGCCGCAACCTAATTTAAGACGTTGTCACGTCAAAATGTATTTTTGGTCAATTTAGCGCCGAATGCTCGAAGCTAATACATTTAATGACAGACATTAAGCAACAATAAATGTAGGTACTAATAAAATTCGCTCCTCATTTATTTTAATTTTGATTTAATATGTAGTGATGCTTACAAAACCTTTAAAAATGATAAAAAATATATTAAACTGTGCGAAGAACTCCGATAAATATAAAGTAAATAAAAGAACCAAATAAACACACAATAAAAAAGATATAATAATAATAAATAACGCCCAACGATCACATACATAGATCCTGGCCCCTAACTAGGATTTCCTGTATTTAGGGAACCAGGAACTAAAAGGACCATAGTCCCACAACACCCAGACACGAAACAAATGCTTGCGTTTTTTTTTCTGTGTTCTGTGTGTGTACATTTGTCCCGTCGCGGGAATCGAACCCGCAACCTCAGTGATGTATGAGATTTGAGCCAAACTGCCCAACCACTACACCACAGAGGTTGTCGAAAAGAAAGAAATAATGACAAAATATATTTATTTGAGATACAATGGGCAGCCCTATCGCTAAGCGCGATTTCTTCCAGACAACCTTTGGATGGATAGAACAGGTATGAGAAACAATGCGGTTTGGCGGTGTAGGTACATAATAGGAATTAGATAATAAATAAAAACAAATAAATATAAGTAAAAGA
Source organism: Petrophora chlorosata (assembly GCA_951640565.1). NCBI lineage: Eukaryota > Metazoa > Arthropoda > Insecta > Lepidoptera > Geometridae > Petrophora > Petrophora chlorosata. The sequence continues at coordinate 18,430,287 of OX621191.1, read as the reverse complement.
AACTTTTTTGTTTAAAAAGTTGGCAACCCTATGCACAGGGGGCTTTAGCTTCACAATGACACCTTGCAGGGCGCCTTTATTAATTTTTAAGGGTGTAAAGCTGGCTGTTATTGTCATTGGATTTTTTGATGCAAATTCCTGCCGTGTGTTTCTTCTGGAGTGCAATTAATGATTAAAACATGTTAAGTACTTGAGAAACCTATAACTTAGATAATTCTTATGATAATTAGGTATACTATCTACCTACTTATAGATCAAAATAATAAATGACAACTGAAGAAGTAAATATTTAAGGGATACCAATTAGAGTTTGTCTAATAAATAATAGAATGTCTTTTCCCTCAATTTCCAGTAAGAGTTCCTACAATAAAGAAAAATCTTGTTAGAATCCTACTTCCTACTAATAATAAATTTAATGTGAGGATGGATGGATGTTTGTTACTCGACCGCGTAAAAACTACTGAATAGATTAAAAAAAAAAATTAGTATGTAGGTATTTTAGGTCCAGGAAATCGGCTTTTACTGGTGGTAGGTTTCTCGTATGCGAGAGGCCGTCTGGGTGGGTACCACCACTTTGCCAGTTATTCAGCCGCCAAGCAGTTGTGCGAAAGCATTGCTGTGTTCCGGTTTGAAGGGCATTGTAGCCAGTGAAATTACTGGGCATTATGAGACATATGTATAAGGAAATCGGCTACTTTTTTTATGTTACTGAATGTCGAGACGAGCTGGTCGCTTGCCTGATAGTAAGCAATACGCCAGCCCATAACAATAACAGCACCACCCAGAACGTTGTTTTGCAAAATCCAGCGCGGCGCTGCACTGCTCTCGTCACCCTGAGACAATTAGCTGTTGAGTCTCCCAGTATGGCAGTTTATTCCGGGAAACCACGGGTAAAACCGCGCGGAGCAACTAGTTTTTATGAATGGGCTTACGCTACGTACGTGAAAATGCAACGTGACAGCTGATCTGATGATGGACTCATTTAAATCTGCTCGCGGTAGCGATAACGAATTTGTTAAAAGCTCGTCTTGAAAAATATATTTTAAACAAAAATCTTGTTTAAATTAGTGATTTGTCTTCTAATATATGTATGTAATAAATAATAAAATGATAAATAAATGATTCATTATTATTATTATTATTTTTTTTTACGCTTTATTGATCCATGTTTGGCCACTATCTCGCTTGATGTGAAGCGATGATGTGGCCTAAGATGAAGCACATAGATCTAGAGAGAGACGGCAGTTGAGCGGTTGCTCAGACCCGTCTCTCCGATGGTTCACCGAACATCATCCCGAAACACGACTATGTCATTTGACGGCATGGCTTTGTTCGGTGGGTGGTATTACAACCACGGCCAGAGCCTATCACTCCAAGCTTGTCTTTAAAAATATATTTTTAACAAAAATCTTGTTTAAATAAGTGATTTTTATTATTAATAGTTACGTTATTTATTATTGAGGGCCAGCAGCGTCACCGGTGCGAAAGCTGCGCCTTGCGGTCGCCAACCTGCATGGCCAGCGTGGCGACTATGGGCAAACGCTACATATAGCTATTATATCTTATAAATAATGCCCAGCAGTATCTCTTGAAACAGTGCCTTTAAAACATGAATTTAATAATATTTGCACAATACTGCATGGTAGTTGCATTTGAACCTGCCAAAGGCTGTTGCAAGTGGGAACTGGTCTGACTCTAGTACTTAGCACTGAAAAAAAAAAAATTGTAAATATAATTGTGACATAAAAAAGAAAAAAATAATGGACTTATTAAGAAAAAATCAATATAATAATATACGAAAAGACGTCTGGACTGTGAACGTGTGGACAGGCAGAGTGGACAGAGGTTTTAGCCAGATGGTGGCTTAGACCAAGTCTGGCACTACCCGGACCCTTCCTTCCCGTGTGTCCATGAGAATTACACTTCTGGACAAAAACCCTGGCAAAGGCCTACAACTAACTTTTTTTTATATATACATATTATCTATATATATATATATTACATGATACCTATTTATACATATATTTATAATTTAATTTGCATTTCTTTCAAAAAACCACCGTCCTTCCAAATTATGTTAGTCCTTTCTGTTCAAAGGTTGTCTGGAAGAGATATCTTTGAGCGATAAGACCGCCTATTGTTATGCTGATTACTGTGAAATTTACTTGATTTTCATGTACCTATGTTTAAGGTTTTTTAACAATAAAGTGTTTATCTATCTATCTATCATGTCTTCTATTCCTTTACAGTGCCGCTGGCGCGATGTGCGACCGCACCGGCTTTGGCGGCAGCATGGGTCCATTTCCCATGGGGATGTCCATGGGGGCCATCGGTTCCATGAGCTCCATGTCCATGAACCAGCAGAAGAAGTCCCCTGAGGAACACATCAAGCGGCCGATGAACGCTTTCATGGTGTGGTCAAGGTTACAGCGGAGAAAAATCGCTCAGGATAACCCGAAGATGCACAATTCGGAGATATCCAAGCGATTAGGTAAGCTTTTGTATTACTTGCTTCAGTTTTGAGCCTCATTCATGACTAGCTACACCCCGCGGTTTCCCGGGAGTAGCCTATGTCCTTTACCTACTAATTTTATCAAAATCCGTTCAGTAGTTTCTGCGTTATTGAATATCAAACACCCATCCATCCTCACAAACGTTCGCATTTATGATATTAGTAGGATAGGGATAGGATAGAAAGTATAGGAGTTATCTCAAAACCTTGGAAAATGTATCTGTTCTTGCTATCACCCCATCCATAGATATTATTATGTATCCTATTCATTTAAGACTTATCCCATTTCGTACATGGTACCACTCTACATTAGCCCCGGGAAATTTCTGGGTCAAAAGAGGCCAATCTAGCACTCTATATTAGCCTCTTTTGACCCAGAACTTTCTCTTTACATCCTCACTCATTTCATTTCCACGCACTTTTTTTAACCTACTTAGAAAGGAGAAGATTCTCCATTTGATTGTATTTTTTTGTTTTTTAACCTCAGAATACCGTTATTTATAAACTAATTTTCTAAATTCTGCTGCGTTGGGTTCAGTGTAGCTTCTATATGGTCCCATATAATTTTAGCGATATTCGACCGTGGACTTCGAAGATGCATCAGAATTGAAGTCAGTTATTTTTTTTGTTATTCTATCTGTATTTTCATCATCATACATATCATTTACAAAATTATAATTGAGAGCCGCACCAACAATAATTTACATACAACACATGCGTCTGCCTGTACACCTATAGTCCTATACCCCGCTAGGTGGTTACCATTGTTCCATTGATAGTGAATTCGAGAGCAGTCTCAGGTGAACTACTATTATGCAAAGTGGTATTTCCCTCTCCATAATCCACGGGATCAAAAGGGCTCATTTTGATTGCAAATTGATCAGCTCTCGAGAGAATACCGGATTTGATTTAATGCTGAGCTTCTGCTATGCGGAAACTATTTTTAATGCCGGAGTGTGTATTGTTTTGAATACCTATTGTTTATGTGAAGTTTGTAATATTGTTGTAGTGTTTACCTTGTCTTGTAATATGTTTAAGCATTATTACAATTTTTGTGTTGTTGATTTGATAAGTTAGTAGCACCCATCCAATTTATTTAGGTGGCAAGAAATAATGAGAAAAATTCGTACAAATGAATGAAATTCTTGGTTCGAAGATGGCATCCCCGCCCCATAAATTAAAGTCTCACTTTATTAACACACGCAAAACGCCCAAACCCCATATTAATTTGGTTGACAACGTATTAAGAGAGCCGTTTATAAAAACTTTAAAAAATCACGGGTCTGCGAAAGAAATAGATTAAAAAAATAATGCGCAATCAAGTGACAGAAGCGGCACAGCGGGACGCCGGCCACCGAAATAATCAACGGGCAAGAGTAACCAAAACTCGATGTCGGCGTACAGAAAAAAAATGCCGAGAAATGTATGGAGACACGGGCGGAAGAGTATGGAAAAATAAAAGCTGCCGTGGCCGCCATTCTGCCGGTGACGGAGAGAGGAAGCGCCATTTTCTATTTTCCCTCGTTTTTTCGCCGAACTGAGCGCGGCGCGAACTGCGCGCAGGTAGTTGTTACCGCTATCAAAAGCACGCAGACATTTGGAGCATCTGTTATTGAACTGTGTTTTCTATTCTTAGTTATGGCAGAATATTCTCATAAACCTGAGTTACTGGAGCTTTTAAATACTGTGAATATAGTGTAGGCGAGGTTACGGGGCTAGTTATGGCACAGTCTATACATACTGTGAGTATGGTGGTCTGTCGGCAACTTTAACAATAGTAATTTTTTAACTACGATAAGGTACGATCAGGGGCATTCATTTTATTTCAAGATGCTCAAATATAAACTTATGTTAAAGGAGAACGTTCAAAGTAGTAGTATCTATAGCAAAATCACATGTACCTTTGGCGCCGAGGCTGGGATAATTTTCTATGGAGCTTGAGCATTCTTCAGTAATAAAGAAAACCAAAGGTCGCGCTCAGACGTGAAGTTGTTTTACATCCAGCAGTGTCTACTGCTGGATGTATAGTGATAGATGTAAAAGACGAAGAGTGGTTAAACTCAACACAGTCAATAAAATGTTTGCATAAACCCTTAGAAGCTATAATTATCTGTACCAGTCAGTTGTGATAGAAAAGCTTCCTTATTTATTAACAGAAATTATTATGAACTGTGAGAAAATTTTCATTTGATGCCCTATTTTCCGAAACAGTACCGTAAAGTAACGTTCAGGCACGTTTAAAAACTCTTGTCACGTTAAAACACCCTTGCATTATTTATGCTGTTCTACGAGAACAGTGTTTGTTTGGGAAATTATTTTCCGAGGGGTTTATATTATGAACTTGTCTATATAATCCGAGTAACTTCAGCTTTGTCACCCTTTAATGAAATTATTATTGAAGAAATTTAATTGAAAATGATTTCGCATTTAGTTATAAAAATGCGAAATGGGAATAGCCATTTAAAAATTAGATAATTTTATAACTTTTGTACCTTAATTCTTCCATTAATTTTTCAATTATTACAAAATAGTAAGAGCATGTAATTACTGTACCTAATTATCCAAATTAGAAGGCAAAAACTGAACAAAAATCTAGGTCCTACAACATTTTCGAAATTCTATCTTTCGTAAATCATATGCAGATGTATTTATTATTCTCGAAATCAAAAGCATTAAACTTAAGTTCAGTGTAATTAATTAATGCTCAACTTAGTCATTTTAATATAAAGGTCATAGGTTATATAATACCCAAAATAAACAGAAGGGCGTAACGCAAACATGTGCGCGTAACCTACCTATCAATCCTCGTACCGACATCGCATTGCCATTGTCTACGCATTGGCACTAATAAATCGACAACAAAACACGGTTTTGTTTACGAAATCAATCGACATGTCGCTCGACAAATGTCGATGCGTACAACAAAGGTATTCGACGCACAATAGCGGGCGAAACTTTTTAGTGAGACACACGGGAGCGGCGGTAGTTAAAATCATAATTAAAAAAAGTCCCTATGAGGGTGACATGGTCTAGTTGACCTAACTCTCTATAACAAATAAAGATTTTAAAAAAATCAATAAAAAGTACCTTTTTAAACTTATCTATTTAAAATAAAAATACGTATTTTTTATTTCTCTTTATATATCTATGTTTGGCCACTATCTCGCCTGATGTGAAGCGATATTCTACAAATCGCGTTATATATGATTTCGAGATGTTGTTAAATATAGTATACTACCGACCCGCCCCGGCTTCTCACGGTTATTATACATATAAACCTTCCTCTTCAATCACTATATCTATTAAAAAAAACCGCATCAAAATCCGTTGCGTAGTTTTAAAGATTTAAGCATACATAGGGACATAGGGACAGAGAAAGCGACTTTGTTTTATACTATGTAGTGATAGTGAAGACTTACTTATGTGATTAAATTGATGAAATAAAACAAAAATGTCAGTGTAATCAAAAACAGCGATTGTTTGTTTTGGTTTGGTTTTGCTCAATTTCTTGTCTCTTCTCCATTTCAGTTACGTTGTTGACAACTTCATGCATGAGTCATGTGAATGTACACATTGAAATGTCTACTGTCAATTCCTTATCATCCGTATGTATGTCCGTGTTTGTTTTCACCAATGTCTGATGCACCTTCCCTCAATAATTCGCATCAGCCAACTGTCGGGGCGTTCACTTGCTCAGTTAATATTAATCAAGGTAGGGGTGCATTGTTCGTGTAATACACAGCCCTGCAGCTCTGTAATAGGTTTCCGAGGACAGAGGTGTCGGGTTACTGTACTGTACGCGTGTAAGATAGCAGTGTTTGTCTCCCTGAGGCAACTGTGATTTAGGTAAATTGATTGTGTTGTGTAATGTGTCGAGTCTGGGTGTTAATCTTTGAATGAGTAAGACATGATGAGTTATATATAACTTTTTACGCTAGGACCGTGAGGACTAGGGACGCATAGTTTTCAAAGATACTGCAAAACTTCTGGCCGAAGCAACGCGTAACCAAAATGCTGGCCTATATTTTGGCCAAAGGATAAGCATTGCCATTCAACGTGGCAATGCTGCCAGCATTTTGGGAACATTGCCCACTGGTAGTGGTTTATTAGATTAGATTAGTTTAGATAGATAACGCTAACTATTTAATTTAATTTATGTTAACGTAAATAGGATATGCTGAAAATACCAAATGTTATAAAATAAGCAATAAATTATAACCGAAAACGCTTATCACTTTATAAGTCATAAATAAAAATGTTTGATAAAATTAAGGTAATATTGAGAAAAATTTACTAACGTTTAGACTAACTGTAACTAGTGAGTTAGATCTGAAAACCACCACGATTAAATTCTATTAAACAAAGAGTGTTTGAGTACTTCGCAATTGATATCACAAAACACCTATTCCATATTACACAAACAAAACCCAACTTAACCTAAATAAAGCGACAGCGCCTACAAGAACCATTCTACCCGCACAAAACCATTCTCCACCACAATACCATTATACCAGGAGCCGTCCACAAAATATCACGTTTACACAGCACCACAAAAAGCTAGTAATTAAACAACAGCCCTTGACAAGAGGCAACAACAAGCAACAACAGCCGACAATAAGGAAACAACAGTTATTTTTGTTGCGCCCGCCTGCGAGGCGGCGATAACGCGAGAACGCACCCTTATGTAGTATATGGCTTTCGGAGTATGCTTTGCATATTGAGATGGTATACAGCCTATCCTACTAATATTATAAATACGAAAGTTTGGATGGATGGATAGATGGATGGATGTTTGTTTCTCAATTACGCAAAAACTACCTACTGAACGGAAATCTATGAAGTTTGGTATGTAGGTACTTTAGGTCCTGGAAAAGGACATAGGATTCTTTTTATCCTGAGAACTGCGGGGGAAGTCGTGGGGCGTAGCTAGTACCGTATCATATTATTAGGTATAAGATGGAGGCTTACACACATAATAAAAACAGATAAATAGGTACTATAAATTAATTGTGAAAACTATTTGACTACTTGCAATGTTTAATAGGTAGCTATTTATTGCAATGCATGATCAAATAACTGAGATCTAATTTAGCTCAACGCATAGGTAGATAAGCATTGCCGCCGGCTTATTGGTTATGCCGTAGTCCTCGGTACTGCTGCCAAACTGGTAGGCTTTAAGCATGTTGGATATCTATAAGTATTATGTGCTATAAATATCCAACATGCTATAGGTCACTTGAAATTGCTTCATGTAGTTAAGTTTAGTGGTAGTAGAATGTAATTAGTTAATAATGTTTTGAGTCATAAAGTCATTCGCCTATTCAAAAGCAAAGAGTTACACAAGAAAATGTTTCCAGAGCAAAAACTTTTCCAAAGACGAGCTACAAAGCTTTTTTTACGAACAAAAAACCTTTTATTACACAATCTGCTACACAAAACCATCCCTCCTGTAAAATAGTAAGTCATTCTGTCTGAATTCTCTCCGGTACAACTTTAATAGATTCCCTATTCACACTATCCACCATTTTCTTACTAAAAAGAGGCGAATTTGATACGCTATAGTAACTATTAATTCATCTGTGGAGCATGCCATACTAACTGATAAATCATCTGTGAAGTCTTCGTCTATTGGCCATGCCTCAGATATAAAGTCCAATGGATACAGTAAAAAGTGGGAGAGAAACAAAAAACGCGATAAAAAGTAGAACGGCTACATTACATAGACCGAGAATAATCGGAGAAAATTAACAGATGCGACATATGGTTGGTCTGTTGTATTATGTGCCTACGTTCTCTATATAGTTATGAGGAAAAAAGCGTGACTGACTTGTAAATAAGGGTAACTTTTTTAATTATAATAAAGGACGATATTTTGTTATTAATTAAAAACAACTTTGACATATTGTTGTCTGCAATACAATTGGTGTATCAATTGCATACCAAGATGTATATTGGATGGCATCAATCTCTTAGACAAGAGCCTTTTCATGAATTTCCTGATTTAATAAAACGATATAGGTACTACTGTTATCTCCAAAAACCGAAAGCCGTAAAAATCGTATCGAATATATCCCGTCCTATTTCTGGCCTCCTCAAAAACTTTCTCCACTTAATGAAACGAACCACTTCCAGCCCCCACAACACCCCAAAAAGCCACCATTATCAAACTCCAAAAATCTATTAACACATTTAATAAAATCATGACCCAAATAGCGTTTCTTACCATTTCAATTTTACGGGCGAAAGGGTGGCGGGCGCTCCTTCGCCATGCGTCTTTGTCACCCCCACCCCCTCTTTCACCCCCTCTTTTCACCATTGTCGCACGGCACACAAGCTTTCAGAGTAATGAAGAGCATTTTCGTCCGATTCTCTGTACAATGGCCGCTTTAATACAACGTAGAGAGGAAAGTCTTTTGTTGGCAACGTTATTGTGCCTAACGTGTGTGTTTCGTGTACTGTTGTTTGTTGTTTTTGCGATTGTTGTCGACAATACGCCTCTATGTTATGTAAAAGATCTGTGTCTTCGTTGATGTGTCTGGGCGTATTGTTAGATAGAGAGGGACAATGACGACTCAATATTCTGATACGGAATTGTTGAGATGAAAGAGACACAGTATATTTGTTCATGAACAAAATGTTTTTATTAAGGCTTCTCAATTTTGATCATACATAAAATTTGGTATAAGTCTTACTTCATTTTCTTTTGACTATTATAGCACATTCTGATATATGAATGAGATTACTAGTACTTAGGTTGTACGGTTAACATTTAGTACTTATTTGTGTTTCGGATTATCTGTAAACATTCATTGGTATGTACAACCTAGAAATAGGTTTATTTTTACTTTGTCGACGTTCTATCGTCATCAAGACTAATCTCTTATCAAAAAGATATCCTCTGAACAAAGTTACGATTTGCCGATGTCAGTATTTCGATCGATAGGGAGGAAGCTTTACTAATAAATTAATTTTTAGTTTCGTATATGGTTCGTTTCACACATCTTTGTTTTTATTGAAAACTGCTGCACCAGCTCAGCCAGTCTTAATAATAAGACTAGAAAATATAAGATAACTATACATAATTAACGTTCCTAAAAGAACTAAAAAGTACGAGTAGGTAAACACGAACTAATTATACCTAATTCCGCAACAGCGCACCGGACAATCATTGTTCAGTGTTGCCAACGATCGCGCTATTGTTTTCCCGACCGAACAGCGCAGTAGGAAATAATTATTGTGCTGCTGGCAACACTTTGTAATGTATCGACACGTGTCTTTTGTCGATGGAATTGTTAATTAAACAAAGTATTGCTGAAGCTTAGGGGAGTTTCAGTTATTATATTCAAAGAAAATGGCACTTGGCATTATGTGAACTACGTAAATAAGCCATTTTACTTAGCATAGAAAAAAAATATTAGACGATACTGACTTTTATTCGCTGAACAGAGTTGTTCAAGTGTTTTTGGCAAATACTATATTAATGATATGATTCTAAGTAATTCGTTTGTTGTTTTGTTATTATCAAAGCTATTTTTCTTTACTTGAAACAACATAACAAGCAAATTAACTGCCAACAACAAGAAAACCGTCAATTCATTCGAAACAATTGAACGTCTGTTACCAATAACCTATCTTTGCCAACGGCGCACAAAGCAAAAGTAGCATAACCACAAACTAGCAAAAGCATTAATAATATTATACGTATTATGTACCTCAATGTCGTTTAAACACGACGTGTATTTACATTACAATTATGATATTATTGTGTTAGAGACAAAGCGTGGAAATGGAAAAATTGGCAGCGGCAATTTGCGTAAGAAAAAGTCGCTGTAGAGGTGGGAAAAACAAGACTGATTTCAAGACTTACACTCTTATGGCAAGTTTTTGTTAGTTAACAGGTTTGTTGTGTAAACAGATTTGAAAAAACTCCGCGTTTTATTGGTGAAGCAAGTTACGCTATGTCGAATCAGTGGATGTAAAAACTAATATATTTACAAAACAAACATTAAAAATACAATCTGTGATCCAATCCTGCAAATACATCATCAGACTTACTTATTTAATATGGACTTAGTTATTAAGAGAAAAAGAAGTACATAGCTGATGTACGGCTTTATAAAATACGAAGAGTCGAAAACGGCACGGACGTCTAGTCTGTGGACAGGCAGAGCAGACGGGGATTTTAGCTAGGCCAAGGTGGCTAAGGCCAAGTCTGGCACTACCAGCGCCCTCCCTTCCCGGGTGACGAGGAGTTCCCCCGTATGTACAAAAAAAAACATCAGAAACAAGTATAATTTTATAAAAAAAACCAACTTCAATGTATCTTCGAACTCCAAGGTCAAATATCGATGAAATTTATATGGGGCTACGAAATGGTGTGGTGGTATACTGAACCTAACGCAAAAAGATTTTTTCCAATCGGTTTATAAATAACGGAGTTCTGAGGTATCAAACAAAAAAAAAACAATTAAATTGAGAACCTCTCGTTTTTTGAAAACAGAATTGAATGTTTGCTTTGTTAGAAATTATCATGAGGCGTTAGTTTTATGAAGCATGATAACAGAAGCATAAGACCACATTGCCCGATAAACTGAGAAATAGATTTTTCCAAGACTTAAACTTTTTCAGTCTTGTTCAAGACCGAGTCTAACCATCACTAACGTCATAATCGCGCATAGTACAGTAAAACAACAGCAAGACAAACAGACAGCTGGGGACATGTCTTGTTCTCATATATCATTAACCATTGTTAAAACCGGAATATATTTGTTTTTGTCATATTGTCATATGCAAATTAAGTTGCCAATGCATTCATTAGGTATTGTAAGTTGTCTTCGCTTTTGTTGAGACTAGTTGAGTTTGTGAATATTCTCGCTTTAAACGAATTTTCCATCACTATTTTGTAGCAGAATGCTGCTCCTACCTTAGACAGAGTTTTCTTCCAGCAAACCTTTGAGGAAAGATAACTGTCAATTGAGTGTCTTTCGACATAAAAGCGAATCAAGGATTTTTGATAAAAAAATTACGACTACCGAATGGGACTCCAAGCCGCATCACAAGCTTAGGCGCGGGAAAAGCTCTGCCCAATGCCTGAATTTACCCTTAGTAGCAGTAGCGCGCAAGCATTACTGTGTTCCGGTTTGAAGGGCATTATAGCCAGCGAAATTATTGGGCATATGATATTTAATATCTAATGTCTCGGGGTGATGAGCGCAAAGCTGTGCTACGCAGCACTTTTACGGTATTAAAAGTTAGTGGCACTGCAATTGTTATAGGTAGGCGTGGCGCTTACCGTCAGGTGAACGACATGCTCGACTCATTACTCAGTTCCAGTTACTGAGTTTGATTCCATGGAAGATGGGCCGGGTGCTGGTATGGGATGCAACCTGTTCAGACACGCTGGCCCCTTCCCATCTACATGGAACCAACAACAAAGCTGGTGCGGCTTGTGAAGCGGCTGAAAAAGCGAAAGCATACAAATACAGGGGTCTAGGCTCCGAATATGATTTTGTCCCATTCGGTGTTGAGACCCTTGGTCCGTGGGGTCCTAGCGCTATAAAGCTTTTTAAAGAAATAGCAAAAAGGTTAGTCGACATCACAAGAGACCGAAGAGCTGGCAGCTACCTCGGACAAAGAATTAGTCTAGCTATTCAAAGGGGGAACGCTGCTAGTATCTTCGGAACCTTGCCTAAAGGGACTCCTTTTAATAATATATTTTAGTATTATATTTTTTAAGGTTTTTAGTTTTAGTGTCATGTTATTAATTGGTATTATAATTTAGATATTTAAATAATTGTCAATAAAGATATATAATTCTCAGTGCCATAAAAACGAATAAATACGCAATACAATTTAGTACCAATTGATTCCTGTACGTTGACTAAGTCACAACACATGCTTAGATACACTTTTGGATAACCGGTAGAAAACGCATTGTTCTCTTTTTCAAGTTTCGAATTCATTATTCAAATAAATAAAAAGCTTCCTAGAATTTCTAGCTTATATTTTTTTGGTGTACAAAATATCTCTTCAGTAGAGATTAAAGTTAAATCTATAATTCTACCGTCATCCTAGAAAGTTATAAAGTCTCTAACTAGACTATAAAGATTACGATTTAACAGAGTGTGCATTTCGAGCAATTGATCATACTATCGTTACAAACTACGAACATAATTCAATCCAAATCGCTGAATAAGTCAGCGTAGGTTTGTATTGAACGTCACTCATTGTAGTTGACTTACCAAATGGACCTGAACTAATCCTGTTACTAGCACTTTACTTCTATAGATCGATTTATTTTGTTAAGTTTATATTTCTTTGATATGTAAAGCGATTTCTTTAGGTCTTCGTCATCATCAGCCATTGCTGGAACAGTATTTATTTATTTATTTATTGAGGCAATCAACAGCGTTACAGAAATAGAATAAGAAATACATGTTCATGTTCTACAAATAAGGCAAATTATAGATTATAATTAGACGCCCATCCCATACCATAGATCTATGGAAATCGCATACTGTCCGATTCTCCAGATCTTTCTTGCCGCACACCTTCAAAATATGGAATGGGCTACCGCCCGAGGTTTTTCCGCAGAGCTATAACATGGGGTACTTCAAAAGATGGGTAAAAAGGGTCCTTAAAGGTAGGCAACGCACCAGTAATGCCCCGAGTGTTGCAGGTGTCCATAGGCGACGGTAACCGCTTACCATCCAGGCGGGCCGTCTGCTTGTTTGCCTATTAGTCATATAAAAAAAAAATGTTATACATACATACATAAGTATTAATAATTTATTTATTTTAAGAAACACCAACAGTATACATTTTAATAAACATAGTGGTAACACTTTATATAGCTAAGTATTCTCATTAGGGTACCCTATTAGTTAGTATAATATAATATAACATATCTTTCTTTTTTAGTTGAAGTTTGTTCACGCTTGATACCCCCGGGTTTCAATAACCTGCAGTATGTATTAAAGTGGAACTAATTACCATTACTCACTGACTCGTTGGCTCACTCATCACAAATATCATAAAATATACCTAAGGTTTCATTTGTTAGTTTCCTTCCTCCCAAAAATGCGATAGAAAATATCGTATTTTCATTTCATGATTGATCGAAAAAAGAGCCAGTACGTTCATCTGTTGTATCTATTGTCGCTGAATATACGATCCTATCTCTGAGACGACAATAGCGGAGAATAGCGACCACCCCAAAGTATCGACAGAATAATGAGGAACCGGGAAAAACTTCTGTTGCGGAATGAAAAGCGCAAATTCGTCATTAGGCGGCGTTTTCCGCCATTGTTGTTCCCATCTCTCTCCAACGTAGTGGGTTCTTTAGCCGCGCGAGCGAGACAAAAGTTGGTCCTCCGAGCAGGATTGTTCCTTTCTATGTTAGCGACATTGTTTTCGCTTTTATGCTCGTCTGAATTGGGATTGTCTTGTCTGTTTCAATGGCCGATGGCGCCCCTCTACGGTGAATGAATACAGCCTTCCATAAATGGGGGGAGACAAAGGGTTGGTCTCTTGAATCGGGGAGACGGCTCGTTCGTGCCTTCGATTATATTGTATCGATTCAATGCTATTGTCTATGCAATGAGCGATGGTTAGGGCAAATTACTTTTCAGCTTTTTTACAAGTTAAGTTAATGAGTTTTTGTTTTCATGGGAGGTTGATAAGCCGGAGCATAAATCTTGATAAATCGAACTTCAATAGATGTTTCTATTGAAGACTGAATAATTACGTCATTTTATACTATTGTTAAAAACTATCTTAGTACAGTAGCATGTTAAACTCGAACCAGGCCTAGCGCACTCCGCACTGTATGTACGAAGCTACAAGTACATAGCCGGACACCAACGGCGGGTCGCGCGTCGTTACACGTGCCGCGGCAGAAGAGATAAGATCTGTGCGATAGAAAGAGAGGCGCTCTGTAGGTTAATATGACTGGTAGGTATGCAGCGCTACGCAAGCTGAATTGAATTTTATTGCGTCATAGCAAGTGTCGCTATTTGTTTATATTGCTTTGCGGAGTGATGCTTCTGTCCCTTAGTACTCTGTGCTCAAACTTATGTTTTAGTTTTATTAAAACGGTGTTGACTTTCCGAGTTCTATGAATCAAATCACAGTTCGCGAAAAGCCTTTCCCTCATTACATTTTTTATGGAACTTATTAACAAGACGATCAAGTCGTTCCCTTGATGTAAAGCGCCAATCTTGCCCATAACTATTGCAGTGTCACCATGTCTATTTATTAATTTCATCCAAACATTTCTACTGGTATCAGTCTTTAACATAACGTTCTTCTTCCTCTCATTAACCTTTTTATATAATAAATCCTTAATTGCTTCTTTACCTTTTTCTTTAGGCGCAGAATGGAAGCTCCTCTCCGAAGACGAGAAGCGGCCGTTCATCGACGAAGCGAAGCGACTCCGAGCCATGCACATGAAGGAGCACCCCGACTACAAGTACCGGCCGCGGAGGAAACCGAAAACCCTGAGGAAGGAGGGCTACCCGTACTCAATACCGTACCCGAGTGTTCCGATGGACGCGCTCAGAGCTGGTGAGTACTATGAAAGCCTAATTCATAAATCATAAGAAATGAACACAGTGTTTAACTCGTTGAATTCCAAGACGCTTTTACTGTCATAAGGAATCGATCAAGCGGTGCCGATGCGTATTGGTGTTTTGTGGATTGCAAGATGAGAAGTCTTGCTGAGAATAGAATGGTATCCTAACGAGTGGTATCGAAGTTAGATACTGGGGTACGCGGAAGAAGTCTCCCTAATTGGCATTTTCTGCTGGAATATCTCCTGTTACCTTTTCTGTTTACTCCGGACAGTAAACAGCTACGCCATTTTCAGTGACCAATCCTTGCGATGACAAAGGCTTGTTAGCATTAAAGATTCATCATCATCAGCCCATCACGTTCCCACTGCTGGGACACGGGCCTTCTTTCATAGAGAGAGTATGGGCCATAATCCACCACGCTGGCCCAGTGTGGGTTGATGAATATGATTTTGCATGTTCTTGAATTTTTGTGATTAATATAATAATATAATTCTTGGACAAGATGTTTTCCTTCACCATTTTTAGAGCAAGCGTTAATTAAATCCGCACATAACTTAAGAAAGTCATTGGCGCGGTTCCAGCGGGATTAGAACCCCACAAAAGATTATTCAGTACTTATCAATTACAACAAAGCAGGTTTATAATTATAGGTAGTACGACCTGCTATTTTCTGGACTTCTTACTTTCAATTTGGATTCAGTTTCAATCATTGAGGAATGACACTATAGAGTCCTTGACAGCGTAACACTTTTAGAAAGCAATAGTTTTTTGACAGTAATTTTGGAGTGTTTACCATACCTATGAAAAATTCTCCCATTGGCTTGAATGAAAATGTAACGTGTTCTGCATTGCATTGCAGCTACTATAACTTCAGAAGTTCGTGGTTGGTCTGTAAAAGGTAGGACATCTTTACTATTCTGTACCCCAGAGTGAAAGAATAGGGAAATAGGGAATATGCATATGATGTCGAAAAATTTAGAAATTACTTTTTATGATAGACTCCTGTAACAGATCAAAAGGTGAAGATCTCTTTTAGGTGGCCGAGTAATGAATACGTTCTAGCGTGGTCAATAATAGTACAGATTTCGTACCTTTTACAGACCAACTACCTACGACTTTCTGAAGTTGTAGTGGCGGCGCTACAACGCAGAGCACGAATGAAATTGCGGTAACTACATTTCCTTACGATATGCTTCTTATGCAATCATTAATATTTTGTTGTTAACCAGGTTTTATGTAGGATTAAACCAGTCAGGTAAATAAAATAATCAAATAAAATATATGACACATTTATACAATATACATACATTCATTATTTCCATATAGGTAAAATTTAAAATCGAATAACTAGTATTTTGTCATAATTTACAAGACTGCAGCACAACTGATACTTAGGATATAGGTAGATAGATAAACACAATGTTAAAAAAACCACTTAAAGTATTCTAAATAGCATAGTGTCTCAGTTAAATGTCATACTGTCGGAGTAGATCACAGACGTACTTATGAAAGTCAATTATTACATTGACCGTTCATGAACTCGTTTGAAGTCTACGTTCATGAACTCGTTCTCACTATGTGGCGTTAATTAGGATTAGAAATCCGAGATTCGGTGCTTACATTTTTATTGTAGGATTGTGATCCATCAATGGAATTGGACGATTGGCCATAGTAATCGACAGCAAGGACCTGTAAGATAAATTTATTACACAAAATAAGAACTTATTTACAACATATGTTCTTAAATAAGAGGCGAATTTACTATTAAAACAATTCTACTCTCTTCTTACTAAACTTTAACTTTTTAATTTCAAATTAAATAAAAACTATAATCATTAACTACTTTTATTACCTAAACCTTAATTAAATGGTTTAAGAATGCACAATTTTAATACATTTAACATTTTACACAAATATGCAATTTGTTACCCGACGTAATGGGAACTGAAATGTTTATACGATGGCCACACTGACACACGATACTGGTCAATGTTGTTTTAACAAAATAACACCGAAAACTGAATATATCAAGCCAAATGCAGGTTCTAATAGTCGAACCCGATGTATAGTTACATCCACATAAATTATAATTACCGAAAAACATCAATAAACACAAGAAAAACACATACGTTTGAAAACTTAATCTTTCAGTACAATTTTCACTTCACCATTAATGGAACACCCGAATATTTTTTCACATTCAATTCTAAATTGTTTCTAGTACACATTCACAAAGATTCACTTAAAAATTATAAAAAATACCACAACACAAATTAAAAAACCACAAGCCGACCCTGCCGGACCACTATTTTGACTTAACATGTCATGACCAATGTTAAGAAAATGGGTTACGCGATAGAGACAATATGATAATAGTTGTACCTCGTTCTTTATAAGAGCCTGTTGTATAGCGCTATCCTTTTTTAGGTCGGAAAACTTCGTAATTATCCCTCTATAGTGTAAGACCTCAATGTTCTTACTGCTTTAGTCCTTAAGAAAAGCATTAACATTGTGCGCATGCGGTTTTAATTTGATTTAAGAACCTACTCAAAGTTTTTTTTTTATGTAACTGTATGACGAGACGAGCTGGTCGTTTGCCTGATGGTAAGCAATACGCCAGCCCATAACAATAACAGCACCACCTAGAACTTTATCGAACAATAAATGTGCCCACTGTAGCGCGCAAGCGTTTTGCAAGCCAATTTGCAATCTCAACTCGGGGAAACGCAACTTCAGTATCCCGCTGGGGAATTCGAGGCCTAGTCACTGTGTAAAAAAATATTACCAAAAACCCAGTTGCCACCACTTCCTACAAATAGCCAATTGTAAGTTTTTTTTTTATAACTAAATGACGAGACGACGAACGACGAGACGTTAGCTTGATGGTAAGCAATACGCCAGCCCATAACAATAACAGCACCACCCAGAACATTGTTTTGCAAAATCCTGCGCGGCTCTGCACTGCGCTCGTCAACCTGAGACAATTAGCTATTGTGTCTCATAATGCCCAGTGCTTTCGCTGGCTACATTGCCCTCCAAACCGGAACACAGTAATGCTTGCGCACTACTGCTTGGCGGCTGAATAACTGGCAAAGCGGTGTTACCCACCCAGACGGCCTCTCGCATACGAGAAACTTACCACCAGTTAAAAGTCTACTGTCTTCGAAAGTCTCCAAATGCAATCTCTTAGTATATTTTTCTTAGTAAGTTTTTATTTCGAACAGTTGTAAGTTTGTAACGCGACAGTGAGTCTGACCTAATCCTCCATTACAATGACATAAAAAACGCGGCCATTTTGTTTTGTGGTGTCATTACGTGTTGTAAACCACCTTTTATTACGATTACACGCAACCATGTGTGTAGGGTTGTCAGTTTAACAAGGGTAAAAATTATCGATATATTTAACTTAATTGACATGGATTAATATATATATAATAAATATTTTGTTTCGATTATTCATATGGGAATATTTTCCCAAAATATAATATCTATCGGTATGTAAATATAATACTTTTATTAATTAATAGTGATTTGAAATAACAGAATATTTTGGTCAGGACAACATCAGCATCAACATACCTACAACATGCAAGCCAGTGTCAACATTCATTCATCAAACAGTGTAAAACTAAACACATCACATAAACTGAAATTGTCGATAAAATGGATTATCGATAAATGAGTTTCATTGCATCTCTTTCTGTAAAATATTAAAAGCATTATTTTCAGTTTACGTTAATAATGTCATGACTTTGTTAGCCTGAACCTGGCGACTGATTGACGATTGGAAGCCGCCATAATAATTAGTGGTTTTTTCATCATACTCATCATCAGCCCATCACGTTCCCACTGCTGGGACACGGGCCTTCTCTCATAGAGAGAGTATGGGCCATAATCCACCACGCTGGCCCAGTGCGGGTTGGTGGTTTTTTTCATACTGACTTCTTACTGGAGTAGGTCTTCAATTTCTTACATGATATATATGTCGCAGCCAACTAGCTCAATTCGCCGTTCAATTAACAGCCTAGCCTCTTAACTAAACGCCGCCATTCAACTAGTGGCCTGAAAGATATTCAGCCATAAAGTCTATTACACACATCACACACAGTCTATAACATTTAATAAACTGGCTGGCTAATGGTTAGGCATGTGGTTAAACTTAGATGTATCCTTTGTAAACTGTCGAAAGATTGTGAACCGTCGCATTATTTTTCGGTAGATTACAATCTATCGAAGTGATAGAATATAATCTACTTACCTACATTATATTCGTATCTAACATACATGTTCGCGGCGTTGGAGTGGCCCAAGGGTCACCCCGGCCGCACCCTAACCTACCGCAGTCTGCAGCTATAATTATTATTATTTTCACTACACTCTTCCATTGCATTTTTCATTAAACTTTGGAAAACAGGCTTTATAAATGAATAGCCTAGGCAAATAATTAAACGTCATCGATCCAAGTCGTTTGCTTAGCTGTTTGATCAAATGGTTGAATATCATTCAGGCCACTAGTTGAATGGTGGCGTTTAGTTAAAAGGCTAGGCTGTTAATTGAACGGCGAATTAAGCTAGTTGGCAGCGATATATACATTTCAAATCGATAGTGTTAGTAGTCGATGAAATCTTAGTAGAATTATAATAATATCAAGAATAAAACTCTTCAGATGCAAATCTAAATGTAGCAAAGCGAGCGTAAACCTAGATGTGTTGAACATAATAGCGAACAGATCGGTATGCTTTATCTGCATATTATATTATTAAGGTAGTGCAACAATTATAATAAATAAATGGACGATCAAAATCGACAATGTAAATAAAGGTAAAAATGTAATTTCTTAGCAAAAAGTGTTACAGTAGGTCTTTAATACCTTACAAGATACACATTTCAAATCGATAGTGACCCAGCAATAGAATTACGTAATCGAGGCCTAGCTACAACTAAATATAAATGGTGATGTTTCGTTGTTTTGGAATAGTGATTTGTTAGATCCTCGCTGGAACGCGCAAGCCGTGCAAAACAAAACAAAAACAACACGGCTTACACAACTGTCCACTACTCGCGCAAGTACAGTTACGATGTAAACGCAGCACGGGCGGGTCACTCGCCTTCTACAAAAACTAAGCCTATCGTCACGATTTTTTCTCGTGACTCCCAAAATAAAACGTTGGCGATTTGTTAGAAAAAAACGGTTTTTATCGTAAAAATTAAACAAGTACGTAGCGTAACGGTCAGCTTATTGTGTGGTATTGTGCCGCGGCTCTGAGGAAAGGTGTAACAAATGCTTTATTAGCGAGGTTTTTAAACGGCAGATGGTTATCTGGTTGATGTTGAACTTTTATACGATTTCAGACTTGTACTTGCTTATTATTTTATTTTCGTATATATGTTTAAACACTATTTTTAAAATGTTTTCTTTCTTTCTTCCTATTTTTAACACGCACATATTCACAAATGAGTTTAAATAATTAGGAATAGTGGGTGTTTACAATAATTTGTTTCTTTATGGTTGTCAAATAAACGTTTCTTCTTTCTTTCATTCTTTTTGTAACAGCGGGGCGCAGCTAGTTATGTTTGCAACACGGATTAAAACAAATGTAATGTAGGAAAATATGTTTTGCCCATTTCTGTGAAGTGTCTAGTCTACCTCTGGGTGTGTAGTTGTGTACTTAGCCAATAATCTAATTAGCAACATTCTGCAGCCCTAAAGCTTTATACATATCTACAGTGCACCACTTCCATTGCAAGCAATGCAAGAGATTGAACGCCCGCCGCGCCACAACAATGCTCTCGCGAAAATACAACGCATAGTTTAAACCGTCTTCACTGCTTTTGACAGTTGACAGTTTTCGCTGTCAATGCGACATCGACAATAGAGGTTAGTTGGGGTGCGTCAAATTTCGCCCCCGTTTTCCTGGGGTCAGGGGTTTAAAATATTGAAAAATCTTGGGGCAGTGTCATTGTGTTTTCAAAGGGTTGCTCTAAGTGAGTTTTAAGGTTTCTTGCATTTACTTTTGTGTGGGCGAAATTAAAGCGAGAAGTGTTTGTGGCGAATCGACACTTTAAGGGTTACGGCCTTTGAAAATTATTTATAAACGTAACCCTTTGATTTTTATACGATTTCAATGAACTTATATGAGGTCACAAAAAATAAATTGTCTGTGTATGCTGAAAATATTACAGTTGTTATTATTGGATCTATTTGTGTCAGATGAGAGTTAAGTGTTATAAAATATTCAATAAATAATAATAATAATTTGATGTAGGTAATTTTAAATGTAATGTGACCATGTAGGTATTGTAATTTTTATGTGTAATTTTATGAGTCTATGTTACATTAAATAAATAAATTACAAAAAAAATCTCTTCAAACAGTTATTATGAGTTATGAGCCTAGAGATGATTTTTTACAAGCCTAAAAAAAATATTTTGCTATTTTACAATAGGTATTTGGTTATCTTGAAATTTAAAAGTCAAATGATAGTCAAATACTATTAATCATGTTAAATAGCGATTTTAAAATTAAAAATTTCCCGAATGATTTAAAAGATTTATTAGCAAGCGTTACCCTGCGGTTGGTAGACCATACGTGGGCGGAGACGACACGTGTGCCACGACCCTTATTTAAGGGTCGTGACACACTGCGGCCGAACATAGCTTTTAAGTTAATTGCTGTTGTGAATTTATGTTCCGAACAAAATTGGGGTGAATAATTAGAAGGTATTTTGTTCTTGAGAGTTGTATTCTGTACAAAATAATAGTTTTATGTTGGTTTGAACTTTAATTCAGTTGGTTTAAATAAGCACCGAACTTGTAACAAGACTCGGAGGGCGCGGCGTCGCGTCGTGCGAGTAACAGAAGGCCATGCTGTATCTATTTTTATAAGCAGGTATTTTTCTTTCTATGAAAATTGCTTAGTTTCATAATTAATGATTAAACGACCTGTACGTGAAGTTCTATCATAATTATACGAGGGCTTTGTCCGAAGAGATTAGCAAAGTTTACATGTTAATACAGTTCTGTAAAAGAAAGCAACTATTTTTATAAGTATTTTGTTTTCTTTTTCTATGAAAATTGTTTAGTTTTATTATGTTAATACAGTTTTATAACATGCCGTATCTTTTTATAAGGAATAGTTTTTTACTATGAAAATTATTTAATTTCATGATGTTAATATAGTTTTGCATGATTCACTAAAAATGGAACATAAAAGTTAAAGTATGTACTTAGAAACTTACAATGTTTTTTAATGTTTTAGATGAAGGTGTGCTTTTATCCGCCAATGACAAAATAGCATGACACCATAAACCTTGGGAAAACTTTTCCATGAAGGCTTGTTTATAGCCCTATTATTCCATAACTATTCCATAAATCATAACTACTACATGATATAAACTTCAGCCTCGATATTCAAAACTCACCAGTAACGGCTACCGCCGAAATACAACATTTTACGTGCTGTAAGAACTAGGGATGTCGAAAAGTATCGATATATAAAAAAAATCAATGCCTCGATAAATAAGTCTATTTGCAAATATTAAAGAAATAGAATGTTATTCATGTCTTATCTGTTCCATTTAAAATAACAATATCGTCATCCTATATCAGACGATAAAATATAGCCTAAAATATTCAAAATAAAAAATAAATAATAAATAAATACGCCCAACGATCACATACATAGATCCTGGCTCCTAACTAGGATTCCCTGTACCTAGGGAACCAGGTATCACGAGGACCCATGGTCCCACGACTCCCAGACACGAAACAAATGCTTTCGCTTTTTTTCTATTCACAAAAGTTTGTCCTGTCGCGGAAATCGAATCCACAACCTCAGTGGTGAATGAAATTTGAGCCAACCTGCCCACTACACTAAAGCGCGAGTAGTTTCATTAAATACACTAAAGCGCGAGTTTTGATAAAATATCGATATATTAGTATTTTCGACGTTTCTAATAATGTGTAAACTAAAAGCCCAATAAAAAGGGCCATTGCACACGCGACGAACGCGTGGCGGTTTTTAAGGACGTGGACACATCGGCAAACATTAGGGTCGGCGCACACTTCGCTAATAACACTAAAGGCGAGAACACACGCGCCGAAACGCCCACGGCTGGGCAATTTGGGCAAAATTAGACCTGTTTCGGGTAATGATGGTTTGTGGTTACGTCACATAGTAATTGACTTTTGGCTTAACAACTAAAACTGCTGGTAAATGTTGACAATTAGTTTTCAGTTCAGCAGTTGAAACATAAATCATGTGTGACATTTTAATTTGCTTCAACTGCTAATTTGTTAACTGGTTATAGGTTCCGATTGAAAATCAGTGCTAAGTTATTTATTACCTTACTTTATGCTGAGTTGGACCTTTTCCTGGCATCGCGCTACATTTCATTGTACTATACCTATATTTATGTGTATTTACTTTTTTTTAAGCTTAATAGATCCATGTTTGACCACTATCTCGCCTGATGTGAAGCGGTGATGTGGCCTAAGATGAAACACATACACTCTGGTGCAATGAAATCGCACATAGCAAAATTTTTTGCAAAATTTCATTTATTTCTTTTTAAATAAAAAAAAATATTTTTTTTTAATATGAAATTAAAGGTTATATCAAGACCTACCTAATGATACCATATAAGCGGTGACAAGTTCACTATTTTGCCAAAAAAAAAGAACAACAACAAATTCATCTTTATTAGAAGTTGTTTGCAGTTCGAAAATTGAGGATTAATTAAAAAAAAAAACACAAATTTTACTAAAAAAAAACATTTATTAATACGAAGTGTTACCCCCTCTGGCCCGAATAACGGCTTGACACCGGTTTTCCATAGACTCTACCAAATGTTTGATAAAGTCTTGTGGGATAGCATCCCATTCCTCCTTGATGGCATTTTGTAGCTCCTGTATATTGACTGGAGCAACATGTCTGCTTTTAACTCTTCTTTTTAATTCGTCCCACATGTGCTCGATTGGATTAAGATCCGGGCTGCGAGCTGGCCACTTCATCACCGGAATACCGACCTCTTGTAAGTACTGTCGTACAACAACAGCGGTATGGGGTCTAGCATTATCATGCATAAAGAGGAAGTTCCCTCCAATGAAACCAGTAAATGGTACGACATGTTCCTGGAGAACTTCCTCTATATACCGCTGAGATGTTAGTCCTCTTGCTTGTCGTCCTCTATTGGCCCCAGCAATGAAGACAAGCTCAGTTTTGGCTTCGAGAGAGATACCTCCCCAGAACATACACGAACCACCGCCATATGAGACACGTTCCGTGATGCAACACTGGGAAAATCTCTCTGTAGGCCTTCTGTAGACCCTTCCTCGTCCATCATTGCCATGAAGACACATCCTGGACTCATCTGAGAACAGGACTGCTCTCCATTGGTCGACAGTCCAATGGAGAACAGGACTGCTCTCCATTGGTCGACAGTCCAATGCACATGTTCTTGTGCAAATCGAAGACGAGCCTGGCGGTGAGCTGGCGTCAGTTATGGGCCATTTGTCTTCTTCTGACCGTCCACCGACTAACTTCCACTTCACGCACCTCCTGGAGATGCTGTGCAAGTTCAACGGCAGTCAGACGACGATTTCTCAATGCCGTCGTTACAAGAAATCGGTTGTCGCGCTGTGTTGTAGCTCTGGCTCGACCAGATCCTCGTCGTCGCCCATAGCCACCAGTCTCCCGATAGCGCTGGTACACACGACGAAACTGAATATCGGCTGATATTCAGTTGTCGAGCTACAGCACTCTGGTTCTGGCCTGCTTCAATTAAAGCAACGACTTGAGCGGCTTTTTCTGGAGTAGTATCCATTTTCTTCTGATGAATGCAGCTGTAGTCACTAGACGTCCTTTCAGGTTGAGCGTTGAAGTGCAAGTGACGACATTTCACTGAAAACATGCCTTTTTATACATGCAATTGGTCTCGCAAACTGCGGTGAGCTAAGCGAGCAAGTTTATTTTGTTGTCATTTCTTTTCGAGAGTACGGTAAACTCATCACCGCTTATATGGTATCATTAGATAGGTCTTGAAATAACCTTTAATTTCATATTAAAAAAAATTATTATTTTTTTATTTAAAAAGAAATAAATGAAATTTTAAAAAAAATGTTGCTATGTGCGATTTCATTGCACCAGAGTGTAGATCTAGAGAGAGACGGCAGTTGTGCGGCTGCTCAGACCCGTCTCCCCGATGGTTCACCGAACATCATCCCGAAACACGACTTAACACACTTAAACCCCGAAACACTTACTGACTTAAAATATTATGTTTTTCTTTTATGTTTAATTAAAGTATTATTTGTTAAAATATAGCAGGTATATTGTCGCGTTTATGTCTTGAATAAATGCCTTTTCTTTCTTTTTTACTTCTTATTTAAAATACTTTCATAATGATGTATTTAAAGTATTTAAAACGTAGCTCTTGCCCATAAAATAGCTTACTTGATGATCTATCTTAAAATTACGCATCGCGATAATTTTTTCATGCCGTTTGAGGCTTTCGAGGTATAATGGTCATTAAAATGTTGATGCATTTTAGTCACAAAACTGAATTACTCGATACGTCCTGGATGTCTGGTAGAAAATGCTATCTAGCATTAAGTCCTCCATGTACAAACTGTTTTGGGCTTAAGTATAAATAATTAAATTCGGCTAGTGTGCGTCGGAATTGCACCTACTAATTCCCCGTCCCCGTTTCATCATCGGACTACTAGACGTACGGCAAACGGTAACCGTTATAATATGGTGGACATTATTCCAGCGCGCACTAAAGGCTTCGCTTCCACTTTCGTTATGCGCACCGCTAACGAGTGGGTCTCCCTGCCGGCCGGGGTCTGTCTTTCCCGATAATTACAATCTAGGAGTTTTCAAGTCACGAGTGAACAGGTACTATCTTGGCAAGTACATCTACATCGTCGACCACATCATCGCATACCATCAGGTGAGATAGTGGTCAAACGCAAGCCAATAAAGAATAAAAAAATATTGAAGTCACAGCCTCTGTGGTGTAGTGGAGCACCAAGGAAATCGTCTAACTGAAACACCGATCCCGATCGCTTTCAAACATGTCTTGTGAACGGTATTTGTCTGTGAAATTGTCGAACTTTTCTACTCAAAGTCCGCGTGCCAATCCCTATCCCAATCACTCGCTAAAAATGATCGATATTGCAGTTTGAAAGATGCATACGCCTTCCAAATTTAAAATTGAAAGTGATCGGGATCGGTGTTTGAGTTACACGATTGCTCCATGAGGTCAGCTTATACTCATACACTAAGGAGGTCGCCAGCATTTGTTTCGTGTCTGGGCCTGTCAGACTATAGTCCTTATAGTTCCTAACTTTCTAGATACAGGGGACCCGAGTTAGAAGCTAGGATATGTGATCGTAAGACATAAAAAAGATTCGAATAAACAGCATTCGATTTCGAGTACTGATTCTTGATAGCTTCTCGGTGTTCGCTAAGGATTTTTTGAGATTACTATGCGTAAACGCTAAAAACAGGCGAATGCGCGGGCGAAAAAGTCATACACAGTCTAGTAAATCTTATAGCAACTTTGAACTCGTAGACTCCACAACCTGACGTCACCCTGTAGGTAGGTATCACATGTAGGTATTCTTTAGAGTTACTTAGCTAAGTCGGCCGCGTTGACTCAGGTGCGCGTTATTATGGAGACAGATAATGGCGCCCATTGTAATTTATATAGTGTTTGTTATTCCTATTCATTCCTTTGCTTAGTATTTAGGATGAGTATTCATGGACGAATTTTAGACTTTATCAGTTTTTTTTTTTACTTTATGCATCATTAGGTATTATCTATTTACTTACTTAAAGCAGGGCCTGAAATTTGAAGAGACCTAGTAAAACATAATTATGGTTAACAGAATACCAACTTTTTTTTAAATACTATTCGTTAGATAAATTTATCGACTAAACGCAGTGCGTTTCGAAATAATGCTTAATTTACATTAAAAGGTAAATAACCGAAAATTCTTACCGAAAAGAAAAATACGAATGCAGTCCTAATGATGGCAAAATTGTATTTACATATAAGTTTGCCATTGTGCGAATATTTAAGGCTGAGAGTACAAAGATATTATTATTATTATTATTATTTTATCATAATCATAATACCAGGTCCAACAATTCTTACATTCCCATAATAAAGTGATAAATAAATAAACATAACTATTATAATTTATAATCAAGCCAGTCTAATGAAATGTGTTATCGCTTTTTCGTACTGCTAACAAGTGTATGAGACTTGACATTTGCTTACACACTCAGCTGAAATTAACGTCAAATGATATAATTAATTTTTAGAAAAAAACAAAAACCGACTTCAATGTATCTTCGAAGTCCAAGGTCACATATCGATGAATTTTATATGGGACCACTTCGTAGCTATACCGAACCCGACGCAAAAATAATTTTTCAAATCGGTTCATAAATGACGGAGTTCTGAGGTAACAAACATAAACAAAAAAAATACAATCGAACAGAGAACCTCCTCCTTTTTTGAAGTCGGTTAATAATAGAGAACAGAAAATAGTAAATAAAAAAGAATTTGTCAAAAAAATATAATTTGAATTATGACTTTATTTCTAAAGGTAAAAACATTTTTTTAAATATTTGGTGTTTGGTCTACTACGTAAGTAGGTTATGTATTTGTATTTTCCGTGTATTGTTTTTAAATAAATAAATAAAAGCCCAGTGAGCACCGGCCCTAGCCGTCATGTCGAAACCCAATGAAAATAATTTCTGACAAGCATTACCTTTCAGCCACCGATATTTTAACAAGTGCGCCGCCATCTTAACAAATGTAAACGACAAACAATACCGTTTCATAAATTAGTTCATTGTTTTGCAATTGCTTTATACAAATGTTCCATTATAAACTTGAGTGAAACTGCTGTAATTGTTATGCAAATTTGAGTATGTGTTACAATGTGATGTTTCAGACGATTTGCGTGTTCAAGCATACCTGTTAGTTTTAACATGTTTTTCATTTTATTGTTGCGGCAATAATAATGCTAATTGACATAGGTTCTCGTTTATTCATGTTCAATTGTTTTTGTTTTTGTAATGTCGAGGAACAGCGGGCAATTTGTTACTTTCATAGTGCTATCTATACTGCTTATGGTTTAAGCTAAAATATTTTATTTAATATTTATTTCAGGCAACATTATATAAATTACAGATGTAATTTACTTATTCTACGGCCCATATAATTATATATATACATACAATTTATAATAAAATATTTATGTGACACGTTTTGTCGGCGACGTGTGACGCATTAGCGCGGTGTCAGCGGTGACGCTTGGAGAAGTCCTCTGAACCGTTCGACGGTCACGACACCCTTTGGTCAGAATTCCACACTCAAGTAGTAGTTATTTGCTCTGGTGTCTTTTCCCACAGACTAAGGTTATTGTAATCTTTAATCGAGCAGGTACGAGATATATTCTATTTTAGAAGGTAAAACTAAACTGTAAGCTTTTCATGTTATTTTTATTACTCTAAACTGAGCGTAACTGTGTCTAAAAATAGTCCAAATGAGAAGGTGTTGATTAAACCTGACACTGCGTCTGTAACTGTGGTTTTTAGAACTAGTTCTTTTTTCCTTAATATAAGTAGTTCAACCTCCTGACCCTAATCATACCGAAACACATTGACAAAACACATCAAAACACACTTAATCCGTACAGTAATCCAATAAAATGCTTATTCACGATTAGCATATTATGTACCAGTAGTTTGTTACGCACCGGAAGTGTCCAATCGCGTGCGCTGCCGGAAGCCCCACCCCCCAGCCAAACTGCTTCCGGTCACGTGACGTCATTTACATGACAGTTGGCCGCGAGACCCCGGGGAGAGCGGACGTGCGGAGAGAGAATATTTTTGGTTTATAGCTTTGGGAAATGACTTGTCGTTTTGTTTATGTTCTTCCCTCGCATTTTCTTATTATTTACGCAGTTGATTTATATCCCAACATCACATGTAGTGATATAGATTAATTTAATAGTCAAATATTTAGCTCATATATATAGACTTGACTTAATTGACATAAGACTTGCATCACCTGGATCTCTCTAGACTCAATTCTCATTTTGATTTTTAAATGCAGATCGTTGTATTCTTTTTTAATGTGCCTACGTGGTGAGACGAGCAGGTCTTTCACCTGATGGTAAGCAACTTGCCTGCCCATAACATTTGCAGCGATACCTACAACCACTTTACTGTTGGTAGCTTTCTCGTATGCGAGAAGCCGTCTGGGTAGGTGCCACAGATTTACCAGTTATTCTGCCGCCAATCATTAGTTACTTCCCACAGCGGTCTCTTGCAGAAGAGGCTTATTACCACTACAATAAACAATCTACAGTCTTTGCTGATTATTCTGTCTAGGGTTTATTTTCCACGCAAGTAGCTTTTCAACATATCTATTTTAGCAAGACATTTTTATACCCACAGATGTAAACGTGAATAAAACATCGATTTCAAAACACGGCACGTTTTCCCATGTCTCTGCTTATCACGAATCCGGCAAACAAGACGTCCAAACAATCGGGCTTGTATCGTGATTTGCACAAACCATAGCTAATCTATCAACTTAACCACGGTTTGTTAGGTCAGAGACAGACGGGGTGCCGGTTATATGAAACGCGAAAATATCGCTTGTCATTGGGAGGATTGGGCGAGATCCGATCCGTAATGGTTTTTGGTGATCTGTGAAGTTTACTCCTAACTGTGGATGCGGTGTTTTTTATTTTGAGGCTGATTTTCATGAAACGATGGAGCGTAGTTTCTCGTGGTACCTAGGTCTCTCGTATGCGTGAGGTCACCTGGGTAGGTATCACAGCTTTGCCAGTTATTCTGCCGCCAGTAAAACAGTAGTGCGCAAGCATTACTATGTTCTGGTTTGAAGGGCATTGTAGTGTGATAAAAGGTTGATCTAGACGGTCAATTTATCATGCACTTCCGCAAGTCTCAAGATGGCGTCCTCCAGACAAGCAAAATAAAGCAAAATTTGACTAACTTTCGCGAGTCCCAAGATCGTTTGTCTTGAATTTAAATGGATCGTCAATTTATACCATACTTCCGAGAGTACAAGTGACAGCGTCCAATCACAA
Organism: Petrophora chlorosata; assembly: GCA_951640565.1. Lineage (NCBI taxonomy): Eukaryota > Metazoa > Arthropoda > Insecta > Lepidoptera > Geometridae > Petrophora > Petrophora chlorosata. The sequence continues at coordinate 18,400,065 of OX621191.1, read as the reverse complement.
CGAAGGATTTTGCCGCCAAGAAGTAGGCCGATAGGTGGCGCGACAACATGGCGGCAGTGAGTCTTCGTGAAAAGATAAAAATTATTAAGTCTCAGTTCTCCTCGAAAAATTCTGTTAAGCCAGATTGGCATAAGTGGATATTTGTAGTGCTGTTGGTGTTAAATTATATAAAGCTAAGTATTATTCTTTAAAATTATAATTGGATTACTTTTGATTATTATCATGTCGATTTGTGCTCGATGATTGTTATACCTGTTTTAGGAATATTCCATTCTAAGTTGTTGGTTCCCTTTTCCTATTAAAGTGTGATAAGTGAATAAAAGTTTAACTTAAGATTCTTAGATTACATTATTGCAAATTAAGTACAAATTGTAAAGGAATAGCGAGGGTTTGTGAAATATACCAATACAAAGTGATGCTTTAACGGTTATTTAATTTCCTATCCTAATAGATGTAACAGTAGCCAGTGAAAGTACTGGTCATATGAGACTTAATATCTGATGTCTCGCGGTGATGAGCGCAATGCAGTGTTACGCAGCGCTTTTTACTTTTTTGTGCGCTTACCAACAGGTGAACGACTTGCTCGTCTCATCATTCAGTTTCATAAAAAACCAAATGGTAGCTTGTGCTACTCTCGATTGAAGCTTTGGGAGTTTTGCCCCGGTACGGCCAAGGCAAGGTATCTAAGGCGGGTATGGAACGCTCGACGAACGACCAGGAGGGCCCTAATTCACTATGACAACTTGGCGATTCCTCGCTTCGAGGAAACGTCGATTCCTTCATTAATAAACGACATCTGCGAAATTTGTATTCTCTATGACGCGTCATATATATGAATATATGTATGAGTCATAGAGATGTCGTTTATTAATGAAGGAATCGGCGTAATTTCAAAGCAAAGAATCGCCCAGCTGTCACAGTGAAATGGGGCCTTGCTCATCTCGTCATTCCGTCACATAAAAAGGATAGCTCCCAACGAAACCCAGAAATGAGACACACATTTGGAAAATTTCGTGAACCGACTGCGTCATCACTTTCCAACCATCAATTCCAAGGTAACAAAACAACCCTCTCTTACACTTTCAGAGATCAACGTTTAAAGTTTTCCAGGAAATGATAAAATGGAGTAGATATCAAATAACAAACCTTTGCCAGATTCTACCCTCTCCAGATCTGTAAATTTTAATTAAAAAATATTTTCGCAATTTGAATTTTGAAATTTGAACCAATCATAGAACTCTCTGGTTTATAACCAATAATGGTTATAATTAATAATTATTAATATCACGTTTGTAACCTGAAGAAAACTGAATTCCTATTTATCTCGCAATTAAAAGTATCAAAACAAAATCAATTATTCAATTATACAACCTGTCACGTGTATGTTGGTTCCCTACCTCCTAACTACCCTGTGTATTTGGGAGTTTAAGTGAGAAGGCAGAGATCGTGCAACAAATTTATTAATAGCGGTAAGCTCGGCCAGAGGGGTCACAAGAGTGGGTTTCGAGCGACATACAATAGGTACGCTGATTCTATTTTCCTTCACTGGTCCAGTACTATCCTGAAGGCGGCCGCAGATGTAGGTGGGCGCTCGTCGTGAAGACCAGGATCAGGGTTGCAGCTTCTGCCTGCTGTACAGTCCAGATGGAAGCAAAGCAGGATGGTTGGATGGCAGGTGGGTTCGGTTATATAACCCAAGTTTCGGAGTCCGATCTTTGAACCCTGGAACGCGCCATTAAAAAAAGTGTTAAGGCCTGTCCCAGTACTTCTGTGAGCGCCCACGGCAACCGCAGATGGAAAGCACTAGGAAAGTAGTGGTGTTGCCGTGGATGTTCACAATCAGAAACGGAGATTACAATAATGATTGTGAGATGAAAAACAAAAGGATATACTACATTAAATTATTTTGTGAAAATGCGAGGGTGGAAATAAAATGAAGTGAAAAGAAATGAAGAGAGTGAATAAGCCACTTGCATAGAAAACCATTATCTACTGTAGCAATAATATGTAAATGATGGATTTAAATGGTTACTACGAAATGGTTATTACTTTATAAAGAATTGCTAAAAAATCCCAAGCAAAGAAAAGAAACTACGTTAAGTCACACAATCTACCTATCATTTAGAAAAATGTGCACCACTTACCCAATCTGGGGTTGAAAATTACACTTAGGACACTTAAAAATCAAGGTTCCAAGGAACGCTAGTGACGTCAACTATAAAACGGTTACGAAAAACAATTATTTTAAGGAATTGCGAACGTAGCAGGGACCGAGTTAAGCGACGTGCATTCGACTTGGCAAGTATCGGGCGTCTGTGGGCCGGGCGGCGACCAATGCGGCGCCGGCGCACGGCCGGTGTGCCTGCGCAGCGTACTATACATTAAACTGTGACTCCACCGATGACGCAAGATCGCGCGATGCGGAGAACAATAGATTCGTCCATTGGACGTTTTAAAATGCTACTTTCAATATATAACGTGTTGATGATGTATTAAATTATTATTTAGTAAGTAGTTTTTAAGTTTAATTGTAAATATTTAGTTAAATGTAAATAATTTCGTAGGTATTTAAGCTTCTAATTTAAGATTAATATACCTTACGATGACTTAGAAATATACATGTACGTATAAAACGTTACATTACCCCCCTCGTCACGAAAAGGGTTTTATTCTTAAATAAAACCCGTCTAAAAACTTTCGACAGCAATTAACATTACACATTCATATTATCACCTAACATTCAACCTTTCAAAATTCACCTAATAATCATGCAAGCAACGAGAGCATAACAATATGATGATCTCGACGCATTCTTTCGTAGACAGGGCACCTGTGATATATTGCACAGTTGACCAATATTAATTGCAAGATGGTAAAACAACTAGTGGGATATTGACATTCTATCTACGTACATGAAACAAAACAATGAAAACAACAAACAATGAAAACAATATCTATCGAAAATTATTATTATTGACAAGTTTTAAGTCTTTAATATGCCAGACCCCTATGTCCTTACCAGACATATCTTGTAACACATACACAAGAGGGGACCGTTTTTCAGTAATCCGGCATTTTATGAATTTTGGCGCCAACTTTTTACTAAAATATTTGTCTTTGTCGCTTAAAATAAAAGTACGCTGAAAGACTAAATCACCTACATTGAATTCTGCCGGTTTCCTACGAAGGTTATAGTGTGCAGCGTTTTTTACATGTGCTTGCCACAGTGAAGCCTGCACATCATTAAACACTGACGAAAGACACCCAAGGTTTTCCGCATAAATATCTCGCGGCAGGAATAAAACTTCATCGCCTAAGTCTGTATCTGTATAGTGTGATCCACACAAGACCAACTCTCTACCATACACGAGAAAAGAAGGTGTATATCCGGTGGCCTCGTTAACAGAGTTGTTAATCGCGAACTGTACTTTGGGAATAAAAGTGTCCCAAGTCCGGTGGTCATTCTCAACAAAAGTAGACAAACTAGTGACGATAGTTTTATTGTAGCGTTCTACAGTGTTAATTTGTGGCGTATATCTGGGTGTAAAGTACACATTTGGTATTTTATATTTATTAAATAAGGTATCAGTTGTAGAACTAATGAACTGACTTCCGTTGTCTAAGAAAATTGTTTGTGGTATACCGTGGACCAAGAAAATGGACTCTTCCAAGATTTTAACGACGGCATCTGAAGTTGCGCGGCGTAAGGGGAAAATGAGACAAAATTTAGAAAAACAGCAAGTTACTACGAGCATGTAACTGTTTTGCTTACGAGTAACCGGAAGAGGTCCGACAAAATCAATTGAGATCATTTGGAATGGCCTTGAACATTGTTTTGGTCGACCCATTTCACCCAATGTAGTGTGATTTTGCGTTTTGTATGATAGACAGACAGAGCAGGAACTTACAAACTTGACAACATCTTGATGCATGCCAGGCCAGAAATATGTCAATGACAATCGCCGATACGTTTTGAAAATGCCAAGATGTCCAGCTGTCGGTTCTGAGTGGTTCTCTGCTATGACGCTTTCTCGTAATTCGCTAGGTACAACTTCCTTCCACGCGAATTCCGAAGTTAGTTGTGATTTATTTTTAGAAAGCCGAAACAAGGAATTATTTTTAATCAAAAAATTTGGAAAATTACTAGGTGTGTTAAGACAACCGTTATAAATCTTTTTATACCAGTCATCGCCAGTATTTGCGAATGAGTTAGAAAGAGAGATGGCGGCATTAGGAAAAGCACGAGAGAGTGCATCCGGTATGACATTGTCAACGCCACGACGGTGTTTAAGTTCAAAATTGAATGCTGACAATCTTACTCCCCAACGTGCTAATCGTCCTGTTGGATTATCTAACGACAAAAACCATTTCAACGCAGAATGGTCAGTATACACCGTGAACTTCTGCCCGTTCTCCACATAGCAACGCCAGTGCTCGAGAGCAGCCAACACAGCGAGTGTCTCTCTTTCTGTGATGCTGTAGTTTTTCTCGGCACTGGTAAGGGATCTACTCATGTAGGCGATAGGGTGTTCCTTACCATCTATAGTCTGCGTTAACATCGCGCCAACTCCGTAATTACTCGCGTCCGTGTGTACTTCGAATGGCATCGAATAAACTGGACATGAAAGTACTGGCGCGGTAACCAAACATTCTTTCAAAGCATTAAAAGCCGCGTCAGCCTCTGGTGTCCATTCGAAAGAAGGTGACTTTTTACTATTGGAAGTAAGTTTATTGAGTGGTCCAGCCACTGTGCTAAAATTAGGAACAAAACGTCGGTACCATGTAGCAGTACCAAGAAAGCGTTTTAGTTCCTTTTTACTGGTGGGGGTTGGAAAATTAATTATTGCTTCCACCTTATCTGGGTCTGTTCGCAGACCACGAGAATCAACCACATATCCAAGATATTTAAGCTCACTTCGAAAGAACTTGCACTTTTCGAAGTTAATTGTAAGATTAGCCTCTCTCAACTTCTCCAAAACGCGCAGCAGACGAGAGACGTGCTCTTCGAATGATGAGCTGATGATGATGATGTCATCTAAGTACGCAAACGTCTTAAACTCCATGTCGCCAAAGAGCAAATCTACCAAACGCTGTTGTGTAGCGGGAGCGTTTGTCAAACCAAATGCAGTGGTCTTGAAACGCAACGTTCCTCTGCCTGGTACGTAGAAAGCCGTCTTGTCACGGTCCTCGGGCGCGATAGGTACCTGCCAAAAAGCTTTAGAGAGGTCCACACTCGATAGGTATTTAGCGTCACGAAGGCTATCTAAAATTTCAGCAACATACGGCAAATTGTAGGCGTCACGCTTAGTTACCGCATTTAATTTCCGGCTATCGAGGCAGAACCTAGGCTCTCCGTTCTTTTTGTTTACAATGAGCACGGGAGAAGACCAAGCACTCTCACAGGGCTCCACTACATCAAGTGATAACATTTCGTCAACCTGCTCAGTTAAAATGCGCTGTTTTTCCGGGGACATACGATAATATCGCTGTCTTATAGGTTGGGGCATCACCAGTATCTATGTGATGAGTAATGACGTTAGTTCTACCCAAACCTTTCACTTCAGTTGATATTGATTTGAACTGAGAGATGATGTTGTCCGCGATAGATTTTTGTGAGTCTAACAAATTGTCGTAAGAATGGATGAAGGTATCATTGTTGCTAACCTTTATTTCGGCTAACGAAGTATCAGATAATGTCACACTACCTAAGTATTTAGGACAAATATTAAAAGCGCGCCAAAAGTTAACTCCTAGAATGATGGACGTTTCAACTTCGGGAACGATATATGCCTTTATTATGTGAAATTGACCTTCGAAAGAAACGGGCAAATTCATGTAGCCAATACTGGTTAAAGATTGACCGCCAGCGGCTATCATTTTAATGTAGTCATCCTGGTGCAAGGTGCAGTCGGCTAAATGTTTATGGGAATTATTCCCTAAAATTGATACTGCAGCTCCAGAATCAAGTAAACCACACGCATCGATATTATTTATTTTGAAATTAATATATGGCCTAGAATCATTAGTTGGTTTTGTTTGCAGAATTGTAGCAACTCTGTATGTAGAAGAAAATGTTCTAATAAACGCGAGCCAAGTCTCCCAGTCTTGTTTATCAAAATTACTACAATTCCGCTCATTTAGTTTTTTGAATTGTTAACATTTTTACTGCAGTTAGGACAATGAGGTGTTTTCACATCTTTTAATCCGCACTTAAAACAAACAATATCGCGTTTAGCTTGACATTGTCGGATGTGATGTGAGTTGGAACGACACCTAGGACAATAAGGTTGATTATTTCCAGCTTCCACAGCATGTACATAATTTTGATTTTGATTCTTATATTGATTATAATTTTGATTCTTTGTATAAAAATTCCTATTGTTATTGTTATTATTATAGTTGTTAACCCTATTTGTTGTTTTACTATCCTTAGTGTATGCAAATTCTGGCGCAAGAGTGTCTGAAGTAACCTTAGGAGGTTCTTGAAATTGAGACAGACGAGCCTGAATGGTCTCATAGTTGCGACATAAGGAACGCAAACCATCTATCGTCGAGATGTGAGCTGCTGAAGCTAATGTACTGGCATAGCAGGGCCTTATATTGTGAAGAAGGATCTCCAGCTGATCCGCTTCTGAAAGAGTCTTGGATAGACGCGAGAACATTCCATTCATGATGGAAAGATAAATGGTGATGTTTTCACGTTCTCCTTGAGTACGAGAGCGAATTTCTGAAATGAGCCGGTAGTCATAATCAGTTTGATCAAAGTCCTCCTTCAATAGAGCTGCTAATTCTGGCCAACTGGTGACTTTGTCCTTCACAGCACGATACCAGTGAAGAGCATCGTCTTGAAAAATTTCGGTAGCGAAACTTAAAATTTTCGAAGTGGGAATATTACGAGCTTCTATAAATTCATCAACACGTTGTATAAATGAACGCACGCAAGTCTTGCCGTTGAATTTTAATTTAATGATATCAGTAGAGCCTCGATCGCATGTAACCGAAATCAAATTTTGTATTTCCGGTACTGTATGTGAGGTTTCGCTAGAAGTACCAACACCTGAGCCAGAAGAGGTACTAGGCAAAGGTCTTTTAGCTTGAAGAGCTGAAAGTCTATGGGATAAAAATGTATATCCCTTAACAATGTCGTCGTAATCCTTTTTATAGTCGTCACCGCACGTAATCCTCTCAATACGATTATGCAAATGGTTCAACATGTTCTGAGTTCTCATAATTGCAGGAACACTAAGGTCAGGTACATCAAGATTTTGTTGAATTTTGGTGAGAACATCTAAACACCCCTTAAGGTCCTGTCTTACTTCAAGTGGAGATTCCAATATGTGTTCTGAGGGTAAATCTGGAGATATCTTTATAATTTGTTTGCGTAGTTCTTCAACATTAGACGCAGGAGTAACACCTCTAATCCGAACTTCATATTCTAATTCCGATTTTTGAAGAGACAGATACCTAATTGGTAACATGGTGACCGTTGAGAATAAACCAGTTGGACAAGTGGTGACAAGTAAAAGTTAAAAAACACACGTTCTCCGCTCTGTTACAAATTTAATTACTGAACGTATGGTTTTTTTTTAATATTAGTAAAATCAGCAAAAATGAAGACAAGTTAGTAACAAGAGATGAAAAACAATTGCTACTAATGTGTACAGCTTCGGTATAACAAGAACAAAAAAAATTAAAATTGAAATTTAAAAAAAAAATTACTAAAATTTTTCAAGCGCCATTTTAGGCACCAAAAATAAAAATTATAAAATTCTGCGATTAAGTGATAACAATAAGTAATAGGACTGATAACGATTATGAATTACAAAATATATTAATTTTTAGACTTACGTACACTTTAGTAACTGTAAAACCAAAAAAATAAAAATTACGTTTTACAAAAAAAACCACAAACACACACTAACTACAACCAAGAAGAAAGATAGAATCAGGTATGTATGTTTACCACGTATAGGGGCGCCAGTGTCACGTGTTTGTATATACGGAGGGGTCACAAGAGTGGGTTTCGAGCGACATACAATAGGTACGCTGATTCTATTTTCCTTCACTGGTCCAGTACTATCCTGAAGGCGGCCGCAGATGTAGGTGGGCGCTCGTCGTGAAGACCAGGATCAGGGTTGCAGCTTCTGCCTGCTGTACAGTCCAGATGGAAGCAAAGCAGGATGGTTGGATGGCAGGTGGGTTCGGTTATATAACCCAAGTTTCGGAGTCCGATCTTTGAACCCTGGAACGCGCCATTAAAAAAAGTGTTAAGGCCTGTCCCAGTACTTCTGTGAGCGCCCACGGCAACCGCAGATGGAAAGCACTAGGAAAGTAGTGGTGTTGCCGTGGATGTTCACAATCAGAAACGGAGATTACAATAATGATTGTGAGATGAAAAACAAAAGGATATACTACATTAAATTATTTTGTGAAAATGCGAGGGTGGAAATAAAATGAAGTGAAAAGAAATGAAGAGAGTGAATAAGCCACTTGCATAGAAAACCATTATCTACTGTAGCAATAATATGTAAATGATGGATTTAAATGGTTACTACGAAATGGTTATTACTTTATAAAGAATTGCTAAAAAATCCCAAGCAAAGAAAAGAAACTACGTTAAGTCACACAATCTACCTATCATTTAGAAAAATGTGCACCACTTACCCAATCTGGGGTTGAAAATTACACTTAGGACACTTAAAAATCAAGGTTCCAAGGAACGCTAGTGACGTCAACTATAAAACGGTTACGAAAAACAATTATTTTAAGGAATTGCGAACGTAGCAGGGACCGAGTTAAGCGACGTGCATTCGACTTGGCAAGTATCGGGCGTCTGTGGGCCGGGCGGCGACCAATGCGGCGCCGGCGCACGGCCGGTGTGCCTGCGCAGCGTACTATACATTAAACTGTGACTCCACCGATGACGCAAGATCGCGCGATGCGGAGAACAATAGATTCGTCCATTGGACGTTTTAAAATGCTACTTTCAATATATAACGTGTTGATGATGTATTAAATTATTATTTAGTAAGTAGTTTTTAAGTTTAATTGTAAATATTTAGTTAAATGTAAATAATTTCGTAGGTATTTAAGCTTCTAATTTAAGATTAATATACCTTACGATGACTTAGAAATATACATGTACGTATAAAACGTTACAACCAAAGAACCATTTGCTATAATCCCAAAATAATACCTAAGTAATACTGTTAACGTCTTAACTTCTCGATGAGTACAGGTGTAACCATTCAATCCTCTAAGTCACCCGGAATCCATACAAATACATACAAACTAACAATGTGTGCACGCAAGGTCTCAAAGGATTGTCTTAAAATAAACTACAAATTGAAGTTTATATGAGCATCAATCATACTTTTAAGGACTATGTCATAATCAATAGTTTAACATTTGCTTTTCACAATTCTGTACCCTTGATTATGGAATACTTATAACGACATGGTGCTAACGTAGACTTATTATTGATGCTATTACACAGCTCAAATGGATATTCAAGTTGGTTGCAGTTGGGCGGCTTACTACCCACACGTATACATTCAAATAGTTCATACAAATTATGTACAGTACAATGCCGTACAAAATGTATTTCATTAAAAATAATATTTGATTTAAAATTGTTTTTTTATGGTTGGCAACACGTTTGCCCATAAGAGTTGCATAACTGTTGTAGTTGCACCCAGAACTTATTTCCCAGAATCTTCCCCGGCACTGCACTTTCCTCACCTGAGACAATATCTCTTTATTCTCATAATGCCCTGTAATTTCGCTTGTGACAGTGATTTTTAAACCGGATTGTTTACACACTACTGCTTGCCGGTTGAATATCTGGCAAAAATATAGTAAATACTTCCTAAGACGGACTCTTGCAAAAAGTAGCAATCCAATAAACTGTTTTATATATGCTCCTGGATTAAGTTCGTGTCGTAGAAAGACCCTCTGAGGCTCGCTCATACAGCTTCCGAACCTCTAAAATAGAAAACTCAATTAATACTAACGCAGGGGTAAACACAGAGCCCCGCCATGCGTCGTCTATAGTCTAAGCTAATTTTAATTAACTGCTTCTCAAAGAACAGGTAATGTTTCTTTTACGTATGAACACACCTGAGCGATGCGACGGAACGCGGGAAGTCATTTTAGTGTCGCTTTATTACGTAAGTAATAGTTAGTATTCTTTGCTATAAGTATGAGTAGAATGCAGTGATTATTTTATCTATGGAAATGTGTAGGTACCTACTGTTTGCGGCATCTGATAGTTACCTTAGCCAGTATTGTAAAAAGAAAAATTTACTAATGATAGAATAAAATTTTAACAGAACTAGTCAATAATTATACTTTTTGACGCGGGACGACGGCGGCAACACAATTTTAAATTGATCTAAGGTCTAAAACGAACTCGTTGAAATACGTAGGTAAGTTTGTTGGAAAATACATTTAACTTATCAAAAGTTTTTTTATCATTCGTTTTTACTTTATTTAGTCTACTGTAAGTAAAATAAATAAAATAAATAAATAAATAACGCCCAACGATCACATACATAGATCCTGATCCCTAACTAGGATTCCCTGTATCTAGGGAACCAGGAACTATGAGGACTATGAGGTCCGACAACACCCAGACACGAAACAAATACTTTTCTGTGCACAAACATTTGTCCCGTCGCGGGAATCGAACCCGCAACCTCAGTGGTGTATGAGATTTGAGTCAACCTGCCCAACCACTACACCACAGAGGCTTTCAGTGTTTTTTTGTAAGTGTTTTTATAAATCAAATCAAAATCTCTTTAATCATTTTGGCATCACAGACGCACTTATGAACGTCAAATTATCACAATGACTCTACCACCGTATCGGAAAAAGAACAACTACTCAGAAGATACGGCAAGAAACTGAGGGGCAACAGTTTTTATATATCGTACATCAAAGGTTATATTTTTACCAAAAACTGAATTTTGTATGGTCGCTAGACGACTGAGATTGCTAGGTCTAGGTCGGTCGGTTTCTCGTTCTTTACGCTGAAATACATTCGCGCAGTTGAGCTCGTCGCTCAGTTGTATACCTCTATTATATTACGAATTTCGTTGTTCACGATTTCCTCCCGCATTTCCATGCAAAGTTTGACTTCAAAGGTATTTCACAAGCACTTTTTTAATTGAAGTCTTGTTTAAACACTTAGATGACTATTTGCTGGGTATATAGATTATACAAATACTGGTAACGGTGCCATAGCATCATGACTCATAGATGTTATTTAATTATATTTGATGTTTTAAAATAATATAAATTAACCAATCGCCAGTGGTCGCCGCGATCTCGCAGCGTAAACTCGCCCTTGATGAAGACCTTCGGACATGATAGTAACGTAGGTCGACTAATTCGACAAACTACGTGAGTCCGAGCCATATTATTTAATATAATTTATAGGTATGAACACCGAAATTAATAAGCATTTAATATAATAATACCACCCAACAAACACACAATGTTTATATAGACCCCCTAAGTTTCCCTGTAGGTATCTAGAGATCCTGGAACTACGTGGGCCATGGTCCTATAACAGACACGAGACAAATGTTTACGTTTTTTAAAAAGAAACATTATCCCGAAGCTGGAATCGAATCCGCGACTACTGATATTATGATTTCATATTAGCTAACCACCTGACCTGCCAATCCCCTATAGAGACTGTCAATTTGAGACAATAAACCTCTGTCCCAAGGTAACCAGCGCAGTAGATCTGCACCATTACCATACGGCAGGCGTGGCGCCACCTACCTATTAGACTTAATAAACTTAGCTAAATTTAGTGACCGAAGACTCATGAGATGAAAAGAAAATAAAAAGTGTGGCACTCGGAGACTGCCGCGGTAAAGCTATTGCATAGCATTCGGAGTAGGGGGTGTTAGGTTATTTTCGTTACGGAATTTCTGGATTCGGTCTCCACTCTCAAGGCCCGCGATAGAAGCTATGCAATAGCTTAAAAAAGAAAATCCATTTACTTGACACATAAACAAAACGACAAACAAAAATAATCTTAAATAATAAGTTTATGTTTAGCGTGCCGAATGGGCAGAGTTAAGCACAACTCTGCTTGAGACTTGAAATGGCTTCAAAAAGAAACGTTCTAATTATAAGTTTGATATTTTCTTTACAAAAATATGTAACAACAGAAACGAATGCTTTCTCCACAAAAAAAAAATGGAAATGTATATAAAGAATGTAATTTCATACACGATTCTCCCTAAGCCGACCACAATCCATATACGTCCGTGGCCATTCATACCCGTTCGTAATGACCGCCTTCCTCTCGGTATAATATCTTAATACCTAAATATAGCGAACCATTGTGTCCACGGTACGGAGAAAAGGTCGGACATGGGCCCAAAATGGGATTTTCGTAGGGTTTCCCTTTCAATTCAGACTTTTTTTGAATGTGTTAAATTTCACGTGAAAATAGCTATTTTGCGTGCTGTCCGGTGTTTCGAGTATGCTGATTTATTTCGAGGATGATGAACCCTGGGGAGATTTGGTACTTCTATATGTTGAACATAAATGAAAGAAAGTGAAGACTTTTTCTTTTTTAACACACATAGTTAATCACACACCATAACAGTAAAAATAACTACTATTGGATCATATTTTAAAATAAAATAGAAGTGAAAGAAGTTATATATTCTTATTATAAAGATATAATTGTTCATATATTAATTCTATAATTTGATTTCATACACGATTCTCCCTAAGCCGACCACAATCCATATGTTATGTTATGTTCATTAGGAAAAACAAAAATGATATCGCTTGGGCCGGGATCGAACCTGCATCTTCGGAATACCGTCCCGACGCCTTACCCCTATTTAATTTCTAATGTTGTCCTTAAAATATGTTGTTTGCAAAACTAATTACCTTACCTTATAAAAATCTTATGATAATATTGTAGATTAAAGCCGATAAATAATTTATGCACAATAAAGTATTCTGTTTTGTGAATTAATTTAAATAAATAAATAATGCCACAAATATTATCAAATCAGCCTTATGCCAATAAAAACATACATATTTATTAGCACATATTTATCCCTATATTTAACCGGTCATTCCGTCACTCAAAAGCCGAATCGAAATACTTTTCAAGAGCCATAATTTAATAAAAGCTCTCAAAAAACTCGAAGGAGATTTTCCATCACACGCCAATACCAGGCAGAGACATCGTAATAACCACAAGAGATGACAGAGAATTTAATTATAAAATATAATAAAAAAACACGATCGTCCCTTTCGAAAAATCCATCTATTTGATAGCGCGAAAATGGTTTTCCATGCGATTTTCACCCTTACCACAAACGCAATAAAGGCTAGGGTGACGTCAATATCATGCAGATAAGTTGTCGGGCTTTATAATATATTGTAGAACACGTTTGACGTCACCACAATAGGGGTGTCTCATATTTATTTATATTTAAATTTTATTCGGGATTTCGTGAAGACATCGAGTGTTTGATTTTCGTGTAATGAGTTAATGACATTAAAAGTGTCTAGGATGACATGACAGCCTAATTTTGCTGAATCACTTTTGACATCCTGGAGAACGGCACTGGTGATTGGTGATTTGAGTTGGTAATCGAGATCAAATGGGAATAGGCCAATTCAGTATTTTCTATAAATAAATCGAAGGCTTTTATTTCCATGCGAATAAATGAAACTATTGGTATTTAGTAAACGCCAATGGCATGAGAAAAGAGAACCCGGACTGGGAATCGATAAGAATGGTCGAGAATTTACATCGATACGTCGTCGTGTCCTGAATCACATTGTCATGTTAAGCGGTGCAGCCCTAACATGACGTCATAAAGCTTCTGACATATCGATTGACGCGAAAAACGAGACAAAAACAGATATATGATGCTCATTTGTTTTTCACCTGTTCTAGATTCTAGAACATTCAATTTAAGTCCTTTAGTTTCAGTCCTTCAGTTTCAATTCAATTTGAGTCCTCTCCATCCAAAGGTTGTCTGGAAGAGATCGCTTTGAGCAATAAGACCGCCTATTGTAACACTTTAGATTTTAAGTTTGCTATTTTTCATTTTGTTGTTATGTTTTCTGGTGGTGAAACAATAAAGAGTTATCTAATCTTATCTAAATAATAAAGATAGATGTTCCACTACAACAATGGTGTGCAATATTAACATTATTAAAAAATTTGAATTAAATTAAATTCAAGTTGTCAGATTATTTGAATTACCATAATTAATATCAAAATGTCGTCAATTTAAATGTCAATATTAAAAATATTGTGATAAAAAGTAATAAATTAAATATACTAATATTTCAACATTAATTAATTACTGAATTAATAACAAAATATTCTAAAATAATTTAAAATTATTCCATAAATGTCAAAATTTTAGCTAGCCATTGCGTTAATTTTCTTTTAAAAAGAGTCAAAGGCAAAGGCTTTGAATAATTTCGGCAATTACTCACAACAATATTATAACAAACAACTGAACCCTTTCACGCCATCAAAACTCATAACCTAAGTCGGGTTTAATAAACAGTTAAGGAACTGACCAGTTAATAGCACTCGAGGGCACGGCCGCGGCCGGGCACAAAGCAGTAATTAATAGATGCTCGAGTCAGAGTTCCCGCTATTGTGGGCACGAGCATTCTCGCCGAATGCTCGCCGTTCAATGAGCGAGGCTGGACACTTGCGAGGTGTGAATTAGATGGAATGTTGGATAGTTTACGGTTTAGTTTTAGTGCTGTTTGCTGGTCAAATTGGATAGTTCTCGCACATATTTTTTATTGCACTGAATGATGAAACTAGCGGTCGTTCACCTGATGGTAAGCGCCACGCCTGTCCATAACAATTGCAGTGCCACCCAAAACTTATAAAAGCGAAAAATTAAGCTAATTGTACCTCAAATTAATGTATTTTGTGAATATTGCTTCTTTTTTTGTATTGTGTGCTATTTGGTCTGCAATAAAGTGTTATTGTATTGTATTGTATTTGTCCACAGGCATGGCCGGCGGCGGCATGGGTCAAGCCATGGGCGGGTACTACGGCGCAGCTTACGGACCTCTGGGAGCCAGCATGGCAGCTGCAGCGGCAGCGGCAGCGCAGCAAAACGCCATCTCAGCTGCCTTACAACCTAATTCACAGGTAAGAAGTTTTATTTGACAACCAGGGCCCCAATTTACTATGACAACTTGGCGATTCCTTGCTTCGAAATCACGTTGATTCCTTCATTAATAAACAGCATCTCTATGACGCCTTCATATATTATTCTCTAAGTCGCGTCATGGATAATACAAATTTCGCAGATGTCGTTTATTAATGAAGGAATCGACGTGACCTCGAAGCAAGGAATCACTATGTTCTCATAGTGAATTAGGGACCAGATGGCAAGCATTCTCACCTGCCCCCTGTTTCAGAACCTACTCCTGGTACTTAGGTCTCTCATATGCGGGATGCCGTCTCTATAGGTACCATAGCTTTACTAGTTATTCTGCCGACAAGCAGTAGTGCGCTAGCATTACTGTTTCCTGTTTGAAGGGCATTGTAACCAGCGAAATTGCTGGGCATAATGAGACTTTATCTGATGCGACCGGAATGCAGTGCTACGCAATGCTTTTTATAGTATCAAAAGATCTGGGTGGCACTGCAATTGTTATGGGCAGGCGAGGCGCTTACCATCAGGCGAACGACTTGTTCGTCTCATCGCTAAGTTCCATAAAAAACGATTGTTTAGGTTTGTAATTTCGACATACATAAATCTGAAGCATTCAGTACTTTCAAAAACTTATTTTTGGTCTTGTTCCAATTTTCTCAGTTCTAATTTTTGTTTACAAAACATTTTGCTGTTTTTAAAGTACTTAGTATAAACTTAAAGCTATATAGATTGTTTAATTCAAGCCTTCCTCTTAGTTCACTGACTTGTAAGAAGCCGGCGTTTTCTCCAACCATTTAATTATTGCATCGACAACCCCCAAACTAGGGGAGGCGTGAAATCTCACTCGTTAGGGGATGATCCACTTACTCCCGTGAAATTGCCACTTCGTGCGAAGAAAATCCAACTAAAATTACACCTTCATCATGGAATACTCCTTCACCTACGAAAAAAAACAAAAAAATGCTGACTTACAGTCATTAGTAACCGTTTAAAGTACGTTATCTAATTTCCGAATATTCGCCACTTGGTTAGCGCCTTCGAATAAAAAATAATAAGCGTAAAATGAGCCGGTAAACCAAATGGTTCTTTATGGTCCTTATGGCGATCAAAAACACAATAATAGTAATAGTGTTTTTGTATTTTATCTTACAATACAATACAATACAAAAATGCTTTATTGTACACCAAATAAAAAATAAATAGGTACCTACATGGAAATAACTTACAAACTAAAGTACAAAGGGCGGACTTATCGCTAAGAGCGATCTCTTCCAGTCAACCTCTATCACCTTACGTGCGTCTTTTTCATTTATTTCTTTGTGCTTATCGAATAAATGTTTTTTCTTTCTTTCTTTTTTTAATACGTTGCCGGTTTCAGACGAGGAGCGATTAGATAAAATAATATGTACATTTTATAAAAAAAGAACATCGACTTTAATTCTACGAGTATCTTATCTTTGATTGAATTGAGAACGTCCTCCTTTTGAAGTCAGTTATTTATGATTAAACTGCGCCACGCAGTTTCACTCGCGGTTTTCGAGGATAAAAGTGGGTGGATAATCTAGGGTTTATGCTATCTCTATTCTGAATTTCTCTCAAATTGTTGAGCCGTTACAGCGAGAAGAAATAGCAAACACTTATATACAACTTTTGCATTTATAATATTAGTGTGTTACTTTTATTATTCTTTTAATTACTGATAATATTTTGAACAAAAATCTGTCGATCGGCTTTGTGATATTTTTTTTTTATGTAACTGAGTGACGAGACGAGCTGGTCGTTTGTCTGCTAGTAAGCAATACGCCAGCCCATAACAATAACAGCACCACCCAGAACTTTGTTTTGCAAAATCCTGCGAGGCGCTGCACTGAGACAATTAGCTGTTGAGTCTCATAATGCCCAGTAATTTCGCTGGCCATGCCCCTCAAAACCGGAACACAGTAATGCTTGCGCATTACTGCTTGGCGGCTGAATAACTGGCAAAGCGGTGGTACCTACCCAGATGGCCTCTCGCATACGAGAAATCTACCACCAGTAAAAAAAAATTATGACCCTATCGACTGCATCGAATTTATTTTAGTATCTTTACCATAATCAGCGGAATTGTATAACACTAAAAACTCGTATATTTTTAATAATTCTGGGTGCAGCACGCAAAGCACGCAAGTGAACAGTGTTGCTTACCATCAGGTGAATGAGATGCTCGATTCGTCACTCAATTACACAATAAAATACATATCAAAGAAAGAAAGAAACAATTTATTTTGACGTGACTGCACACAACAAACAACGCATATCATACACAAATGTAGGAGCACAAGATAAATCAAGTTAATAAAGCCAAGCCAAACAGTTACAGCATGTGTATGGAGACCGCTGCCGTGTACAGTGCAGTCAAAAAAGGTCTATGCTCAGCATAATGTTGTGAAGAATTCACAACGCTGGTTTTCAGCTCAGGCCCTTGGTGACGCACGAACTTGTGTTAAACAAGGCCTAGCGCACTCCGCACTGTAGGTACGAAGCTACAAGTATATAGCCGGACACCGACGGCGGGTCGCGCGTCGTTACACGTGCCGCGTCAGAAGAGATAAGAGCTATGCGATAGAAAGAGAGGCGCTCTGTAGGTTAACATGACTGGTAGGTATGCAGCGCTACGCGAGCTGAATTGGATTTTATTGCGTCATAGCAAGAGTCACCATTTGTTTAAATTTCTTTGCGGAGTGATGCTTCTGTCCCTTAGTATTGTGTGGGTAAACTACGTCGATTGAACCAAGTCGATTGAATTAAAACCAAATATTATTTAGAAATTGAACCCTTGACTCCTCTCGCGAGAAATAAGATACTTATCGCCATTTCTCCAAATAACTGATTCTCCACCCTCAACAATTGTACCCCCTCATAATTTAATAATCAAATCAATATCAACTAAGTTGAAATCTCTCACCTTGAATCGATAGCGTAACAATCGCGTCATCTCCAAAACGAGTCATTGCATTTTAAACTTAAATTCCTTACTTTAAATGTTTAATTTCTATTTTCCTCACCACCCTCGAGATATTCGCTAATTATTCCACGACGATTCATTTCTACAATGAAAACAATATGTAACAAGGGTAGCGCCTCTTCCGAGCATTCATAACGGGAGTAGGTATTAAATGTAACATATCCCTTTATGTTTGTGCGATACGTTGTGTCGTAGGACAGGTTTGAATATTTTATTGTCTGTCTTACACAACTCCGTACCTATACCAGGTCTACTTCTGTTTTACATAAAATATGATTTGGATCAAGTGGTAAGTGATTTGAGTGCTGTCCTTTTACCTTTTTGCTAACATAGCATAGCACCTATTAAATTCAAAAGCGCAGTCATATAAATTGTTCTTTATACGTCATTTATATGTCTCTCTTATATATCTATTTGTCTTAAACCTATATTTTTATTATGTCTGGTTGTCTCTTTTTTTTAGTATGTTCTTTATTTATTTCAGTGTGATGTGTGTTGTCCTGAATAAACTTTCTTTTTTTTCGTTCTTTTTTCCATTATTCATTTATCCACAATTTTATGTTCCAATCAGTCCAGTCTGTCTCAACCACATCATGTCTCAATCTCAACTCTTACTGGCATCTATTAAATAAGCGGCCCAGCTCGCCCATTAAATAATAACCATATCAAAACAGCATACTCTATAAATCGTTAACCGCAATGTCGCCTTGTCAGCCTATCAAAGACAGAAGACAAACTCAAACCTTCTACTAAAAATAAATCTCCCTAATAGCCCAAAACAAGCTCTGCGATTAAACACTACTTGACACGAGCTCGCGACGAGTTCCACCCTCCGATTTAAAAACTCCTCGATCTTCCCCTCGCTCCTATATTTGACGTTTAATCTTGTGTATGTGACGGTGATGCGTTAAGGGGCACTCTGTACAGACATTAGACAGTAAGAGAACAGGAAACAAAACTTGAACGGCAAAAGACCTACCCATCAAGAAGTAAGAATCAAACCTTGTTATCTTGAACTTCAGGATCATAGAAGCAAGAATCTCGAACCCTGTTATCTTGAACCTTAACTTCAGCATCATAGAAGCAAAGATCCCAAACCTTGTTATCTTGAACCTAAACTTCAGGATCATAGATCAAGAATCCCAAACCTTGTTATCTTGAACCTAAACTTCAGGATCATAGAAGCAAGAATCCCAAACCTTGATATCTTGAACCTAAACTTCAGGATCATAGAAGCAAGAATCCCAAACCTTGTTATCTTAAACCTAAACTTCAGTATCATAGAAGCAAGAATCCCAAACCTTGTTATCTTGAACCTAAACTTCAGGATCATAGAAGCAAGAATCCCAAACCTTGTTATCTTGAAGCTATAGTCCAGGATCATAGAAGCAAGAATCCCAAACCTTGTTATCTTGAACCTAAACTCCAGGGCCATAGAAACAAGAATCCCAAACCTTGTTATCTTGAACCTAAACTCCAGGGCCATAGAAACAAGAATCCCAAACCTTGTTATCTTGATCCTAAACTCCAGGATGATCGAGATCTTCAGTGTTTGCCACTCCATTGTTATATGTCGATTGTTTTAAGTCTTTTTTGTTTTATTGACAACAAGCTAATCTTAACCTTTATTATTTTATTGTTTTGCGTTATTTATCACGCTGCGCTGTAAAAAAATCTCAATTAATTGGCTTTTACGGCGTCACGAACTTTTGTTGTGAGTTGTGTCAAGCATCTAAACTTAGTTTGCATAATTGTCCTTACTGTAATAGCTATCTTCTAAGGGGCGGCCTCAAGGGTGCGTATTAGTGGATTTTGTTTCTGGTTTATTGGATTAAGGAAATGGGGAGTTTATAAATCAATTTATTTGACAAATTGCAATGGGATAAATGTTTGTTCTAAATAATTGTTTTGGCGTCGATTATAAACTGCGCAGAAAAGGGTGGGGTTTTTACGATCGAATAAATTTGTTGTTAAAATGAGAGGTCGCGTCGAGTTAATCTGCGTTTTGTAAATATCATCTAGTTATAAAACGTATTATGATTATGATCAAAATATTTGATATCCGCTATTATTATTAGATATAAAAAAATTGTCGGTCTTTATGAAAATATAATATACCTATATTGTATGCCGCCGAAAATGTATTAATTATATTTTTGGGCTTTAAAACTACTGATTTTAAAAAAATGGTTTGTTCCGTATTCACGCCACTATTTTGCCGGTTTTGCCACAAATCAATCCCACATTCCAAATATTTCCTAATTTGCCCCATGTTAAATTTATTTTTTGTGTCGCCTCACATTACCTACACTCCTTAAAATACAGTAAAATTAAAATGACGTAGGTAAAACCACGCGCTGAACTTCTTCTTGTCTCGCCGCGTCTTGAATTTACTTTTATTTTGATTTACGAACTGCTAACATTTGCAAACTAGAATTCAATTTAATTTTAATAATTTACACAACTTCTGTATGACATTTATATTCAATAATGACGAAAATTCGAATTTATATTCAATAATGACGAAAGCCTTTTATGTTTCAATTCGAATGTTTGATGGACGTCAAAAAACAATTATCTAGTAATCAAACGCATTCGATAGGTCTTGATGTGCGAGAGTCTTGATGATATAAAAAGAATGAATAGTGGATTATTATCAAAAATATTTCTGAATAGTCGTCGGTCGAATAAGGTTACCGCTACACAATCAGTTAATTGAATTGACTACACAAACAATAAGTTTCGATCGTAACTTTTGCTTTTCTTAATGATTTGATTGGTGTTGCGCGAATTGCTGAAGCTTATGTAAATGGTATAATAGACATGTTTGAAGTGCCGATGATTATATTGGCATAATACAAAATGTGGGAGTTGTGGGTGGCTACTGCCATTATAATGGATAGGTAAGACTTCTTCATAAAGTCTTACATACAGCTCTGCATGTCATATCATTTAATTTGAAAAAAAAACAAAACACAAACATTGTTAATTTTTTATGGATCTGTGTGATGAGACGAGCAAGTCGTTCGCCTGATGGTAAGCGCCACGCGTGCCCACAATAATTACAGCGTCATCCAGAACTTTTAATACGACAAAAAACACTGCGTAGGACTGCATTGCGCTCATCACCCCGAGACATCAGATATTAAGTCTCTATGCCCAGTATTTTAGCTATAGTGCCCATCAAACCTGATGCTAATGTTTGCGCACTACTGCTTGGCGGCAGAATAACTGACAAAGATGAAACTTACCCAGACGGCCTCCCGCATACGAGAGACCTACCACAAGTACTTACTGAGTTCACGGGAATGGTCGACGGCTGCCAACAAATTTACCAACTGAGGAGTTATTTTTAGTGGCAGATTGGTTCTCAACTATTGAACTACTACTGGGCAAAGAAGTGGATATTATTTCCGAATTAACCCCCAAAAAGCTTACATTTAATTAACCCAGGGAAAGTTCGCTACCGAAAGGTCCCGACGGTCCCCGATCCATCACGACCATTGTGCTACCTTAATAGACCCCGCACTATCGAATGAAAACGCACTTTTTTCGATTAACGTATCGAATCGGACCCTAAACTCGGTAGGAACAATATAATCAGCTACCATTGAAAGCTGTACGTATTAACACGTTTTACCTGCGTGTATTAAAAATAGTGATTGGGCGAAAAAGCATCGGTTAACGAACCATTGTGATTTTTAGTATTCGATTATGTTGATCGATGATTTATATTCGATTTTTGGGGCTTATTAGTGTGCCGCGGAGGTTGGCGGAGGCGGTGATGCGATAGTGATGCGGTGTGAAATCATTGGGATGCGTTGCAGTTTTGCTAATAGGCAATCGATGAGGCTTAACTTTTTTTTAATACGCCCATCGATCACATACATAGTTCCTGGCCCCTAGCTAGGATTCCCTGTATCTAGGGAACCAGTAACTATGAGGACCATCGTCCCACAACATCCAGACACGAAACAAATGCTTACGCTTTTTTTTTCACAAACATTTGTCCCGTCTCGCGGTAATTGAACCCGCAACCTCATATTTGAGCCAACCTGCTCAACAACTACACTACAGATGCTGTGTGACTTGAAATTTAAGAAGCCGTCTGACCGTCGCCTTTAATTGTTGTCGTTGTCTTTAAAGAACAACACAAAAAGCTTGCTGATCTCAAAATAACAGCTATTTTCCTACTTAAGTTGTCTGGAAGAAATCGCTCCAAGCGATAAGACCGCCCATTGTACGTCAAATCTATGATGTATTTTTTATATTGTATATATTTTATTTGGTGTGCAATTAAGTGCTATAGTATTGTATTGTTATGTCTAATAACGCTTTTTCCACAAAAACTTAGATTTTTCATAGTCTACCAATTTATTTATTTAATTCTTTATTGCACTATCACAAGTAATGCACAGAAGGAGAACTTAATGCCAAATAATTTTCTATGTGTTATCCAGTGACGGTAAAAGAAAGTTACGAAGCATGCGTCAAAAGTTAAGGTAGGAAACAAAAATTCAGTAGGTCTCGTTCCATGATGTAACGCGATTGTTTAATATAACTATCGAATCATCATCATCATCAGCCCATCACGTTCCCACTGCTGGGAAGCAGGCCTTCTCTCATAAGGAAAGTATGGAAATGAAAGTATGCTCCACCACGGTGGCCTGGTACGGGTTGGTGGATGTCACATGTCCTTGAATTTTTGTAATAAATTCTTTGACATGTCGATTTCTCCTCGATGTTTTCCCACACCATTTTTAAGAGCGAGTGTTAGATTAGGATTTGAACTCGCGTACTTCGGATCGAAAGTAGCACGTTCTCCCACTGAGCCACACTCGCTCTAACTGTGGAATACAACATTAAAACTCGTCCAATTTACATACCTCACACCTTTCCCACTAAACATTTCCGAACGGAAAATATCAGCTCGAAAAAGAAAAAATAACCTGAAGAAAAAAGTAAAAAGCCATTTACAATACCCGATGTAATAAAATAGTGTTCAAGTCGTAAGGGCCGGCAGTAAAGGCAGTAAACCGTGGACGACGCGTCCCGCCGGTGTCCGGCTAATCCTGATTTAGCGCGCTAGCCGGCTGGATCGTATGTTATAAAGTAAAGAGGTGACACACGGCTCGGCTGTGTAACGGGCATGTCTGGTAGCTCTACGAGAACTGTTGTTGTTGGGCCATTTTAAGTTATTTATACTCGTGATTGCTTATTCATTTATTTAATTTTAATTTAACAGACATATATAAAAAACACTAATATTACTTTTCTTGAGTTTCGGGTAATCACTATAATATTATAACTGTATATTACATCACTCATTTTATAACAAAAAAAAATCGACTTCAATTTTGATATAGGTATCTTCGAAGTCTGGTCGAATATCGATGAAATTTATATGGGACCACTTTGTAACTACACTGAACCCAACGCAAAGAACTTTACAAATCGGGTTATACATGACGGAGTTCTGAGGTCTTTAAAAAAAATACAATCAAATTGAGATCGAAGAACCTCCACCTTTTTTTAGGTCGGTTAAAAATTAAAAATCAATGAAGTCATTCAGATATAATTTACGTGGTCAAACATTTTGACAAATATTTTTCATTTTACTCTATTCTAGCTTTAAAATCACTATATCAAGTCGCCAGTCAGTCTGTGTGTATCGTCACAGCGATATTTTCCTCACAATATTGTGTAGGACTCACTTCATTAAAAAATTTAAAATTCGAAGCTTTATTCGACGCCTTTGTTACGTTTGATTTGTGCGTCTGACCGTGGAAAATACAATACAATATTACCCACAGAACATTACAGAATACTCAACCTTATTGCCAGGCAATAAGACTACAATTATGATTGGCAGCAAAATAGTCTCAAAGGTATTCATACAGAAATTATATTTAATTTTCAGTGAATTATGTTATTTGTGAATAATTCTCATAAAGATAGATTATAAGTATAGATTCGGATGAAAGCTTTTGAGTAAGAAGCGATGATTTGTAAATGTTTCGACATTGGTACGATTTATTCTTAAAAGAAAATGCATACGTACACTCATAATTTGATCAAAAATTAACCTATTCTTTAGTTATATATTTTATTTCCGAAACAGCTTTCTATCAATTTTATATTGATAAATGGGACTGATACGCAAGATCAACAATTTTCACATCAAACCACTTGTTTAAGGGATATTTTGGGTTAGAAAAGAGACCTTTGTACCTACTTAATAAATATACCTACAGTTTATGGAAAAACAAATAAATAAGAATAAAAAATAACCTAAAATACAGTCAAGTGGTAATAATCCTACTAATATTATAAAAACCGCGAAAGCTTGTGAGGAGGGAAGGATGAATGGATAGATAGATAGATGGATGGATGGATTGATGGATGTTTGGTAATCACGCAAAAACTACCTGACGGATTTTGATGAAATTTGGTATGTTTTTTTTTTAAGTCCTGGAAAAGGACATAGGCTACTTTTTATCCCGGGAAACAGCGGGTGAAACTGCGGGGCGCGGGAGCTTTAATGTTTTAGCATATAAACAATACCCTCTTTTGTTACAGGTCGGCTCATCAATGGACATGTCCAAATACTCGCTGGAGGCTGAAAAGTACCGCAGCTACGGAATGTACCCCGACCCGTCCCGTAGCTACATCGATTCCGCTGCACTGTCCAAGGCTTACATGTATATGGATCAGCAGCAACAGCGCTCATACCCCGTGGACATCACCAAGATGTACTCGGAAGCCTCAGTGGCTGCCATGGCCAACTTCAGCTCAGGGGTCAACTCGGCACCGTCGAGTTTGTCACCACGGTCGCCTGCTGAGTCCCCAGATATGACTCCAAAAGCGCAAGACAGAACTGAAGGAAGTTCATCATCTGGGTCGAATCCATCCCCGTCACTCCCGTACTATCAAGGCTCGTCAAGCCTCCTAATGCCGCAGTACCCTGGGCAGTACACGCAGCCTCCCCAAGGCGGATCAGAGTTTCGGAGGCCGCTGACTGTCATATTCTGACCTGAGACGTAAAGGCGATAGTAATTTGTTATTGTTGTTTTTTTTGGAACTTTTGTTGTGCATTCTTGGCAGCGGTGTGTCGCGGCGCTTAATTAAGGACTTGTGTCTTTATTTTTACTGATGTGATTGTTTTGATGTTTACGTATTTGACGTAATTTGTAAAGATTGTAATCATTCGTAATCGAAATGTGTAACGCATTTTTCGATTCGATTTTATTGCTCAGTTGTTTTATAAACACGACTCGATTTGTTTTTTGAGTACTTGAGAGTATTCTTTTCAAAATGTTTGTTTTTGATGGTGGTTAATTTTTTGTTACGTGATTTTCCAAAGTTCCTTCTTGATTTTCTTTTTAGAAATAATATTTTTGAATTATAGAAATATTGAAATATCGTGTAAATAATAGCACATAATATTTAATATTGTAGAATCAAAAGCTCGACGCTTACTTAGCGTAAGCACGCGTAAGTAAGAGTTATTAAAATATCTTATAACTATTGTTAGAAATACGGAGTGGTTGTTTTCAATTATTAATTCCTCAGCACTTATACCCAATTTGTGTATGAAAATTCATCGCAAAATAAACTTTAAATTAGAGTAGTAATTAATTCTGGCAAACAACCATGACTCGATCATATTTAGAAAAGTAATAATTCCAATTGCACCAGTTACATTTAAAAAAGAAAAATGCTATTTAAATTGTAAACTAAATAATATTATTACTTTGGACAATTATTATAATTTTTTTGATTATCACGCCGTAAGTGAATCACAATTATTGCAAAATAATAAGAAATATTTTTAATTTTATTCATAAGTAACTGGTGTAAAATTACTATTACAAGGTCGGGATTATTAGGAATCCGATAATTATTACAACGACTTACATTCTATTAAAAATTGTAAATAATAGATTTATGAATATAAACTAATTTAATATCTTTGTAAAATAATTAAAATTTAATATTCAAATAAGTAGTAGATGTTGTTCTAGTGCCGCACATTAAATAGACAATTTTTTTTGTAATTCGATGTTATATCAGTTATAAAAAAATAGTAAAAAATGCGACAGAGGCTCACGCTCACTCAGTCATACTCGTATTTACAATTATTTATTATTTCGTTTCAATAAAAAAATACGTAAAATCCAGCCATATCGTTTTGCATTTATATTGTTGCCATATTTTTACATTTGTTTTAAAAGTAATCGACAGCATTTAGTATCAAAACTTCATAATTCGATGTAAGTAAATTGTAATTTATGATGTGAACTTAAGTCGTAAGTTGTAAAGGAATTATATGTAAAGAGACTAGATCTTGATTAAAGATTATTATGCGTACTTAATAAAAATATTTAAAAATCACATTCACTGTTTTTTATTTGCCACGTTTTTATAAGCTTTTATTTAATTTGCAATGTATGTATATTTGTTCCGGTGGAATCTTGCAAGATGAATCAGAACCACTTCCTCTTATCCTACGAAGTTTTGCATACTTGTTAAAGTCCGATGACAATGCGATATTATGGTGACAGCCAGCTGATCTGATGATGGAGACGGAAGGTTGGCAATGGAACTCCTTGACGGATAATCGTAAACTACTAGTGTTTGGGCTCATTTTAATCTGCTCGGGGCTTCCGATTAAGAATTTGTTAAAAGCTTGTCTTGAAAAATAAATTTTTCATCACAAAAACTTATTAAGTCTCTTTATTGTTTTTCTGTCTGACTTTCCGGGTAGAATCTTGCAACTTAAACTTCGAGCACTTCCCGATAAGCTATCCGGCTGAAACTTTCAGGGTAGCTCACAACTCGATGACAATGAATTCTAAATCCATTAAGACGCATAAAAACATGGATTATTTTTTATTCAGCATTAATTTATTTGTATTTAAATACCAAAAAATAGTTTGATAGCGTTAAGTTAATATGAGTTGGCGTTAAGGCTCATCACCCCGACACAAATGCCCAGAACTTTCACTGGCTATAATGCCCTTCAAAGAACACAGTAATGCTTGCGCACTACTGCTTGGCGGCAGAATAACTAGCAAAGCTGTGCTATCCACCCAGATGACCTCTCGCATACGAGAGACCTACCACGGGTAAACCTAGGGGACTAGCTATGACAATAATAGGTACGAGCACAGAATACTAAGGTACAGAAGAATCACTCCGCAAAGAAATTTAAACAAGTAGCGACTCTTGCTATGACGCAATAAAATTCAATTCAGCTCGCGTAGCGCTGCATACCTACCAGTTACATTAACCTATAGAGCGCCTCTCTTTCTATCGCATAGCTCTTATCTCTTCTGACGCGGCACGTGTAAAGGCGCGCGACCCGCCGTCGGTGTCCGGCTATGTACTTGTAGCTTCGTACCTACAGTGCGGAGTGCGCTAGGCCTGGTACGAGGTAGAACAATCGAATATTTTAATTACAGACCTTATTCCCCTAGCTTTCGAATAATTAGTTAAAAGCAGTAATTAGAATCGTAATTACAAACCTTCACGAGGTGTTGTCATAAATTCTTCAATTAAGTTCGTGTAAGAAATTAAGTTCAATTTTAGCGCGAACTAAGTTATTAAGTCGCCATCAAAACATTTATATTTATTGTAAGTGTTAGGTACGTGTTCGAAATTATCACACACTCACTAATTACACGAATATTATAAATATTAACCTTTGTGTGTCAGTGTGTTTGTTACATCTTCACGCAGTAACGGCTCAACGAATTCGAGTTCTTGTCTCATCACTCAGTTAAATTAGCAGAGCGAGTGTGGCTCAGAGAGTAGTTGTGGCTCAGAGAGTGGGTGTGGCTCAGTGGGAGCACGTGAGACCTTCGATCGAACGCACCCGAGTTCGAATCCCGCTGGCCCCGCACCAAAAATTTGATAAAATTAACAAAATTATTATTGAGCAGGTAAACAAAAAATTATAAGTTGCTAGCAGTAGTAATTATGATGATGATTTTCCCCAATTTTCCTTACAGGGGTGGCAACGCTTCTGGACCTAGTGATTACACACTACACATGTGTACAGTTTTTATTTTTTATTATTCATTATAGGCTTGCGTTTAACCGCTCATCAATCTCACCTGTTAAGTGGTCGAAGATGTAGCATGCTCGTCTAGAAGAAACCTGTTCACTTTTGTCTCAAAGACACCCTAATTATAGTTTTTTTTTAATTAACTGAATGACGAGACGAGCTGGTCGTTTGCCTGATGGTAAGTAATACGCCAGCCCATAACAATAACAGCACCACCCAGAACTTTATTTTGCAAAATCCTGCGCGGCACTGCACTGCGCTCGTCACCTTGAGACAATTAGCTGGTAAGTCTTATAATGACCAGTTATTTCGCTGGCTACAATGCCCTTCAAACCGGAACACAGTAATGCTTGCACTACTGCTTGGTGGTTGAATAAAGCGGTGGTACCTACCCAGACGGCCTCTCGCATACGAGAAACCCACCACCAGTAAAGCATAGCTATCCGGAAACACAGATGCCGGCATAGAGTTCCACTCCTTGACCGTTCGCATTATGAAGGTAGAAGCGAAGCGCTTGATGCGAGTAGGAGGGATGTCAATCATAAATCGATGACGGCTTGCCGTTCGACTGATCGTCCGATGATGGAATGGGAATGGTGGAATTAGCTCATGTAATTCCGTGGCACACTCATCAAAATGTATCCGGTAAAAGACCAATAAACGGGCAACTTTGCGCCGATTAGATAGTCTTAACCAGCGCATGTTCACCAATGAGCTTTTTAGCTCGTCTTTCAATGGTCTTCAAGGCCATCAATCAAGGCAATGGTTTCGAGTTGGTATTTGGCGGAAATACAGATGTCTATCCATAGACAACGGCTACCATGAGGTGGTCCTTCTGCTTGTTTGCGACCGACTTTTTAGCGGGAAGTGAAAAGTATACAGTACGATTTTGTTTTATTTTCCAAACAAGTGTTATTTCAAGTGATCATGTGTAATATCGGTGGAATATTAACCATTATGTGTTCGTAAACGTGCACGAGTGTAGGCAAATGAAACAAAATAGTGAAAGCATTGCTTTTTATTTTCTCCCAAAAAGTCCATGAAAAGCTTGAATAAAGTTCCATCACTTTATTGAAGCACTAGGAGAAGGTCCTGTTGATCGAGTAGCGATCGAGTGTAGCTATTGACCCTCATTCTCAACAAAAGTATAATAAATGGAATATTAAACTATCAATTAAAATCTACGTAAGATATGCAGTATGGTCCTAGAGACTTTAGCCTGCCCTAACGGGCGCAATTAAAAAAAATAAAATTGTTTGCGACCTGTAAGGAAGACAAAATCTCTCAATAATGAAAAAATACATGTAGGGAGGTTTTCTATCTTAATTTTGTTAATGACTAAAGAAATTGCGCCGTGTTGAATGTGAAGAGTTGAAACCATGAATTCAGAATAATAAAAAAGGTTTTATAATGAAAACAATAAATGTCATTTTCATTATCATGCCTCTACATTTCCCTCTCAATCAGCGCGTGTATTTATTATCTGTGATATTGTTGTGAGTACAAACAGAACTGCATCCGACGCAGGATTTGTTGATTTTGCCGCGTTTTGTACTTGAGGGGAAGTTCTCGATGGGATACAGCGTGTTTCTCTTTTGGTGCGGGGTTTTAGTGACGTAAACTGCAATCAATCGGTTTAATTTATTGCCGTATTCTTTTAATAATACAATAATAGTAGGTATAGGTATAATGGTAAAACTTGAATAAAGCAGCTCACAGAAAGTAAATTCAAATTACGCCAGGCCTAGCGCACTCCGCACTGCAGTATGAAGCTATAAGTACATAGCCGGACACCGACGGCGAGTCGCGCGTCTTTACACGTGCCGCGTCAGAAGAGATAAGAGCTATGCGATAGAAAGAGCTGTGTGCTCTGTAGGTTAATATGACTGGTAGGTATGCAGCGCTACGCGAGCTGAATTGAATTTTATTCCATCATAGCGTGTCGCTATTTGTTTAAATTTCTTTGCAGAATGATGCTTCTGTCCCTTAGTATTCCGTGATTACGGGTAAAGACTAGGTAATGGGAAAAGCATACTATACCTACTGTTAGTACTGTCTTAGAAAATTCCACTTCTGCAAAGTAGCCAACTGGTACATAAGAAACATAACATTGTAGAAAATAAAAAAAAAAAACAAAATCTCAAAAATAATAGGCCCCCCAGTTTCTTGCCGTATCTTCCGAGTAGTTCTTTTTCCGATGCGGTGGTAAAGTCATGGCGATAATTTGGCGTTCATAAGTGCGTCTGTGATGCCAAAATTGAATAAAGAGATTATGATCTGATTTGATTTGAAATAATATCTAGGTTATTTGTAAATATTAATTTGTAATGGATTTGGGAAAACTTCTATGTGTTATAAGTTATAACTTATTATTATCAAAAGAATCGATGATCTCAAACGAATGAAAGTATATTGATAGTACCTAAACATAATACCTACCTATATATTAAAAAAAAGGATAACATTTTTATTCGATAGTTTTCTTTAGTTTTCTTTTTAGAAGGGTAAAGAAATAAAGTACGAAAAGTAGTTTATAAAAAAATAATCTGTGCATTAATTGTATACTAATAAGTATATTTTTTTATAATTATTAATTATATTGTTTTATTATGTCACTTAGTAACTAATAATCAGAACAGCCTGTATCTACCTACTTTGCCATTAGTGGGCCCCGTATTGTTTATGTTATTCCGGCGTATTTTGTCGATACAATAGACAGGGCATTTGTTTATTTTATGCCAAATCACTACCCCACCGTACGGTGGTATGGCCGTACCGTACCAGTGATATCTATCAACTGCGACCGCATATTTTATTTAAAAACATAGGGGAGTATTTTCACCATACTTATAAAAGTTTTAAAAAAGTATATTGCGTGGTTTTTGAGGCACGCGAAAATTTTAAGTGGAACTATTATTTTTGGAGTTATCTATTTATTTTATTAGTATTTCAATGGGACAAAATAAGTGGATAATGTACCTGAATAAACATTATCTATTTGGATTAAAAAATGGATGAGTAAGGGATCAGATACTTACTTATATACACATACAACGGGTTTTATATTGTTTGTTGGGTCTTTTGGCTCATTTTCGAGTAGGTAAAGCACCATTTGTGTTTTTGATTTTAAAAGGTAGGAAGTACCTATATTGCAATTTGCAAGCATATCAATAATCAATTATTTTTTTTGTTAATACTCAAATAATCATCCGTGGAAAAAAATGTTATATTTGTGTCTACCTACACGAAAAAACGTTGTTTAATAAAATACATAAGTACTCCTACGTGAAAAAAGT
Organism: Petrophora chlorosata; assembly: GCA_951640565.1. NCBI lineage: Eukaryota > Metazoa > Arthropoda > Insecta > Lepidoptera > Geometridae > Petrophora > Petrophora chlorosata. The sequence continues at coordinate 18,368,511 of OX621191.1, read as the reverse complement.
TTTGAGATCTATTTGCAATGTAAAGCTTGCATGGAAGGTTCCCGATTCTAGGGTACGATTTTCTCATACGAATTTAAATATTCAATTAAAATTTAACAATAACAAAACCACACTTATCACACGACGTCACCCACAAATCCCAACACCCCCAAAATCTTTAATTTTGACAGGCTGCTGTCAAATCTGCGATAGCAGTTTAGAGCGCACGCGGCGCCACGTGGCGTTTGACAGCTGACAGGTCAGGTCGAAGCTGTCAAAGAAAAGGCGGAAAACGGCGGTCAGCGCTTTGTTCTTGAAATTAACTTTTAACACATTGACAAGTGTGAGTCAATCGAGTTGATCAAAATTCCCAAGCGTGGTGCAATCAGGCGAACGACTTGTACTCACTTGCACAAAAAAGTTAAATAAATGTTATACTTAAAGGAAAGAATATATTAAGAGAATAATAAAAAAGGGTTAGGTACTTCAGAGTTAATAGGTGTTATATAAAGACACGGCCAAAACAAAAAACTGTTTTAGGCTATCGCTTTTAGATGTAAGTTTGATTGCCATTATTGACATGATAAACTAATATACGGTTAAATGAGTATGATTTGTAAGTCTGAGTAGGTTTAACTATACATACATACATGTAGTAACTTCATTTCAATACAAATCAAAGCCTAAAAGACATGATTACCCCAACTTCTTCACCCCAAAAACAATGAATAGACGTCAATATCCACAATTCATAATCAATATCACTCTTCAGGGGTAGCTGTAATCTTTAAGAAAGGGGAGTGCTTTAAACTCCTCAGAGGGTTGATAACAAAGGCTGTTTTTCATATAAACCATAGAAAAGTATTGACAGCACCCCTGACAATACGTCCGACGGAGTGACAGCTAGTAAATTATGTGTTTACGAAGTCTGCGAGTTGCCTTAAACTTTTGGTTTTAGGTAATTTATGTTTGTTGCTATTTAGTTTTCTAGAAAGAGAATAGCTGTGGCTTTTTGTCATAAATTTGTTCTTGTATAGAGAAGGAGGGGTTTGGGATAGAAGGCGACTCCTCTCATCTCATCAGCCCTTGAAATAATTGAAATTTTGACTTCGTACGATTCTTCGATTGTACCTATATTTAAGGTTTTTTAACAATAAAGTGTTTATCTATCTATCTATCTATCTATCTTCGGGATGGATTGGCTGAATGTTCAAACCGATTGAAACCGTAAACAACAAAAAAGCCTCGTTTTCCTTTTGTTCTGGACGATCAGGACTTGACCAATGCAATCACCATGCGTTCATATAATATACCTATAGACTTCTTGGCGGGAGTTGAAAAGTGCTGGAGTTTGATTTTGTTTTATTTTCGAAAATGATTTATAGATTGTTTAATTGGTCTATACTTAGTGTGTGGATGAGTGTTTGGTGATGGAAGTGTTTCTTCGAGTGATAAATGTGTGATTTTGGCGGACTATTAACGATGGCAGATATATACGTGCACGACACAACCGACAACTATTTATTTAGCGCTATTTTGTTTCATTTGCACACTGAAACAAAATAGCGCTAAATAAATAGTTTTAAAAAAACCTAAAATGCCTATGGGGTTCTGGAGGGTCTGTCATGAAACTTATTAATTTTTAATTAGGAACTAACATTGACACTGGCATAATGCACAAACTACGCAAAGCCACATTAAAAAGAATAAAAAGAAGTTTACTAAACTTTATCTTAGTATTCCAAATTTGAATTCGTTTTAAATGCGAGTTTATTTTGAGTTACCTACTATTCTATGCATTACATATTTTCATTCCACAAAAGCCCACAATACCGAATTAGAATGGTATCACGTACAGACAGCCGGACGCCCATCCCATTATTGTGTACAGAGATCGGTATCAGCCGCGTGTGGTGGTAATATTTAATTACGGCTTCTTTTATCACGCCTACCGTTAGGGACGATGAATAGGAGAGCGTCTGCGTAGCTGAAGCTTTATTTTCCTCTAAAGTTATTATGTCTCAACATAGTGACAATAAGATCTTTGTTACTAACAATATATGGACAAAGTCTGAAATAAATCAATTTTATTTTATTATTTTTATTTCACTTTTTTTTATTATATATATTAGTTAAATAGTTAAATAGGTTACATTACCTACCGTTTTGGTATCAATGAATCTGTCGCTGAGAGAAAAACGTCGTTAGAAAACCGACATATTCAAAAATAACACAGTTTATCAAAGACTTGGCATCTTCAAACATGCACTGGGCCGGCGGCGGCGGCACGGCGTGGTGGATGGCCTATACTCTCTCCCCGTGAAACCGCCAACAGTGGAAACGCAAAAGACTGGACCATGATGAATAAGCTTACAATATACCTACTTTCTTTGTAGAAGAGACATTCATATTTAGAACAGGCCTAGCGCACTCCGCACTGTAGGTACGAAACTACAAGAACATAGCCGGACACCACGGGTTACGCGTCGGTGCACGTGCCGCGTCAGAAGAGATAAGAGCCATGCGATAGAAAGAGAGGCGCTCTGTAGGTTAATATGACTGATAGGTATGCAGCGCTACGCGAGCTGAGTTGAATTTTATTGTGTCATAGCAAGAGTCGCTATTTGTTTAAATTTATTTGTGGAGTGATGCTTCTGTCCCTTAGTATTCTGTGTTAAGAATTCATATTACATACAATGTTCCTTTGTAGATTATTTTGGATCGTAAACACAATAAGACAAATTCGTCGTAGGCGTATCAAACCCGTATTGTCAAACAACTTTTAGACCATTTATATATAACGTATTTATTAAATGTATCTTATGTAACGTACCTACCTATGAATACTGTTTGTTTGCTTTTGTAGTTTTATTCTGTTTCATTTGTTTTGATTCTTCTTCATCCTCATCATCAATATAGAGTAAGCAACAATAACCCTATCGGACCCGTGAAGGAATATTCAGTACCTTTGTTTTTGTCTAAGATGTGTTTTTTTTTTCATTATCATCATCAGCCCTTCACGTTCCCAGTGCTGGGACACGGGCCTTCTCTTATAGCAGGCCTAGCGCACTCCGCACTGTAGGTACAAAGCTACAAGCACATAGATCGCGCGTCGTTACACGTGCCGCGTCAGAAGAGATAAGAGCTATGCGATAGAAAGAGAGGCGCTCTGTAGGTTAATATGACTGGTAGGTACGCAGCGCTACGATAAATTGAATTTTATTGCGTAATAACAAGAGTCGCTATTTGTTTAAATTTCTTTGCGGAGTGATGCTTCTGTCCCTTAGTATTATGTGCTTATAGGGAGAGTTAAGGCCATAATCCACCACGCTGGCCCAGTGAGGGTTGGTGAATGTCACATGTCCTAGAATTTTTATGTTTAATTCTTAGAAATGCCAGTTTCCTCACGATATTGTGTTCACCGTTTTTAGAGAGAGTGTTAAATCCACACATAATTTAAGAAAGTCAGTGGTGCGGGGCCAGCGGGATTCGAACTCGGGTGCGTGAGATCGAAAGTCGCATGTGCTCCCACTGAGTCACACTCAGCCTTATATATTACTAGCGACCCGCCCCGGCTTCGCACGGTTATTATAGATATAAACCTTCCACTTCAATCACTCTATCTATTAAAAAAAAACCGCATCAAAATCCGTTGCGTAGTTTTAAAGATTTAAGCATACATAGGGATATAGGGACAAAGAAAGCGGCTTTGTTTTATACTATGTAATGATTGACATCTTACCCTTGACGGGCATGTATGTATGTGTTACTAGCTGCGCCCTGTGGCTTCACCCGCGGTTTCCCGGTATAAAATGTAGCCTATGTGTTAATCCAGGTTATAAGCTATCTCCATGCTAAATTTCACCCCAATCCGTTTAGACGTTGCAGCGTGAAAGAGTAACAAACATACATTCATACATTCTTACAAACTTTCGCGTTTATAATATTAGTAGGAAGGATGCATATTACACCTATGTGTGCCAGAAGAAGGGCGTCGACGCCCAGGAAGGCCCAGAAAACGATGGCGGTACGATTTGGACGCTTTCCGGAGTGTCTGGCCTGAAAGAGCGAGTGTGGCTCAGTGGGAGCTCGTGCGACTTTCAATCCGACGCACCCGAGTTCGAATCCCGCTGGCCCCGCACCACTGACTTTCTTAAGCTATGTGCGGATTTAACACTCGCTCTAAAACGGTGAAGGATAACATCGTCAGGAAACCGGCATGTCCAAGAATTTTTCACAAAAAGTCTAGGACATGTGACATTCACCACCCCGCACTGGGTCAGCGTGGTGGATTATGGCCCATTCTCTCTCTATGAGAGAAGGCCCGTGTCCCAGCAGTGGGAACGTGATGGGCTGATGATGATGATGACGGCCTGAGATAGCAATGGAGAGGGATCCTTTGATGAAGGGACCTTGGAGGGGAAAGCTTTAATCAAATAGTTAAATAATTACTTTTAGAAAAAAACACAAACCGACTTCAAGACTAAACTTATATTTTTCTTTTTGTTATAATTTTTTCAGAAAGTGCTAAATCAATTTCAATTATATGGGATCGCCTCTGAAGAACCTACCAAACAACAGAATCATCAAAATCAATTCATAATTGGCGGAGTAAACGCGTAACAAACATATAAAAAAAAACGTCGAATTGAGAATCTCCGCCTTTTTTAAAGTCGGTTGAAAAAAATGATCTTCACAGCTCCTTATCGCAACGCTAGACTGAGTCAGCCATCGTAGATTAGGTTGAGCGGTTTAGCACTCGTATTGCTATATCTGTAAAATTGTAGATAATTGCCCAAAGAATCAGCCTCGCTATTTAGCGAGGCAACGCGCCAGCATTTTGGAGCACGTTGCCGGACGACGGGTATCGGTTGAATTATCTGTAGGCCATTCAGTTGGCTCAACCGATTCCCGGCATGTACATAGTATTTAATATAGTTTAGTTTTTAAATTATTAAGCCTTTTGTTTATTTTTTTCAAACTTTTTTTTTTTTTTACTCCTTATAGATCTTTGGCCACTATCTCGCCTGATGAGAAGCGATGATGTGGCCTAAGATGGAGCACATAGATCTAGAGAGAGACGGCAGTTGAGCGGCTGCTCAGACCCGTCTCCCCGATGGTTCACCGAACATCATCCCGAAACACGACTAGGTCGTTTGACGGCATGGCTTTGTTCGGTGGGTGGTATTACAACCACGGCCAGAGCCTACCACTCCAAAGCGCGTAAGCGGGTTTCATCACGATGTTTTCCTTCACCGTTTTAGAGCGAGCGTGCAAAATCTGCACTTAACTATAAGTCATTGGTGCAGGGCCGAGTCGGGATTCGAACCCAGGCGCGTCGGATCGAAAGGCGCACGAGGTCCCGCTGAGCCACACTCGCTCGAAAACTATTAAATAAATCATGAGCCAATTTGTCTTAGGTTAGGTATAGATTCGTAAGTCTGTCTGGTTTAAACCTGCAACTGACAATAGTACAAGTTTTTAGTAAAATTTACTTGGGGCCTTAGATCATGATAACTCCTGACAATTTCAAGCAATCACAAGCAAGCTAGGCACTGAAATCTATTTTAATTTTTTTAACCGACTTCATAAGGTACGTAATGGTAGATAATGCTAAATAGCATTAAGTCATTCCTTGTACCATTTTTGTGCAAAACTATTAAATAATTAAATAAATAAAAGGGAGGAAGTTCTCAATTCGACGGTATGTTTTTATACAGTACTTTTAAAAAAATTAAGAAATACAAAAAATGTAAGTGTACACGACCCCAAAAACCAGGAATAGTTGAGTTGAAAATAAAACAACGATAGTTGCCTCAAGTCGATACATTTATTTAAATTGTGCCGCCTAAACTAGTATGCCGCGAATGACTTGCTTGCGTGTTTTATGAACGCCCAACGCCATCTAGTTTAAATCGACGAAACAAACTTCTTATACAATATTGAACATTCCGCCCGCCATGGACCACTTGTCCATAACACAGGGGACACTATATTCTATCATGAAGTTACAACAAAGGAAACATACTAAACAATTTTAAACTGAAACATTGAATCACATTTCGATGAACCTTAAATAGTTTTAAAAAATACGTAATAAAATATCAAATAGTGACAAACGTAAATAACATAAACATAAATTTTTGTAAATGCTATGTTTCACATTCGGGAAAAAAAGGGTTATACATCTTACACTACAAAAACGTACTTATTCTTAACCTATTTTACTTAATCTATACTAATCTGTCACAGGTAACGTACACAGTTTAGATACAGGTCGTTTGATGTTGACACCCTTGCAACGTAAACTAACGACACGCGTAATTTTGTCCTCACCACTGTGCTTTTCGGTAACAATACCATACAGCCACCTAGCTGGTGGGAGGCCATCTTCCTTCACAAGGACAATATCTCCAATCTGAGGCTCGGGAGTACAATACTTCCATTTAAAACGCTGCAAAAACTGAGTTAGATACTCACGAGACCAACGTCTCCAGAAATCTTGGACCATGCGTTGAGTTAATTGCCAGCGCCGTAGACTGGTGATATTGGATCCTTCATAATTTTGATCAGGGACAAGAACCAAAGGTTCTCCAACGAGAAAATGTCCCGGGGTCAATGGGGTAGGATCACCCAAACCATCGCTCATACGTGAAATTGGTCTCGAATTGAGACAAGCCTCAATTTGAGCCAAAACCGTGATGAGCTCTTCAAAGGTTAACGTGGAATCACCAATAACCTTCTTAAGGTGAGTTTTTGTTGATTTGATCCCAGCTTCCCATAATCCTCCGAAATTGGGACTATAGGGTGGAATCCTATACCAAGTTGTACCATTTGTCGCAAGCCAATCTGCAATCTCGATTGCTACACTTGACTTTTCTGCAGTCAGCAAGGTCTTCAGCTCGCGATCAGCACCAACAAAGGTGGTTGCATTGTCGCTCCAGAGATCGGCACAGTGTCCACGTCTAGCGACAAAGCGTTTGAAGGCTGCGAGAAAAGTCTCGGAAGTGAGATCGCTCACAACTTCTAGATGTATGGCTCTAGTTGCCATACATACGAAAAGGCATATATAACCTTTCGTTGCACGATGACCGCGTCCTTTCGTAGTCCTAACCGCTATTGGACCGGCATAATCCAAGCCACTTTGGTAAAATGGTCTACTTGCAGTGACTCTGGCCGCAGGTAATTGACCCATCATTGGGTGCACGGCTTGAGAAGAGTAGCGCACACACGTCACGCACTTGTGGATGTAAGATTTTACCAAGTTTCGCAAATTTACTATCCAGTATTTGGATTGGATGTAGTTTATCGTCAGCAGTGGACCTCCATGCAGGGTCTTTTCATGGGCATCGGCGATTATTAATTTCGCTAAGTGTGATTGACGCGGTATCAAAATAGGATGCTTTCGGTTTTCAGACAATTCGGCCTTCTGCAACCTACCACCGACGCGCCAAATTCCATCATCGTCCTTATAAGGAGTGAGGGAAGAGAATTTGTTTTTCTTATCCTTGAGGTCTTCTGTCAAATAACGATCCTGACATCGTTTAATCATCCTTGACATCACCACTAGAAGTTCCTTAGCCGTCAACCAAGGATGTTTAGTTCGACCAGCGGAGCAACACAATCTTCTACACCAAGCTAACACTCGAACCAGTCTACGCAGCGAAGAGAATCTTTCCAGGAGCGGATCGCCGTCGTCGTCATCACAGGTAAGTGCGTAACATTTCTTTTTTATCTTTTTTTCTTCTAGGTTTATCTCTTTCAGGTCACCTTTACTATAGAGAATTTCTTTCAGATGCAGCCATTCCGGACCGCGATTCCACAGCTCATTCTCTACACACTCCGATGGTTTTATACCTCTTGAAGCGCAGTCAGCGGGATTATCTTTCGACGCGACGTGGGACCACTGGTTTCCATCCATAATGGTGAGTATCTCGGACACTCGATTAGCAATGAAGGTCTTCCAACGACTGGGGTGGTTGCTAAGCCAGGCCAAGACAATGGATGAATCAGTCCACGCGTGTAGATTGTGTTTAGGAACGTTCAGAGTCTCAGCAACTTCATTCAGGAGTTTAGCTACCAAGACAGCACCACACAACTCTAGTCGTGGGATTGACACCTGCTTAATAGGAGCCACTCTGGTCTTGGAAGTCACTAGACTCACGTGTACTTTTCCGGTGTGGTCAATAATACGTGCATAAACAACGGCAGCGAAAGCTACATTGCTTGCATCGGAAAATCCGTGAAGCTCGAAACAAATATCATTGTTGTTCGAGTTGATCCACCTGGGTATGCGGATATCTTGCAGATTGATCAGATCATTACGAAACTCGATCCAGTCCTGGTGTAATGAAGGTGGATGTGCGTCGTCCCATTCGATGCTGGATAGCCATAGCCTCTGAATGAAAACCTTGGCTGTTGTGATCGCTGGAGCCCACCATCCTAAAGGATCAAATAAACGAGCTATATCGGACACAACTCGGCGTTTTGTGACTGGACCTTCAGTAGGAGGCAGCTGGACTGTACACTGAAACGTATCCGATTCCCGGTTCCAGGTCAGACCTAAGATCCTCATAACCTCGTCAATCTTGATCTCCAAGTCATGTTCCGGGCTGAGTTTGCCATCTTGAATCTCCTTCATCAACTGACGGCTATTACTCGCCCACTTCTGGAGAGGGAAACCTCCTCGATGGAGTAGCGTTGTCATTTGCTCATGAATATGGACTCCTTCTGATACAGAATAGCAACCGGTCATGAGGTCGTCCATATAAAAGTCGGTTAGCACGCGACTTTGAGCTAATGGTAAGTCAGCTCCTTCGTCGCTAGCTAACTGCAGCAGACAACGTACCGCCAAATATGGTGCTGAAGAGGTCCCGAAAGTCAACCTCAATAGGCGCAGATGCCTCAGTTCGGCTTTCGGATCATCTCGCCAGAGGATTCGTTGGAAATCCACGTCCTCATCAGCAACCTTTACTTGCCGATACATCTTGACGATGTCTGCAACAAGTGATATCGGGTAACAACGCCATCGCATCACCAGATGTCTGAGCTCTGGTTGGAGAGTAGGGCCCGTCATTAAATCATCGTTTAAGTGCCGTTTGCGCCAGAGCAAGATGCATCGAATACTACGCGAACCTTGCTAGTACTCTTATCCTGCCTTATTACTGCGTGATGAGGAAGGTACACGGCATCCGAATCATCGGGGTTGCTGACCTCCTCCATATGACCCAAACTCACATATTCGTTAATAACGTTTAAATACTCGGACTTAAGTTCGGGAGCTTTGCTCAACCGTTTCTCTAACATGAGAAATCGTTTGCGAGCAATGGTTTTAGAACCTCCATATTTAGAGAGAGGGTCACTTGTCTTAAATGGAAGACGAACAACATAACGACCAGACTCGTCTCTTTTGGTGGTTCTAGCAAATAACTCCTCACACTTCTGTTCCTCGGGAGTCAAATGCTTCACTTTAGGGGAGAATGGCTCCGACTCCATCTCCCAGAACTTCTTCAACAAGTCGTTTTCAGACTGTTGATTGGTATGCACTAAATGCATATTGACAATGCTGTGACACTTTTAGCTATGGTTGACATTCTTGGCATTGTGTACCGTACCAGATAAGATCCAGCCTAGTCGAGTGTTCTGTGCAATCACTGACCCTGGCGGACCTCTGATCAAACCGTCTAACAAGATCTGGCAGTACACTTCCGCCCCCAGTAGCAGATCTATCCGGTTGGGTGTACCAAACGATGGATCTGCTAACTCCATAGACGAGAGTGCTGGTAAATCCTGCACGTCAGGCAGAATTGAACTGGGTAGGAAGCATGTTAGCTTATTTAGCACATGCGCCTTTACCGTGATGGTGAAGCTTGGGTCAATGCGGGATTGAAGTCTCAACGAAACAGTGGACTTCGACGCAATAGTCGAGCCACGGTCGCCGCCTAACCCGGTAACTAAACCAGTTTCTGGAGTCTTTTTAAGACCTAACATCTGCACAGCAGATTCTGTAACGAACGACGCCTGAGATCCCTGGTCAAGCAGAGACCTTAATACGACCGTCGTCTTCTTGTTGGATTCCGCTTTTACCAAGGCGGTCGCCAAAAGAACTTGACTCGGTGTATTGACAAAACAAGTGGTGAACTTGGGGGCATCTGATTCGCCTTGAGTCTGAGAGGATGAAGTTGATGCTGTGACTGTGGCAACAACACTCTTGTTCACAGACTGATCGGACTTGATGGTTTCAACTGCTGAATTTTGGATTTTAGGGTGCAATAACGTATGATGTTTTTTCTTGCATAGGCGACATCTAGTAGACAGATTGCACTGGAATACTGAATGGTCAGTACTCATACAATTAAAGCACAAGCGGTTGGTTTGGACAAAGTTACGTCGTGTGTCGGTGGTTTCTTTTGCAAACTTTTTACAATTGTGTAATTTGTGGTTCTCTGAACAATACGAGCAGGATACAAATGTAGTTGCAACGTGAGTACAATTAGATTTATCTTGTTTTTGAATTTTGGGATCTAAGAACTCTAAGGCTCGGAACCTGTGTTCCAGAAATTCCTCAAACATTACCAAAGTTGGCAACTCTTCAGAAGCCTCTGTAACCTTCTGCTCCCACAACTTACGGGACTCAGCGTCGAGTTTTTGACTAATCAAAAAAATTACTAAAATGTCCCATGACTTAACGTTAACACCTAAATTCTTCAAGGCACTCAAACATTCTTTTGTCGTGTCTAATAACAATTTCAACGCACTTGAAGATTCAGACGCTAATGATTTTTGATTAGTCAACTTTTTTAGGATACAATTTGCCAGGTACTTTTTGTTGTTGTACCTATTTTCTAGCTGATCCCAGCAAATCTGGTAGTTATCAGAAGTCACAGGTATATGCCGTAGTAACTGTTCTGCTTCGCCGACAATAGAGCTTTTCAGATAATGTAGCTTTTGCACATCATCTATACTAGCGTTTTTGTGAATGAGAGAAGTGAACAGGTCGCGGAAGCTAGCCCATTCGGAATATTTGCCGGAAAATTTCGGAATCTCAATTTTGGGCAACTTCACGCTGAAATGTTCAGTGCTCTGACTCGCAGCAGGCTTGGAAGATACATGCGCCGGTTGGAGTCCCAAAATAACCTCCTTTAATAAAGTTTTATATTCTATGTAAACCTCTTCAGTCGCACCATATAAATCTTTAACGGTGTAAGGGGCTGCATCTACTTCCTCGCTCTTTACTTCTAACATAATTTGGCGATGAGTGTTTTGAAACTCCTTCCAGTGCTGCTCTAGTATCTCTAACCGTGTAACAACATAGGATTGATTAATTCTTTCCTTCGGCGTTTTTTTAAAGTTCACTCGAGACTTACTTATCTGTGCCGCAATGCTGTCTTGCAGCTTAAAGTAAGTGGCAGAAGTAGGCATTGTTAATAAATCCACAAACAAAATTATAACTTAAAACTTCTACTATATAAAATTCAAATTCACTTGCACTAGTTACAGAACTTAATAATTCAACAAACAGAATAAAACTAAAAAAATATTGAAGCCGAAAAAACAACAAAATTTTTCTAAGTCGATGGACAAAATTTCGAAATTATTCTAAGTGTTTAGAACTTAGTAAAATTGGGACAGAAAACCGGCGTGGATTCCCCGTCGGAACACTTTTAGCTTAATTATTCTAAGTCCATGCAAACCTTACTCTAAATTTTCTAAGTCCATAAAAGTTAACAAGAATTTTTCTAAGTGTCTGGAACTTCACCATGCAGTACTTATTCAAAGTTAAAGTTTTGATCTTCTATGCAATAAGGTTGAAAATGTACTCACAATTTTTACCACCAAACAACTCGCACTTGACACTTCGTATGACGTCACACTCCGGCGTTCTGATCGGCGCTCGCGTCACTTCCATTGACGTCACGCTGCTTTTGCAGAGGGTTGCTCACGTCACGCAACTAGGCAGCTTGGCTCTTCGATCACAGGGGCATCCAGGGGAGAGGGGGGTCCTCTCATCAGGTGGGGTACTCCGCGTCCTCCGTTGCAGGATGCTTGGTGGAAGGGGCGCTCCTTCGCGGGGGGTACTCACTACGAGTATACCCAGCGGGGGAGGGACACTCCTCACCTCCGCAGTCTGTGAACTTCTTGAGCAGCGCTTCAGGCGCTCAGTAAGCACACTACTGCTACCAGATCAGGCACCAAGTAGCGATTCACTACCCGTGTTAGGCGCCGCCAGGGTAGTGCACTAGTCTACCTCACGTCGCCGTTTACCGGCTAGCGAAGGACCAAATTTGTACACGACCCCAAAAACCAGGAATAGTTGAGTTGAAAATAAAACAACGATAGTTGCCTCAAGTCGATACATTTATTTAAATTGTGCCGCCTAAACTAGTATGCCGCGAATGACTTGCTTGCGTGTTTTATGAACGCCCAACGCCATCTAGTTTAAATCGACGAAACAAACTTCTTATACAATATTGAACAGTAAGTTTAGACTTGAAGGCGGTTGTTGTTTTTTCCTAAAAAATAATTATTAATACGCCCAGCGATCACTTACATAGAAAATGGCCCGTAGGATTCCGTGAATCTAAGGAACCAGAAACTACGAGGACCATGGTCCCACAACACCCAGACACGAAACAAATGCTTGTGCTTTTTTCTGTGCACAAACATTTGTCGCGTCACGGGAATCGAAACCGCAACCTCAGTGGCTTTTGATTTTAGCCAACCTACTCAACCACTACACCACAGAGGCTTTCAAACCCGCTCTCTAAAAACCACAGTTTTCCAGAGCCTTCACAATAAGAGTCATATTTCTACAGCAATGTATTATATTCGGTCGACATTGAGCATTGTGCGCTGTACACGTCTGCGCTATTGTCAGCTCGGCGATATTATATGAGTTTGATGTATGATAGCGGAACGTATGGAGTTATAGAGGCTGGATATGAAGGAGAGGTCTGAACAGTCAGTCAACTGCGGTTTCCTCTAGATCTGTGTTACATTTTTGGCCACATGGTCGCTTAACATCAGGGCCCCAATTCACTGTGACAACTTGGCGATTCCTTGCTTCGAGGAAACGTCGATTCGGTAATTAATAAACGACATTTGCGAAATTTGTGTTCTCTATGACGCGTCATAATATCACATATATGAGTGCGTCATAGACAAGTCATAGAGTTGTCGTTTATTAATGAAGGAATCAACGTGATTTTTAAGCAAGGAATCGCCAAATTGTCATAGTGAATTGGGGCCCAGGTGAGGCTGTCGTGGATTTGTTAATGTTATTTTTTATTATTATTATTATTACTTTTTTATCTCAGGTAACTTATGAAAACAATAGTTACATTAGTGACTAAAGTAATTCTAGGACCCATATGACTACCATACATATTAAAATATTAAAAACTATTTGTATTAAGCTGCAACAGGGAATTGTTATATCTATGCCCTTCCCGCGCTTTATGGCAATTGTTTTGTATAAGCTGTAGAGGCAGATACTCTCTCGGACACTCTCGCTAAATGGTTGCAACATTGTTGAAGCGTAATAATAATTTTCAACACACTTGCTCATAAAGTGGCTCTATGGTCACCGCAATTAGGCACAGAATGACACTTATAATCAAACTGTGACTTTTTGATTGCTATAACTCACTAGTTTTATTTTAAATTTTATTGGTTGAGGTGCTTTGTTCTTAAAAAAGATTTTATTAAAAAAAGATAGTGTTTAATAGAACAAATAAATTAATGTTCCTATTGCTTGCTCATTTCATGCAACTTCTTATTTAATTAGATAATTTTAACTCGTACGTGTTTAATAAATAAAACTTTCACTCAAATATAAATTTTGTTTTCTCTGTAATAAAAGAATAGTACATTATGGTACTAGTGTGTAATGTTGGTGATTACCGCTGAGGCGCCATTGAGACCCGAGCCGTTAGGTGAGGGTCTTAAGAGAGCCGAGGACGGTAATCATCAATACACACGTGTATCATACGACGTTTTTCAAAACACTTGTAAATAAAATAACAATAAAAACTCATTTTATTTATAATTAGTTTTCCTATGCGCGCGCATTGCGATCAGCCACAGACTAAAGGAATGAGGTTTTTTTTTTTATTTTCCGCGCATAGGTTTTGCGCCTATTCTGCCACGTACAAAATGGGGAATTTACCGTCCTCGGCTCTCTTAAGAAATGGCGCTTCAGCGGTAATCATCAACATTACACACTAGTACCATAATGTACTATTAATATTACATCCGACTATGTAAAATAATCTGTAATTAATTTAAATATAAGAAATTTGTGAAGACTGAAGACTCAATAAACAACACGGTATATTATGGCCTAGTTTCATTTCAAGGAGATTTTCATGTCAGAGGCAAGTATTCCGGCATGGTTCTAAAAAAACCGGCCAAGTGCGAGTCGGACTCGCACACAAAGGGTTCCATATGAATTATCTATAAAAACGGCAAAAAATCACGTTTGTTGTAAGGGAGCCCCCTTAAATAATTATTTTATTCTGTTTTTTATTATTTGTTGTATTTGTTGTTATAGAGGCAACATAAATACATCATCTGTGAAAATTCAACTGTCTAACTATCATGGTTCATGAGATACAGCCTGGTGACAAAGGGACAGACAGGCAGACAGGACGGACAGCGGAGTCTTAGTAATAGGGTCCTGTTTTACCCTTTGGGTACGGAACCCTAAAAATGAAATCCTGAACTCAGACATCGTCATCAGCTCATTACGTTTCCACTGCTAGGACCACGCTGTCAACGCTGACAGTTGGCAACTGAAGCTGACAGAGCAGTGCGGGTTAGCAGATGTCACATATTTATGTCTTTGAATTTTTGTGATTAATTCTTAGACATTCCGATTTTCCTTACGATGGCTACCTTTTTAGAGACTTTAAACTTAATGGGTACCTAGTTATAATACTTACCTAGCAGCAAATAAGACGACGAAACTTGTGTGTTTTGGGATCCGACCGCTTTTAGGGTAGATAGTAAGACATCTACCATGCAGGCTCAATTTGGCTTGGCATACCAAAATGACATTTTTAGGGTTCCGTACCCAAAGAGTAAAACGGAAACTTATTACTAAGACTCCGCTGTCCGTCCGTCTGTCTGTCTATCTTTCCGTCTGTCACCAGGCTGTATCTCATGAACCGTGATAGTTATATAGTTGAAATCTTCAAAGTTCATGTATTTCTGTTGCCGCTATAACAACAAATACTAAAAAACAGAATAAAATAAATATTTAAGGGGGCTCCCATAAAACAGATATGATCTTTTTGCTGTTTTTATATAGATACTGGTACAGAACCCTTCGTGCGCGAGTCCGACTCGCAGTTGGTCCCTGTGAAAGAAAGCCCGTGTCCCAGCAGTGGGGACTTAATGCCTCGATTAGCTACCCCGCTAATTTTTACCTTAATTTAATTAACTCTATGGAGTCTTACATAGAATTATTATCTCATCCAGTTACCTAGTTCAATGTCCCAAACGATACGAATATTGTGTTGTTAGGGATTGTCATAATGGTTTCAAAACGCTCTATCGCCGTAATGGAGGTTTTGTCTGTTTGTCTGTACAAGAGTACTGCTAGCTATTGCTGTTATTTAGTTAGAATTCTAAATTCTTCCTTTAATATCTGTAAAGGCAGAATAGGCTGTGTAATAAACATACTCGTAATACAATCGATTTGTTCTGTTTTGTCATATGATAAATAAAATCATGTGTTAATGAAGAGTGAACAAGTATTTAATAAGCGAGCGTGCTATCGAGTGTGGCTCAGTGGGAGCACGTGCCACTTTCGATCCGACGCACCCGAGTTCGAATCCCGCTGACCCCGCACCACTGACTTTCTTTAGTTATTCGCGGATTTATCGCTCGCTCTAATAACGGTAAAGGAAAAGGTTGTGGAGAAACCGGCATGTCCAGGAATTAATCACATAAAATTCAAGGACATGTGACATCCACGAACCCGCAGCTTGGTGGATTATGGCCCATACTCTCTCTATGAGAGAAAGCCCTTGTCCCAGCAGTGGGAACGTTATGGGCTGATGATGAACTGTGCTATACTCGTATGTACCTTTGACCACTTCGTCACATCCCATCAGGGCCCTAATTCACTATGACAACTTGGCGATTCCTTGCTTCGAAATCACGTTGATTCCTTCATTAATAAACGACATCTCTCTGGTGAGATCGTGGTATGCCTGGAAAGAAAAATAACCCTACATAATGTCGGGTTATTTCTATTATATGTATCTGTAACCTAGAAACATTGTTTATTATAGGATAAGAAAATACGATGGGGCTGGCATTATGTATAAAAGCCGCGTAATTTGTAAAAAATATAAGATAATATAACCTTATTTTCTTATATGTTTAATTTATAGGCTTGCGTTTGACCGCTATCTCACCTGTTGTTAAGTGCTATCACTTGTGAAATGTAGCATGCATAGATAACCTGACATCGTATTTTTTTCTTCTTTGTCATCTCTGCAATTCCTCAAAAATTTAAGCTATTATTAGCTTTTTAGCAGTTCGTAGCACTATGTGTAAACATAATATAGCTTTAACTTAACAAGCGTAAACATTTGTTAACTGCGTGAGTGTTTTCTGGATCCCTAGATAAAGGGAATCCTTTAGGGGCAAGATTTATGTACCTATTTGAGTTCTGTGTGAGACTTTTTGTTGTTAGACAGAACGAGATAGCTTCGGTGGAAAACCAAAAACTAGAAATAGATAATTTAAACTTCATAGTATAAATGTTGTCGCGAGTGAGGGCGGTGATAATGAAATTTTAAATTTAATTAATGGCAAGTGGCGTCATTTCGATTATATTATAACGCAGGCATTGTGTGCCAGACGGCCCCGGCTGCCTCCCCCGGCAAGGGTGGCCACGCGGAGAGGAACTTGCGAGACGTTACTATTGCCTCGATGATTAAATATATATAAAAAAATGTATTAACAATTCAGTTCAATTCAAATTAATTATTTCAGACTTAGACCATATAATTAAAATTAATCATCATCATCATCCACAGCCCTATACATTTCACTGCTGGGTATAGGCCTCTCTTATTTCATGCCATTTGCCTCGACTCTGCGCCATTCGTGTCCAGGTTCGGCCCGCGATTTTTACAATATCGTCGACCCATCTTGCTTCCGGACGCCCAACGCTACGCTTGAAATTTATTATAAAGCAGAATTACCTACGCAAAATTAATACAACCAAATAAAAAATATATTAAAACAAAACATGTCAAACAAAAACTGACAAATTAGTAGCCGAGCTGCGTGTCCAATAATTAGGACAGTCAAATCTGCCAGCTACAATCACATGTATTGTAGCCCCTTACTGGATTTATCTTTATCTGGGGCACCAGGAACTACGAGGGCCATGGTCCCACAAAACAATTACTTGTCCCGTAGCGGGAATCGAACGAATTGAGGCTGTCAAGGTACAAGAAGTAGTATAAAGTGTAACAAGTAGTATTAGACCGCAGTGGCTAACGTGGTAAGAGTTTATATTGTTCTGTAGTGGAGCATACATGCTGACTGCTGACTTGTTTAATCACTACGTTACAAGGTTTAAATTCTTGATGAAATGGTCTAAAACACTGTAATATAAGACCTCGCTTTGCTATTAAAGTCGATAAATTGCAGTAGAGTATCATCATTAGCCCATCACGTTCCCACTGCTGGGACACGGGTCTTCTCTCATAGAGAGAGAATGGGCCATAATCCACCACGCTGGCCCAGTGCGGGTTGGTGATTGTCACATGTCCTTGAATTTTTGTAAAAAATTCTTGGACATGCCGGTGTCCTCACGGTGTTTCCCTTCACCGTTTTTGGAGCGAGTGTTAAATCCGCACATAACTTAAGAAAGTCAGTGGTGAGGGGCCAGCGGGATTCGAACTCGGGTGCGTCGGATCGAAAACCGCACGAGCTCCCACTGAGCCACACTCGCTCTTATATCTCAGAGTATAAAAGTTGTAAATATCTTTGCTCATGCACCAATTCTGATGTTTCCATAACTCCCATCTGTTAGACGCGTTTTAAGTTTTCTAGTCCAGACCTATCTCTCTTTTCTCAAAACGGTAGTCACCTGACATCGGGTACGCGCCCGAGACGCGGTACATTGTTAGTCAAATACCTGCTTATGCATCACGTCTGTATCTATATGCCCCGATAACTTCTATCTGCCAGATAAGTTTCTGTAAATGTTATAATATGTGTTGATGATTGCTTTGACGTTATTAGGAGTTTATGGGGCTGAAGGTTGAAGTTGTAGTGACTTTAAACAGTCAATCGTTTCCACTACTGTTATAAAACTGTAGCACAGACCTTGTTACATTTTATACAACCTCTGTGGTGTAGTGGTTGAGCAGGTTGACTCAAATAGCATACACCACTGAGGTTGCGGGTTCGATTCCCGTAACGGGACAAATGTTTTTGCGAGAAAAAAAAGCGCAAGCATTTGTTTCGTGTCTGGGTGTTGTGGGACCATGGTCCTCGTAGTCGCAGTACTCGTCGCTCGTTTTTGTCTAAATTTTCAGGTTATATAGGTGGTAGGTCTCTCGTATGCGATAGGGTGTCTGGTTGTGTACCACCTCTTTGCCAGTTATTCTGCCGCCAAGCATTACTGTTCCGATTTGAAGGACATTGTAGGTACCCAGCGTTATTACTAAGGGTTATGTGACAGAGCTGTGTGTTTTCTCAGGGTGACGAGCGCAATGCAGTGCTGCAAAAGATTTTGCATAACAAAGTTCTGGGTGGTGCTGGATCTGTTATGGGCAGGCGTGTTACTTACCATCAGGTTTGAACAAACTGGTCGTCACGTATCTCAATTACATAAAAAGCGCGCTCTGAAAGTTGGATTACACCTGCAAGCCCGTCTTTCCCATATAAATGCCGATTGCTTCTTCATCTTCGAAGTATCTAACTCCAATCAAATCCATGGTGTACGAGCTGATTACCCCACAAGCCTCCATTGTCCCACCACAATACCACTTGAGCCAATAAAAGCTGAATCATCCCACCATCCTTCAACAATGACATTTAGCTATGGCCGAGTAAAACACCAAAAAACTCCATGGGAGCCGAGAATTCCTTAACACCATCCTTCGTTGTGAATGACCTTTTTTGTCATGCTGCCTTTGGCCTACGATTAGTGTTTTATAATCTGTATTTTGTTGACCTGGCTGGAATAAGCGAGACTTTTTAGCGGGAAGTGATAAGTGACACAGTTCGATTTTATTTTATTTTCCAAACAAGTATTATTTCGAGTGGTCATGTATAATATCGGTGGAATATTAACCATTATGTGTTCGTTAATGTGCACGAGTGTAGGCAAATGAAACAAAATAAAAAATAATTTATATTTTCCTAAAAAGTCCATGGAAAGCTTGAATCACTTTATTGAAGCAATAGGAGTGACATTGATTTTGACTACAATACGAAAGAAATCATTGTAATGTTTTCAAACTATCAAATAAAAACTACTTAAAAAAAGGTGGTATGGCCCTAGACACTTTAGCATAACGAGCGAATTAAAAAAATTAAAAAATCGCTACTTTTTAATAGAAGAAATAGGGTTAGATAATTGGCGCAAATTTTAGAAATAGAACAGTGATTTGTACTGGCTGAAATGCTGAAAATAATAAGACATACACGAAAGAAGATCTACACGAAAAATTTGACATGTTATACCGAATTAAACTTTTAAAACCAGCTTACGGAATGTACCGCATATTTTTTTATACGATCACCACACTCATCCGTAGCCTATTTATGAATGAAACAAAAAATACAAAGTCAAAAACGGCCGAAAGTTTATGGTGTCAGTTACTGAAGGTTTTTTATCACTTCCTCTCCTTTCAAAGGGTTTTTTATTTACAAAATGTATTGCACTAATAAAAGGGCAGGTGTGTGAAGTTGCACCCAATGATTAGGCAAACGGTTGGCTGTTACCGTGAAAAAAAACTTCTGTTGTCAATGGGCTTTATGAGCCGCCGCCATTTTTAAAATAGTCTATGGTCATTCATGTGAGGATGGGCAGTAAATTTTTTTGGAAGATTGATGATAATAATAATAGGTCTTATTTTACTATCAATTTATATGAAAAAGTGGGAAAGGGTGATTATTTATTACACATACTCATATACTACTTATACATGCTTATATACCAACATACAACTAGGATAATAGAACTTAAACTTAAAGTAAGTACAGTTCAACGAACTTTTTTGATTTATCACATGTTGATATCGATTTTATCTCTAGATAGATCTATAATAAGCTTGGGGAATCGTTTTTTTTATGGAACTGAGTGAGGAGACGAATAAGTCGTTCGCCTGATGGTAAGCACCACGCCTGCCCATAACAATAGGGGATCGGACGACTTTAAAGAAAGTGTTTTAAATTAACTACAATGAATATATATAGCCATGAAAAATACTATTTTAATTAATAACGCTCTAAAATTACCTAAAACTATGTTTAAATATTATGTTTCAAATATTGCCGCGCAAAAGGTCACCTCAAAACTTGTGATGTTATATGTAGGTAGAAAACGACAAACTCTTCGAAATAAAACTTGCATAGAGATTCTTATACGTTTTGTGAAGTTTGGGGAATATATTGTAGTAAAAAATTAGCAAAAATACATTTTATGAAAAGCAAAAACGTAAAATAAACACAAACTTGACTCACAGCATTTGCCTACAAATGACGTCATGCACTGTGATTGTTGTTTCGGTTGAGATGAAGAACAGATTAAAAATGCCAGAATTATTTATTGATTTAAAAATATAAATCATTATTATTTCACAAAAATATTGATTGACTGATCTTTCTAGTTCGACGAACATTCGTTCTAACTACATTTTAGATTTTTTCTCGATTACTGTCCGATCCCCTATTGCAGGTCCATCCAGTACTTTTAATACCATAAATATCACTAAAACAAACACCGATCGCTTTCAAACATGTCTTGTGATCTGTATTTATCTGTGGAATTGTTGAACTTTTCTACTCAAAGTCCAATCCCTATCTCAGTCACGATCACTAAAAATTATCGTTTTTTTTACTCTTAATAAGTTTACCACTATCTCGCCTGATGTGAAGCGATGATGTGGCCTAAGTTGGAGCACATAGATCTAGAGAGAGACGGCAGTTGAGTGGCTGCTCAGACCCTTCTCCCTGATGGTTCACCGAACAACATCCCGAAACACGACTAGGTCGCTTGACGGCATGGCTTTGTTCGGTATTACAACCACGGCCAGATCCTACCACTCCAAAGCGCGTAAGCGGGTTTAATCACGATGTTTTCCTTCACCGTTTTAAAGCGAGCTCGCAAAATCTGCACTTAACTATGTCATTGGTGCAGGGTCGAGTCGGGATTTGAACCTAGGTGCGTCGGATCGAAAGATGTACGAGTTCCAGCTGAACCACAGTCGCACTATTATATTGCGGTTTGAAAGATGCTAACGCCTTCCAAATTTGAAATTGAAAGCGATCGGGATTATTGTTCGAGCTGTAGTTCGAGTAACACGTTTTTCCTGAAGGCCGTTATAGAAAAACATTCCGCGCGGCAACTGACTGGTTTTCGTAAATAAAAGAGAACACGAAGGTCTCCCTAAAGACCATACAAAGACTCTATCTCCGTCCGACATCATAATAAAAGCTGGTCCCTAAACCACAGACTAGAAAACCCAGCCTCAATGATTTCCCTCCACTTTTATATATTTTTAATAAATCCATCGACCAGCAATTAGGTTCGGAACGGGCCATTGTCGCATGGAAAACTTTGATTGGCTGGGCCCCTAGAATACAGGCCAATTATTTATTGAATACCGATTGAGCACGACCAAGTTTTATTGTGCTACGGAACCCGGCGTCACAACCAGGCAGGGTTCAATAGGCCAATAATTAAAACCGCTTGGAGATTGGAGATCTACTCCTTCGGTGGAGAGAAGCTTTTTAATTAATTTAATTGTTTTCAGTTGTGCGGCTTGCTCGGGTGGTTTTGGGGCTTGTGTCTTAACTGGGCGAGTTCAATATTTGTAGCGTCATAACTTTATTTTCTTAATCAATGCTGAAAGAAGAAATGAGACTAGGAACACAGAATAAGTAATAGTGCAAGCTAAGTATAATATTTCTAAGGAGGTATATAGTAATTTTATATGTCGTGATTTCAGTTGGTTTGGATTGCCGATAGTTTGGACACTTCTGAAAGGAAGAAGAAAAATATGGATACTTCCTCCTCGTCAATTTTTCTTTCCTTTATATTTCTAGAAGATTCTAAGGAGACGTAGGCAATATACACGATTTATTTCAGTTGGTATGGATTGCCGATAGTTTGGACACTCCTGAAAGGAAGAAGAAAAATAAGGATACTTCCTCCTCGTCAATTTTTCTTTCCTTCATATATTTCTAGTAGATTCTAAGGAGACGTAGGCAATATAGGTACACAACTTATTTCAGTTGGTTTGGATTGCCGATAGTTTGGACACTCATGCACAAAAATAAGGGTTGTCTATTTCTCTTTCCTTCGTATATTTCTAGAAGACCTTTATAAAAACATAGTTCAGTTCATTGCTCCATTGGTCAAAATTACAAGTTACATGTTAATTTACTGGAATAGTAAAAACAATTGAATCGTGACTTCACACTGGCGAAAAAGTTTTTCGAATAAAAGTTTCCTTTTCCCCACAAAGAAAAAGAAATAGGCTAAAGTTCTTAAGGAAATGACGTCTTTCAGTGTCCGACATGCAAAGCCTTGAAGCTAATCCCTTCATTGTGGACGTCCTTCACCGACTGTCCACTTGGCTTTACGCCCTCGGAGGTCAAGAGGTCGACAGTCAAAGGGATGTAGGGAGTGGGAGGTCGCGAAGGGATTAGAGACAACATCTTGTACTTAAGTGAATACCTTTTACTATCCTCTTTTAGTTTTCAATAAAGTCAAAAATCTCAGTGATTTTTTTATCTACATTACAGGACTATACAAGTAAAAAGGTTACGTTGCGGATATTGCGGGAAAATATTGAAATTATGCTATGTTATGGTATTTTGAGCGAGGGTGGCTCAGTAGGAGCACGTGCAACTTTCAATCCGACGCACCCGAGTTTAAATCCTGATATGTGCGGATTTAACACTCGCTTTGAAGGAAAGTATCGTGACGAAATCGGCATTAACATTAATTACGAAAATTCAAGGACATGTGACATCCACCAACCGGCACTGGGCTCTGGGTGGATTATGGCCCATATATGGCCCGATGAGAGAAGGGCCTTCTCTAACTAGTGGGAAAGAAATAGGCTGATGATGATGGAATTATGACTTGCAATAAATGTATTGCATTTACGTAGATTGCGCTTAGCCATTATTTCATATTATAGTGGATACTTACTCTTGATAACCTGTTATTAAAAGCAATAATTAAATAATCTAGTCTGCTCAAAGCAGTTTCATGAATTTAAAGGATCTGCAACAAACACATCATCATCAGCCCATTACGTTCCCAATGCTGGGACTCAGGCCTTCCCTCGCAGAGAGAGTAAGGGCCATAATCCACCACGCTAGACCAGTTTGGGTTGGTGAATATCACATGTCTTTATTATTGTGATAAATCCTTGGACAGGCCGGTTTCCTCACGATGTATTCCTTCACCGTTTTTAGAGCGCGTGTTAAATCCGCACATAACTTAAGAAAGTCAGTGGTGTGAGGCCAGTGGGATTCGAACTCGGGTGCGTCGTATCGAAAGTTGCACGTGCTCCCACTGAGCCACACTCGCTCTAACAAACACATATCTCGCGTAAAATACGCTATTAAAACCCGTCGCAGACAACTCTCGCCCTACTAAGGTGCCCCGAAAATCGATACAACCCTACAGGTTCGCTCGCAGGTGCATTGTCGGCACACAATGGTCCGAACACCCCCGCAGGACCCCATTGTAGTGTGCGTTGTCGCATGCTTTATTCCACTATGAATATGATTATGAATGTACAGCATTGTACCGTCTAACGAAGTTAGGTTTCGGTATATGTATGGAAACACGGGTCAGAAAATGTCCGAAAGACTGTTCAAAAGTAACAAGTCTTAGAGCGAGTGTGGCTCAGCGGGAACTCGTGCGCCTTTCGATCCGACGCACCTGGGTTCGAATTCCAACTCGGCCCTGCACCAATGACTTATACTTAAGTGCAGATTTTGCACCCTCGCTCTAAAACGGTGAAGGAAAACATCGTGATGAAACCCGCTTACGCGCTTTGGAGTGGTAGGCTCTGGCCGTGGTTGTAATACCACCCACCGAACAAAGCCATGCCGTCAAGCGACCTAGTCGTGATTCGGGATGATGTTCGGTGACCATTGAGGAGACGGGTCTGAGCAGCCGTTCAACTGCCGCCTCTCTCTAGATCTATGTGCTCCATCTTAGGCCACATCATCGCTTAACATCAGGTGAGATAGTGGCCAAACATAGATCAAATAGGTGTAAAAAAAAAGTTTAGAACTGCGTAGGCACCGTGCGAGTTAATTATCATCATCATCAGCCCGTTCCCACTGCTGGGACACGGGCCTTCTCTCATAGAGAGTATGGGCTATGATCCACCACGCTGATTCAGTGCGCGTTGGTGTATGACATAATGGTAATTAAATTAAATAAAACTCATAATTTCAGGCAATATTAAAGTACAACAAAGTAAACATAACAGAGGCCCATAGAATACATACCTTACAGACTAACATACATACAAAAATATAACATTATATTTAATAAACCGCACACACTACTTCATAGGGTTCAAAATTTTCGCTCCTTCCCTGTATCTCCGGTATAAGTAGGTACTACCCCTACAGGCCAGAAGTCAGAATTCAGAAACAGTTCTTTATGCACCGCCGGAACTTGGAGCCTATAGGACTTGAATCCAGTGGTCCTAGTCGAAAGCCAGCCTCGAAAGTCGCATTGCTATCTGCCCCTGGATCCGTCTATAAAGCGTTTCTTAATAATTTCTTAGTAAATCATTGAATTCTGTAATTCTTGGACACGCCGGTGTCCTTGAAATGTTTTTCCTTAAACCGTTTTTAGAGCAAGTGCTACGCAATACTTTTTTTGGTATTGAAGTTTGCAATTGTTATGGGCAAGCTTGGCGCTTACCATCAAGCGAGCGACTTATCGTATTACTCAGTTTCATTAATAAAGGCTAGAGGGAAGTTTGCGCGCAGCGCAGATTACGCAAATTTATTTTATATTTAGACCTAAAATTTTTCCTACTAAAATCATTTTGTGTTCCATACCATCTACCGAAGTAATTTCACCTACCACATCATTTCCACAACCACCAAACGCTAGATTCGAACATAATGTATGTTTCATCCAGTAAGCAATAAAACATGGTACACAACAATGCTCCGTCAGCCAGACAATGATATCGATCGGGACACCGGGACACGCGACCGGGACGGGAATCGGGACACGGCGTGCCTAAACGTGTGAACACATTTTCCTTAACAACTCTGCCTAGTCCTTAAAGCCAGATCCTAAGAGGAATACGTAGATACGTGTGTTAATCATCTCGACAGAATTCCCTGGAATTCTGTCTGAATATAACTATGGCACGTTTCATATTGCTGCTAACAAACTAATTTGCTAGGTAGGTATTTACATAATACATATTGTGCTATTAGAGTCTGGGATATTCTTTTTTTTTTACGCTTAATAGATCCATGTTTGGCCACTATCTCGCCTGATGTGAAGCGATGATGTGGCCTAAGATGGAGCACATAGATCTAGAGAAAGACGGCAGTTGAGCGGCTGCTCAGACCCGTCTCCCCGATGGTTCACCGAACATCATCCCGAATCACGACTAGGTCGCTTGACGGCATGGCTTTGTTCGGTGCGTGGTATTACAACCACGGCCTACCACTCCAAGGCGCGTAAGCGGGTTTCATCACGATGTTTTCTTTCACCGTTTTAGAGCGAGCGTGCAAAATCTGCACTTAACAATAAGTCATTGGTGCAGGGCCGAGTCGGGAATCGAACCCAGGTGCGTCGGATCGAAAGGCGCACGAGTCCCGCTGAGCCACACTCGCTTTAAAAGTTAAATAAGAACTTGTAAAAAGGATCTGTATTGTGGTTGTAGTCGGTGTTAAAGAATGCTCTTCTAGGAGAAAAGATAATTTAATATCATTTTGTCTTACTGGACGATATGGTCGCACAACGGCGTCTGGAAGAGATCGCTTTTAGCGATAAGATCGCCAATTGTAACACTTTAGTTTTAAAGTTTGTTATTTTATTTTTGTTAATATGTTTTCTGGTGGTGAAATAATAAAGAGTTATCTAATCTTATCTATATGTAATACCTACCTACATTCGCTTTACTAATATCACTTAATTTTATTTATTTCGAAAGTGTAATATTTTTGTAAATAATTTAAAACTGATTTTGTTATTTCAATTATATTGATATTTTTAGATATTTTTATTGTTAATCAACTAAATGTAATAAACCTATGTACAAGAGCCAGGAGTTCGGTGGCTGGAGTCGCAACAAATTGTAATTTGTAAAAATATCAAATAAATTATTTTAATTAAATTTTAATTTCATTAAATATAAATATCGACAGTTCCAGTTGACCTGTGTCATCTGTGGCCTCCGGAGCCCGAAATAGCCTCCGACCCACAGAAAACTATTTACATCGGCCTGTCAATTTAATTCCGATCAAAGCTCCGATCGAACAGCCATCTGTTCCGACCACCGACCTACCAAAAAACGTAGAAGAGCCGCGTAACGTAAAAAGTTAAGTGGCTACGCGACTACTGCGTAACCTGTGGCGTTTTTTTGGTGCATTCTTCAAACCACGGGTGGCCAGAATCAAACTGGTGGCAAGATGCGAGTCGTATCAGCCAATGGCAAGGTGGCGTTCGAGATGAAACAATGCCGCCTTTGTTGTGGGCGTGGCCTCCATTGTTCGGTACAATGGGAAGACAGCGGGGCCCTTTGTCCCCATTGTGTGAGCTATTGTTCGCCTATTGTAGGCCATGGGTGGCGCGTGGGCGACTTGAGAGGTGTGGTTTGCTGAAATCCTTGTTTTTACACGGAGGAGGACGATCGGCGAATGTGTGATTGGGTGGGGTCTAAATACCTACTAGGGATCTATAAATATGTTTCAAATATTTTAACCTTCAAAAGTACAAAGAAGCAAGAAGAAAGACAAAAAAAAAAGAAAAAAAATAAAATAAAAAAGGCAAAAAGAAAAAAAAGGAAGAGAGGCAAGAAGAAGCTCAGAATAGGTTAAAAGTTGTGTACCCTTAGATTTTTAAACTGTAAGTACCTATTTCATTACATATTTAGTCATATTTTACATAAGTCAGCACGTACAAACATGGTAAATTTTTTGATCGGTTCAGTTAGGAAAACTTAACGGTTGAATAAAGAATAAGTATAAAATCAAATAATTTCTGTCAGTTGAATAAGGAATTCAAATCGGTATAGTAAGGATTTTTTTTCGTAGGATGAGACGTCATAGGACTTACGGCATAACCCGTTTCAGGTCGACGTACTGAAAAAATAAATGTAGTAGGTACCTAAAACGTTTATAGGTTGTGTTGGCTCGCGCGACTTTTTAATTAAACAATCTGCAATAAGTTGGACCCAAGTTAGGTTAAAGTTTTGTTGATATTTTTCACTTAGATATATTTTTTTTATCTAAATGACGAAACGAGCTGGTCGTTTGCCTGATGGTAAGCAATACGCCAACCCATAAATCTTTCATAACATAGAGGTTATGCTCTACTTGAGCATAATGTCTATGCTGTAAAAGATTTATATGGATGTCATTGTAATAGACTTTTCGGAATATGCTTTAAGAACAGATTGGAGGTAGGTAGGTACCTACTGACGAAATATTACCTACATAGGAATGACGTGTCATTATCCAAATATAGGTAATAATAGGTATAATAATATAATAATAATAATAATATAATAATAGGTATACCTAATATGTCGTGTAGGTATGTAGGTATAGATAGTATTTTTAATAAAAAAAAGTATTTAAACTCATATATAAAATAAAATAAAAATAAATAAATATCTAATAAATACCCTAACCCTTTATATTTATTCATAATACTAGATATTATATAAACTTGAATTAAATTGAATTGAATTTTAATTGAATGTAATTTTTTTTTAATTGTAATAATAATAATGGCCTACCTAAACTTAATTCCAAACATCAGACTTGCCAAAAACTCGCATGAAAGAAGCCATATAAACGCTTAATCTAAAAAGAAAATGGAAATCTTACTCTCAAACTTCAAAGTATTTTATTGTCAAAAAGTTTAATTAATCTCAAATAATTTATACGTAGCTATATACCTAAGAAAGGCTGCCCTATCTACTTTTTAAATTAAATACCTAAATATATAAGGTCCTATATTATATCTACCTATTGATCAAATCTGAAACTGATTAGACTAGTGAAAAATATTATTAGGTATAGGTAGGTAGTAGGCTAGGCTACATTTACTATCAACCCCCATACATATTACATTATTCTAACAACAACCTACATAATATTTTGTACGCTCGCTCTAAAAACGGTGAAGGAAAACATCGTGATGAAACCCGCTTACGCGCTTTGGAGTGGTAGGCTCTGGCCGTGGTTGTAATACCACCC
Source organism: Petrophora chlorosata (assembly GCA_951640565.1). NCBI lineage: Eukaryota > Metazoa > Arthropoda > Insecta > Lepidoptera > Geometridae > Petrophora > Petrophora chlorosata. Next base: position 18,339,843 of record OX621191.1, on the reverse strand, counting down.
ACCGAACAAAGCCGTGCCGTCAAGCGACCTAGTCGTGTTTCGGGATGATGTTCGGTGAACCATCGGGGAGACGGGTCTGAGCAGCCGCTCAACTGCCGTCTCTCTCTAGATCTATGTGCTCCATCTTAGGCCACATCATCGCTTCACATCAGGCGAGATAGTAGCCAAACATAGATCTATAAACGCGGAATTACACTACAAATTTTCATTGCGTTTCAGTTTTAAGATGAATAATGAATTAATTTTATCTTCTGCGCAAAGCTAAGTCGGTATCTACTATAGTTCCGGTGCCCAGTCAGTAAATATACTGCAAGCCAAACGAAACGTGCACACTTGAGATCGACCAAAATTGGCAAGTCGTTACGCCTAATGCCTACGTCGATGACACTCGCACTATACTAACTCCTGCTTAATCTTGTACAACCCAAACTAACTGTGTGATATTCTGCGACAAAGAGGCAATAGTAACTGCGGGTCGAGCTGTGGCAAAGGGGCAAACACGAGTGTTTCTCGGCTGCGACAAATTGCCCAAATTGGCACTCAAGATGGTGCGGTGTGCCAAGAGCGGACTAATGATTTTGGCTCGATGTGTATCCGGGCTGATGGATTTAGAAACCGAGATGAACCGAAGATTTTGGAGAAATTATATTAATGACAAAGTACTAAAGATACAATCACTTAGTACATACCTATTACCTACTTAAGAACTTTGTTTCTCGTATGGGTAGGGCTGGTGTCGGAGCTCATAGACCACCCGAAGACCTCTGAAATAACCAAACGCCTGTTGTCATATAAGTAGGTACTTATAGAAACCTACCTAAACCTGTATATACCTACTATTTAATTTTATTTAGACAGTAATTAGTGGAGTGAAACGAATAAATGAGTTTACTTTTATTGCTATTCCTCCTTACCAAATACTGAATCCCCAAATATATTATTGTAATTTTTATTATAAGTATTATAGATATTACAATAATTAATTATTATCTGTGTCTCTTCCTTGCTTCGTTCGATTGAAATACCACTAGCGCCATCTATCACAACAAAGTCAAATTAAAGCTCCTGCAAATCCACCACTGCAAGTTTATTTGTGTGTCAATTAAATTGTGGTGCTAAACTTGCAACAGCTTGTACTTTGGTAAGGTAGTTCCAGGTAGTGGCGCTAGGTGGCGCTTATAATAATTTGCCCGTGTTCGCGTTCTTCACAGTATATATTTTAGAAATGACGAAACATAAGAGATGTAGCAGTAATTTTATAAAATTAGGTAAATACTTATGCAATTACGTATGCAATATTCGCAAAATCAATCTTTCCCACAGTAGAGGTAGGATAGGTAGGACAAAAGACGATATTTCACGATATAAGTATATAAATTAAGCGTCCAAACGGAATTCTGAACAAAGAAAATTTCTACATATTCAACATGTTGAATACTTACCTAAGTATAATATTAATAACCTACTCAAAAATAGGCACAAAATAAATTACCATGTATACATATACAAACCTATCTATCTATGATACCTATATCCTAAACCTAGGCACGAAGGATTACTAATTACTCCGAAACTTTCTTCTTCAAGGAATCTGTGATTTGAAGCGATCGATAAAATGTTGATACTATTGGTAAATTTTGGCGCAGTGAATAGCGACCGTGTGGCCTAATGGATAAGGCGTCGGACTTCGGATCCGAAGATTGCAGGTTCGAGTCCTGTCACGGTCGAAATATCTTTTTTGACATTTTAAACGTAACGTAACCGTAAAAAAAATATTGTACATGTTTACTATTTTATATCTTCAGAATTTATTTTTTTATGTTGTGTAGGTTCAAATTAATATTTTTGTTTCGTGGATGTTATTAAAATTCGTAAATTGTAAGCAGTAACTAGTTAACTAGGTACTTATAGGTAACGAGGTAAGTACTCTTGCTGAAATACCTTCTTTAAAACTTTTCAACTTGTATAAATTATTCTCCTACCCTTATTAAAAGCTTTTTGGGCCCTAAAACATATCTATTATATTTAGCTCGCCCCCTGGCGGAATTATGTAATACTATGAAAAGTGTAAAGAGTTGTACAACTGTTTGCGCTTTAGAGCAAAATATAGTTAGTTATATTCGATTTACTCAACCTTAAAAAGTTCATCGTATGTCCGTTAGATGGCACTATCATGATACAATCACATCAAGTATCTATACTGACACTATTATAATTTTATATCTGCTCGAGTATTTTGCACACGGGTAAAATAAAAAGTCATCGTTTTATGGTCATTTATAATAATAACATAACATAGTAAAAATTGTGATGGTTAAATAGTTTTAAAGCAAAATAAACATTATGAAGGGAGATCATGAAAATAATACGAGTTAATTCGTACCTATAATAAAATAAATTACTACTTACTCTAGACTTATAGTCTCTAGTGTTGCGTAGCATTAAGCACTTAATTACATAATAGTTGCCTACTATGTAGTTAATTAAGTAGGTATTTATTATTCTGTGGCATGTGAGCTGTAACTGTAACACAGAATATACAGAATATATATATATATTTACTATGTACCTCATCATCAGCCCATTAGGTTACCACCGCTGGGACATGAGCCTTCTCTCATACAGAGAGGGTAGATCTATCTCGCTGTCCTTGTGCTGGTTGGTGGATGTAACATGTCCTCGAATTTTGTGATTAATTCTTGGACATACCAGTTTCCTCACGATGTTTACCTTTACTGATTTAAGAGTGAGTGTTAAATCCGCACACATCTTAAGAAAGTCGGTGTGCAAGGCTATCGGGATTCGTACAGGTACTTTCAGGTACGGTACGTCAGATCGAAAGTTGCACGTGCTCCCACTAAGCCACACTCACTAGTCACTATATACCTACTTGGTACTACTAATTATTCTGTGCCGGCCGCGGTGCGAGACTGTTTATATTTGGGTACGAACGCTCTTGCTATGAGATTTTTGTCAGGAAATTAAATGAATTGTATTAAATAAATTATTTATATGGATAAATATTGTTATATTTATTACAAAAATTCTACCCATCGCGATGTGTCTACTTTTTCAACGCGTCATCATATGGGCCTATGAAGGTATAACTTATACACCAAAAAGTAATAGACATTCTACCTAGATGTCACTTAAGTAAAGTAAGCTCGCGCAATAGTCGCCACAGTTTTGCAATCGCACCTTAAGGTAATTTTATAAAAGTTTCCCCAATTTTAACTAGATGGCGCTAAAATGAAACTAGTTGTTTAACATAATTATGTACTTTATTCTCTACCACTTTGCCACTTTGGAGGAATGACTGTTATTTACACGTGACTTTCCTCAAAACTTCTCTAGCTGTTGATGAAAACCACTTCAAAATGCATCAAGTATAATTTGTTATTAGGTGCCCACTCATACGTTTTAGAGATTTGCAAATTCCATTCGAGGGAAACGGTGAATAGAAGCTAAGTGAATAGTTACATCCTTGAACCTAGACAATTAAGGTTACATCCTACATCCATATTCGTAAAATTTTATATAATTTATACAAAAACTCATACCTACTAACTACTTAGATATATCGACTATAGAAAGGAGAAGCAAACCACAAAATAGGTACGGTGAAGATAGGTGTTATGATGCAGATCCTTTCGACCATAAATAGGTACGAAATGCTGGCAATACCGACTCGGTACCTTTTTTTTTTTTTTTTTTTTTTTTTACGTGGGGAAATCCTCATGGATACCTCCGGGCACAAGGCCCTTCGGTTATGTCAGACTCCGCCTTTCGGCGACCTACTGACTAAAACCCCACGGTTAACCGTCTTCTGCCATGGTGGGGTGAGATGGGGTCGCGCTAGCATTCACCATCTCACCCCGGCAGATGGCCCGGATACCGGGCCTCCGGCTGCAGCATCGCTGCACCCAGTCTTGCCCGACGGGGTGGCCGAGTTGACCCTCCCCGCCGCGCCGCCAGCCTTGCAGGCCGGCCATCCTCCGACCCGAAGGTCCGCTGAGCCTCTCACGAGGCTCGCCCCCCTCCGCGGAAGATCCGCCGGCCTCATCTGCTGTGCTCTATGCTACCTTCATAGAGACACGCAGAGAGGCCCACCGTTCCCAGCTATTTGCCACGACCAACAAAATCCCACAAGGAGAAGTTATTGATCGTGTTGACAGGGTGCACCGGCCCAGTCACTGCCGTTCCCCCCGGACGTATCCATAAGGGACAAGCAGCGACCGAGCACACGTGGAGGTTGCCGGGACTAGCACCCCACCGACTAGGTACCTACTCAACATTGTAGTGCCAGTTCTTCTCGCTCCAAATGACTATTGAGAGGATTTGCGTATTTATTTATCTGGTGATTTTATTTTATATCGACGGCGAGGGTAAAAAATCAGATTTTTCTGGACGTTGATTGCTTTCGAGCTTTTCGAGATTTATGTTGCCATTTTTGAGTGGATCTGTGAAGTGTTAATTGGAATTGGTGCTTGAATTGGGTGTTTGCCCTGATTTATTTATATAACTTCCAGCTTTTACTTCGACGTTTCCCACGTGTTATTATTATAAGGTTGGTACCTATATTGTATCTATTATTATATCTGCCTTTATCATCAGCCCATTACTTTCCCACTGCTAGGACTCGGGGATTCCCTCGGTCTCGTAGAGAGCGTATGGGCCATAATTCACCACGCTGGCCTGGTGCGGGTTGGTCAATATCTATTTTATCCGCTCCCATAAGAGCGTCTTCACAAATGAGTCTCCTTTAGTCACACTCTAGTTACCCAAGGCAGTCTTGTAAATCATAGTAACTAGGTATATACTAGACTGCACCATTGTATGGTTTTTTTGTATCCACTAACCCGCACTGGGCCAGCGTGTTGGATTAAGGCCCATACTCTCTCTATGAGAGAAGGTGTCCCAGCAGTGTGAACGTGATGAGCAGGTGATGATGATGATATCTATTTTCAGGTTTAGAACTAAACAAATACGTAATAAGCATGGCTTTTCAAAACCTTTAAATCGTTTAGGACTTTTCGGTGTCTAGTAGGAGAAAACATTCAGTCAGTAAGATAAAAGTCCCTGAAACAGTAACCTAATATACATAAAAATGTTTACTGCTAAATGTACCTGCTTACTACCAGGACTTCCTTTACCAGCTGTTCTTCTTTCTACGTAAGTCGGTAGGTAGGTAAGCACCGATTTATTTTATTGGAAGATCTGAGAAAATAATTTTGAAGAAAGCAGACGAGGAAGGGTAAAATATAGTCCTACGTCAAAACAATTGTATTATCCGGTATTATATTTCAAGGTAAACTGTGTAAAAGTGATCCGCGGGCGATGATCCGCGCGGAGCCGGTCAAAGGTTTTCATATCCGGGCCGGAGGGACCCGGTCAAGCAGATTAAAGTGGTAACGTTGAAAAATCATACGTCATTTTGACCGGATAGACGTCCTTGCGAACCGATAGTCTAAACCTTGATCCTCAAAAGTAGGGTTGGCTTAATATTCTCATTCGGCTTGGTTTAGACATTAACGTACCTACTTAGTACCTAAAACTATGTTTAAATGTTATGTTTCAAATATTGCCGCGCAAAAAGTCACCTCAGAACGTGTGACGTCATATGAAGGCAAACAAAACGACAAGCTCTATGAAGTGATCAAACTTGCAAAGTGATTTGTACGTTTTTGTAAAGTTTAAGAACTAGTAGTGCGCAAGCATTACTGTGTTCCGGTTTGAAGGGCATTGTAGCCAGCAAAATTACTGGGTATTATGAGACTCAACAGCTAATTGTCTCAGGGTGACGAGCGCAGTGCAGCACCGCGCAGGATTCTGCAAAACAAAGTTCTGGGTGGTGCTGTTATTGTTATGGGCTGGCGTATTGCTTACTATCAGGCAAACGACCAGCTCGTCTCGTCATTCAGTTAAATAAAAAAAAAAGAACTTTAGGGTCGACATGGAATGAAAAACATATCGTTTTGATTTAGATAAAAAGCAAAAATATTAAATAAACACAAGCTTTGCACACGGAATTTACTTTCAAATGACGTCATGTACTGTGTTGGTATTTCGGAACAGATAAAAAATGACAGAATTATTAGATTATATTTACCTATTGATTTAAAAATACATATAAATCATTATTATTTTACAAAAATATTTATTGATCTATCGAATTCGACAAACATTCGTTCTAACTACATTTTAGATTTTGTTGTATTACCTCAGAATAAATAAATAGTACCTACTATGTAAGTATTTAAAGCAATTCACACATTTCGTATTTCCAGCAGCAAAAGCAGCGGCCGTTCATTCGCATGGACCCGGTCAAAAGGCTCTCATATCCGGGCCGAGGGCGGGCCCGGTCAAGCATATTATAGTGGTTTCGCTGAAAAATCACACATCATAGACCGGGTGGCGTTTGCCCGTTTGATGAAGTGGGCGAATGAGTTATTGGGACGTATTTCACGATAATGTTTTTGCGTTTTTCATTTTAACGACAGTGAATAGTTTTTTCAGCTTCCGATTAAAGGGCAAATACAGAGATTAATAATATAGTTGCCAATTCGAGTCGTACTTTTATTACAAGCTTTTATTTAACTTGCAATGTATGTATGTATGTAGGTATGTAACTATGTTTGTTGGGATGGAATCTAGCAAGCCAATTTTGAACCACTTCCTCTTGTCCTACGGAGTTGCTTGTCATAGTCCAATGACAATGCAATATTATGGTGACTGCCAGCTGATCTGATGATGGAGACGGAAGGTGCCATGGAACACCTTCACGGATAATTGTAAACTACTAGTGTTTGGGCTCATTTTAATCTGCTCGCGATTCCGATCAGTAATTTGGTAAAAGCTAGTCTTAAAAAATTATATTTTTCAACAAAAAAATATTATTGTGAAAGGTTTACGCTTGACCACCATATTTATACCATGATTTTTACTCGTGCAGGTCTCTCGTATGCGGGAGGCCATCTTTGCCAGTTATTCTGCCGCTAAGCAGTAGTGCGCAAAGCATTACTGTGTTTCGGTTTGAAGGGCATTGGAGCCAGCGAAATTACTGGGCATATGAGACTTAATATTTTATGTCTCGGGGTGATAAGCGCAATGCAGTGCTTTTTACGGTATTAAGTTTTGGATATCACTGCAATGATTATGGGCAGGCGTGGCGCTTACTATCAGGAAAACGACTTGCTCGTCTCAGTTCCATAAAAAAAATCCAGTGTTAATCCGCTGATTATGTAGGTTGTTGTTGAATAATGTACCTAATATATATGAGGGTAGAAAGTGAATGTAGAATAAATTAAAAATAAAAATATGACAACACAATATAGAACAAACAGACCGAGTGTGGCTCAGTGGGAGCTCGTGCGACTTTCGATCCGACGCACCCAAGTTCGAATCCCGCTGACCCCGCACCACTGACTTTCTTAAGCTATGTGCGGATTTAACACTCGCTCTAAAACGGTGAAGGAAAACACCGTGAGGAAACCGGCATGTCCAAGAATTTTTCACAAAAAGTCAAGGACATGTGACATTCACCAACCCGCACTGGGCCAGCAGCGTGGTGGATTATGGCCTATTCTCTCTCTATGAGAGAAGGCCCGTGTCCCAGCAGTGGGAACGTGATGGGCTGATGATGATGATGATGATGATGGGTTTCCTCGCACGATGTTTACCTTCACCGCTTTTTTAGTGTGTGCCTACTCCTAACTTAGGTCATTAAATAAAGCCAGTAAAGTAGTGTACCTAATCCATTTAATTCCACGCATACGAAATCGTAGGCGTTATTTAGGTTAGCACATATTATCTTTTTTTTCACGCTTAATAGATCTTTGTTTGGCCATTATCTCGCCTGCACCCCCAGCATGGACCGGAGATAAACATTTTATCCCCTGAATATATATATCCAGTTTTTGTTTGACGACAGTGGATAAAACAGGGGATAAATGGTTTTGTCTCCTGTCTGTGCTAAGGTGGCTGATGTGAAGCGATGATGTGGCCTAAGATGGAGCTCATAGATCTAGACAGAGACGGAAGTTGAGCGGCTGCTTAGACCCGTCTCCCCGATAGTTCAACGAACATCATCCCGAAACACGACCAGGTCGCTTAACGGCGTGGCTTTGTTCGGTGTATGGTATTACAACCACGGTCAGAGCCTACCACTCAAAAGCGAGTAAGCGGGTTTCATCACGATGTTATCCTTCACCGTTTTAGAGCGAGCGTACAAAATCTGCACTTAACTATAAGTTATTGGTGCAGGTTCGAGTCGGGATTCGAACTCAGGTGCAAAGGATCGAAGGGCGCACGAGTTCCTGCTGAGCCACACTCGCTCTTTATATTTTAACATATAAATGTTAAAATAGAAAGATGTTCTACAAAGGTTTCGGAGAATTCCATTTATTATTCACATGGATAGGGCTTCCATTGTTTTATGGAAGGCCATTCTGGCCATGATTTCCTTTCCCTTTGTTTAGGTGGCAAGATTATAAAACTTCCTCTTCTACATAAAACTACCTCACCACAAAAGTACAATACCTACAGAGCCACAGAATAAATAAAATAAATAAATACACCCAACGATCACATATGTACATAGATCCTGGACCCTAACTAGGATTCCCTGTATCTAGGGAACCAGGAAGTATGAGGACCATGGTCCCATGACACCCAGACACGAAACAAATGCTTGCCCTTTTTTTTCTTCTTTGCACAAACATTTGCCCCGTCGCGGGAATCGAACCCGCAACCTCAGTGGTGTATGAGATTTGAGCCAACCTGCCCAACCACTACACCAAAGAGGCTGTCAAATAAATAGATAAATAAATAATAAATAAATAAAAAAATGTTAAATAAATAGATATTACTTATTAAAAGCGATAAGACCGCCTATTTTACTACCCTAGTTATAAGGTTTATCTGTAAGTTTTGTATGTTACTGGTATACAATAGTTTTTACAAGCTTTTATTTAACTTGCAATATTTATTATTTGTTTGTTTGGGTCAAATCTTGCAAGTTCAATATCCGATGACAATTCAATATTATGGTGACAGCCAGCTGATCTGATGATGGAGACGGAAGGTGGACAATGGAACTCCTTGACGGATAATCTTAAACTACTAGTGTCTGGGCTCATTTTAATCTGTTTCCGGTTCCGATTTCAAATTTCTTAAAAGCTTGTCATGAATAATATATTTTTTAACAAAAATCTTGTTGTTATGTGATTATTTACTTATTTGTCTATAATTGATTATAAGTAAAGTGACCCGCGGGCCAGAGGGACGAGATTGTCACTTTAAAAGCTACGAAATTTTGGGAGACGATGACGCGTAAAACAAACGTTTTGATGTGACTTCGTACAGCTTTCTTCAAAGCCAATAAAGATGTCACTGACAAAATAAAAACGCATTTGTTTTATATTTCCAAACATTGTCAATTTGATATACACAAGAAACCTATAGCCGGAAAACCGTAATTTATTTGATCGCAGCATCACAAACTGACACGGGAAAGGGTTGAACTGTATTTCATGAGGTTTTATGTGTATTACCCGACGAAAACTCCTAAATATCCCGTTTGTTTACAAATGGTGCGAAATTTCTTTATGTTCCAACCTTTTTGTGTAAATATAAACATTTCATATTTTTTTACACTTTATGTGAAGACGTGGTCGCTGAATGTCTTACCCCTAAAGTTCTTTGTTTTTATGGAGGGCAACACTGGAAAGCTTAATTTAGAGATAGTCGCGCTTTCACATTGTAGAAAACCTCCTCCATTCCTCCTCTCCATTCAAGGTTGATTTCGATATCTTACTAGGACTCCTTTGCTCTCTTAATGTATCTCCAACGGCTATTGACTGGTTTCGTAGTTACCTGTTCGGGCGCCGGCAACGTATTCATCTTGAGGATACCTATTCGTCCTGGTGTAATACGTCTGCTGGAGTCCCTCAGGGCGGCGTTTTATCCCCTCTACTTTTTGCAATTTTTATCAACTCAATTTCTAATCAATTATCTTCTTCCTACCACCTCTATGCAGACGATCTACAAATATACACGCAGGCTCCTTTAGACCACCTACACAAAGCCATTGAAACAATAAACAGTGATTTAAAACACGTCTCAAACTGGAGTAGATCATATGGCCTTTGTGTAAATCCCTTAAAGACTCAGTTAATTATAATTGGTAGTTCCAGGATGATCTCAAGGATAGATTGGTTCCGACTTCCACAAGTTCTCTTCGACGGTACTAGCATAGAATTTAGTGATACTGTTAAAAACTTGGGCGTTTTCTTCGATCGTCAATTATCTTGGGGGCCGCAGTTGGCTGAGATCAGCCGAAAAGTGTTTGCGTCAGCGGCATCGCTCCGAAGAATTAGGAATTTTCTGCCAACATCTACCAAAATTGCTTTAGCACAGTCTCTTTTGCTCCCAATTTTAGACTACGCCGACGCCTGCTATCTGGATTTAACCGAAGATCAGCTGAATAAGCTTGAGCGTATTCAAAATTTTTGCATCCGGTTTATATTTGGTTTGCGCAAGTATGACCACATCTCTGATTTCCGAGTCAAGCTCAATTGGTTACCAATCCGACGTCGCCGGGATGCGCATGTCCTCTCCCTCTTATACAGCATCCTGTTCATTCCCTCAACCCCCTCCTATCTCAAAGAACGTTTTGAGTTCCTGCATCTTTCCAATTCCCGTTCCCTTCGTTCCTCTGATACTCTTCAGTTGAAAACCCCTGTTTACTCATCCTCATTTTATGAAAACTCCTTCACAGCTCAGGCTGTCCGTCTATGGAACGCGTTGCCCGTAGATATACGACAGGCAAAATCTATCGCAATCTTTAAAAATGTTGTGAAGAAGCACTACTTGTCCAACAACTGCTAAATTATATATCGTAATATATGTATCTGTTAATCATATCATGTTTGTTTGATATAATATAATTATATATAATATTTATCGTATTTTATATATATGTATTATTTTGTTTGTATGTATTATTTTGTTTGTTTGTATTATTATGTCTATACTATTATATTTTTGAAGTTTTGTATTTACTAAATTATATCTTTTATATTAGGTAATTACTTTATACACCAACTGACCGCAAATTTTTACAATTTTATTCCTGTCCATCCAAAGGTTGCCTGTAAGAAATTGCACATAGCGATAAGGCCGCCCATTGTTCTACCACTATTATTTGTAACTATAAACTTCTGTTTCCTGTTTTGGTGATCAATAAAGTATTATTGTATTGTATTGTATTGTATTGTTGTCTGGAAGAGATTGCTTAAAGCGATAAGACCGTACATTGTAACACCATTGTAAACATTTAACTAGTACATAACTTATATGCTTAAGGTGAATAATAAAGTGTTTATCTATCTATCTATTAAAACCAAAACAATATAACAAAGTCGAAGAAATGCCCCTCAGTTTCTTGCCGTATCTTCTGAGTAGTGGTTCTTTTTCCGATCAATGGTAGAATTATGGCGATAATTTGACGTTCATAAGTGCGTCTGTGATGCCGAAACTGAAGAAAGAGATTTTCATTTGCTTTAATTTTTTAGCCTCTTTTGGTCGCGTTTTAATACTAAAGTAGTGATTCTCACAATCTTTCTAAACAATGTTATTATACTGTTGAGGAAAAAAAACACGAGTGTTAATAAAAAACATGATTACGCCGAAACAGATTCATAGAACATAAGTTATTGTTGTGTGTATGTTCGTATGTTCCTTTGCTTGTTTGGGCTGTGCTTTGGGTCAAATCTTGCAAGTTAAATTACAACCACTTCACCACCACACCATGTGATAGCAAACAAGCACCGCCTGATGGGAAGCGGTCGCGGTCGCGGTCTGTTTGATGTTACGAAAAATGCACCAAAAAAAATCATTTTTAGATCAAAAACATTGAAATGACTTGCAAAATTAAACCCTTGCGAGTTTTTATCTGAATTTTCAGGTAATTTCAGGCGCGGGTATCACACAAGTAGGTAATTTTATTCATAAGAACGTGTGTCGAAGCCCATGACCCGGTGGCATAATTTTGCGAAGCTTTTATCTTTATGTGACTTGAACGACACCGAAACAAAGTTTGATTCTTAGGGTGGAAGCGCGCTGAAGTCACGCCGCGCCGTATTCATTGTACCTACTCAAACCTGACTTTTGCGCTACCTACATATACGAGTACACAGACTAGACCACATATGGTTTATCATCATCAAGATTGCGCGTTTATTTTGTTTAACTGAATGTAATGGAATCAGGCGTGACGTTGCGGAATATCATCTCAAAACTGAAACGCAATGCAAATATGTTTCTTTTTATGTAACTGAATGACGAGACGAGCTGATCGTTTGCCTGATGGTATGCAATACGGTAGCTCATAACAATATCAGCGCCACCCAGACCTTGTTTTGCAAAATCCTGTGCGGCGCTGCATTGCCCTCGTCACCCTGAGAATAATAGCTGTTGAGTCTCATAATGCCCAGTAATGTAGTGAAATTCCGCGGAATTACAATACAGCGGAATTAATCTTTATCCTTTTTTTTTTATTGTTAAATGGGCATACGTTTGACGACATCTCGCCTGATGGAAAGCGAAGATGCGGCCTAAGATGGAACACGCCTGCCCATGAGATGCCTATTCACTCTAGACTTAAAGAGACACAAGTTGTATCCGTTTGGGAACAAAGACGGTGGCAGAGCGTTCCACTCCTTAGCAGTTCGCATGATAAAGGAATCTGCGAAACGCTTAGTACGGATAGGTGGGATATTAACGACGTACGGGTGAAACGACTCACCCCGCCTTGTCTTAGAGATGGCATATCTGAGGTCATAATAAACAACTTACCTTCGTTTATTTGGTTTCTCCGCGCTTCACATGCGCATAAGACAGCTTCTTTGTCCTTGTTCTTTAATAACACGAAATCCTAGTTAGGGGCCAGCATGTGTGGCTTATATATTTATTTATTACCAATTATTTACATTCTGTAAACTAATATTCCAAAAATCAGAATCTCTCCTTAAATGCACCGTTAACATCTGAGGCAAATCAGTTCATGCCCCTGCAGTGGCAAGTTTCGCGATAACATATATAATATATGCATAGAACATTCTGCAGAACACAATGTACAAGTACCTACAGTCAGCGACATAAGTAGCTGAACTTTTACAATCTTTCAATTGTCAATACTACCGAAAATATTCAAATTACATAAAGTATTTTGCAACGCAACATTCAGAGAAATAAGACAAATATTGAAAGTATAGTTAATCAAAGATTTACAAATGTTCTGTTACTTTTGTAGATGACAGTACCTAACACAAACTGCACTCATCTCTACGAAACACATCCTGCCTTTGTCCTGATTGGTCCCCGGAGCTCTGCGCCTGATGACGTCGTATACTGGAGCCAGTAACGGCGCGCGATTATGATTTTATGCCATCTATACTGCCAGGCTACGTGATGCTGCTTTACGACGCATCTGGGCATGTTTCGGAAGCGAGGCAAATTTCAGCTGAGGCGGGAACGTGCATCGACGTCTTGTTATTAGATTGCTGAGCTGATGTTGGAGCTGAACGTTCAAGAATCTAATGGAATCAGGCGTGACGTTGCCGAAATTCATTATTATAATATAAATAAAATTCCCTCCGCTGTAATAATATAGGTATATATATATTATATTATTCAACAACAACGTATATCATATTCGGCGGAACTACACTAGATATTTTCATTGCGTTACAGATTTGAACGTTCAAGAATTTATTAGATGACGAAAACTAAAACAAGTAGGTTTTTCTTAAGCTTTAAAAAAAGTTATTAAATTATAAACCAATATAAAAATATTAAACTTAATATAGTCAAAGAGATAGCTTAATTTACGTCCAGATCTGTGAAACTTACAATTTAGATAATATATTATATTCTCCACTTAAAAATCCTAGGTTTATTTTGTTTGGGATAATAGAATTTGTCTGGTTCTGGGACGATTGTATTTTATCTAGGACAACCATCATGAAATCATGAATCATAGGTTTTTATTAATTCTCATTAACGCATTAGGATACGTCAATTTCAGAAAACGTGTCACCAATCCGGGAGTATCATTCTGCGTATCCCTTTTCAGCATCAGTGGCAAGAAAGTAGTTGTAGTGAACGACTTGTTTCAGATTCTTGATTTCAGTTTTTCGCGAACTATTTTTATCATTCACAATCAAGTAAGTAAACAAGTTTAGAAATCACAGTTCTAATTTAATAAATACATTCCGCTTCCTAGAAACGCTGACTTCACAACACAACGAGACCTGAGCAAATACTGACATGGAAAATACCAAGTAAAATACTTTCGACAATGAATATCGGCAGGCGGCTAACAAACTGGGGTAACCCTAATATTTGGAAACTTACGCACGTTTCGGGCAAAAATTCGGCTTTCTCAGATCAACAAGAGATCTGGCTGAAAATCATCGGAGCGAAAAAACACACCGGATTCCGTGGTTACGGAGTGGTGCAAGTGAAAAATGAAGTCATTCCATTAACTAACTTGATTCGCATATCGTTTTGCAGATATTTTATTGCGCTAAATAATAACACCCGTATCCATGAACGGCACTACTTTAAGCAATTGGCTAAGTAAGGTACAGCAATCATCGCCATATTAAACGCATGTGTGTAAATATGGATATCTATGTTATCTTCATTTTTTTTTTACTTGTTGATTGGCTTGCGTTTGACCACTATGTCACCTGATGGTAAGCGACGATGCGGTCGACGATCTAACACGCTTACCAAGATAGTACCCGTTCACTCGAGACTTGAAGATTCCCAGATTATAGCTAACGGGAAAGACTGGCTCTGGCAGGGAGTTCCACTCGTTAGCAGTACGCATAATAAAAGTGGAAGCGAAGCGCTTAGTACGCGCGGGAGGAATGTCCACCATGCATTACCTTTTTTTTTAATGTATGATATTGATTTATTTTGAGCTGTAATTTAATAGTTGTAATTTCTGTCCTTCAAGACACCAATAGAAAGCTATTCTCGAACTCAATAAGGCACAATCTAGCTCGCAATACTCCTGTAAGTATCTGAAGTAAAAAAAAAAATACCTGTCTAAACGCAAAATAATTGCGCCCTTCTCTCTACTAATTTTACTGTGCTGTGTATTCGAACTTAAAACAAAGGAATGACTCAGGCTTGACTAAGGTCTCGTTTAAAATTAAATCACTTCCAAATATCTACAAGCTCACAACTTGAGCCGAATTGGCACCGATTCTCATCACGTCGCCGAAGGTATCCCGGTCAAAAAGTTAAGTCGTGCGTTACTCGCTCGTCGGGCGGAGCCGACATCCCTTTGAGAAATCATGGTTTATACTTACGCACCATGGAGTACCTATATAGAGAGATAATCCGCTTTTTTTCCTTCAAACACGACTCGTCATCACTGCGGGCCGGGCGCAGAGGGAGACAGCGTTTTGCGATTGGCGTTTGTATTCGGTAAAGAGGATAAACTGCTTTCTCAGACTACACTGCTTTAGCGTACAACAATATTGGGTGGCAAACGGCTAATGTTCCGTGAGTTCGGAGGCCATGTTTGTGCAGTAAGGGGATTCGATTGTCTTTGCTACGCACCTTATGCGTTCGGCAGCGGGCCCCGATGTGCTGAGATGTTTGCGCGGTGTTTGCGCAGCAGATTGGGGTGGGGAGGGAATGATAAGTGAAAATTGTTTCAAGGGGATATTTTAGAATGCAACGTACTTAAATATTCCTTAGGTAAAGGGATAACAGATTTAGGTGGTGGACAGAACTGATGATGGTGAGTGTTATTTTTGTTGTTCTAACGACAAAATATCAGCTTGTAACTGAACTACCTGTCTATAACTATAACCGATATGTGAAAAGCTAACTACTCGTGGTAAGTCTCTGGTATGCGGGAGGCCATCTGGGTAGGTACCACAGCTTTGCCAGCTATTCTGCGGCCAAGCAGTAATACGCAAGCAGTGTGTTCTGGTTTGAATCACTGGGATGAGCGCAATGCAGTGCCTCACAGTGTTTTTTATAGTATTAAGCGAGCACGAGTCGCGGGCAGTGCAGTGGGTAAAACTATGAAGAAAAACTCACCTTTTTTATACCCGCTAACCGCGATATTGCCACAGAATATCTAATAGTACTAGTAATATTTAGTTTTCTTTCATAGTACTATAAACTACAGCTGTGCCAAATTTTATCAAGATCGGTTTAGCCGTTTAGTTGTAAAAAGGTAAGAAACAAACAATTTATTTCGCAATTAAGTGTGGATGTTGGTGTGAATTGTGTATTTCATGTAGGTATTATATCGGAAGCCTGTAGAAATTTAGGAATTAGATACTGTAAAACATACGTAAAAATCTTGACTAAAATTAAATAAAGATATTAATAAAAGCAAATTTATGCAACAAATGGCCTAATTTTTTTTATCTCACAGAGAGTAAAGTAAAAATGTAGCCCAAGTCTGGTCAGCCAGCCCAATCTTTAAAAATTTTTAGGTTGATATCCCTGATCTTGTAAATTTATTTAATCAATTATTCATACGAACACAAGCCAGAATCTTATTTGTAACTTAATTCAAATTTTCAACAAGAAGTTGTCACAATTATTTCAATAGCTTACCTTGGCTTATATTATGTATACGTTACTAATACTATGTAATATTTACAATCAACAGTACTTTTCTCCTAACATTTATTCAATATAGCACCAATTCCCTTTTTCGAAGAAAATAACCAAACAATTTTCCACATACCCTCCCGCTAATTTAAAACTCGAACAACAAATGAGGGTAGTCGCAATAACTAAGCAGCGTGGTCGGCGCCGCGGCCCAAAGACATCAGTCTCGCATCGACCGCTGAGGCGAGCGGACCTGCGAAGACGGCCGAATTAAAAATTAAGTACCATAAGGCGGGCATCGAATTTATTGTCGGTCCGGCTTGTTTATGGTAGGATGGAGCTTTTAGACGATTAGTTGGTGATTGAGTATGCAAAGCTTTGGTTAGTTGAAGTGAAAGGTGGTTTTATCTTATCGGGCTTAGAGCTTTCTTTATTGGAAAAGTTTTAATAGTTTTGTGGGTATTTCTACGAGTTTCCACAGAAGTACTATTCCTTTTTTCTGCGTAAGATTAAAAAAATGCGTAATTCAATTTCCAAGGACTCAATATCAATACGAGTCCTCCATGCGGACACAAAGAAAAAATACACTATCCCGCATTGCGAACCCCAACATTTTTACACCATAAAGACAATATAGGTACTTGCAAAATCAATATTGAACTTCGGGGCCCTCAAGCAGTCTCACAGTCGGAAGACTTTGTCCGGGGCTCCGGAGCCACTGGGAAAATAAAAAATGTGAACCAATTCCATTCCGCCGCAGACTGCCATGAATATTAACCGTTTGCACCATGTCCTGTGATAACGGTGTCTTTGTACAGATGTGACAGCTGGTGAAGTAGGTGCCTATTTGCTTATAAAATATCATAGTCTTAATTTACTGTTGAAAGAATGAGTTGATTATTATTTTTAGAACCCTCTTATCAAACTTCATGGGCCATAGCCGCATACCGGATGTCAAATGTATTTGAATTTTGTGATTCTTACAAATGTCGGCTACCTCACAGTCGATGTTTTCCTTCACCGTTTAAAGAAGCACAAGTTTAAAAGAATTTTTGAAATCGGTCAACAGTTGTCGGAGAAGTCGGTTAACATACTTAAAAAAATATACAGTCTAACATAGAACCTCCTCCTTTTATAAGTCGGTAAATAAAGCGATAGCATTTATTTTGTGTTTGGGTGTTGTCCTATTTAGGGGTCATCTTCTATGTATGTCTATTCTATGTAGTCTATTCTATGTATGTGTATTCTATGTTCTATGTATGTCGTTGTGCTTTATTTATAATAATAAAAATAACCCTTGAGAAAGAACGACATAACAATGCTATTGAACTAGAAGTTTTTCATGTATTCTATGCCATCTACCATGCTTATTCTTTGCCCAAAGTCGCAGTAACAAAGTAAGGGCGTCGATTGCGCCACTCGTAACTTAGGAACTGCCACGTTACAGATTACGTTCAATTTTACCAACACTATAGGTAAGTGGGTACTTCATGTAGGTAGTTACCTATTTCAAATTGGTAAAGCACAATACACAGGTTGAAATGTTTGAGTCAAATCCGAAACTTAGAAATATATAGAAAAAATAATAATGCGAATGAAGTCGTGACACGAGAGCGTGTCTGGCTCAGTGGGATCACGCGTGAATTTCGATAAGATGCACCTGACTTTGAATCCAGCTGGCCCCGCACACAGACAGTTCCTTAACTTATGTGCGGATTTAACAACCGCTCTAAAAACGGCGAAGGAAAACATCGCTCATTTAACACTCGTCTAATGAGCACATAACTTAAGTCATTGGCACGGGGCCAGCGGGATTCGAACTCCGGTGCGTCGGATCGTAATTCGCTCGAGTTCCCGCTGAGCCACACTCGCTCTTACACTATAAAACATAAGTTATGGAAAATTACATTCTTTGTTACTTAGGTGCCTACATCACTTACATTTTCCGCCAAGAGTTCTTAATTTCTTTTATAATATGATCCCCTCCACACTCCACTGAGCGCAGCGCATTAGCACCTATCTTATCAAAACTCGGACAGATTTGATGAAATTTCCTGCCGCGGGTCGTTCCCGGCCGGATATTGCGAGCAACCGACCGAATTGGGTCGCCGATCGGTCATTCAGTCGGTGCTCACTTTAGTCAAAGCCTTATGAATTAGAAAAAAAATGCTAAATGCTGAGTCAGTCAATTTCAGACTTAGATTAGTCTGGGATACGTCATACTTGACATTGATGAACGTGTGTAAGCTAAGTTTATATATGTCTTTTGTATATTTTATACTGTATATAGTTAAATTATTACGAGTATGTCCGTGCGTCACCAAAGGTCGGAGCTGAAAACCAGCGTTGCGATACAATCACAACATTAAGCTGAGCTCAAACCTTTTCTGGCAACACTGTGCACGGCAGCTATCTACGTACACGGACGCATTATAATTATTGTAGACATTGTTTTTTGTTAATGGACCCGTGTATTTGTGTATTGTTGTGTGCAGTTTTGCAAGAATAAATAATTTTCTTTCTTTCTTCTTTCTTTCTAAGTAGAAGTTCACAAAGTTACAATGGTAATTTAATGCACCTATCTATATAGGACGTGTCTCAACTTCTACTAAGAAGCTCTTGTAAATATCTCCTAACATCCCTTTATTTTATAAGCTACTAATGGATATAATCATTTTGTTTAAGGGTGTGTATTTTTCGACCAGACTAAGTAAGCTACAGTTATAATGCTGGACCGACGCAGTTACTGATGATAATTTGTAAAACGAAGGTGGTATTACATCGTCATATATAGTCATGCTAGCGAGTGTGGCTGCTAGCGAGTGTGGCTCAGTGGGAGCACGTGCGACTTTTAATCCAACGCACCCGAGTTCGAATCCCGCTGGCCCCGCACCACTGACTTTCTTAAGTTATGTGCGGATTTAACACTCGCTCTAAGAACGGTGAAAGAAAACATCGTGAGGAAACCGACATGTCCAAGAATTTATCACAAAAATTCAAGGCCAAGTGATATCCACCAACCCGCACTGGGCCAGCGTGTTGGATTATGGCCCATACTCTCTCTATGAGGGAAGGCCCGAGTCCCAGCAGTGGGAACGTGATGGGCTGATGATGATATATAGTCATGATGTTATATAAACAATTCTACATTCTACTTAAAACTAAACTAACAACTTATAAGAAGAAGCAATTAGACATCATGTTGACCATGGAAAGCCTACAGATAAGCTCCAGCCCACTTCCGGTTTGCAGAGTAACCAAGAACCTCTATATAAAACAAATTATAATTATACCTACAACAAATGCCTACCTAGGTACCTCTATATTATACGAGTAGATAGACATATATTGTAAGTATACCTATCTCCGACTTAAGAAGATACAACGCCAGAGGGCGAGGATCAGAGTCGCATTACACGCGGCTTCCGAGGACACGCTCCACAGGATTAGGGTCATAAAATATAGAGCCGACTTATGATTTCAGATTGAATTATATTTGAGTTGTCTTATAGTTCTTTAGTGAATTGCTTTAATGGAGCCATCTGCCGCCGAAGAAAGATAGTAGGTATCAACTATATCTACTATATGTATATACGTTCGATAAAAATTGGAACGAATTGTATACATCAATATCGTCAAAGCTACAAAAATATGAATAATACCAATTAGGTCTTCTGTGCTAATAATAATAAAATAAAAAATTACTTATCTCATCCATCGACTTTAATTTGCTAATATATTTATTTTAATTTATTTATCATATAAAAATAACATAAAATAACAAGTTAAGCATGGCATTTGTAAACCACTAAGGATTGTGTTCAATACCATATTTGGTCTACATTGATATTAGGTAACACAATCATCTTATAACTTTATCTATGAAGGTAGAAAATTGGTAAGTGCATTCCTTAGCAACCTAAGCATTCAAAGTGTTGCAAAAAGTGAGCCTTAAGTATAAATTTAATGGTTAGTGGCGTGATATCATTAACAAAAATTGCGTCCCAATCTCTTCTAATTTTGCTGTGCCCAACGGGATCCATATAAGACTTTGTACGTTTACCAAATTACACCTTGTATTGTGTACCTAAGTAATATTATAATAAAATCTGAATCTGAATCATCGGTTTAGCCCAAAAATAGAGTAAACCAACAATCTACTGCATTCGTTTCGTAAATAAAAGTACCAACTTGGTATGCACGGACAAGTATGTCACCGAGTGAGTATCCGGCGGCGGGGATATTTCAATCAATGAATTTGCACTAACGTCGAATCTAACTTGTTGAGTCCATGATAAAGAATTTATTGGGATACGTGGGGAAAAAACTTTATTTATGCATTTATGCGTAAAGTATTTATGTTATATTATATTATACCTATTTATACATATATTTATAATAGAATTTGCATTTCTTTCAAAAAACCACCGTCCTTCCAAATTATGTTAGTCCTTTCTGTTCAAAGGTTGTCTGGAAGAGATCGCTTTGAGCGATAAGACCGCCTATCGTTATGCTGATTACTGTAAAATTTACTTGTTTTTCATGTACCTATATTTAAGGTTTTTTAACAATAAAGTGTTTATCTATCTATCTATCTATCTTATGCGATTTACTCAAAATTGTACATCACAACACTATAATTATTTAAACTAATTCACAGTACGTATAAGTACTTACTGAAACTATATAGGTACCTATTGAAGATACCGACGATATCGTCGATATCGTCGCTTACCATCAGGTGAGATAGTGGCCAAACGCAAGCCAATTAAGAAAAAAAAATGGTCTACATCCCGAGATATGAAGTGGATGATTAGAGCGAAATGAGCGGAATAATCGAAACCCGCTAACGCGCTTTGGAGTGGTAGGCTCTGGCCGTGGTTGTAATGCCACCCACCGAACAAAGCCATACCGTCAAGCGACCTAGTCGTGTTTCGGGATGATGTTCGGTGAACCATCGGGGAGACGGGTCTGAGCAGCCGCTCAACTGCCGTCTCTCTCTAGATCTATGTGCTCCATCTTAGGCCACATCACCGCTTCACGTCAGGCGAGATAGTGGCCAAACATAGATTTATTAGGCGTAAAAAAAAAAACTAGCTAATTTAGGCAAATGAGCGAAGTAGAGTAAATAAATACAGCAAAGTAAGCAAAATGAGCGAAGTGGTATACATTTTCAATATTTTTTACTATCCTATACAGTCCCACGCTGGGCCTCCCCCAAATTATGTGCAATGAAATGAGAAATGACGATATATGAGAAATTGAGTTCTGAAAACCATACGTAGGTGAACAAGGCAAATATGACAAAAATGAGAGAATCGAGCGAATTGAGCGAAGTGAGCGACGAAACGAAATAAAATGAAATAAAAAGAGTTTGTGGTACGACATTTTGTGGTATAAAAAGTGGCATAAGGACTTTGTCAATTCGTCAAAAGATGAAACGAGAACAAGAAATTGTATTTAATTTTCCGCAATAAATCTTAAACTATTGCCACCCCACATTATGCGATTCACATATGCAAATTGTTCATCAGATATTCAGTGTTTGGACATTCGTTATGCGCGTCCGCCGCGCGCTTGGACTCTACGCGGTGACTGCGTAGCGGAGGTGTAGGCCACAAGCGGTAGCGTGAGTGGTGTTCATCAGCTACATATGTAGTGCTTGGGCATTCGTTATGCGCGTCCACCGCGCGTTAGGACTCTACGCGGTGACTACGTAGCGGAGGTGTAGGCCACAAGCGGTAGCATGAGCGGTGTTCATCAGCTGTAGGTCACAAGCGGAAGCGTCAGCGGTCCAAATTGCGTAAACGTTTGGTTGACAGATTTCATTTAGATTTTACAATACCAGCGTCCAAGCACGCTTACTTTTAAATCCGCCGTTGCATATAGTTTGGGCCAATCTTAACCGGAGCTCTCAAAACGGAATGTTTTATGTTGTGAACGTCCAAATTGCGTAAACGTTTGATTGACAGATTTTTATTTGGATCTCGCAATAGCTCTTCTAACATGACTCGAAATAAATGTGTTTACCTATAAAGCGTTTAACCATTGAGTTTTCATTACTAGGTAGTTATATAATATACATATACCCTAAGCGTTTAACCATCATACTTTACAAGTTCACCAGCACTTTCTTAAAGTTGTTGAGCTTTTGAGTTTTTGACGGCTGGTGTCTCAGGGTAACTTATGCAAAGTAGTTAGCTGGGTACCTATTGCAAAGTTCAAAAGTTCTTTATTCATGTTTGGCATTATAGACGCACTTATGAACGTCAATTATTACAATGACTCTACCACCGTATCAGAAAAAGAACCAGAAGGTACGGCAAGAAACTGAGGGGCATTTTTTTTAAGAACTTTTGTAACAATATTTTATGTTTGTTTTTGACAATATTATTTTTCTTTTGTGCCAGTTGGCTACTTAGCAGAAGCGGATTGTTCCATGCATCTTTGTCTCCTATGTAATTACTAACTGTATAGTATGCTTTTTTCATTAGAATATTTTTCATACGCAATTTGAATCTACTTTCTGTGAGCTCCGTTATACATTTTGGAATTTTACTGTAAAAATGTACGCAATTGCCCATGAAAGACTTATTCGTTTTACTTAGTCTAAACCTAGGTACTGCAATTATATCCTTATTTCTAGTGTTTGTGTTGTGATGGTCACTATTCACCTTGAAGTTGTGCAGATTTTTACGAACATTTTTTATATTTTAATAAATATACAGAGAAGGTAAAGTGAATACAAAATGTGGCTTAACCTTTCTCAAAATAAGCGAAATAAACCATTTCACATTTGCTTTTAATAAAAAATATATTCAACAGGTACTTTCTTGTTTAGGACTGAATACAGTGTTTTGACCATTACATCGAATCATGTCACTTCATGTAATTACAAACATATATACCTACATTATTTTAATGTTCAGTTTCCATGTGTAATGATGATTTGTTGTGCCAAAACGGCTAGACCGTTTTTTATGACGCTTGGCGGGAGAAGATTAATAAAACAGCAGGCACAATAATACGCCTACATTTCTCGCATGCGTCGTTCAGTTTTTAGGGAAACTTGGGCAAAGAGTAGAGCGTAAACTTATACCTAGGTAGTTTTAGAAGATAATATTATGACTTGCGACATGATTTTAAACCAGCTCGTGACGGCAGCTCTGAGACTATCGCGACGCCACCTCCGACATCGACGCTGATGAAGAAGACGGACCCGCTGCTGACAATGCCTTTTCCGTCACCGACGCCGAGAAAAGGAAAGCCAACATAAAAAATCGGCAACATCTCAGTTTTTAGTGTTGTTACCGTACTTCAACTTGGTGAAAACGGGTTTAACAGCTTAAAACACGTTGTCTTTCTACTTGTCGGTAGGTAGTTTAAGTTTCTCTTCAGCTTCCCAAAAACCAAAAATTACCAAGTTCTACAAGTTTCAAGTAAATTGCGGTCATACTAAGCCATCGGTTCCAGTTGTTGTCTTAGAACATGTCGGAGCCATTGGGCTAACAGCTCCGACACCAGGTATGGCAAAAAAAAGGTAAAGTGAAGTTACAAGGAAACTTTAGTAATTTCCTAAATGTTGACAGTAACAGTATCCTAACGGTGTTATTAGAAATGGGTCAATACTATTCTCTATTCCATAACTACAAAGGTTCGAATCTTAACTTGTTATTCGCCCTTAAAAGGGTTCGCTAAAATAATCTGCTCTGAAACGTGATATCGAGACCCATGCTATTATTATCTTTATTATTTGTTGACTCGATTAAATGTAATAGATTCTGAAGAGCACCTTTATCTTAACCCAGTTTGAAGGAAGGCTTTCGGTTACATTGGGCCAATTAATTGGAGATTTATTTTTAGGAAATGGTGGATTGATTGGAATTTTGTTGTTATTCTGCGGAGTAGTAGGTGCTTTGGTTAAAAAAAAATAATGAGCATGATGTACGAAACTTTTTTTTAGAAGTGATACGAACTGATTGTTTAGGTATCTTTATAGGTCTTAGGCTTCGTGTTCACTGCCATTGGCTTTACTGCAGCTTTGCTAAGCACTGTTACTACTAAAGCTACTATCTCGCCTGATGTTAAGCTATAACGCGATCGAAAATGCACAACACATAGATCCACAAAGCCTTAAGACAAAAGTCTTCAATCAGTGCGTCTTACCTGTCATGATTTGCGGTGCCGGGACTCACTGTTTGGCTGGTTCACGAAATTAACGTTGCTCAGCGGGCTATAATAAATAAATAATAAATTCATTTATTTCAGGGAATAATACAGGTAACCAATTAAAAGTACCAGAGGCCCATTAAATATATACCTTACAGACTAGCATATATACCATTTATAAACACTAAAGCTACGATAAAGGAATATGGGCTATGGAAAGGGCTATGCTTGGAGTATCTCTGAAGGATCATATTCAAAACGAGATTATCCAAAGTCATTGACATAGCTTACATAATTAGTCAGCTGAAGTGGCAGTGGTCTTGCCATATTAGCCGCAGAACCGATAACCGTTGGGATACACGTTCTAGAGTGGAGACCGCGAATTGGCAAACATATTGTAGGACGCCCTCAGGCAGACGCCAGGGATCGTGCTCAGTGGTGTGCAGTTGGAGAGTCATAGTCCAGCAGTGGACGGCAATAGGCTGATGATGGTGGTGACATACATCTAGAGATAGACGATAGTTGGGAGGTCGCTCGACGCCATGGCTATTTGTTCGGTGACCTTCGCATAGTCCAGTTAAATTACTAGTTCTACCGTGTTAGACCACATTATTAATTACTAGTTCTACCGTGTTAGACCACATTATTAATTATAAACATACTAACACAAACTATAGTCCATTATAAATAGCAGCTACATTGTTTGCATGCGAAGTTTTCTCTAAGCGCGGTCGTTCCATATTAGTTAGCTGTTCGGGCTCATCCTCTCGGGACTCGTTTGTATTCATACGGCCTTGGAGCGTATTAAGTTTTGGATATTATTTGTTTTAATAAAGAAGAGACGGGATAATGACGTCATATCGAATGCAGGTTGTGCGGAAGGAGTTTAACCCCGAAAAGAGCATTCGCTTTATAAACCGCTGCCTGCAGGACACGGAGTAGCTAGGTAGTGGTACTAAGTGATACAGACTCAGTTTTTAGCAGGGATTCTTATACCAAAGAAAACTAGCTATTACGTATTTATACAACACAACTACTCAAACCATTTAATATAGAATAATAAAATTTGTTGTTAGAAATCCATCTAGTCTTTTTATAAATATGTTAAAACTGCTTCAAAGAAAAAAAAAGAAAAAAAAGCTTTTTTGCCCATAATACAGACCTTTTTCTTTTAAAGTTTAGTAAAAGTAGGAATAGAAAAGTAGCTATAGGAATTAGTATGAAATAGAGTTCTAGAATCGCTTCCGCCGACTTGATTTATACGATCACTACTGTCATATACCTTGTGCATCTTCAGACGTCATCATATTTAATAGACGCATCTCCTTGATCGTTCACTGAACATGATCTCATCCCCTGTGTAATCACTCGGAAATACGACGAGGTCGCTTGACCACTTTGCACGGTGGGTGATACAACTGGAGCTGGAAAAAATAAAAACCGATGAAATAAAAAACTCCACATGGCATTGCCTCTGGTTCTAAAGTCCGTAACCGTTTACCAACAAGCAAAGCGTTAAGCAAGCGTTCTACTTGTCTCCTCCACATCGCAAATCTAGAGAACTATATCTGAATAAGGTACACTTCCATCTCAAAATTCTCTCACATTTTACGACTACCCGTCCAAAATTAGGCACTCATCCAAACATTTGAATTTCCGCGCGACCAGATGGCGCTAGCGTCGCTGTCACGCGTTCATCCCGCGTCCCGCTCACAGACACACGTGCGCTCTTTATCTTTAAGCATTCGCACGAAATGGGAATTTTATCTTCCCATTCCTTGCGAGACTTTAGAGATTTGGCTCTAGCGATGTAGCCGGATTTTTCGAGAACGTTTAACAATTGTAGATCGAGGTGATTTTGGAGAATTACTATGAATTTTGGAGACGCAAACAAAACGATGAGTTTTGCATGAGAGCTAGTACAGCTGAATGATTTGTTCAAACTATGATCTCTTGAATCGAGGGTTTGTCATAAGAAAATATAGTAAAAACCAACGTGTTTTAAAAACCACAAAATTCAAGTATATCTACCAAGCCAAACGAGTTTTGATACCTATTCACGAACTTCTTATTCGCACTTTCAAACAAAACGTTTCTTAAGTTGAACCTTACTTACATCTCAGCTCAATCATGTCACACCAACTCACTATCACAAGATATACGTATAAAATGCACCTGTTCTATGTAACTGAATGACGAGACGAGCTGGTCGTTTGCCTGATGGCAAGGAATACGCCAGCCCATAACAATAACAGAGCCACTTAGAACTTTGTTTTGCAAAATCCTACACGGCGCTGCACTGCGCTCGTTAGCCTGAGACAATTGGCTGTTGAGTCTCATAATGCCCAGTAATTTCGCTGGCTACAATTCCCTTCACACCGGAACACAGTAGTGCTTGCGCACTACTGCTTAGCGGCAAATTGGTGGTACCCACCCAGACGGCCTCGGGACGGAAACCTACTACCAGTAAAAACTCTCTAAATCCCGCATAGTACAGTCAGTGACAAAAGTAGCTAAACAGTTTTAATTTTTCATAAACACTTCCCTTTGATGTAACAGTCTTGCTATATCGTTATTGATTAAAAATTGCAATAATTTATTTAAAAAACCAGAATCGTTTGTTTCATCCTATGACCACATCCACGTAAGTCCACGCTTTGTACTATTGGTCGTTATAATACGTAATATTCACGGCTTTACAAAAAATGACGATGTTTTTGGAACATGTGGAATAGCAACTTTTTTGCGGACTGTACCTGCATAGTACCTACCAGCTAGTATCGGTGCATTCCTCGAGGGCATTCTGTGATCAGAATACTTCAGGCATTGCGACCTCAACGCGATCGTGGGGAGCATACCTTATTAATATCACTAGCTATTGAGCTTACAAGTTTTCTGTTGGGTTTTAGAGTAGGGGTACAAGATTTGTTAAAAGCATGAGAGCACAGAGGGTACCATCGCCCTTAACATCTTTTTTTTACGGGACTGAGCAATTAGACTAGCAAGTCATTTGCTTGATGGGTAACGCCACGCCTGCCCATAACAATGGCAGTGCCGCCCAGAACTTTTAATACCATATAAAGCACTGCGTAGCACTGCATTGCGCTTATCACTCCGAGACCTCAGATATTAAATCTCATATGCCCAGTAATTTTGTTGGCTACAATGTCCTTCAAACCGGATGCAGTTATACATAGTGTTAAAGATTCAGAAGATAAACACAGATTCAAATACAACAAGTATTTATTTTCCATCTTTTTAACAACATCTCCTCCATAGATAGATAATCAAGTCTCTGCCTGAATCACTCGTACCATAGACGTCACCGGTGTTGCCACTTCCCGGCTCTCAAAATATACCACCAGTATCGTCACAGGTACGAGTATTTTACTATATTCAATATAATTGTGAATCATTTTACAAAACAATACACCATAACATTAATAATTCTTAACAATAGGCACTACTGCTTTGCGGCAGAATAACTGACAAAGTAATGGTACCAATCCCGACGGCCTCTCGCATGCGAAGATCCTACAACCTTATGACCTACTATTAGTAGGATTATGAGACTTAAGAGCTATTGTCTCATAGTGACGAGCACAGTGCAGTGCCGCGTAGGTATTTAACCGACTTCAAAAAAAGTGGAGGTTCTCAATTTGACTGTATTTTGTGTTTGTTACCTCAGAACTCCGTCATTATGAACCGATTTGGAAAATCGAAATTTTTTGCGTTTGGTTCAGTATGGTTACGAAGTGGTCCCATATAAATTACATCGCTATTTGAACTTGGACTTCAAAGTTACATCAGAATTGAAGTCGGTTCTTTTTATGATAAAATGTAGGTACTTGTTGAAAAATAAAGTACTGGGTGATGGTGCAACTGTTATGGGCGTGTTGCTTACCATCAGGCGAACGACCTGTTCGTCTCTTCACCGTCTAACGTCGTCACCGTCCAGTAATTCGCACTTGAATGTCAAAAACCTAATTAACTTGATGCAGCAATTCAACTTAAGCAACTTAATCAAACTTAACTAGGTTTAACATTAAAAAGCTAAAGGTAAAGTCATCAAAACTACCAGAGCTGATAGCAGTTAGAGCACGATCCTTACGAATTAAGTTGAACAGCCAGTTCGTTTTAGCATTTTCTCATGCATTTCTAATGAGTTTTCTTGTACGTCAGCATTCATAATTTAGTTTTATACATTGAAGTAGGTATTACCAGTTTTTTTTAAGAACCTGTACTGTCCAATAGGGGATCGGACAGTAATCGAGAAAATATCCTAAATGTAGTTAGAGCGAATGTTCGTCGAACCAGAAAGATCATTCAATCAATATTTTTGTGAAATAATAATGATTTATATTTTTAAATCAATAAATACAATGTAATAATTCTGACATTTTAAATCTGTTCTTCATCTCAAACGAAACAACAATCACAGCGCATGACGTCAATTGTAGGCAAATGCCGTGAGTCAAGCTTGTTTTTATTTTACGTTTTTGCTTTTCATAAAATGTATTTTTGCTAATTTTTTCGTTCCATTACTACAATATCGTCCCCAAACTCCACAAAACGTATTTAAATCTCTTTGAAAGTTTTATTTCGAAGAGATTGTCGTTTTCTACCTACATATGACGTCACAAATTTTGAGGCGACCTTTTACGCGGCAATATGTATGCATGTATGCCATGTATCTCGATGTCTCGCTATGTCAAATCCTCTTGGGATGCATCGAGATCATCTCGACATCACCATTATGATTATTATATAAAAATATTAAATAATAGGAAGGTAAAGTCACCAGTCATGGACAGTATAAGCGATTTTTTTTTGTATTTGCTTTGTAATTTCTTAATTTTTCAATATACATTCTTTGGGATTTGGATGTAAATGAAAAGCTCTTTTCTCAATCAGTAGTCTATGTTTAATTTTAGTTTAGTACTCAGGACAATAAAATATTATAAATAAACAACACTCCTACTTAGACACCATCAATGGACAGTAATAATCCAGAGTAGGTCCCCCAATTATAGACATTATCTAATTATGAACAACCATCAATGGACAGTAATAATCCAGTGTAGAACCCCCAATTATGAACAGCTAGTTATGGAAATATGAATAATCAAGTAAAGGACAAAAGTATTCGTTATTAACGAAATGCTATGATTATTGAATAAAAACAATCTAACATTATTATCAATATCAGTCTTACATATCAAGACAATACTCGAAAGCCAACTTTAAGCAAAATAAAACATCTTTAAACAATTATTATTCAAAAACAATTAGGCCATAATAAGACACGAACTTAAATGTCTATCACTAATATTATTGAAAAATCAGTCTCAAAAATCACGTTAATTTCCATTGTGAACAATCTAACAATGTCCTCCTTACACAAATACGTATCACACCTTTTTAGAGGTTAAAAACAAGTTCTAAAATCAAAATATTCTTATTCAACAGAGATCTTCCCTGAGTTTTCACAGAGACACAACTATTAATAATTATGTGCCTAAAAATATTGTAACAAATAGTAGATAGGAACTCTCAAAAAGTTAATCTCTATATACCTATAATTATAAACAAAGTATCCTAAGTATCCTTGGGACTCCGTATCTTGTAGCGGCAACAGATATTTTCTCTCCTTTTCTTACTTCTTCGATAGCCTTGGCCATTTGTTCTTTTGTGTAGTCTTTTCTTGGTGCCATTTCTAGGTTGAAAATAAATTTGGTTGTATTAGAAATACTTTGAACCTATTACGGACACCTAGTCATGGACAGAATGTCCATTATTGGGTAGACTAATAATTTATTACAGATTTCTAGAGAAACATGAAGATATACTAGAACAAATATAAAATAAATGAAAAAATAAATAAAATAAGGAAGTTCACTTTATGGACACTCTGACCATGATTGGGTGTACGTGCTTGAATAATATCCAGTTATGGACACCGGTAATTTTAGAGTTAGAATGACAATGACATTTTAGGTTATATTATAAAAGTAATGTATTACTATTGATAAATCACTAAATAACATGAATTTCAACAACGACGATACACCTGCCACAAAATAAGATGATAAGTGTACTTACTTGCATCGCGATTCTTGTAATAAATTACGATTCCCGACACCAAATGACACCGCGTAACTAACAACCGTTATGGCCGCAATCAAAATGGGTGTCAGCTGTCAAAAACAGTTGGT
This sequence comes from Petrophora chlorosata, assembly GCA_951640565.1. NCBI lineage: Eukaryota > Metazoa > Arthropoda > Insecta > Lepidoptera > Geometridae > Petrophora > Petrophora chlorosata. The sequence continues at coordinate 18,308,809 of OX621191.1, read as the reverse complement.
ATGACAGCTAAAATACTGACACAACTGATCTGTGTTGACATTTGAAAAAAAAATCTGCGCGTTTACTTAATTTTGGAGGTAAATTCAAAAAATGTCCATGGCTGGTCCGCGTCCAACATAGGCGCCATTACCTGATAAGAAAATAAGTGTGGGAAATGGTACTGTTGAAAAATAATTTGTGTGTTTTTCAGGCCATTACGTTCCCACTGCTGGGAGTCTGGCCTTCCCTCGTATAGGTAGAGTATGGGTCATAATCCACCACGGTGGCCCAGTGCGGGTTGGTGAATGTCACATGTCTTTGAATTTTTGTGATCAATTGTTGGACATGCTGGTTTCCTCACAATGTTTTCCTTCACCACCATTTTTAGAGCAAATGAATCCGCATATAACTTAAGAAAGTCAATGGTGCGGGGCCAGGGGATTCGAACTCGGGTGCGTCGGATCGAAAATCACACGTGCTCTCACTGAGCCACACTCGCTCATAAACCATAATTGGACTTATTATCTGATTTTCAATAATCATCCAAGCCGTACGGCATTAAGAAACTTTAAAAACACGTTATTGATAAAATAGTTTGTAATATCTTCATAGCCTCGTGTCCTAAAAATGTTTGTTTAGGATTTGTTAGTTTTTAGGGTTCCGTACCCAAAGGGTAAAACGGGAACCTATTACTAAGACTCCGCGGACCGTCTGTCTATCACCAGGCTGTATATCATGAACCGTGAAAGATATAAGACAGTTGAACTTTCACAGATGATGCATTTCTGTTGCCGCTATAACAACATATACTAAAAAACAAAATAAAATAAATATTTAAGGGAGCTTCCATACAACAAACGTGATGTTTTTGCCGTTTTTATAGATAATGGTACGGACCCTTCGTGCGCAAGTCCGACTCGCACTTGGCCGGTTATGCTAAGCATACATACATGCATGCAAACATTATACATGTACATATGTATCCTGTACACATGCATGTATACTGTTTAGACAAGCATAAAAAATCACGTCACCAAATTTTTAAACGGAGGTATTTAATAACGGCTCACACTTCGTTTTCTCCATTTTCGAGAACACGTTCCGACACGAAGCTAACAAATGACTACATTCAGAAAAAAACAAATGACAATCGAAGATTTTTTTCTTTACTAATATTACAAATATGTATCTGAGCTATGCCTGCCAGTATTTTTTCTTTTCTTACCAAGGAGTATGTCGTTCTCACTACTTTTTGATCCCCCCTCTTATTACAAGATAAAGGTATAAACATATGCAAACTCTTCGCAACAACTTGTGCAAATCCGTATCCTTCATCACCTGAAAAACTTTACAGGAGAAATAAAAGGTACTATGAGAATTATTGCCCTCACTTGCTTCAGATGGTAGTGCCCGTGATACACTTGAATCTTGTCTTACCGTGTAATATATTAATATATTCTACGTCCAGCTAGTATAGAAGTTTAAATTTATTGATCCTACTACTATTATAAACGCGAAAGTTTGTAAGAATGGATGTATGGATGTATGGATGTATGTACCTTTGTTACTCTTTCACGCAAAAACTACTGAATGGATTTTGATGACATTTGGTATGGAGATAGCTTATACCCTGGATTAACACATAGGCTACTTTTTATCCCGGGAAACCGCGGGTGAAACCGCAGGGCGCAGCTAGTCAAATATATTATATTAGTGGTCCCACAATTCATAAATTGTTTAATTGATTTTTCATTTCTGTAGAAAAGAAAAACGTATGTATTCATCCCTAGAAAATTCAAAATGTTCTCTGGAAAATGGGACAGTTTGTCGAGATCGATTATCATATCACACTTCACACTTATATTATAAATGTGAAAGTTTGTATGAAAGTGTGTCAGTATGTAAGTGTGTTTGTGTTTTTGTTCCGTCTTCACGCTACAGCGGCTGAACGGTTTTGTGTAAAATTTGGAATGGAGGCATTTAGGCTTACTTTTAGGCTAAGTGTCTAGCTGTGTACTTGTAGCTTCGTACCTACGAATTCGTTTTTATAATTCAAATTAATATTTCGATAAATAATTCAATTGTTTAGCTTACATAATAATTTGTTACTATAAGTTATTTATATTTCTAGACTAATGAGTAGTAATATAAAATAATTATGTTATACCAAAACAAGCTATTTAAATTAGCTGTTACTTTTATTGTACACCCGAAATGGGTAAGCTGTTGAAACTTTTTTGTAACCAAATAACATCTTATGTACACAGTTTTACGCAATAAACGATATTCTATTCTATTCTATTGTATACAACTATTTAGGTATAGGTATTTTAATATTTTGTTTTATAGATAGTTAGATAGATAGATAGATTAACACTTTATTGTTAAAAACTTTAAAAATAGGTACATGAAAAACAAGTACATTTCACAGTGATCAGTATAACAATAGGCGGTCTTTATTAAAGTTCCTAGGAAAGAAAATATCATATTATTTAGTCAAGAAAAGTTATCAAGTTTCAAAACTTCAACGTGTTCTAACAACATGTTGGATCGCAAGTGCGAGGCGGCCCTAATTTCAGGTCGACGTGTAAAATATATGCAGTGAGCACGTCCCGCAACTTCGGTACTCACACTACAGTCGGGTAAAGTCTGCTTGCACTGCAGACTGAAGAAATGTACAGAACAGGTGGAGAAATCTTTCTTATATTTAATGCGAAAGTTGGGCCGTAACACACGTAGACATTTACTAATAAACAATGTACGACGCACGGTGTGGATTGGTAAATAAATGTCTTTGAATTGTGAGTCATGCATATGCCGGCTTCCTCACGATGTCTTCCTTCACAGTACTAGAGCAAATATTAAATCCACGCAAAACTAAGAAAATAGCGCAAGGCTGAGTCGGATTCGAACTCTAGTGCATCGGATCGAAAGTCGTACGAGTTCCCGCTGAGCCAAACTCGATATTCAGCTTTCAAAGTTTACATAGTACATAGTTCATTTATTCATAACATTTTTATAAGTCAGATTTACATTGTTCAATTTTTTTATTAACAAGTACATTAATTTGATCATATTAATAATGTAAACAGTGATAATTATAAATTCACATCATAATTTAAAAAAGTAAATAAATTGTATAAAGGTCAAAACATAGTTCTTACTAAATCCATATTATGTATACAACAAAAACTTTCATCTTAGTCAGTTCTTGAAATGAATAAAGCGTTTGTTTGGCGAGCCACGCTTTCATTTTGTTTTTGAGAATGATGATGAACTCGAATCCCTTCTGGTGACGCTAAGTGACGCCTCTAAAACCTTCCATCTCATCAGCCACTATAAATGAGCCAAGAGTGCGCGCCTCCGGCACACGGCACATATTTCTAGAAAAATCCCGCCACCGCGAGCTAGCTGTAAGTTGCAACCATTGTTGTAGTTTCCAACTTACAACCTTGGCGGGGATAAATGAAGGAATCTGGCTTTGAATTGTGGGTGAGCATGTATCTTTTGCAATATTTTCTGTAGAAATAAAACTAATATTATGTAACAACCCTGTCCGATCGTCAAAGATAGGTTAAAGATATTTATTCTTCTACAGTCACTCATCAGAACAATATAAATTTAACATTTGTATTGTTACAAAGATGAACGACAATGTCGTTAATTTTTGTTGTGGATATACCTAATAATTAGTAGGTATTGATGTTGGATAATTAATAAACTTTTTTTAATTAATGAATTTATGACGTGACATATTATTTTAATCACTTTTAAAAAGTAAATTATAAAAAGTTATTATTTTTAGGTACCTATGCAAAATATTTCGCCGCGGCCGAAGTATGAACTCAGGACCTTTTCCTTCAGTATAGGAAAAAAATCCTAAAAAGTTTGTTAAGCTATAGACAAACATGCGTTACTGCTAAAAAAAAAATTCTATAACTAAAATTGTATTTTGAGGAAATTCTTTTTGCCTCTGGCTTTGGCTGGTTTAGACAGCACAACAGGGGGGCAACCCATATCTCAGATAATGCACATCGGGTTGATATCAACCGCTGATTCAATCGTATAAAACCCAAATCGGTACTCTTGAATACGATTTAGAGCATCGCCAGCGCTCCATATCGTTGCGGCTGATATGAGAACTAATGCAGCTAAAAAAAAATGAAATAATGCCTTGAAAAAGCAAATTGTTCATTCTTCGATCGAGTTGTGATCGTAAATTGGCACCCATATCCTATTTTAAAGGCAATGTTGACAACTGTCAGTAGAGTTATTGAGGTTATAAATCGCGATTTCAAAAAGGTAAGACAAAGCCAACCTTTTAGGAATCGTAAGTAACGAAAAGTATTATAATTCTAATTGTTAGACATCTTGACGCCGTGGAAGTGAATCAACAGTGAGCCAAAACAAATTCTAAAGCCGTAAAGCATTAACATCATATTTTCAAACCAAAGATTGAAATCGGCATACCACATAGTGTAACTATTTATGGATTTGATTTGCTTTGTTTTGTCTATAAAACGCTTGCCTTGCCGTTGGGCAATGTATATGTACCTTACAGTAGGTACTACGAAACTTGTGAGGAGAGCTACAGAAAATATCCAAGTGGTAGAAGTGAATGTATAAGTATTTTTTGTATTTTGTTTAGGTGACACCATGGCTCGACTGGCTTCTACATATATCCCTCTGCAACTGAAGTGACTTTATTGTACACCAAGGGCTACAACAAGGTGGAAATAAAGAGGAGGAAGTCCAATCGTCGGAACCAGTGCGGTACAGCCGCACTGACAACAATGAATCTCCTTCGTACTGAGATTCTGATGCCCCAGGTCTACGTCTCGACTTCACTGGTGTGTAAAAAAGAGGATGTTGTGGAGTACCTGAAGCAGCAGACCAAGCTCACCTTAAGGGTTGTACAATTGGAATCTCGACATAATGTCAGTTTCAAGTCATTTGTGGTGATATTTCCAACTGAGCGATTTGCAACCTTTGTTAGTGATGAGTTTTGGCCGACTGGTGTCAAGTTCTGACGATTCTACGGAAGGCTGGCACGTGACACCATGCAATGTGTTAATTAAATGCTTATATTTTATATTATATGTATGTTAGTCTGTAAGGTATTTATTTATATACGCCTTTGTACTTTTGTTACTTGTTGCCTGAAATAAATGATTTAATATTAATTTTTAACATTTGACGGAGGTGGAGTCAATACTCAATACTTTATTGCAAACAAATTAATTATTAATGAACAATTTATTTAATGAGTCTATCAGACGTCATTTAAAATAGTTAAAATATCACAGATTTTTAAGTTTACTTGTAAATATGTCTTTCCTTTTCTTGAAGTGGTTGATATACTACCAAAATAAATATTTAGGATTTATAATAAAATAATACAATGTTTGTTAGTTTTTTTATTGAGATCATAATATTATCAATCTTATAAATTAGGTAACTATAATAATAATTTATATATTCACTTAAATTACAGAAAAACTTAATTTTAGAGCACTTGGTAAGTACTTAGTGTTTACAAATAGAAAGAAAGAAAATACATTTATTCAAGACAGATACACGCAACATTACATTAAACTATAATACTACACTACACATAACAAATAATACTATACTATACATATAACAGAAAAAGATAATACATGTAATAACATTTATAATAAATACATAATATAATTATAGTATAATGGAATGTTGCGCAATATCAGGAAAAGGCTCCGACTCAGCATAAAAACTAAGGTAATAAGGTAAGGTAATACATACCTTAGTACTGATTTTCAGCCGGAACCTATGACCGTGACATCATGAACAGCAAGATAAGGGATGAATACAATATAAATTTATAACAAAAGTGAACAAAATATACACAAAGGGCCTATTCTATTCTAACCTAAAAGTAAACACATTTTCCCAGCAGACAAAATATTTCATTCCGGAAAGGAAGAACACAATAAGTACAAATACAACACAAATAATACAATAAGTTTTTAGAAATATGTAAGACAAAAAAGCAAGCAGGCAATAATTAACGACCTTAAGCTGGAGGGTAAATAGGGTAGGTGTAATAATTAAGCTTTTTTAGATGCACTAGTGCCTACACTATGATTCCCTGTGTCGTGGGACACTAGTCGCTTCCGTTTGTTAGTATATTTGTTATCTATATTAATAGCTAGAAATGAATTAAAACAATAGGTAGGTACAGATTTACTAAATTAATTAACCAATCTTTCTACTTCGGAGTATATACAGTAGGTATTGCCCGTAGCAAAAGGTAGGCATTATTTCATCAAACTAGGTGTGCATAATGCAAGTATCAATCTTTATAGTAAGGTATCATGTTCTATGCATTCAATTTTGAACTCAAGGACAGGAGATGTATAAGCTTTGTAAATAGATGAAAAAGCGTGGATCGCTATTTATGCATCCATTTTTTAACCCTTCTTACTCGTAGGTACACAGAATGATCTACTGCTGTTGCACAATTGACTTACATTAACAACAGAAACAAAGTTTTGTAAACTCACACCCACCTCACTAATCACTTATTGTTTAAAAAAATCATGAACAAAAACAACTTTTGTAAACTTTATTTTAAATTATTTAGAGCACAATAGTAGAAAGCTTTCATAAAAATTGTATGATGCGGTTAGGCTACAAATCATCGGCAAGCGTAGTGTAGGATGCCCACCGGCCAGGTGGAGCGACGACCTGCGAAAGGCGGCCGGAAGAAACTGGATGAGAAGAGCCGAAGACCGGGCTCAGTGGGGTTCATTGGGAGAGGCCTATGTCCAGCAGTGGACGAATACAGGCTGATGATGATGATGAGCTACAAATAGGTCTTAAAGTTGACATTATTTTAAGTAAAATTTTACAGTCATCGCAAATTTGAGGTAAACACTGCAGGCAAATAGATTTCTTACAAACGCAGCAGGTAAATCTTGTCTGCCTTTTCAGTCTGCTGCAACATGTTTCTTCCTGATGATCCTAGTTGAGGAGGTGGTTGATGACGGGAGGCATGTCCTCACTTAGCACTCTTCTGATTGTCAATCGAAGCTCTCTAGGTAGTCTGTCGTTATAAATGCGCTCCTCTACGTATTAAACTTGGAAAGAAAACGTTTTTGCCAATAGAGTCTGAAACAGCTTGACCACGTTCTTGGGTAACAAATGAGCTCAGTGACTGATCATCTTTATCATCGGTGAAATCGACTTCGCTGAGTCATTATTTTCACGTACATGTGATTCTCTTTCCTCTTCGTCAAAGCGTTCTTCTATGTTTCTCATAATTGCACGTCGTCGTCGAGTCGTTGAAGAAACGCGTCCTTGTTCTATAACAACGCAATAGCGCTAGACGAAGCACAGTTCTAAAAGAAATTACCGCTTGCCAAAGTGTAATTAATATAAATTACATTAAAGTTTTGTTTTGTTTATCAAATCATAACAAATCTTGCAAAAAGAGCCGCCAATCATATGACGTTTAGGGATGATCAATGTTAAGAGATCAAACATCGATATTTTAACATCGATATTGCATTATGTCAAACATCGTAGCTCCGATGTCAAGAACACCTAAATAATCCAGGACACCGATCTCACGACGTCACGACTACTCACGAGTTCACGACTAACGAAATCTGTTATTTATGAACGCATTCACAGAGTATTTTACCAAAATCAGAGTAACATAACATGTAATTGTAATGTAAAAACCAAGTATAAAGCAAGCCGCCATATAACGTGACCCATTTTTTACAATTATTTAGCCACTCCTCTCCTCTGTGACCACCCGTGGTATAGGGCAAGACCCCCTCCTTCCCCCTAGTTTTTACGTTGTATTTGATCAATATGGTATTAAATCATTTTTAGCAAACAGAAAGTTAAAAATATAATAACTTGGATCATTTGGATCATGCCGTCAAGCGATCTAGTCGTGTTTCGGGATGATGTTTGGTGAACCATCGGGGAGACAGGTCTGAGCAACCGCTCAACTGCCGTCTCTCTTTAGATCTATGTGCTCCATCTTAGGCCATATAATCGCTTCACATCAGGCGAGATAGTGGCCAAACATAGACCTATTAAGCGTAAAAAAAAAAATTGTCTTCATAAATACGGATCTTGCCGGTGACGATAACAGTGCGTGCATAGCTCGAAAAAGCACGAGATTTCCCCCTAGAGTATAATGACTACGTAACTTCTTCTTTTTTATGTAACTGAATGACGAGACGAGCTGGTCGTTTGCCTGATGGTAAGCTATACGCCAGCCCATAACAATAACAGCAACACGTGCAGGCTGAATAACTGGCAAAGCGGTGGTACCCACCCAGACAGCCTCTCGCATACGAGAAACCTACCACCAGTAAAACCTAAGGCATCCCCCTGTCTGTCCCTGTGACCGAGCGTGGTATTTTGAAGACCCCTTCCTCCCCCTGAACGGGTCACGTAGTATGGGTACGTTCCCTTGTAACTATTTTGTACTTGTACTACATTCTAATAGATAAAATTGATTGATAAAATTGTGTGCAAAAATATCGATGTTGGCTGACATCGGTGTTTTGTGTTCGATAAACATCGAGAACCGATGTTCAGCTAGCGATTATAAAAACATCGATGTTGTTAACATCGATGTTTTTATAATATCGATCATCCCTAATGACGTTTTAGTTGAAGTCTAGATGAGGACTTTTTGGCGGGAAGTGAAAAGTGATACAGTTCGATTTTGTTTTATTTTCCAAACAAGCACAAGGAGAGGGTCCGGCTTGTTCCTGTTGACCTTCATTCTCAACAAAAGTATTATAAATGGAATATTAAACTATCCAAATAAAACTACGTAAGACATGGCGGTATGGTCCTAGAGACTTTAGCCTGCCCTAAAGGGCAAACTTAAAAAAATATTATATGATTTTTGAGTTTGACAGCCCATCTAGCGCTGTCAAACTCAAAATTGACAGTTTTTCTTTAATTTAAACCACAGACTGTTAAGGAAACACTACATTTTAACATAATCTGTATGACGTCATCTCGATTGTAACGCGGTTTTGAGAGAGGTGTACGATCGTGCCATAAATGCGCAGTGGGTACCGACAAAATCGGGTTGGTATCGTAGATCAGACTCGAATCACGATCAACTCGAATTACCTTGTCTGCCATATGGGTTGGGCTGCAGCACGTGGTGCGGCTCGCACTTGCCTACGGTAATCGCTCGGTAACGGAAGAGTTTATAACATTTTACATTATCTCATTTCTTGTACATTATATTTACTCTGATTCTAGACTTCACGTCCAGAGCGTATATAAACGAAAACCTAACCTTTTCATCAAAAATGAAAAGAACAGATCTCTAAAGCCACACTTTTCCGAATGACCTCAAGTAAAAAAGGAATCTTTTGCGAAAAACCGGATATTTCAGCACTCTGCCTGCGGCCCGAAAAAACTCATTCAAGTGGCAACACTACGGGTGGAATGAAAAAAGTTCATTCAATGGGGGAAGAACCCTGACTGTTCAAGGAGGCTTACCCCCTCTTCCCCCTGTTTGGCCAGCTCTTGACGTCTCGAGCCGAGAAGATCGGGTCAAGGTTTATTATGTCTCACTTTGTTATAAATCATCATATTTTTTAGGTAAATCTACCTTGAGATTAGCTCTTGAAAAGTTCAAGCTCTGAATTTCAGGCGATGAGAGAACGTTCTTTATTGCCCGTCAGGGTTTCTAGTTGTCATCACCTTTAATTTTAGGACTGTAATACATCATAATCATGAAAGAAAATAGATATGGCCATACGGTTCAAAATAACATGCACTGTTAAATTTTGTAATAGTTAATTCTGTAATAAAAAAGAAAATAAAACCACTGAACAGAGTTTGATGAAATTTATTACCTAATCAACATAAACAAATTGTTCTATTAATACTTTACTGCATACTTCCAATAAATAAATACGCTCAACGATCACATACATAGATCCAGGCCGTTAAATAAGATTCGCTGTATCTAGGGAACCAGGAACTATAAGGACCAAGGTCCCAAAATACCCAGACACGAAACAAACGCTTGCGCTTTTACTTTTTGCCCAAATATTTGTCCCGTCGCGGGAACCGAACCCGCAACCTTAGTGGTGATAAGATTGGAGCCAACCTGTCCAACCACTGCACAGAGGTTGTCTAATAAACACTTATCAAACAATAACAAAACAGTGAATTCGAGGGTTGTTACTAATATAAGCCAAAAATTCTTCATCGGACAGGATAGATATACGTACTATGAATACATATTTGACGAACGTAAGCTCAAACATAAATATTCACAAGAAAACGATAATCGCAAACTTCGCTTCAGCGCGTAATCTTACGAAACAAAACAACTGTTCTTACCCAAAACACTTTGCATTTTCTAAGCAAAATGCAGTGAATATTTTTAAGACTCCCTCAAGAGTGTTTCATTAGATATTAATTAAGGCCGGCCGCAGACTGGCGATCGCAAACTGCTCATTAATTCAAAGTACCGTCTACGGGAGGTCTTAACAATGGCGTTAGGGTAAACGCTCACTGAGGGTAAGCAAACAGTTTTTGCTATGCTTTTATGAGCGGTGAAGTAAAAATGTTGAGGGAATTGTGTCTTAGTGAAGTAGAAGACTAGGGACCTATGTAATTTTAGACGCAATTGTCAAAGGACGATTGTTGCAGTTGGTGATCAAAGATGTCATTGTAAATTTTGTATATTTTATATTGTATTTGATGTTGTAGGTATCTTTAGTAAAAGGTACTCGTAAATGACTGCTTTTGCAAACAATACGCTTTAAAGTTCTAAATTATAATTTTGACTCTTATTATTGTAGGAGAAGTTTTATAATAAAGTTTTTAATAGATGTGAATTAGTGAGTTATTATTTCATCATTACTATCATCTTGGCTTCGAATTTTGCGATTATTCAACAGAAGCCTCGAGTTCTTTTAAAGCTATGCGATATCTATGTTCTATTTCAGAACCTCCGTGTCCTCTTACCCGACAAATACTAGTGCGCACTTAATCTTAAGATTTCATGACTTGTTCTTAAGCTCTACGGGGCTTACTCGAAGCTACCGCGGCTCCGGGCGAGCTTTGTTTTTAATACGTATTCAAAACAGTGTTCTGTTTGAGGATTAGTTTGAAATACGTCTTTAGTAGACAAGGATTAGCGGGTAAGTGCAACGTGAAAACGTGGTAATATCGGTCCAAAAATCATAAATTTGTATACTTGGATGATATACTTTTTATCTCTATCGCTTAGAATCATCAATCTAAACGATGTTGTCAATTATGAAGTCAATTAATTTGATTTGCCAATATAGCTTGCAACGGGCAAGAAACAGGCATTGTCTAAATGGGTCTTTACTTTTATTTCTATGGAACACCAATCACGAGAGTGTGTATTATATTTTTGCTAAAATCTGGTCATCGCTAAAAGCTGCGGCGTAGCATTAGCCTGCGGTCGTCGCTCTTAGCTATAAAGCCAGCCCCGCCCGCGCTGTTTAGTCTAAAATCAGCTCGAAATATAGTCTGACATGATTTTACTTGACGTAGGTACGACGCGCAGGTATATTGTATACAAAGTTCATTCACGTTAATTATGAATGGTCGAAACACGTCTATGGAATGTTTGTCTTTGCAAATAATGATGGTTCGGATCAACTATCAAAGTAAGTGGTACAGCAGCTAAAGATATGAGTTGAGATAATTTGTTTATTTTATATATCTATGGTTGTAGGTGTTTTATTATTTTTTGTAGCATCTAAATATTTGTGATGTCATAAAGTCCCGACTGAAAATCAGTAGGCCATGCTAAGTCCATTTTAATTTTATGCTGAGTCACACCTAATCTTTTCCTGACATCACGCAACATTAGGTACATTATAATTTTATTTATTCTTTTTATTTGTGTTCCTCAGCATTACTTTTGGTCTGTTATGCTATATATGTCTGTTATAAATTTATTTTCTTTCTTTGTTTCCTTCTAAAAGTTTCATTATAATTTTGTCTCTTAATGAGCCGTCCCTATCATAATTTTTATTGTTGTCTTTATTATTATGGCGTGTATGGGATTGTGAATCTCATTTTTTCTAGACAATGCACGAACAATTTTCATCCAACTCAAACTACGATCACAACAGAAATAAAACAAACATCAACTGAAACCACACTATCAAATACTCATTCAAAAACTAGGCTACCGAAATGCATTCACAGTTGAATGAACGATTTTACCACAGAGTGAAGAGTTCAGAAGATCCATCAGCCGCGGTGTGGAGATGGGACAAAGTAGGGCTGCACCAAATTGCATAGTCACTCACCGCCGACAAAGCAAAGCGCGAGTTGTCATCCATTTTAAAATCTGTCCGGATTGTGGGACCACCAGTTGTAAGAACTTGAGCTATTTCTGATTATAATTGTCAGACTTAAGGCCGGCTGCCCATCTTTAGAGTTTCATTTGGTATGTTTTTGACAATATTTGCTGGGACCTATGTGATGTATGGTATAAATGAGTACTATGAATTACAGAAAAAAGAAATAGGGCATAAAGTGAATTTATCGGTTTTTTTTCCGGAGCGACTCAAAATTATGTTTTACTCGCATTAAAATTCATCAACTGATAAACGCAAAACGGAGCATTAACCTTGAAAACCTCTCACTTACAAAAGACTCTACTACCCACCCAGACGACCTTCCGCAAACGAGAGATCTGTCACCTATTTTGCAGCTGGCAAAATTACTGGGCATTATCAGACTTAAGAGGCAATTGTTTCAGGATGACGAGCACAGTGCGGTGGCAGGCGCATTGTAATATAAAACAAAATACATTACATCCATTGTACTGACATTCTTTTATTATTTTGCTATCAATTTTCTCAGAAAAATGTCCACTTCCAGAATTCCCTGCTTCCTAGCTTACAGACTCACTTTCAGGTATGATTTATGGAACGGTGCAAATGGGTTACGGTGACAAGGGACGTGTGCTGTGCAATTAATGCAGGCTGCATTAACGGCACCATTGCTTACAGCGGTTTTAACAAAGGACAAAAGTTTGTAATGTCTCTAACAACTTTGGAAAATTTTAGAAAAACAATTTGGTGATTACGATTATTTTTTAGGATTCCGCCTACGCTAAATAGTTAACTGATATAGATGGATAAAAACATGGTACATATTATCACCTTCTCTTCTTTTCTTCTTCTTCTTCTTTACAAAAGGTAGTAATCCAGGAAAATTAGGGGAATAGAATTAGATAGTTGCAATAAATGTATAAAAAGTAGTTTTTTTTACCTTGGCATATCTGTAGTCGCAAACTCCCTACGATAAGTAGGTTTTGAGACAAGTTTTAGGGTGCCATAATAAAGGTTTATACAACTTTATAGCTGACTTTCTCTCATTCCGAGATACCTGCCCTAATTTGACTTATTTTCATGGACAATTTCAATGGTAATTCTGTCATAAGTGACTATAATAATTAAAAACTTTTACAAACCCAATAAATAGGATCTAAATTAGTTTATTTCTTAGATTCACAGCAGTTTTTAGTCACTCATAGCTAGTTACATATATATAATGTGATATAATTAATGATTAATTAGATTAAAGCTATTATAAATTTAGCAGCTTCATATTGCTGCAAATGCTAATTATTCCAACATTAGTATTAACCGTCCTCTAGTGCTTTTGCAAGTTCAAAATTAAAAAAAAAAACAAAATTCATTTATTTCACTTTGTAACAACTTTGTTCGTGAGACCCTAACTAATAAACTAGGCTGTAAGGTCTGTGCCTTAATAGTTAGTTTCTTCCCAAAGTGCTTCTCGTCTTCATACTTCACAAACAATATCTGGTTCCATAAAATAGGTATCTTTTTAGATCTACATGCACGATGTGTTGAAATATCTATGTGCTAGTAAGCCCTCGTATCACCGCATAGGGCATTGAATAAACGGCATACATTTATTATCTCTGTGTGAATCTAAACTAAGGATCCGCGATGCGGCTGTGTGCGTGAATCGACTTGTGCATGATACAGCGCCCCGGAGCGTTTCTGTCTCCTGCAGCTGTGAACAACATTTTGTAAACGACGGGACTACTTACAGCTTTTCACTCGTGTGGTGCGTTATTGTATGTACATTTACAATCCTGTAGTGAGTTGATCCGATTTTTCATAAGAAAATTGACATGGCGGCATTAACATGCATGGAACATCGAAATAGTGTGCAGGGTACACACTCGTTTGAAAAACATAGTGAAATAGTAATTAATCTAGCAACAAGGGGTATGAGGTATGATCTGCATATCTAGATATGCAGATGATGGTGGGAGTCAGCTCGTAAATACCGGTGCGAAATTACTGGGCATGATGAGACTTAAGAGCCAATTGCCTCAGGATGACAAGTGCAGTGCAGTGAGACGCAGGATTTTGGTTCGGTCTGTATGTGTCGGTTTCCGATATATAGTATGAGTCAGTCTGCCGTTAGATTCACGGATGACACTAACGTCCAGAAATGGTAAGACCTCATCCCTCTTCGCCTCCGCCTGAATGAGATGTTCTTGTGCACCGTGTTCAAGTGTGCAGTGACATCTTACAGTGCATCCTTGGAGATGATCCCAAAACCATCATCAACATGTCGCCACCAGAAACGTAGCTTAGCAGGAGCTGTTGATAATGCGGTGCCCTCGAACAACTACATAAAGATTTTATTCCTGCCTCGATTGAGTTTATCTTCTTTCTGCATATTTAATATTTTAATAAGGTACCTCTGCAAAAATAGTAAAATAACTACACCCTACAAGTTGTAAGTACCATACTGTTTAAAAATGTATTGAGCCTATTTATATGGCTTGTGGACATGTTCATTTACGCTATACCTACCTAAATTTATATGTATAGTGATCTTATCCTCACTTTAATTCCACATTTAACTGTCGTTACACGACGTCTAACACAACAAAAGGAAATCAATGTTAAATCAAGGAGAAAAGGTATCTTTATTGCTTAAAACCCTTCTAAACAAACAAGGAAACTGTCGACGACCCCTGCACTGCGTCCGAACTCACTTGACCATTCAAATTTATGGCTTGTCGCCTCTCTCTACACAGCCGGATCATGTTCAGTCTGCGCTGTTATTGTGCAGTCTAATATTAATTGAATTTCGGCGCGGAGAGGTTTGATGTATGGTTGGGACAAGAAGGGGTTACGTGGGACGGTCCGATTTGAATGCCTTCGTTAAGTTGAGAAATATACTTTGATGTAAAGTGTGGTCCATAAATGACATCAAAAAGTGGCGGGCAGCAACTGCACTCTCACTGCCCAAAACCGACAAAAATGGAAGAGTTTAAAGGAGACCTACTCCTACACCCAATTGGTAGATAGCTAGAGAAGAAGAAGCTCTGCGCTACCTTTTAATTGTGTGTGGCAGTGGGTCTTGGCTGAGAATACTCAAAACGTGAACCAAGATTGGTTTTTAGGTTCAAGTCTCAAACCAACTATAATTACTGTGGTGCATTTATTGGCTTTGTTTTGTCCTTATTGTGTTCAGTGTAATATTGCGTAATGTCACGAATTGTATTTTCTTTCTTTCTTTCTTTCTTTCTGTCTTTCCTTCTTTCTTTCTAGTTGTATACTGACTCAATTGTCTGTGGAGACAAAAGTGTAACAGGTGACATTCTTGCGCTTCCAAACTGCCTCCAGGGAAATGATTCAACTGACCACAGATAAAATTACCCTGCGAAACTAATAAACTATTTTAAAAAATAAAAAATAACTGCAAAACAACACCGATCTCGCTCAAACCATACCTACATACGTTGCAAAAATATCACCCCGCAACCCTACGAGCAACTACATTGTCCCTCAGCTTCTAACTTTTAATTAGGTGTACTTCACTCTATTATTCAGGGCCCACCGCTGGCGATGCAAAAAATGGACGAAGTTAAAAATTTACATCGATATAATTAAAGTTAAGTTACCCAACTTTAATCGGGTCGTACGACTTTGAAAGATTAAGGGATTAAGCGCCTGAGGTGGCCTCTTTATGACGCGACGAGAACTAACAAATTACCAAGTTGTTACCTTATAAACGCTGTTGAAGAACATAAATAAGGGTTTATTTCGGAAGTTTTTCAGGCGTCTATAAGGGCGAGTTGCGTCTAAGGGATATTTGACACCGCCGCCACAGTACGCATATATGTATCATCGTCATCATCTTCAGCCTGTAGTCGTCCACTGCTGGACATAGGCCTCTCCCAATGAGCGCCACTGCGCCCGATCTAGGTAGTAATATTTAGTTTTCTTTGCTTGGGCTCTTCTCATCCAATTTCTTCCGGGCGCAAAAAATAACTGGTTATAGGTTTGTCGTATGCAAGAAGCCGTCTGGGTGTGTACCACTGCTGTGCCAATTATTCTGCCGTCAAGCAGTAGTGCGCAAGCATTACTCTGTTTCAGTCTGAAGAGCATTGTAGCCAACGAAATTACCGGACGTTATAAGACTTAAGAGCTAATTGTCACAGGATGACGAGCGCAGTGCAGAGCTGCGCAGGATTTTGCAAAACAAAGTTCTGGGTGGTGCAGCAGGTGTATGGCTTACCATCAGCCGAACGACCTCCTAGTCTCGTCATTCAATTACATTAAAAAAGAATACGCATAACGCCTACGTAATACACTGGTTTAAGAAAACATACTGACAAGGCATAACTATTCTGTAGTTATCAAAACAGTCTGCATAGAATAAATGTTTGAATTCAAAAAATAGACACTCGCTGAGCGGTTTTCAAAATATTGCGGCCGGCATTATGTCCGAAAGCTTTTCGGAGGCATTATGGAACTAAAAAGTGGCAACACTGAACTAAAAGCCGGCGGCTAAGCTAATGGCAGCTCCATTAAATGTATGAGCTTAGCAATATTCTAAAAATGCTTTAAACTTATGTACTAGTAGGTTTTGTTTGATATGAGACTAAAAAAATTAATCCTACTATAAGAAGTTAGTGATAAACAATAATTTAAATCAAATTAAATAAATAAAATAAAATAAATTAAAATCAATAACAAGTAGGTATACATTTATAACAAAAAAACCGACTTCACTTTTGATTTATCTTCGAAGTCCAAGATGAAATGTATTTGGAACCCCTTGAAACCTTGAAGCTATAGTCAACCCATTGCAAAATAATTTTTAAAGTTGTGTAGAGGGGAGGTCTTGCTAAGATGTCCCTAGAAAGAATACGAATATTTCTTGAAGCTGCGGGAAAAAGCTACAAATATGGGCTTTCCCTATCGTTCCGCGTGGACGAAGTCGCGGGAAAAAGCTAGTCTATTGTAAACCTACAAAAAACCTGACGTGTTCCTTTCCCAGAATATCACATCGTGTTATTTCGTTAAAATAAAGTTTTCCCGTGCACTTAACTTTATTAAAAATGTAGAGATAAAGAACGCTGTTTTGCGTGTAATGCATTTTTAATTTTAACATGTTACTGTTTTAAAATAGAGTCCGTGATGTTCTGTATGGCATTATATCTTTAGTCCGCTTGGATGGTAAATAAAATAAAATGCTACATTAATGTAGGTATTTACATAAATATCTACGACAATATTATATTAGGTTGTAAGGCTAACTAAATTAAAAACGGGTATCGGTTGAATTATCTGTAGGCCATTCAGTTGGCTCAACCGATACCCGGCATGTACATAGTATTTAATATCTTTTAGTTTAGTTTTATTTGGTTTTTAAATTATTAAGCCTTTTGTTATATTATATTAAGTATTATTGTACCATATTTCTTAAGACAATTAAAATTTTCATTCAATAAAAAAAAAACTAAAGGAAACTAAACTAAAACATATTAATAATCATACGGGTGACGGTTGAGCCAATTGAATGGCCTACAGAAAAATCAACCGATACCCGTCGTCCGGCAACGTGTCCAAAATGTTGGCGGCGTTGCTTCGCTGAATAGCGAGGCTGATTCTTTGGGCAAAATATAGGCCAGCATTTTGGTCACGTGTGGTCTCCACCAGCAGCCCCGCCGACGTAAGTATGTATTATCATAGAAGACATAATAGTATTACTTACAAGCTAATTTGCAACTACTCGTCACGAAAAGGGGCACAACTGAAAATCAGTATCCTATTTGTGTCCTTTTATAACCATCTAATTTCATGTACCGACACCTTTATTACCGACCTCTTTTTTTATTAAAGGATGGTTACTAATAAACTTATTTTCTTTCTTTCTTTCTTTTACTAGGTCAATGGTACTAGAGTTCTTACAGTTTATCTATGTCGTCTTCATCCAAAGGTTGTCTGGAAGAGATCGCTATAAGTGATAAGACCGCCCAGTGTAACACTTTCGTTTTAAGTATTGTATTCAATTAATTGTAATAATTTCCTGTTTTGGTGTAACAATAAAGTGTTTATCTATCTAAACGTAATATTTTGAATGCTTTAAATAAAGGAAAAAATCCTAGAGCTTTTTATGTCTTTATTTTCTCTTAAAGCAGCGGGCCTGTCGTAACAAAACCTTTTACACCTGTACTAAAAACGCAATAAAACACAGTAAACAAAACCGCAGCTTAAGTTTTCATCTCACAGGCTTTGCAAGCGTGAACTGGCCTAAGATTAACAATACGAAATTGCGCGTTACGTAATCCTTTTCGTGCGCGCGAATCCTTTTTAACAGAACTTCAAAAAGAGGTGGCTGAGAAAAATGGTTAATTGTCTGAAATCAAGAAAGCAAGCATTACATGCAAGCATTACTGTGTTCCGCTCTGAAGGGCATTGTAGCCAGTGAAATTACTGGGGCAAATGAGACTTAGGTAATATCTAATGTCTCGGGGTGATAACGCAATGCATTGTTACGCAGTGCTTTTACTGTATTAAATCTTTTAGGTAGCACTGCAATTGTTAAGGACATGAGTGGCGCTTACCATTAGTCGAAATCAGGCACGTAATATAAGCAAAAAAAAATGATTTTCTATTTCTCTTTTATTATTGCACCTGCCGTCCAAGTATTCGTAATCACATTGGACGCTTTCCACCAGTCCTTTATCGTTCTAAAGTATATCAACTCACTCTGAGTTGCAAACGCCTTTACAGCGTTCATGTATCTACTTACCATACAATATCTAAGACATTGTGTTTAATGAATGTATATAATAATGATATAATAAATTCATTTATTTCAGGCAATAATACAGGTAACAAATTAAAAGTACCAGAGGTCCATAAAATATATACCTTACAGACTAACATATATACAATTTATAAACACTAAAGCTACGATTAGGGAATTAATTTCGGCTTCGCCTCCCTGTAGCGCCGGAATACTATGCCTTCGGGCCAAAACTCAGGAGCCAGGAACGTCTCCTTATACGAAGCACGAAGGACTTGAAACTAAAACTATATGAAAGCAATTTATAAATGAATGAAGCATCATAAACACTAGAAATAAGGAGAGAATTGTTTTACCTAGGTTTAGACTGACTAAACCGAATAAGTCCTTTATTCAACTGCTTATGTTTTCAAATAAAATTCCAAAATGTATAACGGACCTCACAGAAAGTAAATTCAAATTACGCGTAAAGACTATTTTATTGGGAAAAGCATACTATACTGTTCGTAATTATATAGAAGACAAAGATGCTTGGAATATTCCATTTCTGTGAAGTAGTACATACGAAACATAAAATTGTAGATAAACCAAAAAATTGTAACAAAATCTCTAAAAAGATGCCCCTCAGTTTCTTGCCGTATTTTCTGGGTAGTAGTTGTTTTTCCGATACGGTGGTAGAGTCATTGTGGTATTTTGACGTTCATAAGTGGTTCTGTTATGCCAAAAATGAATAAAGAGATTTTGATTTGATTTGAATTAAAGAATAGCACTGTGGTACCGCGACAAAGAAACATACGGTCATATGCTAGTTTGCAACTACTTAAAAATGAGGTTCTATTAGGGTCTTTATTCTTAACTATCTACGTCCCGTAGTTTCTTGGGATAGAAAGTAGTCTATGCATTAATTCAGGATATAAGCTAATTTCAAATTTCACTCAAATCCATTCAACCGTTACAGCTAGAAGTAACACTATCAGCCTATCACATATTAAATAAATTGCGTTTATAATATTAGTCATGATATGATTTTTAATTATAATTAAGCCTAATGAACAAATATGCTCATAGTGCAAATTAAAATAAACAAATAAAATTTATAGGTGGAAACACAATCCATCATCATTGTTGGCGTTCGTGCGAAATGGCCGAGTTGTGTTTAAAATTCCAGTTTAGTGCGGAACTTTGTAAAAGGCTGCTCATATTTCATGGTGAGTCCGTGTGTGACGCTGGTTTATCCCACAGATACACCCACTTTAAGAAGCTTTGTAAAGGCGGGAAAACCGCGCGATTTTTTTAGTTAGATTAGATAGAGAAGTTTTTCAACAAATTAATGTATTAACTTTACCTTCTCTGTATATTACTGATATTTTATTTCTTTATTTATATAAATTTAACAACTTTTCTTATAAGACTAACACTTATAAACCTTAAACAGGTTTTTCTTGGGTGTCGCATTCCTCTTATATTACTTACTTATATATAACATTTTATTAATTGTAGGTAGTATAGACTATAATAAATATTTAGTTTTCTTTGATAATAATATGTATAAATATAACAATAGCTCGGGACCGCTCGAATGTCGTCGTCGTCTTTCCGTCCTTGTCACTCCTAAGAGTGACAAGGACGGAAAGACGAAATGACATTAAGTAAAGGTACAGCTTGTTCCATTTTAATGTTGTTAATTGTTTGTTTAATATTAAGATTTTACTATATACTGTATATTTGCGCTATTAATATGTATTGTACAGGTATGTAATGTATGTTGTTGTTTGTAATATATAATGTATGTTCGTAAAAATCTGCACAAATTCAAGGTGAATAGTGTCCACCATAACATAAACACTAAAAATTAGTATAGAATTGCAGTACCTAGGTTTAGACTGAGTAAAACGAATAAGTCCTTAATGGGCAATTACGTACGTTTATGCAATAAAATTCCGAAATTTATAACGGAACTCACAGAAAGCAGATTCAAATAGCGTGTGAAAAATATTCTAATTATAAAAGCATACACGAAAAAAAGACAAAGATGCATGGAACATTCCGCTTCTGCCAAGTAGCCAACTGGCACGTAAGAAACATAATAATTATTGTAAAAAAAAACATAAAATATTGTAACAAAAGTTCTAAAAAATGCCCCTCAGTTTCTTGCCGTATCTTCTGAATAGTGGTTCTTATTCCGATACGGTGGTAGAGTCATTGTAATTGACGTTCATAAGTGCGTATGCAATGCGAAAATTTAATAAAGAACTTTTAAACTTTGAACATGTTATTGTTGTTATTCGATCAGTAAATAATTAGATAACGTCACGTCATACGAGTATAGAATTAAAGCTAAAGGTGAGTATCCAACTGAGCGTTTACTTGTAACAGAGCCGCTCACGTGTCACGCTCGCTGTTTTGTTACAGCAAACTACATATACTTGGTGGTATATAGGTCTCTCGTATGGAAGAGGTCGTCTACTGGGTGGGTACCACCGCTTTGCCAGTTATTCTGCCGCTAAGCAGTAGTGCGCAAGCATTACAGTGTTCCGGTGTGAAGGGCATTGTAGCCAGCGAAATTACTGGGCATTGAGAATTAAGAGCTAATTGTCTCAGGGTGATGAGCGTAATGCAGTGCTACGCAGTGCTTTCTGTGGTATTAGATTAAAGATCTGGTTGGGACTGCAATTGTTATGGGCAGGCCTTAAACAAGCAGCAGGCGCAGGAATTAATTTGTTCTGGTTTGAAGAACATTATAGCCAATCATATTACTGGGCATGTCAGAGCTGTTGTCTCAGGGTGACGAGCGCAGTGCAGTGCCGCAGAGGATTTTGCATAAGAATGTTGTGGGCGGCTGGCCATCAATTAACATAAAAAAATACTCAAGTCACTCAAATAATATAAAAAAAAAACTTTTTTGTCCAAATCTATTTGTAAGGATGGATGGCTGGATGAATGTTCGTTAGTGCATGACGCAAAAACTACTGAACAGATTTTGATTATATTTACTCGTGGTAGGTCTCTCATATGTAGGAGGCCGTATAACATTGAATAGAATAACTCTTTATTATAAAACCATGATACAGAAAAAAATAAAATTATAATTAATTTTTAGAAAAAAATAAAAACCGATTTCAATGTATCTTTAAAGTCCAAGCTCAAATATCGATGAATTGTATATGGGACATTTCGTAGCTATACTGAACCCAACTCAATAAGAATTTTCCAAATCGGTTCATAAATGACGGAGTTCTGAGGTAACAAACATAAAAAAAAATACAATCGAACAGAGAACCTCTTTCTTTTTGAAGTCGGTTAAAAATAACAATAGGGGATCGGACAACTTTTTAGAAAGTGTTTCATATTAACTACAATTAATATTTATATAGCAATGGAAAATACTATTTTAATTAAATAACGCTCTAAAAGTACCTAAAACTATGTTTAAAATATTGCCGCGAAAAAGGTCACCTCAAAACTTGTGACGTCATATGTAGGTAGAAAACGACAAACTCTTCGAAATAATACTTGCAAAGAGATTTCAATATTATGTTTTGTCAAGTTTGGGGACGATATTGTAGGAATGGAACGAAAAAATTAGCAAAAATATATTTTATGAAAAGCAAAAACGTAAAATAAACACTAGCTTGACTCACGGCATTTGCCTACAAATGACTGTGATTGTTGTTTCGTTTGAGATGAAGAACAGATTAAAAATGTTAGAATTATTAGATTTTATTTATTGATTTAAAAATATAAATCATTATTTCACAAAAATATTGATTGAATGATCTTTCTGGTTCGACGAACATTCGGTCTACCTACATTTTAGATTTTTTCTCGATTACTGTCCGATCCCCTATTAATTTAATACCAGTGTCACATTGCGCGGTTTTATCGCTCAAAGCGATCTCTTCCAGTCAACCCAGAAGTGGAGGAATGTAACATAATGTCACGCTCAGCTTATTCGTGCGATGAGAAACCGCCTCAAACCCATTTTGACCCGAACAATACTTCCAGTAGGTACTTAGTTCTCAGTTTAAGCCGAGCGGGAATAAAGAAGTTGTTTTGAGAAATTATATTCATAAGTTTTCATAGGAGCGCGTGTGAACTTTGTTGTCGTGGTAAATGTACCTACTTACTTTACTTTTTACAGGGTGGAATTGAATTCGATAATTTTCCAAAATATTTATTATGTACTCAGGCATGCTTTAAAATAAATATATAGCGTTAAATAAAAAAAATAACAATGCTATAATGCAGATTAAAAAATTAATCTAAAAACCCGCCAAGTGCGAGTCGGCCTCGCGCTAGAAGGGTACCGTACTAATCTATAAAAACGGCAACTAATCATGTCTATTGTATGGGAGCCCCACTTAAATATTTTTTTATTCTGTTTTTTAGTATTTTTTGTTATAGCGGCAACAGAAATACATTATCTGTGAAAATTTCAACTGTCTAACTATCACGGCTCATGAGATACAGCCTGGTGACAGATGGACAGACAGACGAGTATTAGTAATAGGGTCCCGTTTTACCCTTTGGGTACGGAACCCTAAAAACCACGATTTTATGCGCCTCTGAATATAAATAAAAATGGATTTAGGATGCATTGTCACCGAGTTGTGAGCTATCCTGAAAGTTTCAGCCGGATAGCTAATCGGAAAGTGCTCAAAATTTGAGTTTGAAAGTTTTGTACGGATAGCTAATCGGGTAGTGCTCGAAATTTGAGTTACAAGATTCCACCCGGGACGACGGACAAAAAAGAAAGTGACTTAATAAAAAATAGGTGGCAAATATAAATGAAAAAATTAAAGAACCAACTAAGATAGTAAACATTTGAGTTTTGTAGAAACAAATGAAGAATATGACGATATAAAGTGATTTGTTATAGTAACAACATTCTGCGCAAGAGAACCAGCCGTATTTCATCGCGATATGCTCAGTCTCAATAAACGTATCGACGTGATTGCTCCATTTGACTGAACCGCGACCGCGCGGCTTAGTAGTTGGTGAAAAGCGCGAGCGGGGCGATAGATTCTGAAGTAATTGTGATAGTTTTTTAACACGTTTTTTTTAAGTCGCTTTCTTGTTTGTATGTCTGTCTGTCATTCCGGGTGGAATCTTGCAACTCAAGTTTTGAGCACTTTCTGATTAGCTATCCGGCTGAAATTTTCAGGAAAGCTCACATCTCGATAATAACACAGAATACTAAGGGACAGAAGCATCACTCCGCAAAGAAATTTAAACAAATAGCGACTCTTGCTATATCGCAATAAAATTCAATTCAGCTCGCGTAGCGCTGCATACCTACCAGTCATATTAACCTACAGAGCGCCTCTCTTTCTATTGCATAGCTCTCGTATCTCTTCTGACGCGACACGTGTAACGACGCGCGACCCGCCGCTGGTGTCCGGCTTTGTACTTGTAGCTTCGTACCTACAGTGCGGAGTGCTCTAGGCCTGGTAATAATGCATTCTAAGTCCATAAAAAGTGGTTTATAGATTATTTTTTTAATTTATTACGTATTCTTGCTTACAAAATAATTTCTGCACCTATTCACAAATTATTTTTTTCATTTTAATATAATTGAATTATAAGCTCTTGTACCTGCTGGAAAACACGTCGAAGCCTTACGTGGTTGCGTATTTTGCCCAAGGGTGAAGAGCGCAGTACAGTGTCGCGCATTTTGTATAACAAATTTCTGGGTGCTGCCACAACTATTATAGGCTAGCGTGTTGCTTACCATCAGGCGAACGTCCAGTTCGTCTCGCCACTTAATTAAAATACAAGATAAAGCTTCTATGGGAGAAGAATATGTAATGTACAAGTATACGTTTTATCAAACAAAAAAACCGACTTCAATGTGTGATGTCCAAGTTCAAATATCGATGAAATTTATACGGCACCACTTTGTATCCATACTGAACCCAACGCAAAAATAATTTTCCAAATCGGTTCATGAATGACGGAGTTCTGAGGTAACAAACATAAAAAAAATGCAATCGAATAGAGAACCTTCCCTTTTTGAAACGGTTAAAATTATTTTAGTACTGGCCGCCTTTTTATTTCTACATAATTTGGAAGAGATTTTCGCGATAACGATATCGCTTTTAGCGATATGTACCTCCATTGTACTGTGTTTGTTAGTTGGTTTCATGTACCTACTAATTCTTTGTTTTTGTATACAATAAAGGTTTTTGCATTGTTTTGTATAATAAAATCTCTCCAAAATCTGTTCTCTCATCAATAAAGCCACAGCATGGAAATTAGTCGCAAACCGTCTCGTTATATATTCCGTCAGTGAATACAGATCAGTTTGCGTGTTATTCTCGATGATAGGGAACGTATTTTACGTCAATTGGATTTAATGGAGGGTTTAGTATGTATGTTTAAAAAGATAGTTAGTTTTAATGAAGAAATAATGCCTAAAAATTTCACGCTTACATGCTGATTTTTAGAATTTCATGAAGTTTTTTTATTTTACTGATTGTTGAGACGAGCAATTCATTCGCCTGATTGTAAGCACCACGCCTGTCCATAGCAATTGCAGTGCCATCCAGAACATTTAATATCATAAAAAAAGCTGCGTAGCGCTGCATTGTGCTCGTCACACCGGACAGATATTAAGTCTCATATGCCAAGTAATTTCGCTGGCTACAATGCCTTTCAAACCGGAACACAGTAATGCTTGCGCACTACTGCTTGGTGGCATAAACTTAAGGATTAACTGGCAAAACGATGGTACCAGACGGCTTAACGCATACGAGAGACCTACCAGTAAAACTTCCTAAAGGGAATCAGTGACTAGAAGCGTTATTTTATTATTAATTTGATCCTGTCATGGAAATCAAACCTGCAACTTCCGCATTATTAGTCACCTGCTCTACAACTACACCATGGAACCTGTCAAAGTTACTTAGGTATGTCATTCTGTCTGAGTCTCAAATGTATAGAAATAATTTTAATTAATGTAATTATTTAATTATTTTAATCATTATTATCATTATTATTTATATTCTAGCATGTAATTGGCTCGCTACACGCTTTGGGTTTAGTACTGTAAGTTTGTAACGGGCACCTGCATTGAAATAAATAAATAGATTGTTTAGTTTACGCAAAAATCTTTTTTTTACGAAATTACTGAAACTAATATGCATCTTTATCGTAAACGCAACGAAGTAACAGAGTGCAATTTCTTTATAGTTTAGGAATTCAATGATAAAAGTAAGGTATTTACATACATAATGGGCGTCATATGGAACTCCCTATCATTGCGTAGATACTTTATCTGAGCGTAGATTGATTAAATAACAAAGGAGTTAGGTATTGTCATCAAAGTTGCACAAATTGCATCGTCATTGTATTGGTTACCATAATATTATTTTGTAAAAGAGATTACATTCTAACATATAAGCATCTTTTTGGACTCATCTCTACATGACCGTGTGGCCTAATGGATAAGGCGTCGGACTTCGGATCCGAAGATTGCAGGTTCGAGTCCTGTCACGGTCGATCCACTTTTTTAACAAAGCATAGAATTTTCTTTTTGAATATAGGTTTTACAAAACAATCTTGCCTGAACGGTCTTCGAATCATTATATAGGGAATGCAATGGAATCAGGCGTGACGTTGCGGAAATTCTACTCAAAACTGAAACGCAATGAAAATATATAGTGTAATCCCGCTGAATATTATGTAGGTTGTTGTTAGTTCCTAACAACAACACTCTTTGTACGACACGTGTTTCGCCGTCTGCACGAGGCATCATCAGGTGTCGACTCGCCGAACGCTAGAGCGTCATTATATAGGGTTTTGCGAGTTCTTCTTGGTCAATACCACAAACGAATACCTTGGTTTGTTTGTAAAATAAATCAATATTATTTGATGAATTTTGACTTTTTTACGAAAGGGAACTTATTTACGTCTATTGGATTTAATTTTAATATAAGCAGATAATTAATTTTAATAAAGATGTCTAGAATTTCATGTAGTTTTTTTTTATGTTACTGATTGATGAGACGAGTAAGTCAGTCTCCAGATTGTAAGCGCCACGCTTGCCCATAAGAATTGCAGTGCCATCCAGAACATTTATAATCATAAAAAGCGCGTAGCACTGCACTGCGCTCATTACACCGAGACATCAGATATTATGCCAAGTAATTTCGCTGGTTACAATGCCTTTCAAACCGAAACACACAAATATTTTATAAATAACTAGCGACCCGCCCCGGCTTCGTACAGTTATTATACATATAAACCTTCCTCTTTAATCACTCTATCTATTAAAAAAAACCGCATCAAAATCCGTTGCGTAGTTTTAAAGATTTAAGCATACATAGGGACAGAGAAAGCGACTTTGTTTTATACTATGTAACTTTTCGAGGTCTTACTTGAAAAATAGTGCTAACATAAAACATATAGTATCGTACAGGATTTTGCAAAACAAAGTTCTGGTTGATGCTGCAATTGTTTTGGGGAAGCGTGTAGCTTACCATCAGGTGAATGGCCTGCTCATCATTCAATTACGTGAAAGTAATAGTAGTTTGTCAAATTCGGCGAACTTGGCAGTCATTGCAATTTCGCAGCGTAAACTCGTTCCTGATGAGAGCATCCATATATGCTGTAAATTGTCGACAGATTCGACAAACGCCATGAGTCCTAACCGATTTAATTATATTTATATATGTAGTTATAAGTAGCCTTGTTCCACGGTTTCGCCTACGGTTGAAAGTGTTATAGATCTAGAGTATCACTATCCCAAATTTCGTCAAAATCCGGTCAACTGTAGCGGCGTCGAGAAACATACACAACACAACTTTTGCACGTATAAATGCTATAAGTGTGAAGCGTGATGAATCAAATTCTCATAATAAAGTTCAAAGTTAAAAATATTTACTCAATAAGCACACTAATGCACTTGTTACGTATGACGTCGTGGTGCATACCAACTGCCCGCAGGAGCGAGTCACTAGGCACCGACGCAGCAGCCGCATCATTACTTTTTCATACTGAAATTGAAGTCCAGACTCAAAAAATAAATGCGACTAGTAAACATTTTACCGAAACAAACCGACTTCAATGTATCTTCGAAGTCAAAGATCAAATATCGATGAGATTTATATGGGACCACTTCGTAGCTGAACTGAACTGAAAGAATTTTTAAATTGGGTATACAGTTGGCGGAGAAATTGTTGAACATACATAAAATAAAAAAATATATACAGTGGAACATAGCCACCTCCTTTTTGAAGTCGGTTAAAAACTGAGTTAACATACATACCTATAATTAGATGCTATTCCATTTTCTTTGTTTCTAGTTTTATGGTTATTCCACACTACTTTCCCCTTAAACCCAATCAGCATATCTTCTCCAGGGCGCATAATTCGCACAATCCTGCCGACTCAGCATTAGGAATTCGCATACGATTATGAGATGATCAGGCGCCCAGGCGGTCTGAGCAAACTCGGATTAACTAACTTTGAGCAAACATTGCCGGAGATTGCTGAGGATTTGTATAATTGGTGATCAGCGGTTTGGTTCTGAATGCTTTTTGAAATGTTTTTTTATTTATTAGTGCAGCTTCATTCGCTTTTTCGTTTTACTTCAGAGGAACCAGCCAACGAGGCGCATGGTTCATTATTTTTTACGCGAGATCATCAGAAGCATCCACTTCTATTATATATATGTACGTATGTTGTTATACCTACACTTAAAATATCAGAGGTTTTAGTCGTGAAAAATATCCGGTAGGAAGAGAATGGGCTTAAGGTTTAGAACTGGATTAATTTCTATTTAATGAACATAATTTTGATTAAATAATTTAATTACAATAATTATGCGAAGTCTGGTTGTCACGGGGCGTTTGCCCAACATTGGGATAACTGATTGGAATTGGACTTGGAATTATTAGGTAGAAACCTGACGTTCAAGTTCAAAGTCCAAAAGTTCTTTATGCAGTTTTGGCATCACAGACGCACCTATAAACGTCAATTATTACAATGACCATCGCATTGGAAAAAGAATCACTACTCAGAAAATACGGCAAGAACTGAGGGGTAATTTTTGTTAGTTTATGATAATATTATGGTTCTTATGTGCCAGTTGGCTACTTGGCAGAAGCATTGGCAGAGGGTAGAGCAATGTTCAAAATAACAACAATATGTACTAAATTCACGCTACTTTTAAAACGGTCAAAATTTTGCATTTCAAATAGAACGCTGCACGAATTTCAAATTTCAATAATCGTATGATCCGATGTATACGAGCGGGTTTATTAATAGCTTACATAAACGCTATAACTGAATATAATTGAAGGACAGTGCGGGCCAAACGCACAATGCGCCAACGTTATTTGCATTTTACTAGCCCAGGCCAATCTGCATTGCAAACATCTATGGCATACATACTTTACTATCCGCTCATTCAAAAATACCCTTTATCGCGTCACTATAAGGCATGAAGCATCATTTTCGCGTATGTTGTAGAATTCCAATTCGCCGGAATGTCACGAGGTTAGCTTGGACGCGTTCACATGACATGTACAAACAATTGTTCAATCATTGTTCTGTGATCGTCGTTTGTTTACAATATTTATTTGTGATGTAATGTGATGTAGCTATTCAAAGTGTTATTGTTTCAATAAATATAATCATAAAATCTGCAATTAGAGCGAGTGTCACTCAGAGGGAGACCGTGCGACTTTAGATCCGATGCACCCGAGTTCGAATCTCACTGGCTCCGCGCCTTTCTTAAGTTATGTGCGGATCTAACACTCGCTTTAAAAAATGGTGAAGGACAACATCGCGAGGAAACCGGCATGTGCAAGAATTTATCACAAAAATTCAAGGACTTTTACATCTACCAACTCGCACTGGGCCAGCGTGGCGGATTATGGCCCATACTCTCTTTGTGAGGGAAGGCCTGTGTCCTAGTAGTGGGAACGTGATGGGCTGATGATGATGAATCATAAAATATGTGCTATGATGAGGTTTCGTAGCCATAGTTCGTAGCAGCTACGTTTAACGTAGCTTTTTCGTAGACTTTCGTGGATTGTGTAGACTTTGTAACAACCGAGTGCTTTGTAGTGGCACCGCCTTCGTACCCTTGAGAAATCAGAGTTCGAAGTAACCATTACATTCGTAGTATTGGCAGGTGTCAAATATCTACAATACTACGAATTAATAAATACGTCCAATAAAGTTCAAAGTTCAAAAATTTTAAAGGTTTCAGGTTGGCTCAAATCTAATATACCACTGGTGAGACTGGTTCGATTCCCGTGACGGGACAAATGTTTGTGCACAGATAAAAAACAGCGCAAGCATTTGTTTTGGATCTGTTGTGGGACCATGGCCCTCGTAGTTCCGGGTTTCCTAGATACAGGGAATCTTAGTTAGGGGCCCGAATCTATGTATGTGATCATAAGGCGTATTTATTTTATTTTTCAACCAACTTCAAAAAAAGGAGGAGTTTCTCAGTCAATTCCATTGTATTTTTATTTTTTTGTATGTTGGTTACCTCTGAACTCCGTCATTAATAAACCGATTCGGAGAATTCTTCAGGTATAAGTATGGCTACATTGTGGTCCCATATAAATTTCATCTTTATTCGACCTTGAACTTTGAAGATACATAAGAATTGAAGTTGTTTTTTTTGTTATAAAGTGAATTATGTTATTTATTTATTTTTAGTATCTAGTAGTAACCAATGATTCTCTTAGAACGGTTAGACACAGCAATTTTTTTAATTTTCTCGTTTCTTTGTAGCTAGATTTTTACTCCATAGCGGAAACAGAACCTCCATGGCATCTTGCTCAACCATTCCGCCACAGTGACATTTCTAACACAACACATAAAATCGATAAAGAATCCAATATCGCGAACAATTAATCAACACCACGCGGTCTTACGAAGCCGATGCAAAAATGATTAATAATGTTACTAATTTGACTCAGTTATGGATTACAAGTCCGTCTTTAGGGATCTGCTTTATATGTATTTTTTTTTACGCTTAATAGATCTATGTTTGGCCACTATTTCACCTGATGTGAAGCGATGATGTGGCCTAAGATGGAGCACATAGATCTAGAGAAAGACGGCAGTTGAGCGGCTGCTCAGACCCGTCTCCCCGATGGTTCACCGAACATCATCCCGAAACACGACTAGGACGCTTGACGGCATGGCTTTGTTCGGTGGGTGGTATTTCAACCACGGCCAGAGCCTACCACTCCAAAGCGCGTAAGCGGGTTTCATCACGATGTTTTCCTTCACCGTTTTAGAGCGAGCGTGCAAAATCTGCACTTAACTATAAGTCATTGGTCAAAGTCACTGGGCCGAGTCGGGATTCGAACCCAGGTGCGTCTGATCGAAAGGCGCATGAGTTCCCGCTGAACCACATTCGCCCTATCGCAGTATAACGTTCCTGAGTGTTTGAAGCCTCTGTGGTATAGCGGTTGGGCAGGTTGGCTCAAATCTCATACACCGCTGAGGGTAGAGGCTCATACACCACTCCTAGATTTTATCACAAAAAATCAAGGACATGTGACATCCACCAACACGCTATGGGCCAGCGTGGAGTTTACGCTATGGATTCGCAGTGCAGACTTAATAGGCTGATGATGATGTTACTGCTGATCAAGACACTCACCTGATGGCGAACGCCACGTCTGTGCATATTATAGTCGTTGCAATGCCAAACAGAAAAAAAAAATACACTAGGATTTAAGGAGTTACTTTTCAATTTTAAAGTCTATTATAATATTTTAATAATAGTTTTATGGTGAAGCGATGAGAACGTCAATCCCGTTGAATGCACTTCAGGCCACAAGAAATCGCATAATCCATTGCCGCCGTGACGTATTACAAGCGAGTTTGCAATGCAGATTGCTCTCGACAGAATGCAAATATAACAGATAGCTTAGGATGATCTAATATGTAAAAAGCCGACAATATTCCAAATTCAAGACTATATTTTTTATTGAGACGAGCGGGTCGTTCACCTGATGGTAAGCACCACGCTTGTTCATAACTGTTACGCCCTCAGGCTAGGTGGAGCGATGATATTCGCAGGGTGGCTGGTAGCAGCTGGATGAGAGTAGACGAGGATCGTGCTCAATGGCGTGCAATTGGAGAGACCTATGTCCAGCAGTGGACTGCGATAGGCTGATGATGATGATGATGATCCAAGTTGTGACCGCTGCGAAGGTTGCTTAACCTAGTAGATCTGTTTCAAATGGCTAGGCGAGCTACGTTACAAATGCTCAAAAAAAAAAACACACCAAAGCAACATTATTTTTAACCAACTCCAAAAATGGAGCAGGTTCTCTTGTATTTATTTTTAATTTTTTTTATTCGATTGTATTTATTTTTTATGTTTGTTACTTCAGAACTCCTATATTTATGAACAAATTTGAAAAAATATTTTTTCGTTGGGTTCAGTATGGTTACGAAGTGGTCCCATATAAATTTTATCGATATTTGACCTCGGACTTCGAAGATACATTGAAGTCGGTTTTTGATTTTTTTCTAAAAATTAATTATAATCGTTGATCCTCTTTTTTTTTTTCAAAAATATTGCCTTATTAACATTTTATTCCATTACATACACTTCAGGCCACTATTAACAACGCACAATCTATTGGCGCCGTGACGTATTACAAGCGAGTTTGCATTGCAGATTGCTCTCGACAGAATGCAAATACTAATAGTGCGTTTGGACTGTTCCAGCGCTGCGGTCTATATATCTGTGGAAGAAAAACACCACTTGATTGACTTATTCACAACAACACAACTGGGGGAAACATTATTTTTGGGAACTAGAGTAGAAATGTTGATTTTCTTGACGACTGTACTTTTTTGCACAAAATGTATGGCAAAAGTTATTTGCGTTTTCTGACTTTTCTGACTCAAAGAGTCATATTATTTTTATAAGGCACTAAATCAATTAATAAATATGAAAAGAAAACGCGAGAACCATCCGTTTTTTGCTGATTTTAATTGTTTTTTTCAACTCTATGAATTCAGTTGAAAATAACTTCAAAAAGAATGGATAGTCTTCTAAGACCGTTTTTTTGTACCTACCGTACTTTAAGTACTAAGTACTAGCTTAAGTAGCTACCCTACATGTCCCATCTCAAATATCCACTCTGTACACCTTGCGCTGGATCAACACAAACGCACCAAGATAGATGCAACGTCCGCTGTACAGTGCAGTGCAAAAACAGGTTGGCAAATTGAATTTTCATAGATACGGCCCGCGCCAAATCTGCGGCCGGCTTTATGCCTTTATAATACGTTGTTAATATCGCATTTATAGTGACAATGCAAGGCACTGTATGCAATGTTTTGTGTTGCTTGTCCGGGATTATGAAAGACGTAACTTAGTAGCTTGATCCTGCTGAGTGTGTCGGTTTGCTTTATGGACAGGCTGTAGGATTTTGTGAAGTTAGTTTTTCATGCGGTTTTGCAAGTGCATCATCAGTTACTCATTTAGTGATTGGCATTGAATTGAAAGAATAAAATTGTCCCTCTAGATGGGCAAGCATGCTTGTCAGGCACGCTTGTCGAGCACTAACATTTACGATAGTAAATTTGAACCGACGCACATCAAGAAAACCCGGTCAAAATTATTAGTCGTGCACACGATTTTTTCCGAGCTTTGAGTAGCAACACGTGTCACTTTCGATCCGATGCACCCGAGTTTGAATCCCGCTGGCTTCGCACCACTGACTTTGGTGAAGGAGAACATCGAGAGGAAACGGGCATGCCCAAGTATTTATCACAAAAATTCAAGGACATGTGACATCCACCAACCCAGCGTGGTGGAATATGGCCCATACTCTCTCTATTAAAGAATGCCTGAGTTCCAGCAGTGGGAACGTAATAGGCTGATGATGATGATAACATGGTGTTTTTCGAGCTTTGGTCTCTAAGTCCCCTCTGGTAACGGACAATATACCCAGTTTAGTTTCAAGCCACCTGCTCTTTGTTTTGCAAACTAAAGCTATGATAGGTTAAATAATATAACAGTTGTGTAACACGCTTGTGATGCGAACGTGTTAATAACCGGAACCGACGCTTATGGCGGCGGCAGTTAGCGGAAGCACACGACCCCCTTCTAGTCACGCTACTTACGAATAGGGTGTCGTTTCATCTTTGTAAGAGTGTTTTGCGTACAGTAATGATGTTACAATAGAGCAGTTATAGTGTGTTGTAAACAACATAACAATGAGTTAGAAACACCTTAAATTACACATTATGAAAAGTAAAAAGAAAAATAAATGTTATGACCTTTTTGAATGATGACGACGACCTGCTTTACGGAGGTAGAGCAGGCTGGCTGACTTTTTGACTTTGACATATGGACGAAACGTATTGAGAAAAAAAGACTGCGGAGAACGCTCAGAGTAATGACACTATTACTCTAAGAGAGAACGGCTGAAGACGGTGGAGCTGACCGGGACCTGACCTGACGACGCAGGCCTGCCTCTCTCTTTTTCAATAAATAATCATAGTTTTGAACATAATCATATACCTCACGATAAAATTGAGGTGAACGTTGCCACCTCATTCATCAGACGACATAAGCGCGCGACTGTGCAAGCTAACGACGTCATTAAACCAGATTGCCACCAATGTAACTGCGTCTCTGCATAGCTCATCATAGTTCATCAATTCGTGATGAGACCGTTCACCATAGTCACCATAGTTCATCCATTTGTAAGGTTCATGTTGATGGTTCATTAATTATAATTACTTGACTACTTTATAATGCAACGTTGAATTAACTAAATGGCGTGTAAGTTTAATTGAGAAGGGTGCTTACAGGGGAATTGGGATGTCATCTCGCCTCTGACATTCAAAATGTATGGGACAATCGGCAGCAGGATGTTTTCTTTGGCTTACATAGAAAAATTTATCTAATGATGCTAACGATGCATTTTATACGTTTTTTATGAAACTGAGTGATTCGACGAGCAAGTCGTTCGCCTGATTGGAAGCGCCACGCCTGCCCATAACAATTGCAGTGCCATCAGAACTTTTAATACCATAAAAAGCACTGCGTAGAACTGCATTGCGCTCATCGCCCCGAGGCATCAGATATCAAGTCTCATATGTCCAATAATTTCATTGGCTACAATGCCCTTCAAACCAGAACACAGTGATGCTTG
Organism: Petrophora chlorosata; assembly: GCA_951640565.1. Lineage (NCBI taxonomy): Eukaryota > Metazoa > Arthropoda > Insecta > Lepidoptera > Geometridae > Petrophora > Petrophora chlorosata. The sequence goes on along the minus strand of OX621191.1, from coordinate 18,273,550 downwards.
CGCACTACTGTTTGGCGGCAGAATAACTAGCAAAGCTGTGGTACCTACCCAGACGGCCTCCCGCATACGAGAGACCTAACAAGAGAAATCAAGCATTTTGTAATGCAAGAATCCAACTTACTTGCAATAAGCAATAATGTAATTGAAGTATTTTTTTAACTTTGTCGGCCTCTTTTAAATGGGTGTCATCAACATAATGTCAAAGGATATTGACCCAGACAAGACACGCGAACACCCACGTTTAGGACGAAATGCGTAGTCAATATGCCATTGGAGTGAAACGGTCAATATACCGAGATTGCAAAGTCAAATAATTCATATACCTACTAGTAATCGTCCTGGGATCCAATATTTAGTGAATGGACGAAGATCCACGGTCGGCAACCCTCCATCAACCTTCTGAGGAGACTAAATAGATCGACTTTGCCCAGGTCAAGTGGAGAACATAAAACGCACAGTTAGACCAGATATTCTCGCTTTTGAAAGTAGGGATGTGGAATATAATCGATTACTAAACTATATTGTGTAATATAATGTGTACCTAGTATATGTATATTTATGTAGGCATTCAGTATGTTGCTGTTGTTTTGTATCTACTCAAGATTTGGGAGCACTCGGGAAGCTTTTTAAAAACTAATTATATTAAAATCAAAAACTAAAATACGTGTTGCCGATTTGGAGGCTTAATTTAATCTGTTAATAAAACCTTACAACTAATTCGCCCGTTCTCATAGAACTCCCTGAAAGCCTTACTCAGCGTAATAGCAAGTCACACGCTTCTGCTGAGTAAGCCCTCTCTAATCTAATATAGAAGGGTGAGGGGGATCCATAACTCCTCCCTCCCTAAGAGCGAAATTATCGGAATGCTCGATTTGAGAGTTTTCCCGATAACTTCGTACACATTTTATAATCCTTAATCTAAACACATATAATAAAAATACAGATGAACTTAATATTACAAGGCCCATTGTGGCGTAAACTAAAACACTGAAGCTAGAGTCTCTTTCTCTATTAATAACACTTTCAATTACTTCACTATTCTTTAACGCATATGACATATACTTCACTTCATCTAGGTTGACGTCCAGCATGTTAAGTGCGCGTGCACTCGATAGGTTTACTTTTGTATGTAGTTGCGGCAAATTGATGATCGGGATTGGTGACGTAACTTCCACCTCCGTGTAGGTACGGTGGTGACGAATTCGAATTTTGTCAATTTCTAAATCACAGGGCTCGTCCAGGGTTATCAAGTAGGTTCCAAGAATAGGATACTTGGTAACTTCGTCAGCGCATTGTTTAGTTATCATCGTCTTTATTTTCGTGTAGAGTATCCAATTTTCAGAGTTCACCTTCTGTACCTTCACATCTTCTACATTAACCGGTTGCTGCTTACAACAGGTAAGGTTGCTAGAAAACTTCATAAGTTGTTCCACACAGGTGAGTCCAGGGTACACGGCTATGTTGCCGTCGGTGCAGAGGAAATGATCTCCGGCGGCGAGAGGGCGACATGGTTTTGCAATCGGTAAGTACTTTATCCCTTTCGCCAAAAGGTAAGGATATTTAGGAAATATAGCTAGGGTTATATTTTGAGGTTTATGGAAAACAGGTAAAGAATACATTTTGAAATAGTTATACGTACAATTATCAGTAAGAGGAATTTCCATTATAAACGTAATCTGGTTTTTCTTTATAAACGATTTCACACAAATAGTTTCTTCTAACTGTAATAAATTAGATTCAATAGGCTCGTAAACTAAGGTTCCAATGTTAGATATTGATTTTAAATGATCTAGGAGTTCTGTAGAGTTCACAATGGATTGATGTAATGTAGAGCTTTTACTTAACGCTAATGCGGTCTCTAGTTCACTTAGCTTTATAAAGATAGTGCGAAAATTACTTATGAAAATGCTATACATTCCTAAGATGTATGAAGATAAACCCCAATGACTTTCTTTAGACAATTGTCTTATAATATTTTCAACCTTTGTAATGCGTTGGTCCAGAACTATAGAGTTATTATTAATTATTAACGTTGTGTTAATGAAGCTGTCCAACATTTTAGAGATTATCGTTAATTTCTTTGAAACAATAACTTGGTCGTGACTGATTTCAGAAGTTAATTTGTCATACTTAAGTGCATCATCATGATCGAGATTCCCAGTAACAAGTTTTATGATAGAACCTAACGGATTTAAAATGCCTCTCTTAAAACGCTGCGGTATCAGTTGACGATATTTATCTATAGTCATGTCACGTAGATGCTCTGCATGTATTCGTACACCATAAAGTTCAACAGGAAACTTTTGGTTTTGTTCTATCAAAATGTTAAATTGGCCAAATTTTGATATAATTAAATTCAAATCATTATAAACTCTATCTAAATTTAAAGTCTTTATAATAGTCCAACTGTCTGTTTGGAGATACGCTTGACCTTCCTTCACTGGCAGGATTCCCGGGTTCCCTTCAAGTGAACGCAGATGAAGGGCGACTGCCGATGTCGCTAGCATCAGAATGCACCACCTGCGGAGGGCGTTTTATGTTTATAACCGGAGCCTTTGTTTCTCTGTGTTCTAACTTAATTGGGACAACATTCCTCACAATCTCATCCACCACTTTTGCTTTCTTGTATCTCGCTTTATCCTTACTCTTTCTTTTATTCACGTCTTTCACATATACAGTCTTTCCTTGTGGAAGTTCTATTGTAGCTTCACCACCTCGCTTTTCCCTAATCTTTTCTTTCTTGGCTGACATCTTTTCTGCTAAATGTGCATATAAAAATTTCGTACGCTTTTCGTGATCTTTTACTAACTGCTGGGTGTATGACTTTTCAAAATCTATATTGTAGGGAGTATCTGTGTCTGTATGGCCAAAAACTACCTCAAACGGGGTAAGTCCTGTCACTGAATGAATAGTATGATTGTAACTCATAACTGAATACGTCATGACGGACGCTGCGTCTGTACATTTTTGTTCATATCTTGCTAACCTATATATTTCAATTATTGTTGAATGGAAGCGTTCGATTAAGCCCATTGAATTTGGATTATTAATTGTGCCTATGTGTCGTTCGATTTTATGTAAATTCAAGAATTCCTTCATCAACTCATTATTGAACTCCATACCGGGATCAGAACTTATCTTTTTAGGAATACCATAAAAAGAAAAGTACTTCATAAGTGCTCTAACAACTTCTGGTGTGGATTTGTTAGGTATTTCAATGGCTTGACCTAACTTACTAAACGCGTCAATCAAAGTCAAATAATATTTGCCTTCTATTGAGAAGAGATCGATAAAAATCTCTTGAAAGGGGGCATCTTGCGTCTGTGTTAGTTGCATTACTGGTTTGAGAGGTTTCCGGTCGTATTTCATTTTTCTACAGGCTTCACATGCATTAATTAATGCTGTAACTGTCTCTTCCATTTTACTCCAACAATAACTCCTCCGAAGTCTTACTAATGTCTCTTTGATGCCACGATGACACGTCTTTCCCTCATGATATTTCAGTACTATAGCTTTCTGTTCGCTTTCATCCTCAACATATACCACTCGTTCAGTGCATTCATAAAACCTTATCATATCCTTCTTAAAAAGTCCAATTACTGTATTGCTAAACTGTCTGCGATGTTCATCTTCCTCAAAGTAAATAAAGTATTTGATTTTAGGCCTAACATACTCCTTTAGGAATTTTTTTATTAATTCCGGATTATTAAGTGGTAGAAACACTTCCAATATTTTATGCTTTTCCCTAGAAATATCCCTAACTTGCATTTCATTCCTAAACCAAGAAAATACCAATATTTGGTTTGGCTTGGTGTCAATAGCCTCATGTAGAATTGGTATTCCTGTAGATTCTAAATCATTTGCTGAGTGAATAGTCTGTGATTTGCTGCTATGTTCTGAAGGAACAAAAACTGGAAATTCATTAGGACGTTCTGAAATGATTTCAGTAGTTTCTGATGCGGTATCTGTTGTAGACATAGGACCTACTGAGTCAGTTCTACTACTCGAGTCTGATATATTCACTATCGGTGGGTCAGGTTCTTCTTTCTTTTCAGTTGACAGTCGTACAATGCTCTGAACTACATCATCCATCTCCATCTGAAGCTTTCGCTCTTTCTCGTCTACGTTAACTTTCATCGATTGTCCTTCATCATCTGAGTCCATAGCATTGACCTTGATTCTACTAAGGGCATCGGCATTGGTGTTTTGTTTACCCTTCTTATATATGATTTCGAAGTCGAAATCTTGTAGACGTAACCGCCAACGAGTAAGTTTACTGTTTGGATCTTTTAAAGAATTAAGCCATGCTAGAGGTCTATGATCGGTGTATATATAGAACTTTCGGCCGTATAAATATGGCCGAAAATGTTTCGTTGCCCAAATGATTGCGAGTAACTCCCGTTCTATAGTGCTATACCGTGATTCCGTATCGCTCAAGGTACGACTCGCATACGCTACTGGCTTATCACTGCCTACTTGTCCTTGGGACAATACCGCGCCTAACGCTACGTTAGATGCGTCGGTTGTTAGTATAAACGGTTTCGCATAATCAGGGTACTGTAACAGTGGTGCGTGGGTCAGAAGCTCTTTGCATTTATTAAATGCGTCGATGTAAGTTTGGTCAGTAATAATTTTATTTCTCTTCTTCAAACATGATGTCAATGGTTGTGTAATTTTGGCAAAGTCAGGTATGAATCGTCTGTAGTAACCTACCAGTCCAAGGAAGCTTTTAATTTCAGTTGTAGTTTTTGGTAGTGGAAAATTCATCACAGCTTTTATCTTGTCATCATTGGGTTTAAGTCCGTCTTTAGTAATAGTATGTCCAAGATACAGTACTTCTCGCCGTAAAAACTCGGATTTGTCTAGCTGTACCTTCAAGTTAGTAACTCTAAGTCTGTCAAAGATCAGTCGTAATTTCTGTATGTGTTCCTCTAGGCTGCTAGAGAAGATAATTACGTCATCAAGGTAAACCATACAGTGTAGTCCTGTCAGTCCTCTTAGTACATTGTCCATTGTCCGTTGAAATGTTGCAGGTGCTGTCTTAAGTCCGAATGGCATCCTGAGAAACTCAAAATGACCATTCTGTGTACTAAACGCTGTTTTCTGTCTGTCCTGCTCCTCTACTTCAATCTGATGGTAACCGCTAGCTAGATCAATAGTACTAAAGTAAACGCTCTTTCCTAATTTGTCAAACAAGTCGTTTATATTCGGTAACGGGTATTTGTCGTCAATCGTCAAGTCATTGAGTCGTCTGTAATCGATGACCATTCTAAACTTTACTTCGCCAGATGCATCCATTTTCTTGGGTACGAGGTGTACCGGGGCATTCCATGGAGAGTGGGATTCTTGTATTACATTGTCTGTCAGAAGTTTCTGGACTTGTCTGTTAATTTCGTCTGTTTGTGTCGGGGCCTGTCTATAAGGTTTAACAAATATCGGGTCTTCGTTCTTTGTCCGGATTTTGTGTTTTACTTGATTGGTAAAACTCAAGGGTAATTGATCACAGTGAAAAATATCTCTATATTCCATACACAGTTTGTATATTTTTTCATGTTCCTCGTCATTCGTATGGTCTAGTCGGAGTTTACTTAGATTGTCTTTAAGTAATTTGTCAGAATCTATGTTTGTTGTGTCAGTCGTAAAATGTGTTTGACATTCGGTTGTTTGATATTTCGAGACTTCCAAGGGTTGTGTAAAAGTCAGTAACATTCGCTTGTCAAGAGTATTCTGAATTACTGTAGTGGCATATCCATTCACACAATTCACTAACGCACTTGGCATTCGCACACCAGTACCAAACTCTGTATAGTCAATGATCGCTTCGCCTGAATGTTGGTCTGTTGGTAGTTTAACGCGTTGCTCCGATCGTGGTTGTAATTCGATTACATAATCCAGATTGTTATTAGTGATTGGAATGCAAGTAGATTTAGTCTTTAAGACTAGGTGTTTAAGGTCGATTATGGCATCCAATTGCTTTAATAAGTCGTTCCCGATTAATCCATCATAACGCGGATCGACATCGTACAAGTAGAACTTGTGCCAATCATCACTTTCGAACGTTGGTAAAAGTGGGATTTGTATAACCTCACTATGCCTACTAGATGCGTGGGTGCTGACTACTTCAAAAGGTTCATGCTGAATATTTTGTTGAAAATACTGGTAAGCTTTGTGGGGGCTCAAAAATGACCTTGTGCTACCCGTGTCAATCATCAGTTTCGCATCTATTTCGGGGATGTATATGTAAGGCAACTTAAGTGTGGGGTCACAATTAAGTTCTATCATTTCTTGTCTTTTATTAAGGCTTGTGTGGGAAAATTTTCAGCTGTTGGTCCCTGAGTAACGTCCGGCTGAGCTGTCTCGTACGTCATTTCGTTGTTAGGTCCGTCAACACTAATGTCATCTACATAAAAGGCGTTCTCGTCATAATCAAACTCATTGTCACAGTAGTAGTCATAATACTGTCCGTCGTTAATGTCATTTAAGGCCAACTCATTGAGTCTAAAACCATCACGCGGCCTTGGCGGCGCTGTCCTCATAGTCACGTCAGAGGTTTGTAAACGCGGTGGCTGCACTTGAGGTGGTTTGTACCCGAATTGCTGAGGTATCATTCCTGCATTAGGGGCAGGCCTATAACCTTGTTGTTGCGGCTGGTTGCTACCAAATTGTGGACGGTAACCGAACTGAGGGGGTCGGTAACCGAACTGAGGTGGTCGGTAACCGAACTGAGGGGGTTGGTAACCGAACTGTGGTGGTCGGTAACCGAACTGAGGTGGACGGTAACCGAAGTTAGGTGATTGTCCTTGCGCCAATTGGGGCATTTTATACGGTGCCGGTTGATTACCGAAGCTAAACTTTGGCGGTACATTATTAGGTAACGGGGCCGTAAATCTAAAACCTTGATTCTGAATCGATGGTAATACGGGTTTCGGTACACTATTGATATTGCCGTGGATACGATTCCGCATGGTGTACTGGTCATGAAAATTGACCTCCTCTAGCACTACACTCAGAGCATCTTCTAAAGTCACGGGAGATTGTAGTCGCACTGTCCGCGCCATATGCTCAGGCAAATTGTACAAAAATACATTCAGAGAGGTGTTATTATATATAGCAATTTTTGCGCGTTTTAAGTCAGCATCGGTTAACATATTCACTTTAGAAATCAGTAGCGATCTAATACCTTGAATTCGGTTGCAAAACTCCAAATAACTCTCACCAGATTTAATTTTAACCGATTCTAACTCGATATTTATACACTGTTCACTCCGGGGGTCTCCAAAATGCTGTTCAAGCAGTGCCTTTAATTCAGACCAAGACAAAACATCCTCGCGTTCCGATAACAGCGCAGCTGCATTATCTACAAGCCGGCTGGTTATAGAGTGATATACGTATAAGTTTTGAGCATCATTACCTCTATACCTGCTAATAACATATTCACTTTTTCTCAAAAACAGATTTAATTGCCTTTTGTCTCCTCCAAAAATAGGGATAAGGCTCAATATTTCACGCGGAATTGATCTTATTTCCTCCATATTCGATACTTTTACGTAGAGTATTAGAAAGTCAGAGAACACACACAATTAAATTACACACAGTAAATACACAATATAAAAAAACACAGTAAAACAATAGTATATAAGCACAAATAAAGCAAATCGATTAATAGTTAACGCTATTTTAATATATTTGTAAAAGTTATAAAAATGTATAGATATATAAAAATTCGATTTACTTTAATCGCACTTAAAATCACTTAAATTAAATATTCTGATCGATATTAGGACTTAAATACTTCACTTTACTTTAAACTTCAATAATTCAATTAAAATATTTCACTTTTTTGTTGTCTCTATACCTTACTCTACTCTATAGTAAATTCTATTTTTAGAACACAGGTTGATTCCGTAGAATTTCATACAAGGAATACCAGTTACGTTATAATGAGAGAGGTTCGATCTCAATAATAACAAATTACTTTACTTTAACACTAATGAAAAATATAGGAGGACTAGTATTTCGCCGCGTGCGCGAGCTGCTAAAGCAGCTCGCGTGGGGGGGTGGCTGCTGTTTTTTTTTAAAAGCTTCCTATCGATTACGGTTCTAAAGTTTTGTTTACCCTTTTTGTTTTGAAATCAAACTTTTGTATGGCGGCCATATTGAAAAAAAGCTGGATTTCAAGTGATTGTGTGGCGTGCGCGAGCTGCTAAAGCAGCTCGCGTGGGGGGGTTTTGCTTTTTTTTATAAAATCTCCCTATCGATTACGGTTCTAAAGTTATTTAAGTTCAGTTGTTCTGAAAAAAGACTTTTGTATGGCGGCCATCTTGAAAAATGGCGGAATCCAAGTGATTTTGTGGCGTGCGCGAGCTGCTAAAGCAGCTCGCGTGGGGGGGTGTTGCTTTTTTTTTATAGACGCTTCCTATCGACTACGGTTCAAAAGTTTTGTTTGGCTTATTTTTCCGGAAAAAAAACTTTTGTATGGCAGCCATCTTGAAAAATGGCGGAATCCAAAATTTTTTTTTATAATTGTAATCTTCGACCCAGAAAACCCCCCGATGCAAAATTTCAGTCGGATCGGAGCAACTTTCAAAATGGCCGCCATTTTTTTTTCTTTTTTTTTTATTTTTCCAACTTTTTCAAATTTCCCCTATCGTCCTCTATGACATTTGGTCGAGCACTCTATATCTATCTCTTACCGTTTAAAAGTTATTTGCATTTTTATTTTGTATGGCGGCCATGTTTTTTTGTATGGCGGCCATCTTTTTTTTCAAATTTTCAAAAATGGCCCAGGTTTTGAGGCATATTTAGTTCAAGCGGTACCCCCATCCGATTTATAGTTTCCGAGATCCCTTGAGCAGTTCCATCTCGGAGACACCTTTCCATGGATTTCGGATTTTTCTGGTTGGTTTCAAAACACCCTCTATCCAACGGTACCAAACACTCCCACCCACCATAACGGCAAGTACCACTTCTATTTCTGTCGCTATTATGGTCTTCCAGTTTTATATTATATTAACTAGTATTTCGCCGCGTGCGCGAGCTGCTAAAGCAGCTCGCGTGGGGGGGTGGCTGCTGTTTTTTTTTAAAAGCTTCCTATCGATTACGGTTCGAAAGTTTTGTTTACCCTTTTTGTTCTGAAAACAAACTTTTGTATGGCGGCCATATTGAAAAATGGCGGAATCCAAAATTTTTTTTCATAATAATAATCTTTGACCCAGAAAACCCCCCGATGCAAAATTTCAGTCGGATCGGAGCAACTTTCAAAATGGCCGCCATTTTTTTTTCTTTTTTTTTAATTTTTCCAACTTTCCCAAATTTCCCCCATTGCCCTCTATGACATTTGGTCGAGCACCCTATACCTATCTCTAACCGTTCAAAAGTTATTAACATTTTTATTTTGTATGGCGGCCATGTTTTTTTGTATGGCGGCCATCTTTTTTTTCAAATTTTCAAAATTGGCCCAAGGTTTGGGGCATATTTAGTTCAAGCGGTACCCCCATCCGATTTATAGTTTCCGAGATCCCTTGAGCAGTTCCATCGAGGAAACCATTTTCTGGTGATTTCGGATTTTTCTGGTTGGTTTCAAAACACCCTCTATACAACCGTACCAAACACTCCCTCCCACCATATCGGCAAGTGGGAGATCAATTCTGTCAATATGTCAGTCAGTCAGTCAGTGAGTGGTCTTCCAGTTTTATATTATATTAATTAACTAGTATTTCGCCGCGTGCGCGAGCTGCTAAAGCAGCTCGCGTGGGGGGGTGGCTGCTGTTTTTTTTTAAAAGCTTCCTATCCATTACGGTTCTAAAGTTTTGTTTACCCTTTTTGTTTTGAAATCAAACTTTTGTATGGCGGCCATATTGAAAAAAAGCTGGATTTCAAGTGATTGTGTGGCGTGCGCGAGCTGCTAAAGCAGCTCGCGTGGGGGGGGTGTTGCTTTTTTTATAAAAGCTCCCTATCGATTACGGTTCTAAAGTTATTTAAGTTCAGTTGTTCTGAAAAAAAGACTTTTGTATGGCGGCCATCTTGAAAAATGGCGGAATCCAAGTGATTTTGTGGCGTGCGCGAGCTGCTAAAGCAGCTCGCGTGGGGGGGTGTTGCTTTTTTTTTATAGACGCTTCCTATCGACTACGGTTCAAAAGTTTTGTTTGGCTTATTTTTCCGGAAAAAAAACTTTTGTATGGCAGCCATCTTGAAAAATGGCGGAATCCAAAATTTTTTTTCATAATCGTTATCTACGACCCAGAAAACCCCCGAATGCAAAATTTCAGTCGGATCGGAGCAACTTTCAAAATGGCCGCCATTTTTTTTTCTTTTTTTTTAATTTTTTCAACTTTTCCAAATTTCCCCCATCGCCCTCTATGACATTTGGTCGAGCACTCTATATCTATCTCTTACCGTTTAAAAGTTATTTACATTTTTATTTTGTATGGCGGCCATGTTTTTTTGTATGGCGGCCATCTTTTTTTTCAAATTTTCAAAAATGGCCCAGGTTTTGGGGCATATTTAGTTCAAGCGGTACCCCCATCCGATTTATAGTTTCCGAGATCCCTTGAGCAGTTCCATCTCGGAGACACCTTTCCATGGATTTCGGATTTTTCTGGTTGGTTTCAAAACATCCTCTATACAACGGTACCAAACACTACCCCCCACCATATCGGCAAGTACCACTTCTATTTCTGTCAATTGTCAGTCAGTGACCTTTCAGTTTTATATAATATAACCAGTATTTCGCCGCGTGCGCGAGCTGCTAAAGCAGCTCGCGTGGGGGGGTGGCTGCTGTTTTTTTTTTAAAGCTTCCTATCGATTACGGTTCTAAAGTTTTGTTTACCCATTTTGTTTTGAAATCAAACTTTTGTATGGCGGCCATCTTGAGAAAAAGCTGGATTTCAAGTGATTGTGTGGCGTGCGCGAGCTGCTAAAGCAGCTCGCGTGGGGGGGGTGTTGCTTTTTTTATAAAAGCTCCCTATCGATTACGGTTCTAAAGTTATTTAAGTTCAGTTGTTCTGAAAAAATTACTTTTGTATGGCGGCCATCTTGAAAAATGGCGGAATCCAAGTGATTTTGTGGCGTGCGCGAGCTGCTAAAGCAGCTCGCGTGGGGGGGTGTTGCTTTTTTTTTATAGACGCTTCCTATCGACTACGGTTCAAAAGTTTTGTTTGGCTTATTTTTCCGGAAAAAAAACTTTTGTATGGCAGCCATCTTGAAAAATGGCGGAATCCAAAAATGTTTTTCATAATCGTAATCTACGACCCAGAAAACCCCCCGATGCAAAATTTCAGTCGGATCGGAGCAACTTTCAAAACGGCCGCCATTTTTTTTCTTTTTTTTTTAATTTTTCCAACTTTTCCAAATTTTCCCCATCGCCCTCTATGACATTTGGTCGAGCACTCTATATCTATCTCTTACCATTCAAAAGTTATTTGCATTTTTATTTTGTATGGCGGCCATGTTTTTTTGTATGGCGGCCATCTTTTTTTTCAAATTTTCAAAAATGGCCCAGGTTTTGGGGCATATTTAGTTCAAGCGGTACCCCCATCCGATTTATAGTTTCCGAGATCCCCTGAGCAGTTCCATCAAGGAAACCACTTTCTGGTGATTTCGGATTTTTCTGGTTGGTTTCAAAACACCCTCTATCCAACGGTACCAAACACTCCCCCCCACCATATCGGCAAGTACCACTTCTATTTCTGTCAATTATATGTCAGTCAGTCAGTCAGTCAGTCAGTCAGTGGTCTTTCAGTTTTATATTATATTAACTAGTATTTCGCCGCGTGCGCGAGCTGCTAAAGCAGCTCGCGTGGGGGGGTGGCTGCTGTTTTTTTTTAAAAGCTTCCTATCGATTACGGTTCTAAAGTTTTGTTTACCCTTTTTGTTTTGAAATCAAACTTTTGTATGCTGGATTTCAAGTGATTGTGTGGCGTGCGCGAGCTGCTAAAGCAGCTCGCGTGGGGGGGTTTTGCTTTTTTTATAAAAGCTCCCTATCGATTACGGTTCTAAAGTTATTTAAGTTCAGTTGTTCTGAAAAAAAGACTTTTGTATGGCGGCCATCTTGAAAAATGGCGGAATCCAAGTGATTTTGTGGCGTGCGCGAGCTGCTAAAGCAGCTCGCGTGGGGGGTGTTGCTTTTTTTTTATAGACGCTTCCTATCGACTACGGTTCAAAAGTTTTGTTTGGCTTATTTTTCCGGAAAAAAAACTTTTGTATGGCAGCCATCTTGAAAAATGGCGGAATCCAAAATTTTTTTTCATAATTGTAATCTTCGACCCAGAAAACCCCCGGATGCAAAATTTCAGTCGGATCGGAGCAACTTTCAAAATGGCCGCCATTTTTTATTCTTTTTTTTTAATTTTTCCAACTTTTCCAAATTTCCCCCATCGTCCTCTATGACATTTGCTCGAGCACTCTATATCTATCTCTTACCGTTTAAAAGTTATTTGCATTTTTATTTTGTATGGCGGCCATGTTTTTTTGTATGGCGGCCATCTTTTTTTTCAAATTTTCAAAAATGGCCCAGGTTTTGGGGCATATTTAGTTCAAGCGGTACCCCCATCCGATTTATAGTTTCCGAGATCCCTTGAGCAGTTCCATCTCGGAGACACCTTTCCATGGATTTCGGATTTTTCTGGTTGGTTTCAAAACATCCTCTATCCAACGGTACCAAACACTCCCCCCCACCATAACGGCAAGTCGGAGATCAATTCTGTCAATATGTCAGTCAGTGAGTGGTCTTTTAATTTTATATAATACTAGTATTTCGCCGCGTGCGCGAGCTGCTAAAACAGCTCGCGTGGGGGGGTGGCTGCTGTTTTTTTTAAAAGCTTCCTATCGATTACGGTTCTAAAGTTTTGTTTACCCTTTTTGTTTTGAAATCAAACTTTTGTATGGCGGCCATATTGAAAAAAAGCTGGATTTCAAGTGATTGTGTGGCGTGCGCGAGCTGCTAAAGCAGCTCGCGTGGGGGGGTTTTGCTTTTTTTTATAAAAGCTCCCTATCGATTACGGTTCTAAAGTTATTTAAGTTCAGTTGTTCTGAAAAAAAGACTTTTGTATGGCGGCCATCTTGAAAAATGGCGAAATCCAAGTGATTTTGTGGCGTGCGCGAGCTGCTAAAGCAGCTCGCGTGGGGGGGTGTTGCTTTTTTTTTATAGACGCTTCCTATCGACTACGGTTCAAAAGTTTTGTTTGGCTTATTTTTCCGGAAAAAAAACTTTTGTATGGCAGCCATCTTGAAAAATGGCGGAATCCAAATTTTTTTTTTTAAATCGTAATGTACGACCCAGAAAACCCCCCGATGCAAAGTTTCAGTCGGATCGGAGCAACTTTCAAAATGGCCGCCATTTTTTTTCTTTTTTTTTAATTTTTCCAACTTTTCCAAATTTCCCTTATCGCCCTCTATGACATTTGGTCGAGCACCCTATACCTATCTCTAACCATTCAAAAGATATTTTCATTTTTATTTTGTATGGCGGCCATGTTTTTTTGTATGGCGGCCATCTTTTTTTTCAAACTTTCAAAAATGGCCCAAGGTTTGGGGCATATTTAGTTCCAGCGGTACCCCCATCCGATTTATAGTTTCCGAGATCCCCTGAGCAGTTCCATCTCGGAGACACCTTTCCATGGATTTCGGATTTTTCTGGTTGGTTTCAAAACATCCTCTATCCAACGGTACCAAACACTACCCCCCACCATAACGGCAAGTGGGAGATCAATTCTGTCAATATGTCAGTCAGTCAGTCAGTCAGTCAGTGAGTGGTCTTCCAGTTTTATATTATACTAGTATTTCGCCGCGTGCGCGAGCTGCTAAAGCAGCTCGCGTGGTGGTGGTGTTATTTTTTTTTTATAGAAACTTCCTATCGATTACGGTTCTAAAGTTATCTAAGCCTTTATGTTCTAAAAACAAACTTTTGTATGGCGGCCATATTGGAAAATGGCGCAATTCAAGTGATTTTGTGGCGTGCGCGAGCTGCTAAAGCAGCTCGCTTGGGGTGGTGTTGTTTTTTTTTTATAGAAGCTCCCTATCGATTACGGTTTTAAAGTTATTCTTTGTTCAGAAAAAAATCTTTTGTATGGCGGCCATCTTGAAAAATGGCGGAATCCAAATTATTTTTTCATAATCGTAATCTACGACCTAAAAAACTCCCCGATGCAAAATTTCAGTCGAATCGGAGCATTTTTCAAAAAGGCCGCCATTTTTCTTTCTTTTTTTTTAATTTTTCCAACTTTTCCAATTCTCTCCTATGGTCCTCTATGATATTTGGTCGAGCACCCTATACCTATCTGTAACCGTTTAAAAGTTATTTGCATATTATTTTCACCTATTTCGTCATGAAAAAAAACATTTGTATGGCAGCCATCTTGAAAAATGGCGGAATCTAAATTTTTTTTTCATTATCGTAATCTACGCCCCAGAAAACCTCCCTATGCAAAATTTCAGTCCGATCAGAGCAACTTTCAAAATGGCCGCCATTTTTTTTCTTTTTTTTTTAAATTTTCCAACTTTTCCAAATTTCCCCCATCGCCCTCTATGACATTTGGTCGAGCACCCTATACCTATCTCTTACCGTTTAAAAGTTATTTACATTTTTATTTTGTATGGCGGCCATGTTTTTTTGTATGGCGGCCATCTTTTTTTTCAAATTTTCAAAATTGGCCCAAGGTTTGGGGCATATTTAGTTCAAGCGGTACCCCCATCCGATTTATAGTTTCCGAGATCCCCTGAGCAGTTCCATCGAGGAAACCAGTTTTTGGTGATATCGGATTTTTCTGGTTGGTTTCAAAACACCCTCTATTCAACGGTACCAAACACTACCCCCCACCATAACGGCAAGTCGGAGATCAATTCTGTCAATATGTCAGTCAGTCAGTCAGTCAGTCAGTGAGTGGTCTTCCAGTTTTATATTATATTAATTAATTAGGGGAACAAAGGAATGGCGAAAAGTTTGACTCACCAACCGTTGACCGCTATCACTCCCATACTCAGCTTTGCTTTGACCCTGCTCGTATTATGAGAATATTTATTTGGTTCGGCGGATTTCCTCGATTCACGCGGTTTTCGTAGGAGTTTTCCAGCGAATTTGGACGCCGAAAAATCGCGAAGGGCACGGAACTATACGGAAAATCCGACACCGGCTGCGCCACTCAAGATTTGGGAGCACTCGGGAAGCTTTTTAAAAACTAATTATATTAAAATCAAAAACTAAAATACGTGTTGCCGATTTGGAGGCTTAATTTAATCTGTTAATAAAACCTTACAACTAATTCGCCCGTTCTCATAGAACTCCCTGAAAGCCTTACTCAGCGTAATAGCAAGTCACACGCTTCTGCTGAGTAAGCCCTCTCTAATCTAATATAGAAGGGTGAGGGGGATCCATAACTATCTATTATTTCAGTTTATTTTATTGACATTGTTTATGTTGTTATTATTATTGTAGACCTTACATCCCCGTCTTTAACATATTGATAATTCGTCTCCATCCAAAGGTTGCCTGGAAGAGATCGCTTTTAGCGATAAGACCGCCCATTGTAACACTTTCTTTAATTGTTTTTAATGTAATGTCTGTAATTTAATATTTGCAATAAAGCGTTCATCTATCTATCTATATATCTATTGAAAAATAGAATTGGTTCGTCAACGAGCGAAGTCTAAAATTACTTATGCAACTTAAAAACAGTAAGACAAGTGGACATGATAATATCATAACCAATTCAATCAATCAATCAAAAGTTCTTTATTCAATTTTGTCGTCACGCACGCACTTATGAACGTCAATTATTACAATGACTCTACCACCGTATCGGAAAAAGAACCACTACTCAGAAGATACGGCAAGAAACTGAGGGGCATATTTTTGAAAACTTTTGTTACAATATTTTATGCTTGTTTTGACAATATTATTTTTCTTATGTGCCAGTTGGCTACTTGGCAGAAGCGGAATCAAAGCTTTAAAATGTGCCCTTTGGATATGTCACCCACTTGCTTATATAATAAACTTGTCCTTTTCGGAAGGATATTTTCCTGAACCGCTAAAGATGGCAATTGTCAAGCCTTTGTTTATGAAGGGGGACAAATCAGATCCTAATAATTACCATCCCATTACTATAGTCCCCATAATACTATCAAAAATACTAGAAAAAAGCCTAGAGATTAAAAGATAAAATAGCCTCAGAGTGACACGCGCAGTGCCACAGAATACATTAATAGTCAAATTACGAAAATAATGTAAGCCTTAAAGTTAACAAAATTTTGGTTTCAATTAATTAAATATCGATTATGACGTAACGAATAATAAATCGATTTTCTCCGCATTCCCCTATATATAGATCTATGTGTGGCCACTATCTCGCCTGATGTGAAGCGATGATGTGGCCTAAGATGGAGCACATAGATCTAGAGAGAGACGGCAGTTGAGCGGCTGCTCAGACCCGTCTCCCTGATGGTTCACCGAACATCATCCCGAAACATGACTTGGTCACTTGACGGCATGGCTTTGTTCGGTGGGTGGTATTTCAACCACGGCCAGAGCCTACCACTCCAAAGCGCGTAAGCGGGTTTCATCACGATGTTTTTTCTTCACCGTTTTAGAGCGAGCGTGCAAAATCTGCACTAAACTATAAGTCATTGGTGCAGGGCCGAGTCGGGATTCGAAGCCAGGTGCGTCGGATCGAAAGGCGCACGAGTTCCCGCTGAGCCACACTCGCTCTAAAAAGTGTGTAGTGTTTGTGTGTGAGGAAAAGTGAATGATGCTGTGTATGAAGGTGAGCTTTGTATGTTGTTGTCTAGAATGATCGCCTAAAACGATAAGACCGCCCATTGTACGTCAAAACTACGATGCATTTTGTGACTTTTATTTTCTTAATATTGTGTCTTTATGTTATTTGGTGTGCAATAAAGTGTTGTTGTATTGTATTGTATTGTTTTGATGTTCAACTAAGTCAACTTTGGTTGCTTTTGTTAAAAAACCAAAGTGTTTTTTTTAATGTTTTTTATGTAATTGAATGACGAGACGAGCTGGTCGTTTGCCTGATGGTAAGCAATACGCCAGCCCATAACAATAACAGCACCACCCAGAACTTTGTTTTGCAAAGTCCTGCGCGGCGCTGCACTGCGCTCGTCACCCTGAGACAGGTGTTGAGTCTCATAATGCCATGTAATGTCGCTAGCTACAATGCCCTTCAAACCGGAACACAGTAATGCTTGCGCACTACTGCTTGGCGGCTCAAAGTTGTGGTACCCACTCAGACGGCCTCTCGCATACGAGAAACCTACTACCAGTCATATTATATATTTTTATTTTTGTATATATTTATATATTTTCAAACATATACATTTATTTTTTTATTTCTTTTAACTTATATAATTTTTATTTTCATTTGCAACTAATATAACAGTTTCCACCGTAGATTTTCCGTTCGGCTGTAGTTATAGATTTTAAATGACACCGCAGCAAGCCAATACGAACATTAAAAAAAAAAATTGCAATCTTTGTGCGACAGATACTATTTCCCCGATATGGCGAACGACAAATTCCTCTGCTCACTTATAACAATTCGTGCCGTTGACGTGACATCGGTCACGCTGACCTAATAAAATTGCTTCTGCACAGTTCATCTTTGCCAGCCATCGCACTCGAGAGCAATGACAGATGGGCTCCGAATGCGGTCGAGTCGCGTGACAAATGCGGGTGGCTGGCGTGACCGTCGCCGCTGCGTGCCGCGGACGTGACGTTGAGTGGACGGATGGAATTGTGGCGTGTCATGTCATGTAATCAATGTGGGAATATGAAATCCGGCATTGTTTTGCAATGTAGCGCTCGTAGCGTATCTTGCCTAGCCGTTCGTAATAGATCTGTTTGGTTAAGCAACGTTCACTGCGGTCACCACTTGAATGGGTGACAGTTTATGTCGTCAGTGCTACTCTCTACGAAAGGCACGTTAAGCCGTGAGCCCCGGTAGTTGACGTACAACAGCCGCCAGGCCTCGGCCAAACACAAACCTAGTCAAAATAAGATTAAAAAAAGACGTGTGACACTCGGAGACTGCCGCGGTAAAGCTATTGCATAGCATTCGGAGTGGGGGGTGTTAGGTTATTTTCGTTACGGAATTTCTGGATTCGGTCTCCATGCTCAAGGCCCGCGATAGAAGCTATGCTAAAAAGCTTAAATCATTTTAAAATAAATAGGTACTAAGTGCATGCGCTTTTTTTCTGTGCACAATCATTTGTCACGTCGCGGGAATCGAACCCGCGACCTCAGTGGTGTATGAGATTTGCCTGCCCAACCATTACACCACATATAGGCTGTCAAGTTATAAGTAGACTGCAATATTTGCAATATTTCAATCAAATAATACAAACGTGGCTCCTTTTTTCGATCGACCCCACTTACGAACCTATCAACCCTCAGCATCTGCTTCTTAAAAGCAATTGATCGAAAAATAAGTTATCACCCGCACTTTACCCCAGATGTCTCTGTCCCGTAATTGCACTTGCTCCCCACTATAATAGACCAACAAGTAATTGAATATTTGTGCAAAATTTATGGTTTTTGCGCAATTTTTATAGGTTTCTGTGTTTAACGCGTCTGCAGCGAACGATTATGAACGGAGGCATGTTTGTCACCCTTGTGCGGTGTGAGGGTAACATATCGGTGATGGTATGTCTATAGAGTTGTTAAAACTTTTCATTCTTCTGCCAGAACAAAGCGTTTCGCTTCAACTTTCATAATGCGAACAGCTAAGGAATGGAACACCTTACCAGTATCTCGTTCCCGATACATAATATAATCTAGGTATCTTCAAGTCCAGAGTGAATCGTTATCTTCTAGGCAAGCATGATTCAGCAGCGGTGAAATGTTTGCCTATCAGGTAATAAAATAAAAACAAATTTCCGTTTTTTTTGTTTACGTTGGTAAATTTATTATTTATTTTTTTATGGTGTAAAAATGATATTGGAAAGTCATAAAAATAACTGACAAAGTATAGCCCGAGTGATCAAGGTCGAGTGAGAGTTCTTCTAATCTATATATCACTGGCCATAGAGCTTAGAGGAAGAACACTAGTATTCTGGGCCTTAGAACGGCTTTGCAGATGTAACGTGTCTGTGACATTGCTTGCATAATTAGGAGTTTTCATATAGAAATATTTAATACATAACTTAATTAATTGCATGCACATCAAAGTATACAAGTAATTATACATTTTACAAAATAATTAATTTTTAGAAAAAAACAAAAACCGACTTCAATGTATCTTCGAAGCTCAAGGTCACATATCGTTGAAATTTATATGAGACCACTTCGTAGCTATACTGAACCCGACGCAAAAAGAATTTTTCAAATCGGTTCATAAATGACGGAGTTCTGAGGTAGCAAACATAAAAAAAAAAAATCGAACAGAGAACCTCCTCCTTTTTTGAAGTCGGTTAAAAAAACCGACTTGATTGTATCTCCGAAGTCTAAGGTCAAATATCGATGAAATATATATGGAACCACTTCGTAGCTATACTGAACTCAACGCAAAAATAATTTTCAACATCGGCTTATAAATGACGGCGTTCTGAGGCAACACACATCTCCACCTCCTCCTTTTTTTAAGTGGGCTTAAAAATACAATTACAGATATTTTTTCTACAATTTATGCCGATTCATATTACATTCCTCGTATTCGCTAGAGAACCACGGATATCGAAAACCAATATTATCGTTGCATCATCTCCATACAGTTCCAACAAATTGCCAGCACCCTTGTTGCATTACATGCCGGGGTACATTATGAGACTGGCACGAGAAAAAATGTGAGGTTATTTATATTAAATTATAGAGGGAACCTTGCTTGGATATGGTATTACTAGTGTAGGTATGTTAGAGAATGTCATGTTACAATAAATGGATGGTTGTTTTCATCCACTTGTTTCGTTGTCATTCTTCATAATTTGAAAAAAGAAACGTTTTGCTACCACGTTAATCAAATGAACTGCCATGGAGTTGCATTGCCAACGTCTGTGTTTCCTGTCAACTACAACCTGGAAGTCTCGCAATCGAGAGTTAACAGGTATCTTCTAGGCATGCGTGTTACATCTTAGACCATAATATTTAGTTTTCTTTGCCATCGCTTACTATCTGGTGAAGGGCAAACGCAAACCTATAAAAAGTACCAAGATAAACTACGATATTAGTAATATACTAACTCTTATAGGTACACAATACGGGTTAATTATAGCCAACGTTATGTTGTGGAACTGTTTCAATCGTGATTTTCAGGAGTAGGAAATTTCTTTGCAGACCCGAAACTTTTCGTCCAATTGTAAAAAACTCAACATCATTCCAACAAACAAATTCCATTTCACAAGACGCCTAACATTAAAACACCGAAACGAAATATCCATGGCCTCGAAAACAATGCTTTCACGTACAGTCGGTAACAAAAGCTGCTAAGTCGAACTCTTAATGGCAGAAGAAAGCGAATGAGTGTACCAAGACAAACCTCCTTTGGTTTGTGTGGTACCTACTATAAAAATATGTTTATACAATACGTTTTTAATGAATTAAAAAAAGTGAATTCTTCACAACATGTTTTGGAGTGGTAGACTCTGGCCGTGGTTGTAATACCACCCGCCGAACAAATGCTTGCCATTGCCATGCCATCAAGCGATCTAGTCTTATTTCGGGATGATGTTCGGTGAACCATCGGGGAGACGGGTCTGAGCAGCCGCTCAACTGCCGTCTCTCTCTAGATCTATGTGCTTCATCTTAGGCCACATAATCGCTTCACATCAGGCGAGAAAGGCCAAAAATATATCTATTAAACGTAAAAAAAAAACATTATGCTGAGCATAGACCTTTTCTCAACTTCGTCAGAATTTCTGACCTTTTCTGACTGCACTGTACACGGCAGCGACTCCATACACAAGCTGTAATTGTTTGTCTTGGATTTATTTACTTGTTTTATTTTGTTCTCCTGCACTTGTGTATGTGCTATGTTTGTTGAGTGTTTTGTCAAAATAAATTGTTTTTTCTTTCTTTCTAAACAAATGTTCAGCAGCTTCTGTTGCTGTTGTGTATATAACAAACCACGTAATACGTTACTGCTACTACATTATGTGTAGTGGTTTGGCTACTGTCTAGGCGATATCAAGAAGGATTTACGCGAACTATAGCTGCATGACTGGGAAGAGATCACGCAATGCCGAGAACAGTTCGAAGGCCAAGACCTTCTTTGGGGTAACCGCACCATCTTAAATACCATGTAAACATTTAACTTGTACCAGGCCTAGCGCACTCCGCACTGTAGATACGAAGCTACAAGTACATAGCCGGACACCGACGGCGGGTCGCGTGTCGTTACACGTGCCGCGTCAGAAGACATAAGAGCTATGCAATAGAAAGACAGGCGCTCTGTAGGTTAATACGACTGGTAGGAATGCAGCGTTACTCGAGCTGAATTGAATTTTATTGCGTCATAGCAAGAGTCGCTACTTGTTTAAATTTCTTTGCGGAGTGATGCTTTGTCCCTTAGTATTCTGTGCTTGTACTCAATTTGTATCTTTAAGGAGAATAATAAAGTGTTTATCCATCTATCGATCTTAATAAGTACTTAAGTATGTGTCATAATGTCCAATACTTTCGCTTGACACAGTGCCCCTCAAATTGGAACACTACAGCATGGCGATTGAATATATGACAAAGGTACATTAATACATTTATTAATAAAGATGTACTACCTCCTAAGGCGGCCTCTTGTTGAAGAGACCTACCACTACGAAGTCCATGAAACTTTGAAAATGTTCAGCGAATTTTGTTGCTGACTGTACAAAGCCCTACAGCTACAAAAGTGTAATTTTATCTCTGACGGCCTCCGATCTCTAAACGACCAAGTTTCGACAAGTTCTCCCATAAATTAGGTAGATAAACGAAAATATTGTCTTTTGGTACTACGGTTACTCTATGCTTTGGTACCACAGAGGTGCTAAGTAAGTACTACGTATGTAAGTAAGATAATAAGAACAATAAGGAGCTCGAACGCTGAACAAAATTTATGATATTAAAAAATTATTCATTAAAAAAAACTAACTTCAATTCTAACGTATCTGCGACGTCCAACGTCGAATGACGATGTAATTTATATGGGATCACCTTGAAGCTATACTAAACCCAACACAACATATTCTAAACAGGTTTATAAACGATGGAGTTCTAAGAAACAAACTTAAAAAAGTACAATCAAATTGAGAACCTCCTTCTTTTGAGAAGTCGGTTAACAATTGGATTAAGAAATTCGAATAACTGACGGAGCTCTAAGTAACAAACATAAAAAATACAATCAAATTGAGAACCTCTTCCTTTTTAAGTAGGTTAAAAATGAGACACGAGTGATGATCCTAATCGAAAGATTTCGTGTCCTTTCTTTGATTCATCCTCTTCTTTCTTTCCTAGATTGTCTTTTTTGATTTGTTTTTGTTTATTTTTTGTTTTTGCACCTGTCTTTTCTCTTGTACTGTACTTACTTTCAGGGTTTATTAGTGCAGAGCTTATTATTAAGAGATGAGGCCGATTTAAGCTATTATCCTATAAAAAGGGTTGAATTGCAACATAAAATAACTTATTTTAGTACTCTGAGAGATGCTATAAAGAATTAGAACAGCCTGGAGGTGGAATATTCTAGTAAAATAATAATTAAATATCTAGAACATTAACTTTGCGCTGACCTTATTATTCTGAAACTAAAATGCCTTTATAAAAATGGCATAAAATTTAAAGATCCAGATGATATGAAACACATCAATGATAAAAAAAATTATGAGCAAGTGTGGCTCTCGTACGATTTTCGTTCAAATGCACCGGAATTCAAATCCCAACAACTGAAAGTACTTATTTGCTGATCCTAAAATGGTGAAAGAAAACATAGTGAGAAAACCGACATGTACAAGAATCTCTAAGTGGAAGTTGACATTCAAGAACCCCACTTGGGTCAGCGTGGTGGATTATGACCCACGCTCTCTTTATGAGAGAAGGCCCGTGTCCCAGCAGTGGGAACGTAATGGGATGATGATTAATATTATTGTATGCCGTCGTCGTGAGACCTTAATTTAATATCAATTTAAAAATATTGTGTGAAAGCAAGCTAGCGCACTCCGCACTGTAGGTACGAAGCTACAAGTACATAGCCGGACACCGACGGCGGGTCGCGCGTCGTTACACTTGCCGCGTCAGAAGAGATAAGAGCTATGCGATAGAAAGAGAGGCGCTCCGTAGGTTAATATGACTGGTAGGTATGCAGCGCTACGCGATCTGAAGTGAATTTTATTGCGTCATAGCAAGAGTCGCTATTTGTTAAAATTTATTTGCGGAGTGATGCTTCTGTCCCTTAGTATTATGTGGTGAAAGTTAGTATGTTTATTAATTTGCATGTTTGTTTGTCGTTCATTATAGTCGTAGACGACTATAATATGTAAAACGACATAAAAATACTTAATTAAACAAAAAAAAATTGCATATTAAATATACGACCACCGCTGAATTCCTGGGACTTGAACCCGCATATGTATAAAACGTTTCCTAGGCGCGGTAACAGCTCTGCCTTGAGCTGCGGCGGTCAACAAGTCCAGTACCGATTTTTATCTATCGTTATTTTTAACCGACTTCAAACAGGGGAAGATTCTACGTTCGATTGTATGTTTTTTAATTTTTTATGTTTGTTACTTCAGTTTGGAATTTTTTTCTTGCATTAGGTTCAATATAGCTACGAAGTGGTCCCATATAAGTTCCATCAATATTTGACCTTGGACTTCGAAGATACATTGAAATCGGTTTTTTTATTTGATTCAACGTATACTTGTAACGTCTTAACGTTTTGGGACGAGGTAAATAATTTTATTGACAGAAGGAGCTGGAAGGACGGAGAATCACATAATTCACCTGAAAATTTAAAAATATCGCGGGAAAATTGGAAAAGACACGTAGCCGCGGAAAGAAAAGCTTGTATTCGTGCTAAGTCTCGTATGCGGGAGGCCGTCTCGGTAGATACAACAACTTTGCTGTTATTTTGCTGCCAAGCAGTAGTGCGCAAGCATAACTGTGTTCCGGTTTGTAGGGCATTGTAGCCAGCGAATTTACTGGGCATATGAGACTTAATATCTGATGTCTCGGGACGATTAGCGCAATGCAGTACTTTTTATGGTATTAAAGTTCTGGGTGGCACTGCAATTGTTATGGGCAGGCGTGGCGCTTACCGTCAGGCGAACAACCTGCTCGTCGCATAGACCAGTTCCATAAAAAAAACGTCTATAAATAAACTACGAGTATATCCAATAAAGCTAGTTTACTACAAACATAAGCTCCATAGACATGAAAACAAGTAGACACTACACTCGCAAAGCACACAACTAATACATCTCACATAATGCAAGTGACACACGGCACAATGCCGCGCCGGGTTTCTATTTCACGCACAAACGGCTCGAGAGCGCTGAATTTATGCACGTCCGCGCGGCACACGCTGCTTTGTTTGCGATGCCGGGTCTACGCGTGTGTAGCTCTATAGTTATGTAGGAGAAAATATTGGTAAATTTGTTAACATTAAAACTGTTTTACAGATGGGTACAGTATATATTTAGAAACAATTATGTACAAATATATGCAGTGATAAAAACTAAACTAACCTAGAACGAAATTAAAAAGAAATGAGTTTATTATTTATTAATTTTATTTACAGAATAAAAAAAAATCATTTAATTCTTTATTTTATTTTATTATTTATTTATTTTTTTATAATTTTTACAAATTATAAGTTAAGTTGAAATAATATTTTGTTAGAGTAGTTTTATAACTTCACTAACTGCGCCCCGCATTTTTACAATAAATATGGCAATGAGCAAGACTTCTAGTGAAATAACTTACATACCTCTAGGAATCCGGTCGAAGTAACCTATCGGAGTAGAATATACTCTAAATAGCATAATGTCTTTGTGTATTGTCAGAGTAGTAGTGTATTTTTTTTTTCAGTTTATATTATGTGTTTAATAACGTTAAAATTGCATTTTGTGCCTATTATTATAAATGATCTTTGACTTTGACTTTGATTTTGTCGTAATTGCGTTTGTGCTAATAAAAGTAGGTCTGAGTTCAATATGTGAGGCCAGGCAAGCATATCTTCTATCCGTACCTACTCTATTATAAAAATGGAACTGAGCCAATTCTATACTTTAAAGATATTTTCAAAAAACTAACTGGTTTCGACTATTTAGAGGGTACTGAACACGAATCCACGACTTTTAGAATTTGTCTCTTGTTGTTTGAGTGTATGTTTGTAATCTATTCTCTATAGACTCGGAAACTGCTGAACGGATTTTAATTCGGTTTTCAGGGTTTGCTGGCATTAGTTCCAACTTATAGGGTATGTTTCATCAAAATCGGTTGGACTATCAATATCGGGAGTACGAAGATACAGCTTGACCTCTTTGATGTACGCGCGCTCATATACTGGGGAGGTCTTGCTAAGATGGTCATGAAAAAATACGAATATTTGTCGTTTACGTGAATGATGTCGCGGGACAAAGCTAGTTTATTAATAAAATACAATTTAACATCTAGAGCGGGCCACCAGTCAATTTCCGCCAGGGGCATATAAATCGCTTAGACGCGGCACGGGCTCATCTTCACAAGGAAATGCAGACCCGACCGCGCGAGAGTTATGGACTGTTTTAACATGGGAAATGCCGTAGTTTTTCACTTGTCGCTTTGCCAGTTTGCGTAGATTGTGAGCTCTGTAATGGGGTTTGTGGGAATAGGTTAGTGCAATTTATTTGTGGAAGTTAAACCTTATTTTTTGGTTGTTCTTCTCGTGTAGGTGTGTGGCAACCCTGGTGCCGGAATAATAGACCGCCCAAAAGCCTCCGACATGACCTAAGGGCTGGAGTCATTAAAAATTACATTTTTAATTCTTAATGCACTGCACACTGCACTTTATGTGATAACCGTAGGGGCCTAGAGTACGTATTGAAGTTTGTAGAACTCTGCTATTTTGCTGATTTGATTAAAGAACTCCTGAAGTCAATTCTGTGTAATTAATATTGTCAAAAACAAACATAAAATATTCTAAAAAAGTTAAAAAAAAATGCACTCAGTTTCTTGCTGTATCTTCTGAGTAGTAGTGATTATTTTTCCTATACGGTGGCATTGTAATAATTGATATTCATAAGTGCGTCTATGATGCCAAAATTAAATAAAGAACTTTTGAACTTGAACTTTGTGTTAAAATGACCGAATCGCTAAAACACATCTTGGTGAAATAATTCATTCTTAAAAGAAAAAGTCCATGGAAAAGTTTAGTATGGGATGAAAAGTCGTCTATCTCCTTTTCCAGGACCTACTTACATACAAAATTTCATCAAAATCCATTTTTTGACACTAGCTGTTGACGATAAGGATGACATCACTGGCTAAATTCATAAAACGTACAAAGCATATTAAAATACGACAAAACTTAATATTATTCATTAGATTTGTTTTTTATTTTTCTCTTCACTTCGTATTCGTAACCGTATATATAAGGTACATAGGTATATACTTACTTGATTATTTCAACCATTCTTAATTTCTCTGATTTCAACGCAGTCTCATGAACCCTTAACTTTTTCTTTCATCATTGCATGAATCACAACATATCTAAAAAGAACCCACAATAACAAAATGACAAACACCCGCGCGGCGCCCGCCCAAACCGTCTCTTTTCCCGATAAAAAATCATTTCACCGAATGGTAAGTTGATCGTCGAACCGTCTACGTCGTTCACTGTAATATAAAATGGCTGCCATTCTCCGAATCGCTCCGGGACGTTGACAAACCGTAGGGATGAAAAAGATGTATTTTTCTTCGATAAAATTCGGTTTGACGGAGGACTATAAATTTCGGACTGGAGGCCTGACTGAGATGGTTTCTTGTTAATAAGACAGTGGCTTTAATTTGGTAAGTTAGGACTGTGACCTTTTGATAGGGAGCTGATTGTTTAACCTTGCTTCAAGTGCGTTTTATAAGATTTTTATATATAAATGGAAATATCTCACATTATTCTCGGGTAGATAAGATCTCGCTTCCTTCGGTACCGGCTTCACAGCTTTGTTTATTAATACAAATCTTAGCCCTCAAATAAAATTGTTTAACTATCACTTATTAACCTTATTATTTATAATCATCAAATAATTGTAGCATAGTTTAAGCAGACCCCCGACACTCCATACAAATTCGCCGAGCTAACTGTCTAGTACTACTACTGGCGCACCGGCCTGTCTGCACACGTTTTGTGTGTGCGTAATTAATGTAATTATTGTAGGGATGAGCTAATACGAATCGAGCGCGACAAGGACAACGCTATACGTAAGCAACCTAAGTGTTTCTCTTTCACGCCCACTATCGCTTGGCTGGGAGACGCAAAAAACCAAAAAATCTTCGATTCTTATACAAATTAGCTGGGGGGGGGGGGGTTGGGAGTGTCGCTTCTTTACGTAGTAATATTTTAGTTTTCTTTGGATTAAGTGTGTATCTATATTGTACCTATATTTAAATAAATTATTATTATAAAAATATTATTATATATAAAAAAAATATCATAAATAATATTATAAAGGACTCCAAGTACAGCGTGATTTAGCAGATCAGGTTAAGTAGATATAAACGAAATCTTATCTTAAACATAACTATTACAAGTACTATTCGTATGTACGTCGTATGTGAGTACGAACTTCAATGAGTTTCTTACAACAAGGTACAAGATGATGTACCTACCTATATATAGATACCTAGATATAGATTATATCTGTAAATTATATATGTGTAAATTTATTGTTAAATAAATTAAAAAAACAGAAAAGATAACCTATCCAATATCTCTGTGGTGAAGCGGTGGCGGAGCTCAGTCCAAATCTCATATATCGCAGAGGTCGCGGGTTTGATTCCCACTACGAGACAAATGCACAAAACATAGTTTAGTTACTACTTATAACAATTCAAATTTAAATCAATCTACAATGTACAGGGGTGGCAAGAGAAAATATAATAAAATACTAAAGAAAGTTAACGCCAAATTAAACCACACTTAGTTTCGGGAAGGGTGAATAAATTTTGTAACAATATGTTTCAAGTGTTGATCTAAAAATAACGTTGTCAATTTAAATATGTGTTTCAGGACGCAATAGGAAACAACTGTCATTTTGTATTTTAGTTTGGTTGTAATTTTTATATGAGATATCTATTAGATATTTTCTTTAGGTTATGTTTGCTGACCTCAAAGGTTCGACCCATACAAAGTGCTGCTGGACGAATAGGGTAGGTTGAGTTAGAAATGTGACCACCACTGGAGCCGAACGAGCAAAGCAAGCATGCTGCGGCAGCGGACCATAAAGCGCCAGAAACTGATATTAATTGTATACCTACTGAATTGAAATGCTGTCAAATGGCTGTCAATTGTCCAAAATTTGTCCACTATAATAGCAGTTCAGAGCAACTTGAGTGCACTGCTTACAGCCCATTCTAGTTAGCCTGCAGTGTACAACAGACTACGAAATCTATGAATGAACTGTCAATATTTTAAATTTTCATAGAACTGACTTGCGAATACGTAGTTCAATAGATAACATATCAGGGCCCTGATTGAAGAAATACCGTCCAACAATCACAAACACAGATCTCGGACCCAATCTAGAATTACCTGTATCCAGGGAACCAGGAACTACGACAGATTTTAACCACAACACAACACGAAACAAAAGGTTGCGCTTTTTCTCTACAGCCCATTATCTGTACAGATTTGTACCGACACGGGAATCGAAACCCAAACTCGAGAGATTTAAGCTGACCTGCCTTACCACTCAACCACAGTGGCTGTCAAATGCAATATTTGTAAACTAAGTTATATTATAAAGAAAAATAGCTTACAATCTAAAAGCCATCAATTACGCCACGTCTCATAAACATAGCCATAATCCCAAATTCTTCAATAACAGAATTGCAATTTGTGTTAAAGCACCTAGCTCCCTTGCACTTTTCCTTCCATCCCCTGTGCGTTAAGAATTATGGTTTTTGAAGGGGCATTTTATTACATCTTAGGTCACAGAGTGTGGGGTGTGGGCATTATTGATGGTGGTTTCATGGGTATTTAAGTGGTGTGCCGCTCTTTTATATAGGGGTGCAATAGCTGAGGATGTTTATGGTGTTTGTTTTGACGAAATAATGTAAAATGGAATAAAGAGAAGTATTGAAATCATTGCTATGTTGATCATAAACATTTTTTATACTCCGTAAATCGTCCCCGCGTAAGGTGTTTAGTGAAATAAACGTTTCAGCTAATTGTCAATCATTATTTTGATATTGAATGCATTAGCTCATGCTAAGCGAAAATCTGAACATTTTATATAATTAGGAAGAAGAAAAATGAAGAAGGGTAGAAAAAATTTGGCTGCTCGAGCAGTTGGCTCGGTGGCCCCCTTGGTATTCCGAAGACGCAGGAGCGATCCTTGCCCGCGTAGAATCATTTTTCTTCTTCCTAAATATATAAAATCTTAAAATTGACATATATCGGTCAGTATACGGTATCGGATATTTATCGGGTCTGAGCAGCCGCTCAACTGCTGTCTCTCTCTAGATTTATGTGCTCCATCTTAGGCCACATTATCGCTTTACATCAGGCGAGATAGTGGCCAAACATAGATCTATTAAGCGTAAAAAAAAAATTATATTTTTGGTCATTTGACATGTCCAAATATCGTAATATCGTATGTATCGTCAAGGGCCGAATTAAAACTTTGAAAATTGGAATCGAACCAGCAGCCTTAAAGGTGTATGTGATTTGAGTCAACCTTCCCAACCAGACAAGAAAATATCAAAACTGTTAGGTTAGGTTAGTTTTAATCTTTTAATTTTAACATCTGTCTTTATACTTTATCTCTATTCATAAAAAGCGATGAATACACAATTACATTTTAATTCGTTTAAATTACATTTCATTTACAAAAAATTCGAACACCATTCTAGTCCATTACACTTCTAAAATTCCTACACTGCCGTGCAAACGTAATAAACACATAAGCGATCGAGTTATTTGTCTCCGCGCGATCACGTGCCAATTTTATGGCATCGCCACCCGTAAATTGAAATTGCGGGCCGTTCACACGCCACCCAGTGTACGGACATTGTTTCTCTCATATAATTTAGTGTCCAATATTTTTTGGCTGTAAGTGGATGTTTTCCAGAATTGACCAGTTAGTTTAGGAGCAACATTTTGCTGGCTATTTTGATAAGTAAAACAAACCTTATGGGACTATTGATTATTGATAGGACACATTTCATTTACATTTTCAAAGTTATTCGTGCTTACAGCATTTTATACGTGCTGTGTGCTTTAGCAATAATATTGGCAATTGTACCCTATCGATTTATTATCGCATTTCGGGGAGTGTGCACAAGACCGGCATCAGCTGATTCCTTCAACCCCATTCCATCTTAGGACCACCAGGCGCGGAGAGTCACTTCACCCTTATGTTGTGCACATACCACTAGTCCGCACAAAGCGCTTCGCTGACTCTTTCATTGTACGTACTGCTAAGGAGTGGAATTCTTTACCAGAATAGGTACTTATTTCCTTCCAATTACAACCTGGGTCTCTTTAAGACAAGAGTGAATAGGCGCCTCATGGGCAAACGAGCTCCACCTTAGACCGCAACTACACTTACCATCAGGTGAGTTGTTGTCAAACGTAAGCCCATTTCATCATTAAAAAAATCCATTGTAATAATGTCGTAAGTTTGCAAGAAATAAGACAATTGCTGCATTTCTTATTGTAGAGCCATATGTGGAATTGTGGACTGTAGTAGACCCCCGTGCGACCGCGTAGAATTAGGTTTACAGTCGTTCTCTAATGAACTGTTAGTTTTCCGGAATTAAAAGTATACCATATCCTACTTTGGAGACTACAAACTAAATTTCATAAAAGGCGTCATGTCGCTATTGAGCTAGGTCGTAACAAACACACATGTTAATAAACTTTTAAAAAGCTATTATAATATTAATAGGAATATGTCTAGAAATAAAAGAAAACAAATAGGACACGTGACCCCTAAGACGGTTAAATAGCGGAAAAAATCGACACTCGACTTTGTGACCACCGTAGCTCAATCGGGCAGAGCACTTCCCGCGCTGAGGGAAGATTGAGATGCTAGGCCAAGTCACAGCCAAGCAAGTGGTCGTAGTTTTTCTTTCTGAAACACCTTGTTTGAGTTTTTTGCTTGGCATTCGTATGCTTTATATAAATATAATAAGAAGGAAAAAATAAGGTTTATAAATATTAAGAAAAAGCAATTTACGTTTTTTATCCAAAAGAAATAAGACCCATACACTTACCTACTATGTTTGTTCCACATTGTCCCCACTCTTGTCCATGAAATAGTCCAAGAGCCTGCGAAAAGCTACATCTGCTGTTAACGCAATTTAGATAATCGTTTGCGTAAATAAGTACCTGTCGAAACTCAATTAGGGTACCGTTGTTCGGCCAATGGAACGGTAGGGTCGCAGGGTCTTGTATGGGAAGGCAAGTTTGAGAAACAGCTGTTGTAATTTATATGTTTCTATTTGTTTATTTTGGGTTTCGCATTTGAAAGGTTAGTTGACTTCTTTTATGTAATTAAGTGAAAAGGTCTTTCACCTGACGAAACGCAACCCGCTTGCCCCTAGCAGTTGCCTCGTCACCTAGAACTATGTTTTGCGAAATCTTACAGTACTGCACCGCGCTCGTCATCCTCATAATAATAGTAGTAGTTAGGTAGTTCTTAAATCTCATGATGCTCACGTTGTCCTTCAAACTGGGCACAGTAATGTTTGCACCCTAATCATCATCATCAGCCCATCACGTTCCCACTGCTGGGACACGGGCCTTCTCTCATAGAGAGAGTATGGGCTTTAATTCACCACGCTGGCCCAGTGCGGGTTTGTGGATGTCACAAATCCTTAATTTTTTGGTGATTATTCTTGGACATGCTGGTTTCCTCACGATGTTTTCCTTCACCGTTTTCGAGCGAGTGTTAAATCCGCAAATAGGTTACGAAAGTCAGTGGTGCGAGGCCAGCGGGATTCAAACTCGAATGCGTCGGATCGAAAGTCGCACGTGCTCCCACTAAGCCACACTCGCCCATGCACTCTAATGCTTGGTTGAATATCTGCTAAATAAGCGGTACTTTCCAAGGCGGGCTCTTGCATAAAAAGCCTTCCCATATAAACATAAAATAAATTTAAAATTATATACTCGTATCTACTAACACCAACGTGAAGTGCGGGTCAAATCGAGCTTTTTTGTTTTTTGTATGAAAATTGACACAACCCGAATTTAACCCGCCATTTCTCGGCAAATGAAGCGCGCAAGCGCGAACGGTAGAGTAGGTGAAGCGAAATGAAGGAACAACGAACGAAACCTCTAAAGGAGCCTACCTACTTTAAATCACTTAGTAAGTTGACAAAATTTATAAGTTAAACTTAAAATTCAACGTTTCATTTCTCGTATTAAAATTAAAAAGCCTCAGAATTCATCACCAACCCCATATTCCAGATATAATCTTCACATAATAATAAATAAAAAATAAAAACATTTATTTCAGACAACCTGGTCCATAGTATTTTTTAGTATGTACATGCAGCTTACTCACTATGTTAGTTCACAATTAAAATTAAATTAAATTGTATTGTATTGTAAATAAAATAGATTAAATTGAAATCATAACACAAAACAATACAATGCAACAATAATAACAATATATTTTTTTAATTTTCTACGTATAATAATATCTAAGTAAAGAGTATTATGTTTCCAAAACATTATTAAAAGGTATTTTCATCGATAAAAGTGTGTTTGTGGCGGCTACAAATTGCCCCAATGTGAAAGCGCGGTCATATATCGCCCTGTCAGTAGAACATTGTTGGCACAGTTGGGCTGTTTTGAATGACTTCTCAAGTTTGATATATTGTTTGATGCTATCGTCTGGGCCAGAGGTTCTCAAAGTGCCTTGCTGACTAGTTACCATTGCAGTGCAGAAATTTTGACACAGCTCAAAATAGGGATGTTCTGATTTGTAAAAACGACCATTGGGTAAAATGGCACCACAAGAGAAGTCACTTTTTTTACAGTGGTAGATTTCTCGTATGCGAGAGGCCGTCTGGGTGGGTACCACCGCTTTAACAGTTATTCAGCTGCCAAGCATTACTGTGTTCCGGATTGTAGCCAGCGAAATTACTGGGCATTATGAGACTCAACAGCTAATTGTCTCAGGGTGACGAGCGCAGTACAGCGCCGCCCAGGATGTTACAAAACAAAGTTTTGGGTGGTGCTGTTATTGTTATGGGCTGGCGTATTGCTTACCATCAGGCAAAAGACCAGCTCGTCTCGTTATTCAGTTACATAAAAAAAAACATATTCATTTATTCATGCTTACACGTAATGTACCAGACATATGTAAGAAATGTCTTATAGAATAGATAAATGTACCCTGAAAGGGCGCTGCAGAAGTTCTGAGTGGAGTTAATTACCACTAGTCACTAGTTATCAAGTCGCAATGAAGCTACACAGCTCAACGCGATATACGACTGCCACTTGAGGGACCTGTAATATATATCCGGTAATATATAGTTAATTTATTGTATTCGGTAAAATCCGATAAACTGGCAACTTTGCGCCGACTCTGAAGCCTAGTCTTAAGCAGCGCATCGTCACCTAGCTTTTTGGTCTCCAAGGCTTCGAGCTGGTATTTGGCGGAGCCGCCTCACAGGTGACAACAGCTGGAAGTAGGCCGGCTGTCAAACTAATTTCGAGGATTTCCAGTTACTTTTAGCCGTTTGTCTCCAAAGTATAAGCATCGCTTGTCCAGCCCTTAACCTTGGCGTTAGTCCAGAAAATAACATTTTCCTAACATCACCCCGATTTGGCTACTTTTAGTGAATACCTGTTAAGTACGGTTAGCAACAATAACAAGTATTCGTTTTATCAAACAAAAAAACCGACTTCAATGTAACTTCGAAGTCCAAGGTCAAGTATCGATGAAATTTTGATAGGACCACTTCGTAGCTATACTAAACCCAACGCAAAAATAATTTTCCAAATCGGTTCATGAATGTCGGAATTCTGAGGTAACAAACATAAAAAAAAAATACAATCGAATAGATAACCTTATCTTGTTTTAAATCTCGGTTAAAAATATATGAGCATGGTAAAATGTTTTTATGCAATGTATAAAAGTATGTGCTTCATAGCTTAGTTTTATAAGTACCTACCTACCTACCAATAAGTTCAATTTTATATTTATTTATTCCTTTTTTTATTTGTTAAAAATTAAATAAAAAAATAAGATAACATTGTCAAACGAGAACACGAACGGCTACGGCTACACGGCTATTTCGTGGTCCACTAGGTTTAGTTGACTTGGGTAGACCACAGGCACTTGTTTTCTATTTTTTCTTCTGACTGTACTACTTACGCCTTTGTGGAGAATACTCGGAGATGACCTTTTCTGACGATGGAATCTCTTTTGTGAAGAATATATTACTATTGTTATTGAAGACGTTTTAGCTTACGGATAATTTAATATTTTCGTGAAATAGGTAGGTATGTTTTGTACAGCTTATAACGCTGCAAAATATATCATATAATATAATATATATCAGTATATATCAAATAAGCCTAAAATATTGTCAGCCTCTGTGGTGTAGTGGTTAGGTAGATTGGCTCAAATCTCATACATCACTCAGGTTGCGGGTTCGTTCCCGCGACGCGACTGTTTGTGCACAGAAAATAGTTGTCCTCGTAGTTCCTGGTTCCCTTGATACAGAAATCCTAATTAGGGGCCAGGATCTAGGTTTAAAAATATGTAGTTATGTTTTTATTCGTAAATTATCATGTGTTGTTTCTCTTAGGTGTTATATAGGACAGATGTCGCACATTTTACTGAACAACTTCGAACTTCTGAAGTAGGTAATAATGGCCGCGCTTCGTTACACTGCAGCACCACCCAGAACGTTGCAGTACAAAATCCTGCGCGGCACTGCACTGCGCTCGTCATCCTGAGACAATGGCTCTATTAATGAGTAGTCTCAGAAATATCTTCAATTCACGGATACCTTTTATAGCATACATATTAGGCAACATACGTACTATAGTATTATATATTAGCACGGCTTTGCCAGTTATTCTGCCGCAAGTAGAGCGCAAGCATTACTGTGATCCGGTTTAAAGGGCATTGTAGCCAGCGAAAATGTCTGTATGCCAGTATGGCGGAACTAGAGAAACTATCCGTTAATAACAACTACATATGTATATACCTAGATTCGCAGACTAATAAATCATTGTATCATTGTATCAAAATACTGGGCATATGAGACTTCATATCTGATGTCTCGGGGTGACGAGCGCAATGCAGTGCTACGCAGTGCTTTTAATGGTATTAAAAGTTCTGGGTGGCAATGCAATTGTTTTGAGCAGGAGTGGCGCTTACCATCAGGAGAACGACTTGTTCGTGTCATCACTACATATATTGGAATGGGGACTTTAAGTTACTAGTATTTCCGATACATATAAGCTAAGTATAAGTATGTTTTTTTTTATACATTATTGGCTTACGTTTGACCACTATCTCACCTGATGTTAAGCGGCGATGCGGTCGACGACGTAGCACGCTTGCCAAGATAATACCTGTTCACTCGAGATTTGAAGATTCCTAGATTATAAGTATCGGGAAAGATTGACTCCGGTAGGGAGTTCCACTCGTTTGCAGTGCACATAATGAAAGTGGAAGCAAAGCGCTTAGTGCGCGCAGGAGGTATGTCCACCATATAACGGTGGTATGTTTGTTTGGACCCTTGTCAGGGCTATAAATACGATCGTTAAACGTGTCGTTACCTATTTACTTACTTATCTCTTTATTCTGCTCTTCACTTTAGCTTTATTTTACGACCGGCTATAAATAAAGATTTATAATGTAAACCCACCGAACAGGAAAGAGCACTTATAAATTGTTTTGGAAAACCATTTTGAGTCTAAATCGTCTAAATACTCAATGAAAACTTTTTACGTTAAAAGTTTAAAAAAGCGTTATAAAGAATTTTTTTTTGTTAAAAGTTGCCCCATAGAAAAATATAATTAAAAATCTTTTTCTTTCATTTTACTATTCACTACGCCCTATTTCTTTTCTTTTATAATATTTAATTAACTCATTTTCATTTTCACCCCAAAAATAATGATTCATTTTCTAAATCTTTACAAATCTCCCCTAACCCGAAAACGTCACACGCTGTTCATTTAATAAGTTTTCTGAACTTCCAAACTGGGGGCACAGTACACGTAGCAACAGTAAGGAAACTGTAATCATAGCTATGAATGTCGGTCATGGCGATAGGCCACAGGTGCACAAGCAGCGACTATTAAAAACGGATCGTATTTAACTGTATCTCAATTTATTCCCGTTTTTCCGCCAAAAAACATATTGTGCACCAAAATATGTTCATTAAAATATTTCATAATGAGCACCTATTTTATGAATATTACACGTTTGCGGCGTTGCCCCCGCCGCACCCTAACCTACCGGGGGCTGCCCCTTGTACCGTTGGGGTGGCCCAACTACCGAGGGCTGCCTCTTATACGTTGAGTTCTAAAAACCGACCAAATTTGGTGCACAATCAGTATTTTTGATGAATGGTTAAAATTATCCAAAACCGACGCCAGAAAAGTTTTTTCGGCGTCCAATAGTATCTTGAGACAATTAAGGTTTGAAAACTACACAATCCTAACGTGAGTGTAGCCGTTTATAATCGAGAGTCAAATTTAAAATCAATAAAATTTAATTCGATTTATCTGACCATCTTTTTCTTTGACTTTCAAGCTTTTTTGTTGTAGGTTCAATAAAAACGCAAGCAATTGTATACGTTTGTGTGGCCCTGACTGAACGTCGTAGCTTTCGCGCCAGTAAGGGATGCAGCTGTTATGCTAAAGATATCCTACTGATTTAATATTATACTGTGTCGAATGTTCCTTTCATTTATTGTTACCGAAGAAGTAATCTATTATCGGCGATAAACGCGCGCCGCGTTACAATAAATTGACATTATTTAAATTTCTATCAATCAGACGGTGTTTTTTTTAAATTGCTACGTTGGCTCTACGGCGTAGCGGCAGGATTTGTATATCAAAGGATGTAGCCGCTAAGAGTTATTGTATGCAAGGTTAAAAACGATACCTGAACGGGAAATATTTATAATATTAATTAATAATACAGAATAGTAATAATAAATGCGCCGAACGACCACATATAAAGATCTTGGCCCCTGAATAGGATTCCTTGTATCTAGGGAATCAGGAACTATACGTCTCACAGTATACTTGGGCAGTTACGAGTAGGATGTGAGATAAAAAATAAAACACCATCAGGGTAAGGGACACCTTTATTGTTTCTGCTATACAATACAATACAATAATACTTTATTTAACACCAAAACAGGAAACACAAGTTTACAGTTACATATAATAGTGGTAGAACAATGGGCGACCTTATCGCTATGTGCAATTTCTTACAGGCAACCTTTGAATAGACAAGAATAGAGGTAAAAAATTGCTATCAGTTGGTGTACGAAGTAACTAATATAAATGATATAATGTAGTAAATACAAAACTTCAAAAATATAATAGTATAGACATAATAATAATACAAACTAATTATTACATATACATATATAAAATGCGATAAATGTTATATATAATTATATTAAAAGGTTTAAAGGGTTTTAACTGCCAGTTTTTTCAGGAATCAAACATATTTTGTCGCTTAATAGCGAATACGATAGACAGATCTGTGTAACAATGTGGCCGAAGATGGAAAACATAGATGTTGAGGAAGTTGGCAGTTGAGCGACTGCTCAGATCTGTCTCCCTGATGGTTTACGGCATATCGCTTTGATTTGGATTTTGAAATAGTTATATGTATTTTTTTACCTACATATTGCATTAGCGACGATGTAGTAACAGACCTTTTTTTTTAAGGGGGCAAATGCCGTGGCGCTACCCTTCTGCCACGGGGGCTGCAGAAGGGAGTGAGTGGGACTCGAACGCACTAAAAACCCCCTCGTGAGCAGTCCTCTGCCAAGGTGGGGTAAGATGGGGTCGCGCTAGGTTTCACCATATCGCACTGGCATGATATAACTGACCTAACCCAAGCCAAACGGTGTGTATCTAAGCCTTTTTAGTCCTGAAAATTGCCTAGATATAAAAAATAAGTTACCATTAACTTTGTTACTGAGAAAGTAAGATTCATTCGCTTCTACAAATTCTCTCAATCTACGTTTTTCTTTGAAAGCTTGTAATTGAAAAGTTTGCAGCGTAGATGTAAAGTGATTTATAAGGCAGACGGACAGGAGGACTCGCGACCTTTTATATAACTAAATCTCTTTACAATGAGCTCGGAGCATTGTGTAATTTCTTTTTTAATGGTTATATTGCTCTAACGTTGGATAAATGGATTTCGGGTCGGCGTAATTCGGTTTCAAATGAAAAAATTAGTTTTGATGTAAGGTCACTAAAGATATAATGGATTTCTCTCATCACTTAGATTTTTAAGAAATCATGAGTAATAGAAAATGTCTTTACGTTTTTTAATGTTAACAAAATATATTTGCTAAAATAAATTATTTTCTTAGACTGAGATAACTGATTCACTAAAAACGTCAATAAATAATATAACTTTTAGCCTGAGTCTCAGAAAAGGTAGCCTGAGTTGTTCCAGTGTTGGCCAAAGGCTTCCCCAACAATTCTAGGCTATAAAGTTCAAATTTCAAAAGTTCTTTATTCAATTTAGGCATGACAGACATTTTTTATGAACGTCAATTATTACAATGACACTACCACCGCACCGTATCGAAAAAAAAACACCATATAAAAAAGATACTTTACGGCAAGAAACTGAAAAGTATTTTTTAGAAAATTGTATGTAAAAAAAATTGTTTATGTTTTTGACAATATTTTTATGTGCCAGTTGGCTACTCGGCAGAAGCGGAATGTTCCATGCATCTTGGTCTACTATAAAATTACGTATAGTATGATTTTTAACCGACTTCAAAAAGGAGAAGGTTCTCTATTCGGATGTTTTTTTGTTTTTTTTTTATTTTTTTTATGTTTGTTACCTCAGAACTCCGTCATTTATGAACCGATTTGGAAAATTATTTTTGCGTTGGGTTCAGTATAGCTACGAAGTGGTCCCATATAAATTTCATCGATACGTGACCTTGGACTTCGAAGATACATTGAAGACGGTTTTTGTTTTTTTTCTAAAAATTAATTATTTCATTAGACGATCACACGCAATTTGAATTTACTTTCTTT
Source organism: Petrophora chlorosata (assembly GCA_951640565.1). Classification (NCBI taxonomy): domain Eukaryota; kingdom Metazoa; phylum Arthropoda; class Insecta; order Lepidoptera; family Geometridae; genus Petrophora; species Petrophora chlorosata. Next base: position 18,234,167 of record OX621191.1, on the reverse strand, counting down.
CTATTCTATCTGAATTTAATTTCTTTTCTACCTATTCCTGTATTGTCCTATGTATTGCAGGCTTCGTGATCTTGGGCTATTGTTGACCAGTAATCACTAAAGGCGTCGCACCAGCTCCCATTATTTATACCTACACAATGAAAATAATTGTAATTGTATATATTATCTTATGCTTTTTCATTTTAATTTATATGTTTAACGAATAAGTAATCTGAATTTCGTAAATCAAATAGAAATATCAATTGTAAGAAAAAAACGATATGATTTAGAAAACGAAATATGATTATTCATTTTTACGTATTCGTAAAAGCCATATGCTTTTACGTAGGTACGTAAAAGTCATGTAAAAGCTAATAATTATTTTTAAATATTTTATATTAAACAAAATTTAAAAAAACATTATTACTCGTACATGAAAAACGCCGCTAGACTCTAAAAAAAGATAAAACCCACGCAAAAAGTTGGCACATAATTTATAACTAATTACTAAATCTATTATTTCATTAAAAAAACATCCAAAACAAGACCTGTTGCTTTTGACATATTTTCTAATTAAAGTCTCGGACAAAGAAATCTTGAAAATTAAGAAAAACACTGCGGCTTACGAATTAATTTCTGCCTGTTGCTTCAGCGTGTAATGATTTATTAGAAGCTTGAAGTACGATGGGATTGTGACTATCCATCATAATTATAAACAAAGTTTCTTACTTGATATTTTTCCCCACGATATCGCGAATTCGGAACATCATCCTCTAAAAATAAAAATAAATAAATAAATACACCCAACGATCACATACATAGATCCTGGACCCTAACTAGGATTCCCTGTATCTAGGGAACCAGGAAGTATGAGGACCATGGTCCCACGACAGCCAGACACGAAACAAATGCTAGCCCTTTTTTTTTCTTCTTTGCACAAACATTTGTCCAGTTGCGGGAATCGAACCCGCAACCTCAGTGGTGTATGAGATTTGAGCCAGCCTGCCCAAATAGGCAGTAAAAAAAAACATTAAAAATTCAATCTATTAAAAAAAAACTAAGATGTACATAAACGTAACAACGAGTAGGCATAATGAACAAGGTTGACAATGACGGCTTCACTACAGTGGAGAAGAAGAAGCGTCGACCCCGACCGAGCCGCAACCAACGTGGCACCGCCCCGCTCACGGCATCTACACTACGTGCTGCCTACAGTATCCTCTACCTCTCGCGCTTGAACCCCGAAACATCAGGGGATGAAGTGTTGAAGTATATCAAAGAAACGCTTCATGGACGGATCCAGGGACAGATTAGACCAGGGTCGATAATTTTTAAAACCAAAAAAATAATAGTAGGATAAAACCCATTAAAAAAGGAGGGGAATATTATAAATATGAAAGGAAAAATAATTTACGGGCGATCTGAGGTCGGGAAGGGGATGTGGGTGAGTTTTTAAGGGTAAAAAACGGTTTTTCTCGATTTCCAGCAAAACTAAAAGTCCTATGGAAAAAAGTCAAATGGCAAAGTTGTAGGTAATAAAAATTGGATTTATTTGAATGTTCGCTTGTAGAGTTTCACGGAACGGTAATGGAGTTTGTGGAGGCGTCCACGAATATACAGTAATATTTAAAATAATTTTTAGGTAATTTGAAATTTGTACTTATGTTGTTTATTTTTAGTGATAATTTCTATATAAAATGTATTTTTTTGAACCTTGGCTGGGCGAATTGGGAAACTGTAATGCTCACCCAAAGGTATAATATATAATATATAAATAAATAAAATAAATAAAAAGATCTAAAACTTTTGTACACACACTTTTTTCACATAACCTCAAAATTTATGTGAAAAATTAAAAAAACCAAATTTTTGGTTTTTTATTTTTATATTTTACAAAAAAAAAAATTTTTCCAAGGAATTTGGTGAAAACTTACCTTTTCATGTCCCAAATACGCTGTAAATTATTTGATTAGAAATATTAATTTTTTCACCTTATTTTGAATTAATAACAAAAAAGCACCCTAATTTTCAATCAAAAATTCACCCGTCAAAATATCAGCTTTTTTCAAAAAGATGGAATGTTTTCTGTTCGTTGAAATCTCTACTTTCCGATGGTGAAAAAAAAAATATTTTACTAAAACTCGAATTCGATTTTTTTTTAATCATTACAAATAATTTCCTTCACAATTTTATCGTGAGTATACGCCCATGAAAAAAAATATCAAAAAAATAAATGTCAAAATGTATAAAAAATATATTTTAAATATATTAAAAATCTATAAAAAATGTATAAATATATAAAAAATATATATAGTAAATATATTTTTAATAACTAACTTTTGGCAGATTTTCATGTATATTTCATATATTTTAAATATAATAGTTTCGTCTGAAAATAGTCTGCGTAAAGCGCCTTTATTTTTTACATACTATAGACACGGAATACCTAATAGCACAGAATACTAAGGGACAGAAGCATCACTCCGCAAAGAAATTTAAACAAATAGCGACTCTTGCTATGGCGCAATAAAATTCAATTAAGCGTAGCGCTGCATACCTACCAGTCATATTAACCTACAGAGCGCCTCTCTTTCTATCGCGCCGCTCTTATCTCTTCTGACGCGGCACGTGTAACGACGCGCGACCCGCCGTCGGTGTCCGGCTATGTAGTAGCTTCGTATCTACAGTGCGGAGTGCGCTAGGCCTGCTAATAGTACTACATATAGATCTACAATTTTTTATTGTGTTGGACTTCAAAATGGGATTAACTTGAAACGAAACGCTCTTGCTATAAAGTAAGACGCAACGCCAAAACACGATAAAAATTTTAACCATTTTTATGAACGAAAAAAATATTTTCATAAATCCGAAAACATTTACCAAACGACCACATTCAAAATCCGTAGGCGAGTTAGAAAAACCAGATACAATGTAACGCCAAAGCTGAACTCTTGTTAAAGAGTGACATGGGTCCGGTGTCACACAAAACGCCATCATTTGCAAGGCTCGGGTTGAATCCGTATCCGGATTCCGATTCGGAACCCCAACGTTTGTTATCGTGATATGTGCGTAATGATACTCGCAATTTCATCGGATAAAAGGCACGGGGATAAAAATGTGGAGCAAAATCCATGGGAGGCGTGGGCACTCTAGTAATTGTATTCTCCAAAAAAGTGAGGGCACTCTCTCTAATACACGGAAAAAGTTAAAGAATACGTGTTAGACACCGCATGGTGGGATTGGATGGCACTCTGCAGAAAGTAGCAAGTGCTTGAATCTTAAGCCGAAAGTTATACTCGTGGTAGGTCTCTCGTATGCAGGGGGCCGTCTGGGTAGGTACCACAAGTTTGCCAGTTATTCTGCCGCCAAGCAGTAGTGCGCTAGCATTACTGTGTTCCGGTTTGAAGGGCATTGGGCGGCGAAATTACTGGGCATATCTGATATCTCGGGGTGATGAGCGCAATGCAGTGTTACGCAGCGCATTTTTGGTATTAAAAGTTCTGGGTCGCACTGCAACTGTTATAGGCAGGCGTGGCGCTTACCATCAGGTGAACGAATTGCTCAGCTCATCATTCAGTTCCATAAAAAAAACAGCAGGTAAAAATGCAGGTCAAAATCGTACATCGTGGAGGTTCGACTCCCACTTGGGGACAATTGTTTGTGGACCAAAAAAAACTGGCGTTCTGTTTTGTGTCTTGGGACCAAGTGTTTTGTGACCAAGGTTCTCGATTCCCTAGATACAAAAAATCGCAGTGAGGGGACAAGATCTATGAATTATTTATTTATTTATTTCCCGATATGGTATTGTGCACTATCAGTAGGGCAAGTTGCAACCTAAATACCTTTCCAGTTGACCTTTACAATTATGATACACCTCAACATTACATATTTCCTTTTATTTTACATCCTATAAAGAAAAAAAATATAGAGGCTCTTCAAACGGCCTTTGCAAAAAGAACCTGGAAACCGTGGAACTAAATAAAAATCCCCGTATATTCACTAACCCAAATTCATTTTGAGTCCGGGCTCCTGAGAAATCCTTTCAGGGACATAACGAAGATATAATTAGAGAAGTATTCTTTAGGTGCTCCAACGCTTCAATGGACGGGCGCGTATAAAAACAACGTAAAATAGAAATTCATGAATTTAAATTCTTCTCCCAATCTATTTTCAACCGTAAAACTATTGATCTAGAGTCTAGAATTAATAGAAATAGGGCAGTGTTTACAGTGCAGGAATAAAATGAGCAACCAGGATTAATACTTCGTGCGCCCTCTTGCATAATTTTACTCGTATAAAATAATTCAATTTAATTTTACAGCTATTTGTTCTATGCATATTTCTTTTTATTTAACGCTATATCGTCCATAGCTGCTCTGAGCAAAGATAAAAAAGCGTGTAATAATAAAAATACTGAAAAAAAAATTGGCCTACTATTCCTAATAAATATTATAAATGCCAAAGTTTGGAAGGCCACATGAAAACTGCTAAACGGATTTTGATGAAATTTTGTAAGTTCTTAAGTTTGTTAGTGATTACGATACATTTTATCTTGGAGAAATGCGGGTGAAATGCAGATATAGTTATATTGAAAAATGAAAATGAAGTGAAATAACTGTCTATGAAACATACAGATATATAAAAAACTAACAATAAAAGCTTATTTATAGTGTAACAATCGCTCATCAACATAATTTAATCACTTTTAGCGATAAGACCGCCAGTATGCAGATTAGTGCAGATTTTGCACGCTCGCTCTAAAACGGTGAAGGAAAACATCGTGATGAAACCCGCTTACGCGTTTTGGAGTGGTAGGCTCTGGCCGTGGTTGTAATACCACCCACCGAACAAAGCCATGCCGTCAAGCAACCTAGTCGTGTTTCGGGATGATGTTCGGTGAACCATCGGGGAGACGGGTCTGAGCAGCCGCTCAACTGCCGCCTCTCTCTAGATCTATGTGCTCAATCTTAGGCCACATCATCGCTTCACATCAGGCGAAATAGTAGCCAAACATAGATCTATAAAGAGAAAAAAAATATATATAAATTTATATTTCCATGTGCCTACAAAAGCTGGTCCTTTACCGACGGAAAGTTGGTACAATAGTGTGCGACTGTGCCTCATTAGAGCGGCGGGTGGCTAAGTGGTAAGTTCGCCGAGAGGGGTTAGATCACAGTGTGACAGTATGGAAAGAAACAACATTAATTTAACAACCACACAATTTAAGAACAAACATAATGAAGAAAAAGAAGAAACAAGGAAAATAATTACATAATATTAAACAAAATTATTACAGGCTAGCTTTTATAAAAAAAAATAAAAAAAAATAATGTATAAACCTAGGGGAGGGCGCTGTACGCTGAAACACGGGCGATGAGCCTAGTTTGGCAGCAGATACCTCAATATTATAAATTTGTCAACTAGCCAAATAAGTTTAAGAACCATATTGAATTGAATAAATGAGTAGTATTATACTAATAAACAAAAAAAAAGATGGAATGGTGGTGCCTGGTGTCATTAATTGACACCAAACGCTGGTTTTCAGCAAAACCAAATACATGGATACTTTAACCATGGATGGGCCTTTGGCTAAATGTGGGCTTCACGCGGCTGATATATATTATAACTTCACACTAGATGATCAGCACATTGGCACCCTTACTTGGTAGATTTTCCCTCTATTAATTACTTCTTTTGCACTTCTTCTTCTTCTTTTGACCCAGTCTGATGTAAAAAAACACCAGGTATGGCCACAGCACAAAGACGAATAAAAATAACCGGCCAAGTGCGAGTCAAACTCACGCACGAAGGGTCCCGTACCATTATCTATAAAAACGGCAAAAAATCACGTTTCTTGTATGGGAGCCCCCTTAAATATTTATTTTATTCTGTTTTTAAAATTTCAACTGTCTAACTATCACGGTTCATGAGATACAGCCTGGTGACAGACGGACAGACAGACAGATAGACAGACAGAAAGACAGACAGACAGCGGAGTCTTAGTAATAGGGTCCCGTTTTACCCTTTGGGTACGGAACCTTAAAAAGAAGCGCCAAAGCCCAGCTTTTTCAGAGGCAAAATATTAGACGGCTCGCATGATGGAAAACGGTCAATGACGTTCATGAATGGGTAACTGCGACCCTGGAAGCATTTCCGATGTGTTGAACGTCATTGCAACTTGTAATAACTAGAGTGATTCTACTCGTATATTTTATAAAGTAGAATAGAATAGAAAAACTCTTTATTGTATACCAATTTAAAGAAATAGACAATAACACAGTCCTTAACTATGGTAGTACAATGGGCGGTCTTATCGCTTGAAGCGATCTCTTCCAGACAACCTTTGGATGGACAGTACCCGAAGAAGTAGACGGCGGTGTACAACAAAAATTATTAATTACAACTAAATACCTACATAATAATACATACATGCTACTATTTACATTCTAATACATACAAAAACAAAAAGGGCACAAAACTTTTATATAAAAAACTTGCCCACGTCTTGTCGAAGCTGCAGGTGACAAAAGGGCTGGCTCATTGCTGGCTCAAAGATTAGCTTTAGCCATTCAACGCGGGAATGCAGCCAGCGTTCTTGGCACCTTGCCGCATGGTCACCACTTGTATATAAATATCTAGTTGTACATAGTTTAGTATCTTATTAATATGTTCTTTTTGTGACAATTGTAAATTTCTTAATAATTAAATTAACACTTAGTAGTTACATTATCATCATCATCATCATCATCAGCCCGTAGTCGTCCACTGCCGGACATAGGCCTCTCCTAATGAACGCCACTGAGCCCGATCTTCGGCTCCTCTCATCCAGTTTCTTCCGGCCACCTTTCGCAGGTCGTCACTCCATCTAGCCGGTGAGCGTCCTACACTACGTTTGCAGATTACCGAGTTACATTATATTACAAATTAAATAAAATATTATTATTAAAATAGACTAATATGTACTTATCAAAATATTATTCTAATACATTCAATATAATACAAGTAAAGTAGCACACGCACTTTACTTTAGTGTGGGTGAATTAATAAGGTTCTTTACGAAATGTTGACTAACTGTTTCTATTGTGCATGTATTCAGCTGTGACTAGTGTGTTTTTGACTATTTAAAATCCCCACTAGTACAGTTTGTCCTAGAAGTACGTAGTTGTATCTTGTATACTGTGTTAGAGGTCGGTACAAAATTGAAACATTTGCGCTGAGGTCTGTGGTGATTAAAACAAGTATAGGTTTTATCCCCTGCACGGTTGTCTGGAAGACATCGCTTTAAGCGATATGGCCGCCAACTATTACACTTTTAAGTAAGTTAAATTAAGTTGTTTTTATTGTTAATAATTTTATATGTAAATCAGTTCATGAATGACGGAGTTCTGATAGGTAACAGACATTAAAAAAAACGAATAAAGAACCTTCTCCTTTTTTTGAAGTCGGTTAAAATGTGTAAGCATGGCGCTTAACATCAGGGGAACAATTTTTACGTCTCGTTGCGCATTTGCATAAAAAGGAAGGAATTATAAAAGCTTAAACTAATTAATTTACTAGTGGTAGGTTTCTCGTATGCGAGAGGCCGTCTGGGTAAGTACCAGTTGCCAGTTATTCAGCCGCCAAGCAGTAGTGTTGAACGGCATTGTAGCCAGCGAAATTACTGGGCATTATGAGACTCAACAGCTAATTGTCTCAGGGTGACGAGCGCAGTGCAGCGCCGCGCAGGATTTTGCAATACAAAGTTGTGGGTGGTGCTGTTATTGTTATGGGCTAGTGTATTGCTTACCATCAGGCAAACGACCAGCTCGTCTCGTAATTCAGCTACATATAAAAAAAATAACTTTGTAAAACTTACATTTGGTGAACATTCGGAGGTGCTAGCTTGAACTTTCCTTGAGTTCCCATCAATCAATACCTCAAGAACTAGCGAAAAAATATACATAAGCACACTTTACAAAGCCAAACTTTCCAGGGGCACTGAGTACCATCGACTCGTCTCGTTAAAAACCCTCGAGCTACCCTCCAGTGGTCTTCAAAGTGCAAGATCTCGCCTGTTTCGTTTGATTCCGCTCGCGAACGGATCTCGAATACGGAATGAGGTTTTTTTATCAGTGTTGAAAATCTTTGGGTGTCAGAAGTGTTTATATGTAAGGTATAATAAATTGCGCCTAAGGATCACTTGCTTATCTTTGGTACGCTGTACTCTGCTGTTTTTAGAATCATTTGCTGCAGACACGAAGCATGAAGTATCTGTTCAGAAATATGGTAATCAACCTTAACTCAGTTCTTGGAATCTTTACTATCAATTGTATATTTTGTAAGTTTAAGGAAGTATTTTTTTTTAATGGGTTACTGATAAGACAAGCAAGTCGTTCGCCTGATGGTAAGCGCCACGCTTGCCACAACTGCAGTACAACCCAGAACTTTTAATACCATAAAGATTACTGCGTGGCGCTGCATTGCGCTTATTACCCCGAGAAAACAGATGTTAAATTTAATATGCCCAGTAATTTCACTGGCTACAATGCCCTTCAAACTGGACCACAGTAATGCTTGCGCACTGCTGCTTTCAGAATATTGGCAAAGCTGTGATACCTACCCATACGGCCTCCCGCATACGAGAGACCTACCACGAATCTTCTATTTACCTATTAATCCTTCTTCTCTATATTCCATCCTCTGTCTGAACCGGTAAAACTCCTCATGTTAAACATGTTCCACATAATCCCGCCTAACAAAATAAATTTAGATTTGTACATATGTACAGTCAGCTGCGCAGGTATGTATGTATATACTCCATCTTAGGACCACCAGGCGAGGAGAGTCAGTTTACCCTTATGTTGTGCACATACCACCAGTCCGCACAAAGCGCTTCGCTGACTCTTTTATTGTACGTACTGCTAAGGAGTGGAATTCTTTACCAGAATAGGTACTTATTTCCTTCCAATTACAACCTGGGTCTCTTTAAGACAAGAGTGAATAGGCGCCTCATGGGCAAACGTGCTCTACCTTAGACTGCAACTACACTTACCATCAGGTGAGTTGTTGTCAAACGTGAGCCAATTAAATCATAAAAAAAACTCTCAAGTTTTGATGGGGTCGAGGGCTGGACTTTATACATAATTTTGATAAATTGTTTACCGCATTCTGACAAATATGATGACTACACATATATTTAAAAAGTGTTTGCGTGCACTTGTCTATGAAAGTTTATTAAGTTGAAGTTATGAGAATATACATACATTTGAAAACTTGGGAGTGTACATATCAGTGCAGCTGACTGTTACCTACATAATATTTAGGGCGACGGGACCCAAAGGAGCTCTAACGTTAATGACTACCACAATACTGAGTTCTAAATTACTTTAGTTATGTTTTGACTTGTTACAGAGAATAGCTGTGCAAAATGTTTTAATTTATTTTCGATTTACGCTCGCCTAGTGTGGAAACCCAAAGATATTTTAGTTTTAGGATAAGTTCAAGCAGTAGTGCGCAAGCATTAATCTGTTTCGGTTTGAAGGTCATTGTAGCCAGCGAAATTACTGGACATTATGAGACTCAATAGCGAATTGTCTCAGGGTGACGAGCGCAGTGCAGTGCCGCGCAGGATTTTGCAAAACAAAGTTCTGGGTGGTGCTGTTATTGTTATGGGCTGGCGTATTGCTTACCATCAGGCAAACGACCAGCTCGCCTCGTCATACAGATACATTAAAAAAAATGCGCGGTGTTGTTTGCTAGCCGCCGATATTTCTTTTTTATAAGGCCAAAATAGGATTAAACAATTAAGTACAAGTTAATACTAGCATGGCACTAGTATCAAAGTAAAACTCGGCAACCGACGTCACTAGACGTCATAAATGGATCGAAACGATTTCGTGACTTTTCCACTAACAACAAGTTTTTCTCATGTTGTACATGAGAAAAACTTGTTAAAACCACATAACTTTCCCATATGCAAAAAACAACCTTATCACAAAAGTGGTGAATTTATTTCAATGTAAAAGTGAGAAGGGAGTTGTGCTGTTTTAGTTTTGTAAAATAAAAGTAGGTTGCAATGACAGGTCATACCTACTTTCAGTTAATTAGTGCGAGTTGTATTTTATTCATCACGAAAGGTGGATTTATACTATAAGAAAGTTTGCTGCAAATAAAGAAACCTTATTTACTAATCAAAATTTAGTCTCTTTCCCACATGTTCTTTTCTACGTAAGTTGAACAGTGACAAAACCATTTTAAGCATCATTCAAGCCAATTACGAGATTCAGCTAGTCTATATAAGAATCACAAAGTTCAAGGACTATGTACATGTGACGGCAAACAACCGGCTCTAGGCCAGCGTGGTGGATTAAGGCCTTTACTCTCTCTATGAAAGAAGGCCCGTGTCCCAGCAGGGGATAATGATGATAATGATGATGTTGAAGTAAAAATCTTCAAGGAAAATTTGCAATTTTTAAGATTTTCTATGTGTAATGATGCTTGGTAATCAGTCATTAAGTGTCTTAAATATTAAAAAAAAATTGCATCTGATAACTAGAAATCTACCTTCCCAACTAGTTACCACCGTTGCGTTTTTCCATACCTAAGTTTCAAAAACTACCTTCCCTTTGAGTGAGCTATTTCGAAGTTAAAACTTATACATGAACATTAAAATTTACTTTTAGTTTTAGTTCAAAAATTTACTTTTAGTTCCTTTGCCGTTTGGTGCTTACAGACCTACGTGACGGTTCATCTAGTTATAAGTATTTATAGGAGTGGATCGTAAATGTGTCAAGTACAGTTAAAATTGTTCAACGAGTCAATAGAGTTGAATTGAGGTGGCTTTTTTATTGCATAGGCTTTTTATGAACATTAAAGTTAAACGAAAGAGGTCATGAGTATAAACGATATGTTGTTGTTTATTCCTTTTTCTGTTCAGCGTTCTAAAGTATTGCAATGTGTATGATTTTACTAATAGCTTGAATTAACAATGTTAAAATACTTCACGTACCTTTAGAGCGATTAGTATATATTAGAACTAGTGCCCTAACCATACATACTACTTTTAGCATCCGCGATCGACGATTTGATCACTTTTCGGAAGCTAGATAGATCGCTAGATTGTACGCCTTGTTTTCCAAGCAATCAAATGCTAATAGCAATGATTTTCATACCACGACTGAAAAAAGCCGTTTGCTGATGCTAGGAGCACAGAAGTAGCAATCGCTAAAACGCGTGACTGCGATATTAAATCACAAAATCGCTATTCGAAGATGCGGTAGAAAAGTGTGAGGTTAGAACCAAAAACAGCAATTGCTATACGCGATAAAGTCTGTTTTTATAGGTATTTCGTTAAGATTGAAACGAAGAATTTGAAATGGCAATTTATTTTATTATTTATTTATTCATTTATTTCAGGCAGTATTAAAGTACAACAAGGTAAAATTAGCAGAGGCCCATAGAATATATACCTTACAGACTAACATATATACAAAAAATACTAAATCTTTGTACAAAAATATATTCATATTCATTTATCTGCCAAACTAAGTGTACACAGGTCTTATTCTATAGAACATGGACTTAAAACTTAGTCGCCTTTTTCAGACATCGTATAACAAAATAACCAAATATATTATTACGCTACTACACAACACATAAGGAACTATTGTTGTTGCGTACTTTCCCTATAACGGCAGTAGACTACCCCTTTAGGCCAGAAGTCCGGGGTAAGGAACATCTTCGCATATTCCGCTGGAACCTGGAGCGCGTAGAACTTGAAATCAGCAGTCTACCTAATGAAATAGGTTTAAATTAAATATAAAATTAATAATACGTAACTTTTACCCCGTGTGGAAAATAAATGAAATTGCTACAACTTCTGCACGTTTCCCTCCTAAAATAACTTGTCTGTAAGTACAAGTTAACGTTAGTATAATTAAAGAACTCGGTAATGGTCGATATAACAAAGTGCCGAGTCTAAATGAGCTGAAAACTTGCGGATATTAAAAAGTAAGCGGAGAATGGACCGCTGGAGCAGTTGAAGAAAGCACTGGTTCACTGAAGAGTTAGGTTGGATTGAAGTGACAACACTTCATCGAGAGTGCGCTTTTAAAAGGCGAGTTCTGAAAATGGTGGGTGACGCCCACAGTCGACCAATAAGAACAATTAGATCAATGAGAGGTGTTGAGCCAAACTTTTGAATAATTTTTTTCAATTTTGGGTGTTTCGGACAAATATGGAAACAGAGTGTTTTTAGACACGTAAGGCCGAGGGTTGTGGACCAGCCCCTAGATCACTGTGTAGAAACCCAACCACCCGACGTGTAGAAAGTGAACTGTGTAGAAGCTGAACAAAAATACATTAAGTGCTGATTTCTCACGATAACAAACTATTTCTCCGCCAACTTTTACTATTAAATAATTATTAATTTTAACAACTTAACTTATTTAGTGGTCGCCGCGATCTCGCAGCGTAAACTCGCCCCTGATGAAGAGCATCGAACATGATTAATTTGACAAACTACGTGAGCCTTAACCGTTTTATTAAATATTTATAAACTATTTCTATTACTTTACAAAGAAGCATAAGACAAGATCAAGAAAAATAAGCCAAATTTTCAAGGAGAATTTTAGAATTAAAAAAATTAAAACCAAGTCCTCGCGCTTCCATTGTTGCTATTTCTTCAGTCCTCGCTCAAACTTTAAAGGAGAGTAGTTAAAATTTTTCTTTTTAAAGTATTCAGAAAACTCAAAACCCTCTAATGGAGGGAGCCATTAGGCATTCATCGATTCCTAATTTATCTTACTTCTTTAATTGTTCTTTCTTTAGAATAGAGAAGTTACTCAACTTGGACCTTTCCATTCGATTGGGATTCGATTATATCGATTCCAATTTGGTGGGGTCGTAAATCTTCTCGATAATGATGCCTTGAAAGTGATTTATACCTATTTTAAATGATACGGATCGCGATAGCGCGATAATAAATGCTATTAAACCATTGATTTGGGTTTCCTTATAGATAGAAAACTTTTGTAATTTTGGATTGCCCGAATATTTTTCACATTAGCGAAATCTTTGCGCATAATATTTATTTCATTAACATTTTAACATGAAATTGGAAATATATCAATTTATAGTTGACGACCATGTTTTTGCTCATATATAAGCCAATGATGAAAATATAGGCACAGTTTGCTGCCGAAACGCAAACTTTAAGCGTCCGTATCATCGCAGAAAACTTAATAGTATAAGAGTAGTATCGTGTGTTAAAACCTTGACTGTATCATGCGTATTGTCGGAATCAGAGTGTATTCAGAGAAAAAATAAAATTATACATTAGGAACCTGTAAACTATTTGGTAAAACAGAGAAAAAGTTTACATAGCTGTGCAGTCCTCTATGAGTCAAAATGACAGTTTAAATTAAAACCTAATCAAAATTCGTCAGTGTCACAAAAAATCAAAATTATTTCTTTTATGTTTTGATGCAATACATGGATAGTTATGGGTACGCATATACTCCGCCGTTTCCGCCGATGTGCCCGCCGGACGGCCACTATCCTGACCATGGGGATGGGTTTGGCGAGTTTTATGGACTTGGGCCGCTGAACGAGGATGTAACACGAAGGTAACTCCCACTGACAGTTGTGCTGTCCTACTTGCGACTACTCATCTCACAGATTCATCTCACATAGTGTTGCTAAGGATTCCTTTGATGTCTCGGTATAGTGCTGGTGTGGTGAATAGATATCCACATAGGAATGCTCCATCTCTAGAACGAATAAAAAAAGGTGGACGCCTCGTCGCCAAATTTAAAAGTGAAGCACTCTACACAAACTTTTGTTTTCGTTGGTTTGTACACAAACCTCACGCATACATTTACATCATGCTATGCCCATTGGCCGTCACATTCGCTTGACTTCGGCCCTCTATTCATTCAAACAACGCCACCACCATTGCTGCACACTGCATATGCTTCATTTGTTAACGAGATTTTATCCGCCTTTTTTATTCGTTCAAGCTCCATCTTTAATATCACACTGTCATCTTACCTCTTCAAACAGATACCAACCTAATTGTTCATTTAGAGACCGACCAGGGATAACTTCCATGAAACTTCATCCTTCCAGTCCAATAGTAAATATCTTCATCAAGTATATGATGAAGGTACCCAGTAGAGAATACCAGACTATTAATTCTACAATTTCTCATGTCTTTTTTTTAATAATTATGCCCATCATATAAAACCAGGTTACCAGAGGTTACCAGCCTGGATGTCCTCATTTGCCCATACAAAATTTTATGTTTTTAGACCCAGCAGATCCAAGCACCGACCACGCAAGGCCAGATCTCGCTCAAGAAGCAAGAGCAAGACGATCTCTAGATCACGATCCCGGGAACGAGACCGGTCGAAAACCCGTTCTCGGTCCCGATCTCGATCCCGGTCCCGGTCCCGGTCCCGATCGAAGTTGCGGAGCCGCAGCCGTAGCCGTAGTCGGTCGGGGAGTCGTCACAAGGAACTGACCTTGAAGAAGCCAGGGTTTCTGGATGCTTTTAGGGTGTTGTATCTTACACGTAAGCAGCATCGTTTCTTCTTCCTTATAAAAACATAATAGAGTACTTATTTATATACTTTTAAAAGCTGCCAAACAAGCAGTAGTTTGGAAACGGTCACCATCGCGTAGGAACATCTGGAACACCTGAGACATTGTCGATGTGCTGTCAACCAGCCTAGTCAAGGAGGCGCCTTGGATAAATTATTAAAAAATCTATCTGTGCCCCATGATAACCCTCGGTTTCCAGGGATACAGTAGCCTACGGCCTTTTTCAGGACCCAAAAACTACTAAAGGCCTCTTGATTAAATTTACCAAAAATTTAATCAAGAGGCCTTTAGTAGTTTTTGCGTGATTGAGTAAAAACATCCATCCGTCCATCCTCATAAACTTTCCCATTTATTATACTTATTAGAAGGATTCTTTACAGCAAGCAAGCACAAGAAGAATACTCCAAAATATCTAGCTACGCAAAAGCGCCAGGACCGCATCCAGGAGTACCTCAAAAGCGACGGGTTCGGATCCAAACGTTGGCTCTTCTACCCCCGTAATCAAACCAGCGCCTCTGTGATCCCCAAACCTATACAGTCCAGGGAGTCTTGTGACCAAAGGTAACATTAAAATGTGTTGAATAATAGTCGTGGCGAATGAAAACTAGTTTTGAAACGGAAAAAGAATAAATACAGGTGGAAATCGTTTAGCCTGAAGAGTCAGGCTTTTTTTATATAAATGGATGACGAGACGAGCAGGTCGTTCGCCTGATGGTAAGTAATACGCCTGCCCATAACAGTTGCAGCACCATCCAGAACTGCGCGGCAATGCACTGCGCTTCTTTGTTCGCGCTCGCTTCGATGCTCACTTCATGCCAATTTCGTTAGTTATAATGCCCTCAAAACCGGAACACAGTAATGCTTGCGCACTACTGCTTGGCAGCTGAATAACTGGCGAAGTTTAGTGGTGGTGTCATAAATCAAGATCTCTTGGTTAAGCCATTAGACTTATTATAGTTACGTACTTTAATAGTTATTGACTGTGTACAACGGTTTCACTCACCCCTGTAGTCAAATTTCCGGGGCATAAAACAAAAAAAAAAACAATCCTATGGTAAAAATTAATAAAAAGGTTCCCTATTTTCCTTTTGAGATCCGGTACTCTAAACACATTAAAAATATTTCAGTATTGGTAAAAAGTATCCCATAGGGTATTTTTGTATTTAAGCACATATCTCATACTTACAAAATATCTTCAAAATCTGATCAGTTGCGTGATTGAGAATAAGACATTCATCCTTCATCCTTACAAACTTTCGCATTTTACAATTGTTATTATTATTGGTAAAGATTTTTTTTCTTTCAAGGATCAAGATTGATGGCGACTTCTTCAGGAAATACAGAAGGAGCAAGCAGCAAGTGGATAGTGACGCGCCGATAGCAAAGCTGAAGAGATGGGAGCTGGTATTTTATAAGAAGCTAGGTTTTGTTCAGGCTGTTTGATTTTGAATATAGATTTATGGTTTGTTGTATGCTGTTTTTCTAATGTGGATCCTATGGTAGTGATATTAGGCTTATATTTACTCAGCAAGACTTATCAATTGGTCAGTAAGTAAAAGAAAAATTAGGTTTATAAAATTCACCGCATTACAGTGCCACACAATATATAATATACGCCTATATTACAGGCATACGCCTAGCTTAGGCATCTGAGGTTCAACAACTGCTAGTGTAAACTGTTGTGTTTGTATAATTATTGAGGCTAGTATGTTTGTATGTATTTGACATTTTTTGGCAAATAAATTATATTATTACTATTAATACTTTTAAATACCAAAAATTACTGCAAAACACTGCATTGCGCTCGTCACCCCGAGACATCAGATAGTCTTATATGCCCAGTAATTTCACTGGCAATATACATTTATTTATTTATTGCATCCATTGTACATTCACTATATTATTTAAGTTAAATTAAATTAAGAAGAGTTCATCATGTCTGTTGTATGGGAGCCCCCTTAATATTTATTTTATTCTCGTTTTCAGTATTTGTTGTTATAGCGGCAACAGAAATACATCATCTGTGAAAATTTCAACGAACTATCACGGTTCATGAGATACAGCCTGGTGACAGACGGACAGACAGACAGACAGACGGACAGCGGAGTCTTAGTAATATGGTCCCGTCTTACCCTTTGAGTACGGAACCCTAAAAATTCATCCTAAATTGCAAAAGTAGGTATAATTTAACTCTTAGTTCCCTATTAAATAGCAAGTTCTCGCGGAACTTCGGTGGACGTAGTTTTTCCTCGGTACGTCAATTTTCCACGCGATAACTCAACGATTCGACGCTAATTTAAAACTTTGGCCGAGGTTTGAACGAGTCATTAGTTGGTTACTGACGGGAGGAGTCCTAATCGCTCAGTTATTTTTTCTGTTCTGGACTAATTGTGCTTCGGCCTCTATGCATTTCTTTCAATCATGTATTTGCATGTAATATGTATATCAATCATATGTATGATCATCATCATCAGCACATCACGTTCCCACTACTGGGACACAAGCCTTCTCTCATAGAGAGAGTAGGTATAAAGGCCGTAATCCACCACGCTGGCCCAGTGCGGGTTGGTGGATGTCACAGATCCTTTATTATCCTTGAATTTTGTTGTTAATTCTGGAGATGTCGATTTTCTCGCGATGTTTTCCTTCACCGTTTTTAGGGCGAGTGTAAAATCCGCACAACTTTCTTGAATTTTGAATTTTGAAAGTCAGTGGTGCGAGGCCAGCGGGATTCGAAATCGGGTGCGTCGGATCGAAAGTCGCACGTTCTCCAATTGAGCCACATTCATAAGTATACAAATAAAAAATAATTAACATTCTTTTTTTATACTAGCTGTACCCGGCGTGCGTTGCAATGCCACGTAAACACATTTTTTTTGGGCCATGGACCTTTTCTGGCTTTTGCAGAACAAATCACCAAAGTTTCTTCACAATCGGATCAATGGCTTAGGAACGTATAGAAGACAAACATAAATTTTTATGTATATAGATTTGGCTAAATACTTAACCCATGAGAAACCATAAAAAAATTGTTTGCCTTTGGTTTGCTCACCTGCAGTTTTGCATTTTTAATAGACACTGGCCAAATTCACAAAACGTGCGGAGCCAACGCGGAGCTATATTTTTATTAAAATTTTAATAACCTCGATTTTAATCATGAAATAATAATAGCTCTGCATTTGACTTTTTGGCGGGAAGTGAAAAGTGATACAGTTCGATTTTGTTTTATTTTCCAAACAAGTGTTATTTCGAGTGATCATGTGTAATATCGGTGGAATATTAACCATTATGTGTTCGTAAACGTGCACGAGTGTAGGCAAATGAAACAAAATAGAGAAAAAGCATTGCTTTTCATGTTCTCCCAAAAAGTCCTTGGAAAGCTTGAATTAAGTTTCACCACTTTATTGAAGCACTAGGAATGACATTGATTTTGAATAAATTATGAAAGAAATCATTATTTTCTTTTAAACTATCAAATAAAAACTATGTGTTAGACAAGGCGGTATGGTCGTAGAGACTTGAACCTGCCCAAACGAACGAATTTAAAAAATAAATATAAAAATTCGTGAAATAATAACTCTGCTTTCATAAAATGGTGATGAATACAGTAATACTTTATTTACGAATTTAGCCAGGGGCTAATAAACGGAAACAATTATTTTCTATAGGGGCGGGGCTGCGTTGTATTCATAAAAGCAAATAAACGGCAGCGAAGTGTGAATAAATTTTAATTTAAGAAAAATATATGAAATAATAACTACGTTTAACTACTAAGTTTGTTCATAGTGGTATCGTAACCGGCCAAGTGCGAGACTTGCGCACGAAAGGTTCCGTAACATTATCTATAAAAACGGCAAAAAAATCACGTCTGTTGTATGGGAGCCCCCTTAAAGCGGCAACAGAAATACATCATCTGTAAAAAAGGTGACAGACGGACAGACAGACAGAAATAGTCTTAGTAATAGGGTCTCGTTTTACCCTTTGAGTACGTAACCCTAAAAATAAGTCGGGTCCAACCGCATCACTTTTTACTCGACTACGGCGAAGCATAGCTAAGAGTCTGTATGATAGGCTTCTGATGTACCTACTGCATCACGACACGACACGTGTTTATAGTGTGAATCCGGCTTTTTATTATTATATTCAGCCCATATCGTCCCACTACAGGGCAAAGGCCTCCCTACTTTCCTTCCATTTCTCGCGGTCTTGAGATAGAATGGGCCAATCTAATAGAAATGTATCCAGCTCGTCTCGCCATCCGGCAATCCGGCTTAATGTGGGATTTGGGAACGTGTTAATTTAAATAACGGATTGTAGATAAACGAATAATTTGAATAATGAGAATAGCTCGTCTAACTTATTAGTTAAGTAGGTATATAAACAACAAATACCTACCTACCTAATCATTGTATCAAAACTCCATTCGCCAAAAACCGCGAGATGTTTCTAAGCAGTTTTTCACTCGTTAGGTATACCTATATAATTTTAATTCAACCCTCGTCCGCCGGGGCGAGGGCGGCTTTTATTTGCATTCAACTCGAATGCCCCCGACTTGCGTTTTTAAGTAATTGCTTGCATTCTGTTTCGTTGAATTTTTGAGTTAGTTGTGACGGTGGTGCTTGGGTTTTGTTTGTTACAAAAAATCTTTTCGTTAGGTAGATCTTTATAGAAAAAGAGTGGGTTTTTGAGATTTTATTTCAGTCTATTTAAGAAATATCAGCAGTACCTAAGAATCGATAGCAATTCAATGCCACTCAGAAAATTGCCAGAGACCATACAATTTTTACAAATACAAATAAAAATTCACAATGCTTTATTGTACACCAAACTAAAATATTAATTAGGTACATGAAAACAACTTAACTTTTACGTTTGAGCAGTCCCGTAACACAGGTTATTCCTAGCTTGTCTATTCGATGCAACCAAAAAAAAAATTACCTACTTCGTACATATAAATGACATCTGCGAAATTTGTATTCTCTATGACGCGTCATAGAGAATCATATATATGAATCATTGAGGTCTAGTGTCATTCCTCAATGATATGAATATATGAATGCGTCATAGAGATGTCGTTTATTCATTGAGGTCTCACTCCTCAATGCGTTATTAATGAAGGAATCGACGTGATTTCAAAGCAAGGAATCGCCAAGTTGTCATAGTGAATTGGGGCCCTGATGCACAAAAAGCTTTATAAGATAAGATCTGCAGTTCCTGTATCGGTTATCGGACTGCAACTGCTGCAAAGCATTATTGCATTTTTAAATTTTCTCCTTATTTTTGTTACCTACCTAACCCTACCTACCTAATAATTAATTATGATTGTAATGAAATGAAATAACTCTTTATTGAAACACACACAGATATTTAAAAACTAACAATAAAAGCTTATTTATAATGTAACAATTGGTGGTCTTATCGCTAAAAGCGATCGCTTCCACAACCGTGCGTAATATTTTTATTATATTTCATTGTAATATATTTTATTGTCACCTATCATTTATATTTTATTGTCATATATCGGACGAACAAGTTGTTCGCCTGATGGTAAGCGCCACGCCTGCCCATAAAAATTGCAGTGCCACCCACAACTTTTAATCATAAAAAGCACTTTTATCGTTGTTTTGACGGTATTCTGCCAGCGTCAGTGTGACTCGGGTATGGTGAAGTTGAGGTCTAGACAGTATGTGTGAATGTGAGGCTTAGAAAAAGGCAGAACGAAAATTTTTAAAAACCCTGACACAAAAAACCTACAAAAAGTAAAAAAGCGGCTGAACTGGATAAACATTAATAAAACATGTCTAAGAACCACCGCTAAAAAATCTGCTTTCAAATATAAAAACCGCATCCAAATCGGTTCACCCGTGCTACGGTGTCACAGACAGACATACATAGTGCAAACTTATAACACCCCTCCTTTTTGCGGCGGGGGTTAAAAATAAAATAGAAGCGTAAACATTTTTTATTATGACCCCTATGTTAAAAAATCACCTACGACCTAAGACAGATAAGACTTTAGTTTGCAACGTACGACTTCAAAGGACATCTGACATTCAATGAGTCAAATTCATTAGGTACCTCCTCTCAGCAGCAGTGGGGTTAGAGAGAGACCGATCAATCACTTGGACCCCTGCATCCATCACTTAAAAAACAAGAAAAGCGTCCACCCCTATCAATAGAGAGCATTAAATTGTCACAAAACTTCTTAAAAAGCTGGCCTTTTTGCCAAATTAACGACGCCCTTACGTGTCTAGTAACTATTCAACAAGCTGTGCTGTTACAATATACTCAGTAGGTTAACTATACCTACCTGCCTATTCTAATGAAAAAAATGACTGTAGTGGGCAATTACATAAGGTTTTTTTATGGAAATGAGTAATGAGACGAGCAAGTCGTTTGCCCAATGGTAAGCGCCACGCCTGCCCATAACAATTACAGTGCCACTCATAACTTTTAATAGCATAAAAAGCACTTTTATCGTTTTTTTGACGATAACGTATGACCTTCGTCAAAGTATGACCCGTGTATGTAAAAGTTGATGTTTAGACAGTATGTGTGAATGTTTGCGGAGGCTTAGAAACAGGTAGGACGTACATATTAATACCGTAAAAAGTACTACGTAGCATGGCATTGCGCTCATCATCATCACATCACATATTAAGTCTCATATGCCCAGTAATTTCGATGGCTACAAAGCCTTTCAAACCGAAACATAGTAATGCTTGTGCACTACTGCTTGGCGGCAGAATAACTGGCGAAGCGGTGGTACCGTGGTAAAATGGTGGTGGCATTAGGTACAGGGTGTGGCAACATTTTGGGACCTTCAGGATACCTTTTACTTTGTAGTTAGGACGTTTTCTTCTAAGAAAAATTGGGTGCATTTCGGAGGAAATAAAAACTGCGTCTTTAGATTATTGAAAAAAGGCACAGAGTGGACAAAAACAATTAAAAAAAAACCAACAACAGGGGTTTAATCAATCCTATTTCCCATCAGGGGGCTTACCATCTCTTAAACCAGTAGTTTATTAAGCTTACTTCCGTTATCCGTACCACGAAGTCCTAAAAAAGCTTACTTTAATAGTTTATTGTTGAGAAGTTTTGGTGACGTCATCGTAAATACATAATTCATTCAGGTGTTCTTTGACAGCTGATACTTCGCAGGAACAAAAACATTATTGTTTTATTAAGCTCATGGTACGAATCAGAGTAATATGATTGTAAGCTTCAAATAAAACGTTCCTGTAGCATGATTGTCTTGTAAAAGTTGGCGGTAAGCCCCCTGGAATATTTCCCCAAATGTAAAGTCTGCTTGACGACAGCTTCCTTACTGCTTTACCACTGTACGTTTCCCCCGCTACGTCCAAACGGCGCAAAATAAAAACATTTAGATGCTTCCAGTTGATCAGTTTGCACCCTTTCCATTAAGTTCCTGGTTAATGATCCTGGAAACGGGGAGGTCCCCGTTTGTTTGGACCAATCGTACGTCTTAACGTCTTTGTCGGCGCAGAACGACTTTTTGGAATTAGATTTTCGGTTTTATTGTTTTAACGATACGTGTCGGAAGAGGTTTTGTAGGTTAAATCTAAAAAATAAGTTAAGTCTAAAAAAGTAAGAAATGCCTACAATAACTTTTTGGCTTTGCCTTTTTGCTGAATCCGTTCGTATAATAGTAGTCCCAACCATTTTTTCAACATTTCAGATCAAAGAGACTGAGAACCAATTTCAAAGTTTATTGTGGGTTTCTTCAAATCGTTTCAGTTGCAAACTTTACTGAACTGAACAAATTGACCGAACGCCTACATATTTTGAATAGCAAACGCCTTCGCGGTATCTTGCTCTTAACTTTTTGTTAGAAGTCAAAACCTAAAAATTACCTAGTATTGGAACATTTTGTGCCTAACTTCCAACTTCAGACAGGAGCTATACTGATACAGGGTATTATAAACAATACTAAATTAAATAATAACTTGTAGGGCATGCTTACACGTGAGCCTTTGTGTGCTCCTTGAATAGAATATTTGACTTGAATTATGTGGTGCTGGAAGTGTTAGTTGAGATGGCCTCAGAATACTTACATATTTCTTTCTTTGAAACCAACAAAATTTGAGCAATTTTTTTTTATTTAATAGGTATATACGTTTTAGTGAAAGTGAATTTTGAAACGTTTCAGATTTGAGATGAATTTCTGCAACGTCACGCCTGATTCCATTATATTAATTTGAAAGTGAATTAGTGTGTATGTGTCGTACTACCTCTAAAGAACACATGAACAAAGTGACTTCGCCTTAATAGAGACAATATGAAAAGTGTTTATGAACACAATCTTAAAATTTAAGTGCTTAGATTTCTTGAATTTTTATGTTACATACATTTAAATTATATATTTGATTGACTTATCTGGCTGAAAAAAATACGTATCATGCGATAACGGCATATTGCTGTCACTTCCACACACGCTTAGCTCTACGACCCTTCCGCAGGATATTCCCTAAGGTAATTTGGATGCAGAACGCTGAAGAACTTCTGTGCATATCGTTAGGGGAACTATTCCGTGTTGTGTACGCCGCTTGTATACCATAATAGCCACCTTGAGGGTACGACACGGTGCGCTGAAATGTATTACCTTGTCGCTATAAATATTGGGAGTATTTCTTTGGTATGTCTAATGATCAAGCAGGACCTCATGTTCAGGCAGTTCTGCACATAATAAAATTGACCTGTACAAAAGCATTTCTTTTGCCCATTTGCAAAATATTAGATATGACTTAACTAGCCTTTCAAAGCATGGTTGCGTTCAGATGTAATGACTACACAAACAGTCACCCATCTAAATAGTGACCGCAGCGATCGTTGCTTAACCGAAATCGAAAAGCGAATCTATTACTACTGATAATTAATGATTATTGTACGAGCGAATGTGGCTTAGTGGCACGTGCGACATTCGATCCGCCGCACCTGATTTAGAATCCCGCTGACCCCGCACTACTGACTTTCTTAAGTAATATGCGGATTTAACATTCGGATTTAAAACTTTCTTTCACAACGGTGAAGGAACACATTGAGAAGAAACCGGCATGTCCAAGAATTAATCACAAAATTTCAAGGATATGTGACATCCACCAACCCGCATTGGGCCAGCGTGGTGGATTATGTCCCATACTCTTTCCCACCAGTGGGAACGTGATAGGCTGATGATGATTGAATAGGAGAATACTCCATGTTTAGCAAACGACCTGTAATTTTTATAAGATAAATATCTTGCAATGTTTGGGTCGAATCTTCCAAGTTGAATCAGAACCACTTCCTCTTATCCTACGGAGTTGAAATGTTGCATACTTGTTAAAGTCCAATGACAATGTAATATTATGGTGACAGCTAGCTGATCTGATGATGGAGACGGAAGGTGGGCAATGGAACTTCTTGGCGGATAATCGTAAACTACTAGTGTTTGGGCTCATTTTAATCTGAGCAGATTAACGCGGTTCCGTGTTTGAATTTGTTAAAAGGTTGTCTTAAAAAATATATTTTTTCAACAAAAATCTTGTGTTACCTTCCAAACAAATGTTATGAATTCTTATTAAGACAAAGTTATTTTAGTAGGTATCTTGAGTAAACGTCGCGAAACAAAGAGGGTCGCAATAGTAAGTATTGTGCTATTGCAACAGAGGGGTAGGTAAATGAGAAATGCTAATTTTGAATATTGTCAAATGCATTGCATACTTAATGTCGCTCGATTTTGTTGAAGTGATTTGATGAATGAACAGGTATCGTTATGAAACTAAGGTCTTTTGTATACCTACTAGGTTTTTCCTCTTAATTTTTACCTCTCTTGTGTGGGATTGTGGTGTCGGAGCTTAAGGACCGCCCGAAAGCCGAAATGCCGATTGTATGGAATACCTACTAAAAAAAACCGGCTAAGTGCGAGTTGGACTCGCGCACGAAGGGTTCCGTACCATTATCTATTAAAACGAGCGAAAAAGTCACGTTTGTTGTATGGGAGCCCGTTTTTTAGTATATGTTGTTATAGCGGCAACAGAAATACATCATCTGTGAAAATTTAAACTGTCTAACTATCACGGTTCATGAGATACAGCCTGGTGACAGACGGACAGACAGACGGACGGACGGCCAACGGAATCTTAGTAATAGGATCCCGTTTTACGGAACCCTAAACATATTTTAGACTTACGATTTGACCTGTGCAAGCCTCATCCATTGCCCTTCGAGCCTCCGAAGTACTTCACAATATCATCTGACCATCTGGCCGGTGGTCTGCCTAGAAGTTTTCGCTCAGTCTTCGGATACCTACTGCTTACCTAACTACTTCCTACTTTTAGTGTTGTCGAAAGTTTTTGATACTTTTGAGTCTCCACTCAGTGCCGCGCCTAACTTTACAATTTTTTTTTGTAACCGTGTAATATATATTATGTGTGTGTGTAAGATGAGCAAGTCGTTCACCTTATGATAAGCGCCACGCCTACCTGTAACAATGTCAGTGCCACCCAGAACTTTTAATACCAAAGCACTGCGTAGCACTGCATTACGCTCATCACCCCGAGACATCAGGTCAATATCGCGAAGACGAGAGTTTCATAATATGCCCAGTAATTTCGCTGGCTACAATATCCTTCAAACCGGAACGTAATGCTTGCGCACTACTGCTTGGCGGCAGAATAACTGGCAAAGCGGTGGTACCCACCCAGACGGCCTACCGCATACGAGAGACCTCAGTTCCATAAAAAAAGTACCTATCGAATTAGGTATGTTCGATTGTTTTTCTAGTAAGGTTGTCTTAGGTCATAAGGAATAACAATAATATATATAATCGAAAAATGCTCTTAGTACCTTAAACATGTCTCTTCTCAGTAAAATCCATTATATTAATCAGTGACTAGACTCATTAACTTTAAAGTTTTTAAGTTAGACTTTAAAGTTGATAAAAGAAAATTTTAACTTTAGAAGATGCATTAAGCCTTTGTGTAATTTAGAAAAAAAAGTTCATGAACTTAGTATTTGACTTGGAGACATGGGCAGCTAATTGCATTTGCTACTATAAGGGAACATTAGGTTCTTTAACGTTCACTGAACCGTAGAAAGCGCTGACAGAGAAAGAAAGAGAGGGAGAGAGTGCGATGTGATCATGTGACTCGTACCATGCACCCTCTACCATGCTGACGCCACTGACTAGTTACGTGCGAATGTAACACTAAGCTCTTTTTAGTGAATGTAGCGTAGCGGTATCTTTGCGGCTTACAATCTACCGAGTTGAATTTCTTGCTTGGGAGATCGTAAGCTCAGAGTTTGAATACCGCTATCTTACGCCACTGTCTATTTACGTGCGAATATAACACTTAGCTCTAAAAAAGTTTTTTTTTTAAGTGAATGTAGCGTAGCGGTATCTTGTGCAGCTTACAATCTACCGAGTTGAAGATCGTAAGCTTAGAGTTTGAATACTGCTATCTTACGCCACTGTCTAGTTACGTGCGAATATAACACTTAGCTCTAAGAATGTTTATTTTAGTGAATGTAGCGAAGCGGTATCATCTGCGCCTTACGATCAACCGAGTTGAATTTCTGACTCGGTACATCGTCAGGCGCACAAGCACCAATGACTTGATTTTGCAAGCGCGCACTAAAACGCTGAAGGAAAACATCGTGAGGAAACCCTCTTACGCGCGTTGGAGTGGTAGGCTCAGCGCTTGTAATACCGCCACCGCTTTGCCAGTTATTCAATCGCCAAGCAGTAGTGCGCAAGTGTTACTATGTTCCGTTTTCAAGGGCATTCTAGCCAGTGAAAATACAGACCATATTAAGGAAGAAAGAAAGAAAATACATTTATTCAGGTCATCACACAACATTACGCTGTACATACCAGAATAAGGACAGAACAAAAACAATAAAAACAACCAGTGAAATGTTTCGCGATGTCAGGAAAAGGTTCCGACTCGGCATACGCTAAGGTGTTTTTAAGTACCATAGCACTAATTTTCAGTTGGAACCCTGTCCATGACATCCAAACAATCAGACTCAACATTACAGTAAAAAAACACACAAATACAAAAAAAATTACCAGAAATAATATTGTTATGATAACTCCACAAATATCATTCAAATAAGAAGTGGAGTGAAGAAACAATCCTATGGTTCAATCTGTGAAACAATACCTGATAACACTTAATATCCAATGCTTCAGCGTGATGAGCTCAATGCAGTGCTTTTTATGGTATTACAAGTTTGGGTGGCACTGCGATTGTTATGGGCAGGCTTGGCGCTTACCATCAAGCGAACGACTTGCTCGTCTCATCACTCAGATCCATATAAAAGAAAATAAAAATACCACTCACCGAAGATATCCATGGCGACCTAGTCGTATTCCGGGATGAAGGCCTACTTACTCATAACAATATAACTACCTATGTTATTATTATTTGATTCAAATTAATAACGGCACGGCTAACTTTGACAATTTACGAGTAGGTATATTTTACAGCTCAAAAACATAACTGACAAAATGTAGCCTAAAATCGCAGAATAAAAATCTAAAATATTTTATAATCACACCCTCCACATATCACACACAGTCCATCCCACGAATCCATTTATCATAACCCAGAGACTCCATAAATCCTAGCCGAGCAATTTTAACCAATTTACATTCCGCCTTGGCCCTCTCTCCTCCGGGCATTTTTGGGGAATATGCGCCTATGTTAGACCAATTTATGGTTGCATGCTTGCATGGTAGTTATATAATTTTGGGCGCCGTTCATCTTTTATATTTCATAATTGTGACAGAAATTTCATTCCAGCTTCTTATAAAGGTAATAAAAAATATTCTATAATAAAATATTTAAAAAATAAAATATGTATTTTATGCATATGTAAAAAAATATGCATACCTAATCAAAATATTAAATTGTTCTTGCCAAGGATAGATCGCGTTAAATTCATCGGTGGTAAAAGGTTTTTTAAGATCGCATTTCATTTGTCAACCTGGTATCTGACCAGCGCCGCCTCGCCTCCAGCGGTTGGGAATTCATTATATTAAATTCCATACATATACTCAACTTCGTAACGTCACTGGAACGTCTCAATAGCAATAACCACTCGGTGACAAGTGACAACCCGCCGCCCGTACGCTTACCATGCGGTGATCGCGGGTTGACAACGCGCGGGTCCCGAGTCGACAGCGCCGCCCGCAAGTAGTTTGTTTCGAAAATGTTTACCTTGTTGACGCCGCTCCGTCAACTCGCTCACCGTGAGATGACCACCTATGGCCAACAGTGGATGCCGAGCGGCGAGGCGTCATTGAGCTTCTTGACTCAGACTTTCGTTATTGTCACGCAACGGTCCTAGTCTCACGTAAGGAGCTTGAAAGCTTGACGCAAGTTGTGACGTCATTTTTCATTCTGTACATTGTTGTAGATTCAAGATAATCTCTTCCTTACTTGAGTGCTACGAAGCTGACCATGTTTTGCGTGTTAAATTATGCAATATCATTAACATCCTATACATAGCACATGTCGTTTCTCCCTTAGAGTCCCTTAAGAGTACTGCACCCTTCGATGAAGAAAATGACCCTTTTATAGTCAAAGAGACTCGTCACATGCCCCTTTCCCAATTGAGTGGACGAAGGATCATGTTAAACTCCGGTAAATCCATCACCGTAGGGATTAGACAATTGACAGTTGTTTGGCGATCTGTCACTTCTGTCTGTGTTCAGAAGTGGGCTTAGATTGTTGATTAATTATCACACGAAAATAATGTATTTTTGTCAATATCCTTTCTCCCGAGAGAGAGATTTATGTATCATCATACCGTTTGATATATAAGTGATGAACAGAATAGTGATAGATGTGAATGTAATTTCGAATTTCACGCTTTTTATTATGGTGCCGTAGGTAAAATTGAAAAAGATGAACCTATCAAGCTTTTTGGCGATGATGAAATTTAGCATGACGTCACTAAATTAACGCGCTTTTTTAATTACCTAGATTTAGGCATTGTTTTATAGAGCAGGGCTACGCAACGCTAAGATCCTTATTTGCAAAGCTTCAGATCCAGATAATCCCACAACAAATAACTACAGAGCCAATTCCATTAATAACAATTGCGCAATAAGAATACCATAACATTCACTACGTCACAATAAGTAACTCCGCCAAAACAAACTGTCGATTCCCTTTCCATAGAAAAACAAACACAGACGCTCAAAATGCAGACACGGTTGCATCCGCTACGGCTCCCTGGAGACACCATAAAACGAACCCTCGCAAGACTCCCCCGAATTTTCGTGCTGTGCCAACATTGTCGCTCTTCCCCTATTCCTAATTTACCCAATGCAGTTTGTAAAGACTTATCCTTGGATTATTAAGGCTCAGTTTGGATTGCCAAAAGTTTTTATTATGTTGGCACTGAATCTCAAGTTTAGAAACGCTACAATGGAACAAGTAATTTAATTGATGACGAGTTCGATTTACGTAAATGGATGGTTCTCGAATTAAAAATGCGTAGAACATGTTTCCTTTCAGGATGGTCTATTGAAGTCCCCAGTTTTTTATTGGAAAGTTTTAATGGCTGAAACGTAGGTTAGGTTAATAGAATTCGGAAAGAAAAGTTTGAGCTTTTGTGCTTTCGAGGGTTTTTTGATGTTTTTAATGAGGTTAAAAAGTTTTTGAAATGCAAACGCAGTGTCTTTTGATTTTAAGAGTTGGATTTGAAATAAATAAAATGTTGTTGCAGATCGCGATAATCTACTTCTTACAAAAACCTATAGGTAACTTGTTCTTCTCTCATGTGAGTGTGTGGTAAATCTTGGTATCGGAGTTTTTAGACTACCCAAAAGCCTCTGACTTTTTTTTGTGGGTGGGAAAACGCCGTTGCACTGCCCTTCTGCCACGGCAGAAGGAGAAGTGTGGGGCTTGAACCCACTAAAAATATTTTTTTTCGCTTATTAGATCTATGTTTGGCGACTACCTGATGTGAAGCGATGATGTGGCCTAAGTCTGAGCACATAGACCTAGAGAGAGACGGCAGTTGAGCGGCTACTCAGACCCGTCTCCCCGATGGTTCACCGAACATCATCCCGAAACATGACTAGGTCGCTTGACGGCATGGCTTTGTTCGGTGGGTGGTATTACAACCACGGCCAGAGCCTACCACTCCAAAAAATGTGAAAATATGGGGCAAGATGGGGCCTCTAACATGGCCTAACGATTGTGATCCTAAAGTGAGGTAAAACCCGGACCTACGCCTTAAAGTGCCCTCCAAAGGACGGTAGCGCTCTGATGTAAATACCACACAAACTTCAACGTCACCCATACAAGTGGTGACCGCTGCGAACGTAGCAGATCTGTTACAAACGGCTAACCGAGCTACGCTACGAGCGCTACACTACTAAGTAATACTTCTTGTCGAAGGTCGATGACAACAAAGTTCGCAAGCTTTGTCTTTTGTGGAACTGAGTTGAGACGAACAAGTCGTTCAACTGATGGTAAGTGCTACGCCTGCCCGTAACAATTGCACTGTAGTGTAAATGGTTTTTCTTTCTTTCTTTCTTTCTTTTCTTCAGTGCCACTCAGAACTTTTAATCCAAAAATTAAAAGCACTGCGTAACACTGCATTGCGCTCACCACCCCGAGACATCAGATATTAAGTCTCATATGCCCAGTAATTTCACTGGCTACAATGCCCTTCAAACCGGAACACAGTAATGCTTACACACTACTGCTTGGCGGCAGAATAACTGGAAAAGCTGTGGTACTTACCCAGACGGCCTCCCGCATACGGGAAACCTACCACAAGTTCTATTTATTTATTTTTAATCTTTGTTTCAGGCAACATTAAAATAAGTTACAGATGTTATTTACTTATTCTACGGCCCATTTAAATATATACCTTAGAACTAACATACATATAATTTATAATAAAATATTTACGATATATTATTTATAAACTAGAGATTTTTAGTGCTAATTAGCTTGCGTTTTTTAACGAGATTCGAACTATTGGGTAGTACTGAATTGAAAGAAAATTTTGAATTGAAAGACTGTATGTAGGTATTTTGAGGTAACTTTTTAAAATCAACCTTTTTTTTTATGTAACTGAATGACGAGACGAGCTGGTCGTTTGCCTGATGTTAAGCAATACGCCAGCCTATAACAATAGCAGCACCACCCAGAACTTTGTTTTGCAAAACCCTGCGCGGCGCTGCACTGCGCTCGTTACCCTGACACAATTAGCGGTTGAGTCTCATAATGCCCAGTAATTTCGCTGGCTGCAATGCCCTTCAAGCCGGAACACAGTAATGCTTGCGCACTACTGCTTGGCGGTTGAATAACTGGCAAAGCGGTGGTACCCACCCAGACGGCCTCTCACCAGTACTACTTTGCTAGAAATAACAATAAAAACTTCACGTCTAAGTCGTATATTTGAAAAATATTTACGTTCATAAACAAAACCACGAGACAGCATAACATTGTTACAAAACAAGCCTCGTGACTCATGAGTCACTATAAAAACCCTAAAAAATATTTTACTACGCCAGTAATTTTGACCTAAAAAGTGAATTCCCAATGACTCACTTTACAACCGGTTGTAAAACGCAACTCGACGCGTTCGTATGACGTCACTCAAGTTTGGGGGTGGATATCACCCCCCAGGGGCGAATAAATACGACAACTTTATAGCTGAGCATGTTACCAACTGTGCGTGCGGATAAAACTATTAGAAGTTTTTTTGGGGTAATTTTTGTGATATGGACTTGCAATCTCGTAATGGTTTGGATCTGTCATTGACGGATTGATTGTTTTTTATGGAACTGAGAAACAAGACGAGCGAGTCGTTCGCCTGATGATTAGCGCCACGCTTGCCCATAACAATTTCAGTTACACAGAACTTTATTTTTATTTTTTTATTTTATTTTCGAAGGAAAAGATTAGATAAGATTAGATAACTCTTTATTGTTACACCACCAAAAATTATTACAAAAGAAAAATTACATACTTAAAAACTAAAGTGTTACAATGGGCGGTCTTATCGCTCAAAGCGATCTCTTCCAGACAAACTTTGGATGGAGGGAAAAACTAACGGCTGAATCAGTAAATAAGTAACAAAGTAAGTAAATAGCTTAAGGCCAATTAAAATAATACCATGAAAGAGTATTAACAGGTACTGCTTAATAATAGGCGCTCGTTCCCTCGTGACATAAGATATCATATACCCAGTAAGTTTGCTGGCTATAATGCCGTTCAAACCTGAACACAGTAATGCTTGCGTACTGCTTGCCGGCAGAATAACTGGCAAAGTGGTGGTACATACCCAGACGGCCTCCCGCATTGAGAGATAAACTACCTATTAAGAGTCCTACCACTTAGTAAGAGACCTACCACCTAAAATAAGGCAATGAACTTTTGTTGTTACGAAATGTTAAAATCTGAAATATAAAAAGAAATGAATTCCATGAATGAATCCTAGTTAGGGGCAGGATCGTTGGGCGTTATTTATTTTTTATTTTATTTTTTTATTAATTTTGAATTTATAGTATCAGAATGGCTAAGGTATTAAAATTCAATAGACTTAAATTAAAAATAGGATTTGAAACCAAAATACCAAGCAAGCGTTCAAAACCTTGAAACGTTTGTACGACAGCATATTAAATAACTTTGAGATGGAAAACCGTTCCATGTAAACATGATGGAAGGCATTTCAAGGGAAGTTCCTATCTGCAACAGTTAGACACTCCGCCCGGGGCCGTTTGAACAAACCGCATCAACCGCGCCCCGCGCCCCATCCGTCAACTGAGAACCGTTCTGATAACGCCATTCAAACAACCACGATAAAAACTGACGAGCAACGCACAAATTTAGCCGAAACGGGGCATACATCATCCGTAGCGGTTGGTGTTGCCAGGTGTTTGGAAACTCCCGGATTTATTGGATAATAATGAAATATTTTGCGAGTGTTTATTTATTTCTATGAATATGACACTACATTATGTTATTTAAATTTTGCTGTTGTGATAAAAGATTATGTCATCAACGTATTGAAAGGCAAAACTTTTAATACTAATAGCTATTAGTAATACTATTAGTATTAATACTAATAGAGTGTGCGTCGGAATTGCACCAACTAATCCCCGTCCCCGTTTCATCATCGGACAAGATGGAGGTATGGCAACGCGCCACTGTTTTATGGGAACTAAGCACTTCGCTTCCACTTTCATTATGCGCACTGCTAACGAGTGGAACTCCCTGCCAGAATCAGTCTTTCCCGATAGTTACAATCTAGGAATCTTCGAGTCTCGGGTGAACATCTACTAGCTTGGCAAGCATGCTAGATCGTCGACTGCAACGTCGCTTACCTTCTGGTGACATAGTGGTCAAACTCAAACCCATTAACAATAAAAAGTGCTGACAGCGGCGAACATACGAACGGCTTGGCGAGCTACGCTACGTACTTTTATCCCATGCGCATGGCAGCACCAAACACCGGTGGTAAAGGGTTAAAAATCACTCGCATAAATCCTTGTTCGTCGTTATCGGTGACCTCCCGGTTATTGTGCGGTACGACTTTATTGTCAAATATAATAATGTGTAGGTGTTTAGCTCCAGGTGATGGATTCGGGGGGTGGAATTATAATGTAGTATTATTTACGTTATTTTTTACAGGATATAATTATTAACGAGTTGTAGCAACTTCATCAAAAATTTGCCCATACAAATTTGTATTCCTTATATTTAATCAGGGCCCCAATTCACTATGAAAACATGGCGATTCCTTGCTTTGAAATCACGTCGATTCCATAATTAATAAAGGACATCTCTATGACGCATTAATATATTCATATATATGATTCTCAACGACGTGTCATAGAGAATACAATTTAGCAGATCTCGTTTATTAATAAAGGAATCGACGTGACCTCGATGCAAGGAATCGCCAAATTGTCATAGTGAACTAGGGCCCATATTAAATATTTTAATCAAATTAAGCAAGCTATTGGTAAAAAATTAAAAGCTTGCTTGCGTCAAAAAGCAGTGAAATAATTGAAGATTTCAAAACAACAAAAGCCAAAAGGCCTAACACTAACCCCATTAAAATGGCCGACGAACAGAAGCCAAGCTAGAAGAGCGGAAATAAAAGACGTCCCGACTTCCTCTTTCGAATGAATTGGAGGACGATTCATTTGCTCCGTGATTGTTCCGCTAATGGAATACGCCGCTTGTCTTGTTACATTATAGTTTCCACCTGTAGCAGGACTTGGACTTATTTTTAACCGACTTCAAAAAGGAGGAGGTTTACAATTCGACGGTATGTTTTTTTTTTTTTTTTTTTTTGTGTGTTTGTTACGCGATTACTCCGCCAATTATGCATTGATTTCGATGATTCTTTTTTTGATTGGTAGGTAATACTTCAAAGGTGGTCCCATATAAATTTTATCGAAATTCATTCAGTAGTTTTTGAAAAAAATAGCAAAAACAAAAAATATAAGTTTAATCTTCAAGTCGGTTCTTGTTTTTTTCGTAACCAACTTTCTAAAGGTGGAGGTTTGTATTCGACTGCTTCACCTGCTTCACCCAGGGTTGACTTCCGGTGAGGGAACTCCTCAACGGTGAATAGTACAGACACAACATTTCGTAAATGGATTTAACCATAATAGCCTGTTCTACATTCCATCATGACATGGCTGATACACCCAGGATTGACATCCGGCGAGGGAACTCTTCAACAGAGATATAGGACAGACATGAATTTTTTTTGTATATGCATTTAATTGTGATAGCCCGTTTTAAACTTCGTCATGATGTGGCTTCTAGATCATAAAAGCTTGTCTTTAAAAACTTTTTGAATTAATTTAATTAAAACTTGTTTTTCACTAAAAAGGGTAAAATAAATTATTTTTCAAAAAAAACTAAACCGACTTCAAAACCACAAATGGCACTCAAAAGTAAAAAATAAATTAATATAATTATCATAAGCGCTACCCACTCATATATTTGAAGTCGGTGCCAGCCAAGTCTAAAAGGTAGTAGATAGATACTACCTACAAGTAGTACTTACTATATACATAGTATTTATCTGCTACCTATTACACTTGGCTGGCACCGACTTCAAATATATGAGTGGGTAGCGCTTATGATAATTATATTAATTTATTTTTTACTTTTGAGTGCCATTTGTGGTTTTGAAGTCGGTTTAGTTTTTTTTGAAAAATAATTTATTCTTTGAGACATCTATATACTACCTACTTACATTTTATTTATTTATTTAATCTTTATTTCAGGCAACATTAAAATAAGTTACAGATGTTATTTACTTATTCTACGGCCCATATAAATATATACCTTAGAACTAACATACATATAATTTATATTAAAATATGTTTGTGTTTATGTGCGTATTTTGAGCGTTACTCAGCGGTAGGTATATATACTGATGCAGGACCATTAGAAATTGGGTCATCCAATATTTGGGAATTAATTTAATGGCAATAAGATTTTTGTTTTTTCAAGACAAGCTTTTAACAAATTCGTAATTGGAACCGCACAAATTAAAATGAGCCCAAACACTAGTAGTTTAGGATTATCCGTCAAGGAGTTCCATTGCCCACCTTCCGTCTCCATCATCAGATCAGCTAGCTGTCACCATAATATTGCATTGTCTTTGGATTTTGACAAGTATGCAAAGTTTCAACTCCGTTTAGGGTAAGAGGAAGTGGTTCTAATTCAGCTTGCAAGATAAAAGCTTGTAAAAACATGGCTAGACGGTTACTACAGGTAATTTTGGAAGAACATAACTACAGAGCTGTTATTCGAGGTGACAAGTTAATGATTCCTCCGAAATTAGGTGACAAGTTATTTCTTCGTGCCTGTTAATGATTTTTGTTTTATTTTCTTTTTATTTATTTTATGCCATTCTCACTGACCCCCTTACTACGATGACAGGACGTCATCATATCTAAACGGATTTTCAGTACCATTTTCAACACATAAAACAAAGAAAGAAAATTTTTCTAAGGAGTTTTTTTAATCTTTTGTATTAACCTCTTATACTGTGAAATTTAAGGAGTTGAAACATTCATACAATAGTCCAGTCTTGCTAGATCCCTCTTGCATGCCTTCATGTCCTCTTTTAAATACAGAGTAAGAACAGCGTGATGGTTCTAGTTAAACTGGTTCATTTAGCATAAGCTTTCGACGGCAGACGCCATTGAAGTAATTGATTAATTGTAGCGCTGCAGCGTTGTTCAGCGCTTATTGCTTTTAACCATTTTACGTTTTTATGGGGAAGTGTTGACAGTGCTGTTATATTAGGTAGAGTAGGTAAATATTTTTTTTCAAATGTGCTGGCTTAACGTCCTTATAGTGACATAGTTTTATCTACCATATCTGGTACTTCAAGTTGGAACCATTGATAAAATTTAACTAGTTGGTTTTAGAACGGTTGAATCAGCTTCTCTAACATTTAGGATAATAAGCAGGTTTTGTGATTGTATTGGTCAGTCATTTTTAACCAACTTCAAAAAGGAGGCGGTTTTCAATTCGACTGTATGTTTTTTTTTTTCATTATTAATAATAATTTACGGGTGACACTTACGTTTAAATTGCAGTAATCCAACTATAGTTTCAACCACATCAAGTGGTCTTTTTCAAGGCGAGTGCGGAACGCTCACGAACGCGTCGTGCCTCGCACGTTTGTTTTCCAAATCAAGTCATAATTGGCATAGTAATCGCGTATTATTCCCATATATTTTTTATCGAAAATATGATCTAGAGCTTTGTGAACAAAAACAACAAATATAGGTATTGTCTTGAAGTCGACTTTTGGTTACTTTTCAAAATATAAATTTACAATTTTCCTTCCCTTGTGGAGCCCTAGTATCAGAGTGATAGGCCGCTCAAAGGCTTCCAATTTGGCCTTGTGCCGTATTAATCTGGACTGTCACCCTGAAGTGCTTGAATCTCAGCTCTACTACCTTCAGCCTCAATAGCTCAATCAGAGCCAGTTGGGAGCTAACGTGGCAGATATCGCGCGTACTTCATTAACCCCCTCTCAGTACATTTGAGTTCGGTTAATCGCTTGGAACACTGAGTTATGGCCCGTGTGAACCGATCCTCGGGTTAAGGTAAAGGAGATGTGTTGAAAAGTGGGTAAAGCTGGCAACGTGGCAGGTTAAGCAGTTTAGCAACAACTTTGAGAGACAATGTTTTAGGGCGACGAGCGTAGTTAGTATAGTACTTTAATATTAAAAGTCTTCTCTCAGCCTTCGTCAGAATACATATTTTCTTTCCTTCTTCCTTGTCTTAGAGCTCTTGTCCACACACAATTTTTTCCCGTCATAATCTACGGCAAGAAACAATTGACGATTACTCTCAGATGGCGCGCCGTATTTCCATGTCCATATACGTTTTTTTTTCACCGTAGAACCAAAGAAAACTAACTATTACTTACGTATAACTGTGTATTAATTAACTGTAAAAGATCACGGCAATAAATGCGTGAACGGCGCGATTTCTTTACGATACGGCATGCCGCGCCGTCTCAAGGAAATCAGCAACTGTTTTTTCGTAACTTCTGAGAAAGGGTTTCAATATAAAACTATAAAGTTTCTCGCGTTCACTTGCAGCTTAGACCTCATCCGTTCGAAAATTAGGAATGCCCAATGACATGGCAAAAACTTTATGATCTAACCCGAGGACGTGAAATAGTGAGCTCACACGCAGTAGTAAATAGTTGTAGAGATAACTTACACACATAGCAGTATATCTTGCACACACATCAGTATGACTTACACACAACAGTAAATTGTTTAGCGGTAGGTTTGGATATTCGGACGCTACTGAATTTGCACAGAAACCTATATTTTGCAACTAGCTGCAGCGTTGCAGTTTAATTTGCCGTAAAATTCGGTTTTTAGTTGCTCAGTGTTATTTTTTCCAAGATGAAAGTATCCCATGTCCTATTCCAGGGCCTAAAGTATTTACATACCAGAATTCATTCAAATCCGTTCGAAAGCTATGGAGTTAAGTGGTAAAAAACACGCTCATGGTCAGAGACTTTGGTCCTCGTATTTTCTGGTTCCTTAGACAAAAGTATTTCTAGTTTGGGGCCAGGATCTATCTATCTATGTATCCAGTGGCCACACACCCATACGAGAGAAGAAGAAGATTAAGATAAGATCTTGCTATGGATAAGCGTATCTGTATGTGTAAGCGTAGCTATTTATGAGTTGGGTCCTCGCGAATCATTAAGAGAAGTCTTTAAACAAAAATCTATAGACACAAATTTGAAACAAATGATCGGTTGTTTGAGTGCAACCCTTAGTTGACAAAATGGAAACATTTACCCACGAAAAGTCTATAATAATACGACAAAAGCAGAAAACGTCCTTAGGGGATGACACAAGTGCATCTAGCAATCCACCTCTAACGAACACGCCTCCAGGGCAGAGAGGGTATGGTTAACGTCACGTAAATATATTAAGTCTCTTCCCGAAGAAAGAGGGTGGCAAGTAGGAAACGGAAATAAACTAACAGCGAAACTGTGACTATTGTTTTTTGCAAGTTTGATTAAAAATTGAAACTCAAAAATTGGGTAAAGAGGAAAGAGGAGAGGGTGAGGATGGACTTGGCAAAACGTTAAATTCAACCATGGTGCGTTAAAATGAAGAGTAAGTAGATATTAAATACTTACTAGTACAGCGTGCTACATCTTCGACTGCATCGTCACTATTCATATCAAGTGAGATCGTGGTCAAACACTGATCTAGTCAGGGCCAAAATAAATTCACTATGACAACTTGGCGATTCCTTGCTTCAAGGAAACGTCGATTTCTTCATTAATAAACGACATCTGCGAAATTTGTATTCTCTATGACGCGTCATATATATGAAAATATGAATGCGTGATAAAGATGTCGTTTATTAATGAAGGAATCGACGTGATTCCGCCAAGTTGTTATAATAAATTGGGGCCCAGATGTAAAAAAGTCCCATCGGTGGGCGACGTGCGACCAATGTCTTCGATTACTTAGGCCAAAAAATCCGCAGCTATTTAACGTGGAATTTAACGTTTTTATCGGTACATGATGCATCAGTCACGGAACTGCGAACTGTTAAATAGGTACACGATTACTTAAAAATGGTCTTTGCAGGTATAAACAGCTCCAAAGCTGTTTTTTTTTGTGTTTTAATAGCTTCACCAATGAAGCTATTAAATTTTGCAATTTAATATAAGCATTCTTCTACATCCACTGGCAAACCTTATTATTTAATTCTCTTTCATTCTAAAATACACTTCACGTACTTCAAAAACATTCAGACAAAAGCCGGGGGCGGTAAATACAGCCGTCCTTGCCAAGTAGGCGTGCCGGAGCTTAACACGTCTAATGTTTGTATCAGAAGAAGTTAACTCGACTTTACGGCGACGTGGCACGGAACTTTGCGATAGGCTTGTCTGTTTAAGTTTGGCTCGTATTAAGTGTGATGGCAGAGTTTCTATTGTATCAGGGAGCAGTCGCAAAACTACCGCCTTCCTTACTATTGGTAAAGGGAAACCTTGTCCCAAAAATTAGAATATGTAATTGCTCTCTCCATTCTTTTCGCTGAACTAACTGACAGTTCTTTTTAAAGTTTTTTTTAATGTACCTTTTTTTTATGTAACTGAATGACGAGCGAGCGACGAGCTGGTTATTTGCCTGATGGTAAGCAATACTAAGTAATAGTTAGTTTTCTTTGGCAATACGCCAGCCCATAACAATAACAACACCTACAAATTCGTTTTGTAAAATCCTGCACGGCGCTGCACTTCGCTCGTCACCCTGAGACAATTATCTGTCGAGTTTCATAATGCCCAGTAAGGCGGCATTGGTTCTTATGAGATCTTGGTGTTGTAGAACGATTTCGCGAGAGGAAATGCTCATAAATGCCATAAATATTGATTGCTATAAATTTACTAGTGCGACCTAGCTGTAGTTTAGAAACGCAGGTAGCTACAGCAAGTGAACGCTGTGAAGTGCTGTGTAGATTTATCATAAGTAAAAAAAAAATATTAACACATATCACTATATTATTTCTACCTTATATACTTTTTGTGTTTTATGTTTTTTTTTATATATTATGTACGTATACGTATGGGGGAGGCCTTTGCTTTGGCCTTTTTGTGTTTTATGTTTTTTTTTATATATTATGTACGTATACGTATGGGGGAAGCCTTTGCCCAGCCCAGGGACAGTAAAGGATACTAAAAAAAATATATATTATGTACGTCTGATTGTTCGTGATGTTATAAACAGGGTTCCGACTGAAAATCAGTGGTAAGGTACCTACTTAAAATTACCTTCGTGTATGCTAAGTCGAAACCTTTTCCTGACATCGCGCAACATTTCACTGTTTTGTATTTATTGTTTTTATTTTGTCTTTATTTTAGTGTATTTTTGTGTGATGTCCTGAATAAATGTATTTTCTTTCTTTCTTCCTTTTCCTTACGTAGCGGATCACACGCATGCTACGCACGGCTGTGTGGTGACGTCATAGGTAGGTACACCCGTGGCAGCCACGGTATGTGTATTTACCACGCGTACGCTTATATGCCACGAAGTAACAAAAATATTTGATATCACCACACGTAATAAGCTCCACGAAACATGTAACATTCGTTAGTAAGACACAACTGAAAGCTTTTAATTCAGTTAAAGAGGGAGTTGGACGCCTTTCCACTCGTCGAGGCGTGACGTCACAGTGCACTGTTGTACGGAGTGTGTTTGCTAACTTGATAAGGCCGACATTAGTTGACATAGGACTGTAGGATTGTTCCCTTTGGGTAGCAAATTAGACTTAAGTGACCGCACGCACCAACTCAATGTTGTCGCATAAGATTGGCTTGTAGCTGGCAGTTTGTGTATAGCTTTTTCCGCGACTTCGTCTGTGTAAATGACAAAGGAAGCCCATATCCGTATTTTTTAGCCCCCGACGCAAAAATGAGGGGTTTTATAAGTTTGATCACTACGTATGTCTGTCTGTCAGTGGCACCGTAGCTCTTAAATGGGTGAACCGATTTAGATGTGTTTTTTTTATTTGAAAGCAGTTTTTTTATGGTTAAAATAGTTTTTTATAGAAGATTTTTTTAAATTGAAACGACTCGCACTTAGCCGGTTTTTATGATTAATTTCTCTTCCATCTGTTACCCAGTTGCCTACTGTTGCCACAGAATAAATGATAGTAGTGACGGTGGCGGTGACATAGGATGTGACCACGACTGCTATGATGGATAACAAGACTTTGGGCGATACAGGATGGTGGGTTTTATCTCCAATAATAACGGATAGTCTGTGCGGAGAACCGACACGGAAACGGGGCGTTGTATATTTTACTCGTGGTAGATCTCTCGGTCTCTCGTGTGCTTGTAGTAATGCTTGCGCACTACTGCATGGCGGCAGAATAACTGGCAAAACAGTAGGTGCCTACCCAGACGGCCTCCCGCATACGTAAGACCTATCAATCAATCAATCAATCAAAAGTTCTTTATTTCAATTTTGTCGTCACAGA
This sequence comes from Petrophora chlorosata, assembly GCA_951640565.1. Taxonomy (NCBI): domain Eukaryota; kingdom Metazoa; phylum Arthropoda; class Insecta; order Lepidoptera; family Geometridae; genus Petrophora; species Petrophora chlorosata. The sequence goes on along the minus strand of OX621191.1, from coordinate 18,193,065 downwards.
CGCACTTATGAACGTCAATTATTACAATGACTCTACCACCGTATCGGAAAATGAACCACTACTCAGAAGATACGGCAAGAAACTGAGGGGCATATTTTTTAGAACTTTTGTTACAATATTTTATGTTTGTTTTTGACAATATTATTTTTCTTGTGCCAGTTGGCTACTTGGCAGAAGCGGAATGTTTCATGCATCTTTGTCTTCTATGTAATTACTAACTGTATAGTATGCTTTTTTCATTAGAATATTTTTCACATTCAATTTGAATCTACTTTCTATGAGCTCCGTTATACATTTTGGGGTTTTATTGTAAAAACGTACCTACACAACTGCCCATGAAGGATTATTCGTTTTACTCATTCTAAACCTAGGTACTGCAATTCTATTCTTATTTCTAGTGCTTATGTTGTGGTGGTCACTATTCACCTTGAATTTGTGCAGATTTTTACGAACATACATTACCTACCACGAGTATATAACCTATTTAGGTATGCTATAATAATATGCACGTGTGAGCGAGCGACTGAGTATGAGCAAGTGTGGCTTAGCAGGAACTCGTGCGCCTTTCGATCTGACGCACCTGGGTTCGAATCCCGACTCGGCCCTGCACCAATGACTTCTAGTTAAGTGCAGATTTAGCACGCTTGCTCTAAAACGGTGAAAGAAAACATCGCAATTGTTGTGTCGGCGGGTAGCTGATTAAAACTTCAAGCTAGTTCAATGCACACTGGTTTATTCTGAACGTAACAACTACTTATAAGGTGGCGCAGCCACTACAACACATGCATAGCTATACATATACAACACCTTTCCCCCTATAAAAACTTCCTATAGTCTATGACTGGCCTATTTCTGCGAGACCGTTCGCGTAACGGAAGCTGAAGGTCATCAGACGGAGCAGCCGTTTGTGGTGTCGCAAATTCAGGTCTGTCGCTTGTTGAAGATGGCGACGCCGCTGCTGCCGGCTCTGGAGTCTTGCATTCTGAGCGACTTGGTGTCAAGTTGCCTGAGTTTTCTGTCACTTCCACTTCAGGACTAGGAAGTGACTCACTGATTGGTTCCTCAGTAACATCATGTCCTTCGGCGGTGAAGCTGGAGTCCAGTGATTTACTAGCCTTTTCCTGTGGCAATGTTACCTCCCATCTGCTGCTAGCCGTGCCTTCAATCTTAACAGTAGCCATTTGAACTTGATTTTTATGCCTTACGATTTTTTTATTACACTCAATTAATTTAATTTTATACAACACCTTTCCTATCTTCTTCAAAATTATTCCTTTCACCCAGTTGTATTTATTTTTATTTATATATTGCTTTACTAAGACTTTATCGCCTTCTTTGAAATCTTCGTATTGTTTCCCACCATAGTTCTTAACCTGTGAGCACTGTTTACGTTCGACGAGCTTAGATAATTCCGTTGATAAGGGAGCATCGATGTTAGTAAACAAGTCTAACCTTGAACGAAGTTTATGACCGAATACCAATTGAGCTGGGGAAGTCTCTGTGGTGCTGTTACTCGAATTTCGATAGTCAAATAAAAACTTTGAAAGACGATTTTGAATATCATCTACTTTACAGCCAGATAAAAGAAACGTTTTAATTCCTTTTTTAACTATTTTTACGTATGACTCTGCCTGACCATTACTCATTGGGTGATAAACTGGCGAAAATAAATGTGATATATTATTTAGCATACAAAAGTTTTCAAAATCTTGCGATGCGAATGAAGTTCCGTTGTCAGTCACGATAACGTTTGGTATACCAAACCTGGACATAAAATCACATAGCTTCGTGATGACCGCCTTAGTTGTGATGTTATTGTTCATTACATAGCATTCGACCCACTTCGAATACGCATCCACTATTACGAGAAACATTTTATTACATATCGGGCCTAAAAAATCAAGATGAATCCTATGGAATGCAGCCGGTGGGTGCGGCCACGGTACAAGCTCAGAACGGGGCGGCGACGGACGTAATTGAGTACAAATTTCACACGCTCCCACTAACCTTTCTAAAGCAGCATCTATACCCGGAAACCAGACACGAGCACGGGCTTCCGCTTTCATTTTGACAATTCCAAAATGCGAACTATGTAATTCATTTAATATAATATCTCGTAATTTTTGTGGAATGATTACTTTGTGACCTCTCAACAATATGCCATTTTCAAATGAAATTTGCATGCGACACAGAAAATATGGCATTATTTGAGGGTCAGATATTTTACGTGGCCACCCGTCTAGAACATATTTGACCACGCGTTTCAAAACAGAATCATTAGCTGTCTCAAACTGTAAAAGTCGCGTGGTGATGGGTAAACACCCTTCAACAGCGAAGTTAACATAGGCAGCCACCTCATCTCGCACCTCTCTATCGGTCGTGCCCGCACCGCTCTCGCACGGTATTGCGCGCGATAAGAAATCAGCTGTGTTCGAGGCACTATTTATAAATTCTATTGTATAATTGTATGCGCCTAAAAATATTGCATAACGCTGTAAACGGTTCGCTGAGACTTCAGGGATGCCACGATTCTTACCGAATATCACTGTCAGTGGTTTATGATCTGTACGCAATATAAATGGTTCCGACCTTCCATACAAATATTGGTGGAACTTCCTTACGCCATATATGATTGCTGTCGCTTCTTTTTGTATCTGCGAATATTTCTTTTCCGCTGGAATAAGCGAACGCGATGCGTAAGCAACGGGTCGTTCGATACCGTCAATGCCTACTTGCGATAGAATTGCACCTAAACCGACTGGTGATGCGTCAACTGTTAAAATAAGTTTTGCCCTATTGTCAAAGTGCGCAAGAGTTTTATCAGACGCTAGGCTCTTTTTAATAGAATTAAATGCACTAACTTGCTCTGATGACCATTGCCACTTTACACCTTTTTGTAACAATACATGCAGCGGATTTAAAATTGAAGCCGCACCAGGAATAAAAGTCCTATAATAGTTTAATAGGCCTAGAAATGACTGTAGCTCACTGACATTCTTGGGTGCCGGCGCTCGCAAAATAGCTTCAACTTTTTGAGGATTCTTTCTTATACCATTTTTGTTTATAATAAACCCTAGATAAGAAACTTCGTTTTGAAAGAATGAACATTTTTCTTTGCGCAGCGTTAAGCCAGCGTCTTCTAAACGACGTAATACCTCTTTAAGCCTACTCATATGAGTAGTCATATTCCCGGTGATCAAAATATCGTCCTGGAATTTTAAGACTCCGTCCATATTACCTACAATGGAATCGATAACACGTTGAAATATAGCCGGTGCACTTGATAAACCGAATATTAAACGCGTGTAATTAAATAGCCCTCGCGGTGTGTTTATGCATGTTATGTTTTGAGAGTCTTCATGAATTCGTAACTGATTATAAGCCATAGACAAATCTAGTTTACTGTATACCTCCCCACCATGTAGTTTGGAAAATAGCTCCTGTGCAGTAGGCAACGGGTACTTTTCAACTAGAAGTTGCTTGTTGATGGATACAGAATAATCAGCACAAATACGAATACTACCATCGCGTTTCAACACTGGCACTATAGGCGAAGCATATTCAGAGTAGGTGACAGGTTTTAAGATACCTAGTGCCACTAATCTATCGAGCTCATAGTCAACTTTTTCTCTTAGAGCAAAGGGCACCGGACGTGACTTAAAAAAAACTGGTTTAGCATCGGTCTTAAGAGGTAATTTTATTTCAAACTTGTTGAAGCAACCAAGATCGTCTGAAAAAACGTTTGGAAATAATTTGGTGAGATCCTCTTGAATGCTACATACATTTGAGTCCGGGGAACCGAGTGGGGACACAAGGCGTACATTAAACGCCCGCATAAAGTCCCTTCCTAGCAACGGGGGGCCGCCATTACGAATAACATATACAGGTAGCTTCACAGAATGACCTAAATACTTGACAGTAAGTGTCATGAAACCCAGTACTTCCATTTTGGTACTGGTGTATGTAAATAATTTCTTTGTAGGCGGTGACAACGGTACCTCGCAAAATTTTGATTTGTACATTTTATCAGATATAACTGAGACAGGGGAACCGCTATCAATTTCACATAAAATATGTTGACCTTCGAAGCTCACAGTATCGGTCATTGGTACTTCATTCAATAAGTTAATATTTAAAAGTAACTCACCGTCGTCTCCCTCATCATCAGAATTACCTTGCTCAACGTAATTTACTTTTTTATCTGGGCACATTCTGCGGAGGTGACCTTTACGATTGCATATTTTGCATTTGTAATTTGAAAAACGACACTCGGCCGTACGATGGCCTTTGCAACCACAAACCGAACACTTTTCACTGCATTCCCGCGATCCCTTAGCATCTCCTCGCTGGTTGACCTTGAACACGGCCTCCCGGAAAGCGTCGGTGACCCCCGGCGCCGGAGCCGCAGCAGCGCCCGCACGCGCACACCGCACGCTCTCTGCCAGATCCACAGCATAGCTCAGCGTTAAGTCCTTTATCTCTTGAGCGAACAATTTGTCTCTCTCATGACCCGGTAACATACCCATGACAAATTTGTCCAATAACGAATCCTCCAAACTCTTGAAATCACAATGGGCAGCAAGCCCACGCAACCGCGCGGCCCACTGCGAGTGCGTTTCATCTGTTTGCTGCGCCGCTGTATAAAATTTATACCTCTCTGCAAAACCACAGCGTTTCGTTGTGAAATGTTTGTCTAGAATCTGAATAATACTTTCATAATTCTTAGTATCCAAAACTTCCGGTAAGGCGAGATTGCTAGCTAGCTGGTATGTGTTCTCCGTGAGTGCGCTTAGCAACACAGCTTTTCTCTTCACTCCCGCTTTGTCCGTGGTATCGTTGATGTCATTCGCGATGAACCATTGACCCAAACGGCTTTTGTAGATCTTCCAATCCTGGTTATGATGATCAAAATTGGAAATAGCTCCCAAAGAAGTTGAGCCGAACATTTTTTATTTATTTGTGGGTAATCTGCGGACTCGTCGCCAATTGTTGTGTCGGCGGGTAGCTGATTAAAACTTCAAGCTAGTTCAATGCACACTGGTTTATTCTGAACGTAACAACTACTTATAAGGTGGCGCAGCCACTACAACACATGCATAGCTATACATATACAACAGCAATGAAACCCGCTTGCGCGCTTTGGTGTGGTAGGCCCTATCCGTGGTTGTAATACCACCCACCGAACAAAGCCATGCCGTCAAGCGACCTAGTCGTGTTTCGGGATGATGTTCGGTGAACCATCGGGGAGACCGGTCTGAGCAGCCGCTCAACTGCCGTCTCTGTCTAGATCTATGTGCTCCCTTAGGTCACATCATCGCTTCACATCAGGCGAGATAGTGGCTAAACATAGATCTATTAAGCGTAAAAAAACGTAAACTCCAAGTACAAAAAAAATTCCGTCCCGGTCCTGTAATAAGGTCGGTTACACACGCGCGACAAATGGCCCGCGACCCGCGGCCCGCGAGCGCCAGGTGGCCGCCGCGGCACGGGATTGCCAATCACACGCCCGATGCGATCGAGTTTATAAAGTTACAGGTTTTCGCCTGCAATCACTCGGTCCGTTTGAACGTTGGCTACATATGCGGGATTATTTTGCCTAATGCTTTGGAAGCTGTGTTTTTGAGTGCCACGGTTCAAGGGAACTCGCTAGTAAGTATTTTTTTTATTAGCAGCGTCAGCCCAATTTGACCCGAATTCGGTTTATAATTATGCCCTCGCGAACTGTTCGTTATTCCGGAATGAAATGTCCTATGCCCTATTACCTATGTAAAATGCCTTTTATTGGTACTGAATGATCAGACGAGCAAACCGTTCACCTGATGGTAAGCCATTATGGAGATGAGTGGTAACATATACGCAGACACACACATATACAGACTTTCACATTTATAATATTAAGTAGGATCATCTTCTAACGCTCCTCAATCTCTTTAAGACTATGGCTCTGTACTAGCTGTCAAAATACAATGTCAAATTGGATAAAAATTCAAGATTGATAGATAGAAATTAGAAACACCGGGCAAAGATTTTGCCGTTATAGAGATGAGTAACAAACACACACACATACACACTTTTGCATTGATAACATTAGTAGGATTATTTTCTGACGCTCGCCAATTTCTTTTATTTATTTATTATTATTTATTTTGTTTGGGGGCTAACAGCTCTTGTTACAAAGTAGTTTGACAAATTAATATATAAAAACCAATTAAAAGCCTCCTTTTAGATTATGGCTTGTCAAAACACAATGTCAAAATGGATACCTACAAATTCAAGATTGATAGATAGAAGAAACAAATACCGGCAAAAGTAATAGCCTATTACTACTATTTATCTATTCTGCGCCCGTGGCCCTAGTAGTAGCACGTAGAAGGACTATTGGAAATGCACCTTACCCGTAGTCCTACCAAAAGGACTACAGGGTAAAATGCCAGTGGTCCTACTAATAGAACCACTTTGGTTGGACAACGGTAGTCCACGTAGTAGAGGCATGCCGCATGCCCCTTTTGTTACAAAGTACCATATTATTTATTTATTTATAGGTACTTTAGTGCAAAACAGTTTGTACATTGAGGACTTAATGCTAGATAGCATTTTCTACCAGTCATCCAGGACATACAAGAAAAAATAGCGGTGCAATAAAGTGCTTGATGGGAAATTCAAAAATAGCCTAAATTATTGCCTAAATAAAAGTTACATACCTATCTTCTTCGTTCTTTCTTTTTCAGCCCTTCTTATCCCACTGTTGCGTATAGGCCTCCTCTCCATCACGCTATTTCTTTCGGTCTTTTACATACCTATTGTATGTAAAAAATATAAAGGTACTAGTATAAGAACTAAAACCACATAAACTTAATATATACCTAAAATAAGCCTAATTATGAAATATATAGTCAATTTTTTTTTATGATTAAATGGGCTCAACTTTGGCAACAACTCACCTGATGGTAAGCGTAGTTGCGGTCTAAGGTGGAGCGCGTTTGCCCATGAGGTGCCTATTCACTCTTGTTTTAAAGAGACCCAGGTTGTAATATCATTTACACATACCATTCTCACACTCACCACATAATTTATGAATTCATGCATAGGTTTTATACGGCTGTATTCAATTAGCATATATATAATAGTGTACCCTATTTAGATTTTATTATTTTTTTCCAAAACCTGTTATATATTTTCATTTCTGTACCTCACAAATTCTTACATGTTAATTTTAAATTATAAATCAGGTATAAATAGTAAAAACTAAGTTCTTAATATTCTACTATTGTAAAAACACAGGCTGATCTTGGGAAGACGCTGTCTTTTGTAACACAGTTTTAATAACTAAAACAAAAGGCAGAGTTACAACAACAACATGTAACACATATTTTTGCAATAAAGAAATTTGTATTTGTATTTGTATTTACTTAGATAAAAAATAGTGTTCTTCGATACCTAATAGCAAATTGTTGAAAGGTCCCGTCTAAACTATATTTGCAAGACAGCATTACAACCTTAAACTTTTACGAATACTTCTTAGCCTATTAAGAACAAGCTAACTCCTCGTCATATACCTAATCGTTAAAAACTACCCTCATCTTAGTTCTAACTTAGTCACAAAGTGCTAGCTGGCTCATGTTTTAAGTAAACATCTTCGCTTGTTTGTGTTATGTGAGCGCTTCTCGTTGGTGCTTAATTGAGAGCCTCGCAAGAAACTTTGAAGCGTTAAGTTTTGATTAAATAGAGAAAAAGTTTGAGTTAATTCAAATAAAACGATTTTAAATTTGGGTAATATGTACTAGAAAGATCCGCATAGATAATCACACAACGAAGCAGTCAATATGTTATACGTCGAACGTACGAAAAATATTTTTTTAGGATGTTTTGGAGCATTTGGGCTATGTATAAATAAGCCTTTGATGGTCAATTACTTCTCCTTGTAAATAGTAGCTCAGAATACTTAATAGTACCAAGTAGTAGTTAGTTTAGTTTTAGCACAGGATACTTAATAGTACCAAGTTTTAGTAGTAGTTTTTAGTAGTAGTAGTTTTAGTAGAACTTGGGAGTAAATATTATATTATAAATATTTAATAAAACGGCTAGGACTCACGTAGTTTGTCGAATTAGTCGACCTAGGTTTCGAGCATGTCCGATGCTCTTCATCAGGGGCGAGTTTACGCTGCGAGATCGCGGCGACCACTGGCGGTGTCGAGGCGAGATGCGCGGGCGGCCGCCCGCTCCGCACGACGCGAGGGGGGAGGTGGCGTCGGCGGCGCCTGCGGGGAGCGCCACGCGCCTCTCGCGCGCTGTCGTGTTGCCGACGACGACCGCACTAATGTCGGCACGAGTTCTTCATCATCGCTGACAGCGTCGTCGCCGAAAGTTCCATCACACACCGTGCTGACTGTGTCACACTCTAGACTACCTACCACATTCTGTGTCGAGGTAGCATTAAGAAGTGGTTTCCACGCTGCAGATAACAACCATCCACGGTCCCGGTTGAAGTTAGGACATCGAGAGATCTCTATAGCCTCACGCACTTTTCGAGGTACGAAGAACTTCTCTCTGGACAGTACGGAGGCTTTGTCAAACCTGATGTAATGTTTGACGTCTGCGAGATGTGCATGCTCTGCCAGAGCTGATTTTGTTGTGTCCACATTCTTAATGCTCCTTATGTGTTCGGTAAGTCTAGTTGCAATATTGCGTCGCGTTTCGCCTATGTAACACTTGCCACAGTCGCACGGTATACTGTAGACTCCTGGCACGTTCAATGGATCACTATCCTTCGGTGAGCGTAGCAGCTGTCTTAGTTGACCCGGAGGACGGAAGAACGCCTTGATGTTGTACTTACGTCGTAAGAGATATCCGACTTTGTCCGTTACTCCTCTTACGAACGGCAAATAAACCGGAGACCGTTCCACCCTGGGTGGCCGCTTTAGCTCACTTGGATTCAACCACCGAGAACACTGACGCCAATTGTAACCATTACTCTCCAATACACCTCTTACGTGCTCAAGCTCGCTCTCTACGTATTGAGGGTCACACAACTTAAGCGCTCGATTGATCAGCGATCTTGGCACCGAAGATAAATGCGCAGGATGGTGATGTGAGTCCGCTTGTAGGTATCGGTCTGTGTGAGTCGGCTTACGGTGGACAGTATGGGTCAGGCTGCCATCAAGTCCACGAATCACCCGGACATCTAAGAATGGCAATAGAGATCTCTCGATGTCCTAACTTCAACCGGGACCGTGGATGGTTGTTATCTGCAGCGTGGAAACCACTTCTTAATGCTACCTCGACACAGAATGTGGTAGGTAGTCTAGAGTGTGACACAGTCAGCACGGTGTGTGATGGAACTTTCGGCGACGACGCTGTCAGCGATGATGAAGAACTCGTGCCGACATTAGTGCGGTCGTCGTCGGCAACACGACAGCGCGCGAGAGGCGCGTGGCGCTCCCCGCAGGCGCCGCCGACGCCACCTCCCCCCTCGCGTCGTGCGGAGCGGGCGGCCGCCCGCGCATCTCGCCTCGACACCGCCAGTGGTCGCCGCGATCTCGCAGCGTAAACTCGCCCCTGATGAAGAGCATCGGACATGCTCGAAACCTAGGTCGACTAATTCGACAAACTACGTGAGTCCTAGCCGTTTTATTAAATATTTATAATGAATCAAACTCACGAAAACTTTCATACTAAATATTATATATAATATTTTTTGTCAAATACCCTATTCTTTCTCTCTCGTGTGGCCAGCCATGGTGTCGAAGTTTTTAGACCCTTAAAGGCCTCCGACTTGGTCTAACGATGAGTAGCAGTACTTAAGCTAGGAGCATTATGCTACACTCATTTAAGTAACGCGAAGTTAGTCTTAATGTTAAGAAACAAATTTAAACTAATTTAAACAAATTAAAGTTCTCCAAAACGCCCTCCAGACAGCTTTATTTGATTACTCTGCATTCCCGCATTCAAAATCCATTTTCTTTAAAACTAGTTTTCAGTTTGCAACAAACGAATAAACACGAAACAAAGTCAATAAAGATTCCTTAAAACAGTTTTCGTCTCTTTAATTAGAGGAACTTTGAGCAGCCTGTGTCAACAAAGTTGGAGGAATTCGCTTCTGGAGCGAGCTAATTCGACTGAGAAAGGTTCAAAAAGCTTGTGATTTTAGTTTTTGGAATGTGCTATACAGGAAACTGCACCATCTAAAATCAAACCTCGAGCCTAGAGGCTTAGGAGTTATCGATACTTATGCTCGAGTTTTAAAATTTCTAGTTCACCTACTTTTCCGATTTAGTTCACCTTTATGCCACGCTTACATGCGCGGATAAAATTACGCCGTATAGTAATTAAATTGATTTACCTTTTATAAGCTTTCCTGAGAGTTTAATAGTACATTATGGTACTAGTGTGTAATGTTGGTGATTACCGCTGAGGCGCCATTGAGACCCGAGCCGTTAGGTGAGGGTCTTAAGAGAGCCGAGGACGGTAATCATCAATACACACGTGTATCATACGACGTTTTCAGCACACTTGTGAATAAAATAACAATAAAAACTCATTTTATTTATAATCAGTTTTCCTATGCGCGCGCATTGCGATCAGCCACAGACTGAAGGGATGAGGCTTTTTTTTATTTTCCGCGCATAGGGTTTGCTCTTATTCTGCCACGTACAAAAAGGGGAATTTAAAGTTTTCTTTTATTACCTACAGAGAAAACAAAATTTATATTTGAGTGAAAGTTGTATTTATTAAACACGTACGAGTTAAAATTATCTAATTAAATAAGAAGTTGCATGAAATGAGCAAGCAATAGGAACATTAATTTATTTGTTCTATTAATTAAACACGATCTTTTTTGAATAAAAATATTTTTAACAACAAAGCACCTCAACCAATATATAAAAAAAAAGCTATAACTCACTAGTAAGCTATAGCAATGAAAAAGTCACAGTTTGATTATGGGTGTCATTCTGTGCCTAATTGCGGTGACCATAAGGCCACTTTATGAACAAGTGTGTTGAAAAAAAATTTTTTTTTCTGTAACTTGTTATTCTTTACTATGGTGTACAATAAAGCATTTTTGTATTGTATTGTATTGTTACCAGGTAAATAAAAGTCCTTAAAAGTAACATTCTGTTTTTAAAGCATTAACGCTCGATTGGGGAACGTGTATTAAACTTTTTGGGTATGCGAAATAATCTGGTGGCCCAGTTGGTTAGCGTGCTTTCTGTACTGAAAGATGTGCCGACGTCAAACCTCGGCTGGAGCGAAATATATTGCAAAATCAAAAATAATTGTCTGGAAATTTTGTTATTCTGAGTATTTCTTTTATTACCTACCTATATACAATTTAGGTTAACTCAATAAGATTGCCAAAAACACGATTCAATTCGTAAATTTTCAACGAGAAACATTTCAATTTAAAACAAACTTTTGTGCATTTGCTTTGTGAAAATGAAAAAGAAACGAAATTAAGAAGACCAAGTGGACTTCCAGTGAAATTTCTAATGAAGGAAGTTTTAAATTAGTGGCCGTGTGCCACTCCTCTTGTTGAACTCGACGATGGATTGTTTTTGGATTTTAGTGGACTTAGTCGGGACTTTTGATCAATGCTCTAAAGAATATACTAAAATAATAAAAACCATGTGAATTGATTAGTGTTGTATATGTATAGCTATGCATGTGTTGTAGTGGCTGCGCCACCTTATAAGTAGTTGTTACGTTTAGAATAAACCAGTGTGCATTGAACTAGCTTGAAGTTTTAATCAGCTACCCGCCGACACAACAATTGGCGACGAGTCGAGTGAGAGCGGTGCGGGCACGACCGATAGAGAGGTGCGGGGTGAGGTGGCTGCCTATGTTAACTTCGCTGTTGAAGGGTGTTTACCCATCACCACGCGACTTTTACAGTTTGAGACAGCTAATGATTCTGTTTTGAAACGCGTGGTCAAATATGTTCTAGACGGGTGGCCACGTAAAATATCTGACCCTGAAATAATGCCATATTTTCTGTGTCGCATGCAAATTTCATTTGAAAATGGCATATTGTTGAGAGGTCACAAAGTAATCAATCCACAAAAATTACGAGATATTATATTAAATGAATTACATAGTTCGCATTTTGGAATTGTCAAAATGAAAGCGGAAGCCCGTGCTCGTGTCTGGTTTCCGGGTATAGATGCTGCTTTAGAAAGGTTAGTGGGAGCGTGTGAAATTTGTACTCAATTACGTCCGTCGCCGCCCCGTTCTGAGCTTGTACCGTGGCCGCACCCACCGGCTGCATTCCATAGGATTCATCTTGATTTTTTAGGCCCGATATGTAATATAATGTTTCTCGTAACAGTGGATGCGTATTCGAAGTGGGTCGAATGCTATGTAATGAACAATAACATCACAACTAAGGCGGTCATCACGAAGCTATGTGATTTTATGTCCAGGTTTGGTATACCAAACGTTATCGTGACTGACAACGGAACTTCATTCGCATCGCAAGATTTTGAAAACTTTTGTATGCTAAATAATATGTATATCACATTTATTTTCGCCAGTTTATCACCCAATGAGTAATGGTCAGGCAGAGTCATACGTAAAAATAGTTAAAAAAGGAATTAAAACGTTTCTTTTATCTGGCTGTAAAGTAGATGATATTCAAAATCGTCTTTCAAAGTTTTTATTTGACTATCGAAATTCGAGTAACAGCACCACAGAGACTTCCCCAGCTCAATTGGTATTCGGTCATAAACTTCGTTCAAGGTTAGACTTGTTTACTAACATCGATGCTCCCTTATCAACGGAATTATCTAAGCTCGTCGAACGTAAACAGTGCTCACAGGTTAAAAACTATGGTGGGAAACAATACGAAGATTTCAAAGAAGGCGATAAAGTCTTAGTAAAGCAATATATAAATAAAAATAAATACAACTGGGTTAAAGGAATAATTTTGAAGAAGATAGGAAAGGTGTTGTATAAAATTAAATTAATTGAGTGTAATAAAAAAATCGTAAGGCATAAAAATCAAGTTCAAATGGCTACTGTAAAGATTGAAGGCACGGCTAGCAGCAGATGGGAGGTAACATTGCCACAGGAAAAGGCTAGTAAATCACTGGACTCCAGCTTCAACGCCGAAGTACATGATGTTACTGAGGAACCAATCAGTGAGTCACTTCCTAGTCCTGAATTGGAAGTGACAGAAAACTCAGGCAACTTGACACCAAGTCGCTCAGAATGCAAGACTCCAGAGCCGGCAGCAGCGGCGTCGCCATCGTCAACAAGCGACAGACCTGAATTTGCGACACCACAAACGGCTGCTCCGTCTGATGACCTTCAGCTTCCGTTACGCGAACGGTCTCGCAGAAATAGGCCAGTCATAGACTATAGGAAGTTTTTATAGGGGGGAAAGGTGTTGTATATGTATAGCTATGCATGTGTTGTAGTGGCTGCGCCACCTTATAAGTAGTTGTTACGTTTAGAATAAACCAGTGTGCATTGAACTAGCTTGAAGTTTTAATCAGCTACCCGCCGACACAACAATTAGAAATAGAAGAAAGAAAATAAAAAGAAAATAGGTAGGTAGTTGAGCCAATCCCCGTAATTCTATGGGCTGACCTAATTCTGTGTTTAGTCTTACATAAATGCTTTAATTTTTTAGAAGAAAAAAAAATTTAGAAAGGAGAAGAAGATAATAATAGATAGACAGATAGAAAATTCTTTATTGCACAAACAAATTTGTAAGTACATAGGCGAACTTAATGCTAGTGAGCATTTCATCATCAGCCCATTACGTTCCCACTGCTGGGACTCGGGCCTTCCCTCGTAGAGAGAGTATGGGCCAAAATCCACCACGCTGGCCCAGTGGGTTGGTGGATGTCACAAGTCCTTGAATTTTTGTGATTAATTCTTGAACATGCCGGTTTCCTCACGATGTTTTCCTTCACCGTTTTTAGAGCGAGTGCTAATTCCGCACATAACTTAAGAAAGTCAGTGATGCGGGGCCCGCGGGTTCGAACTCAGGTGCGTCTGATCGAAAGTCGCACGTGCTCCCACTGAGCCATACTCGCTCCATGATTATTTATCTAATAATAATAATTATTTTTTAGAAGTCTACCCGAAGTTAGAAGTAGATAATTATTATTGACATTGTTGTGCAGCTTTTGTAACAGAAAAAGTTCAAAACGAAAACTTATCAAAACAAAAAAATATTCTAAAACAACAGCAATAAAAGTTCTTTTCTAAACGCCACAAAAACAACTCATAAGAGGAATGCACGGAAATGTTTTCGCGTCATCACGAACAGTCTCAAGGTAAAAGTTTTATTTATGCCGAAACTTGCTTCATTTTTCTTTCTCTGCAACGTTTCGAAGAATAAAACCGGTTGTATGTTGTGGTGGCGCAGTGATAGATGTTTGTCACAAATGGCTGAGTTCGGAAACACACACAAAAACAGGCGTATACCGTATACGGGAAATGGTGTACAGCACGATACCTGCCTGAACGGGGTTTCTTATTTTTTAAATATAGGTCTGGAAACGGGCAGACGGTCCGGATTAATATGCTTTATTTACCAAAAAATAATACACATAAAAATTGTCAACATAATAAACAGAAGAACAATAAAAAATATTAACTTCTGTGTAAGCTGTGTCTAAAATATTATGAGGTATGTGAGGTCTGTTGTTGCCGAAACTAGACTTGAAAAGTACGATCTTCGGAAACAGCAAAAAATCTTTCTTGATGGTCATACAGCATTGTCAAATAGATGGTCAGCGGTTACCATTGCCTATGGACACCTGCAACACTCGGGGCATTAAAGAGGCGTTGTCTTCCTTCAAGGTCCCCTTTTACTCTTCTTTTGAAGTGCCTTAAGTTGTAGCACGATAACACCTTAAACGGTTGCTCTGCTGATCAGTTTTTAAGCCTTGACTCCTGTCGAACAAATCACAAACGGCAATAACTAGCAAACTGGCTAATTTTTTCATCCACATGATAGGATTTGCTAAGTATTATTTGTCATTGTAAAATATTCTTTTAAGAGAAACACGGCCTAAGGACAGGATGAGAAGCATTTTTATGGTCCTGAAGTCGATTTAAGATACGACTGTGTTGACAGGATCCGCTAATGAGAAGGGGATTCTTGCATCACCACTGGTGGTAGGTTTCTCGTTTGCGAGAGGTCGTCTGGGTGGGTACCACCTCTCCCGCCAAACAGTAGTGTGTGAGTATAACTGTGTTCCGGTTTGAAAGGCATTGTAGCCGAAACTACTGGGCATTATGAGACTTAAGAGTTAATTATCTTAGGGTGAAGAGCGCAGTGCAGCGCCGCGCAGGATATTGCAATATAAAGTTCTGGGTGGTGCTGTTACTGTTATGGGAAGGCTTATTGCTTACCATAAGGCGAACGACTAGCTCGTTTCTGCGCTCAGTTAAACAACAAAGTCCCAGATATGTAGCTGGGATTTAATTTGATCGTTTCGCCCGAGTTTAGTCACTGTCTCCACAAGATCTTTCCTGTGTTACTGCAGGACGTAAATAACGGAACATTTATAATGTATGAAGTAGACGAATCCGCCGGGGAATTATTTACAAGTGTTAGGACGGAATCCTGCGGGTTTCCGTATCACGGAACTGTGGGTGCCCTGATTAGACTCGATGTTTGGTGTTGTTGCATGCCAATATAGGTATGAAAACTGATGGTAAGTTTTGCCAGTGACAGGTAAAGGTTTATTTCGTGGTTAGTCGAGTTCACATGGAGAGTGGGTTCCAATACTGCGAAATGACAAAATTGTTTAGAAAATAACGCATTTTTAATTTCTGATATTTGAAACATAAGAGACCCCTCTGTTCGCGTAGTACCCAACACACATGAAGTCCTAATAAAAAGTTGAACAGGATCTATTATGTATGTTCGTGATAGTTTATTTTTTTAGTAGGTATTTACATTCAATTCGGCACGCGATATTAATTGTTCACAATTAATAAATAAGATTCAAATTCCGTCACAGTCCTAAAAGAACTCCAATATCAATCGCCTCAGGAAATCAACTATTTCAATTAAGAACTCTACGTTCATGGAAACTTTGTTTCAAATCGTAGTCAGTAGTCAGGGGCAAGACATTTTGCTCAGTTTCATTCTACGCTCCGGTAATGGGACCCCACGTTCAGACCTTTAGATCCTTTAGCGAAGTAATAGCACGATCGACAGAAAAAAACGGGTGAAACGGAACAGAGCGGAGCAAAAATATTTTATTAGTAGGAAGGTTTTTGTAAAGGCTAATTTATTTGAAAATTATGTTATAATAATAAAGTAATCACACAATATGAAGAAAAATTTGAAGGATGATTCAGGTCCATCACAGGCTAACCCTTTCTGTCGGAATACTTTTCACCATGTCGCTAGGTTGCCACGAGTTGATGGTTTAGGTCCATCATGGGCTAACCCAGCTGGAACACTGTCTTGCGAGATACAGTTTTTTGACTAGTTTGTAAGACAGAGGTTCATTCAAATTGTAAAAACTAGCCTCAGTAAAATTTACTTCAAATCAGAGCAATGTTAAATATTAGCATCAGAAAATGTAAAATAGCACTTAAGGATTTTGTAATACACTCGAGAGCAATGAATCCGGGTCACTTAAAGAATCCTAAAAATCTCGGAAACTAAAAATGCTAGGTTAATGCAATAAATTGTATTTAATAGACAATGTAATACTCCTTAAATGAAGGTATTAAAACTTCTTAGTTATTGTAAAGTTATATCATAAAAAAATCAAATTTGAAAAAGGGCCACTTTCGAAGATGGAACTACGAAATTACAGCATTTGGTTTTGCTTTTGTTTGTAATCTGTCATTTATGTGGGTACATAAACCATGTTGATAGTGCTCTATATTCATTATTCAAGCTGAAATTATGTCGCTTACGCCTGAAGAATGCACCAGAATACTTACAATGCTGGAAACCGGCCGGAGTCAGCGCGATACAGCCAGGACTGTCGGTGTGTCGCTGTCAACAGTACAAAGAGTTCTCCGACGTTACGAAGAAACTGGTTCTAACCTACGCAGACCAGGAACGGGCAGAACCAGGTGTACCACAGCACGAGAAGACCGATACTTGGTGAACACCATGCTTCGAAATCGCTTTCTCACAGGAACTGAACTCACCAATCAGTTTCGACGCCTCGGAGGAAGTAACCCAAGTGCATGGACAGTAAGACGTCGGCTTGCTGAATCTAACTTAAAACCCCTTAGACCTGCAAACGGCCCTAAACTGGAGCGTGGGCATCGTATTTCGAGACTAAGATATGCCCAGAGCCACGAAAATTGGAGTATTGAAGATTGGTCAAAAGTTATGTTCTCCGACGAATCAAAATTTATGCTCTACAAGCACGATGGAAGACACAGAGTGTATCGAAGACCAGGGGAAAGATTCAAGCAAGCATGCATCGAAGAAAAAGTAGCCTACGGTGGTGGGTCTGTACTTGTGTGGGCCGGAATTTCTTCTGAAAGTCGCACAGAGCTGGTGATCATAGAAAACGGCTCTTTAACTAGCGTAAGATATGTGGAAGAAATCCTCAATGATCACGTTGGTCCATTTATGGTCAATTTAGGTGAGGATGCTATATTTATGCATGACAATGCCCGACCTCATACAGGTAGGATTGTGAATGACTACCTTCAAGAGATGAACATTACTCGTATGGAGTGGCCAGCGCGCAGCCCGGATATCAACCCGATCGAGCATGCTTGGGACGAGCTAGGCAGATGCGTAAAACAACGAAACCCTCCCCCAATCACGCTTCGTGAGCTCAAAATTGCTCTCACAGAGGAATGGGAGAATATTCCCCAAAATCGTATAAGGAACTTGGTGTACAGCATGCCAAACCGCGTAAACGCAGTAATGGAAGCACGAGGAGGCAATACGAAGTGTTAAAATTCAAGAAAATCGTAATAAAGTTCAAACATTTCATGTTTCCTATTTTTGTTTTAAGGAGAGATCAGCAGTTTTTTTCTTTATGTAATTTTGTGTTAATAAAATGTATGGTGACTCATATTTTTTTTACTTTCATTTAAGGAGTATTACATTGTCTATTAAATACAATTTATTGCATTAACCTATCATTTTTAGTTTCCGAGATTTTTAACATTCTTTAAGTGACCCGGATTCATTGCTCTCGAGTGTAAATAAATTATTATTTTATCTATCTAAACATTAAGACACGAGTTCAAGCTTCAACACGGACTCAAACTGTGGGTAAAAGATAACATCGTGAGAAAACCTTGAAGTGGTAGGTAGGAAAACGGCTGTTGAGCGACTGCTCAGATTCGTCTCCTTGATGGTTCACTGAACATCATCCTGATACACGACTATTGCGTGACGTCATGGCTTTGTTCGGTGGGTGCTATATTTCAACTTCATATATTTTCAACCTATATTTCCTTTTTCTATTCTATTTTGTTTACCTAAAGGGGTTATGCTATAAACAAGCATCTTATGTCATGGACATTGGACATTTTGTGCTGAGCTAGTCCCTTTTGGCGCCACAAACTTCCTCTGCGCATGTATTTCGTATTGTCTTGTTTCGTTGTATTCTTTCTCTGTCTTTGTATTTTTATCTTACGTGTGTTTTTTTTCGTTTATTTCTTTGTGGTTGTCGAATACATGTTTCTCTTTCTTTTTGTTCTTTCTTTCTTTTTAACCGACTTCAAAAAGGAGGAGGTTTACAATTCGACGGTACTTTTTTTTTTTTTTTGTGTGTTTGTTACGCGATTACTCCGCCAATTATGCATTGATTTCGATGATTCTTTTTTTTGATTGGTAGGTAATACTTCAAAGGTGGTCCCATATAAATTTTATCGAAATTCATTCAGTAGTATTTTAAAAAAATACCAAAAACAAAAAATATAAGTTTAATCTTCAAGTCGGTTCTTGTTTTTTTTGTAACCAACTTTCTTAAGGTGGAGGTTTGTATTCGACTGCTTCACCTGCTTCACCCAGTGTTGACTTCCGGTGAGGGAACTCCTCAACGGTGAATAGTACAGACACAACATTTCGTAAATGGATTTAACCATAATAGCCTGTTCTAAATTCCATCATGACATGGCAGATACACCCAGGATTGACTTCCGGCGAGGGAACTCCTCTACAGAGAATAGGACAGACATTAAATTTTTTTGTACATGCATTTAATTGTGATAGCCCATTTTAAACTTTGTCATGATGTGGCTTCTAGATCCTAAAAGCTTGTCTTTAAAAACTTTTTGAATTAATTTAATTAAAACTTGTTTTTCACTAAAAAGGGTAAAATAAATTATTTTTCAAAAAAAACTAAACCGACTTCAAAACCACAAATGGCACTCAAAAGTAAAAAATAAATTAATATAATTATCATAAGCGCTACCCACTCATATATTTGAAGTCGGTGCCAGCCAAGTCTAAAAGGTAGTAGATAGATACTACCTACAAGTAGTACTTTATACATAGTATTTATCTGCTACCTATTAGACTTGGCTGGCACCGACTTCAAATATATGAGTGGGTAGCGCTTATGATAATTATATTAATTTATTTTTTACTTTTGAGTGCCATATGTGGTTTTGAAGTCGGTTTAGTTTTTTTGAAAAATAATTTATTTATTGTCAAATGGGCATGCGTTTGACGACATCTTTCCTGATGGAAAGCGAAGATGCAGCCTAAGGTGGAGCCCTTGCCCATGAAAAGCCTATTCAGTCTAGACTTAAAAAGACGCAAGTCGTAGGTGCTCGGGAACAAAAAAGCTGGTAAAGCTTAAATATTCTGCTTCCCTTGTATTGTTAGCTATTCCATTTATACTTGGTTAACCAAATTAACAATTTAACTATTTAGGAACCAGCCTATTCCCGCACTAATCAGTAGTACCTACATTATACGGAACGAGTTGGTAGTTTCGGCAATATTCTGTAAGCAAACTTTACTCTCTGAGAATGTACTATAGGAGATGGCAAACATTTTCTAAGTGATGAGACAAACAAGTCGTTCGCCTGACGGTAAGCCCCACGCCTGCCCATAACAATTGCAGTGCCAGCCAGAACTTTTAATACCTTAAAATGCACTGCGTATTGCGCTCATCACTCCGAGACATCAGCAGGGCGATCATGTATCTTTTATTTCAATCAATTTCAATGAGAAACCAGTTACCCGACAAATTTACAAAGCGAGATTGTGCTATGAATCGTTATGTATACGCCCAATCTATTCAATTTTACTGTGTAATACGGCTCTTATTAAAATTGATTGAAACAAAAAATACATGATCGCCCTGCATATATTAAGTCTCATGTGCCCATTGCCCAATTATTTCGCTGGCTGCAATGCCCTTTACACCTGAACACAGTAATTCTTGCGCACTACTACTGCTTAGCGGCAGAATAACTAGCAAAGCTGTGGTACCTACCGAGACGGCGTCCACTTCAGCGATGTAATGAGATTTAAACCTGCCCAAGCATTACGCCAAAGTAGTTGTAAAAAAGTAAGGTTAATGTCATACGGTTATATTTTACTCGTGGTAGGTCTCTCGTATGCGGGAGGTGCGCATGGTCAGATTGGCCATAACACCATAGCAGACGAGGTAAGCCTCTGCTTGCCGCCTCCTAAAGTAATTACTCCTAGTTAATTAATTTTAAAGCGTGAATTTTCTCTCATATCGAAGTAGTTATCATAACCAACACATTACGAGTACCTATTATTAATATTATTATCGTTATTTAAAACTCTGGGCCCGTGGAGCCGGTATTATTATTTTAATTTGAATAAAAAACACATACGGTTCGAGTTCATGTATGAAATTACAATTGCGATATGATATTCATATTTCCAAGGCAGTAGAGCATCAATTTAATTTTGTAATTGTGTTTTTTAAATAAATATTAAATATGTTTATTGGAATAAAGACTGCGATTGTTTACACAAACTATACAATCGAGTGGTTTAGTAAGATTGTGCATACCGGGTTGGTCCCTTTACTTTTGGTAGTGCTCAGCCACGGACTAGTTCTCTTTATTCCTGTCCATCCAAAGGTTGCATGTAAGAAATTGCACATATCGATAAGGCCGCCCATTGTTGTACAATTGTTGTACTATTACCTATATGTAACTGTAAACTTGTTTCCTGTTTAATTTTGGTGTTCAATAAAGTATTATTGTATTGTATTGTATTGTATATTTTGTGATTAAAACTCTTCACCATTTCTAACCTATTAAGCTCCGACCCGAATGTTGCTTATTCTATACTTAATAAAATGTCTACCTTTCTGTACTTCACGTGAAACTTTGAATAAGAAATATGAAACAAGTTTTAGCATAAAATATAACTTTGCCGAAAGCTGTCGGCCGTCAAAACGAATGGGCTGTGTACTGTCTATTAGATATGTATAAATAAACCACCTTACAATAGTAACTTTTATACAGAGAGATTAAAAGTGCTACTTTAGTCCGCCTGTAATACGCAACATAATGACGCACTTTACGAGCATGGGAACTGAAAAATAAATAGTTACTAGTTGCGCTAAGCGGTTTCATCCGCAGTTTTCAGAGATAAAAATTAGCCTATGTCTTAATCCAGGGTAAAAACTATCTCCATTCCAAATTTCACACACGCACTAACATACAAACTTTCGCGTTTTTTTTTTTGGAACTCTTTTGTGATACGAGCAAGTCGTTAGCCTAATGGTAAACACCACGCCTGCCCATAACAATTTGCAGTGCCACCCAGTACTTAAAATCAACAGAGAAATACACAGAAATTTTAATAATTTAACAATTTTGTTTAGTCAATTTAATATTCAATATTAGTTTGCTTTATGTCTGCAAGGCAATAACTAATTAAAAATATTACACCAGCTACTTGAAGTCTCTCCTGCTCAAAGCCTCCCCCACCACTTAGACTTAATAAAGAGATGACAGAATTCGCCATCGTTATAAGCGCGACACTAGTTTCCGTACTCCTTTCATGTACTGTAGGGATAGGGTGAATTTGTTTGGCCGGATTTTCTGTCATAGTAGGCAAATAAAACTAATAAACTTACTGTGTATTTCACCACAGCCAAGAAGTAGGCCTAGTCTGTGATTCCAAGAAAATGGTATGCAATCTTAAAAGTTGCAGCTAATAATATAAATTGCAAGAAAATACTCAAAAGTAACGAGATCATCCAGATCGTCTTGGCAAATGCTCAGTATTTACTTTCAAGTTTTACATGTTTTTTTTTAATCACTGCAGTTATTTTAACTGTCTAGTCATTAGTAATAATGGTACGTAGGTACTAATATTCCCAAGTCCCAATAAACGTTTACCAATTTTTAGAACTTACAAATATAAATGACTTCATTTCTCCTATTCAGCCAGAGACAATGTCCAGCCGGATTATTAACAGTGGCCGGAAATAATAGTTGCCGGATAAACACATCTCTAAATTGTACAGTAGGGTTGCAAAGTGACTCTAATTTAAGCGAGACGCCCGGTAAGTTTGTTCATTAACTTTAACAAGATTTTGTTACATTCACCCTTTGAGGACGTCGCCTGCTTAAATATTAAGGCGTTTTTAATATTTTGACGAGACGAAATCGCTGTATTTTCGCTTTGCTATTTTGACAGTCCTGATTACGAATCGTATGAATTCTTTATGGATAAAAATATACTCTCTAAAAATTATCTTAGACTGGATTTTGTTTAAAAATCATCTGTATCTTGAAATACAAGATAATAAAAATGTCTGAGTAAGTAATTGAGATTTAAAACTGCTATAGTAATTTAAGAATTTCATTAAGTGTCATGAACGTGATGTATGGAAATAGGTGAATTAGGTCTCTCTTATGCGGGAGGCCGTCTGGGTAGGTACCACCGCTTTGCCAGTTATTCTGGCCGCTAAGCAGTAGTTCGTAAGCATTTTATGTGTTCCGGTTTGAAGGGCATTGTTATGTACGGAAGAGCGGGAATAAGACCACCAATTGTTTATTTTTTGAGAAGTTACTTTATATTGTTACATTTCATTTATTTTTGTGTTGTTGTAAAGATATATTAGTAGGTGATCATTATTTTATAATTAACTAGCTGACCCGGCAAACGTTGTTTTGCCATATAAAATAAAAAAAAATTTAGGGGTGGACTACCCCTAACATTTAGGGGGATGAAAAATAGATGTTGGCCGATTCTCATAGATACCGGATAAGCACAAAAAATTTCATCAAAATCGGTTAAGCCGTTTCGGAGGAGTATGGCAACGAAAACTGTGACACGAGAATTTTATATATTAGAAGATTATTACGTTATTATTATTTAAATGCGGTGTTTTAATACATTTGTAACTTTCGTTTTTTATGTAAATAGTTTATTTATTTATTTAACTGAGTGATGAGACCAACTATTCGTTCGCCTGATAGTAAGCGCCACGCCTGCGCATAACAATTAAGTTATTTAAGTATCAAATTTGTGAAGATTTTTTGCCTATGTAAGTACAGTAGGCGGTTCTATTAGCACTAAAAAAATAAAAAATCATTCGAATTGACAAATTCGTCCTTTATTTAAGTCGGTTAAAAAGACATCCGTGCTTTTGAGCGAGTTAAAGGGAAGCTCATCATTCCAATTGCAAGAATTCACTTTGCGTTTTTAATTGCAGAAATCATCAAAGTAAATGCTTCGAAGCGAACCGCAGTCCTCAACTATCGGTCCCTAACAACGCCTTTGACTAGGTTCAGCTTGCTGTAACAAGGTCCTAAGTTGTATAAATCAGTAGCACAAATAGCGCCTTGTCATAGTGAGCCTGCGAGATCTTAACTTTTAAAATTATTGAGGGCGGAAACATTTAATTGCATTATTTAGACGTCTCAATGGAAAGTCTCAAGACGTCCTAGTTTGTGTTCGGACGAAGTTTTAAAGAATTTTTCAATTGTTTACTATCAACAATAACAAATAAATAAATGCAATGATTAAATTAAATTAAATGCGCCTAACGATCACATACATAGATCCTGGCCCATAACTAGGATTCCCTGTATCTAGGAAATCAGTAACTATGAGGACCATGCTCCCACTCGACCCAGACACGAAACATATGCTTAAGTACGTTTTATTTTCTGTCACAAACATTTGTGACTTCAAACATTTGTGGTTCATTGGTTTTATGTTTCTTGGTATAACCCGCGAGAAAGAGCGACATAATAATAATAATAAATAATTTTTTGAATCAGTGAAATATTTTTATGAGAGTTTTGAACATGTATGAAGATAAAAGGGTCGTGTTGCGTTTTGTGAAACAGTGTGACGAGGAAGGTTTCGTCAAGGTGGAAAGGAAGAAGAACTCGTCAGAACCAGAACAAGTCCGGCACCGCACCGACCGGACCACCTGCCACCTGCTGCGCCCGGCGATTCCTACGACGCTGCTCTACGTGTCCTGCCTACACTTCTCCATCAAGGCTGAAGATGTTACTGAGTACGTTGAGAAGAAGACCAATGCTCTTCTGAGGGTCGTGCGGTTGGAGTCGCGCCACAACGTGAATATTAATTCTTTTGTGGTGCGAATTCCTACTAAACATCTGTCGACCTACATGTGTGAGGAATTCTGGCCATTGGGTGTCGTGTTTCGACGTTTCAGAGGACGGCTGCAAGCGTCACCGCTGACTCCGCAAGCTGACACCGCGCAGTTGCATTACACGGCGCCGACAAAACGTGTCACATAATTATTTTAATATAAATTATATGTATGTTAATTCTAAGGTATATATTTATATGGGCCGTAGAATAAGTAAATGACATCTGTAACTTATTTTAGTGTTGCCTGAAATAAAGATTAAATAATAATAATAATAAAATAATGTGTCCTAAAGACAAAACTCAATATTTTAGATTTACTATGGACGGAAATAGTGTTGTACATGGGTATAAGTTATACAATTTTGAAAATTTTATAAGTTTGTAGGGTTACATATCATCTTCATTCATTATTCATGACTCATCGAACCTATTTGTTATTATTTTTAATGGACCTACTTTTATTGCCTGAAAAGAAAAGAGAATTCGAAATTAACTGACAGAGAACAAAAAGATATATGAAAATCGGGGGACTTGAACTTGAGCTTCGGGAGTGAGAGGTTCTCAGGATTGTTGAACGTGATCAAGGTGGAAAACCATATTATATCAAGGTGGAAAACCATATTATTTTTGAGGCACTGTTGTTGAGGTCTCACAAGATGGTGGCCCAAATAAAGGCCCACTCGCCGCCGTCGAACGCCTAAGGAAAGGTTGCAACCGTCCCCTGGATTGGGAGTACTAAGGACAAACCCAGGACAAACTACTACACGTTCTCATTTACCCTCTTCGAGAGGCAGAAGATCTTCTCTTTTTTTTATAAATATTAAAAGTATCATGAAATCAATTTACTTTTATTACAGCTTCCAGTTCCTCTCTCTGTCTTCCAGGAAAGGTACTGTACGTGCGGAGGTCATACATAGAGCTAGCCGGGGGACCTCCGTAACGTTAAAAGTTCTTGCTCGATTTATTCAAATTTCTAGGTTGTGATAAAATATTAAAATGGTTTATGTTTAACTACCCACCAGATATAGTAAAATGTAACCCCATCATCATCATCATCATCATCAGCCCATCGCGTTCCCACTGCTGGGACACGGGCCTTTTCTCATAGAGAGAGTATGGGCCTTAATCCACCACGCTGGCCCAGTGCGGGTTGGTGGATGTCACATGTCCTTGAATTTTTGTGATTAATTCTTGAACATGCCGGTTTCCTCACGATGTTTTCCTTCACCGTTTTTAGAGCGAGTGTTAATTCCGCACATAACCTAAGAAAGTCAGTGGTGCGGGGCCAGCGGGATTCGAACTCGGGTGCGTCGGATCGAAAGTCGCACGAGCTCCCGCTGAGCCACACTCGCTCTTAAACCCAAAAATAGTAAATGATCACCAAAGTAGGCTCCACCAGTAGTCTCGTTCGTCACCCCTTCATATCGCTTCCCCACTTGACCTTCGCTCCACTCGGCCTCGTAGGCTCGTTTTATTCAGGACCTCCTTCACGAGATTCTGGCTCCGCGCTTTTTATTTACACTCTAGGGGTAAGAGCGAGTTGGACCACGGAAGAGTGAGGTGCGGCAATTCGGTTAAGATTTGGTGGTCATTTACTAAATTTGGTGAGTCATCTACTGAATTTGATCTGCCGATACAGTTTTTGGATAGAAGTGTGGGTCTCAAAGATTATTTTGATGGTCATTATATTTTTTCCCTAATAAAATAGGTATGCCTTAAAAATACGACTTAATAATACCTATGCCTTAAGACGGGTCTGAGCAGCAGCTATGTGCTCCATCTTAGGCCACATCATCGCTTTATATCAGGCGAGATAGTGGCCAAACATAGATCTATAAAGTGTAAAAAAAAAAATTACTCTTCTAATATAATATAATACAATAATAATATACATATACTAATATAATATAATATAATATATTATTCTACTTTTTCTGATTATCACTTAAAGCATCATAAAGTCAGCCTTGTAGCATCCAAATTTAATAGGCACCTAAAAGTAAGTTTTGTGACTGAAACTTAAATCGACATTTAAATATTATCATCTCGGCATCGTTTTAATTTTAGAGTTATAAAATGTTAGTGTCTCTAACTTTCCCCGCCTCTACGATGTTAATTTTAAATAGAACTTAATAGTTGGGAAACTAAATATTATTTTCATATTTTGTACTAGCGAAATAAAATTCAAATTATTTAGTTAGTACGTAGTTACGCACCTACAATTTACAGTGACCATGACCAGGCCTAGCGCACTCCGCACTGTAGGTACGAAGCTATACAAGTACATAGCCGGACACTGACGGCGGGTCGCGCATCGTTACACGTGCCGCGTCAGAAGAGATGACTGGTAGGTATGAATTTTATTGCGTTAATTACATTAATCTAAAAACCACATTTTTATCAATTTAGAATGAATAGTCATCGAGTTGTGAGCTATGCTGAAAGTTTCAGCGAGATAGCTAATCAGGAAGTGCTCGAAATTTGAGTTGCAAGATTCCACCCGGAACTACAGACAGACAGACAGACAAGAAAGTGACTTAATAATAACGTGGTAAAAGTAATTTTAAAGATAAAAAATAGAATTTAGGTCGCCATCTGCGGGTAAGGTGCCTAAAAAGCTGGCGACGCGACGGCGAAGTTACCTCGTTGAATGGCCAGACTAATTAATTCGCCTCATTATTAATAAGGTTGTACACATATACCATAATGTTTGTTATTCTATAAAAGACAAAAATGACAAAAAATATACGCAATTTCTTACCGTATCTTTTGAGTAGGTATAGTGGTTCCTTATCCAATGTGGAGGTAGAGTCATTGTGATAATTTTATTGTGTGTCTGTGATGTCCAAATTGAATTAATATCACTTTTAAAATTTAATTATCATAATCATTATTTATTGATATCATTAAATACAAGTCAACAAAATAAAACGGAAAATAACGTAATAAAACCTAATTATGCATAAAATAGTAAATTGTAAATATTAACACATTAAAATAATGTTAATCGTTATAATAAAATGTCAAATTCAATTATTAATATTTATATTTTATGTATGTTTTTTTTTATGTAACTTAGTGACGAGACGAGCTGGTCGTTTGCCTGATGGTAAGCTATTGCTATTGCGTATTCGCCAGCCCATAACAATAACAGCACCACCCAGAACTTTGTTTTGCAAAATCCTGCGCGGCGCTGCACTGCGCTCGTCACCCTGAGACAATTAGCTGTTGAGTCTCATAATGCCCAGTAATTTCGCTGGCTACCATGCCCTTCAAACCGGAACACAGTAATGCTTGCGCACTACTGCTTGTCGGCTGAATAACTGGCAAAGCGGTGGTACCCACCCAGACGGCCTCTCGCATACGAGAAACCTACCACCAGTATATCATATATCATGAATTTAAAATATCACATCATTATCACACCTTGGTAGATATATTTTTACAATACCTGTACGCACTATAAAAGTGGCACCAAAACGCTTTGTACGAATTGTCGGAATGTCTACTAAATAAGGGTGATATTTGTCCGACCTTCTAATCGTCCTGTGATGAAAGGCAGATAGATGAATAGGGGATCGGACACTCATCGAAAAAAAATCCAAAATGTATTTAGAACGAATGTTCGTCGAACCAGAAAGATCAGTCAATCAATATTTTTGTGAAAAAATAATAATTTTTAAATCAATAAATAATTCTGACATTTTTAATCTGTTCATCATCTCAAACGAAACAACAATCAGAGCGCATGACGTCATTTGTAGGCAAATGCCGTGAGTCAAGCTTGTGTTTATTTTGCGTTTTTGCTCTTTTTATAAAATGTATTTTTGCTAATTTTTCGTTCCATTACTGCAATATAGTCCCCAAACTTAACAAAACGTATTAGAATCTCTTTGCAAGTTTTATTTCGAAGAGTTTGTCGTTTTCTACCTTCATATGACATCACAAATTTTGAGGTGACTTTTTGCGCGGCAATATTTGAAACATAATATTTAAACATAGGTACTTTAAGAGCGTTATTTAATTAAAATAGTACTGTTCATGGCTATATATACATTGTAGTAAATTTAAAATACTGTAACGTAACGGAGGTCCCCCGGCTAGCTCTACCTAAGACCTCCGCACGTACAGTACCTTTCTGGGAGAGAGAGAGGGACTGGAAGCTGTAATGAAATTATGTTAATTTGGTGATACTTTTAATACAGTATATAAAACAGTGCTGCTGAGGAAAAGATCTTCTGGGTAATGAAAATTGTCGATAGAGAGAAATGAGAACGTATACTTTGTCGATAGGCTTCTTCTGCCTGTCGAAGAGGGTACATGAGAACGTAGTACTTTGTCCTTGTCGATAGGCTTCTTCTGCATGTCGAAGAGGGTAAATGAGAACGTAGAACTTTGTCCTGGGCTTGTCCTTCTCCCGAGAAACTGGAAGTTCGTCCTAGGTTTTTCCTTCTCCCAATCCAGGGGACGTTCGACGGCGGTGAGTGGGCCTTTGTTCGGGCCACCAACTTGTGATACCTCACAACAACGGAGCCACAAAAATAATATGGTTTTCCACCTTTAACACCTGCAACAATCAACCAGAACCTCCGTTCCCTCACGAAGCTCAAGTTCAAGTCCCGGTTTTCCTCTTTTTTCCGTTCTCTGTCAGTTCATCCAATTTTGAATTCTGTTTTCTTTTTCCTCAAGGCAATAAAAGAAGGTCCATTAGAAATAAATAAGAAATAGGTTTGATGAGTCATGAAAAATGAATGAAGATAATATGTAACACTACAATACTTTCTGAAAAGTTGTCCGATCCCCTATTATGTCGTGAAGCTTCTGTGCACATTCACCGTAATGTATCCTATAAAATAATGACAGACACGCTATCTTACGCCGATGCTCATGACAATGCAGCTTTGTAGCGTCCAGTTGTTCTTCACCAATTAGTCGCTTTGCACGTCGATCTACAGCCTCATATTCCCTTCAAATCCTTCTAGCTGGTATTTGGCTAAACCGTCCCATGAATGGCAACAATATAAGTACTTACCTAAACATTTTAGTCTATTGTTCCCGCACATTATGTTTTATGTCTCTTCCTAATACACAAAATTTGTGTAGTGGTTGGGCAGGTTGGCTCAAATGACATACACCATTGAGGTTGCGGGTTCGATTCCCGCGACGGGACAAATGTTTATGACAAAAAAAAGCAAGCATTTGTTTCGTGTCTGGGTGTTGTGTGGACCATGCTTCTACTTCCTGGTTCCCTAGATACAGGGAATCTAAGTTAGAAGCCAAGGATATAAGTGTGTGGGCGTGTTTAGTAATTATATTTATAATACACTCGAGAGCAATGAATCCGGGTCACTTAAAGAATCCTAAAAATCTCGGAAACTAAAAATGCTAGGTTAATGCAATAAATTGTATTTAATAGACAATGTAATACTCCTTAAATGAAGGTATTAAAACTTCTTAGTTATTGTAAAGTTATATCATAAAAAATCAAATTTGAAAAAGGGCCACTTTCGAAGATGGAACTACGAAATTACAGCATTTGGTTTTGCTTTTGTTTGTAATCTGTCATTTATGTGGGTACATAAACCATGTTGATAGTGCTCTATATTCATTATTCAAGCTGAAATTATGTCGCTTACGCCTGAAGAATGCACCAGAATACTTACAATGCTGGAAACCGGCCGGAGTCAGCGCGATACAGCCAGGACTGTCGGTGTGTCGCTGTCAACAGTACAAAGAGTTCTCCGACGTTACGAAGAAACTGGTTCTAACCTACGCAGACCAGGAACGGGCAGAACCAGGTGTACCACAGCACGAGAAGACCGATACTTGGTGAACACCATGCTTCGAAATCGCTTTCTCACAGGAACTGAACTCACCAATCAGTTTCGACGCCTCGGAGGAAGTAACCCAAGTGCATGGACAGTAAGACGTCGGCTTGCTGAATCTAACTTAAAACCCCTTAGACCTGCAAACGGCCCTAAACTGGAGCGTGGGCATCGTATTTCGAGACTAAGATATGCCCAGAGCCACGTAAATTGGAGTATTGAAGATTGGTCAAAAGTTATGTTCTCCGACGAATCAAAATTTATGCTCTACAAGCACGATGGAAGACACAGAGTGTATCGAAGACCAGGGGAAAGATTCAAGCAAGCATGCATCGAAGAAAAAGTAGCCTACGGTGGTGGGTCTGTACTTGTGTGGGCCGGAATTTCTTCTGAAAGTCGCACAGAGCTGGTGATCATAGAAAACGGCTCTTTAACTAGCGTAAGATATGTGGAAGAAATCCTCAATGATCACGTTGGTCCATTTATGGTCAATTTAGGTGAGGATGCTATATTTATGCATGACAATGCCCGACCTCATACAGGTAGGATTGTGAATGACTACCTTCAAGAGATGAACATTACTCGTATGGAGTGGCCAGCGCGCAGCCCGGATATCAACCCGATCGAGCATGCTTGGGACGAGCTAGGCAGATGCGTAAAACAACGAAACCCTCCCCCAATCACGCTTCGTGAGCTCAAAATTGCTCTCACAGAGGAATGGGAGAATATTCCCCAAAATCGTATAAGGAACTTGGTGTACAGCATGCCAAACCGCGTAAACGCAGTAATGGAAGCACGAGGAGGCAATACGAAGTATTAAAATTCAAGAAAATCGTAATAAAGTTCAACAATTTCATGTTTCCTATTTTTGTTTTAAGGAGAGATCAGCAGTTTTTTTCTTTATGTAATTTTGTGTTAATAAAATGTATGGTGACTCATATTTTTTTTACTTTCATTTAAGGAGTATTACATTGTCTATTAAATACAATTTATTGCATTAACCTATCATTTTTAGTTTCCGAGATTCTTAACATTCTTTAAGTGACCCGGATTCATTGCTCTCGAGTGTATAATTTTTTGCATAACATCTGTGTAAAAACATCAAAACCAGGATATTAAAAATTTCCAATAACCATGTGATGTGGGTCAATCAACCATGAAAAATTGTTCCACGGAACCCCATGATTATAATCCACACATGTTGCCTCGAGCACTGGATAAAGAGCTACCATTTTTGAACACACACCATAATCCTTTCTACTTTAATTGTACATGTTAAGGTTCATATTTGATTGAGAATCTCTGCCGAAAATTGGTCTCGTTCAATGGACAATACGTCGACGCAAAGAATTGTTCGAATATTATTAAAAAATCATTCAAGCATTATTGAATTGCTCTTTGCTGTTAATTGCTTGGTTTGAATGCTAGCGAGGAGTATCCTTTAAAGGATAAAGTGTGCATTTATTGTCAGCTTATATTATTATGAGTCTAGCTTTTAGTTATTCTGCCGCCAACGCAAGCATTTCTGCGTTCACTGTTCTTTAACATCTATTGCGATACCTTTTAACCCTTAGTTACTCGTGCCTAAAAACTTACGTAGGTACTTAAGCAGTATCTCCAACTGCTCCAACGACCCGCACGTGGTCTTCAGAATCACAAAATAATGGTAAATGAGGAAATTTTGGAGAAGGCTTAATTCGACATTTACGTAAACTAAATCAATGAATAAAACGTTTAGTAATAAATGGTAATACCAACATAAAATTTACCTAAAATTGGCACTACGCAAAACGCTCGCCGGGGGTGCTTTATACCCCGACCGCACTCTGCTGCCTCAACCTTACGCTACAGAGTATTTTTTGTGATGTAATAACGAAGTTCCGCTCATTTTAGGAAGCTAGAACAAAAATTAGCACTGTAAATTCAAAACTGCAATAACTAGAGACGATCAAACAGCCGCTGGGGTGTGAAACACCCCACGCGAGTAATTAAGGGTTAAAGGGATAGTGATTATGATGGTGATCCCAGGGCTTATTTTATAACTCTCGCATTTATCGCATTACCTGTCAATTTGACATCTGGACGATATTCATGAACTTCAGATCGATGAACTAGCGATTGCGGTAGCAAACGCAACTCATTTTTGAAAGATGTTTGAGTGACCAATCAATCAATATCCCTTTGTTCAGTTTTGGCATCACAGACGCACTTACGAACGTCAAATTATCACAATGACTCTACCACCGTATCGGAAAAAGAACCACTACTCTGAAGATACGGCAAGAAACTGAGGGACATTTTTGGTTTTGTAACAATATTTTGGTTTTCTACAAAGTTATGTTTCTTATGTACCAGTTGGCTTTGCAGAAGTAGAATGTTCCAAGCATCTTTGTCTTCTATATAATTACGAACAGTATAATATGCTTGTTTCATTAGAACAGTCTTTACGCGTAATTTGAATTTATACTTTTTTGAGCTCCGTTGTACATTTTGAAATTTCATTATAAAAATGTAGATACGCAGTTGCCCGTTGCCAGTTGCTGAAAATAAGCCCACATATTAAAGAAAGACGGCTGTTAAGCGAATGCTCAGACTTGTCTCTCTGATGGTTCACCGAACATTATTCATATTCATATTCATTTATTAATGCTCATACATATATTATTACAGACAGGTGTTAAAATAGTGTCATAAAGTATGCTATAAGCATGTACCCTGTAAGGGTGCTGCATAATGAGTGCAATTCTATTATAGTTCAATATTATTCAACATTCCGATTCTAATTAATAATAAGTATCTACATTATTAATTTAATTTAATGTCATAAGTAGTCTGTGCTTAGCCATTATAGTCAATTTCAATTTCAATTTACATAATTAAAAATCAGAATGTTATTCATATTGATAGATACATAGTTAATTGATAAAATAAAGTAATTGATAGAAGAAAGTATTAAATGCCAATTTGACTTAGTAAGTCAAATTGGCATTTATGTCATAATAATCAAGATTTACATTTCCATTTCAATGTCATTTCAATAATAATAATAATTTGTAATGTCTACATATTTATCCTGAATCTTCCTTGTACTCTCCCACTGAATAATAAGGTTTTTTGCATAAGAACCTTTTTAGCTTTCTACAAAATAAGTAATCTTTTTCTTCAGCTTTTATATCTTCTGATATTTTATTGTAAATTGACAAAGACCTATAATATGGGCTGTTTCCTAGTGCTTTTAAACTTGTAGTAACATTATCCCGAATCACGACTAGGTCGCTAATGAATAGGTAATGTAAACAACAATTTCCATTAGAAAACAGGCATTAAATTCAAAAATTTGATAATTTATTATTATTCTAATGTAATTTCAAATATTTAATTTCTTTATAATTAAATCATGAGGTGTCGTATTCAATAGAAGTTATTTCAAACGTTGTTGTAATGTATAAGAATTAGTTCCATCAAACGTAACTAGATGGCGCTACTGGTAAAGTTAGCTCGCGGTGGCGTTTCATTCGTGAACTCGCGGTACATTTGAATGCTGGCGTAAATTCGTAGACAAAGTTGCTGAACGGAACATTCCGCTCGCTCAGTTTTTCTAAACTGTCTTTTTGATGAGAGATAGCACAATTAATTGTGTTCCACTCTTTTAAATAATATCTAATACGTAAACTTATAATTAATAATGTATTAACAGTATAAATATTATCCTGCACTCGTAACGAGAAACCAACTAGAATCAGTACTATCATTTTAAGAGTGATTTGATTTTATAAAAAACATCAGTGATGATCAATGATCATCCCCCTTTTCTTATTTTGAAAAGAAATTAATTTCAATTTGAGTATGGGAAAGAAATAGGTACCTTTTTGAAAGTCATGTTAACTTAATAAAAGCTTATAACATTATTTATTTTATTTGTATGAAGTGTTTATGACGTTTAAAAGTAGAGATTTTATATTAGTGTGTATTATTGGTATTCATATTATTAAATATATCGGTTTACGGATATTATGTTAAATACCTATTAAAAAATAATAGTCAAGTAATAGCGTGATATTTGTAGGTATTCAAACGAATATAGTAAGAATGGCGATTAAATTTCCCTTCATATTTACAGGCTTAGGACTGTCAACGACAAATATATTCACACGTTGGCGTATTTTAAAAGTTAATCACCTCTATGTACAATGATATAGGGTTGGCGCTCTCTTGTATTCAATTCAATTCAATCATTTATTGATAAAATTATTTTACAAGTCAAGTCAAGCCAAGAAATTGTATAATAAACCTTTACATACACTAGCCATTAAATACAATCTTATAAAAATAAAAATACTTTGTAGCTAAGTATTGTCATAAAAAAATATGTTGTCATAGGTAGGTACTCCATACATATGAAAAAAAGTGTGTGTCAATGAGCAGCTTTTATATCATCAAAGAACTCATCTACACTATAGTATGTTTTGGCGAGCAGCAGCAACCTGAGTTTTGATAGGAATGAGCTCGTGCTCGGCGCGCCGGTAATGCTCTCGGGGAGCGCATTGTACACCTATAGATATATGGTATTAAGTACCTGTTACGTAACTCTAAGCGTGACTCGCGGTACCGTAGTGTCATCGCATATCCTAATACGAATCCAAATGCCTTGTAACAGGCTATTCGGATCTATTACGAATATAATATTCCTATATTAAGTAAATATGAAATGAAAGTTGCTCAGCGAGCTATGGAAAGAGCTATGCTCGGTATTTCTCTAAGTTAAAGTAAGAGTTAAAAGAAATTATTCGCCAGAGAACTAAAGTTATCGACATAGCTCAGCGGATTAGCAAGCTGAAGTGGCAGTGGGCTGGTCATATTTGCCGCAGAACCGATAACCGTTGGGTGAGACGTGTTCAAGAGTGGAGACCGCGAATAGACAAACGTAGTGTAGGACGCCCTGCGACTAGATGGAGCGACGATATACGTAGGGTTGCTGGTAGCGACTGGAGAAGGAAAGCCGAAGATCGGGCTCAGTGGCGTGCTATGGGAGAGGCCTATGTCCAGCAGTGGACTGATGTGGGCTGATGATGATGATGGTGATATTAAGTACCTATTACGATACGCGTAACAGTGACTCACGGCCGCTGCATGCTAGCTAATGATTGTATAATTGGTCTGCTTACACAAAACATAGAGAAACAGATTAGGTTTGGTCTGCATGGCGAAACTATTACTTGACTATAAAATGAGATGATTAAAATGAATTGATAACCTTTTGAGTTAGTTTAGTGAAGTGAAACGTAGCAGTTAGTGCTACTTGTAAAGAACACAAGAACATAGTGTCTTCGCCTTAATAGAGACAATAAGAAAAGTGTTGATGGACATATTCTCAGTTTTACTCTACTTAGCAGTTTAAGTTAAATTTAAAATCTTATTAGGCTAGATTGTAATTCTAATGGCGGGTCTCTATTTGTGACGTCATTACATAAAACAAAAATAAGTAGGAGTAGAAATCAGACGCTCCCCATCAATGGCCACATTCGAAAGCGTTAAAAAAAATAATTTGTCCTCTTAATAATAATTTATATGTTTTGCTATTGTTTTATTTATCCGTTCGCCTTTTGGATTGCATAATATGTATGTATATTTATAATTATATATTGTATATATGTAGAGATATATGTATATATATTAATTAGCTATAGAAGTTTATTTGTGTCATGTATAAACAATAAGATATTATATTTTATATCACGTGTAAGCCCTTAGTATATATATTATAATTTCTATCACCATCGTCCGTTTATTGTTGTTATTCCTCTCCATCCAAAGGTTGTCTGGAAGAGTTCGCTTTAAGCGATAAGACCGCCCATTGTTACACCATTGAAAACATTTAACTTGTACTTAATTTCTATGTTTAAGGTGAATAATAAACTGTTTATCTATCTGTTTATCTAATAACATAATACCGTAGTAGCAAATATCCTAATACGAATGATAATGACTATGGAACATCTCACTCGCATTTCTTGTTTGACATTCTGTTACTTCTAGTTTATACGTAATTTTTCATTGTTATTATCGAGACATTTTAGAAGAGCTGAAAAAGACATCCCCGCAGAGTTTCTTGGTGCTATCTTCTCTAGCGAGCGTATTTCCGAAGCACTGGTAGAGTCAGTTTTCGCATTTCTTTTCAGCACTCAGACTTCAATTTCAGTATAGGAAAGAAATAGGTAAACATACTTACCTTTTTTCCAAAGTCATGTTAACATAAGTTACAATTTTTTACATATTTTATTTGTAACATGTGTTTATGACCTTTAAAAGTGCACTTTTGTGCCTATTTAATAAATTATATTTGAATTTGACTTTGACTTTGAATCCACATGTCTTGTATTAGGTTACTCGTACCTATAACGAATATTAGTTACATCTCTATTTAAAAGTGCATTTTGTGCCTATTTAATAAATGATATTTGACTAAATAATTACCAGAGTTATTAGATGTTTTCTTTAAAAAAATCTAAAAAAATTTGTTTGTAAAAAGTTTTTATAATAGTTTGGCGACAATGGAGTTTTCAAATTTTCCAATAAAGTTGAACGTTCTGCGATTTTTACTTTAGACTTTTAGTAAATTTTGCCGCGTAAGGGCATTGTAACCAGAAAAAATACTTGGCATTATGAGACTTAAAAGTTATCGTGTCAGTGTGACGAGCGCAGTGCAGTGCCGCCCAGAATTTAGCAAAACAAAGTTCAGATCGGTGCTGTAACTGTTATGGGGCTTACTATCAGGTGAACGTTCAGCTTGCCTTGTCACTCAATAACATACAAAAACATCAGCTACTCCTTAAACGAATAATAAAAGGCGGACGGAATCTCTCTAAGCAACAACTGAAGCAAAGCAATGGCGGTTTGAGTGGACAGACGGCTGATGTCAAACCGATGACGTGACGGCCGATCGGCATAGCATGATGCGAATGTGTGCGTGTGACTTGTATACAAACGAGTGGACCGGCATGACTTGAGTCCTTCACTTTCGAATTTGGCGACGCGGCGTCAGCCTATTTTTAACCGACTTCAAAAAAGGAGGAGGTCCTCTATTCTATTGTATGTTTTTTTAATGTTTGTTACCTTATAACTTCGTCATTTATGTATCGACTTGGAAAATTATTTTTGCGTTGGGTTCAGTATAGCTACAAAGTGGCCCCATATAAATTTCATCGATATTTGACCCTGGACTTCGAAAATACACTGAAGCCAGTTTTTTTTTTTATAATTAATTCGTTCAAGAGCTACACTTACAGCATCCCTACACTTTCTACGTTTACCTATGTATAGCTACCTACCTACTTTTAAAATGTACCCCCACTTGCGTCATTCAAAGCGAAATTTAAAATTGGGTTTGCTCGTGTTTTTATTATCTCTGTCTAGTTACGTTGTCGAGTAAAAAGTAGACGTTTTAAAAATACGTCAGAGCTGTGCACCGTTCGTCAGTCTTTTACCCGTATGACGTCATTTGCTTCGGTCACATCTACGCGATTAGGTGACTGCGTCGTTTGCCTTCTTTACCCAATGCTCCACTACGATCCCGTGTCTCCAAGGCTTAAAAGCCGGCGTAGCTTCATTAAAGAAGTCTTTCCGTTGCCACAAGATGATGCGTCCAAAGCCCGACTCTGACAGGAGAGATACCCTACAGCATCACCTATTTAAATTTTAGACAAACTCAAGAATTTTCCTAGGCCGACATGAAAGTCTTTAAACAGACTCTAGACTCAAGTGGACCGTAGCCAGGAAAACATGTGCATGTAGGGCTACAGCTCGGATAGTGTATGCGAGTGCGATGTCTCTCCCCAGACTATGGCACACCTTTTGTCTTGCCTTGCATGTTTTACCACTTATACACGCGGGCGACCCAGTACAATGCTACGGACAATGCTGTGCTTGTTTTTTATATTTCTTTTAATGTTACTTGATGACGAGACAAGCTGGTCGTTTGCCTGATGGTAAGCAATACGCCAGGTCATAAGAATAACAGCACCAACCAGAACTTTGGCTTTTGGCTTGTGGCAGAGTACCAAAAAAATAAAAAGTCGAAGGATCGACTTGCTAAGAAGAAGAAACTTTCTTCTGTCGTGTCATTGTTGAGGATCGTGTCTAATTAGATATTTTATTCACTCACGCGTAACAAAAGCTTTACGCATCGGATAACGCACTTGGCAGGTTAATCTTCTAATTACTACAGCTTAGGATCTTTGAACAAAGGACTGTGTAGTTGTTCGTAGACGTCTGGTAGAAAATAAGTTTTATATTCAGGATTTATGCATGTACTTGTATTAATAAGTATGTAGGTGTATGAGATTTTCCCGTTACCTCGTAAAAGTCTCTATGTTTTGTATGGGAATGAGTTAATTTAAAAAACAAACATTATTTTCTTTAATAACCGAATTTGATGAACCTAATCCATCCTTGATCTGCAAATTGTAAGTAGTAGCCGTGATTCTGACTTTTTTTTATGGAACTGATGGCAAGCGCTACGCCTGCCCATAACAACGTGACATGCCCATGGCCTGCTGAAAAGACGATAATATCACATTTCACATTGTGCCACGTGATTAACATTACCTGTGCTATCACTCCGCTGTCATGCTGGTCGCTCAGGTATGTCAGCTTCACTGGTTATGATGTGTGTGAGAATTAAAAGGCTTTTTAAGCGAGCAGTTTTGGTTCTTCGCTCGTTAAATTAAATGTAATGTGTGGTATAGTTGGGCGTAACGCAAAATGGTGAATTTTTCAAGCCAGATTTTTTTTAAAGTTACGTATATTTACAAAACTTAATCCAGGTATAGGTGCTAAATGTATAAGTTCTACTAGTTGCGGTTTCAACCTTGTATGTATGAATGTTTGTTAATCAATCACGCAAAAACTTCAGAATGGGTTTTGATGAAGTTTGGTATGTAGGTACTTTAGGTCGTGAAAAAGGGCACAGGCATCTTTTTTCCTGGACAACCGCGGGTAAAACCGCGAGACGAAGATAGTTTATAATAATATCTATATAATAGATATATGACGCCCAGCATGAGATGCGTTAGCGCAAGAAGTTCCACGTCAAATGAGGTTCGACGCGCGCGCCTCTTGCGAATTTGCCAGGCGTTCCGCCAGCGCAGCGTGGCGATGTACTCTACGTTCACTATATGGCGCCACAGTCTAAGCACCGTCAGATATCATATTCATTTTGGCCTCGCCATAATTGGATAAACAACTTCTAATGCAATAGATACGAGTCTTCTTTACCTGATTTTCAAAGAGCGCATTATCTCTCCGAGACATCAGATATTAAGTCTCATATGCCCAGTAATTTCGCTGGCTACAATGCCATAGAAATGCTTGCACACTACTGCTTGGCAGCAGAATAACTGACGAAGCTGTGGGTACCCAGAAGGCCTCACGCATACAAGCGACCTATCACGAGTACTTAACAATATTTCCCTAATAATAAACATCTAATTGCCTAGCTAAGCATAACATCACCTACGAGTATAACCCAAAACACGAATTTTAGTTCAATAGGTAACCCCTAAAACAAAACAAACATGGCCTCTTTATTTCGGGTAGATTATTTATTCAAAACACCACTAATGGTAGCCGGTACACCCTTGCGCACATGTCAAACATAAATTCTTTAAAAACGCACATTAATAAAGTAGAAACATCGTAGAAACACGGTAGAAACCTTGAAAGAATAAAAAGGCGGACGCCATGTCACCAATCACAAAAGTGAAGTTAATTGCCAAAAGGTATTTATGAAATAGGCACAAAAAATGTACTTTTAAACGTCATATATACTATATATAATACAAAACAATTAAAATACGTTAAAATTTGTAACTTAAAATATCATGAAAAAAAGGTAAGCATCCGTCTACTCATTTCTTTCCCATACCCACATTGAACTAAAATTGAAGTCCAGGCCTAAAAAAGAAATTCCAAACGGACTCTACCAGTATTTCGGAAATACGTCCGCTAGAGAAGTTAGCACCAAGAAACTCTGCGGAGATGTGAGTCACTCAAGCTATGCCGGTCCACTCGTTTGTATACAAGCCACACGCACACATTTACATCATGCTATGCCGGTCGGCCGTCACATCGGCTTGACATTGGTATGACTCAAAAAAACATAACGCTACCGCCATTGCTATGCTTCAGTTGTTGCTTAGCGAGATTCCATCGGCCTTTTTTTATTTGTTCTAGGTAGAAACTATAAAAAGGAGAGGCGCCCGCTGTTACACGCATCCTTTTTTTTATCGCTGTATAATTTTTAATGGTCATTTTTTCTTATCAGATTATAGTTATTGGATAGAAATGTAAAAGCGTTATTTTATTACTATAAAACGTGAACTTTATTAACATTCGAAGTTAATATTAAAGGTGGATTCATAGGAAATATTCCAAATAAAAAGCCTTAGCCTTGTGAATAAAAACACTGTAAAATGGTTTGTTATTTATTTGTCGTAAAATTAAAAAGAGGTTTATATACACAAATTTAACAACTTGTAAGATATCACACTAATATTATGAATGCGAAAGTTTGTTTGTCAGTGTGTGAATGTGTTTAAACAAATAACGACTCTTGCTATGACGCAATAGAATTCAATTCAGCTCGCGTAGCGCTACATACCTACCAGTCATATTAACCTACAGAGCGCCTCTCTTTCTATTGCATAGGTCTTATCTCTTCTGACGCGGCACGTGTAGCGACGTGCGACCCGTCCGGCTATGTACTTGTAGCTTTGTACCTACATTGTGGAGTGCGCTAGGCCTGCTTATACGCATACTTTTTATCCCAGGAAACCGCGGGATGCGGCTAGTCTACCATAATTATATTAACAAACAATGAGTAAATATCTAGAAGTATCTATCTATCTATACAACTTAATTATACATAATTTTTTAGAAAATAACAAGAACCGACTGCGAGACTAATCTTATATTTATTGATTTTGTTAATTTTTTCGTAAAGTGTTGGATCAATTTCGATAAAATTTATATGAGACCACCTACAAAAAAAAAGAATTATCAAAATCAACTCAATATCTAAATGGCGGAGTAATCGCGTAACAAACATACAACAAAAAGAAACATACCATCGAATTGAGAACCTCTTCCTATTTTGAAGTCGGTTAATGAAGGACATTAATGACCGAAGCCAAAGTTAAGTAATTAGAAGTGTCTCTTAAAAGTATTTGACGAGATTTACTTTATTGTCACGCCCATCTCGATTATGATTTAAATTTCGTAATACAATACTAGTTATTGTTTGCCAAAACAAATTAATCGCTTTGGAAAGTTAACTAGAATTTGGTGTTTATGTACTGATCTTCAACGTAGTCATATAGATCTTCAAACTCAATATTTTTGGTATAAATTGATTTTGTTTGGATTGAGGAGAAATTTAAAAAATAACATTTATCTGTTCTAAATAAAACCGTCGATGTTGATGCCTAAGTGAAACCAACGAGGCCATATCTTACAGTAGACTTCATTATATATATGCCTTTTACAAATATTGTTCCTGCAATGCGCCTACTGAATAATAAAAAATCTACTAATCACTCGTGTCATTTATTCACATTCCAATTTAATTATTTGTAACTCGTTAGCATTCAACAGTAGCAATAGTTCATTTATTGTATTGTGTTGTTCATTCATTTTATTATTTCGTTCGTTTATTTCATTATTTTTATTCAGGCAACACGAAACTCTATTGTGCAAATACCGGGACTTTTTTGTTGAGAGAGCTGAGTGTCATGATTTTTCATTAGCATATACGATTTTTGAGATGAAAATTGTAAGATATTTTTACGAAATTGAAAAATACAATTTTCAGTTATGCTTATCTTTGCCCTGACTCTAGGGACAAGTTGTTGCTCTAGGGTATCTCTATTTTTCACAAGATATAGCGTAGGTAGAGAAAACAGATAAAATTTAACTTGAAATTGAATTTTGACTAGTTTCATCTGAATTGTACATGAACTGTTTTGAGTTATGAGTCTTGTTATTGTATTGAATTTTAATTCGAAGAATTGAAGTTTATTTTTGAGCTACGATAAACAACGTTTGAAAACTCGCTTGATTATCATCTAAGTGACGTCAAAGAGTAAATGAAATAATTCAGAAGACATTTTGCCATAATCGCTCGGTGGAACCACGGATGCATAAATATAAATTTACATATATTCTTACTCGGGGTCCATGCAACTGTGGTTTTCCAGTGTGTCATATAAATTATTCACGTGCAAATCAATTTGATGTTGGCACTCGGGCAACCGAGCGGTTAAAGTGCATACTCATTAAATTTTACTTAGAGGAGACCCAACTTGTGAATTTTTCAAGTGTGCGAGGAGAGCCATATCTAAAGCTAAAAGAATAGCGAAAACTGCTTAATGGAGCCGGGGCCGATTTAGATAAAAAGGAATACTGCATGATTGGATTTTTGAAAAGCCTATTTTTCTAGCCGGGAACCGAATTCATTGGTTTTGAAAAATATTCACCCTGTATTATTACACCACCCGAGAGTGTAGCTTATAAGGATCAAATTTCGGGAAGTTATGTCAAACGGCAAACTAAAGGAATTTTCATTTAGTTAAATAAAGGCTTAATAATAATAAACGCTCTTAAAGCCTTGTTTTTCAGAAAGTAATATTTTATTTTTCTTGCATTAATAAGATCGTTAGTAGCGTTCCATTCCTTAGCAGTCCGAAAATACAATTTTCACGCGTCTGTAATTCAGTATCTTTCCCAAAAACGATTTTTGGAGTAATCGTTGGTATACTCCCATACGTAACCGTCAAGGTCTGCACATGAAGATATTAATGAGCTATGGTAGGATGGACTTAAGTGGTCCTTCATCCTCCCTGCCTACGTTCAAGGGGCTGACCATCATGGTCGAGCGGTAGAGACAGCCCTATTCGTCATAAGAAACTGAAGGAGACCGCCCATGACAGGTACTTTTTTATTATTGTTAGACCTATTATTTCTTATTTGCTATTGTTTTCTTTTGATAATAAATAATAATGTTGGGGTTGTTTTCGATTTTGTATCGGATAATTATATCTTCCTACTTGATTATAGACCTAGGCAAATCAAAGTAAAGCTACAGGGTTATGTGACAAGGGCCCGAAGAATGATTATATTTTTTGTGCAACTGAACAACTCGTTCGCCTGATGGTAAGCGTCGCGCTTGCTAATAACAATTGCAGTTCCACTTAGAACTTTTAATACCATGCATTGTACCAACTGCTGAGTAGCACTGTAGCATTCCGCTTGTTACCACGATACATCAGATGTCTCACATGCCCGGTAGCTGTGCTGACTGTAATGCTTTTTAAACTGGAACACAGTGCTTGGGCACTGCTGTTTTACGGCACAATAAATGGCAAAACGGTGGTACCATTTTTTTTTATGTAACTTAGTGACGAGACGAGCTGTTCGTTTGCCTGACGGTAAGCAATACATCAGCCCATAACAATAATAGCACCACCCAGAACTTTGTTTTGCAAAATCCTGCGCGGCGCTGCACTGCGCTCGTCACCCTGAGACAATTTTTTTTTTTTTTTTTTTA
Source organism: Petrophora chlorosata (assembly GCA_951640565.1). Lineage (NCBI taxonomy): Eukaryota > Metazoa > Arthropoda > Insecta > Lepidoptera > Geometridae > Petrophora > Petrophora chlorosata. The sequence goes on along the minus strand of OX621191.1, from coordinate 18,149,111 downwards.
TATGACTAGGTAGTCAAACAAGCAGACGGCCCGCCTGGATGGTAAGCGGTTACCGTCGCCTATGGACACCTGCAACACTCGGGGCATTACTGGTGCGTTGCCTACCTTTAAGGACCCTTTTCACCCTTCTTTTAAAGTACCCCATGTTATAGCTCTGCGGAAAAACCTCGGGCGGTAGCCCATTCCATATTTTGCAGGTGTGCGGCAAGAAAGATCTGGAGAATCGGACAGTATGCGATTTCCATAGATCTATGGTATGTGGATGGGCTTTCGCACGATGTCGGGCAGTGCGGTAATAAAACCGTGATGGAGGAATGAGATCAAATAGTTCCTCAGAACATTCCCCATTATAGATTTTATAAAACACACTGAGTGCACCGATGTCTCGACGTTGACTCAGTGGTTCCAAATCTTTTGTGAGCTCGGGATCGCCGACAAGTCTAATGGCTCGCCTTTGTAAGGAGTCAAGTGGCTGAAGCTGGTACTTTGGTGCACCGTTCCAAAGATGGGAGCAGTACTCCACATGGGGCCGAACCTGCGCTTTATAAAGCGTTAGGCGTTGGCCCGATGTAAAGTATCGCTGCGCTCTGTTAAGTACGCCCAATTTCTTAGAAGCGAGACCAGCTTTACTCTCCAAATGACCCCTAAACTGGACCTCACTAGAAATATCGACGCCAAGGATCCCGAGACTCTCTGAGATGGTAAGGGGAACGCCTTGGAACTGGGGAGCTATGGAAAAAGGGGTTTTTTGGTGGTAAATGCGCAGACTTGTGTCTTAGTAGGGTTGAATTGGACTAGATTAAGTCGTCCCCACTCCGACACTTGTTCTAAGGAGCACTCTATGTCAGACACAAGTCCTTTTCTGCTCTCCTCCACTTCAGATCGAGGGAAATTTGTGCGGCCTGCGTAATGGGAGTCACCAGTGCTGTCATCCGCATAACAATTAGCTGTTGAGTCTCATAATGCCTAGTAATTTCGCTGGCTACCATGCCCTTCAAACTGGAACACAGTAATGCTAGCGCACTACTGCTTGGCGCCTGAATAACTGGCAAAACGGTGTACCTACCCAGACGGCCTCTCGCATGCGAGAAACCTACCACCAGTAAAAATCAACATAGACGGCCTCTTTAATTTTAGTATTCTCAAATCGTAGAAATGAATATCTATTCCATGCTCTAAGATACAGATCCTTTTACATAGGTAATAAATATACGAAGGAATATTGCAAGATATTAAAAAAAATACCTATTTATTTTCACAATCTTCGTAAATTAAAGTAAAAGGCTGTTTGCCGTCAACACAAAATCCTCTCTCAGAGAAACATACATATCTCATGTGGTACATATACGTACCTACCTATGTAGTATAACAAGAAGACTTCATTGGTACATGTTCGGGATTTTAATCTTGAAGACAGCTCTAAGGATTCGGCGTAAGGCTTGAGTGACTTGCGACTGTTGGGTTTGCATTCCTATAAAAAAATTGAGCACATACCTACAAGTGCGTCACGTAATCATTGTATATTAAAAACCAAAATCTTTTAATTTAGGCATCGCAGACGGACTTATGAACGTCAAATTATCACAATGACTCTACCACCGTATTGGAAGAAGAACCACTACTCAGAACTCACCTGTTGGTACTCAGAGTTCACCAGCCTATAGTCTACTGCTGAATATAGGCCTCTTCTAATGTCTTCGACTTTTTTTATTCCGTTTATTTCAGCCGTCTTATGCAGGACGTCACTACATAGTTGCTGGGCGTCTTAAACTACCCTTACCAATTCGCTGTCTTCACGCATTCGGAAAAATCCTACTGCACTGGACTCATCATCCTGAAACAAAAGATCTTAACAGTGCGACACAGTCAGCACAGTGTGTGACGGAACTTTCGGCGACGACGCTGTCAGCGATGATGAAGAACTCGTGCCGACATTAGTACGGTCGTCGGCAACACGACAGCGCGCGAGAGGCGCGTGGTACTCCCCGCAGGTGCCGCCGACGCCACCTCCCCCCTCGCGTCGTGCGGAGCGGGCGGCCGCCCGCGCATCTCGCCTCGACACCGCCTGTGGTCGCCGTGATCTCGCAGCATAAACTCGCCCCTGATGAAGAGCATCGGACATGCTCGAAACCTAGGTCGACTAATTCGACAAACTACGTGAGTCCTAGCCGTTTTATTAAATATTTATAAAAGTTCTTAAGTCTCATCTCATTCTCATCAGCCCATTACGATCCCACTACTCTGGGATATGGGCCTTCTCTCATAGAGAGAGTATGGGCCATAATTCGCCGCGCTTTATAGGTAGCATAATGTCCTCCACTGATTTAGAGTAATTCCGCACTTAAGCGGGCCCAGTGAGATTTGAACTGGTACGTCAGATCGAAAGTCGCACATGCTGCCCTGAGCCACACTCGTTTTAGCCTCATAATGGCCAGTCAATTTCCTTGAGATATTGCACGTCAAACTGGAACAAATTAATTTTTTCACAGTACTCCTTGGCGGTTGAAAATCTGGAGAAGGTGTGATACCTGAGGCGGACTTTTGCAGAAGATACCACTAAAAATGTGTTTGTCGTTATCACCTACATCTTTTACCAAGCCACGCCACCGACTACTCGAGGCTAAAGTAGGCGATAAATCTTCGCATTGTCACCGACAGATGGCGCTGGTGTTCAGGTTTTTACCGCTATAACTTGGTAACAAAGAGCTAGTTTTTGCTGGACAGGTGGTGTGTCTTAGAATTAGATATCGCTTCGTTTAACTCTAGAAATATTAAGGGTAATAAGTTAAGGGCGTTAGATTAATTTAGACTGGTTTTGTGGTTATTATATTTATTTTATTTATTTAATCTTTATTTTTGGCAACATTTGATAAGATACAGATGTCATTTACTTATTCTATAGCTCATATACATATTACACATATATAACTTAGAACTAACATACATATGTACATTTTTTTTTAAATATACGAGTAGGTATATGTTTATAGATGGAAAATTCTTTATTGCACTAACAAATTGTGTAATGCGTTGTGGCGTGGCCGCCATATATATGTTTTAATTAGTAAATTATAATGGTACTTATCTATTCTCTTTGGTACAGAATAATAACTAAGAGAAAAAGAGAGACGTTATAGTATAGAATATATATAATGTTTAACATATAAAGAAAAGATGAGTTATAGTGGCCACGCCACAACTCATTACACAAACAAATTTGTAGGTACATAGGCGAACTTAATGCTAGTTAGCATTATCTTCCAGTTAACCTCGCTTATTTATCATTATCTCAAAGTTATGTGTATTAGTCGTTAAACATTCTGTTTAACCTAAAACGAAAGAAAGGCTTGCATTGTAGAGTACTTCTTAACTAAAAATCTTCAAATGATTAAGCCAGATTTAAATGAGCACATCCTCATCAACTCAACAACTTTTGATGTAATATGTCAACTGCCGTCTCTCTCTAGATCTATGTGTCACATCATCGCTTCACATCAGGCGAGATAGTGGATACATAGACCTATTAAGCGTAAAAAAAAGTGTAAATATTATAAGTTTAATGGGCCATTAAAACTATCTATACCTAATCATTATAGGATTTATAAAAACTAATTTCTCAAGCAAATAAGTAATTAAGGCCCCATCGACGGGTGGTCTAATTAATATCTCAATATTTCATCCTTCTCTTTCCTCAATAGATAAAAAGAGACAGGTATAATTTCTACTTTATTCGGTTAGAAACTAACTCGGTAAAGAACCTTGTGGCAGTAAGGTGCAAGATATAACTATTCCATTACGAATATAAATTTTCCATTACAAATATTGCAAAGATACATATACATAGATATATATGTATATACTAATGCCTAATTTCAGAAAGGTTATTTATGTTTTCAATATAAGTCATTGGCACATATAAAGTACCTATATACTTATCTACCTATATGCAAATATAATTTACAATACACAGAATAAATAACAGTACTGCGCAATAATACCTAGAATATAGCCACCTCTATTCCTACAATTATTATTTTTATAGATTGGTTAAGTCTTGAAATTAAATATTAAGCGTTGTAGGTTGAAATCCGGCACTACAGTTACAGACATTTAGTCAAATTTAGAAATAAAAACTAATCATAATATACCTTCTCGCTATTAGATTTTTTTTTTAATAATGGGCTGTCTCAGAAAGACATCCCACTAACATTACAATCTAGCCCACTAAGACTAATGAGTAATTTTACTTTGACTTAAATTGCTAAGTATAGTATAACTAAGAATGTGTCCAATAAGTTTCTTACTGTCTCTATTAAGGCGAAGGCACTTTGTTTTTGTGTTCTTTACGGGTAGCACTAAAGTATGTTTAGGTACTATGATACACTGTCACTTCACTACACTAACTCAAAAGGTTTTGTCCTTTTGAGTCTTCTCACTAGGTTTGTGTTGTCGAATGGTTCATTTTCATATTAAGTTGCAGTAAAACGTTACAGTTTCTATTGTGACAGGGTTCTTTATAGTTATTTGTATAGGATTGTCCATCCCATGGTTAGCTTGCCTCGGTAGCTTCGGTTAATTAATTGACAGTCATTTCGGACGCCATATTTGTTTTGATACGTTAATGGAGGAATATAAATTAGTTCGGGATAATTAGTATTTTAAAAGCCTTTTGATTTAATCGGTAAACAGCGGGTTTCGGGATGGTAATTTATATTTTAGTTGGATTAAGATACCGGTTGGTGACTTTGAAATATCAATAGATGAACCGCGGGTTATTATAGGATAATAAATTTGGGGTCGAATATGATGGTATTTTTATGCCCAGTTGGGCATTATTTGAGACTCGGATCCAATTATGAAGTAGATATTACTAACTGTGCCGTTGTCACAGAATAAATATTAGTTCTTCAAATTACGCGTAAAGACTGTTTCAATGAGAAAAGCATACTATACAGTTCGTAATTATGTAGAAGACAAAGATGCTTGGAACATTCCATTTCTGCAAAGTAGCCAACTGGTACATAAGAAACATAACATTGTAGAAAACTAAAGCATTGTTACAATATATCCAAACAAACCCCTCAATTTCTTGCCGTTTCTTCTGAGTAGTGGTTCTTTTTCCGATACGGTGGTAGAGTCATGGTGATAATTTGACGTTCATAAGTGCGTCTGTGATGCCAAAAATGAATAAAGGGACTTTGATTGATTGATACTACGTGCCGCTGGGTTTAATTTTTTCAGTGGGAACCCAGGGACAACGAAGGCCCTTGTCACATAAATTTCCAATCGTAGTTCTAAACATTTTAAACTACTATATACTATATTGGAACAAAAGTTCTAAAAAAGTGCCCCTCTGTTTCTTGCCGTATCTTCTGAGTAGTGGTTCTTTTTCCGATACGGTCGGTGGTAGCGTAATGATTGAATAATTGGCTCATTGTATTAATGAATGCATTGTAATAATTGACGTTCATAAGTGCGTCTGTGATGCCAAAATTGAATAAAGAACTTTTGAACTTGAACTATAACTATTTTGATCCCATTTTTTTGTTCACCAAATGACTAAGTAAATGAATCCTGACTCAGTATTAATAATAATTACTAAATGAGTTTTACTGGATACATTTTTTATCTCAGTTCAGTACTCTACATTTCTAAAAGATTACAAAATAGCGTCACGAGATGTAGCTGGCCTAGATTCAGCACCCTGGAAATCCAGAGGTAAGTAACATTTTTATCATAGTTACAATAATTCCACAGGCAACCAGGGAGCGTGAGACCCAGTTTCCGTCGCAGTGAAAGCATTAATGAACCCATTGAAAATGTTTGCGACCTCACCTAGTTATCTCCGTATTTCTATTAAACGTGGCTTATATTTTCAGTTAGAGGAAAAATATACGGAAAAATTGTGGAGAAATAGTGTTGATTTTCGATTCAGTGATTTCATATTGCTAAACGCTACAATTGTGCAATCTCATAAAAAATACGTACTATTTTTACGGGATTGCAAAATCATTTGCAAAATATCTCATAAATATATTTGTATTCATACCCAAACACTTCTATAAAAAGGTCAAAAAATAAGCTTAAAAAATTGCTATTACAATTATAATTATAATTTGTAATTTCGTCTACTAAAAGACACGAAAAATATGAGGAAATGTTAAGAATAAAATTCTTAGCTTTAAATTTTAAATTAATAAAATATCAGACCTGGAATATTATATAAATTCAAAACAAGGCGATTAACACGCCAAAAAATAAAAAATGTGCAAAAAGATTCCGCCCCCGGGTGGGCTTGAACCACCAACCTTTCGGTTAACAGCCGAACGCGCTAACCAATTGCGCCACGGAGGCGATGGGAGTCTCGTCGAAAATAGGGGATAGTATGTCATTGACCTATATAGATACAGTCTATAGTTAACGCCATCTATTTTAACGGCCCTTGATGAACTGATAACTTGTGCCAAATTGAATAATGAGGTTTTTTGTTATATAAATAATATTAACGCACAACAATCACATACATAGATATTGGTTCTAATTAAGATTTCTTGTTCTAGGAAACCAGCCCCCGTACCCACAGGACTATGGTTCAAACTCTATGGGAGATGGCCCGTGTCCCAGCTGTGGGAATATGTTGGGCTGATGATGATTATGATGGCTGCAAACGATTAGTTTTAACTAGGTGCCAGCGAAATTACTGGGCATTTGAGATTTAATATCTGATGTTTCGGGGTGATGAGCGCAATACTACGCAGCACTTTTTACGATATTAAATGTTCTAGGTGGCACTGCAATTGTTATAGCCAGGCGTGGCGCTTACCATCAGGCAAACGACTTGCTCGTGTCGACACTCAGTTCCATAAAAAAATAAGTTTTTTTGGTCAGGCCTGCCCGGCTTGCCGATATTATAAAGACGAACATTAATCACACCAGCAAAATCCGAAATCTTTCCACTTCTAACTTTCTGAGATCAAAAAACTTTTAAGGCCGAGGTGATCCAGTTCTAAAACTCACACACTGCACTTTTATCCGCTTAGCACTTTTAAGGGCATTTACTGAAGAGACGTTTGATTTTTGTGCTTTTGAAATTGGTATTCTTAGCGCGTCGATTCTTTTAGCTCTATAATTTTAGCAGACTTCTAAAAAAGGAGGAGTTTCTCAATTCGGTTGTATTTTTTTAATGTTTGTTACCTCAGAACTCCGTCATTTATAAACTGATTTGGTTTTTTTTTGTTTTGGGTTCAATATAGCTTCAACATGGTTCCATATAAATTTCATCGATATTCGACTTTGGACTTCGAAGATACCTACATCAGATTTCAAGTCGGTTTTCTTCAGCATTGTCCATTGCATTGTATGTATGTGGTCCGACGAGTTAATTATTAGATTAGATAGGATTAGTTAACTCTTTTTGCTACACAACCAGATATTCAACAAGAAAAGAAAAATAAAAATCTTTAAACTAAATTGTTACATGGCCTTAAGCGTCAAAATAATCCCATGCAGGCAACCGTATAGAGATGATTAAAAGAAACCGTATGTGATGGGATCTGCAGAAATTAGATTTGATATGGATTGATTGAATTATTACTATAACAGAACACTTCTCTTAATAACTAAATAGAACATTTCTCTTCATAACTTCTGTTATGAGCAAGCGTGTGGCTTACCATCAGGTAAATGACCTGTCATCATTCAATTACATAGAAAAACGTCTAACAGTAACTACCCTAAAGTTCCTGCTCGGTTACCCAGTGAATCATAGAAAGTAGTCGGGAACGTTTCTGACAGGGATTTGAACTATTTTATTGGGAGCTAACACTCGAGCGATATTTCAGGAGTTGGGCGGTTTCCAACTGCGAGCAGTTTTGATTGCTTGAGAGACATTTGGCACTCCATTTTTTGGAAACAGAGTGGATTTCTGTCTATTATCTCAGTTTCATTGTCAAGTTTGAACTCACAGATATTTTTATGCTACTGAATTTTTTAAAATTCTTTATTAGCGTGCGTTTGACCACGATCTCACCTGATGGTAAGCGACGAAGTGGTCGACGATGCAGCACGCTTGCCAAGATAGTAATCTGTACCTGTTCACTCGAGATTTGAAGATTCCTAGATTATAGTATTGGGAAAGACTGACTCCGACAGTGAGTTCCACTTGTGAGCGGTGCGCATAGTGAAAGTGGAAGCAAAACGCTTAGTGCGCGCAGGAGGAATGTCCACCATATAACGGTGGCGTTATGCCGTACGTCTAGTAGTCCGATGATGAAACGGGGACGGGGGAATTAGTTGGTGTAGTTCCGACACACACTCGCCGAAACGTATCCGATAAAAGACCGATAGACTGGCTACTTTGCGTCGGTCTTCAAGACTGTGCAGCCTTGACTCGAATGGCACGTCGTCGCCAATGAGTGTCTTAGCTCGCCTCTCGATTAACCTACTTTCATCCCAAAGGTGAAAACAGTGATACACGACCGGACTTGTGATTGGTAGAGATTTAGCAGCTGTCCCGGTGTGAAATAACTCTTCACCTTTGATAGGATACCCAGCTTTTTGGCAGCATGAGTAATGATATACATACATTGGTAAACGCCACGTTTGCCCATAACAATTGCTGTGCCACCTAGACCGTTTAATATCGTGTAAAGTGTTGCATTACCCTCATCATCCCGAGACATATCAGATATAATAAAATTATTAATAATATTTTTTCTCAGGGTGACGAGCGAGTGCTGTGCTAAAAAACAACATTCTGGGTGGCAACTGTTATGGAGAGGCTTGTTGCTTACTATGAGATAAATGACCTCCTTGTCTCACCACTTAGATTAAGATAGTTTTTTGTTCTCTTGACATCAATATTATACATGCGAAAGTTCTTATGTAAGCGTGTTTGTTACTACTTTACAATGAAACGACTCAATGGATTTAAGTAAATTTGGAATGGAGATAGCTTATACCCTGGATTAACACATAGGCTACTTTTATCTCGGGAAGCCGCAGGAGAAACCTCGGGGTGTAGCTAGTTTCATATATTTGTATCAAAATCTCCATCTCATGATCTCCAAATTTATATTCTTTTTATCTTATCACAAAGAAAACTTACGAACTTGACTTGTATTATCTAAAAGTCCTAAAACTCGACTTCTACATTTATTAGACATTTAATTTCGACTCTCAAACTTGTATGCCGGTCAGATTCTTGCTGGAACTTAAAACTTTTCCAATAAGAATTGTTCGGACGATTTGGACGAGATCTGAGAACACTTCAAATCAATGAGACCGTAACATTCCGTTGTTTTCAATAGACAGAATGAAAATCAATTAAATATTTTTATTTTTATTTTATGCTAACCTCGCTAGCGGTTACATATTGGAGCCGTTTGGTGTGGAGACTTTAGGTCCGTAGGACCGGCTCATCGTATTTTCTGTCTGCCTGATCGATGCGACGCGTGACCAATATGCTGGGACTTATTTGCCTCAACGTATCATTGCAATATAATCCAACGGGGCAATACTTTTTTTTATTATTATTTATAGGCTTGCGTTTGACCGCTATCTCACCTGTTGTTAAGTCACGATGCGGTTGAAGATGTAGCACGCTCGCCTAGAAGAAACCTGTTCACTCTTGTCTTAAAGACACCCAGATTATAGCTCCCCGGAAACAAATGCCGGCAGAGAGTTTCACTCCTTGGCCGTTCACATTATGAAGGTCGAAGCAAATCGCTTGGTGCGAGCAGGAGGGATGTCAACCATATATTGATGACGGCTTGCCGTACGCCTGGTCGTCCGGTGATAGAATGGAGATGGCGGAATAAGTTCATGTAATTCCGTCGCACACTCTCCGAAATGTAAATACTGCCAGCATCTTGCGTACGCTGCCATCTGGTAGTGGTCTGGAGCATTTGAACTATTTATAGGCTTAATGGTAAATAGGTTGTCCAACTGATTAAACTAGAAGTACATTGGATCAGCACCAGCATGATGAAATGTGGTCGATATATCATCATCGGCTTATTACAATCCCACTGCTGGGACACGGGCTTTCTGTCATAGAGAGAGTAAGGGAAATAATCCGCTATCCTGGCCCAGTACGAGTTGGTGAATTTCAGACGTCCTTGAATTTTTATGATTAATTCTTGGACATCCCGGTTTCCTCACTATGTTTTCCTTTAACGTGGTAAATCCGCACATTAAAGAAGAAAGTCAGTGGCGGAGCCAGCGGGATTCGAACTCGGGTGCTTTGGATCGGAAATCGCATGTGCCGACTGAGCCACAAACGCACATCCATATATTGAGAGTCATCTTCGTCGATACATTGTGAGACATTTATTGTTTGGACAGGGTGCCAAATCTATGAAGCTAAACATAACGCAAATAATACAATCACAGTGATCATCGATATGTGAAAACTATAATACTTGTTGATATTCTGATTCTGGCGATTCTTTTGCCGAGGCTTACTTCTTGTATCAATTAACGCATTTCAAATAAAACAACTTAATTCTATGCGGTTTCTTACTTTTCGCACCTTAGCGTTTTTTTATTGCTAATTGGCTTTCGTTTGACCACTGTCACCTGATGGTAAGCGACGATGCGGTCGACGATCCAGCATGCTTACCAAGATAGTACCTGTTCACTCTAGACTCGAAGATTCCTAGATTCTTTTTTTTAACTGATCAAAATGCTGGTACTTATTTGGCTTAACGTATCAGCGTAAGTAGGTAGGTATATTGTTTTATTCCACTGATCAATGTGTCGAGGTAGTCGTTTGCTTTATGGTAAGTGCCACCACCCTTGATCAAAAGACCAAAACAATTGCAGTGCCACCCAGCACTTTTATTACCATGCAAAGTATGCATAGCACTGCATTGCGTTCGTCACCCCGAGACGTCAGATATTAAGTCTTATATGCTATAGTTTAGCTGGGTATAAGGACCTTCAAACTGGAACACAGCAATGCCTGCGCTCTTCTGCTTGGTAGCAGAATAACTAGCAAAGCGGGCTGTGGTACCAACCCAGACGGCCCATCACCGTTTGCGTAACCCCATCATCTATCATCATCAGCCAGGATCTAAAGAACTTACATATCATCAAAATTCATTCAGTAGCTTTTGCGTCATTGATTAACAAACATCCCTTTTTACAAACTTTCGCATATGAAACAGGATTTGCGATATTTAAACATGATATTTGACTTTAAAGTACTTATACAATACAATACAATACAATACAATACAATACAATACAATACAATACAATACAATACAATACAATACAATACAATACAATACAATACAATACAATACAATACAATACAATACAATACAATACAATACAATACAATACAATACAATACAATAATGGTTTATTGAATACCAAACACACAGGAAAAACAATGGTTAACAAAGTTAATAAACAGTGTTTACAATGGGCGGCCTTACCGCTATACGCAATTTACTTATGTATGTTTTGCGTCTAATAGTTATATGTTATAGAAACATTTATTGTTGTATTTATTATACTTATATATTAAGTACCTTTTTATTTATTTTAGGAAAACGCACAGCCAATACACGTATATGATAATTACAATATTAACTATAGAATATACTCAATAGAAATAAAAATAAAATAAAATAAAATCATACCATAATATTCACTATATAGTTACTGATATTTATTTTAAAGTATATACTTATGATTATAGTTGTTGTTTTTTTATTGAAACCGTAACCGTATTGAAACCTATTTGATCAAGTGACAGTTCTCTTTCCGCAATGGTTTGCTGGAAGAAAACTCTTTTTAGGGTTAAACTCGCCCTTGTACTTTATACTAATCCATGGTGTAAATTTTCTGACAGTGTACACAAACGCATATAAACATAACAATAAGAATTTAGTACTAAGAAGGAAATCTTCACGCATTAGTCATCTGATGAATCAACAAATAGCCAGACCTTTCAACTGCTAGGAACATAAAAGTTGCTAATATGTTCCGAGAAGTGATTTTGTGTACAAATTACCGACAAAGTTTATTGCCATTTGCCACAAAATGAAGTTCTAAATCATGCGGTGAGTAACCCTTTGCCGTTTCTTCGATTAGAATGAGCTGGATAGTCTAAATGTTTGTTAACATTTTATGTTTGAAAAATTTTTTATTACAATTTTTTCATTTTATCCAAACGCACGATGAGCAGCCTATGTTACCCTAATACTAAACCCAAATGTGTTTTATGATGTTTTATATTTTTGTAGGCATTACTGTATTCTGGTTTAAAAGGCACTGTAGCCAGCGAAATAACGGTTACTGGGTATGTAAGGCTTAATAATTTATGTCTCGGGGTGATGAGCGCAATGCAATGCTACGCAGTGCATTTTATGGTATTTAAAGTTCAGGGTGCCACTGCTTGTTATGGACAGGCGTGGCGCTTACCATCAGGCGAAAGACTGGCTCCCAACAGTTATTAAAAGTTATTCGACCTGTAATATATTACGTAGGTAGTTTTGTATATATTTTTATTATATAATACACCTTTTCTTGTTTACCTTGTTGGCTATCCAACCGGTTGCAATCTTAGGTACCTACCTACAGTCATCAACCGGTGATTTGCGCAAATCATCCCGAATGATTTACTTTGAAACATCCACGCTGATGCATGGTACATTCCTCTACATTACATTATATTTTGTAATTTTATAATATCAGTGATAAAATTATAAGTAATTATAAGTAAGTAATTATCATCATCAGCCCATCACGCTTCTTTCACACACTTCTTTTTTCTTTCACACTTCTCTCATAGAGAGAGTTTAGGCCATAATCCACCACGCTGGCCCTGTGCGGGCTGGTGGATGTTACATGTCCTTGAATTTTTGTGATTAATTCTTGGACATGCCGGTTTCCTCACGATTTTTTCCTGCACCGTTTTTAGAGCGAGTGTTAAATCCGTACATAACTTAAGAATATCTGTGGTGCGAGGCCAGCGGAATTCGAACATGGGTGCGTCGGATCGAAAGTCGCACATGCTCCCACTGGGCCACACTCGCTCAAGTAATTATATTTTAGCAATAATTAATAGAAGGTATTTTTTGAAATCATGTTGAATGTACATGTATTTTATTCTCGGTTCAATAATAATGTTAAAGTATTCAATATTATTCTTACAATAATAAGCAAAAAATATAAATATTTTGAAGTGGTGGTTTATAGCCCATGCTCTCTCTGGCCTAATAGGCTGATTATGAAGATGCAAGTTTTTTTAAACAAATTCGTCAGCTTTTTTATCATCATAAACATTTAAAATCAATATAGTGGATAGAATTTGTCTTATAGTTTTTTTTAATTTGATGTTTTTCGCAACGAAATAAAAATTTATAAATTTTAAACGTACCCAATTATTATTGTACTATAAACAGATCAAAAACGAAAATAAACCACAAACAACCCCAAACACTTAAGCCTGCTTAAAGCTTACCAAGTGTTCCAAAATAGCTTAATTTTATATTTAACAGTGTTTTCATTAAAAAGTCAATTCGGCGCTGCAGTGGAGCAAAAAGACAATGATGTTCGTAATAAAAGCCTTATCGTGGAGCCACCGCGGATTTATTATAATAAAGGTCCTTCGTACTGTGTCAGACAGTAGTTAAACTTGACACAAGTGTTTGCTTCCAATCACGCGCACGAACGCCCTTGTGGTTTGGTAATTGTCTCAATCTTGATTATCAATACCTATCAATAATCATTAAGCAAAATTAACCCTTTTAGTACAAAAGGGCTACGCGGCTTTGTGCAAAAACAATAATTTATTCTAAATTAGGGTATCTATGTTAACAAATAAAATAGTGCGAAATATACACTTAGAAGTGTCGTTAGTAGCCGTACCTGTATTACAGCTACTACAATTTCTTCCTCTGCACTATGGGAAAATCAGTCCCAGTGATTGTCTTAGAACAACAGTCGTTAGTCTATGTTGGAGGCCTTCGGGCGGTCTAATAACTCCGACACCAGGTTGTCCGCACGCCCACACGAGAGAAGAAGTTTTTTTTTTTTTATGCCTAATAGATCTATGTTTGGTCACTATCTCGCCTGATGTGAAGCGATGATGTGGCCTAAGATGGAGCACATAGATCTAGAGAGAGACGGCAGTTGAGCGGCTGCTCAGACCCGTCTCCCCGATGGTTCACCGAACATCATCCCGAAACCCGACTAGGTCGCTTGACGGCATGGCTTTGTTCGGTGGGTGGTATTACAACCACGCCCAGAGCCTACCACTCCAAAGCGCGTAAGCAGGTTTCATCATGATGTTGTTTTCGATGATTCTCAAAATACAGTGTGACTTAACCTACTGCCTCCGACTTTCTTTACTCTAAAGGTGTAAATAAGGTGAAGGGAGGACAAAAGGCCAAGAGGCGACTAATTCCAAAGGGCGCCGGCTTATTTTGGTTAATCATTAATTAGTAACTTTGGCGTTTCTAAGCCTGTTTCAGGTGAGAGGGGCTGATAGGTTGAGATTCTGAAACTATGTATAATATAATTAGTAAATTAATTAAAAATGGCGAGCAAAAAGGTATTGAAAAGGGGATTTTGGTTATCGCGTTAGGTTTTTTAGTTTGAAGTTTAGAAAAAGCCAGGAAACATTTTTGTAAGAAGTTTTACAGGCTTTTAGATAATTAAGACGATGGTGCTATGAACGTTTATTCTGTTTTTTACTGAATATAAAAAAAAATTACTAAGATTGCTATTGAACAAAATAATTGAATAAATGTATAAAATTCATAAAAATATTAATTTTATATGAGCAAGGACTAATACTTAGTTCTCTTTAACATATTATTGTAATTGATAATTATAATCGATGTGTTATGTTTTTAATACATAGTCTTTTATTTTTCTATCCAATGTTGTTTTTTTATGTTTATCTTACAATAATTGCTACTCGCTGTACCTATATGTAATTGTTAATTATGTTTTGTTTCATAATGTCAGATATTTACATTTGACTTGCCCAGTATAACAAAAAAATGTTATTGAAAGCTCTAGGTCAAAAGCAACAAAGCCACGAGACGGTACGGTAGAAACCGGACGCATACCATCACCTTCATTACCACCATCATCTTCCAATACAACTTCAACACTGGAGCAGCTATGCCAGCGCCCCAAACCCGCATTCCGTTACTTCAAGGAGTTGGGATAGCTTGGGTAGATGCTGGCGGGAGAAATGAACAATACACCCCATGCGGGATGTCATTGCAGGACTTATCGCCCCCTCATAGAATAAGAATAAGTTCTGGGTAGCACTGCAATTGCTATGGGCAGGCGTGGCGCTTACCATCAGGCGAACTACTTGCTTGTCTCATCACAGTTCCATAAAATTATCTAATATAGAATTCTATTCTATTCTAATATGCAAATGTATTTATTTATTTATTCAAATTACAACTATCATCACAGGAATTTCCCAATTCAATAGTGTATGTCAACATTATAATTCATTTACATCAGAGACATTGTTCATTTACAACTTTTAACTTTGTTCCTGAACTCACACAGATACTAAACTTACAGCACAAGATTAAACTTTACAAAGAAACTGCAGGGGATTCGTGTAAATCAAACACCGAACCGGTCGCTTTCAATTTCATATTTGGAAGGCGTTAGCATCTTTCAAACTGCAATATCGATCATTTTTAGCAATCGTGATTGGGATTAGTACGCGGACTGAGTAGAAAAGTTCAACAATTCCACAGACAAATACCGATCACAAGGTTTGAAAGCGATCGGGATCGGTGTTCGAGTTACACGATTCCCCTGCTGATCTCCGATGAAGGTACTTAGTTGGTAATCATATAGGACGATGACTGGCAATTTGCCGGTCTTTTGATGGAGGCTTCACCTGTCATAGCGCGATGAAAGCTCTTTTGAAAGCGCTAGATTACTCATAGACCTAGGATTACCGCACGGTTCTTTAAATCTAGGGCACTGCTTTTTCTAGGTGATAGGTTCCTTGTATACGAGAGGCCGCCTGGCTTGGTAACCTCGCTTTACCAGTTAAGGTATGATCCAAGACCGGCAGCAGCGACACGCTGCTTACTCGTGGTAGGTGTCTCGTATGTGGGAGGCCGCCTGGGTAGGTACCACAGCTTTCCCAGTTATTCTGTCGCCAAGCAGTTGTGCGCAAGCATTACTGTGTTTCGGTTTGAAGGGCATTGCAGCCAGCGAAATTACTAGGCATATGAGATTTAATATCCGATGTCTCGGGGTGAGCGCAATGCAGTACTTCTTATGGTGTTAAGTGATATTTGCACACTGACACTGCTGGCAATATGTTATATAAATAGTTTCCTTGCGTTTACTTATTTTATTTGTATATATGTATATATATTTATATAAGTATATAATATGATCTTAGGTATAATAATTAGGATTAAATTTTTTAATTATTTTTTAGCTATTTCTATTTTGATTTATTTGCACCGCCGACTTCTCTCACTCCGTTAGTTCTTTCCATCCAAAGGTTGACTGGAAGAGATTGCTTTTAGCGATAAGTCCGCCCATTGTACTAGTAGTTTTAAGCCAATTTCTGTAACTTGTTATTATTTGCTATGGTGTACAATACGCATTTTTGTATTGTATTGTATTAATTTTAGTTTATAATTTACTTTTGTTCTTTTACTGTACTGTTGTGTAATAATAAATTCAAAATTCAAATTCACTCAACTCCAAAACAATTAAGCATTTCATGGCCTTCATAATATATTTATCTTCAGGCAGCTTAACAAAATGCCTCTAAAATATCAAACTTCCCTTACAAGAATGGCCAATAAAGGAAATGCCGTCAAGCAGGCCGATAATCATTTGACGATGACTGGCCACTTGCCAGCTTTTTGATCGCGACGTCACCTGTCATAACGCCGGATTGCCTTCAGCAAGCCTCTGGTCTGGGACCGCTTTTAGGCAAAATTACAGATTATTACCGGTATGACATGATATTTAATTTTTTTAATTTTAAGTGACAAAATCTTTATGGACATAGGTCAGTAGGTAACTGTATAATATAAAAGGGATATAATTAAAATCATAATTATATAACCTAAGCTAAAATTGGCTGCGCGCCCCGGTTTCCCGGAATAAAGTTTATGTATTTATCCAGGGTATAAGTTATCTCCATTCCGAATTTCACTCAAATCCGTTCAGCTGTTGCGGCGCAAAAAGAGGGACCAAACACACTTACACACTAACAAAGTTACATACGAACTTTCAAATTTATGTAATACTAGCTGCGCCCCATGGTTCCACCCGGGGTTTTCCGGGATACAAAGTAGCCTATGTACTATTTCAAGTCCTAAAGTACCTACATACCAAATTTCATCAAAATCGGTTCAGTAGTTTTTGCGTGAAATAGTAACAAACATCCATACATACAAACCTTCGCGTTTATAATATTAGTAAGGATCAGTATAAAGTGTGTGATGTGAAAATTATACTAAGTCTGGTCTGTCGACAGCAAACTTCATTAGGGTACATAGTAAAAAGGCCTTTCGCACTTTATGTTGCTATTACGATTTTTTTAAAACAGATACGACATTGTAATGTACCCAAATATTTTTACATTATTTTTAGTTATAAATACTTCAACCGTATGACTCTAATTCATTGCAAAAATAATTCCTTATAAGAATATAAGGGTTATGCAATCCTTTGAGCCTGTAAATATTATGTTTTCATTTTTATATTGGTGTCTGTATTTTCTATCGGTCAGTTTTGGAGAAGAATGACCTTAATCGACCAAGATATTCTTTGTTGTGATCTCTTTTGTTGGGATTTGATTTATTTAGAAGTGTGTTTATTACTTTTTTCTTTTTGCGGTTGGTGGTATTCTTATTAATACTAAAAGTGCGCTCACGTTGACGAGCGCAATTATTATTACTTCTTTATTTCTGGGCCCTAATTCACTATGACAACTTGGCGAAATCACGCCGATTCCTTGCTTCGAAATCACGTGGATTCCTTCATTAATAAACGACATCTGTGAAATTTGTATTCTCTATGACGCGTCATATATATAAATATATGAATGCGTCATAGAGATGTCGTTTATTAATGAAGGAATCGCCGTGATTTCGCCAAGTTGTCATGTCACGCTTTTTGGGGTTAAAAATAATAAGCGTAATAAGTTTAGAAAATACATTTAGAGGATGCGGAAAATTAGAATATTAAAGAATAAAAGAATAGATATATAATTTAAATTTAGATATAATATATAGAATATCAAATAAATTCATTAACTTTAGATAATTTAAAGTTAAATTTAGAAGTCCAGCTTATCTTTTTTTTATTTCTGTGCTTATTGTGCTAACTTAATCTTAACTTAATACAATACCAATCAAACGAACATTAACTTAAACAACACAATTTAAAAAACAAACTACTTCAATGAAGGAGCTATTACAGAATTCGACTAATCATGGTCCAATTTAGGGGGTCCATGGTACTTCGCTTATCTGATAGATGTATCGCAAGATATTTGTGTAGAGGGTCTGTGGAACAGCTTACTGTTACGTGGTGCCAAGTGTAGTGAATCACTGGATAAGAAATCTGAATATATAAGACAGGTACATGCCTACAGTGGAATATGTTTAATTTGTGTAAGGCATAAGTAAAAGTAAGTAGTGTTTTAGCTATGATATTGCATATATCATCATCATCAACCTATAACGTTCCCGTGTGGGAATCAGGCCTTCCCTCGTAGAGAGAATATGGGTCCTAATCCACCACGCCGGCCCAGTGCGGGTTAGTGGATGTCACATGTCTTTTGATTTCTTGTGATAAATTATTGGACATGCCGGTTTCCTCACGATGTTTCCCTTATAATCCGCACATTACTTAAGAAATTCAGTAGTCCGGGGTCAGTGGGATTCGAACTCGGGTGCGTTGGCTCGAAAGTTGCACGTGCTCCCACTAATAAATAAATAAATAAATGAATGTTATCATTCCTATAACTATGACAATAATATTTACAGAGTTCATTATTTTAGTTGTTTTCATGTTTGCGAATTTCTTCATTGGAAATTATCGTATGTAAGTAATTAAACTTAGTATGACTCATTTAATAAACCTAATACCTATCAAAGTATTTTAACATGTAGTCATTATACTTTTTTTTTTAACCTATATCCCACTGCTGGGCAAACGTCTCTCCCATCTCCCTCCAAGAATCCCTTTCTTTTGCGATCTCAGGCCATTCACTTCGGAAAGCGTCCAAAATCATCCCGCCAACGTTTTTTATATATTGTTTATTACCTATATTTTACTTTAAAAGTGCATTTTTTTATCAATTTTATACAGAGTTCTTGACTTCTGATTTTATCACCAAATTTTTAGAACGGAGTGATGTTAGTATTAATAAATTACTCATCCAGTTGTAGTATTGTTAAAGTCAGGGCTGCCACAACGAGCTGCTACAAGACCACTAATGAAAACGTAATGATGAAGCAAATTCGTTTAATCAGCCCCTATCGGTGTAACCCTAGTTTTTTACAAGATTGGAAGCTTGAAGATGGATCAGGAATGTTTTGAAAAAAGAAGTATTTTTAATGTGTGCTTGGGCATGATGCGGATTTTATTTATCTACTAGCTCTGCGCCGCATTGTTTCACATCCGGGATAAAAAGGACCTAAAGTACCTACATACCAAATTTTATCGAAATCCGTACAGTCATTATGAAGGTATGTGGTAACAAATACACAGACATAAACTTTCGCATTTATAATTTTAGTTGGATAGCAGATTTTCTCAATTGAAAATTAATTACTCGTGTTATTTTTATACTGAAATTTAAAAGCAAAATAAAGAAATCTTATTATTTTAACAAATATCTTTTTTTACTGGGTACTAAAACGTAAACAATATAATATAGGTACGACCCAATATTTACTTAACAGTGCACAGTTAAGAAGACATTATACTTGAGAACTAAAAAATATAAAAACTTACAAAAAAAATTTACTAAATTAAATACTAAAATCAAACAATTCACTCCATTATTTCTCAAAATAACAGGTATAGAAAAAAGGCATTTTAATTATTTCTATATTCACAAGAATATTCCATAATCTTCCCTACGGAACTCAGGCAGACATGTCCCCTAACGTCAAGAGTGACTCGTCGTTTCAAAACAGAAATTATTTAATCAAATTAATATGACAGACCCGACGCATGTCGTCTGCCCTCCTGATGTCATGCGATGATTTTAATAAACGTAATAAGGAAAAGCGGTGTTACGTGACTTGTGACTTTTGTTAATTAATTTTGACGTTTCTTTTAAAAACACTCCCATTTAGAATAAACCAGCTGAGGCGAAGGTTCGGTAGAGTTATAGATAGAGATGGTTTATTGGTTAGAGAAATTGAAGATATTGAGCGATTCGAAAAAGTTGAGTAAAGAAGAAGTTTTTGCCTTCAAAACTGTTTCTTTCTGCAAAATAAAAGCTGTTAGTGAAGTTGAGAATAAATAAATACGCCCAACGATTACATACATAGATCCTGGCCCCTAACTAGGGCTCCCTTTATTTAGGAAACCAAGAACTATGAGGACCATGGTCCCACAACACCCAGACACGAAACAAATGATTGTGCTTTTTTCTTTCTATGCACAAACATTTGTCCCGTCGCGGGAATCGAACCCGCAGCCTCAGTAGTGTATGAGATTTGAGCCAACCTGCCCCACCACTACACCTTAGAGGCTGTCAATGACAACTCGTTGTTGTGCTTAGTGTTCGTTCTGGCTAGTGCTAGTGTCCACTTATGGTGAGGATATTGATTTACATGTTGCACGAGTTTTTTTATTGTTATGGTAAGGTTATGCTTTTATTAAATAAAAGCATAACCTTACCATAACAAGGACGTGAGAAAATTTTTCTCACGTCCTCTTCAATTACATCGATTTTGTCGCGTGGTTTAACTTCTTGTCTGCCATATACCTATCAAAATAATAAATACGCAAGTTACTTACGTCACGCTGCAAGAAAGATTTTTAAAGCAGTTTTCTCTTCTTCCGTTTCTGTTTCTCTAAATAAAATAAGAATAACCGCATTTCATATTATAACATGTATTGTCATTGTGTACTTAAGACTTAACGAAAGGTTTAGCTTGCCATGTACTTTCTCTTTTATATCAAGAAAATAGATGAAAGGTTCCAAGTTAGAACCCTGCGGCAGCTTTATTTCTAAATGCTGATAATACATGATTATCACAGTAGTAAAGAATGATACATGATACAAGAAAAAGAACTACAAAATGTCAAGATACATTTTTACTCTAATTGCTAATCAGCTCAACAACGATAGGCCATCTCAATCAAATGCTTCTTTAAGATCTAACCTAAGCGGAGTAGAAAGTTAAAAAAGGCACGATGCGCGGATCGCCTTATTTCTTTTGCCAATGTCACATAAAGTAAGATTTCAAAGCCTTTTCCGTCTTCCATTTCTGTTCCTCTTTATAAAATAACAATATTTGCGTTCATATAAACACGTCCGTATTGTCGTCGTGCACTAAGCACTTGATGCCGTGTAATCCTGCCGAGAGCTGCAGCTTGCCGCGTCTCTTTATTTTATTTCATGCGAATTGCGCTGCGGTTGTTCGCGGATTGTGCAGAATTGGTGTGCTTTTAATTTATTGGATGATTATTGTCGTGCTCTATAACTATTGTTTCATTTTTTTTTCTCCGTTTAAATGTCCGTGTGAATTTCAACAAATAAGTTTTTCAATTCGACGTAGGTACCTATACCTATACATATTTTTTTAGGAGCGGTTCTCGGGAAGTGGAAAAGATCAATAACATTTGGCTAAATAACTAGAATATAAGCTGAATATAAAAACTTGCAAAAACACAAATCAAAGCCAAATGATATGGTATTTATATAGAATAACCCATGCTTATAACCTATTACAGTTATTATTACCAATCGCTTTCTTTACATAACACCGAAGTACTTTTAATTCACAAACTATTTCTGTTCTCTAGCCTTAACGTAATATTCTAAATTCTTCAAAGAATTTCACACACCAATTCACACCACCCCGATCTCCACACCAAGACGCAAGAGCCGGTGGCACCCCAGTCGCAATAAATCATTATACACATTTCCAATATTAATGTCGGCTAACGATAGTTGCCTTGCTCGCAAACTGAACCAGTGTATGTGGTGTGAATTGTTAGGGAACATACGAGATGTCGTTTGGTTGAGTTGACTCGACTTTTATAAGGTGCGAATAAAATTCGCAATGACACAGGTAATTTTGGGATTGTTGTATAAAGAACGCATAGTTTACCAAACGCAACTTTTGAGTAGGTATATTGGAAGGTTTATCAATTGGGATACTATTATACAATACAACCCAATTTACAAAAATAAACACTAAAACAAAGTCCTTAACTATGGGTAGTACGTATTATAAAACGGGATGTAGCCATTTAAAATTAAAACACCAATTGAGAGCACCTTATTATATTGGTTTATATGGCGATGTTTATGTGCTTCTAAGTATGCTTATTGATTTCTTTTGCGCCAACCTTCATTTATCTATTTGTATCCTTACTCTTGTCTTGACTTTGATAAAATGAACAAAATTCATTTATTTCAGACAAAAGTTAATAGATTTTTAGCACACCAACCTTTTGAAATAGAAAACAGAAAGAATGAAGTGGATAGCGACTTTTTACTATTTATGGAAGAAAGCTGCGCCCTGCCGTTTCACCCGCGGTTTCCCGGGATAAAAACTAGCCGATCAGTAGTTTTTGCATGACTGAGTAACAAACACCCGTCCATCCATCCTCACAAACTCACATTTATAATATTAGTAGGAATAGTGGGAAGTAGGAGTTAGGAAGGATTAGTAGGCAGTCTTATACTTACGAGTAGAGTCACAATAACATTGAAACAAACAAGGTAGCAGAGTTTATCTAACGTATTTTCCCTATCCACATCTAAACGAGAATGTTAATACGGGCAATGCAAGCGGCACGTGCTTTGATTTATGACTTCAGAACATTATGATGTATGCGAAAAAACATTGAAGCTCCCGCCCTCATCATAGATTATTGATATTCATTAATCTTAATATTTTGTTTTACTGGATATTATTGAAACAACCTTACAAAATTCAGTGGTCATGTTTATTTTGGAACTCCACGAAGCCAAAAAACATAGTAGGTGGAGAAAGGTTATACGTTTCTCTCGTTCCAGCGTTCGGCGAGTCGACACCTGATGATGCCTCGTGCAGACGGTGAAACACGTGTCGTACAAAGAGTGTTGTTGTTAGGAACTAACCCGCTGAATATTATTTCATACATTACATAATATTCAGCGGGATTACACTATATATTTTCATTGCGTTTCAGTTATATGAGGTTCTTGGTGCTTCTTTTCTACCGGGCGTATTTCCGAAGCACTAGTAGAGCCAGTTTTCGCATTTCTTTTCTGGTCCCTGACTTCAATCTGAGTATGGGAAAAAATGGGTAGACATGCTTACTTTTTTTTACTAAATTTTGAGGGCGAGTGTGGCTCAGCGAGAACTCGTCCGCCATTCAATTCGACGCACCTGGGTTCGAATCCCGAGTCGGCCCTGCACCAATGACTTATAGTTAAGTGCAGGTTTTGTACGCTCGCTCTAAAACGGTGAAGGAAAACATCGTGATGAAACCCGCTTACGCGCTTTGGAGTGGTAGGCTCTGGCCGTGGTTGTAATACCACCCACCGAACAATGCCATGCCATCAAGCGACCTAGTCGTGTTTCAGGATGATGTTCTGTGAACCATCGGGGAGACGGGTCTGAGCAGCCGCTCAACTGCCGTAGGACACATCATCGCTTCACATCAGGCGAGATAGTGGCCAAACATAGACCAATTAAGTGTAAAAAAAAAAAACTAGAATACAAAATAATGTTTGCATAGGTAATACTGCCTGAAGGTATCATGTTGGAAGGACTGGTCATTGAGAATGGTATAATCATTCTTTTTCAGATGTATGACGTGATGGGTTTATGGTTTATAGACTCGGGGTCTCAGGGTGACGAGCGCAGTGAAATTTGAGGAGTATTTTCAAACAAAATTCTGGGTGGTGATGCAACTTCCGGATTTGATTAGTGATATCACGCCATTAAACATTAAAGTTAAACATAAGGCTCACTTCATGCATCACATTTTGAATGTTAAGATTGTTAAAGAATGCGCTTACCGATTTTCTATGTTATTAGATGATTTTGTTACCTATAGTATCGATGTAGACTATTTATGGTTTTGAATACAAATTACTTAGTGGTTTACGAATGCCATGATTAGCATGCAAAAAAAAAATTGCTATGTGTAAGAGCGTTGCACACAATTATATTTAAATAAAAAGTCTGACATGCATGTATATTATTTTCTTGTCAATATCAGCAGGGCGATCACGTAAGTTGCAAACATTACATGTTGCAAACCTACGTGCAATATAAATTTAATTCAATCGATAAAATGCAATCACGTCACTTTTTATAACTCAAATTCAATGTGTTCCTATCGACAACTTTCAAGGTGAACTGGAGTTAGCCCGTCAAATTTACAAATCGAGATTGGGCATTCGATTTGTATACGCCATGTCAAATAAATTATACTGTGTAATACGGCTCTTTTGTCGAAAAGTTTTGATTGAGAAACAGAAACCTGCGAATTTTAGTATATAGTATTTGACTACAATTGTTTCTGTCATTTTGATTGAAACCAATTTACATAATTGCAATTTTATAGGAAATGTTCATATCGATATACACTTTGATTGTCAAAACTTATTTTTATTTCAATGGAGCTTTCGTTGACGTTTGATTGCAACGAACGGGTTACGTGAACGCAAAACCATCATCGAAACTGGTTCCTTATTGAAACTGATTGAAATAAAAGTTAAACGATCGCCCTGCAGTTGTCTTGTGCCAGTTTTTTAAATTTGCTACGTAGATATCGTATATACTAACTGTCTAGAACTCTTAACAAAAAACTATTAACCAAATTAAAATCCGATTTCCAGTCTCTAAGCACGATCTCATTACTTTACAAAGCTCTGTTAGCTCTGCCTAAACGAAGCCTATGAAACAGTTGAACGCAAAGAGCCGAGATTGTGCACTTTTGTGCACTTTTGTTCGGAAAAAACAAGATTTTTTTCAGTGTTTTTAATCTGCGTGCCTTCACAACTTCAAGTCCTTTCAGCTCGGGGCATTTTAATCTATTTTCCGCTGTGCATACAGACAGAAACAGCATCCACTGCTGATGGTAATGAACTCATTTTATTAAATGTAATATTGTTGTATTTAATTTTTAACGTGGCACTGTTTAATTGTGACGAAGTTATACTTAAATCTTAAAGCTTGCAGCATTACTGCGATCCGGTTTGAAGGGTACAATTGCCAGCTAAATTACTGAGCATAATATGAGACTTAATATTTGTTATCTCGGAGTGACGAGCGCAATGCAGTGCCGCGCAGTAGTTTGCATGGTATTAATAAGTTCTGAGTGGCACTGTATTGCAAACATAGCATGAACATCAAAAAAATGATATAATAAGTGGTACGATTTTAGTTTTGAAGTCTCTAGCCCTTGAAATTGCTTGACGCTGTTTCAAGGACTAACTTCTTCGCCTATTTTTGATAGATGAAAATACACAGACAAATATGTAAAAATACCAAAGAGAGAAAATTAAAAACGAAAACATGCAATGTGCGGGTGAGTGTGTGAGGATTGATATGCAATTGTTTTGGACAAAAGTGGCCAGTGGTGTTGGTACACTAAGGCATGAATACAAAGCTCTCATTGGGAGAAAGTAAAATTAACAATAATAACTATTCGACTTAAATAAATTCTGAAATTGAACACAATCTTAGCCATAAATCCTGCACAGGTTCTCAATGCAGCCAGAACTGTACAGTTCTGAAGCGTGGCCTCGGGCGTACACGTTCTGCCTCAGACCCGGGTACTTAACTGAAACCTCAAAGGGTATTCTGTATATTCCTACCAATATCCTTTTCTGTACCAAACTTAACCCTGTACCAAAATATTGTAGGTAGTTTCTTTTTTTCAATTTATTTATCATTTAAAAATAAAAATAACATGTTAAGCATGGCATTCGTAAACCACTAAGGTTTGTGTTCAATACCCTGTCAGGGCCGCAATTTACTATGACGACTTGGCGATTCCTTGCTTCGAAAATCACGTCGATTCCTTCGATATCTCTATGACGCATTAATATATTCACATATATGATTCTCTGACGCGTCATAGAGAATAAAAATTTCGCAGTTTTTTTTTAATAACTTTATCTATGAAGGTAGAAAATTGGTAAGTGCATTCCTTGGCAATTTTAACATTCAATGTATTTCGCGAAGTGAGCCTTAAGTTTAACTTTAATGTTTAGTGGCGTGATATAATTAACCAATAAATATAAATATCAATAATTTTTCTGATTCTGATTCTGATTCCAAATCTGGAGGTAGATTATTAATTAGCCGAGGAACCAGGTAAGACGATATCCGCTCGCCGTACGCATTGTTCGCACCTATCGTATAAAGCCGGTTCGAGTAACGAGTACTTTACCCCGAAGCTTTAGTGAGCATCCCGTTGTCCTGGGATTTTAAAAATATTTTGTTTGCATCTAGAAGCTATAAAAACAGTGACGGTGTATTTAAATTTCAGTTTGTTGGCTGTTTTTTGAAGTTCTGAGTTGTCTTATGTAAGTCACTTAGTCTGAATCATTTGCCTTTTTAATATAATTATTGGTTCTACCAATTTTTATTAACACAGCATTAACAATTAAATAAATACGCCTAACGAGTACATAAGATCCTGGGGCCTACTACTACTTACTTACCTACTTGGGGGCACAATTATAAAAAAAGCAAAAAACATAAAAAAGAACAAAACGTACAAAAAATGCTACAGCTAATTAATGTCAACGAAATTATCCTTAATAACTAAAAATAAAGTTTCTCATTCGCGAACATAAATAACCGTCCCTATAGTCCAGATTCAGAATAAGACCTCGATCTTAAAATATTGTTCTGGATTTTGACAGCCAATAGCAACGACGATAACGTTTGAGAATTATGGAATGGAATTAGAACAAGACAGAAATAACATTGAATACCTATAGAATGAATGACGAGTACAAAATATTTAGATTAAAGTCACACAATACGTAATAGAACCACAGAATACTAACGGCCAGAAGCATCACTCCGCAAAGAAATTTAAACAAATAGCGACTCTTGCTATGACGCAATAAAATTCAATTCAGCTCGCGTAGCGCTGCATACCTACCAGTCATATTAATCTACAGAGCGCCTCTCTTTCTATTGGAAAGCTCTGACGCGGCACGTGTAACGACGCGCGACCCGCCGTCAGTGTCCGGCTATGTACTTGTAGCTTCGTACCTACAGTGCGGAGTGCGCTAGGCCTGATAGTACTAAATTTTATGTGTCTTCGGTATCCGAAAAATATTTTTCTGAGCTACCTTTTTCTCGCAACTTCGTCAGCCTAGACGACAGAGGAAGCCCACAGTAGTCTTTTGTCTAAGACCACTTTAGCAAGACCTCTCCAGTAAATGAGAGCGCGTAATACGAAGAGGTAGAGATGTATCTTGGTGGTCACCCAACCGATGTTTATGTGACACACCCTGTAACTGTTCAAAAATAATCGAAATTGGAAAACTTTAGATCCTACGTAACCTTTATACCCATGTCTACAGATTCCCAATTCTGCAGATTCTCATTTTCGACAGATTCCCATTTATTCAGATTCTTATTTGTTACAGATACATCTATTTCTAAAACAGAACCCAGCGCTATCGGAAAGGACTATTCTATATTCAAAGTTCTGAGTGGTACTGCGCTCTTACTGTATTTTCACTTATAATCGGGTGCACATCGTTCTAAACAAAAATGTATGAGCCATTGTTGTTTAATCATTTGAAGTTTGATATAAATAGTACCTTAATAAAATTCAACGTAACTTCCAGTCGCCAAAAGTAGAGTGTAATTTGCCCTGATGTTAGTACGGCAAAGATGCGGCTTAGTCTTGAGTACAATTAGAAAAAAAACAAAAACCGACCTCAATGTATCATCGAAGTCCAAGGTCATATATCGATGAAATTTATAAGGGACCAATTCGTAGCTATACTGAACCCAACGCAAAAAGAATTTTCCAAATCGGTTCATAAATGACGGAGTTCTGAGGTAACAAACATAAAAAAAAAAAAAAAAAAAGAAAGAAAAATAATACAATCGAACAGAAAAACCTCCTCCTTTTGAAGTCGGTTAAAAATACAAAATAAAAATAGTTAATTTCTAAAAAACAAACATTCCAGTAATACAATATTGACGCTTATTTTAGTGTATTGCATTAATTGGTGCGCAGAATCTACACTAAGAGTTAACTTGTGTCGTAGGTATCTGCTAACTCTTCCATTGCACAGTTTTATATAGCAAGATAACTAGGTAGGTTGTTTAGGTTCTGAAGTAGTTTTTTTTTTTAATTCAACTTTTTACTCAAAGTTAGTTAGACTCTAACAGTATTTCTATGTCTTTCAAAGATTGTATAAGAAAAAATGCTCAACGATCGCAATCTTAAATCATGCATTATAAATACTTCCAATAAAAACCCACTGACGTAAAGTAAATTAACAAAGACCATAAAAATTGCCACGAAATCGTCTCAATAATCCGGAACGTGGAAGCCGCTACCTAATTGTCCACGTGGGTCGAAGGTCCGCGCTAGCGTTTTCGCGCCATCGCAGGGTTAACTCAGGGTTAACCCGTAACTTGTGGGAACACCGCATCCGCAGCCATTCTCACGACACGTTCGAATTAGAGGTGGACGACGATTATGATAATTTGAGTTAGCGATTATTCGATTTTCAAAAGGTAAACTACAAGTCATCGGTTTACTTTTTGGCGAGAAGTGAGAAATATGAGCAAATGAAGAATAGTTATGAATATTTTGTTTTATTTTTAAAAGTGCGTGTTGTAGTACTTAGTTAGGTACGCACTAGATTACTCGATTTCTGGACATCGACTAATGCTAACTAACATTGTTCACATACCTAATAATGAACATTTCGGTATAATTTTAACCTTAAAATGTACTTACTAGTTACTCAGAACTTAATAGCGTCTGAAATGTCTTTGCCTGCGCGTCCAAAGTTGATGATGTAATTCTCCGGAACTTAAAGATTTTGACACTATACATATATACATAATAGTAATAGTAAGATAGTAGTAGGTAAAGGTACAATTAGTTTGCTACGAGGAAATATTAGTCAGTTTTTTTGTACGAATTGTACACGAAGCATCTTTGCACGCAGCCGCTCGATCAAAGGCGGTGTGTCTGCAATCACCTTAATACAACTCAATACTACATTACTCTATGACCATGTTTAAAAGAAATAAGTACGTTCATTTTCCACTAGTCCACATACCGACGGAAAGATGAGCGTTCTTTCAAAATGAAATCGATTTCCCGAGTCACAATTCAATTCGATTAGCCATCATCCATCACAATCGCCCAGCTCTATTCGAAATTCATTTGCATTCAGAACAATAATGTCGCACAATCGGGGTACATTCACAGATGAAATAATAGTTACCACGGTAGGGCTGCACTTTGCCTTAAACCGGGATGTCCCGTTCCCGGTCGGTCCCTTCGAGAACTTTTTTGCACAGGAATAACTAGATCGCTTTGGTATAAATAAAGATATCTATTCCATTGTGTCGCCTGCCATTTTCAGCGCAAAAATAATAGAAATGCTGCGCTTTTAAGTTAATTCTCTCTGACTGAGACTCTTATTTGTAGGTATGTTTCATTTATTCATGGTTATTAAGTTTCATGATATTAGGTGTAATAGTTTTATTTTATTTTACTGAGTGACGAGACTAGCTTGTCGTTGATGGTAAGCAATACGCCTGCCCATAACAGTAACAGCACCAGCCAGAACTTTGTTTTTCTATATCATGCGCGGCGCTGCACTTCGCTCGTCACCTTGAGACAATAAGTTGTTAAGTCTCATAATGCCCAGTAATTTCGTTAGCTACAATGCCCTTCAAACCGGAACACAGTAGTGCTTGCGCTCTACTGTTTGGTGGCAGAATAACTGGCAATGGCACAATTCAACTCGCGTAGCGCTGCATACCTACCAGTCATATTAACCTACAGAGCGCCTCTCTTTCTATCGCATAGTTCTTATCTCTTCTGTTAGCTACAATGCCCTTCAAACCGGAACACAGTAGTGCTTGCGCTCTACTGTTTGGTGGCAGAATAACTGGCAATGGCACAATTCAACTCGCGTAGCGCTGCATACCTACCAGTCATATTAACCTACAGAGCGCCTCTCTTTCTATCGCATAGTTCTTATCTCTTCTGACGCAGCACGTATAACGACTCGCGACCCGCCGTCGGTGTCCAGCTATGTACTTGTAGCTTTGCACCTACAGTGCGGAGTGCTCTAGGCCTGGTGGTACCCACTCAGACGACTCCTCGCATACGAGAAACCAACCACCAGTGATACCAAAGTTTAAATAAAGTACTCGCTTTTAAAATAAAAGAAAAGAAAGATATTCCAAAGACTATAAAGTCAATTGACAGCGCATATACTACTTTGACCTTTGTCACAACTCTACTCGGTTCCCGAGGCACGACGCTCACGGGCCTTTAATTCTTTACTTTTTTTTAAATATCATGTCGTGTCACAATATGACACTTCATTAACATTACAATCTAGCCTAATAAGGCTAATAAGTAATTTGGATTCAACTTAAACTGCTAAGTAGAGTAAAAGTCCATCAACACTTTTCTTATTGTCTCTATTAAGGCGAAGACACTATGTTCTTGTGTTCTTTTCGGGTAGCACTAACTTTACTACGACACACTGTCACTGCACTAAATTAACTCAAATTCTTTACGTGTCGTTACATAATAAAATACGCATTTTTGGATTCCAAGCACTTGACAGTTAAACAAAACAAGTATATGGTAAATATCGCGTTTATTAAACCAAATTCTGATTTGACCATGACATATTTAAAACTTAGATCTCAAGGCAGTCTTACCGTAAACGTCCCGGTCTTGGCAGCACTATCTCTAAACCTACATCAGGTGCGGTGTGTGCTGTTACGATTTATGCTGCGATCGAAACAATTCACTGTTTCCTCTGCATTAACAATCAAGTGAACTTTAAAGGTTCGAGATGAACATATTCGTAAGAGTAGTCTCTGTAATAAAACGGTACGACCACAATACAGTAAATTGAAAGAGCAAGGTAAAAAGTTTGTTGTATGTTTCTTATGGTACGCAACCCCGTACCCAATGGGTAAAACGGGACCCTATTACTATACTAAGACTCCGCTGTCCGTCCGTCCATCTGTCTGTCTGTCTGCCAGTCTGTCATCAGGCTGTATCTCATGAACCGTGATAGTTAGACAGTTGACATTTTCAGAGATGATGTATTTCTGTTGCCACTATAACAACAAATACTAAAAAAAACAATAAAATAACTATTTAAGGGGACTCCCATACTACAAACGTGATTTTTTGCCATTTTTATAGATAATGGTACGGAACCCTTCGTGCGCGAGTCCGACTCGCACTTGGTCGGTTTTATTTTGTTATTGACTGACGAGACGAGCGTGTTGTTCACCTGATGTTAAGACTCACACCTGCCCATAACAATTTTGCAAGACCACGGAACCTTGTTTTGCAAAATCCTGCGTTCGTTACAATAGTCCCATTATGCCCAGTAATTTCACTGGTTTCTGCCCTTCAAACCAGAACGGAATAATTTATTTTATTTTTTTAATCTTTATTTCAGGCAACATTAATATAAGTTACAGATGTTATTTACTTATTCTACGGCCCATATAAATATATACCTTAGAACTAACATACATATAATATATATTAAAATATTTATGTGACACGTTTTGTCGGCACCGTGTAACGCAACTGCGCGGTGTCAGCTTGCGGAGTCAGCGGTGACGCTTGCAGCCGTCCTCTGAAACATCGAAACACGACACCCATTGGCCAGAATTCCTCACACATGTAGGTCGACAGATGTTCAGTAGGAATTCGCACCACAAAAGAATTAAAATTCACGTTGTGGCGCGACTCTAACCGCACGACCCTCAGAAGAGCATTGGTTTTCTTCTCAACGTACTCAGTAACATCTTCAGCTTTGATGGAGAAGTGTAGGCGGGACACTTAGAGTAGCGTCGTAGGAATCGCCGGGCACAGCAGGTGGCTCGGTCCGGTCGGTGCGGTGCCGCACTTGTTCTGGTTCTGACGAGTGAGCTTCTTCTTCCTCTCCACCTTGATGAAACCCTCCTCATCACACTGTTTCGTTGGAGCTGGAGCCACAGGTGCACCCTTAGGAACAGATGCGCTGCGACTCTGCTTTCCCCCATTAGGCCGCTCTGGTTTCCATAGTGAGGCGGCGGTGGCGGCGTACGCACGTAAAATAATAAGTAATGCTTGCGCACTACTGCTTAGCGGCAGAATTACTAGCAAAGAGTTGTTACCTATACAGACGGCCTCTCGCATACGAGGAATCACTTCTTTCTTTTCTCTATCTTAGGGCTTTTAATTAGCATACGATTACGATACGATCCGATATGAAAAATAAAACTTAATAGGTACCATCTATGTAGGTATAGAGATAAGAAAATATTCCTCAAAAGTATAAAAACCTTATAGACCATAAAAAGGAAAACTAGGAGCCATAAAACATTTTCCGTCTTATACAACAGTATTTTTCTTCATGATTTCCCTTGAATACAACACCACCAATCCTCAGCGGAAACCTCGCGTAGTAGACTGTAGGTATCGGCATTTACCTCTATTTCATTTGTCCCCAAGCAAAAGTCGCCTTACGAATTCGCGGCAAATTCGTTTTATTGTTAAACTTTAACGCAATCC
The DNA here is from genome assembly GCA_951640565.1 of Petrophora chlorosata. Lineage (NCBI taxonomy): Eukaryota > Metazoa > Arthropoda > Insecta > Lepidoptera > Geometridae > Petrophora > Petrophora chlorosata. The sequence continues at coordinate 18,116,126 of OX621191.1, read as the reverse complement.
TCGAGGGGCTATATTCGCTTGAGCCCGTTTTGACACAGTCGGTAGCTTTCAGTAAGGATGTTTATATTCCGTATAGTCCGTAACCGATCATTCGGATTAAATACAAGTATACATTTAAAAAAAAAAAACCGGCTTTAATGTACTTCGAAGTCCAAGATCAAATATCGATGAAATTTGTATGAGACCACTTCGTAGCTATACTGAACCGAACGCAAAAAGAATTTTCCAAATCGGTTTATAAATGATGGAGTTCTGAGGTAAAAAATATAAAAAAACATACAATCGAATTGAGAACCTCATTTTTTGAAGTCAGTCATTCTAAATGCGTAAATATTCGTTTTCTCAAAAACGGTGAAGAAAAACATCGTGAGGAGACCGACATATCCAAGAATCACAAAATTCAAGATGTGACATCCGCCAACCCGGACTGGGCTAGCGTTGTGGATTATACTTAACCCATACTCTGATAAGAGAAGGCCCGTCTCCCAGCAATGGGAACGTATTGGGCTGAAGAGGTTTCTTGTATGTATAGATACATGTATCTAAAGTCTCAGAGTGATGAGTACAATGCAGTGCTGCAGAATTTTTAATGATATTAAATGTCCTAGATGGCACTGCAATTGTTATTGGCAGGCGTGGCGCTTACCATCAGGCGAACGACTAGCTCGTCTTACGATCAAGTTAATTAAAAAAAACAGACTACAGAAGTTTTGAAGTACTAAATTAAAAACAGACGTCGAGATTTTTTTTTACATATTCTATTTATAAAGATTTTCCGTATCCGTAACCGATATTAATATATTTATCCGTATTCGAAATCTCATTCGACGACCATCCCTACTCGATAGCGTGTAGACTTGCAATACTTGTTCAAATAATTTCGCAAAAAAGTTTGAGGAAGGGTTTTACCCCCGAGGGCGTAAACTTATCGAGTGACGCCACGCAAATAGAATTTTTACAGTAATAGACGCTGGGAGAGTAATCTTATTTTTATACTCTTTGGAGGAAATTGTCTTAAAGGCTTTGTCAACGCCCTTGTATCAATAACTTTGCTGTTCATTAATATGATCTCTAAACTGTTCAATAGGCAAAATTGACTTTCCAACACGAATCGAGATAGAGTTTATTGGCGGGCCATTCCATGTCATAGGCATCTTGGAGTGCAATATCTTAGGAGTACAGTTGAAAGAACGTATTAGGAATACGATGCTGCGCTCAAAAACGCAAGTCCTACTGGATGTTTCCCAGAAAGCCACCCAGTTAAAATGGACTGGGCTGGACACCGCATATCGTCAGCCAAACCAGCTGAAAAAGGGAGAGGCAGAGTAAGGCAGGCCTCCGTCGTCAGGTCAGGGGCCTTACTCTGAAAAAGTTATTACAATCTTCGTTCTGTCGGATGAAAGAGACTGCGCTATGCAACAGGTATAAGAGTGTCTCTTTTAGTCCGCAGGAACGAACAAATGAAAGCAACTCGGAGTATGCCCCCTGGTCCTGTCCGCTCCACCGTCTTTAACCGTTTTTCCGCAGTCTTTTTTTTTATATGTTTCATCCATATGTGAAAGTCAAATAGTCAGCCAGCCTGCTCTACGTTTGTAGAGCAGGTCGTCTTCGGCATCCATAAGGTCATAACACCAGCTGTAGGTAAAAGTCCTGACAGACTGGGTTCCAGCCGGAACAACATGACCACGGGGCCAGCCCCGTGGCGACGATCTAAATTGGCAGTATGAATAAAGATAATTTTTTAGGTTATAGTTATTTTAACTAATACATTAAATACCATATTAATAAAACATTTGAAAAATAAAATCAATAAAAAGAACTCCGTCATTTTTCCGTTCAAACCGATTTGAACAATTATTTTTGCGTTGGGTTCAGTATAGCTACGAAATGGTCCCATTAAAATTTCATAAATATAATTTGACCTTGGACTTCGAAGATATTATGTTACATAATTAATATTTATATTCTAATTTCTTCCAATTTATCAATAAAATATATTGGAAGAAATTCTTAAGCTATTACTAGGTGGACGGTAGGTCTCTCGTATGCGAGCCGTCTCGGTTGGTACTTAAACATGGTTATTCTGCCGCCAAGGAGTAAGTTACGAGACGAGCAGGTCGTTCTCTTGAGGGTAAGCGACATGCTTGCCTATAACAGATGGCCTCTCGCATACGAGAAACCTACCACCAGTAATTAATAAAGTTTTGTAGTAGACCTAGTAGTTGTAGTGGTAAGCTAATAAAACTATACCTGCCTTACCCGAATTGAGTGGTTTCCTTGACTGTCCAATGTAGAACCTCTGATAGTGAAGGTGGTAGGTAAACTTTTACTATTTTTATAACGGGCGAATTCCTTTATTACTGAAAACAAACTAAACTCTACTAGGAGACAGCATACAAGGAGAAGCAATTAGACAACTCATAGACCATTAAAGGCCTATAGATACCTAGCTCAAATGCTCCAACCCACTACCAGTTGGCAGCGTACTCAAGATGCTGGCAGTATTGCCCCGTTGGATTGCAAAACTGATACATTCAGCCAAATAAGTCCCAGCATTTTGGTCACGCGTCGCATCGATCAGGCGCTCAGACAGACTTTTGAAAATACGATGAGCTCCCGGTCCCCACGGACCCAAAGTATCCACACCAAACGGCTCAAATATGTAACTGCTACCGAGGTTAGTATATTTCCGCCGCTTGAGCTGCTCGGCCGAATTAGCTGCCGCGCCAGTCTTATTCTGCGTCTCCGGAAGATGTGACGGCGCCATAGTATCGACGCAAGTAGCGTCCCACACTAGAAGCCGCCCTAACTTCCAGGGGATCAGGGTCATGCCGTAAGGCCTTTTACCATCGTCACGCATTAGACGGTTCGGTTCGAGAATGGCTGCAACATTAACGCTGGTAAAAGCCCGGCGGATGATATCGTTAAGACTGGCGTGACGCGAAATTTGACCAGCACTTCTGGAACATGAGAGACCGTGGTGACCGTGCTGATCAACTGCAGTACCACACTGGCAACGATGGGCTTCATAACACTTGTACTATTAATTATTATTGTGAGGTTCATTAATGAGTTATGATCTTAACTCGGCTTGAAGTGCCTTTGTAAGCTCTCGTCACGTCTCATGACCGTATCCATATAATGCATAGCAATCGCCTTGCCTCCATCTCTGCTCCATCAGGGCAATAAAAAAAAGATTACATCAGTTTAACTTGATTCTTATTTGGGTTAACATTTTATCTTACCCCTAGCACCTTGTCACAATACAAGTCCTATTTGTTAGTTGTGTAATTTACACACTTAATGACTATATGTTCCTATAATGTTAAGTGCCAAAGAAAGCCATAACAATTGGTGCTCCCTACAATTTTGAATTTGATGGCAATTTTCCCCCAGAGACGTTTTTTAACTTAGAAACATTGCATTAGTATTTCACAACAAGGTGATTTGTTCCAGTCGAAGTAAGTTTACCGCCTCTTTAGTAAATACATACGAAAATACAGAAATGCTTGCTTACTTACTGCTGGTCAGAAAATCTGACTTAACAGCGTACGGAATTCCTACTGTTATTTATTCTGCGGTTAATGAAGGTACTTATTCAGAATAGTAGAAGGTGATTGATGATAGAAGAGATGGAAGGACGCACTGGACTCCTTCTCAAAGGACTCTCCCCAGAGAGCAATGAACAGGGAGGAGTAGAAAGAGGGAAGATAGGCCTTTGCCTTGCAGTGAACATCAGTGTTCAAGTGTTTGTCTTGAACATCGAAGCAAAGTAGCCAGTGTATCAGTCTTTAATCGAATACATTTTGGCGTGTGTGCATTGGAATTACACCAACTTTGCCGTTATATCAAAGATAACTAATTAATACTTACTTACGTAGTTATATGGTGGACATTCCTCCTGCGCAAACTAAGCGTTTCGCTTCCACTTTCATTAGGCGCGCTGCTAACGAGTGGAACTGACTGCCGAAGTCTTTCCCGATACATACAATCTAGAAATCTTCAAATCTCGAGTGAACAGGTAATATCTTGGCAACCTACATCGTCTCTTACCATCAGGTGAGATAGCGGTCAAACGCAAGCCAATAATGAATAAAAAAGAGACACCATATAGGCTAAAAAAATAACAAAGAATCAAACTAATCGATCAACGCTAGCAATAATAATTCGCTTCTTGATATAAAAACCATGCAGGCGATAAAATTGCGTTAATTACATTCCTTTTTACTGTGACACAGTCCTCCATCCCTAAAAAATAATAAAGTATGTAGGACGATGTCTCCGTAGGTGTAACGTTACGATCAGACGTGTAGTTTTGAGTTATTACTTTTATATACGTGACCTCCTTTTGGGTGCCGACGATATGCTCGAGATTATTGTTCAAGATGAGTTTCTGTGAAAATCTACTCGTTCTTGCTGTCATCTATTTAAATATGACGTGAAGAATATATTTTAAGGTTAGGCAAGGACATGCGTCGGATGGACATCACGTCAGAGCAAGTGCAGTGCCGCTTAGAACAAAAAAAAAAAAGAAATTAAAAAACCACTACGTTTTACTACGTCGAACATTTTAATTAGCACGATATATCCAAACGTCTTCTAAAAACTATTTCAGATAAATATCCAAACTACCAAAAACCGAATCGAAATTGGTGTTGCCATTTTTAGTTATGGAATCATAGAAATGTACACAAACATACATATACCTAAACATACAAACTAACTCTTGCCCCTAACGCATTACCTCCTCTGTTTCGTCGTGGGTAAAAAGGCTAATTCTACGCTGCACTGCGCTCTTCAAGCTAAAACGGTTTGTTTGCTTTATTTTTTTTAATATACCTAACGGAATGAGGGATCTAGCTGTTAGCACAGAATACCTAATAGTACCTACCCATGGCATGTTCAGTGCCTGCTCAATGCGCATTGGCCCATTGCGCATTGAGAGTACTTACTTTACTATTACTTACGACGAAACGAAACAATGACAATTAAAAAAATGTGCACAAATACGAACAATGCACTGCCACAGTTTCACAATCATAAAACTGTGGCACCGCCTAGGAATACAACAAAAAAAAAACTAAAAAGAAATCTTTATTTTATACCAGTTCACAAAATAATAACAAAATCTTAAAATACTTACCTGTAAACAGCAACTATAGCAAAACGTTTTAATGCAACATTAAGATGTGCGAAAGAAAAAGAATGAATGTGTTACACATAGGTTAGAAAGAGTGAAAGGATTATAGATTAAAATCGAAACATCATGAAAAGTGTGAAAGAGATGAATAGATGCGAGATAGTACAAGTATGAAAGAGTAAGTAATTTGGATAAAGTGTGAAAGGAATAGAACAAGACTTCAGACCTAGGTGTAAGAGAGATAAAAGCAAAAGAACAACTATAGAGAACGTCTCGTTTAATTCAGCCTTACATATCTATGCTAACAAATCTAGAGCTATAAAAATAATTATATAGGTACGTGTGACTATGAATAGTTTAAGTGTAAATGGTACAATATTTAAATTGACAACTTAAGCTACAATCACTACAAGTACAACGTTAATATTCTCTGTAATACTTACAAGAATATTTAGCATCTAATTATTTAATTAATTATACTGACATGCCTAAACAGCTATTCACAAACCTTGGTAATCATAATAGGTAAGCATACATCGTAGTACCTTGTCTCACTAAGGATTTAAATAACACGGTTCAATGCTTGAAGCAAATGACAAACAAATGAATGTGATTAAGTACTTAAATGTATACTTATTGCTACAAGACGAACGCTTATTATATAAATAACAACAAATAAACAAGCAGTCGTAACGAATTCATTACGATCCCGACACGAGAGCAATTCGATTCACAGCTGGGAAGTAATATTTTTGTTATCTATGCGCGTGGAGTAGTGATGGGAAAGCTCAGAGTGAGAAGACAGAGAGTAGTCTTAGCTTTTAGCAAGACTATTTTAAGTCTTCTTGACTCATGTGAAGAGTGACCAACTCTGGTGTCAGAGTTTATAAGCCACTCGAAGACCTTCAACATGGCCCAACGACACCTGATGATGCCTCATGTAGATGGTGAAACATGTGTCGTACAGGAAGAGGTGTTTGGGCTTTCTTTATTTATTTAACATTGCTTACTAAATTAATTTTTATAGATTATAGTATACCTTATTTTTATATACAATATTAAACTCATTATCATATTTATTATAAAAAAACATATGCGGAGAGATTTTTATTTATATTTTTTTTATTAATTTCATTTTTCATTCATATTAAATAATGTCAATTGATAAATGTTCCAATTATATTTTCATTGTTTACAATAATATTTCAATTAACTAGATGGGTTATGTATATTAGTGACATTATTATTTTGTGATTATTAATCAAATTATGTATTAAATGAATGAATGAATATTATTGAATTGACATTTTAAAACTTTTACAAAGAGAGCTTAGTCTGTAAGCTGATACTAACAATATGGGTTATAATTATCTGAAATTAATAAATAACAATAAATTGCTATACATATGATATTATACTAACAACAACCTTCATAATATTCAGCTGAATTACACTAGATATTTTCATTGCGTTTCAGATTTGAGATGAATTTTCGCAACGTCACCCCTGATTCCTTAAGATTATTATATTTCTAACTAGCGACCCGCCCCGGCTTTGCACGGTTCATCATCATCATCATCAGCCCATCACGTTCCCATTGCTGGGACTCGGGCCTTCTCTCATAGAGAGAGAATGGGCCATAATCCACCACGCTGGCCCAGTGCGGGTTGGTGGATGTCACATGTCCTTGAATTTTTGTGATTAATTCTTGGACATGCCGGTTTCCTCACGATGTTTTCCTTCACCGTTTTCAGAACGAGTGTTAAATCCGCACATAACTTAAGAAAGTCAGTGGTGCGAGGCCAGCGGGATTCGAACTCAGACCGTCGGATCGAAAGTCGCACATTCTCCCACTGAGCCACACTCGCTCTTTGAGCCACACTCGCTCTTTAGTCTTCTTTTGCACGGTCATTATACATATAAACCTTTCTCTTCAATCACTCTATCTATTAAAAAAAACCGCATCAAAATCCGTTGCGTAGTTTTAAAGATTTAAGCATACATAGGGACAGAGAAAGCGACTTTGTTTTATACTATGTAGTGACAACACAAAAAGGACTGTCTCTACAACCCCACCACTAGACTATTTATGTAAAAAATCTCGCCGCACCTACCGCACACCCCGCTGGGCCCTCAAATAAGGTCCCAGTATTTTTAAATGTTAAAATATGTACTAATGACACTTAATAAAATTCCTTTTAGACCGGACAGTCTCTCGCTTCAACCATAAATTGGCCCTAACGCAGCCCTTTTTTATTTGAAATAATTTGTCGTTTCATTTGGGTAGGTATATCCTTTATAATTTGGGTAATAATGTGTAATGAAACCGACACAGGAAGGATTAGGAGTGTTTTGTATAAAACTGTTGGGTCAAGGGAAACAGAATTATGACGTTTGTTATAAAACATTTCGACCAACACGGCTGTTGAGTCCAGTCTTCAAATATTTTAATAACTTTTGAATTTGGAGAATGAAAAGGGTCACCAAGGTACTTATATGTAACGGTCCTTGGATTTTGTTGTTATTAATATTGTAGAGTAGGGTAGGTATTTAATAAAAAGGTTGAATAATGAATATAAAATTCTGTTGCTTTCTGACGACACGCGCCCTGTGTTATCATTATTTTAATTTCTTTATTAGTATTCTTCATTTATTTATTCAAACCTTGATTGGTTCAAGGTTCGCCTAGCCGTTCGTAATTCATCTAGATTAACCAACGTTCACAGCGGTCACGACTTGGATGGGTGACCGTTGGCCATATCGGAAGCCTTCGGGAGACCTAAAAACTTCGACACCAGGGTTATTCACATTTTTGTTGCATTTAGATCAGTCGGTAGCGTCACTGGCTAAATAAATTCATATATATTTTAATATACATAAACATAATATCTTGTTTGTTGTTTTCTCGAAATTATTTTTAAAATTAGAATCAGAAAAACAAAACGAAATCAAATCCTACGACTATTCAAAACTTAATTAAATGTAATAAATTAGACAGGAAAGAGTTGCCAAGACAAACACTGATATATAACCCTGATCATAATTAAGCAGACATTCAGTTCCGATGAGTGATATAAATAGTAGTAATATATGATTTATACCCTCCTTTAACGTGTAGCTGTTCGCACGTGGTGTTAATTAGATGGTGAAGAAAAAATAACGGTGGACTCGGTGGTACGGCCACCAAAACTGTGAACGTGAGACGATTTTACGTAATAATAATAAATAATAATAATAAATGTCTTTATTTCAGGCGTAAAATACCGATGAAAAAAATACTCGTATGTAAAAAGTATTAAACAAAATAAAATACCTATAGTTAAAAATAAATGAATGTAATGTATAAACTTTAATGACAATCATGAAACGTCTGAATCTGAAATCAGTAGAACAGGAAAGTCATCGTCATTCCAGGACTTTTCATTGAATTAAAAATGTTAAACATTAATTGCATCAGCACAAAACATTTTATACCTACGTACAGGAGAAAATACGTAAGCGGATGTGTGCAGATGTTGCATGTAGTATTAAGTATAAAATGCCGTGACAAGTTAATTTATTACGCAACGACTCCAACGCAGAGCAACGCATTATTTAATTATTTATTTCGAAGAAATGAGCATTATATATATTAAGCATATTAGGATACTTTATATGGGTGATGGCTAGTCCAGAAGTCATACTCGTGAACGGGTGCTGCTTGCGGGGACTGGTCTGTTCTAGTCACTCCTACTGCTACTGTCGTACCAACTTATATTTTATTTACACTTTTCTGTTACTGATACTATGACTTTGGGACATCTCACTCACATTTCTTGTTTGACATTCTCTTAATTCTAATTTATACGTAATTGTTCATTGTTATTTTCGAGACATTTTAAAAGAGCTGAAAAAAGACACCCCCGCAGAGTTTCTTGGTGTCTTCTAGCGGTCGTATTTCCGAAGCACTGGTAGAGTCAGTTTTCGCATTTTTGTTTTCAGCACTCAGACTTCAATTTGAGTATAGGAAAGAAATGGGTAAACATATTTACCTTTTTTCAAAGTCATTTAACATAAGTTACAATTTTCAACATATTTTATTTGTATCATTTGTTTATGACCTTTAAAAGTGCACTTTTGTGCCTAAATGATATTTGACTTTGACTTTGAAAAGTCTTTGCTAACATGCTAAAAGATTTTGCTACATTTTTATGACTTTGCTTTCACTTGATGTATATATATTTCTTCTTATATATTTTATATTCTGGTGTAATTTTTTAAAGGGCTCGTTAAATTAGTTTCAAAATAAATATAGTTTTTATGTCTTTCATGAATTAATTCTAGGTTTGGAGCTTGTCCGAAAAGTCCACCTTATACACCATACCTTGTCCACCATATATCCACCTTATAAACTTGATATATTTGCTTATTTTTAGGTGCTCGCTCAATGTTTTTAATGTCACACAGCACACTATCAGTAGTTACCCGTACCTTTATTCTACCGGTGTTTGTCAGCGCCACAAATTAGATGTCGACAAATAGCAGAGGTAGTCTGCTTTATTAATAAATGGTATCTAGTTCGGAGAAACTTATTGTGTATCCTGTGAGCGTAGGTGTGTCTGTAATGTCTTAGGTTTATAACATACTATATTGTCAGTGATTACATAGAAGACATGCATGGAGCATTCCAAAAACTAAAAACAAACAACATTTTGTAACAAAAGTTCTAAAAAGAATGTTACTCAGTTTCTAGCCGTATATTCTGAGTAGTGGTTCATTTTCCGATAAGGTGGTAGAGTCATTGTAATGATTGACGTTCATTAGTGCGTCTGTGATGCCAAAAATGAAAAAAGAACTTTGATCTTTAAATGCTTGTGGTGTTTCAGATGTTCATATTCAATTCAATTCAATTAAAAAGTTCTTTATTTCAATTTTGTCGTCACAGAGGCACTTATAAACGTCAATTATGACAATGACTCTACCACCGTATCGGAAAAAGAACCACTACTCAGAAGATACGGCAAGATACTGAGGGGCATATTTTTTAGAACTTTTGTTACAATATTTTATGTTTGTTTTTGACAATATTATTTTTCTTATGTGCCAGTTGGCTACTTGGCAGAAGCGAAATGTTCCATGCGTCTTTATCTTCTATGTAGTTACTAACTGTATAGTATGCTTTTTTCATTAGAATATTTTTCACACTCAATTTGAATCTACTTTCTGTCATAGATGACGGAGACCACTTTCTGTCGGGCGGACTGTTTGCTTGTTTACCAGACTTCCACATTTTTTAAAATCGGCAGGTATCAAAATGTATGTTTCACTAAAGTTAAAATACTGCACATTTTAATTCAGCCCAAACGTTAATGCACATAACGAATTGATACCAAATTGACATCGGTATTGGAAGATTCGTTTTCGAGTCTAAAGTACTTGATTTAAATTTTTCAGTCGGCGCAAACTCTCCGATAGGCTTTCACGTTTTTACGAGTACGTGGACAAATATAAAGCTATCCAGTTGTGTTAATGCCAAATTAACATTACTTCGTGTTTGGGAACGTTGAACCAGTGGCGGAAGTATAATATCCTCCATCCCTTTCCTTCCCACTTACAATCCGCTCCCCGTCCTTGTCACTCACATGCAGACTACAAACTGCAAATGGGCAATGGCGTCTTCCGTTTTCGAATGCGCTTCCCGGCGTATGCGCGTCTCATATAAAAATAAATTAATTGTGAAATACGGCTTGTGCAACTACTAAAAGGTGCTAAATAGGTTCCCTAAGCGTCTTGACGTCTGTGTAATCGTGGGGCGCCCCCGGAATCTTCAGCAACACCGCCAAGAAGCACCTGTGAGTACCCGTCTGTTCCCTCCACTTCTTATTACTTTTGCCACTCGTGTTTTGGATTTCTGCCTGTGTAAATTTTCATATTAAATACCACAAACCGGCGCACACAATGTTTTTGGTCACTTCGACACGGATAGGTAAATAATAGTGAAAATTAGGCTCACGACAACACGTGTTTTTCTATACGTAAAGGCGGGGCCGCCATATTTTTTCTTGTGCTAATATTGATTGCCGGCCGGCCTAATAAGCTTCTAATAAGTTTTAGGTATTACGCAGTATTAATAGCTTTTACAATGGCAAAAAAAAAGAAAGAAGGTGATAAGGAATTTGAAAGGATGCAAGGCAAAATATCCGTCTATTTCGAATATATTCAATCGATTTACGATTCTATGAAATCGCTCGATTTTAATAACCCTGTAAATGTCGAAAGTTTTCTTGCAAGTAGCTTCACTATCGATTCTATACATCAGAAATATGTGGAAGCTTTAGAAGAACGCTGTTGCTATCAGACTTCTCAAGACGACGAGAATGTGCCTTCGTATCAGTCACTACTTTCCTTCGAACAACTTTACACACGAATAAAGTACAAAATTAAACAGCTTACCACTAGTGCTGCTAAAAATGATGGTCATACCGATAGTAAGGTACATAGGAACATTAGACTGCCTAAGTTAGAGATGTGTACTTTCTCGGGAGATCATGAAGGCTGGCCGCTTTTTTATGAGACGTTTCGAACGGTGATCCACGAAAACCCAGATTTAACTGACGGCGAGAAAATTCAATATTTAGTAGGTAGCTTAAACGGCAAGGCGCTCGCTATTTGTCAAGGTATATTACCTTCTTCCAAAAACTATATTGTTTTATGGAATGCTTTACTATCTAAGTACAACGACGAACGCCTGTTAGCGGTTTCGTATTTAGACAAGTTAATGAATCTTTCTGTAGTAGATTCTAATTCACCCGGTTGCTTAGAAGATTTTATCGATAGGTTCTCTTCGATCATCTCAGCCTTGCAACAACTGAAAATAACAAACTTAGAAGACTTATTGCTCATTTATATCGGTTGTAAAAAAATTAATTTGGAAACTGTCAAGGCGTTCGAGATGTCATTAAATGACCACGAACCTAATAAAATGCCTACTTGTTCGGAATTTGTAGATTTTATTCGTAAACATGCTCATGTTTTACTACGTGCACATAGTGTCAAAGATACGAAACCTGCTTCTCAATCTCGCAAAAATATGGATTCAAATACCATGCAATCGTCAGGTAGATTCTCAGGGTCACGCTCTAATAGCAACAACAATAACGTCAAAACGTTTGTGAACGTACAGGAATGCGATAAGTGCGTTTCTTGTGGGAAAATGGACCACACTAAATTAGGTCAATGCCCGACATTCATGTCTATGTCTCCTCATAATCGTTTTGCGTTAATTAAACACAATAAACTTTGCGTAAACTGTTTGAGTGATAAACATACGCTGCTTGATTGTAAATCAACAGGTAGGTGCAATACGTGCAATCGTAGTCACCATAGTTTATTACATTTCAATAATAAGAGTGCTTCCTCAGTGAATAGGAATGTCACTTCGTCGCATAGCAACGGTACTTCTGCACTAAATCAGAATGCTACCACGCGTTTCGATAACCAGCGCGTAATGTCGTCACCGAACGCGCGCCTCACTACCGCCACCGTCGCCGACGTCTGTACACACGCGGGCGATTCAAATGGACATTGCAGTGCCGAACGCCCTGTTTCGCTGTGCGCCGTCGGCCCGTGCGCCGCTGCCGGCGCAGCTGATCATAAACCCGCGACGTCCGTATTATTGGGAACAGCGCAATGTCACGTAATTGACAAAATGGGTAATGTATCTATAGTTCGCGCCATCATTGACAGCGCGTCACAACGCGACTTTATAACAACCGAATGTTGTCAGCGCTTAAACTTACCGCTGTACTCCACCGCGAGTAAATATGTATCGGGTGTAGGTGACGTCACAAACCCGATAGAGGGAGTCACTTGCTTAACCCTTAGATCGCGACACGATAATGAGACAAAATTTACTATTCAACCGTTAGTAGTTAGTAAGATTACAGATACGTTGCCGGTTTCACCAATTGATATCGGGCAATTGGATTATTTACAAAATATCCCGTTAGCAGATAGCCGCTTTTGTTCGCCCGCCGCTGTCGATCTTATACTAGGCTCCGACCTTTTCGCGCGCATTCTTCGCCCGGAGACTATATCGCGCGCGCCCGGTGAACCGGTAGGTATAGAGACCGTACTAGGTTATATTGTCGTAGGTCAAGCCCCGGTGATTAATCCTGTTTGTAATATTGTTCGCTCCTATTGCACAATGAACGAATCGTTCGACCATAGCGTGACTCGATTTTTCGAATTGGAAGAAGTACCAAATACGATTAATTCGCTTACCCCCGCGGAAAAGGAGTGCGAAGCGTTTTACTCTGCTACTACGCAACGCGACGATAAGGGCCGTTTTATCGTATCGCTGCCGTTTAAAAGAGACCCTTCGTGCTTAGGCGATTCGATGCGTTCCGCGGAGCGTAGGTATTTATTATTAGAGCGCAGGTTATTAGCTAATCCTTCCCTAAAAAAGGAATACGACAATGTATTTACCGAATATTTAGATAAAGGATATTTACGACAAATTGATAATAAACCCGACAAGTTTAATAAACCACATTATGTAATTCCTCATCATGGCGTCGTGCGTCATGATAAACAGACGACGAAACTTCGTGTTTGTTTGGACGGCAGTAATCCGACATCGACTCAAATCTCACTTAACCAAATATTGCATACTGGTCCGAATCTACAAAATGATTTGTTCCGAATATTATTGCAGTTTCGATTGCTGCCCATTGCCATAAGTGCCGATATACGCCAAATGTATTTGCGCATATTAGTAAATGAGGAAGACTTACGTTTTCAAAGATTGTTGTACCGGTTTAATCCGACCGATCCGATTCAAGTATTTGAAATGACACGTGTCCCATTCGGATTATGCTCGAGCCCGTTTTTAGCGGTTAGATCGGTCAGAAGGTTAGCCGAGGATGAGCGCACACGCTTCCCAATTGCCGCTCGAGTCGCTGAAAGAGACATATACATGGACGACCTTGCCACAAGTTGCGCCACAGTCAGCGATGGAGTCGACTTATCAGCCCAGCTGATTAAGTTGTTCGCGGCTGGAGGATTCGAACTCGTAAAGTTCTCGAGTAACTCACCTGAGCTGATGGCAAGCATTCCTGCCGCAAACCGCGTTTCTGAGGCCGTGGAGTTCAGCCCCTCAGAACATTTAAAAATATTAGGGTTGCATTGGTTACCAGCCGAAGATATGTTTACGTTCAGTGTCAACTCACCGCCACGTCAGTGCACGAAGCGTAATATCCTCTCCGTTATTGCCCGTCTATGGGACTTGTTAGGATTTGTAGCTCCCGTTACACTTCTGGCCAAATTAATTATCAAATCACTTTGGAACCAAAGCGTCGATTGGGATGATACTCCCCCACAAAATATTATCGATTTATGGGAGAACTTTGAATCGGAATTGCCTCTATTACAAAATATTAAATTGCCTCGTCATATAGGCGTTACTGACGATTGCATTATATCGTTGTTAGGGTTCGCAGATGCTTCTGAGTCCGCGTACGGAGGTATGGTTTACATTCACGTGTATTTTCCAAAACTTGAACGGACCGTGGTAAACCTAGTTTGCGCGAAGTCGCGAGTCACTCCAGCAAAAACTCTAGTTACTATTGCTCGATTGGAGCTCTGCGCCAACTTAATTATGGCGAAACTGATGCGGGTTGTAATCGACACTTATGCCTTACCAGCATGCTCCATCTATGCCTTTACGGACAGCATGGTAGCCCTCGCGTGGATCCGCTCAGTTCCTAGTAGGTGGCAGACCTTTGTAGCCAATAGAGTTTCTCAGATCCAAGAGAAAATAGACCCAAGTAACTTCTATCACATAGCAGGTAAAGACAATCCATCTGATTGTTTATCCAGGGGATTGACCCCTGCACAGCTGATTGTGCATCCCCTGTGGTTCAACGGGCCAAAATTTGCCTATGAACCTAGGTCCGAATGGCCACTTAATTTTGACATCACCATCGCTGGTGATCTTCTGGAAGCAAGGGTGAAAGTGCTTGCTACGACGGAATCTTCTCCGCCATCACTACCCCCTTTGTGTGAACTCGCCAATCGAGTTTCGTCATGGAACAGATTACTCCGAATAGTAATCTATGTCCTTCGTTTTGTCAAAAAATTACCTACTGAATTTAACGTTTCCCATCTGGAATATGCGGAATTTACGATAGTTAGGAATCTTCAAAGCGTTTATTTCGCGGATGAAATTGCCAAAGCCAAAGCGGGTAAAACTTTACCTCCTGCTTTTCTTAAACTCAACGCGTTCGTTGACAGAGACGGCATATTACGCGTCGGAGGTCGTTTAGCGAACGCCTCTGACATAGGATTTGACAATCGACACCCAATACTGCTCCCGCGTCGCGATCACATCGTAGACCTTATTATTGACTATTACCATCGCAAAAATTTGCATACCGGACCACAACTTCTAATGTCGTTATTACGACAGAAATACTGGATAATGTCGGCGCGTAATATAGTACGAAATCGGGTGCAAAAATGCAATACTTGCTTTAAAACGCGTCCCGTCAATCAGTTTCCCCTAATGGCCAACCTTCCTGCATGCCGGGTTACTGAAGCCAAGGCCTTCTGCCATACTGGCGTTGATTACGCCGGGCCTTTAGCTATTACTTTGCATCGTGGCCGAGGCGTGCGTAGTACTAAAGCGTACATTTGCTTGTTCATATGTCTCGTCACGAAAGCAGTTCATTTAGAGTTGTCCTCGGACCTAAGTACTGAGGCATTCATGAACTCATTCAAACGTTTCTTAGCTAGACGCGGTCCAGTGAGCATAATGTACTCAGATCGAGGTACAAATTTTATCGGTGCCAAGACCTATCTTGATAACATGTATGAATTACTCAACTCTGAAGAATATCGCGACAAATTCGCAAACGAACTTCGCGAAAATCGTATCGAATTTCGTTTTAATCCCGCTGCGGCACCCCATTTCGGTGGTATTTGGGAAAGTAACGTGCGTAGCGTTAAGGTCCATCTTGCGAAGGTGGTAGGCACTCAGCTTTTAACTTATGAGGAGATGTCGACGGTGCTTACTCAAATAGAAGCCCTGTTAAACTCACGCCCCCTTTCAGTGCTGAGTAGTGACCCTGGCGAACCTTTAGCGTTAACGCCTGCCCATTTTCTGGTATTTACACCACTTAAATCTTTGCCTGCGGAAGACTTATCTAGCGAAAACGTCAACCTTGTGCGGAGGAAACGTGTGGTCGACCACCTTGTCCAATCATTTTGGAAAAGATGGAAAGTAGAATACCTTAACACTCTTCAAGTGCGTAATAAATGGACGAAGTCTAATACTTCTATCCAACCGGGGACTGTTGTTCTGCTTGAATCAGAAAACAGTGCTCCTCTAAATTGGCCTATAGGGGTGGTCGAGCGTACGTTTCCTGGCAAGGATAACGTTGTCAGGGTCGTGGATATCCGGACGAAATCCGGTATCTACCGTAGGCCAGTTGTAAAAGTTTATCCTTTACCAACTCAATAAAATTTAAATAAAACTTAATATATACAGTCCACAACTCTATCTTAGCTAGTAAAATAATAGAAATAAAATAAAATAAAAAAAAAGTAATTTACTCACTAAAGAGTAATTAGAAATAATAATAAAATCAACCGCATTACAAATCTTTTGTAGATAATAATTATAAAATGTTAGTCATTCGTTGCAGTTTGCTTAGGTACGTTGAAGTGACCTTTTTCTTTGTGTGCCTTGTATTATTGAAGGCCTTTCGTCCTGTCAAGCCGGGGGGGATGTTAATGCCAAATTAACATTACTTCGTGTTTGGGAACGTTGAACCAGTGGCGGAAGTATAATATCCTCCATCCCTTTCCTTCCCACTTACAATCCGCTCCCCGTCCTTGTCACTCACATGCAGACTACAAACTGCAAATGGGCAATGGCGTCTTCCGTTTTCGAATGCGCTTCCCGGCGTATGCGCGTCTCATATAAAAATAAATTAATTGTGAAATACGGCTTGTGCAACTACTAAAAGGTGCTAAATAGGTTCCCTAAGCGTCTTGACGTCTGTGTAATCGTGGGGCGCCCCCGGAATCTTCAGCAACACCGCCAAGAAGCACCTGTGAGTACCCGTCTGTTCCCTCCACTTCTTATTACTTTTGCCACTCGTGTTTTGGATTTCTGCCTGTGTAAATTTTCATATTAAATACCACAAACCGGCGCACACAAGTTGAGTTTTTTGCAATCAAATGATGTGTACTATTCGGTTGATTAATGTTTTTATTTGAAATACAATTTACTGTACTGAGGGTCTGAGAGATAGCAGCTGTTCACATTTTGTGCCAAGGGCGAGTAATGCCAAGGGCGAGGTAGACGCAGGTTTTAGAAGCTTTTCACTTTTCTTCTGTGCGAAGTACTTCATATTAAAATAGCTTATCAAATTGTGAGATATACTGAGGTTGCGCGTAAAAAATATTTACATAATTTCGGCCACTATCTCGGCTGATGTTAAGCCAAGATGTGGCCGATGATAGAGCACGTAGATCTAAAGGACGCCAGTTGAGCCCAAGCCCCCTGATTTACCCTTGATCTTGTATTTACCTGTAGGCAAAGTCAAAGTCAAACTCAAATATCATTTATTAAATAGGCACAAAAATGCACGTTTAAACGTAAACACATTTTTTTACGCTTAATAGATCCATGTTTGGCCACTATCTCGCCTGATGTGAAGCGATGGTGTGGTCTAAGATGACTGCCGCCTCTCTCTAGATCTATGTGCTCCATCTTAGGCCACATCATCGCTTCACATCAGGCGAGATAGTGGCCAAACATAAATCTATAAAGTGTAAAAAAAAAAGATGGCGTACACGTCATCATTAAGACGGTTCAACAACGGAAGAAAAAATTCGATACTCGAGTTTGTGACTACCGTAGCTCAATTTGGATCATATCCGGAACGAGGTTATCCAGACAGAGAACCACAGTCATTGACATAGCCCACAGTAGTAGTCAGCTGAAGTGGTAGAGGGCCGGCCGTATCAGCCGCAGAACCGATAACCGCTGGGGTAGACGTGTTCTAGAGCGGAGACCGTGAATTGGCAAACGTAGTGTAGGACGCTCTCAGGCTAGGTGGAGCGACGATCTTCGCAAGGTGGGTGGTAGCAGCTGGATGAGAGTAGCTGGGGATCGTGCTCAGTGGAGTGAAATTGGAGAGGCCTATGTCCAGCAGTGGACTGCAACAGGCTGATGATGATGATGATGTAGCTCAATTGGTAGAGCGCTTCCCGCGCTATCGGAAGATTGGGTTGCGGGTTCAAGTCCTAGCCGGTGGTGGTCGTATTTTTTCCTTTTGTATTGTATCGTTTGTATTGTACATAATTTATCATTCCCTAAAAAAATCTCTAAATGACAGTGAAAACCGTATCAAAATCCGAAAAGTAAGCGGAGAAACAAAAATGAGGAAGCGGACAGCGACTTTGTTTTACACTATTTAGAGAAGTATGTACCTGCCTTCTGTCTTTAAATACAAAAGCACGTATGCTCTCCGCAGTGATTAGCAAACCCTTTCAGGCGTAGCTTCCTCCGCAACCTACAATGAATTTTACAGCCGTCACCACAGATTACACGCCAGTTACTATTGGCAGCTACATTGTAGGAAGTCGTTTGAGCAATGTAAACCCGTGCTTACGTTTTTATGGGGTACTAAAAGACGTAATGAAGGTGCAGTGAATATTGCTTCAAATACATGTCTTCAAGTTTTGGAATGATGCATATCCTCGAAAACTGTTTTGTATTGCTTTGTTTGAAAATGCAAAGAGTCTTTGTAAACATTTTTCAAACATCCGTTCTCTATTCATATTTTTTCAAAACATAAAGAACTTAGTATAAGCTATATAGCTTATACTAGCCACGCCCTGCAGTTTCACCCGCGGTTTCCCGAGATAAAAAGTGCGCTCGTAGCGTAGCTCGCCTAGCTTAGGATCTTATAGGTTAGGCATTACGCAGCAGTCACAACTAGGATTGGTGACCGTTTGTGTGGTTTTTATATCTGAGCGCTACCGTGCTTCGGAGGTCACGTTAAGCCTTTGGTCCCGGTTGTTGTCTTAGGACAACAGTCGTTACGTTATGTCGGAGGCCTTCGGGCGGTCTAAATTATCTAACACCAGGGTTGGCCACATACCTACACGAGAGAAGAAGAAGCTATCTCCATTCTGAATTTCACACAAATCCGTTGAGCCATTACAGCGTGAAGAAGTAACATATAACATTCGCGTGATACTTCACCAGTGTGGTGGATTCTGGCTATAATGAAGATACAAAGCTAATAAATTAAGCTAACTGAAGCAGTCAATTAAAGACGTGTCCCAGTGTCCGACCGCTGCCGGTTACCGGCACCGATTGCTCCCTGGAGCCTAACACCCATTTAGCCCCTTACCCGACATTGGCTATAATATATGTATTTAGTTTGTAAATAATGGACTTCTTCGTATGGTTTCGTAGTTTAATTTTTTTCTAAAGCGCTAAGGAGTTGTTTTTTGCGTTAGTTCCATGATTAAGTAGAGTAAATATGTAGAGATCAATTTTGGTCAATTAAAGGACATGTTACATCCACCAACCAACTTTGGGCCAGCGTGGTGTTATATTATCTCTCTACGAGGGAAGGCTCAAGTCCCAGCAGTGGGAACGTAATGGGCTGATGATGATGATGATGAAATATGTAGAGATCAGTGGTTTTTTTTATTACGCTTACTAGATCTATGTTTGGCCACTATCTCGCCGATGTGAAGCGATGATGTGGCCTAAGATGGAGCACATAGATCTAGAGAGAGACGGCAGTTTATGCCTGTAATGCAACATTGCTGTAATTCTTGAACTTTGTAGAGCTACATTAGTAAGGAACCACCATAATATCCATCTGTGCGTAAGTCTAACCTTTTTCTTCACAGAGTATATGAAGATACATGAAACTTTGTGCAATGATATTGACAAAATAGACGATTTAAAATTCGTATTTTAGCTCCCGTACAGGTAATGTGGGCATAATAAAAATATTCAAGAGTCAAAAGAAATTTATTAAATAGGCACCAAAAATTCACTTTCAAACGTCATAGATCCTGGTGATATTGCAACAGCTCATATTTTTTATCTGTGTTATTTTCAACAATGAGTAAAAAATAATTATTTTACCGTTAACATGCATCAGAAATTTAATATTATAGTGAATCTTTGTTTCATTTCAAGTTGAAACCCCAAAACAATTTGTGGATGTTGATTGCAATTTCAAATTAATTTCATAAGTCCGTATCATTCGACTGATATTTGCGTAAAACTGAAATACAATTATAACTTATTAATTACACAGTACCTAATTAGTCACATGAATGACGCAATTTAACGCGTTTTGTTTGATTACACCGAATACAGTGTCTCTGGCTATTTATTTTGTGGATGGAGTTAAAATCAATCAAGCCGCTTAAATGCGGTAAGCAATCTATCCTTAATATTATAAAAAGGTAAATTGTTTGTGTGTCAGTATGTATGATTGTAGGGGTAATTTCTGGAATTACTGCTCCAATTTTGAAAATTCTTTCACTAATAGAAAGCTACACCAAAAAAAACTAATATTACTACGTAAAGAAGCGACACTCCCAATAAAGTTAAAATTCTGTGACTACCTTATTCTGTATTTTTCAATTACTTGTCTCTTTTTGACAGTGACTAATAAACGCTTGGCATCCCTAGATAGGGCGCCTGCTTGGTAACCTAGGCTGCGCGGGCCGAAGCGATAGAGGAAGTTTTTTATTTCGAGAATCGTAGATTTGCATTTTGCCTCGCCCTGCGCCACTTCACATAGCTTCGGTGGACAATTGGACAAGCTACCAACGATTCGGGATCTGGACGCTTTTTGGACAGCACTAAGAACAAAAAATATCACAGCGGTAACGCGCATAGAACGCAAGCTATCTTGTACGAAAAGCCAGAAATCATCTCCGAAAACTCAATAGACACGTTAATTTGAACTCGGTTGAGGAAGAATTATAATTTTATTGCTCAAAGTAATTTATGGGAAATTACGATCGCCTGCACCCCGTACGCGAATATGAGTTCACTTATCTAAAGAGACGATGTTGGAATATTAAGCAGATATTTGCGGTAGGATATGAGATATTGTTTAATCTAATTACTTGAAAATGTTACCAATAAATTATTTTTTTTAAAGAAATAAACCGACTTCAAAACCACAAATAGGCACTTAAAAGTGAAAAAATAAATTAATATAATTTTTATAAGTGCTACCCACTCATATATATGAAGTTGGTGCCAGCCAAGTCTAATAGGTAGTAGATAAATACTTGTAGGTAGTACCTATATCTACTACATAATAGACACTATATTGTCTAATTATTTGGCAAGTGTTCTTGTTGTTTCGCCAAACAAGGTTCTGAATGGAAGAAGAATATTAGAAGAATGTATTCTTCAAAGTTTTATTATTTCAGTATGTGTATTTTCTGCAATGTACCTTCTCAGATTTGAAGAAGGAACTCAGTAGAAAACATATTTACACTAACCTAACCGAATATGGACGATAGACACGAAATCTACAATTTTTAGAAAAAACTCAATAAAAACGGAATAATAGATCAAACAATAAAAAGGTAAGTTGGTTAGAATACGCTACTAGGCCTGTGATCTCTCAAACCCCAAGTAAACAACATTCTCCGTCATCTCTCAGCCTAAGATATCCGCGTTTCGAGCCGGGAATAGGCCTGGAGTGCTTTCGTTTTACTTAAAATGAAATTTCCTGCAGCCGTTAGCACTTATTTGGTTTTTATAAGAGTGCTTTGAAATGGCGCAGGCAGTTTGGAATTAAATTAGAAAAGGCTGCTTTGGTCTGAATTTGTAGAAAGGGAAAGAAAGAGAAGATCAAGGGCAGGTGTACTGTGTCACTTTCACACCTTTATAGTTTTAAAAGCAAATACCTGCACCGACCTCTTCTCCGTGTGACTGAGAAATGTCCATGTTTTATTTTTATGATGGCCATTATTTCAAATGTGCCCTAATTCACTATGACCACTTAGCGATTTCTTTCCTTCGGAATTTCTATGACACATTCATACATTCATATATACGATTCTCTATGACGCGTCATTGATATTACAAATTTTGCAGATGTCGTTTATTGATTAAGGAATCGACGTGATTTCGAAACAAGGAATCGCTAAGTGGTCATAGTGAATTAGGGCCCTGATGTTAAGCGACGATGTCGCCAAAGATATATAAGGAAAGACAGCAGTTGACCGACTGCTCAAATCCATCTTCCTGGTTCACCATCAACCTACGAAACAAGACTATGCCACTAGACAGCATGGGTTTGTTTGGTACACCCGATCACAACTATGGCCGAAGCCACCTTGCATCGTCGTCTGTAGTCACTGCCAAATCAAACCTTGTTGGAAGTCTCTTACTTTACTTTTGGTAGGTCTCTTTTATGCAGGAGGCCGTCTGGGTAGGTACTACAGCTTTACCAGTTATTCAGCCGCCAAGACGTAGTGTGCAAGCATTACTGTGTTCCGGTTCGAAGGGCATTGTAGCCAGCGAAATAACTGGGCATATAAGACTTATATCTGATGTCTCGGGGTGATGAGCGCAATGCAGTGCTACGCAGTGCTTTTTATGGTATTAAAAGTTCTGCACAGGCGTTCTGCAAAGGCACTGCAATTGTTATGGGCAGGCGTGGCGCTTACCATCAGGCGAACGACTTGCTCGTCTGATCACACAGTTCCATAAAAAAGAATTGAAGTATTGGTATTGAAGAATTACACGCCTAGTGAAATCAGAAAAAAATGTATATAGGTACCTACTTTAATCATTGGAATCAAGAAATGTGCACAACAATGGGCAACACCGACTCTTCAACCCTTCACCGAATATTTTATAAGCCCCATAAACAAGATTGCAGAAATTATCATTTCCTCAGCAATACTGTCCGCAGAATTTAAATTTTATATGAGCAATTATACCCCATGATTAGTGCGGGGTCGTTTAAGCCCCCGAGAGTGTGGGGCTTATTAGACCCAGTGTTGTCTTCCGATACAATTGGATGATTTATGGTAGGATCTTAGATTTTGCAATTTAGATTGCTATGAATTGTAATGTGTTGGTGTATTTTGGCTTACGCATGTATTATGTAGGCTTATTATATTTTAAGGTATTTTCAATGTTTACGTTTAGAATAATATCATTAATTAAATATAATCTTTTGAGAGTCAATACCATAAGTACCAACATCATCATCATCAGCCTGTAGTTGTCCACTGCTGGAAATAGGATTCTCCTAATCAACGCCACTGGGCCCGGTCTTCGGCTCTTCTAATCCAATTTCTTCCCGCCGCCTTTCGCAGGTCGTCGCTCCATCTAGCTGGTAGTATACCTATACATTATTATTACTATTTTAGCCGTTAATGTCCCACTGCTGGGCAAAGGCCTCCCCCTTTTCCTTCCACTCTTCCCTGCCTTGCGCCAGTTGCGCCTAGTCTGGACAAAAATTGTAAATACATATTATTATACATACAAATAGTTATATATTCTATCAAATATAATTCAAATGCTAAGCAGTAGTACGCAGACATTACTGTGACGTTATAAAATAAATAAATAAAAATAAAAAGACTATTTCAGACCATTACAAATTCATAGTATTAGTATGTTAGTTAGATCACTTATCGCAGACTTATAGCTAAGTTTAGTTGTGTTAGTAGTAAGTTTATGGTATTTAAAATTTTCAGTTACTTATGTCAGACCCCCGACACTCCATACAAATTCGCCGAGCTAACTGTCTAGTACTACTACTGGCGCACCGGCCTGTCCGCACACGTTTTGTGTGTGTGCGTCATTATTGTAGGGATGAGCTAATACGAATCGAGCGCGACAAGGACAACGCTATACGTAAGCAACCTAAGTGTTTCTCTTTCACACCCACTATCGCTTGGCTGGGAGATGTGAAATACCAAAAAATCTTCGATTCTCATTTGTGTAAGTGGTTTCTTTGCATCCATACACAGAACAATAACGAACCATTTTAAAAGAGATAGGCAGACCACCGTCAATCAGGTCAGGTCCTGGTCAGCTCCACCGTCTTCAGCCGTTCTCCGTCTTTTTCTCAATATGTTTCGTCTATATGTCAAAGTCAAATATTCAGCCGGCCTGCTCTACTTCTGTAAAGCAGGTCGTCGTCGTCATACAAAAAGGTCATAACAACCTCAAATAACATCAATTGATCGCACATATAAAATAAACATTTGAATCTCACTCATTAGTCATTCGTAGCGAGCGGTGACAACCGAGTGACGCAAGCACGGCATAGCCCATTTTTTCATCGGTTTGTTGCGGGTGACGACAAATAAGCGGGGGGGTGGGAGTGTCGCTTCTTTAAGTAGTAATATTTAGTTTTCTTTGCTTATGTTGTGTTAAGGTATGATAGAATGCCCTGAAACCAAGGTTCACTCAGGTGTATGTAGCTAAAACTGAATGCACCCCAATCCAGTGCAGAATGAGCCGGCTGTCCATACTGTCGGCTGCAGCAGCCAGGAGGCTGTTGCGGCTGGCGCGCACCCGGCGCAGCGCAGTTATGGTTTGACGGGCCCCTTTTTAATCGAAATTACTGAGTATTATGAGACTTACGAGCTATTGTCTCAGGGTGATAAGCGCTGTGCTGTGATGCGCATGCAGGATTTTGCAAAACAACAGCTTGATTCTAGGTGGCGCTGCAACTATTATGGAAAGGCTTGGCGTTACAATCAGGCGAAAAACATGCTCGTCTCGTTACTCAATGACATAAAACATTTTGCTTACCATCAGGTGCACGACTAGCTCGTCTTGCCACATAATTACATAAAAAAACGAAGAACAATTTAATTGAACACCCTAATTGCATTAGGAAGTCTCTAAAACGTCCTTTTAAAATACTTTTAATCTCCTACAAGGCACTAAAAAGCAACCATTTAACAAATAAAACCCAAGTAATTGTCTTGTCCACACGGGAAATACAATTAAACTTCTTGCGGGAACGTCTGCCACCCCACAATTGCTCCACAGTTGCTCAACAGTTGCGCTACAATTGCTCAGTTGCCTCAGTCGTAAATGATTAAAAAACTTTAAACAGAAATAGAAACAAATTGGAAACTTTGTTAGAGGGAATTAAAAATAAAACTAAGACGATTCTCGAGAAAATGCTAGAGATAAAAGAATTCGTTAAGATTTTTACTCGCAGTTTTGTTTTTAAATTGTCTCGTTACCTTTAAATTGCATTATTATAGATCAAGGTTTCTGGTCTGAAAAACGATTATATGTTACGTATAATGTATGAATCTAGATACAATAAGATAGATAGATAGATAGGTATATGTTTAAGAATTTATTGTTACACAACAACAACAAAAAATATTTACAGAAGAAATGCTTAAAACTTACCTGTTACAATGGTCGGTCTTATCGCTGAAAACAAACACTTTCATATAAGGCACAATTTGTTCTATATGAAATTGCCTTTCACATGCACACAGACATATACTTTTACATTTTTATCTCATATTAGTAGCTTTTATCGTCGACCATTATCGTGACTGTCCGTTGGTCTGATACAATATGAATAAGCATTAATGGGCGTCAAAAAGATGAAATTAATTGTCGTAAAAGCCTAAAAGGTCTTCGATCCAAGTAACATCTAGAATACAGGGTGTTTCAAATATTATAAATGTGAAAGTCTTGTGTTTTTTTTTCAATAAATAATTTTATTGCAAATTCAAATCGAGTGAGGTACAATCAATTGTATGAGCTCTGAATCCCACTACGATAAATCCTTTGTTGTAGGATTCAGTTTCTTTCATTCGATATCAGTGTTTAAAAAGTTTCTTACCATATAACTCGATGATGTAACGACAGAACGGATTTCGACGAAAATGGTTATTTATGTAATTTAATGTTGTCCTGAAGTAGGACATAGGATACTTTCATCCCAGGCAAACGAACAGTTCTCGAGGGAGCAACTTTAGACCGAAATTTACGCGGGTAAAACCACGCGGCGCAGCTAGTTATACTATAAACATAGAAAGATATTTATGACGTATAGAAATGAGTTTCAAAAACTGCTATCCTCTTCATAAATCAATACTTTTAACTTAATTTAAGATCTTGATAAAATGCTTGTACAGAATCGAGAATTCTCTAGGTAGCAGTACCGTCAGAAGAAAAGCTTTATAAAATGGATATACCTAGTAGTAGTATCTCGCTTCTGATGAAGAACATCGTATTACGCTCGAAACCTACGTTGAATAAAGGTCGCATTTCATTCATCAATTCTCTGCGCATCCAGTATAACAACATCTTCAGGATGCTGATAGGACTGCCTCGCTATTGCAGTGCATCAGGAATGTTTGCGGAAGCAGGGTGTGGATAGTTTTCACGCAATAATCCGCAAGAAAGTTGCATCCACACTCCAGCGTGCGCGAGGCAGTGCCACAAATATCCTACAGAGGCAATCCTCTGTAGGTAATACATAATTTCCTATAAGTACAATAGGCAGTTTTATCGCTAAGCAGTGATCTCTTCCAGACAACCATAGGGTAAGGAAAACAACATTTTAAAGAGGATAGTGTGCAGTAGATAATAAGTAGGACGAATGAAATGATTTTACACTTAAATGATTAAAGTATAACATACATATACCTACAACTATACATAAATACATGCATATTGTCTATATAAGGAAGTAAATAATTATATAATTATAATTTTTTATAACGCCCAACGATCACGATAGGATTCCCTGTATCTAGGGAATCAGGAACTATGAGGACCATGGTCCCACAACACCCAGACACGAAACAAATGCTTGCACTTTCTTTTTCTGTGAGCAAACATTTATCCCGTCGCGGGAATCGAACTCGCAACCTCAGTGGTGTATGAGATTTGAGCCAACCTGCCCAACCACTACACCACAGAGGCTGTCAATAAGTTTAATTAATCATTATTATTCTCGTCGTTCAAGAGTGTGGTCACCATTATACCAAATAACGTACAATTAAATTCAAAATTGTCTTGTTTCATCACGCGCCGCCCAAATTTGTCTACCTATCACATAAAAGTTTAAACAAAGTCCCAATAATTTCCATAAACAATTTTATTTATCTTCTAACGTTACCCCACTCCTGAGCGTTAGGAGACATGGCATAATTCAATTTTATCATAGTGATATTAAGTGTTGTACACCTTAGACTAGACGTAGTCTTCGCACGTACTACGTATTTTACCTTACCTTACTACGTATTTTTATGTATCTATCTAGGTATCATAGAAATTAATGGTTTCGAATCCTTTTACTTAACTATACGTATCTACTACAACTGTATCCTATTCTACTAATATTATAAACGCGAAAGTTTGTAAGAATGGACGTAGAGATGTACCTTTGCGAGAGCGAGTGTGGCTCAGTGGGAGAACGTGCGACTTTCGATCCGGCGCACCCGAGTTCGAATCTCGCTGGCCCCGCACCATTGACTTTCTAAAGTTATGTGCGGATTTAACACTCGCTCTAAAAACGGTGAAGGAAAACATCGTGAGGAAACCGGCATGTCCAAGAATTTATCACAAAAATTCAAGGACATGTGATATCCACCAAACCGCACTGGGCCAGCGTGGTGGATTATGGCCCATACTCTCTCTATAAGAGAAGGCCCGTGTCCCAGCAGTGGGAACGTGATGGGCTGATGATGATGATGATGATGATGTACCTTTGTTACTCTTCCACGCAAAAACTACTGAATGGATTTTGATGATTTTGGTATAGAGATAGCTTATACCCAGGATTAATACATAGGCTACTTTTTATCCCGGAAAACCGCGGGTGAAACCGCAGGGTGCAGCTAGTATAGGTATATAAGGAAAATACGTTGATTTGATGACAGCCTCTGTGGTATAGTGGTTAGGTAGGTCGGCCGAGTATCATATAGAACTACATACTATTTTTTTTAGTGAGTGATGAGACCAGCATGTTGTTTGCCTGATGGTAAGCGCCACGCCTGCCCATAAAAATTGCAGTGCTACCCAGAATTTTTAATACTATACAAAGTAGTGCGTAGCACTGCACTGCGCTCATGACCCCGTATGCCCAGTAATTTTGCGGGCTACAATGCCCTTCAAACCAGAACACAGTAATGCTTGCGCATTACTGCTTGGCGGCGGAATAACTTGCAAAGCTGTGGTACCTACCCAGGCGGCCTCCCGTGTACCGAGACCTACCACGAGTAAAATACACCACTAGCACGCCCACTCACTACACCAGCGGTTCCCAATTCTTTTTAGCTATGGAACCCTAAATTATCTACCTAATTTTGGTGGAACCCCAACTCATATTTTTAACCGACTTCAGAAAAGGAGGAGGTTCTCCATTCGTCTGTATGTTGTTTTTTTTTGTATGTTTGTTACGCGATTACTCCGTCAATTATGAATTGATTTTGATGATTCTTTTTCGTTAGGTAGGGCATACTTCAAAGGTGGTCCCATATAAATCTTATCGAAATTGATTCAGCACTTTTACGCGGGTCAGTTTATCAATAAAAAATGCCGGCCAGCGTCGGCAATCCTCGGAACCCCAGTGACCCGTTCACGGAACCCTAGGGTTCGCGGAACACCTATTAGGAACCACTGCACTAGACAACATTTTGCTTAGTTATTTTGAACTTGCTACACTTTCAAATCTCATTCCTCTCGCTAATTAAAATTAACTTCACTAGACGTTTAAATAAATAGACACGTTGCTTTTTAATTTTTATTACGAACGCTAAAACGTTACGTTTCCCGGCAATCCGGAAAAATGGCGCGAATAAAAAGGCGAAACGGCAAAACGGCAGAAATAAAAACTTCAGAGCAGTATACGTGTAATTAAATAAATTAAAGTCGACGTACGCTGACGGACGTATCGCGTCCTCTTGTTTTAAGACGTCATTTGATTTAATTGGGGCTTTTTAGGCCCCGCGGTAGGGTTGAGTTTTACGTTCGTGTGGATTTTTTGGGTCTAATTAATTTAAATTTGGAACAAAAATTACTTGGAGTAGTTTTTTTTAGTTTATGGCTTTGCACGAGTATTGCATTCAGCCAGTAATTAATTAGAATTAATTCAGGTAGAGGGCGGGCTATCAGCACTGAACCAGATCCAATCAATTAGTATATAAGTAAGTACATATATTATTCAAAGACTCTTGTGTAATATTGCAATAATTAAAAAAAATATACTTTAAAATTATAATACACTAGACATTTGTGCTAAGCCAAAATCCCAATTGGTAACTATTTTTCTTGATTGTTCTTTTTTAACCGACTTCTCCAAGGAGGAGGTTCTCTATTCGATTGTATTTTTTTTTAATGTTTGTTACCCCAGAACTCCATTAATGAACCGATTTGAAAAAGTCTTTTGGCGTTAAGTTCAGTATATTTATATTTCTTCTTATTTAATTTTAATTAATAGTAATAATTTTGTCGTCATATAAAAACGATTTAGATATTATAATTATTATTATACGTTTATAATAATGATTATAGTTTTACTTTAAGTTTCTCCATGTCTGTACAATTTTAACTGATTTCCTCCATTCTCCATTCTGTTCATCATTCCGACTCTTTGTTGGTTTCCTGAAACATTCAGGCATTTATTAAGCAATTAGGTGGTAACAAAAACATCTTTTGCCACAAAATGGAGTTAAAATACATGTTAATTTGGCTCCATTAGCCGCATCTTTATCCTTAAATACCTATTACGAAACACAACATCTGTCGGTAATTTTGCTTGTATTTTTGACTGACTTCAAAAAAGGAGGAGGTTGTCAATTCGATTTTTTAAGCTATTGCATAGCTTCTATCGCGGGCCTTGAGCGTGGAGACCGAATCCAGAAATTCCGTAACGAAAATAACCTAACACCCCCCACTCCGAATGCTATGCAATAGCTTTACCGCGGCAGTCTCCGAGTGCCACACGTCTTTTTTTTATGTTGCCTCGGTACTGCGTTATTTATAAACTAAGATAAGATAAGATAAATTTATTTAAATTTCAACAAACTTATATATATCATATACATTCAGAAGTGATTGTAACAAGTTTTTATTCCTGGTTGGAGAACATTGGTACCTAAACTAGGAAACTGACTGAAACATTATTTTTGCGTTGGGTTCAGTATAGCTACGAAGTGGTCCAATATAAATTTCATCGATATTCGACCTACTTCTCATAATCAATCAGTAAATGAAGTCGGTATTTTTTTTGTTAGTAAATGCATCATTATTATTTTTTATTAATTGTTGATTTTCAACTTTGTAAGTGTTGTTTTAATTATTTTAATGACAAATATCATCAATAAATTAAAAAAAAAATTTGCGGTTTCTTTTATTCCTTTTTTTAATAGTAAATAAACACTAAGTACAAACTTACTTCGAGTTGCAGTTAGTAACTTTTTTCTCGGAACTATCACAACGTGACGAGAGTTCATCCCCGAGGGAAGCCACGGTATAGTGCTAGTATTATTGTATTCTCTTTATAATATTTCACGCTTCGTTCTCAACCGGATATGGACGGTAGAGGTACAATTTGCGGTTTTAAATCATTCGAAACGATGGAACATCTGCGCCGGCGCACCTGCGACGCACTCCAACGATTTATTTAGGTACCTATCGAGTGATTTATATATAAATCATTATGGGACCATTAAAGTGCAAAACGTGTTGGAATGAGATAAAATTTAAACTATGTTTCATTAAATGTTATTTAGAGCCATAGCTGGATAGCTGTTATATAGCTGTCTCACAGCTGGGATTGGTTGACATTTTTTTAAAAGGTTTAGTTTTTGAGTTCCGTTGGAAGCTATTCAGTTCTAAGGGGTGAAACATTGATACATATAAGAAGTATGTTTCCAAAAGGCAAAGACATATTTTTGTTCATATAATGTTCATCATCATCATCATCGTCAGCCCATCACGTTCCCACTGCTGGGACACAGGTCTTCTCTCACAGAGATAGTATGGGCCATAAGCCACCACGCCGGCCCAGTGCGAGCTGATGTATATACCTAATACCTATTATATCAGATATCTGAATTTTTTTTCAAAAATATCTTTCATCACAGCAAAAATTAACCTTACATGAATGTATTTTTTTCAATCAATTTCTAATATTGAATTAAGTAATTATGGAAACACCACAGTACTACCTTTTTTTAAATGGAACTGAGTGATGAGACGACCAACTCGTTCGCCTGATGGTAAGCGCCACACCCGCCCATAACAATTGCAGAACCCAGAACATGTAATACTATTAAACACTGCGTAGCACTGCATTTAGCTCACACCCCGAGACATCAGATATTAAGTCTCATATTCATGCCCAGTAATTTCGCAGGCTACTAATTACAATGCCCTTTAAACCGGAATATCGTAATGTTTGTGCACTACTGCTTGGCAAGCTCCACAAACATTTAATATTAAAATTACAGTAAAACATACCTAATCGCGGTAGGTCTCTCGTATGCGGAAGACCATCTGGGTAAGTACTACAGCTTTGCTAGTCACTCTGCCGCCAAGCAGTTGTGTGCAAGCATTACTGTGTTCTGATTTGAAGAGCATTATTGCCAGCGAAATAACTGAACATATGAGACTTAATATCTGATGTCTCGGGGTGATGAGCGCAATGCAGTGCTACGTAGAGATTTTTATGATATTAAAAGTTCTGAGTAGCACTGCAATTGTTATAGGCAGGCGTGGCGCTTACCATCAGGCAAACGACTTATTCGTCTCATCACTCAGTTACATAAAAAAAATGGTCGATGTTTTTCTCAAAGTGAAGACTGGGTGACGGCACAGAATACTTAATAATTTAAATAATTATTGTCGTTTAATAGGTACTTCAATAGCTACAACACCAATAAAAGCACCTTTGAAACATCTCCACCGCAAAAAGACATGTTCATCTCCAACATATGGCCAAAGCAACTGCTCCACAGATTGTAAAACTTTCCATGTCGCCTTGTCGCGTCGACCATCTGTGCGACGAAAAAACCTGGAACTTCGCCTTTTTTTGGGAACACTAATTTGCATTCGGCGGTCTTTTTGGTGGTCCCTTTCGCGATTGAGTTATTCACTCTCGGGTATATTTGTGGTATAGGAAATGTAATTTGCCATTAAGTGAGACAGATTTGTGTTGTGTTAAGTTTCTTTGCGTTTTTTATTTATTGGAAATGTGACACTCAATTATAAAATAAAAAATAAATCTTGATGTGGAAACCATCGCTACGCCTCTGTTTGAAACCGTCATTGTCGCAACGCCGCCGCCGCCACCGTACACAGTAATATTTAGGTAATATTGTGTGAATTTCGGATATAAAATTAAATGTATTTTCTTTTTTTTACCGACTTCAAAAAAAGGTTCTCTATTCGATTGTATTTTTTTTATGTTTGTTACTTCAGAACTCCGTCATTTATGAACCGATTCGATTTGGAAAATTCTT
Source organism: Petrophora chlorosata (assembly GCA_951640565.1). NCBI lineage: Eukaryota > Metazoa > Arthropoda > Insecta > Lepidoptera > Geometridae > Petrophora > Petrophora chlorosata. Next base: position 18,083,467 of record OX621191.1, on the reverse strand, counting down.
TTTGCGTTCAGTTCAGTATAGCTACGAGGTTGTTCCATATAAATTTCATCGATATTTGACCTTGAACTTCGAAGATACATTGAAGTCGGTTTTGATAAAATGTATTTGTTCCTTACATGGTATATCAGACGTCTTTTGCTTCACAAAACGTTATATTTTCAATTTTTTTTTATTTTTTTTAAAAGTAAGTAAGTAATAAGTAATAGCAAGTAATAATAATAAGTAAGTAAGTAATAAGAAAGTGTTAGTAGTAAGTAAGTATTTATAATGAATCAAACTCACGAAAACTTTCATACTAAAAATTAAGTCGTTCCCCGCTGCTCCACTCGCGGTTTTTTAGTATAAAAGTATCTATATCCTTTTCCAATACCTAAAGTATAGGATACCTACTACTAATATACTAAATGTGCCACACCAAATTGTTTGTTATTGTTTGTTTTGCAAAACAAAGTGGTTGCAAAACAAAGGTGATGTTGCTATTGTTATGGGCTGGCGTATTGCTTACCATCAGGCAAACGACCAGCTCGTCTCGTCATTAAGTTCCATAAAAAAAAACATTATAATCCGTTCAGTAGTTATTGCGTCATTGAGTAACAAACATCCATCTATCCTCACAAACTTTCGCATTTATAATATTAATAGGATAGAATTTTAGTTTTGTTATTTTTACAAAGTCGTCCGTTTAGAATGTTTCTTTAGCTTATCTACATTTTACTCCGACCGTTGCGTTGCTTCCATTATAATAATTACTAGCTGCGCCCCGTGGTTCCACCTTCGGTTTCCCGGGATAAAAAGTAGCCAATGCGCCATTCCAAGTCCTAAAGTAGCTACATACCAAATTTCATCCTAATCGGTTCGGTAGTTTTTGCGTGAAAGAGTAACAAACACATCCATACACTCTTACAAACTTTCGCGTTTATAATATTAGTAGCATTCGTAGGAAGTACGATTATTATAGCAACCAGCGTAGCCTTAATCCATACTACTCCAATCCCTGGTCTTAAGATCGCACCCTCACTCTTGCAATGGCTCCCTGATGGGCCATACGTCCGATGGAGCTGGGAAAATAGCCATCCAAGGTCGCTCGAATCGCTCTCAGAGGACGAGTAGGCTTTAGCAGGGCATCTGGTTAAATGTCTCTACGAGTATATTTATTTAGGTGGAATTTATTTCGTGCCCTTACAAGTATACATTTTATCAAACAAAAAAACCGACTTCAATGTATCTTCGACGTCCAAGGTCAATTATTAATGAAATGTATATAGGACCACTTCGTAGCTATACCAAAGAAAACTAACTATGCTATACTGAACCCAAAGGAAAAAGAATTTTCCTAATCAGTTCATAAATGACGGAGTTGACAAACTTAAAAATAAAATACAATCGAACAGAGAACCTCTTCCTAGTGTGCAAGAGACAGCGTTGGGAAGAACCACCTTCGCCAGATATTCAACCGCTAAGCAGTAGTGCTTATATTGTCATTCAATTTTCTGAGTATAAAATAAAAATTTGAGTTTATAAAACGTCTGTCTTTAACCCCTGAAAAAGAGAGAGGTAGAGTGGCAGGCCTCCGTCAGTCAGTTCAGGTCTTGGTCCACTCCACCGTCTTCAGACGTTCTCAGCAGTCCTTTTTTCTCAATTTGTTTCGTCCATATGTCAAAGTCAAATCGCCAGCCGGCCTGCTCTACCTCTGTAAAGCAGATCGTCGTCGTCATCCAAAAAGGTCATAACAACCCCCGACGCAAAAAGGAGGGGTGAGTTTGGCCACTATATGTGTCTCTGTCTGTGGCACCGCAGCTCTTAAACCGGTGAACCGATTTGGATGCTGTTTATTTTATTTGAAAGCAGGTTTTCTAGCGGCGGTTCTTTATTATGTCGGGGGTTTTTCAAATTTTTAGAAAAGTATTCAGTCGCTAAATACTTTTCTTAGTTATTGAAAAACGATGGTTCAACGAAAACTCGAAGTTCAACTATCACATTCTCAAATAACAATTGATCCGTAAACTCCAGCGAGCCGAAAACGCGTCTGCTAAGACAACATAAAAACATTCTAATGAAATCACAAATAACCTGATATAAAGCTATATCCCAATCAAACCATCTCCCACAAATCGCGCCATAAACGGCAATTAGCCTTACATTACAGCAATATCCTAGCAATAGCAATATAATCGTTAGGCAATAAATAAAATTGATTGCCGACCGGCCGGTGCCCGGTGTACACTCATAAACCTCACCGGAGAACTTACTAGTGCACGCGGATGAATAAAAGAAAGATGTAGCCTGTTAAACAGTAGAAAAGTAAGACGTAAGCGTTTCGCTGATTCCTTTATCATGCGTACTGCTAAGGAATAGAACGCTCTACCAGCGTCTTTGTTAACTTGTTAACCAAACCGCTACAACTTGTATCTCTTTAAGTCTAAAGTGAAAAGATCTCATTGACAAGCGTGCTCCATCTTAGGCTGCATATTCGCTTTCCATCAGACGAGATGTCATCAACGAACTTATGACGTATGCCCATTTACCAATAAAAATACTTTATTGATATAAAACGGCTAAGATAGTTAAACGAAATACAAAAATTTTAGAAGTAAATTTTCTGGGAGTTATCAGATCAAGCCGCGACGTGTGTCGCGAGCATTCACACGTAACTGGACTGGTGGCGTATGCGCGGCTCTGCCGACGGCGACGCAGCGGGCGGCGTCGGTAGAGTTCGCGCCCGCTCGGCGATGTGCGTCAGCTCGGTGGTGGGTGAATCATCACTATCGCTACTAATACTATATACATATAATACTAATATATATACTATATAATACTAATTCTGAGTAGTGGTTCTTTTTCCGATACGGTGGTAGAGTCATTGTAATAATTGACGTTCATAAGTGCGTCTGTGACGACAGAATTGAAATAAAGAGCTTTTGAATTGAATTGAATGTCTGTTGCGTTAGGGTCTAAGCACACTGCACTTATAGTATCCATTTCGCACTCGAGTAAAGTTCTGATGTTGATCTTATTGAGAGCCGGTTTCCACGATGGTAAAATGCTCCGGCTCTGATCCCAAAAAAAATGTAAGCGTGTGATGAATGTAGCCATGTAGTGTTCATAAATATTGCCAGCACCTCGCCATTGCACAGAATAAATAATATCTAGTACTACGAACCAAAATAGTCGCCAATATAGTCGCAAATGAATCAAAGAAAGATGTAGCGTCGGAAGAGTTAGGTACACAACCTGGGAAGACGTAGCATTGAAGTGAGGTTAATTACTTAAAGAAATGCATGTTCATATGGATAAACGGCGTTTGAATGGATCCCTTAACTTTATGATTATCAAGCATTAGAATAACAGTTTTTTGTAGTTTAAAAACATATATGAGGATTAAACTTTCACGATTCGAACATTATTCGAACATACTTAATTGACTTGTAGGTTCCTAGAGTTTTTGATTTCTTTATTTGGAGCTTGTTTACGTAATCAACAATAGAACTATGCGTTTTATAATATTAACCCAGTCGAGAGATATAAATTTCCTAATACCTAATTTCAAGTATTTACAAGTTTATCTAATGTCAAACCTTCATTTGCTAACCACGTTGTGCTATGTAGACTGAAGTCCATCGTAATAAACAGTTTCCTCATTCGGTTCGTAAATGTCATCAATTTCCAACTCTAACCCATCCTTCTTATTAATTCATCAGCGGTTCTAGTAAAAGCTTCAATTTTAGGGCACAACGCGAAACAACTTTGTATTAATCATTCCCAGGCAGGTAATAACATAATGATGTTTTATAGGCGGTTATTATCTTGTGATGTTGTGAGGGATTCGATGTTATAATGGTGCGAGTATCTTGGGATGAAACAGGATGTTTTTAGAGAGGGTTGTAATAGCTCGGAGGATGTTGCAAATGATTGACCGTGTGACTGTACTGACAATGCTGTAATGTGTTAGTTGACTCATCTCTATTTTCTTTGTTTATCTGGTTCCTCTAAGTTTAATTAATAAATATAATAACTATGAGGACCATGGTCTCACAACACCCAGACACGAAACACATACTTGCGATTTTTTTTCTGGTAACGAACTTTTGTTCCGTCGCGGCGAACCCGCTACCTCGGTGGTGTATCAGATTTGAGCCAACATGCCCTACAACTACACTACAGAGGCTAAAGAGAGAGGAGGTTGATTACTTGAATACCCGCTACTTTTATTACTCTATGAAATAGGGGGTCTTTATTTTTTATTCGAGTGGATGTGTCCCTGGTGCGCACGCTGTATTTTGCATCGTATCAAAAGTTCTGTGTTTGTTGAAAAATTGTTATGGGCAAGCGTAACGCTTACCTTGAGGTGAAATGTTTCTCGAAAAAAAATAACAGAGTCGAAGAGCTGTTCACTTACATTCTTTAGCATAATATGCCAGTCTCACGAAAGGCCTTTTTTCATGAAGTCTATTGATATCATATACCCGATCACGTTTTGAACTCTTTGCCTACACCAAAAACCTTCCGTCTTTATTTAAAAACTCTTTCATTATTATTCAAAGAGGAAAATGAAAAACCTAAAGGGAAAAGAATCTCATTACTAAAGAAACCAAACCTTTTTAGGGCTTAACAAAACATGGACTCTCAACTGTCAGTGGAGATCTTCGGCGTCCAAATAAAGCATTGGCCATTAGAGACCCGCATTCGGGACGGCAAATTGTAACGAATGGCCACCCTTCCACCACCCTCTAGTTTAGGACCACCTAGCATAAGCCAGAGTTTAGCAGCAACACTTTTTGTAGAATGGAATGTTTTACCTAAAAACATCTAGACTTTCCTTATTTTGTAGAATTAAAATAAAGTTTTATACTAATATCTCTTATAAGAGTTTATTTTCTCAATATTTGTATTAATTTGCAAAAATCGCTTACCACAGCAATTATTATACTATTTCAATCTACAAACCTTGTTAATTACACAAAAAATATCTGTTTCTACATCTATGTAACTTAAATAATAATAATCGTTATTCATAATGGAGTAGAGTAGAATAAATAATAATACTATTTGTATGTCATGTCAGAAAATTAGGCATAAGTACTTTACTTTCCCATTTAAATAGATTTCCTTATGACATCATTTATCTCGCATTTGATATCTCACATCATCAACTTAACAAACTGAGCAAACTTAGCCATTACCCGAGTTCCACTTTCCGCCACGCGACCTCAACCCTTCACCGTCACGATAACATCTCCGCATCGCACGCACAACTGTCATATTACTTGAACGCAGATTAAACCCCTGTCAGGCCGACTATCATAAATCACAACTCACTCCAGCTCGAATTATTTAAATGCCATAATGACTCACGAGCAAAAGTTAAGGGAGCTGTATTTATCACACGGACCCGAGGATTACGAGAGGGTTAATAAATGCCGGGCGCACGGAACGCGGCCATTTTGTTTTTTATCAACGGTCCAAATTCGAATTATGAACGGCGATTCGTCTTTGTGGGTTTTTGAATTCTATTCGGATGATCGATGGCGTTTGTTTTTTAGGCTAAGGTTATATTCAGCCACTTTGAATTTGGTTTAGTCGGTCTACAACAAAGAGTTTTCTAAGAACATAATGTATATGCTCGAAAATAATGCTCCACTGATCTTATTCCCCACGTAACACAAAAATAGCTATTGCGCCCGACAAATAAAAGTGCTCGAAATGGCTAGAAACATAACCAAAGTGCTCGACATAAAATGATAATGCTCCAGCGGTGCACGTACGCGATACGTGCGAGGATGCACGAGCTTGCACCTCGTAGGGGCGTTTTTTCGCGTGAATACCTCAATTGTACGGAGGCAGTATGTTGTAGATCTATTTCGGAGGGTTTGGAATATAGGTTGGATAAGGCAGTTTCAATTAACTTGAACGTGCTTAATAATAACTAAGACCATAAATAGTTAGTTAGAGTTATGTAAATCCCGCTGGAATGTTTATGCATATTGCTGCAGATTTCACATGCGCTCTAAAAACGGCTGAAATTACTAAATTCAATGACATGTGTCAATTCAATGCATCATTCTGCTCATGTATTGGGGTAATGAGCGCAATGCAGTGCTACGCAGTACTTTTTATAGTATTCTGGGTAGCATTGCAATTGTTATGGGCATGCGTGGCGCTTACCATCAGGTGAACGACTTGCTCGTTTCATTACTCAGTGCCATAACAGATTATGGAGATACTGCTAAACTGCATCAGACACGAAGTGGATTTTGGCCCATAGGTATTCTCTGACAAGGCCAGTGGCCTAGCAGTGGGGCATAAGGTTGATGATAATAGGAGTTGGATTTTATATACAATTTGATAGAAGTCGGTGGTTTTTCTTAAACTGCCATCATCAGATTTATCTTTTTACCGATTTTTAGCAAACTAAAAATAATGATGTCCATGTGTCTGTGTGTTTTTTGTGGTTTCGTAAATTCGGAACTGTAGGTAGGTACACCTAATTTGATGCAATTTTTCACATGGGGTTTATTCTGGTTTTACGGTTAAGGAAAAATATAAGGCTGCCTCAAAAAGGGGAGAAACCAGTGGTGGTTTACATTTCATCCAGGTCTAATACCTTCGATTTCTTTAGTCAAGCCACCAGTAAACTCTGTCTTACATAATGACCGCATCGTCGTTACCATTAGGCGACATAGTGGTCAAACGCAAGCCAATTACAAATAAAAAAGAAAAAAAGAGCCACGATATGTTTAAGATTCACGCGAAATGTTTGTCAACTCCATTTTTCTTGGCTCCATTCCTTGCACCTCACAACACTGCGGTACGGACGTGACTCGATTGCCGATTACGGTTATTTATCCGATACTTCTCGATTATCGGATGCGCTCGCAGCGAAAGTGCGATGCGATGTTTCCTTGTTCAGCACCGATGTTTATGTTTGTGGTGGCTACGAATTTAAAGACTGATGCTGTTGGTGGAAGCAACCGTAATGGAATAGATGTTAATGAAAATCGATATTTTATCAAAAATCTTGGTGCGTACCCAAAAACACCCACATTTATCTTCTTTCCGGTCTTTTTGGCAAAAGTTATCATCTCAAAAGCACCAAATTTTTTTCTGAATAATTAATTTATTCAAATTATATTATTTTTTACTCTATAATTGGAATCGCTGTTATTTTTAACTTAGCAGCATCAATTCAAAGATCTAAATGTATCAATTAATAAAACAAACAAAACGAAACTAAGAACAAAAGGCTTATACCAACAAATCAGTGTAGATACAAAGCATTATAAAATCTCACACACCCTGCCCGTAAATAAAGCTTTGTCTAACAACCAAACACCGAAACTTCGGGACAGTTTGGAATTCCCGACCACCAATAAACTTTATTACACGACCTAACCAAACAAAACTCTAAATAAATGTATAAATCAAACACTGTCACAAAAGACTGATAAAAAACGGGAAAATTCCAGATAGATCTGGTTTGTAACCCTCAAACGCAAGGGTTTATTGAGATATCAAATAAAAAATCAGCGGTCGCACACGGGCTAACAAGGCCCCATCGACAATGCTCCTTGATTTAGCTTAGAAGTTTATTGTGCAACGTTATTTATACGCTTGTGTTCCCTTCTAGACGGCACGATCCAATGTTATATCCCAACCCTACTAGAAAGCCCTATACTACTCCCTAAAATAAACTAAATTCAACTCTAAAATGTTAAGTTAAAGTTGAGTTTTGTGTGGTGCATGCAGGAGCTTAGAGAAGACTGCGGAAAAAATGAAATTTACCAACGCATTTTATTAAGAATCGAGAATGTATATCTCGATTTCTGTGTGCGGTTTGATTGGAAATATGCTTATGGCTGTTTCTGTGGACGAGAACATTGGATTACGTCTGCACTGGCTGATTGCAAGCAATCGGAACTGAGGCGTTTAAAGACGCTTTGGATTCCTTTGAGGTATGGAACTTTAGGGTACTACATTTCATGCGAATTCAAATGCAGAGGTGTCTTTGAGATGGTAGGCTGTAGCTATATACCTGTGCCTATTATAACACTGTGTATGGATGTGAACGCTTAATTGCAGTAGCACTGGAGTAACTTTGTAAGGTCGTGCAAATTTGAAACTCGTTTCAATATTGATTTGTATGCTTTCAACAATAAAAAAAATCTTATCAACTTATCAAAAACAACAATAATATTATTATTAGATTAAATTCTTTATTTCAGACGGAGATCTGTGAAATGTAAGTAAACACAGCCTACCATCTTATGAACTATATTACCTAGTAAAAGAAATTAAAAAAACTGATATCATTAAGGTTTTATTCTCTCGTGTGGGTTCGTGGCCAATCCTGGTGTCTGTGCTTAGACGGCACTATTATTAAATTATTAAAGTACTAAGCAAGAGTAAGGCGTACAGCCAGTCAATGTCTCTTGATGGACAAATAAAATCTCTTCGGATGCAACGGCTTGTATAATTACGGTCAAACTTCACTTGGTAAGTTTGTTTAACCATCAATTATTATCAGCATAAATCAAAAGGTTATTGGTGCGCAAGCGGTTTACCTTTTTGATGCCGTCTTTTTTATTAAATTGGTTCTGCTACGCTCATTTGAACGATCAACATCGTCATGCTCAGCGATTACTTGCACCCATTCCTTAACGGCTGGAAGTCAAGGTAAAAACATCATGGGTAGAAACGTGGTAGGTACTAAAAATTCACATACTCTTTTCTATATGTAAGCTCTCCCTGACTGCACCAACAGAATTCTCCAAACATTCCATCAAATAATACTCATGCCAACCTCTTGGCTCAAAGAGAGGATGATCGATCGCATTCATTCAATATACTCACACAATAATCGCTTTACGAGCCACGTCTGCCAGCAAATATTGTCGCCACTTTACCTCGTAATACCATTAACTGTCACACATACCATCAATCAAATTGTATCCGAACGTTTCGTACGAAAATCGAATCAAGTACTTAAAAAACCGGACGTAACGAAATGGAACTTTTTGCAAACACTGTTAACGAAACGTACCGCTGTGTCTATTATTAATTAAAAACCAAAACCGTTCGCGTTAAGCCCGTGAGTGTTCCAAAATCGAATCAAAGGCGTAATTCGAATGGAATAGCCGAATGAATTGATCGAATCGGCGCGTTCGCAACGTAGCTATGTATGACTACCACTATTGCAATCCGAAACATCGGATTTTACGCAACTCTAGTGCCTAGGTCTTTGTATTTAAAGTCTAGATTTTGTGTGTGGGTATTGTAGTTTTAGTTTTGATTTACAAATGTGATTATGTGTGTGAAGAGTGATGTATCAAGGGACGTCAGCCGTTACATATCAGTTAAGTGCTTGCGATTTAGAGGTAACAGTTGTTTCAAATTGTTATTGACATGGTTTTATTGACTTCTGTGGTTAAGCAGGTAGCTGACACTGCGGATTCTATTCCCGCTACACATTTTAGCATAAACATAGCGCAATCATTTGTTTATTATTGGATTATTCGCAAACTCTTTCATAACCTGCCCAGTAATCATATTTTTCAGAAGAACCAGAGACATTATAAGTATGCCAGGACGAGACATGGCGGTTGCCTTACGATGTTTAACTACTTACAATAAAGCTAGTTTTATCTCCATCATACTCCCTCTTCTAGTTTTAGTAACTTTAATGAAGTCTGAAGCAACTTGGTTTGAAACTATTGTCTGTTAACTTCCGCTTACCGCTCCCGACTTTATTTCCGTAATTTTCAATGTCTATCTATATTATTTTCTAGCAGCTCTTTAACGTTTTATCACAGGTTTTTATTTAATGATGTAGTTTTTTTTAAGAATTTTAACCTTCTGCAATCATGTTGTACTTGGTGCACTATTCAACCCTTGGCACAGAACACTTAATCATGCAAGCCCTTGGTGTGTAAGAAAATCATATAAAGCTTTAAAAATCGCATTCGGTGTATTTAATATACAAACAGTGATACAAACCAACAAAGAGTATGTACTACCTTTAAAGAAAACTCTAAATGAAGGAAATACTTACTCGTGGTAAGTCTCTCGAATGCGGGAGGCCGTCTAGGTGGGTACCACAGGTTTGTCAGTTATTTTTCCGCCAAGCAGTAGTGTGCAAGCATTACTGTGTTCCGGTTTAAAGGGCATTGTAGCCAGAGAAATTACTGGGCATATATGAGACGTCTCGGGGTGAAGAGCGCAATGCAGTCCTTCGCAGTGCTTTTTATGGTATTAAAAATTGTGGGTACCACTCAGCAATGCAATTGCAATTGTTATGCTAACGCTTAAAATCAGGCAAATGACTTGCACGTCTCCTCAGTCAGTTGCATAAAAAAAAAAGTGTGGCACTCGGAGACTGCCACGGTAAAGCTATTGCATAGCATTCGGAGTGGGGGGTGTTAGGTTATTTTCGTTACGGAATTTCTGGATTCGGTCTCCACGCTCAAGGCCCGCGATAGAAGCTATGCAATAGCTTAAAAACACTAAAATTATACATATTCTAGAACACGTACGATAAAATACGTGTAAGAATATAATTTAAGAAAATGGGCAGTGTCGGCGAAAAATTAAAATTCTCGTGTAGCGGGCCGAAGACGCGATTTTTATTAAAGCAAAAAATGCCTAAAAGCAGCGTGGAAGGCTTCTCCGCCCTGCGGGAGGCTTTTATAAGGCGGGCGATAAATCAGGGCGGGAAAATATTTAAAAGCTTGCCTCGCCTCGGTTCTTACGCGGTATCTTCGTTGGACTTGTTGGTTAGGTTTTTTGGTATATAAAGAAATACTCTTTACGTTTCTATTGACCTGTAACATTCTATTTAGAATGAGGATTTGTGTGCCTGTTCTTTAATCATAAAAAATATAATAAAAAATCTAGATATAAATATCGGAGATGACGTGGCCGGCCTCGGAAAAGGTGGCGTGACGATCTCGAAACCTACCGACCCGGATGGATGGAAGTGGCTGTGGACAGAAACGTTTGGAGAGAGATGGGGGAGACCTTTGCCCAGCAGTGGGACACAATACGTTAATATAATAATAATAATAGATTATAATATATCGTTACCGCGCAACTGATAACCGCTTGGGTAGACGTGTTCTAGAGGTCGTAGAGACGGTAGTGTAGGATGCCCTGCGACTAGATGGTATATACGCAGGGTTGCTGGTAGTCACTGGAGAAGAAAAGCTGAAGATCGGGCTCTATATGGATGATGATGAAATAGTTTAAATTGTTTTCCGCTGTGCAAAGGTTTCCCTGTAAAACTGAAAATAATCAGAAAATGACATAACATTTTACATAACTACATAATATTTTTTTGCGCGTCAATAAATTGAACTCAACTATAAAAAATTAAATTAAATTTGAAAGAAATGTTTAAATAGCAAACCCTTTTAAAATATGGTTGCAGATGATGGTTTGCAGAATGAATTGTTTTGGGTGGATGAATTGCAGCGCCACCCAGAACTTTAATCTAGAAATACCATAAAAGCACTAAGTAAAATACCCTAATAATACATAAAAGCACCCCGAGACATCGACTATCAAGTCTCATATGGCCCGTAATTTCGCTGGCTACAATGCCTTTTAAACCGGAACACAGTAATGTTTGCGCACTACTACTTAGCGGCAGAATAACTGGCAAAGCTGTGGTATCCAGATGGCCTCCCGTATACGAGAGACCTACCACGAGAAATATAATCAGGTAAATAAAATATCACATATAAAATAAAAAGCCTTTATGAATACCAAGGTAAAAGCGGTAAAATCAATCAGTTCTTTTAACAATATTGAAACGTGATTAATATCTTATTGTAATTTTATTATAAAAAATATTTTATTTTTAAATTACTCACGTCATTTTACAATTGATTTTCAATTGTTTAAAGATTAAAAATTAGACCATTGTATATCGATAACGCATGGACGTTTCAACTGAAATGACGCTCCTTACAATAAGTCGCTAAGATTAACTGCCAAGCAGGAAACAAACAAAGAGTTAGCACAATATAGCTGTCCTCAGACCGTAACGTCGGAGTCGGTGTAGACCCTTGTCTTACGGCAGACTATCATTAATCACAGCTGGTATTAGGGAATAGTGGAGGTGGTAAGAGGCTGAGCTCAGTTGAGATGGATACGGTGTTTGGAATACCTTCCAAAAACTTTTTGAGTCTACTGCAGCACTATTTCTTTTATACGTATTTGTATTTATATTTATTATATTTATATTATGTGTTATATAATTATATGTATGAATATGATATTATTTATGCATTTGTATTTTAATTTAGGATAAGACCACATCATTTATTTTTATATTCGATCGATCTGTCTCACTCCGTTATTTAACTCCATCCAAAGGTTGACTGGAAGAGATTTTTAGCGATAAGTCGGCCCATTGTACTTAATTTTTTAAGTTGTTTTCATGTACCTATTAATTATTTTAGTTTGGTGTACAATTAAGCATTTTCTATTTGTATTTGTATTTCTCCCTATAGATACTTTGCACCTACCTCAAAAGTTTTGAAGTATTTCCCGAAAATAGTACCATTTTATTTTCATAGTTCTTATTTTTCTTATAATATATTCTTCATTGTACACTGTCAAAACATTTACATCGTGGATTATAAAGTGCATGTGCAAAGGCGAGTTTAACCCTAAGAAGAGTGTTCTTCCAGCAAACCCTTGAAAGAGAACTGTCACTGAGGTTTCAGTGTACGGTAATGGTTTGAATATTTTTTTTGCTATAGATTGGTTCTGGTTATACTGTTATCCATTTTACTTTTACCGTTTAATAATCAATATATAATCTGTAATGTAATGTAATGTATGACTTTGGTTTATGTAGGTTTATTATATTATATAACTAAATTATTTTAAAGTAACACCGTCCATATATATTTCTGTATACATTCCTTCACTTGTGGGTTGTCTGGAAGAGATCGCTTTGAGCGATAAGACCGCCCACTGTGACATTATTATTAAGTTAGTTGTTATTTTAGTTTTTAATTATTTCTGTATTTTGGTGTTACAATAAAGAGTTATTCTATTCTATTCTATTCTAATGTAAAAATAATTACGTTTTTCTTGTTCGAATAATTTAATTTTGAAATTTTTACAAAGTATTTGAACTGTTGATGATATAAAAAAATATAGTTGAACGCGGTTTTTAGTCAAAACGTTAAGTTACGTCACAGCATACTAAGGGACAGAAGCATCACTGAGCAAACAAATTTAAACAAACAGCGACTCGCTTGATTTTTATCACCGCTTTAGAACAAGTGCTAAATACAAACGTAAATTTAAAAAGTATGAGTCAATTTGCAGAGCGAGGGAGCAGAAAAGAAAAATTAGAATAAAATTTATTTGCTTAAAATGTGGTTAAAATAGATGTCAACAATGCAAAGAACCAGTACACATTTCGCCAACTGAGCAGCATGCGAAAAATGTAAACTTAAAATTAACTAACTCATGCAACACATTAACATTACATCTTAATTTATAGCAAAGTAGTCATTCAGCCATTAAAAACTATTTTCCTGTAACCATGCTCTTAGTCTTAAAGAAAACTGCACATCAATTATTTCTTGCCTCCATGTCCGATACAAAGTTAGTGGCACTTAAATACTCGTTTAAGTTACTTAACACCAAGCTCTGAATTACGACTCGAGTACACATTTATAGAAACAGCAGTTCGTAACGTCTAATATACTTGATCCTATTTTGGTCGACGAACGCTAAATAATACCAAACTGGAATGAATTAGTAATAAAATAGAACTTGCATTTGGAGAGGAGCTGATGTACTTAACCCGTCCATGATTTATGAACTAAGAAAATTTTCACATTGAAATTAAATGACGTGCTTACTCAGTCAAGTCATAATAATGAGAAAATATTTTGAGACTATAAAACACGCGAGCAAAGCAAGCTAAGCGAGCGTGCCGCGGCAGCAGCACTGCAAACAAAGCTAATTATAAAAATCGATTATGGTGAATTAAAAGTTGGTATAAAATTCTTTTATATTTATTAAAATGTAATCAAATGGATAAACTGGTCACCAAAGTGCTTATCGAGACGAGTTTAATGAGCCCAAACTCGATACTTTTACTGCATATTATAGTTGTAGAGTTCCTATGTAATGGCTTCCCTCAGACTTCATTATGAGATCAACTCAGGAGTTTAACGTAGGCAAAATTTCAGCTTTTTTGGATAACGGAAAGTTAATTAAAAATATTCGCGAAATTTGAGCAAAATACAGTGAAGTTAAATAAAAGCTTCTAAAAAACTGATTATTCATAATAAACCTATTAAAATCGTGGTCTCCGAGTCAGTGTGAATGGCAGCCATAAATTTAGGAATTTAACATGAATATTTTACTATCTCTTGAATTATTAACTCGAAACTTTGATAGTTTCTCTATATTTATGAGAAGATTGAGCTCCTATTAAAATTAAGACGATTCTATGCGTTAACTGACTGGAAACTTAGTTTCGTATTTATAGTTCTGACTTGATTCATGTTTGATATGTGATCACCTAATCTGGTTTTAAGTTTGGCTTCTAGTCTTGAGTCTCTGTCTATTTTATAAACAAAAATTAAACCTTAAGTCCCAAAACAAACTTAGCTGATGTCATAATATTACTCTTTATTCTACAGTTGTGTTGCGAAAAGCGACCACGGCGCCTGCGTTCGATTATTTTGTGTAAAAAAATGTCAGACGCGGGTGCGGGCCGGATGCCACGATTACTATTCGGAACAAACTCTAGAGTCAAGAAGAGTTTCAAGTCGAGACTTGATAATTGTTTATGGAATAGGTGATTGTGAATGACTTTTTGAGTATCGTTTATAAAATAACTGATTTGAGATCACGTTTGGCGTTTGAGTGATTATTGATTCATGAATCTAGTTTCAAGGTACGTTTATCGAACAAAGCTTGACTTGAAACTCTAGGTCTAGACTCAGTTCTGATTTGAGTTTATAATTTCGAGCCTTTATTGCCTTAATGTACTGAGTTTGTCCGTCTACTCAGATTTATATACGTTTACGTTCGTAAAGTGATGTTGGCAATTATTTAGCCTAGGTATCCCACTGCAGGGCAAAGGCCTCCCATCCCAACCCTTTCACTCCCCCCTGTTCATTGCCTGTCCTTCCATCTCCACCTAGGCCGTCCTTTTTTGTTTTAGGGATCTACTGCGTGGTTATTTTCGCCCACAACTCTAATGTTTGGTATTATTTTTATATGCTTTTAAGTGACTCGTTCACCTAGTCGTGCAGCACCACCCAGAAATTTGTTATGCAAAATCCTTCGCGATACTGCACTGCCTCGTCACTCTGAGGCAATAACTCGTAAGTCTCATAATGCCCAGTAATTCCGCTTATTTGGTTAGTGGTACTTTGCTCCCCGCTGTTTACTCCAAGTGCTTGCGTGACAAAAGTAAGTCCTTTTCCAGGACCTAAATGTACAGGATCTACATTCCAAAATTTTATCGAAATTCGTCCAGTAGCTTTTCCGTGCTCAAAAACTGTCGCATTTATAATATTATATTATAGTAGGATCAGAGCGCGTGTGGCTCAGTGTGAGCATGTGCGACTTTCGATCCGACGCACCCGAGATCGAATCCCGCTGGCCCTGCACCACTGACTTTCTAAAGTTATGTGCGGATTTAACACTCGCTCTAAAAAACGGTGAAGGAAAACATCGTGAGGAAACCGGCATGTCCAAGTATTTATCACAAAAATTCAAGGACATGTGACATCCACCAACCCGCACTGGGCCAGCGTGGCGGATTATGGCCCATACTCTCACTATGAGAGAAGGCCCGCGTCCCAGCAGTGGGAAGATGATGGCCAGCAGGTGATGGGCTGATGATGATGAGTAGGATCACGATAATTAAATAATACAATGGGATAGTATGTTAAAGCATACATTAAGTACGTAATCTGTTTATTGAATAAGCATGCCAAATGCCAACAGTAATGATTTTATTGTAGACTACATTTTAATTAATTTATTTATTCAGGAACTACAACATTCTGCTCTAAACATAATCAGCAGAACAAAACATACTTATTATAAGTTAATGCTAAAAACAAATCTTAGACCCACACCGTAGTTCACGAGTTAACAGATAGCGGTTAATGTGTGCTACTTGCTAAAGTAATTATGTAGAAAAAGATCGTTACATACGTACAAAAAAAATTAAGTTATAGTTTTACATTTCGGTTAAGGCATAAGAGCGAGGTAGCATACATTTACATTCAACATAATATATTGAATAGCCCTCAAACCGAAAGAGAAAAATAGTGAAATAAATCTATAATTTGTCCTAAAATCTAATATAAGATTATTATTACATTATATAGTTTACAAGTTGAACTCTCAGAGTGGAACTCTCTGCCGACATATGTGTTTCCGGAGAGCTATAATCTCGGTGTCTTTAAGACACGAGTGAACAGGTTTCTTCTAAGCGTGCTACATCTTCAACCGCATCATCACTTAGCAACAGGTGAAATAGCTGTCAAACGCAAGCTTACAAGTACTTTTTTGGAGTGGTAGGCTCTGGCCGTGGTTGTAATATCACCCACCGAACAAAGCCATGCAGTCAAGCGACCTAGTCGAGTTTCGGGATGATGTTCGGTAAACTATCGGGGAGACGGGTCTGAGCAGCCGCTCAACTGCCGTCTCTCTCTAGATCTATGTGCTCCATCTTAGGCCACATCATCGCTTCACATCAGGCGAAATAGTGGCCAAACATAGTAATAAGCTTAAAAAAAAATGTTGAAGAGTTACGTACTGTGAATACACGCAATAAGCAGTTTACCTATAGTACAGGTTTAATCAACATTTTGTTGTTTCACCAAATTGGCAGTGTCTTTGTTTAGGGGAATTCCACGGATGAAAGCCGAGATGAGACCAAGAGCGGCTGCCGGCTTGTCTATTGGCACCATGTGACCGGCACCTCGTACCATCACTTCTGTGAGGTTCGCTGCTACTCTGTAATATCTGTGTGGAGACAGGTAACATTATAAAACAACAAACAAAAACTGTATAACACGCCATTTACTATATTTGACAATGCTGTATTACTACCAAGGAAGAATGGTTGCTGTTTCCGAAGTTTTTTTTTATGTAACTGAGTGACGAAACGATCAAGTCGTTCGCCTGATGGTAAGCGGCACTCTGATCATATTAATTGCAGTGCCACCCAGAGCTTTTCATCCCATAAAAAGCACTGCTTAGCACTGCAATGCGCTCATCACCCCGAGACATCAGATATTAAGTGTCATATGACCAGTAATTTCGCTGGGTACATTGCCCTTCAAGCCGGAACACAGTGATGCTTGTGCATTACTGTATGGTGGCAATAATTGGCAAAGCTGTGGTACCTACCCAGACGGCCTCCCGCATACAAGGGACCTACCACGATTACGTACTACTTTCCTGTTTATCTATCTTACCCAGCTAATTTCCCACCATGATGCCACGGCTTTCGAGTAGCGTTCTTGAATTGGAAGGCACCAGAGAATGACAGTGAGTTGTATGTATTCACCGACGGATGGTACGCCACTATAATGTCCAGGTGACCGCTGGAAAGAGGTGGTGACCACAGTTAATGTTATATTTAGCTTGTCAAGGCATTTTGTAATAATGGTTTGTGATAATGACTTAAGGTGACGCTCGTAGCGTAGCTTGCGTAGTCGTTCATAACAGATTTGCTAAGTTAAGCAAAGATCGCAGCGGCCAAAACTTGAATGGGTGACCGTTATTGTGATTTTTACTTCTGAACGCTACCGTGCTTCAGAGGGTACGTTAAGCCGTCAGTCCCCGTTGTCTTAGGACAACAATCATCAGGCTATGTCGAAGGCCTTCGGGCAGTCTAAAAGCTCCAACACCAGGGCTGGACACACACCCACACCAGAGAATAAGAATATGACTTAAGGTAGGGGAAAAGCATTTCTCTTCCACATTCATTTTGCCAACTGCTAAGGGGTGGAACTCTCTACCGGAGTCGGTCTTTCCGGATAGTGACAATCCGGGAGTACTCAAGTCACAAATGAACAGGTACTATCTTGGTAAGCGTGCGCTACATCGTCGAGCTTACCATCTTGTGAGATAGTGGTCAGACGCAAGTCAATCTACAAAAAAAACCATAGACTAAGTCTGTCAGACTAGTCGTACATAGTACTATCACCAGACAGAGTCCTGAGACAACCCTGAATAAACCGGATCGTCATTATCATCATCAGCCCCATGACGTTCCTATTGCGGCGATACGGGCCTTCTCTTATAAAGGGAGTATCGGGCCAAAATTCATCACGCTGGTCCAGTGCGAGTTGCTGGATGTCACAATGTCTTGAATTTTTGTGATAAATTCTTGGACATGCTGGTTTCCCCACGATGTTTTCCTTCACCGTTTTTAGAGCGAGTGTTAAAGCCGCACACAATTTAAAAGAACTTGGTGCGGGCCAAAGGGATTCAAACACGGGTGCGTCGGATCGAAAATCGCACGTGCTCCCACTTAACTTCACTCGCTCTCATTTGGTCTCGGACCGGATGATACTCGCAAAATGAACAACGTGAGAGAAGGGAAGCATTTACTCAACAATGAGTTTGTATGAAATGATTATCGAAGAATTGTAATAATACCGTAGGTATTGACAGCAAACTCACTTGTAAAGCATGACCTTGTAATTATCCAGCAACTCCTCCAGCCACTTCTTACAACTCCGCATGTTGTCGTTTGTCAAGTGATCAAATACCCTTCCAGATAGGGCTTCAAACTTAGTGTTACCGACGTGGAGAGAGCGTCTGATCTCCGGCCGTTGAACGAACTGCTCCCAAGGGCCCATGAGTTCCATTTCATCTTGGAGATAGTTGTAGATGTTTGAAAGTCTGGCGGCATATAGTAGCCTATATAAAAGGTAATTGTAGTTCTGAAAAAATTAAATTTTAGCTTAACTACTATTTTACGTTATATCTTTTCTCACTTCGGACCTTTTTTGCGCTTTATAATATCAAACTAATAAAAGTTAAATTAACTAATAAAATAATAATTGTTTATTTCGGACAATAACATATCCATATTTACAAATTAATAATGAAAAATTAATAGACAATAATAATAATTTATACCTTGATAGCAGGGTTAGGTTAACCTCACCGAACTAGACACGCGGACGGCAGAGCGAGGAGAACCCATCTGCTACCGTCTTTAGTATGCAATTGGCACTGCTCCGAACTTTTTATTTATTTTATTTGCTCTTACAATCTTAGCATATTAATCGTACCATATTTTTTAATACTTACGTCGTAAGCTATCGTCATATTTCCATCAGTGATAGCCTTGACGATCTCCCGCTCCAGTTGTTTAAGTTTGTCAGCAACTTTGTCGTCAACCAGACCTACTTCGCGAACGAAGTAGCTATATCTTTGCATTGTTAACGGATCTATCCAACCGTTTCCTATTGCTAAACCCTGAAAATTATATGAAAACCTTTAAAAAACTATCTTTATTCCCCAAACAATCTCTTCATTAGTTTTATAAGTTTAGTTCACTCAGCATTAGACACCCTTATTTTTAAAAATCAAGACCGTATTTACCTTTAATATAAATTTGGGCATTAAGCTCAAGGTCATCTGTACATTATCATTGACATCATTTTTTTTATATTAAGCCAGTGTTCAGTTTTACTAAAAATATTAATTGATAAGGGCACTGGACCACTTGCGACAGCTATCAGTCACAAAATAATATTAAAATAATATTTTGTGCATTAATGGCCTTGAAGCTAGACGCTGCGCGCTGCTTACAAGTGGAGCGCGACTGACATCGGTGGATGGTCTTCTATGCATGATGCATCTATCGATTATCAAGCAGAGAGCGGTAAGTGTCGGCGTTTTGCCCCAAGTAGCGTGTGGCGGCCACTATTGTAGCAAGTGGCTGCCAGCGAGAGCAGTCAGCCACTCGCTGGCTGGCAGCGAGAACCTACAAAATATATGAAAAGCGGCTGTCGCTGACCACATGGCGTTGGGAAGTGACCCGTGTACGGGTACCTGGCTTCAGTTAGGTCACACTTATCTCTCTTTCTCTCTCTTTCCATTCTGCGTGTAACTCCAACACCAGGGTTGGCATCACGTCGTGTGGGTGCACGAAAGACGAAAAAAGAGATAATAATGCGGTTTAAATTTCAATCTACGAACATAATTTGCTCTAAAGACTGCGAATACTTCGACATTTACCTGCAAGTTGATTGGTTCATCTTTCTGCCTGTGCCATAATATCTGGACCCCGAGTGAAGGAACATGTTTTCCGGCATAGGACTCTCCAGCTATGGTCAGAGGTGCTTTTCGAAGTTCCGGAAATATGGTAAGAAACTGTTGCAGGGCGCTGTAGAGGTTTTCTCCAATCTATATGTAATATTAATTTTTTTATCAAAAACGCAAACCGCCATCTTTTTTCTACCAGGTTTATTTAATATATTCCACATAATAATATATTTACATACGTTTAAGATTCCAGTATTATTGCTGATTTGTTGGCTATTGTGTTCTATGGTGCTTGGGTATTTATATATTGTTTAGCTGCTGTATTATAAACTGACACAACTATAACAAATAATTCTTTTGATAATTATCTCAATTATCAAAATAATCAGGTAGGTATTCTCGACGGCAGTGGCGAGCGCAGCGGCGCGGCGCTCAGCGTGGATAGTGGTGGCGTGCGTAGAAAAAATGCATTACATCGCAATGGGGCCTTCCAAATTGCTCATGATATCTCGGTTAATTATATCACCAAACCAGTACCTACATCTCGTTAAACTAAAACGCGTGTACGTACGTTTCATAAATATTATTTACAAATATTTAAAAAGATAAAGCATACCGTGGTCTGATTGGTGTCGTAGCCGAGTTTATTCTTAGTGAAACTGTACCCGGCACCGACTGGGTTGTCTATGAAAAGCAAGGAATGATTCTTGCCCCACGAGTATTTCATGGCTAAAAGATAGAGGAAAAAACATGTTTAAAGTCTGTATCGGTTTGATAGCGCACAAATTAATTTCGAATTACATTTTTTACCATCTTTGTTGATGTTTCGATCAAGTTGCATTTTTTTTATCATGAGTAGACTGAAATCTCATAATAAGCACACTAATATTATAATATTAGTGTGCTGAGTGTATAGCGATATAGCGTGATAGTGTATCATCATCATCATCATCATCATCAGTATCATCATCATCATCATCATCATCATCAGTATCATCATCATCATCATAATAAGCACACTAATATTATAATATTAGTGTGCTGAGTGTATAGCGATATAGCGTGATAGTGTATCATCATCTTCATCAGCCCATCACGTTCCCACTGCTGGGACACGGGCCTTCTCTCATAGAGAGAGAATAGGCCATAATCCACCACTTGACTTTTTGTGAAAAATTCTTGGACATGCCGGTTTCCTCACGATGTTTTCCTTCACCGTTTTAGAGCGAGTGTTAAATCCGCACATAGCTTAAGAAAGTCAGTGGTGCGGGGTCAGCGGGATTCGAACTCAGGTGCGTCGGATCGAAAGTCGCACAAGCTCCCACTGAGCCACACTCGCTCTCGCTCGATAGTGTATAGAGAGTTTGTATGTATAAAGTGTGTTTGTTACTTCTTCACGCTGTTGTTGTCTTCAACGGATTTGAGAAAATGTCGAAAAGGAGATAGCTAATCCCCTAAATTAACACATAGGCTACTTTTTATTCTCGGACACCGCAGGTAAAATCGCGGGGTGCAGCTAGTTACCTAATATCATTCAGGTATCTTCTAAAACTAAACTATAATTTAAATTAGAAACATACAAAAAAATACCTTCCAAGTGATTGTCCTTGCTGACTTTGAAAGGTCCTAGCTCATTAAAGAGACCAAACAAGGAACTGCTTCCTGGTCCACCTTGAAGCCAGATGATCCAGGGAGTCTCTTCTACTTTCTTACCAGACGCAGGGAAGTACCAGAACCACAGGTTTGACTGGTATTTCTCGTTTACCTGACCAGGAAAAACCGTTAATATAAAATGTTCATCCAAATTTTGAAATTGAAAGCTGATTTTGAAATTAACGCATGCTAGGCGAAAATCATAATATTTTAAATAATTAAGAAGATCTTAGGCCACATCATCGCTTCACATCAGGCGAGATAGTGGCCAAACATAGATCTATTAAGTGTAAAAAAAAAAAAACAATAAGATGATTCGATCCTTGCCCGATAATTATAATTTTTCGTCTTCATAATTATATTATTTAAAATCTTATGATCATCAAGTTTCGTTTGCTTTTCTATTCTTTATTGGCTTGCGTTTGGCCACTATCTCACCTGATAGCGACGATGTAGCACGCTTGCCAAAATAGTACCTATTCACTCTTGATTCGAATACTCCTAGATTGTAACTATCGGGAAAGACAGTCCGAGAGTTCCACTCGTTAGCGGCGCGCATAATGAAATTGGAAGCGAAGCGCTTAGTGCGTGCAGGAGGAATGTCCACCATACTGTGACGCGATATTGTGCGTCTAGTAGTCCGCTGATGAAATGAGGACAGGGGAATTAATTAGTGCAAATTAATTTATATAGGCTTGCGTTTTACTACTGTCTTACCTGAAGGTAAATTACTATGCGAGCTAGGATGTTACAACATGCTCGCCTAGAAGATACCTGTTCACCATCGATTTCAAGACTCTCAGACGCTTTGATTTTCACATCTGCTAAAATAACGAGATTCTCATCTAATCACCTTTGTTTATTAGTTGAATAGACTATTATGAGAAAGCTCACACACATCATCGCTTCACATCAAGTTAGATAGTAACCAAACATAGACCTATAAATTTTAAAAAAAATCAAGGGATTGGATTATACCACCTCGATACCTCCGATACCACGAGGTGGTGTATGCTACTCCTTACCAAATATATATACCTATCGACAACAAGTAGCAAATATACTGACCGTTAAATATCCAGCATAGCTCTCTGTACCATTCAGGAAGTACGTAGGATCCACACATGCTGCTGCCCTGGCTTCCTTAAGCTTTTTCTCCTTGATGTAGGGGGTTAGAAAGAGGGGAGAACCAGCGTCTTGCGACGGTTTGTCTTGGATGGCGCCCTGTCTGTACACAGCCTCCAGGAACGTCCAAATTATGTCAGGAGCATCTCCAGGTGGTAGATTTGGTGAAATGGACACTCTGCTTAGGGCACCATTGATGCATCTGTTGAAAAATCCATTTGAGTATATCCTAATTTATGAACCTTCTATACTCCATCCAACTTAACTTTTGACATATGCACGCTTATAAAGTTGCTTAATTATTGAAGTGTTAGTAAAAAAGCAATACTTTAAAGGCACTGTTTTTTATAATAGTGACGAGACATGCTAATTACCTTCGATATTTTTGAGCCCGTTTAATAATTTTATAGTTTAGCGTATAGTTTAGATTTATAGTAGAAATAGTAATTTAGTGTATATATTTATATTTCTGTTTTTATTTCTTGCTACAATAAACCTATTATTTTCCTTTCTTTCATAGATTTATAACCAAACATATTAAGGTGATTTTTCCATGAAAAGTATGTCTATGACCTGCCTGGTTGATGTTGCCAAATAATAAATACATTTATCGTTGTGTTTTACATGATCCTTTTCTAAAGTACTGCGATAAATGTAAGTTCATATATATTGTAATACATGCAATATAGTCATTTAAATACCTGATTCTTTCTATAAAACAATACAAAGCGTTGAGCACAAATAGAATATCGATTTGTTAAATCGATTAAAAAGTCGATTGTTTTCAAAAATCTAATCAGTAAGGCAATAAGGACATCACTACTCGAACTGTCAAAAGATAAAAAAATGGTTGGACGGAGTATAGTAAAGCTTTACACCTCTGTTTTCTCGTACCATATATACTTAACATCAAACCAATATAAAGTAAAAATAAAGATAAAAATAAATAAAATAAAATAAAAAATTGAAATTAAATAAATAATTCATTGAATTAAATAAAGTTTAAGTAATAATATATAAAGTAATTTTAATATGTTCTCACGTGTACAAAATGAGGATCCAAATAAGCGCCATGGCTCCACGAAGGTCCAACTCCATCGGTTGCGCGTGCAAATATAAATTGAAATGTGCTTTATATAGGTTCCATGGTGCTTGTTTAATATAAATTAGACTGATTATGACTTAGATTATGTTTAATCATAAATAGAAATACATTAATTATAACATTGTGGTTATCGATAAATTTGACCTAATTATATTTTAATACTAGCTGCTAGTTAGCGCCCCACGGTTTTACCCGCGATCCCGGGATAAAAAGAAGTTTAAGCGTTAATCCACGGTTCAATAGCTATCTAAATTCCGAATATCACTCAAATCTGTTGAACCGTTACAGCGTGAAGAAGTAAAAACACAAAATGAAGAGCGAGTGTGGCTCAGCGGGGACTCGTGCGCTTTTCGATCCGACGCACCTGGGTTCGGATCTCGACTCGGCCCTGCACCAATGACTTATAGTTAAGTGCAGATTTTTCACGCTCGCTCTAAAACGGTGAAGGAAAACATTGTGATGAAACCCGCTTACGTGCTTTGGAGTGGCTCAACTGCCGTCTCTCTCTAGATCTATGTGCTTCATCTTAGGCCACATCGTCGCTTCACATCAGGCGAGATAGTGGGCAAACATGGATCTATTAAGCGTAAAAAAAAAAATAGACTTTCGCATTTATAATATTTAAGACTATGTATAATATTAAAAACATCTTCATACACAGCGTCTTTCACTTTTGTATGGAATTACTTATTTATATGTATATATATATATATATATATATATATATATATATATAGACTTTAATAAAACGTATAAAAAGCGTGAACCTGTTATTGGCAGTACGTAGCTTAATATGCAATGTTATTATTTTCTTTAAGTGCTGTTGGTTCTATAACAAATAAATTAAAAAAAATATATATGGGAACCTTTTTTTGTATTGAGTCTTTATTTGGTGTTCAATAAAGTATTATTAGAGCGAGTGTGGCTCAGTGGGCGTACGTGCGACTTTCGATCCGACGCGACGCTCCCGAGTT
Source organism: Petrophora chlorosata (assembly GCA_951640565.1). Taxonomy (NCBI): domain Eukaryota; kingdom Metazoa; phylum Arthropoda; class Insecta; order Lepidoptera; family Geometridae; genus Petrophora; species Petrophora chlorosata. The sequence continues at coordinate 18,058,333 of OX621191.1, read as the reverse complement.
CGAATCTCATTGGCCTCGCACCACTAACTTTCGTAAGTCATGTGCGGATTTAACACTCGCTCTAAAAACGGTGAAAGAAAACATCGTGAGGAAACCGGCATGTTCAAGAATTTATCGCAAAAAGTCAAGGACATGTAACATCCACCAACCCGCACTGGGCCAGCGTGGTGGTTTATGGCCCATACTCTCTCTACAGAAGGAAGGCTCAAGTCCCAGCAGTGGGAACGTAATGGGCTGATGATGATGAAAGTTTTATTTTATGTATCGTGTTTATTTTAATGTGCATGCTTAATGTAAGTATATTATGTTATTAAAAACATGTAATTTACTTTAAATAATATTTCCTATAAATTGATTTAGTCGCGCAAGCTTGCTCCTGATAAGGATCTCGCAATCATTTAAAACGTATATGTATATTAATTTATTGGCTTACTCAATATAATTATTATAGTGGATTGTATTACAAGGCAGCAAAATAATATGTGTGGCTCGGCGGGAACTCATGCGCCTTTCGATCAGACGCACCTGGGTTCGAATTCCGACTCGGCCCTGCACTAATGACTTATAGTTAAGTGCAGATTTTGCGCGCTCGCTCTAAAACGGTGAATTAAAACATCGTGATTAAACCCGCTTACGCACTTTGGAGTGGTAGGCTCTGGCCGTGGTTGTAATACCACCCACCGAACAAAGCCATGCCGTCAAGCGACCTAGTCGTGTTTCGGGATGATGTTCGGTGAACCATCGGGGAGACGGGTCTGAGCAGTCGCACAACTGCCGTCTCTCTCTAGATCTATGTGCTTCATCTTAGGCCACATCATCGCTTCACATCAGGCGAGATAGTGGTCAAACATAGATCTATTAAGAGTAAAAAAAAAAGAGGGAGCGCTATTTTGAATCCAGAGCGGAGCGAAGAATTCTACAGCAGAATCCTGAACGCAGAGAATGATTCAACACGGAAAATAATTTTGCGGCCGAGGGATATTTTAGGTTTATTTCTCATCTATGACAAAAAAGGGACGTAGTTTGCGCATATTTATTTTGTTTTTTTTAATAGCTGGGGCGCATCTCTGCTGACCGGCCTGTTACTATTTTTATTGTTAGAAATTAGTAATTGGCGCTTCTATTTGTCTATTATCTATGGCACTCTGAACATTGCTGGTGATATACATACCTATTATCTTACAACTAAAATCGTTTAATTCATAAATTTTCATACAATATACTTTTGTTTTAATTCAAAAATTTATTTATTTCACTTTGTTACAACTTTGTTTGTGAGACCCTAACTAATAAACTAGGCTGTATGGCCTGTGCCTTAATAGTTAGTTTCTTCCCATTATGTTCAATTTCTTTTTGTTACACTAAATTACATTTATTATTAACTTTTATTAAATTAATTTAGCGTTATCATAAAACAATTAGTATTTTCAAAAGTTTTCGTCATTCTGTAATTAAGCATTATATCAAATCTGTTGTCAAGAGTTAAGAATGCAAAATAATTTAAAATTAAAATATAAAATGTTTAATAAAAAGTAAAATAATAATAATAAATAACACATAAATAAATAAATAATAAATAAATAATTCGATTTCAATGATTAAAGTCGATATCATTGATCGCGAAATACAAAATCAATATTCAAGTTCCTAATTCAAACTTATTATTGCCCTCTATGAAAGTCTCTTGAAGAACAGACATAGTTTGCTCGTACTTATTGAAGTCTTAGAGAAAATACCTACTTTGTTCGCACTTATTAAAGAACCAATCATTGTTTCACGAAAAGTTAAAGAAATTCTTTTTTTCCTACAATTTGAGGAAAACGAGAATTCGACTCTACAGTAGGCTAATTTAAATTTACTTTTATTATTATTCGTTCAATATATCACTCGAAGAAACTCTATCGAACCCATTTGTTAATCTTTATTCCTACCATTCACCTTGAACAACCACTGAAATAGAACCTTTGAAGTCACTTAAGATTAACACGCCCGTACCCAATGATGTATTCCTCAATTAGTGATGGGTATACATACGTGTTAAGCCCGCGGGTCGGCCCTGCCCGTGACGTCCGCTAGACAGAGATAAATTGCTGTTTTCGAGCGGAAGGAATGAGATGGAGTGACTTTTTGGGTAGGTAAGGACTAGTTTATGGGTTGGTTAAATTAATAATGATAATACTAATATTATAAATACAAAAGTTTGTGAGGATGGATAGATGGATGTTTTTTACTCAATCACGCAAAAACTACTAAACAGATTTAGATGCAATTTGATATGTATTTTAAGTCATGATAAAGGATATAGGCTTCTTTATATCCCAGGAAACGGCGGATGAAACCGCGGGGCGCAAAACGGGACCTTATTACAAAGACTCCGCTGTCCGTCTGTCTGTCTGTCTGTCCGTCTGTCACCAGGCTGTATATCTCATAAACCGTGATAATTAGACAGTTGAAATTTTCACAGATGATGTACTTCTGTTGCTGCTATAACAACAAATACTAAAAAACAGAATAAAATAAATATTTGAGGGGGGCACCCAAATAACAAACGTGATTTTTTTGCCGTTTTTATAGATAATGGTATGGTACCTTTCGTGCGCGAGTCTGACTCGAACTTGGCTGGTTATTATAAGGTATCTAAGCCTAAGGGTTTATATCACACATGTATCTGATTCTGTCTGTATTCTGTCAAGACTTTTTCAAATAACGTCTGATGACAAAAATAATACTTGCTTCGAGATGCATAAGCACAGAAAGCATTACTAACAACTTAAGTTACAGTAATTTAAAAAGTTGAACGCGTGAGTTTAAATTCTAAATTGTCAATTTCGCATAAATTCGATGTTTGCAAACGTCAGATATTAAATTCTTGGCAGACATCTCTTTCATATCTGTCCCACGACTTATATTGCTAAAACTGAGTTCTACTCTGAATTTACGCTCTCACAGTACTTACTATCTATTCTGTGGTTCTACAATAAATTTCAGAAGTTAGGAGCATTTCCAGTTTCATTTAAAATATACTTAACCAGATAATTTTCGAAAATATAGGCCGTTAAAGGAAAAGGTAAAAATAGACAAAAACGCCAAATGGCTTTTTAGCTCTAAATTAGGTAAAAATAATAAATTAAATAAAATAAAAAAATGCAATAGTACAAATTACAATTAGTTGCGACTCCAGCCACTAAACTAGGTGTTGACACACCTGTATCTTGGCAGTTAGCTTCTTCCCAGCTTATATCTGGCCCTTGTACATATGGGTAAATTAAATTAGGTAAATTAAATTTATTTGATTAACAATACATATATAACTATTAAATAGATAAAGAATAAATATATTACAGATTAAGATATAATAAAATTAAGTTAATTAGTACAGCGAATGTTTACCGTTACTTATTTTATTTTAGTAAGCATATTATATTATTTTATTTTATTAAGCATATTATATAGTCAAAGTCAAAGTCAAAGTCAAAGTAAAAGTCAAATATCATTTATTAAATAGGCACAAAAGTGCACTTTTAAAGGTCATAAACACATGATACAAATAAAAAATGTTAAAAATTGTAACTTATGTTAACATGACTTTGAAAAAGAGGTAAGTATGTTTACCCATTTCTTTCCTATACTCAAATTGAAGACTGAGTGCTGAAAAGAAATGCGAAAACTGACTCTACCAGTGCTTCGGAAATACGCCCGCTAGAGAAGATAGCACCAAGAAACTCTGCGGGGATGTCTTTTTTCAGCACAATCTAATATATAAAATTCTCGTGTCACAGTTTTCGTTGCCATACTCCTCCGAAACGGCTTGACCGATTTTGATGAAATTTTTTGTGCTTATCCGGTATCTATGAGAATCGGCCAACATCTATTTTTCATCCCCCTAAATGTTAGGGGTAGTCCACCCCTAAATTATTTTTTTTATGTATATGGCAAAACAACGTTTGCCGGGTCAGCTAGTTACGTATAAATTAGAATTAACAGAATGTAAAACAAGAAATGCGAGTGAGATGTCCCATAGTCATAGTATCAGTAACAGAAATGTAAATAAAATATAAGTAGGTATGACAGTAGCAGTAGGAGTGACTAGAACAGACCAGTCCCCGCAAGCAGCACCCGTTCACGAGTATGACTTGTGGACCAGCCATATAAATGTCGTACATTGTGAGAAATCAACAATCAACAAGGAAATATATTATAAAGGGCATGAAACATTTTACTATAGAGGTTGGCCTATCTACGGTCTGACATTAAAAAAAAATCTTGAAACCACTGACATACCTTAATAACATGATAGAAGACCTCAATCTACACATCGCTCTAAGCTATAAGACCGCCCTTTCACCTTTCACTTTTTTCTAATATTCTAATATGAACTGAAGTGATAAGACGAGCACGTCGTTCGCCTGATGTTAACAATTGCAGTGCCACCCAGAACTTTAAATACCTAACCATTAAAAGCACTGCGTAGCACTGCTTTGCGCTCATCACCCCGAGACATCAGATATTAAGTCTCATATGGCCAGTAACTTCGCTGGCTACAATGCCTTTCAATTCGGAACACACTACTGCTTGGTGGCAGAATAACTGGCACAGCGGTGGTACCCAGACGGCCTCCTTCATACGAGAGACCTCCCAGGAGTATAAAAAAAAATACTACTAATGATACTACCTTTCTAACTTTATATATACGTATGTACCTATTTATACAGGGTGTGCCAAATTTTTGGCTCCTTAAGGGTAGCTACCTTTTCTTTTGTAGTTAGAAGGTTTTGTTCTTAGGAACCTTCTATTTTATTTTGAAGAAAAAAATATTGCCATTTATAGTTTTTTGAAAATAAGTATGGTGTGGCCAAAAAATTACATTCGTCGAAAAAACAAGTTTATCTTAATCGACTCTATTTCCAACCAGAAACACTTTTCCCAAAGTAACTTACCGAATCAAATCGTAAGTTTTGGCAATAATTAAAAAAACAATTCCCATGTATATAGAATAAAGCATATCCTTCAAAGTTACTTGTAAACACCAAAACCGATTCGCAGCACTCAACGCGACTTGCAAATCCTCCATGCGGTGACGAATTGCTTCTTATACTTTATTCGGCCCTAGCAAGGGCCCATAAATCTGGCAACACCCTGATTGGAAGCGACTGTACATTAGCAACCACCATTCCTTTACACCATCGCACCATGTCACAATAATAACGATTTCCTTTTCTCTTCAACACTGAACGGTGGTTTTGTTTTTTGTTGTGATTATTTTTCAAAAAAAACTAAACCGACTTCAAAACCACAAATGGCACTCAAAAGTAAAAAATAAATTAATATAATTATCATAAGCGCTACCCACTCATATATTTGAAGTCGGTGCCAGCCAAGTCTAATAGGTAGTAGATAAATACTATGTATAGTAAGTACTACTTGTAGGTAGTATCTATCTACTACCTTTTAGACTTGGCTGGCACCGACTTCAAATATATGAGTGGGTAGCGCTTATGATAATTATATTAATTTATTTTTTACTTATGAGTGCCATTTGTGGTTTTGAAGTCGGTTTAGTTTTTTTTGAAAAATAATTTATTTTAACCTTTTTAGTGAAAAACAAGTTTTAATTAAATTAATTCAAAAAGATTTTAAAGACAAGCTTTTATGATCTAGAAGCCACATCATGACGAAGTTTAGAACGGGCTATCACAATTAAATGCATGTGCAAAAAAAATTCATGTCTGTCCTATTCTCTGTTGAGGAGTTCCCTCGCCGGAAGTCAATCCTGGGTGTATGTGCCATGTCATGATGGAATTTAGAACAGGCTATTATGGTTAAATCCATTTACGAAATGTTGTGTCTGTACTATTCACCGTTGAGGAGTTCCCTCACCGGAAGTCAACCCTGGGTGAAGCAGGTGAAGCAGTCGAATACAAACCTCCACCTTTAGAAAGTTGGTTACGAAAAAAACAAGAACCGACTTGAAGATTAAACTTATATTTTTTTGTTTTTGCTATTTTTTTCAAAAACTACTGAATGAATTTCGATAAAATTTATATGGGACCACCTTTGAAGTATAACCTACCAATAAAAAAAAGAATCATCGAAATCAATGCATAATTGGCGGAGTAATCGCGTAACAAACACACAAAAAAAAAAATAAAAAAAAAAAAAAAAAAACATACCGTCGAATTGTAAACCTCCTCCTTTTTGAAGTCGGTTAAAAAGGTTCTAATGTGATGATGTATTGGGAAGTGCCATTTGTTGCTGGCAAATTGGCGCGGTTATCTTAGATTGCCGGTTGGATTCTTCGCAACTTAGGTGTGTTTTATAAAGAGAAAGATGTACCATGCTATTTAAAAAAGGTTCCCTGTATCTATGGAACGAGGAACATGAGGACCAGGGTCCCACAACACCCAGTCACGAAACAAATGCTTGCGTTTTATTCTGTGCACAAACATTTTTCCCGCGCGGGAATGAACCCGCAACATCAGTGGTGTACAAGATTTGAGCCAACCTGTCTGGTTGGACAGGTTGGGTAGTGGTTACTACACCACAAAGGACGAGATCAAAGAATATATTGATTTTTGCTTAAACTAGGTTATTTTCACAAGGTGAGCGGCTTGTGACCGGCTACCGCACATTCGTCTAGTTTAGTATGTCAAGCCAGACAAGTTTTACTAATGTTTTGATTCAAAGCAGCACAGATTAGATAACAGTTACTACGCACCTTTTAGCCTAATGTAGTCTAAAGTATGCGTTCTTTTTGCGTTCTATTACAGGCCTTCGATAGCTCAGTTGGTAGAGCGGTGGACTGTAGTTGGTAGCGAATGGTAATCCATAGGTCACTGGTTCAAATCCGGTTCGAAGGAATCTTTTTGCGTACAATATTTTTATACATTTGCTCAATAAGTTTGTACACCGAGATTGTACGTAAAAATTGTGATGGAGGAAGATTTTCGAAATTTGAATTTACAGAACAGCTAAGTTTTAAATCATGGGTAGCTCCAAACGGATCTAAAAATTGAATCCCAATGGATCCGAAAAATCGAATCCCACTTAATATTTGTTGCATCTAATCCCAGATAATATTATTTTAAACTCTCAACAAATCCCACTCAAATTTTATTTAAAAAAATAATCAACAGTGCCTTTTCTTCGGTGCCTTGTTGTTTTAAGTATCATTGCCCGAAAACATTTTTAGATTCCGCTTTAAGGGGTCAAAATCTTTTCTGATATATTTACTGATATATTTTTTGTGACGCAATTACCAAATGTAACGTATAATACAAAATCAATGCATTTGCTGGTACAATGGTCCATTAAAGCTTCGCCTGGCGAGATTAAAAAATGGCTGATAAATAAATAACAGTAAAATAATAATTTATCGAGTACAATTAAGTAGGTAGGTACACAGACAGAATTAATGTTCACTTCAAATAAGTTTAAAATGTTAACATCAATTATTTTTAAGTAGGTAGGTGGTTTTACTTAAATGGTTTACGCCTACGCGTGGTTTAGTTATACCTCGACCACAAATTGATTTTTTTTTGCTCTCGTGAAAATTTCATCACGATAAAGGTCAAAATAATAGTCAGATATTTATTTTTTGTCATACATAGGTATAGGTTTTTACAATATTTCTATAATAAAAGTCTATACAAAAAGGCTTTAAAAAACCTAAGCCTAGAGTGATTCTGGCAGCGGGGCAGGGCCCTAAATACCTATGACGATTGGTATGTGACGTTTATTTATTTATTTAGTTTCAAGGAGTACCTACTGTCTTCTGCATCTGACCCTTTATCCAACCGTCTTGCGAGAGCCTCTTAAGACGTTGGTCAAGGCTCTTTGCTTTAAAACCGTTCGCCGAAAAAACTATCGGGGCAATGATAATAATAATTATAAGTAATAACAATAATTAATATATATTAGTTTATAGTTATATTATTATTCATTTATTAGGATTTATATTTATATAAGTATCTAATGGTATAATAGTATTATTTATTTATGAATTATTGTACACCACCGTCTACTTCTTTTCTTCCGATACTGTCCATCCAAAGGTTGTCTGGAAGTGATCACTTTAAGCGATAAGACCGCCCATTGTACTACCCTAGTTATAAGGTTTATCTGTATTGTATTGTATAATTATATATTTTTTTATCTAACCTATACTGTACCACTGCTGGGCAAATGTCTCTCCCATCTCTTTCCACGCATCCCGATCACCCGCTATGTCAAGCCATTCCTCTTGGAATGCGACGATATCATCTCGCCAGCGTTTTCTCGGTCGAAAAAAAAAATAATAATTATTATAAAGTAATAATAATAATTAATATTAAGCCTACCTACGAGAATACATATCAACTGTTATTATAAAGAATGTGGCAAAACTAAGGGATCTTCAGATTAGGTTTTTCCTTTGCAGTAAGGAAGTTTTAATCTTCTATGACACATGAATTATTATTATTATTAGGAGCCTCTTTTGTCTCACTGCAGGGCAAAGGCCTCCCTACCCTCCCTCCACTTATCTCTATCCATTGCCATTATTGCTATCGAATGAATTATCGACAGCAAAAATAATGCTATAATAATTCATATTCATATTAATTACTTTAATATCGCGTTAATCACCAAATTGTCAAATATTTTATTGCAAAATTTATTTAGCACTTCCTTAATTTTTTTTGTTCTGACCAAAAAAGACACTCAGCCGGTTTCCATTCTCGCCAATCGTAACAACAATCGCGATCCGTCACCATTTCTCAACGTGCTGAAGAAAGCGAATCTACGTTGTTACATTCCATTAGTGCCCTGTCACCGTGAAAAGAAAGAAAAGAAAAGCACGGAAGAATAGAAAAAGTTACGCGAACACTTCGGCGTGGTGGCACGCAGTGACAGAGGCTTGGAAGTTGCGTGAGTCAGCTTACGCATACACTGATGAGCTATGACTTAATTATTATTCAATTGTTTATTTCAGACTATAAATACATACGAAAATGTTAGTAGACACAGCATACAATCTTAATAACTATGTTACACACAAAATGAGATATAATAAACACGAAAATATAAAAGTACATCATTGAGACACTAGCTTATCCACAAAACTAGCTTAGCCACAACTTTAGCTTAACCACAACTATAGCTGAGCCACAACTTTACCTTAGCCACAAAACTTGTTTAGCCACAACTTTAGCTTAGCCACAACTATAACTTAGCCACAACTTTAGTTCAGCCACAACTTTAGCTTAGCCACAACTTTAGTACAGCTAGCCAGTGTCTCATGACGGACGAGTAGGTGATTGTGGCAACATCGATCAGAAGGCTGTTGGTGCTCCTTAATATAAAATTTATGTTAGCTAAACTTTTCTAAAAATAATTTGAAAATGTGTACTTTTTTATCAAATTTTGAGCGTCGTAACTGCTCGGATTTTGGAAAAAGTATTTTTATTTATTATACAGTAAGCTAATTGCGTTTTTTTCTATCGTTAGATCGTTCTTCGTAATCATTTAGTCCACGTGGCCATAAAAACATTTATAAAACAAATGAATAACATAGGTAAAACTCGCATCGAAAAGTTTTTCGTGGTTTTCTCGAAACTGCGTTTTGTCTCTTACTGCGTTTTATGGGCTGCACGGCAGAGTAGTGAGTAAACATTACTGGGCACTATGAGGATAAGCTATTCTCTTAAGAAGGATTCACACCTGTAAGTGCATGCGCCGCTCAGCTGTTGAGCGCAAGTAGCAGCAAGTTGAGCGGCTTAGCTTGTGGGCCACGAGCCCCACCATGTTGGTTTTTCTCTGACCAAATACCGCTCAGTTTGTTTTGCTCGTAGTGTGTGAAAGGACGTGCGCCGCTCTTATTGAGCAAAATAAGAAGAATTAGAATAGTTTCAAAACTTATGGGTAAAGTCGTCTATAAGCCTGTTTCCATATTTTTATCTGTCATGAAAGATTTTTATTGATCAACCAAAGATAGCAGTGAGCATGAGATTGCATCACAATCGAGCATCGTGGCTCTAGATGGCTCGGGTACTTATCTAGATCAATGTGTTTGACAATATACTATTGTTCACTTTGAGCATATCCGGATAAGCAGCTTTTGCGCTCAACTCGCAAGTGTGGATCCTTCTTTAGGGTGGCGAGAGCAGTCAAGTGCCGCACTTTTAGAGCGAGTGTAAAATCAGCACATGCAACATAATTTTTTATAACCTTGTATTAAGCTTGCAATATTTGTTTGTTTGGATCAAATCTTGTAAGTTGAATCAGAACCAGTTCCTCTTCTCTTACAGATTTGAAATTTTGCATACTTGTCAAAGTCCGATGACAATGCAATATTATGGTGACAGCCAGCTGATCTGAAGATGTAGACGGAAGATGGGCAATGGAACTCCTTGACGGATATTCGTAAACTACTCAGTATTTGGGTTCACTTTTTTTTTTTTTTACGCCTTTTAGATCTTTGTTTGGCCACTATCTCGCCTGATGAGAAGCGATGATGTGGCCTAAGATGGAGCACATAGATCTAGAGAGAGACGGCAGTTGAGCGGCTGCTCAGACCCGCCGCCCCGATGGTTCACCGAACATCATCCCGAAACACGACTAGGTCGCTTGACGGCATGGCTTTGTTCGGTGGGTGGTATTACAACCACGGCCAGAGCCTACCACTCCAAAGCGCGTAAGCGGGTTTCATCACGATGTTTTCCTTCACCGTTTTAGAGCGAGCGTGCAAAATCTTCACTTAACTATAAGTCATTGGTGCAGGGCCAAGTCGGTATTCGAACCCAGGTGCGTCGGATTGAAAGGCGCACGAGGTCCCGCTGAGCCACACTCGCTCTAAACCTTCTAAAACTTTCTGCTCGCGGTTACAATTACGAATTTGTTAAAAGCTTGTCTTAAAAATATATCTTTCAAGAAAAATCTTGTTCATTGATCGGTACGCCAATATGCATAGAAATGAAAAATAATAAACCACGTGAACTTAGGTACTCCATAGCACCGATGAATCGGTACGAACCGATTCCCGCCTGACCCAGTTACAGTATTTCGGTGTAATGGTCTAGTTTCGAGTGTTTTTACAATGCTGGCTCAAAGGATGTTTGCGCAGCTGTTTACTAAAATCGGTTCATTGATAGAGATAAGCATTAGACAAGTAGACATTACTATATACTCGTACTTAGGTATACGTGCAGCTTTTCCAATCTTTTATATCTTCTTCTATCTATTTTATATCTTCTTCTTCTATCTTATATCTTTTTAGAGCGAGTGTGGCTTGTTGTTGTTGGCTTGTTGTGTGGGAATTCGTGCGCCTTTCGATCCGACACACCTGGGTTCGAATCATGACTCGGCCCAGCACCAATAACTTATAGTTAAGTGCAGATTTTGCACGCTCTCTCTAAAACGGTGAAGGAAAACATCGTGATAAAACCCGCTTACGCGCTTTGGAGTGGTAGGCTCTGGCCGTGGTTGTAATACCATCCACCGAACAAAGCCATGCCGTCAAGCGACCTAGTCGTGTTTCGGGATGATGTTCGGTGAACCATCGGGGAGACGGGTCTGAGCAACCGCTCAACTACCGTCTCTCTCCAGATCTATGTGCTCCATCTTAGGCCACATCATCGCTTCACATCAGGCGAGATAGTGACCAAACATAGATATATTAAGGATAAAAAAAAAACTCTATCAACTTGTCCTCGAAATTATAAAGTACTTTCTATAGTAAGTAGGTTTTTATTTTTAGACAGTTCTTTCATAGAATGTGCTCGTAGGTATGTTAATAATCAAGATCATATAGGTACGAAGGTTATATACGAAGTAAATTATGTTTATGATGGTGCACTTAGAAGGTGAGTAATTTATTTTTTATTTATTTTTTATATTTATTTACTGTAAGTAAATACATAATAGGAAGGTAGGTACAATTATACAGCTTTAAAACAATGTTAGTGTCTAATAAGTACATTGATATTGTCTTAATAATAATGACAATTTCTCTCTCAATTATTTGTTATTGACATAATTTTTGTGACATGATACTTAAATGTATAATTATTTATTAATCAAATTTATAAAGCTGCCAAACTAAGTATAAACTTGTATCTCGGGACAACTATTGATAATACATTCTAGTTTAATTATGTTTTTCAAATAGGTATTGTTAATTTCTAGACGTAGTGTTATAGAGTTAATTAAAATATTATTTTTACATTATGCTTATTTTCAAATTAATAATTCTTGAATACATTTTCAACAAGCTCAAATACATTGAAAGTTCCAAGTGCTGCTGCAACTGCTATGGGCAGTCATGTTGCTTTACACCAGGTGAACGAAGTGTTCGTCTCGTGTCTCAAAAGCATAAAAAAATCAAGTACTTATGTACTTCATTTTATTTCAATTAATTACTTTCTATTTCATTTATTATTATTACTATTAGCTCTTTATTTCAGGCAATATTAAAGTACAACAAAGTAAAATTAACTGAGACCCATAGAATATATACCTTACAGACTTGTTCGTCTCATATAGTTAGTGTTGGTCTCTCATGCTATGTATGTTTACATGCAAAAATATAACAACATTTAATAAACCACACACACACTACTTCACAAGATTAAACAATTTCGGTCCTTCCCTGTATCTGTACTCCTACAGGCCAGAAGTCAGAATTCAGAAACAGTTCTTTATGCACCGCCGGAACTTGGAGCCTATAGGACTTGAATTCAGTGGTCCTAGTCGACTCTAGCCTCGTAAGTAGCATTGCTATGTGTCCATTTAAAAAAACAACACATTTATTCAGGCATTCCTAAGTTACCATTCCAACTTTTAATAACACCCAAAACTCATAACGCCAAAAGCAACACTTCGCTTTCAGCCGGAACGGCAAAACGAAACCAAAGTGAAAAGTTTCTATGCAATTTGCAATTGCAAGTTGGGCGGGCGGCAGTCTGCTCCCGCCCGCCCTATAGAGCGCACGTCGCCGGAAGCCTACCTACGCGAGTACGAATGACATGAACATAACAGAAGTTGTGATCGTATGATATGAACATAAGCAAAGTTATAACAAAGTTTTGGGCATATGTAAAGTTTTAGTCGAAAGTTATGGACATAATATAAGTTGTTCAACTAGTAGACTTTGGATAATGGACTGAGAGATTTTTGCTGTGGGATTCTGTGTGTTTGTTGATCAATGTGTAAATTGAGGTAGGTAAAATTGTTCCGACTATACTATTGAAGTAATATATAGCGATATATTAATGGCGCTCGATCGTAGCGTAGCTCGCCTAGCCGTTTTTAACAGATCTTCTAGGTACTCTACCTACTGCTACCTACTCGTGGTAGGTCTCTCGTATGCGGAAGGCCGTCTGGGTAGGTATCACCGCTTTGCCAGTTATTCTGCCGCTAAGCAGAAGTGCGCAAGCATTACTGTGTTCCCTTTTTGAAGGGCATTGTAGCCAGCGAAATTACTGGGCATATGAGATTTAATAACTGATGTCTCGGGGTGATTAGCGCAAGCGTGGCGCTTACCATCAGGCGAACGACTTGCTCGTCTCATAGCTCTATAACGTCAAAATATACACACATATATATATATATATATATACTTTTGATGCTGGAAAAGGACGTTTAAATAAATAATAATAAATACGCCTAACGATCACATACATAGGTCCTGGCCCCTGGCCCATGGTCCCACAACACCTAGACAACCAACCCAACCACTACACCACAGAGGCTGTCGAACATAGGCTACTTTTTATCCCGGGAAACCGCGGGTGCAACTACAGGGCGCAGCTAGTATCAAATATCAAATAAACAACACAATAATAAAAGCATTTTATTATTTATTTAACGACAGGAATTGTACCTGCACCTTCACACCAAAAAAAACGATTTTTCTAACCTACTACGTAGGCCGTATTTTTAATACACACATTTATAAACACAGAGATCAAAGCTGTAATTAACAACAGCTTGTTAATCTGCTGTCACATCCACTGACAGCCAATAAACAGCCGGCATTTAATTAAAATTTTATTAAACCGTTTACAAGTTTTATTGCGTATTAAACATGCGCGTATTTATTACATTCGTTTAGAATGGAGCAGACACTGGGGATGGCAATTAAAGAATGTTTTAATACGTTTAATATGGACGACACGTGCTTGCAATACGTTTTGTTTCTATTGAGCAGTTATAATGAAGATAATTATGTTATTCAGTAATTTTATTTGGTCCCAAGGGTGTGATTAGTATTATTTATGTATAGAGCACGTCGGGAGACGATGTCGTTCGGTATAGGTATATCAAGGAGAGGTGCGGCGGACGGATCCAGGAGCTGAACCAGTTGTCGCTGTCGAGGTTCAAGACGAGTAGAAGGACGACGAATTTCAAGTCCTTCGTGCTCCGGCTTCCAGCGAAGTATAAAGAGACGTTCCTGGCTCTTGTCAGTAGATTTAGGCGAAAACTCAAACTGTTGCTACTGAATAAATGTTTCTATACTGTCTCAGAATTATTCAAATAGAAATTATCAAATTGTTGACTGTTGAACATGAAATTTATTAAGCTAATATGACATTGTAAATGAAATGATATTGATATAATTTAATTTACATATAGTTGTTTCATTTGTCATGGTTAAATGAATTAATTAGAATAATTACTAATTTAGTTATTTATTAATCTCTGGCAATTGTAATTGTATTAATTTAATTATATATGTGTAATGTGTGTTTAATAGTATTAATATTTAATTTTTTAATTGTATTTATGTTATAATATTTGCACGCCAAATTGGCAAAGTACGGCGTAGTTTCTGAATCTGATTGTATAACATCTTCTTGGTATCTGGTCCCTGTATTTTATGCAAATAAATGAATCTTGAATCCTGTATTTTGGCCCGAAGGCATAGTACTCCGGCGCTACAGGGAGGCGAAGCCGAACTTAATTCTTTAATCGTAGCTTTAGTGTTTATAAATTGTATAAATGCTAGTTTATAAGGTATATATTTTATGGGCCTCTGGTACTTTTAATTTGTTAACTGTAGGTATCATTGCCTCAAATAAATGAATTTATTGTTATTATTAATAATATATCTGAATAGTACATTGTACACCGAGGGGAGAAAACGATCCTTCTCCCGAGTGATACATAGTGCTTTATACTACACCTACGAGGAAAATAAACAAAATTTAACGCAACGAAATAAATTGCCGCGCTTTTTTTTTCGTATTGCAGAATAAGGTTGCCATCCTCATTTCATTAAAAATAGAAAACAAAAAAAAAACCGCCTCTTTTCTCTAATTATTTGATATAAAACCTTTTTGAGATTTGAGGTTTGTATGTTTCCCGCCTCTTTTTTCTAATTATTTCATACAAGACCTTTTTGATGTTTGACGTTTGTGTTTTTTTTTATGTTCGCTGCTAAAAAACAAAAGAAAGCTAGCCGGGCAGTAATGGATTTTCATACAACATTCCTGCCCTGCTTCGGAGGGCAGTAATGAAATTCCATATAACTTTTCCCGCCGCACATTTTTAAGGGAGAAATTACGAACTTTGTAACCCGTTTATGAACGAGTAATAAGACACTTTCCGAGTGGGTGTGGTATAAAATATTATTATTGTCCACGTATTTAAATCAAGTATAGAAATAATATAACATTAAATCTGTATTTTATATTTATGTAGCTCGTTAAGATATTATAAACTAGCTGCGCCCCGTGATTTTACCCGCGGTTTCCCGGGATCAAAAGTAGCTTAAGTCTTTGTCCAGGACCTAAAGTACCTACATACTAAATTTCATCAAAATCCGTTCAGTAGTTTTGGAGTGATTAAGTAACAAACATATACGAATCTATGCATCCATACATCCATCCATCTTACAAACTTTCGCATTTATAATATTAGTAGGAAGTAGGATTGTAACTCACATGACTTTAGACAGCTTTTTTGATGAAGGCGATTTTTTTAAGTTAAGTAGAGGAGAGAGTACCGCGGGCCGATTCAGAACCTCACGATAACTCATTTTCGATCGATTCGGTTTTTTATCTTATGGTGCCGATGCAAAATATAGCACACATAACAAATTCCGTAAATGCAACATGTAATCGATACCGACATTGTAACCGAAACCGTATAAATTTTTCTGAAAAGGAACATACAAAACGAGATCGATAATAGTCGAATCGATTCGGTATTTGTTATCGTAAGGTTCTAAATCGGGGGGCAGGTCGTAATCCACCATGTGAGTTGGTGGATGTCACAGATCCTTGAATGTTTGTGCTTAATTCTGGACATGCCGGTTTCCTCACTATATTTTCCTTCACAGATTTAAGAGTGAGAGTTAAATCCGCACATAACATGAGTAACTCAGTGGTGCGGGGCCATTAGGATTCGAACTCTGGTGCGTCGGATCGAAAGTCGCACGTCCTCCAATTGAGCCACACTCGCTCTACACACTTATTTTCTCATATTACACCACATTCCAAAATTAAACCACCCAAGCAACCTCTAATCCTACACTTAGCAAGTGTAGCAGAAAATGCCACAGAAGGCCTGCCGTATACCTACAGCTAGTTATAGAGCTAAGGCAAGCTATATCGTAAGGCTTCAACTAATTGGGCCGCGGTGTGACAGCGAAGTGGATTATTACTGTACGGTATACCCTGCGAGGTGCCTACTTTATAGTAGGGTGGTGCTTCGAGTTATCTTGGGCTACGTTGGCGAATAGATTTAAGACATGGTTTTGGGTGGTAGAATAGATTAAACTAAGTACGAATATATAAGGCGCTTGTTTAATTTTGGTAGTATTCAAATTCAAATTATTTATTGTTGTTATATTAACGGGAACCTTACACATGTATGATTATTATAAGAATAAAATCAAAATTATTAATAAAAAAATTTGTTAAATAATAATGTCAGAGTATTTTACCAATTTTCATATAATTTACAAAATTGATAAAGTTTTACAAAGAATGCACAAAATTTTGTCAAATAGTCAGTGCAAAATTAATGTAAAAACAATAAAATAAATTTTGATGTCAGAAGTTACAGTTGCCTAGTTTTCACAATAAAAATTTAACTGAATTTAAATTTCGCTCAAATTACAGCGTGTATGTAAATGTAATGATTAACAAACATATTCACATACTCACAAACGCACATTTCGCATTTATAATAATAGTGTGATGAGAAACATACAAATTTAAGGTATTTTTGTATTAATTATTATATTTAATGGACAATATTGTAAAAACCGAAACGCAATGGAAATACGTAGTGTAATACCGCTGAATATAAAATATTATATTGTTCGTTATTTATACTTAAACGTTAACTTTAAAGTTTAAGTATAAATATGGAACAATATAATATATTATATAAAAATACGATATAGCTGAAATGATTTCACAATTTCTTTTAAAAAACATGTGTTCACTAAAATGACTAACTCTGCTTAAACGTCAACTTTAACGTTTAAGTATAAAAAGTTGTAGTATATATATATTTATTTACAGAACCAATTAACAATTATGTACAAACATAAAGATAGATAAAAACTAAACTAACCTACAACAAAATAAAAAAAATGAATTTAAATATAAACACACAGAATTTAGGTCACCGTCCGCGAGCAAGTTGCCCAAAAAGCTGGCAACGTTACCTCGTTAAATGGCCAGACTAATTCGTTGACCGAGGTAAGCGCCAGCTCTTTGGTCACCTGTTGTTTCTATGAGGCGTCTGGCCAGCTCTTTAAACAGAAGCCGTGCGTTCACCCCCCAAGGCCCCATAGTTTCAACCCCAAACCGAAGAAATATGTATCCCTCGCCGAGTGATGCATATTTCCTCCGCTTGAGGCTCTCTGCTGCTTCTACTGCCGCTCCTGCCACCCTTGAAGTACCGTTGAGGTGGGATGGCGCTAGTGTATCGGCACAAGTGGCGTCCCACACCAACGGTCTTCCACGGCTCCAAAGAATTAACGTCATGCCGTCGGCCCTCTTGCCATCTTCACGTGAAATACCATTCGGCTCTAAAACAGCCGGCACGTGAACGGTAGCAAGTGCCCGACTAATGACGTCATTAAGGGCGGCATGGCGTGAGAGTCGACCTGCACTGCGGCGGCAAGAAAGACCATGTTGGCCCAATTTGTCTATTTCGCCGCCGCAGTGACAGTTGTGCGATTCTGTCGTCGAGGTGCCCAGACGCAAACCTATTGCAATCGAAAAACTTGTATTGTCCAAAAATGTTTCCACATTGGACGAAGGGATCGCGTGCAACCAGTAGCCTGATTCCCGTTCGCTTGTAGCAAGAAAACGAGCCCGGTCTGCAGCGTCAACGCTGTCTCTGACTAAAATTTGTTGAGCGTTTTTGCAGAGCGGCTCGTCCCATTGCCTCTGCGAACTGAGGCATTTTGGGAAATCCACACTCGGACAGACTATACTCCACGCGTTTCTGGCCTCATCAATGCCCAGCATCGGCACAGTGCCGGTAGTCGGCCGGTGCTGTGAACAGAGGACAGAAACGCTGGCAGAGCAACACTTGAAATTTTGCGGATGCCAATACCCCCTAACCGAATAGGGAAGGAGGCCTGGCACCACGATTTATCCGAAAGAGAACAATTGAAAATTTGGGTTAAAAAGTGTTTGACTGAATCATCCAAACTAGTCAAAAGATCAATATGGTTCCAGAAAGAGCAACATCGAAGAACACAGGTAAATTTTGGATCAAAAAGGCAAAACCGAATAATGTGGAAAGCAACATGTGAATGAATTTTCAGAAGACAATCAGTAGTTTCAAAAAATTTTTGACGTTGTTCGTCGACAAAACCAGAAAATGAATTTTCTAGTACCGGAGCACCTAGAAGACGAAGCCACTCTTTGTTTAGGATTTTAAGATTTGGGGGTAAAATATTAAATTTACTTCTTAATTCATCCCTCTTGTCACAGGAGACCACGTCTGACAGAAAAAAAATCACATTTTGAGAAATTTAGTTCTAAACCAATTGAATGAAATTTAATTATTAAAGTTTCTAAATCTTCAAGTACAGTTTTCGCATCGCCTCCTAGAGTACCATCGTCCAAATACCACATGTTTAATTTTGAATTTATGGAAGAAATTATGGGATGTCTGGCGAGACTGAAAATGGCCGGTCCGAGTGGGTCACCCTGTTGACAACCAGAACTAGAATTAATCAAATGGTTTCTGTACAGTAATTTGGAATCGAATCCATAACATTGCCAAAGATAGTTGAAAGTTTCTGGAATAGTATTTTGCATTTCGGACAAAAGAATAGATCTGTCGACATAGTTAAACGCATTTTTTTCGTCCACTTTCAATAGCACCTCCCCTCCGTTGTGATGGATGTATGTGCGTAAGGAATGAATTGCCGCTTTACAACCTTTGCTCCCAAAACCCAACTGCAAGGGCTGAAATTTGTCAGTGTGTTTTGGAAGGATAGTAGTAGATGCAGCCCACGGCAATGGGCCTAATACCGCCATCTTTTTTTTAAAGCACATAGGCTTGCGCCGCATAAAATGGGAGCAATTTCGACCGGAACTTTTCCTACAAGCATATAATTAATGAGAGCAGTGATGTCTCTCAAAAGGACCCGGTCAGCATCTCCCGTGGCCCCAAACACCAGATCTTTAAGGTGTTGAGGAGTGAGACCATCGAGACCACCGGCCGAACCATTCTTGAAAGACATCAATGCGGCCTTAACGTCATTTTCTGTTACTTGGAGGGCCTCAACAGGTTGAGACGACGAAGTCTGGGGGAGAGGAGGTGCTACAGAGGGTGGATGTTTCTCAATCAGGGCTGACAATGTTTCAGGCAAATCAGGGGCAATAACGTCATTGGAGAAAAGAAGCTGAGCAGCTCCCTTCACGTTGCCATCACTCACCTTGATATTACCTTTATTACCTTTTTATTTATTTATTTATACAAATTAAAATACAACTATCATTACAGGAAAATAATATGTTCTGAGTGTGGACGTGTTCTGTGGATAATAGAATAGGGTCATACGATATATTGCTATTCCAGGCCAAATTGTAAGGGGGAACAGAACAATTCTTTTTAATGGATGAGGTGAGTGAGTGTTGAGTGGTGGCGGCGTGAAGGACCTGAAAAGTAAAAGATAACATTTGTTCCCAGGCGCGTTCTGGATTTTCATTAAGGGCTTTTTGAATTTTAAAAGATAAATTTTGAGCTATGGCGTTTCGTGCACCGCGGGGAATGCGCTTTACGATCAGTGTAGCTGATTTTAAGCCAGAAAGTTTTTGCCAGAATGGTTGCGAAATGGAGAATTGTGCCAGAGAATTCGTTGAAAGACCCACAGGCGAGTCTTGATGACCTGAAGGTGCACACTGAGTAAGATGTTTGTAGGTCTTATCAATGTGAACGTTGAGGCCACGCTGGCCTTTAAAAAATCGTGGCTGGGGACAATGTGGGCATTGCACGTGCTCACCTGAACTGCCGTCGTTAACTCGACCAATGTGGGAAGGACCCGCAGACTGTGACATCAAATCAATATCTTGTGGTGGTTTTACAATCAGAAATAATATTAATATTACAAAAGTAAATATTAGCAAAAACAGAAAAACAAACATAAAAACCATTGAGGAATGACACCCTCAATGACAAAAACACAGCACACACTTTAACTTGACATCTAGACTTCAATCATAAAAAGACGCGGCCGGCACGCAGGCGCGCCGCTGCTCGGTGCCATGCGATTTTCAAATAATTATAAGCCTTTTTTATGTAGATCTAGATACGAAAATGGCGAACCTGAAAAAAATGTGGCAGATGGTTGCTGTCGTTCTTCAAAACAAATAAGTTTGAGCTTTATCAGCTGATTTTTACAAAATATCAGGGTTGTACCTGTCCTTTACGTGGCCGTTATATGAGAAATATGGCCTGTATTTCAATAAAATGTAATATTTTATATTTTATGTAACTAGTCAGTATGACAGTTTTTTTTTAGTATGAATAACGAACAATATAATATAAAGATAAAAATACGATATAGCTGAAATGATTTCATAATTTCTTTTAAAAAACATGTGTTCACTAAAATGACTAACTGCAAGTACACTTTATTTCAATGGCATATATTTTTTTGTTGTTCAATTGCTCGGTTTTTTAGAATCCTATCTTAGCCAATCCCTCACCCAATAATAACCGACGGTGTCGGAAACATTGTCCGAAACCCGGCCATCTGTCCGGAACTCGGTAACCGAATTACGGACACCAATGGCCGATGATTGGCCCCATGGGTGCCGTCCGCACTTTGATGTAACCGCATTTCTACTCGAAGTTTGAATATGATGGAATTTTCCAAAAGCTTTGGATTTTCTTTTGATTCTTCAGAGTTCAATAACGAGCGTACAGTATAGTACTTGCTATTTTAAGGTTCGGTGATTCTATTTTTTATAAGCTTTTATTTAACTTGCAATGTATGTATGTTTGTCCGGGTGGAATCTTGCAAGCTAAATAAGAACCACTTCCTCTTATCCTACTGAGTTGAAATTTTACATACTTGTCAAAGTCCGATGACAATGCAATATTATGGTGACAGCCAGCTGATCTGATGATGGAGACGGAAGGTGGGCAACGGAACTCCTTGACGGATAATCGTAAACTACTAGTGTTTGGGCTCATTTAATTTGCTTGCGGTTCCGATTACAAATTTGTTAAAAGCTTGTCTTGAAAAAAATATTTTTCAACAAAAAACTTATTAATTAGAACTGAGTGATGAGAAAAACAAGTCCTTGGCCTAATGGTAAGCGCCACGCCTGCCCGTAACAATTGCAGTGCCACCGAAAACTTTTAACACCATAAAAAGCACTGCGTAGCACTGCATTGCGCTCATCACTCCGAGACAGTCATCAGATATTAAGTCTTATATGCCCAGTAATTTCACTGGCTACAATGCCCTTCATACCGGAATATTTGCGCACTAATTCTTCATTACCTAGCTTTGATCGTGTATACAATAATTGCCGTTCTGTTTCAGATAACCAATATTTCTCCTATCGTCTTGACGATACGATACGAACTTCGTCGCATCCTATCGTATCATAAAGTAAGTACGAAACAGTGTCCAATTAGCTTCTGCCTTCTGATATCATTTTGCGGCAGACTAGACGGAGATAGTAGTTTGAGATACGGAGATACGTATCTCCTTGTTGACCCGGATGAAGACGTTCATAACTCCAGACGCGGCGTGTCACAAACGGCTGCTCTAGACGTCGTGACGCAAACATGGCTAGACGGAAGGTTTCCGAGATATTAAATCCGAATATTGCTTTATGAATTGTCTTTTAGACTAAAACGATATTAAACTCACGTGACATTGCGAAGATGTGTGGCATCAAACAATGAGACGTTTATTATTTATTATTTTATTATGTAACTGAATGACGAGACGAGCTGGTCGTTTGCCTGATGGTAAGCAATACGCCAGCCCATAAACAATGCAACAATAACAGCATCATCCATAACTTTGTTTCGCAAAATCCTGCGCGGTGCCGCACTGGGCTCGTCACCCTAAGACAATTCGCTGTTGAGTCTCATAATGCCCTGTGATTTCGCAGGCTACAATGCCCTTCAAACCGGAACGCTGTAATGCTTGCGCACTACTGCTTGGCATCTGAATAACTGGCAAAGCAGTGATACCCACCCAGACGGCCTTTTGCATACGAGAAACCTACCAGTAACGTGACGTGACCATCACCAGTAACGTGAGACGTGTAACGTAAGAAATGTCAGTGCGAAGAAGTGTGTGTGCATCGAATAATGAAATTTTCAATTTTAAAATAATTGAACTTGGGGTTCAAAGAGATAGGTATTATATGATAAAAGATAAAGTTTCTAATCCATTTTTAGGTGCGTCTTGCTCTTCAAGTAGACAGCCAAAATTTTAAATGAGGTTTTGCTTGATGGTGGTTTAATGATATTTTACAGGACAATGACTTCCTTAAATTTATAAATATAAATACTTTACACTGCTCATTTAACTACTATCACTTTGTAAGACTTACCTTATTAAATAGTTGCAATAAAATCATCGAGAACCGTATGTCTACACAAACCTAATCTAGGTTTTACGACATTACTAACCAAACACGTTAATTAAATTGTTTGTTTTGATTAATAAATAAATAATTTAAATTATCTTAAATTAGACATGACATCTGACATCTAAATCTCCCGCCGTACCACTAATGCTCTGAACGCGCGCGCTCGCGAGCTAGTCCAGAGGGCTCTAGTCGGTACTTTGCTTTAATATTACATAAACACTACACACTGATACTCATATTACACTATATATAACATAAGATCAAAATTTACAATTAACAACAATTTAATATTCCGGCTTCCTACAGGGTGTGCGCGTTAGTAGTTGTCGCCTAGTCACTTGGATTGGCGCGCCGCGGTTGTCACACGTCAATATTGACGTACAGCGGGAATAAAATATACTCCCTACCCTACCCAGTCCCCGAGCGAGGTGACGTCATCCGTCAATATATATTATATATGTCACTTTTTGCCACATCCCGCCAAAACGAAAGTAGTGAAGCTCCATTTTCGAAGTTATTTCTCGTTGTCTAGTGGTTGCCTGATGGATGTTGGTTGCCGTTACATTTTTTTTTACGCTTTATAGATCTATGTTATATATTTTTTTACGCTTTATAGATGATGTGGCCTAAGATGGAGCACATAGATCTAGAGAGAGACGGCAGTTGAGCGGTGGCTCACCCGTCTCCCCGATGGTTCGACATCATCCCGAAACACTACTACGTCGCTTGACGGCATGGCTTTGTTCGGTGGGTGGTATAACAACCACGGCCAGAGCCTACCACTCCAAAGCGCGTAAGCGGGTTTCATCACGATATTTTCCTTCACCGTTTTAGAGCGAACGTTTTACATTATTTGAAGGTACTGAAATTTGAAAATTCGAATAACATGTCAGCGTAATATTAGAGCAGCGAATTACGTAACAACGAAATAACAAGACCACGAATAATTCTACAGCGAAACTTTAGGTCAAAGTCATACATAGATACGACGACGAGGCGATGCGCCAGAAGAAGATTACGCCAAAGCCAATCACAAACGTTCGTTGTAGAAATATTCGTGGTCTTGATATTTCGTTGTTATGTGATTCGCTGCTGTAATATTGCGTTGACATGTTATTTGAATTTTCAAATTTCGGTACCAAGTAACGCACTCGTTGGTTGCCTAAATAACCCAATTGTTCTTTTGACATGTAGTATATGAAAAATCCACTCGTGATCTAAAGATTGTTAGTTTTCGCGGTTAGCCCGTAGATTATAATTATGTTAACTAAAGTAAAGTTTTATTTTAATTCATCTTTTGCTAATAATGATATTAAATAATCTTAAGTATGTTTGGAAAACAAACCATTTTTGGGGTGTCCTGGACCTGCGTGGTACACCGGGCCCGGGACGTCAATATGTTTTTTTTCTTCTTTTTGTTTTTGGTGTTGTCATGGTGATTTTTAATTCGATATTTTTTCTGTACAATACACGACTATTCAACTTTTACCTTTATTTTATTGTAACTCGATCAAGCCCCAACAAGTACCTAAAAGTAGAGTTCGTCCATAAAGTCATAGAACAATATGCCGAAGCTCACGAATATGGACTTCATCATGTAAACATCGAGACAATCCAGTAGAGGAATCGTTGAACGTCAATCCCAATCGCATTCAATTTCAAATTTGGACAGCGTTAGCATCCTTCAAACTTCGCTATCTATTATTTTTAGCAATCGTAATTGGGATTGGGATTGGAACGCGGACTTCGAGTATGAGATACATCTTTTAAAGCGATCGGGATCGCTGTTTATATTTGAAGATTCCCCTGCAGCTCCTCGACCACACGGATATATTATAGTGAGACGACTTATATACAGAACCATGAGTTTGTGTAATGCTAGTGAATTAGTGTAATGTAGCAATTGCTACCCATAAAGAACACATGAACAAACTGTCTTTGTAGAGACAACGAAAGTGTTAATAGACACATTCTTTGTATTATACCATGTATTAGTTTAAGTTAAATTTACATTACTCTCTAGCCTCATATGACTAGATTAATTGTAATAAACAAGACAGACATTTTGATTAAAAATGAATCTAAAAACCTCGTTTTTTACAGAGAAAGAATAAATGGATTTAGAATGCATTGTCATCGAGTTGTGAGCTACCCTGAAAGTTTCAGCCGGATAGCTAATCGGGAAGTGCTCGAAATTCGATTTGCAAGATTCCACCCGGAACGGCAGACAAACAGACAGACAAACAATAAAGTGACTTAATAAAAACGTGGTAAAATAGGGAGCAGCGTTATGTATAATGCTTCCTAGAATAAGGAAACAGAACTAATATTACAGAAGAATATAAATAAATAACGCCCAACGATCACATACATAGATCCTGACCCCTTACTAGGATTCCCTGTATCTAGGGAACCAGGAGCTATGAGGACCATGGTCTCACATAATCCAGACACAAAACAAATGCATGCTTTTTTTTCCTGTGCACAAACATTTGTCTCGTCGCGGGAATTGAACCCGCAACCTCAGTAGTGTATGAGATTTGAGCCAACCTGACCAACCACTACAGCACAGAGGCTTTCATATATTTTTAACTATATATATTTTTGCTTTATTTTATATATTTTTGGTATCTCATAATATGAATATCATCTCAATATTGTAAATATTGTAATTTGATACCATGTAGTATGTACCAACAACCTTCCCTTTAATCTTCTAAACAGTACGTGCTAGGTTTCTCTCTGCATATTTTTTTCATCTCCGTTTTTTGCACGTACCAAAATATTATCACACATTTTAATGCATATAAATTATGAGAAAATATGCAAATAACCTCTCCCTTTTCATAATTCGTTCATTCCTAACACGGATATAAATAAAGCAATGTAATAAAACGGTAAGCTACCGCTTTTAATCAGGGGGTTAAATTTTACCGGTTTTTTACCGGTAATTTAAGGGCAGGGAGAAGGGTTAAAGTAAATACTCACAGTTATTTTAAATGATATTTTTTGAATTAAGTGACCCATATATGATATTTTTTTTATAATTATTACTGCCTTATTACCTACTTATTAATTTATATGGTAGGTAGCAAAGTAGAGTGTGGTCGGATGTAAAATGTAGGTCATATCAGCAAAATTACTCACCAATTTTTCAAAAGTCAAATGACACATATATAGTAAAAATCGAATGAATATATTTAAAAAACTTCTATTTTTTTTTTTTTCATTCAAATTTTGAATTTCTTACTCTATGTTTCAGTTTTTTTTATGTAACTGAGTGACGAGACGAGTTGGTCGTTTGCCTGATGGTAAGCAATACGCCAGCCCATAACAATAACAACACCACCCAGAACTTTGTTTAGCAAAATCCTGCGCGGCGCTGCACTGCGCTCGTCACCCTTAGACAATTAGCTCTTGATTCTCATAATTCCCAGTAATTTCGCTGGCTACAATGCCCTTCAAACCGGAACACAGTAATACTCGCGCACTACTTCTTGGCGGCTGAATAACTGGCAAAGCGGTGGTACCCCCCAGTCGGCCTCTCGTATACGAGAAACCTACCACCAGTTCAGTTGATCAACCTCAAAGTTTAGGTATACATTTAACCTTTTATCTGCCCACCTCAACAAAATATTATTATCAACCACAATGTCGATAACCTATAAATCTGGAACATAAAATGAAAAGCGAACCATAATAAGCTTTTATTGTATCTCGACAGCTTATTTCACCATTTACTTGCCAAATTGCTAGTTAAAACGTTTATACAAACGATGCAATCAAGCCGACCGACGACCGCTTGAAAATTCAAAAAAAATCCCATTAAAACATTATGAAGGCATGCTTCAATGATTCCCTGAAACAAACTAACATTCTAAAATGATCTCTAAAGTTCGGAAGTTAAAGTCAAATTTTGAGGGTAGCCGTGAAAACGGAAGGGTTTAAATAATCAAGTCGTTTTAGTTCCGTATCAACTACAGCGAATGGAATCGCATCGCTCCCCTTTGTTTCTGAAAAATGCAAGATTTTTTGATTGGATTTCTGATTAATAAGCCGTAAATGAACGCAGTTTGTTTTAAATTAGGGTGTGTTTGATTAGCCCGAATTATTTGGGGTTCAGATTTTATTAGCTCATTTTTATTGCGCGGCAAATAACAATACGCGATCAAAATACTGTTTATTTATCGTTCTGAGATCCTTCACTAGAAAACCAGTATTTTTTTTATATTTTCTTTCCAGCTTCATCATCATTATCATCAGCTCATCACGTTCCCACTGGGACACGGGCCTTCTCTCATAGAGAGAGTACGGGCCATTATCCACCACGCTGGCCCAGTGCAGGTTGGTGGATGTCACATGTCCTTAAACTTTTGTGATTATTTCTTGGACATGCCCGTTTTTTCACGATGTTTTCCTTCACCGTTTCTAGAGCGAGTGTTAAATCCGCACATAACTTAAGAAAATCAGTAGCGGGGCCGGCGGGATTCGAACTCGGGTGCGTCGGATCGAAAGTCGCACGTGCTCCCACTGAGCCACACTCGCTCTTCGCTTTCCAGCTTACTGATACACAATCTCTTTCATTACTCTGCTAATTGCACAAAAAGAGAAAGTAAAAGACGATGGTGATGGGTGATCAAGGAACTTGACCATATTATTTTTATGTAACTGGTCGACGAGACAAGCTAGTCGTTTGCCTAATGGTAAGCAATACGCCAGCCCATAACAATAACAGCACAACCCAGAACTTTGTTTTGTAAAATGATATATGATATATGATTCTGTGACATTTATTATTAATTATTTGTTATGTATTTGTATGTTTGTTCTTTTTTATTTTTAATCATTGCAATAATTTGTCTCGATAATAATAACAATTGTATCTGATCTTTTGATTGAAATAAATGAAATTGAATTGAATTGAATTGAAAATCCTGCGCGGCGCTTCACTGCGCTCGTCATCCTGAGACATTTAGCTGTTGAGTCTCATAATGCCTAGAAATTTCGCTGTGCGTCATAAAGTGCGTCACATTGCATGATGGTAATTTTAAATTGTTTATTCTTAAATAGATATAACATTTCAAGAAACACTCACATAGGTATACATATATTACTGCTATATTCTCAGCATTTACGAATGAAAACTCCGCAACAAGATTTAAAGAATTCCATCCCCACTAAGCAGCCGCCTCCCTAACGCAGGGATAACATAAATCAGGACGGCAGCTTGCGAACATTCGCTCTCGACGTCCAAACTTAGAACAATATATTGTTCTGGCTTGTGTTGTGTTTGATTGTTATGGACTAATCGGGAATGTAAGGGTTTGGAGTTGGATGGTTGTCTGGGGTTAAGTGGGTAAGGGTCTTAATTTCTTTGGATTAGAGGTTTACCTAACTGAATAGGTAGTTATGTAGTTTTAAAATTAAAAAAATATTATTGTTTCTATTATTGGCATACTTTGGAAATAGGTACCTACACTATAATAGGGATGACGGTCAGGTTACTTGGTCTAGATAAATAACATAGCAATACAATCCAAAAACTGTTAATGAATTATGTTTACTTGTGGTAGGTCTCTCGTATGCGTGAGGCTGTCTGGGTAGGTACAACTAGAGTAGTACAATGGGCGATGTTATCGCTTAGAGCGATCTCTTGCAGGCAACCTTTGGATGGACAGTTTTAGAAGAAAACTAACGCACATAACTGCATAATAATTGTAATAATTAGGATGATCTTTCATTAGCCTATATTATGATTACTTAAGATTGTAACTGAATCTCTTGTATAAGCTGTTGATCATCTAATAATAAATAATAATAATAATAATAAAAAAAAAATTAATTTAACTAATCACACTGTATGTAAGTGTTGGTAGAGTCATGGTGATAATTTGTCGTTCATAAGTGCGTCTGTAATGCCAAAACTGATTCAAAAGATTTTGATTTTGTTAGTGTATTTGCTACTTCTTAATGCTGTAAACAACGGATTTGAGTGAAATTCGTAATGAAGATAGCTTATACTCTGGATTAGTACATAGGCTTCTTTTATCTAGGAAAACCGTGGGTGCAGTTGTGGGGTGCAGGTAGATTTAATGTTGTTGTGTTGTGTGGCGTCTGCTGAAAATCCATACCATAAATGTTCGTCCAAACTTGTTTAGTTTTCGTGACATTAATGAAAGTTTGTAATAGAAGAATCAAAAGTAGTAGGCACTACTTTTGATTCTTCGATCGAAATCAGAATCAAAAGAAATAACAACAACTTTTTTTATTTTTTTCTCAATCAATCAGTTTATTGCAAATGCAAACGGTGTGGTGCAATTAATTCTAGGAGCTTTGAATCCCACACTACGACAAATCCTGAATTGTAGGATTCAGTATCTTCATTCAGTATCACTGTTTACCAACTTTACCAAGCGAAACAAACAAGTAAGCTTTATTAATCAATGTACTGAATTTGATAAGTGGTTGCAATATAAATTATGATATGATGAGGTAAGTTTCAAATAATTAGAGAAAGCAAAAGCAATAGTAGAAAAAGTAGTACTTTTGATTCTACGATCAAAAGTAGAAGATACTACTTTTGATTCTTTGATGAAAATCTGATGTAAAAGTAGTAGCCTTTTGATTCTTCGATTAGGTATAAACTTTTAAGAAATAATAAAAACAAATCTACTAAACCAAGATCCTGGCTGAAAATAAAAGGTTTTTACTTGTAGGCTTGTAGCCTCGTAACACGTGTTTACCAAATGTGATTGACCCTTCATAAACATGCCCATATTTATTCAGATTAATTCAGTACGCATTATGTCCAAAACATTGTTAACAAATTATGGTAATCCACCTGTTTGGATTAAAAATCGCCCCTCGAAGTATTGTCAAAGCGTAGCTTACACGACCTCCAGTATTCAATTATCGTATTGTACGAATGTCGAGTAAACATGCAAATTGGTCCATCCGAAATTTTCGTGGACCCCATGTCCCATGCTAATAGGAAATAGCCCTTTTCCGTTATTATTCTCTTTGGTCAACCCCCGTGCCCTTTGTTTGGAGATTTTGAAAATTATTCCAAGCTCTTTAAATCGACGAGCGAAGTGCTTTTGTTTTTTTTCGGCCAGTTTAAATGTTAAAACGAAATGTTTGTCGCTGGGTCGGGAGTTAAAAAAAATATATGTTTTTGGGGACTGATCTAATTACCCTGATAATGGGTTGTATCTCAAAATCAAAAGGTTTATATTACTTGCTGCGCCCCGGGATAAAAAACATATGTTAATCCAGGGTATAAGCTATCTCCATTCCAAATGTCACTCAAATCCATTCGTCTGTTGAGGCGTGAAGAAGGAACAAACACACTTACACAATAACACACATACAAACTTTCGCATTTATGATATTACTGTGATTCCATATGATGTGATCAAGTAAGTATCCATTTGGATAAATAATGGAGATTTTTGTCCATGTATCGGCCACAATGAAACTGCAACTGCATTGATGGTGGATGGAGGTAATGGTGTAAGCAGAAAAATAAATGCACTTCTACAGGTCACTATTTTACTGGCGGTAGGTTTCTCGTATGCGAGAGGCCGTCTTTACCAGTTATTCAGCCGCCAAGCAGTGGTGCGCGAGCATTATTGTGTTCCGGTTTGAAGGGCATTGTAGCCAGCGAAATTACTGGGCATTATGAGACTCAACAGCTAATTGTCTCAGGGTGACGAGCGCAGTGCAGCGCTACACAGTATTTTTTATGGTTTGAAAGTTCTGGGTGGCATTGCAATTGTTATGGGCAGGCATGGCGCTTAACATCAGCCGAACGACCAGCTCGTCTCATTAATCATTCCATAAAAAAAAATACTTTTATGAATAACATGGTGTCGACATTGGGTTTTGAGAGCAACATTTCGCTAGCCGCTGCCTGTCGTGATTTATGTTATCCTTGCTGGAGAAATGTTTCTGCAACGCTTCTTTATACATGGTGTTTAGATCTAAGGAAATACTGAGAAAATGTGGCTTTGCATTATGCATTTCTTCATTATCATATTGTCCGCTCCGTGGTTTGAAATAGAAGGACATTTTGCATTTTTACGTAGCGTCTTTTCTCGTGGTAAATCTCTCGTATGCGGAAGGCCGTCTGGGTAGGTACCACAGCTTTGCCAGTTATTCCGCCGCTAAGCAGGAGTGCGCAAGCGTTACTATGTTCGAGTTTGAAGGGCATTGTAGCCAGCGAAATTACTGGGCATTATCAGACTTAATATCTGATTTCTCGGGGTGATGAGCGCAATACAGTGCTATGCAGTACTTTTTACGGTATTAAAAATGTTGGGTGACACTGCAATTGTTATAGGCTGGCGTGGTGCTTCCCATCAGGTGAACGGCTTGCTAGACTCATCACTCAGTTCCATAAAAAAAAACTGGACATCTTAGCGCTCTTTTTCCTTTATTTGTACCATAAGCCAAGAGAGTAAGAGTGTAAATATACATATATTATTACTAGCTTCGCCCCGTGGTTTCACTCACGGATCCCAGGATAAAAAGTAGCCTATATTTTAATCCAGGGTATTAACTATCTCTTTACAGAATTTCACTCAAATCCGTTGAGCCGTTGAAGTAAATTTAAATAACAAACTCACTTACATACAAACTTTTTCATTTTACTTTTTAATATTATATAGCATGATGTAATCTATCTATCTAACCACCAAACGAGCATTTTCTTTCGTGGCGAAATGGAAGGTGAAATCCATACCGAATTTTTTTTCTTAGTTAAGTATCACTTTAAAAAGTTATTTGAAACAAAATAGCACAAAAACAGTTTACTTATTGCGAATTCCATCGAAATGGATCATAATATTCAACAGTGTTATTCTAGAAGCGTCTAGACGAAACAGACGCGGTCAAAACTGCGCGTATTTACACAAAAACACCATTTGTTTATTCAACAAAACGTAACGTGAATGTAACCTGAATAATATTCTAAGAGCAATATAGTAGCCCTCGAATGCGAGTGGTGGTCTGGGTTGCCACCGCTATGCCAGTTACAATTGCCAGTTATTTCGCTGGCTACAATGCCCTTCAAACCGGAACAAAGCAATGCTTGCGCACTACTGTTTGGCAGCAAAATAACTGGTAAAGCTGTGGTACCTACTCAGACGTCCTTCCGCATAAGAGAGACCTACCATGAGTTTGTTTGGTGTATGGAAACTGAGCGGAGCGAAACGAGAAAATATTGACGAGTGCGTTACTTGGTACCGAAATTTAAAAATTGGAATAACATGTCACCGCAATATTACAGCAGCGAATCACGTAACAACAAAATATCAAGATCACGAATAATTCTACAGCGAAAGTTTGTAATTAGCTTTGGCTTATTCTACTTCTGGCACATCGCCAGCAGCTGCCTCGGCATGCTCGCTTCGCTCGCTCGGCTTGCGCGTAGTGGTGCACCAGTAACCTAATACTCCTCCTTACTTCGCTCGTCATCGTACCTATATATGACTTTGACCTGAAATTTCGCTGTAGAATTATTCGTGGTCTGGATATTTCGTTGTTACGTGATTCGCTGCTGTAATATTGCGGTGGCATGTTATTTGAATTTTCAAACTTCAGTACCTACCAAGTAAAGTAACGAATGCTGACCAATAAGGTAAACGTAGATTCGCTTTTGTTTTTAAGACGAAGGTATTTGAATTAGAATTCTACATTTTGTTCTGCTCCGCAAGGCTTTGGTGAACTACCCTACAAATCCGTGCAAACGTTTCAGACTCCGGCGTATGGAAAGCACAACAAATAACCAGAAGTAAGATTCTTTGGGAAAAACGTCGCTCGTCAACCATGATACTCGTACATTCTCAGCAGGACATCTTCATATCTCATGTTCTTTAAGTATATGTAAATGTTTGTAGACAAACAAATTGTTTGCCAATACTTTGTGGCGTAAATATCTGGAGTGCTGCGCCTATGCGGGACTCTTTGTTGAAGATGGTTTGTGACATAATATTGTGATGTGGCGGAAAGTGTGACAGGCTTTTTATCTGGGTGTTTGACCCCTTGGTTAATCTAGTGTTCTTTAAATAAAGGGAGTAGACATGGATAGTTAGGAACCAGGTTCTATGTCTTTACTATTATAAAATTGTAACTTTGAATGTTTGTTACCTATAGACTCGAAAACTGCTGAACGAATTTTAATTTAGTTTTCAGGGTGTGGTAGCATATGTCCCAACTTGGGTTATAGGCTATGGGCTTCCTCTGTCGTCTACGCAGACAATCGCGGGAAAAAGCTAGAACGTGAATAAATAAATAACAATTATGTAGTGAAGAAGTTTTGTTCTTAGGATCGCTTGAATTTTGGAAAAAATTAAAACCTGATGCATGCACCTATATTACTCAAAAAGAACAACATGTGCTTCTTCGACCCTATTTCTTATCAAGAATATTTTAACGTCAAATAACCCATCAAATCAAATCATACGTTTTTGACAAACTCTAAAAAATTTTTTCCATACATTCCTTGAAGATCTCAAATTTTGCCACAAATTGTACCTATATTTTCTTTTTGTAAAAAAAACACTTTCAAACAAAGTTCTCTAGATTATATTAGGTATATAGGTATGTACCTATGTTCATTGCAAGCGTACTCCATAAACCGAAGTTTGATCCTTAAACTCGCTGATTTTTACTTCAGACATGATAAAAACTAATATATTTTACAGCCTCTGTGGTGTAGTGGTTGGGCTGGTCGGCTCAAATCTCATGCACCGCTGAGATTGCGGGTTGGATTCCCGCGACGGGACAAATGTATGTGCACAAACAAAAGCGCAAGCATTTGTTCCGTGTCTGGGTGTTGTGGGACCATGGTCCTCATAGTTTCTGGTTCCCTAGATACCGGGAATCCTAGTTGGGGGCCAAGATCTATGTAATTGATCGTTGAGTGTTAAAAAAAATATGTATAATGTAAGTTTTCATCGGATTCAGGATGCTGTTGGGGCTGCCGCGCTTCTGCAGCGCATCAGGGATAATTGCAGACGCGCGCACTGATGATTTCTTTGCGATCATGCGAAAGAGAACTGCATCCTTGGTAAGCTGCTTGCGCGGGAGCATCAACAGCCTTCTGCCCGATGTTGCAACACACATCTTTTCGTCCATCATGATACAGGCTAGCTATACTAAGGCCTGTAGCTATGCTGGTGTCTCAATAATTTTATGATGTGAGTTTATCTTTTCGTGTTTATTTTATACATCATTTTGTGTACTAACATAGTTTTAAAGAATGTGTGCTGTGTCTACTAACATTTTTATGGATTTATGGTCTGAAATTAATAATTTAATAATAATAATGTAAACTGTACTAGCTGAACTCCGTTCTCGTAGAATTCAGTACATAGTTGTTCCCTGTGGGACCATTCGTCTTTCTTGTATGAAAAGTACCCTATATGCTATTACAGGACCTAAACTACCTACATACCAATTAACCAAACTATTCAAACTTATACTAGTTTTTGCGTGATTGAGTAACAAACATCCATCAATCCATCCGTCCTCACAAACTTTTGTAGGATTAGAAGATCTAATAGGATAGTAGAATAGACTTATCAATTAACTTAGTTCATATATTCCACGCATCCAACAACACCTTCAAACTAACCTTACAACCGTTTAGTTCAATCCTACCCTCAAAAATCTTCCTTACCTAAAAGTTACAAGAAATAAAAAGTTACTCACGAACAAAGGTAAAGGTCACATGCCCTTGAGCAGTCCATCTTCAGGTGTCGACCCACATTTGCGCTGAGCCTCCGAGCGATGACTTTTATACCCCTCCTATTATACTAGATCGTGCCGGGATTTTGGTAAAGTGTTAATGTAGGATATAAAAAGGGCTATGATCGAAGTACTAGATTTTTCCGGGGTACAATGTTTTATTATTCACGACTTTATAACCCTAGTAATAAAATGTGAGGAGAATGTTTAATAGTCGTTGTGTTCATAAACCTTTTTGTGGAACGAACGTGGCCCAGTGTAAGCATGTGCGACTTTCGATCTGACGCACCCGAGTTCGAATCCCGCTGGCCTCGCACCACTGACTTTCTTAAGTTATGTGCGGATTTAACACTTGCTCCCAAAACGGTGAAGGAAAACATCGTGATAAAAACTGGCTGGATTAAAGCCCCTTTATGAGAGAAGGCTGTGTCCCAGCAGTGGGATCGTGATGGGCTGTTGATGATGATGATGACCTTTTTGAGATTTGGTTTTTCAAATTCATTTGGGTCTTTATCTCTACCATTTTTGATATTCTGGGCTGTTGGACAAATTCTTGGGCACTTTCCACCCAAACTTATTACAAACATTATTATATATGACAAATAAGTTTAGTTTGGCCACTGCTCTGCAATTGTAGAATGCAATTGTATCTTGCTCTGCTTTTACTAAACACTCCAAAATCATACGTGTGGTATAGGTTTTCTAGCGTGGTCAGTATTCAGAAATATGCAATATCCTTTCTCTTTTTTATGTAATTGAATGACGAGACGAACTGGTCGTTTGCCTGATAGTAAGCAATACGCCAGCCCATAACAATAACAGCATCACCCAGAACTTTGTATTGCAAAATCCTGCGCGGCGCTGCACTGCGCTCGTCACCCTGAGACAACCTGGGACTCCTATTACAAGATCTCAAAATTTTATTTCTATTGAAAATAAGTTTATATCACTATAAATACCTAAACAATACACAGGTTAATGCTCCTTGGCGCCGTTATTTATTTGTTGTAAGTACTTGGGTACAAAGAGATAAGTAGCTGAACTTTTACAATCTTTCGATTGTCAATAACAGCGAAAATATACAAATTATATGCATTTTTTGCAATTTCCCTATATTGAATTGGATATTAACCGACTATTTAAATGCAACATTTAGAAAAAAAGACAAATATTAAAAATGTAGTCAAATAAATATAAATAATAAAAAATATAAATGAATCTAATCAAAGATTCTCGGATGTTCAGTTACTTTTGTCGCTGACTGTACGAGTACAATATATAATAACCTTCTAATCCATTGAAGCCCTGTCTTCATTTCCGACCCTGTATATAACTTCTCAAAGTAAAGCATCCATTAAAAATCCACATCAAAGTAAAAGAACCCTCTGAGTTCAACGCCTCGGAATATTCAAATTCTACGTATCACGCCAACCTATTAAAATTAAGAAATAAACCTTACTCTTATCTCTAAGACTTTAATGTCGAAGAGATTATATTTATGAAATATTATTTCACTCGTTTTATTCGAGAAACTTCGGTTGCTGAAATTTACATGTGCCCTGAATTGTAACTTGCAATAAACTTAAGTTTAGTTCTTAATGAACTATATTTTGCATTCGAGTTTTACACGCTTTGATATATTTTAAGAAAAAAGTTTTACATAGTCCAAAAAAGTAGAGATATATATAAATAATAAAAGATAAAGTAAAAAAAAAAATTAATGGGGTAGGTAATATAATTAAGCTTAAAATATCGTATATACCCAGAGTCCTATCTCAAATTATTCATCTGATGACGAATGTAATGTTAAATAACACGTCTTGCTTAATAATAGGTGAAGCTCCACTTTTTTATTTATTTTACGACTTGTCGCTGTGCGACCATATCGGCCAGTAAAGAAAAAGGATAACAAATTAATTATGATATTTTTCGTGACGATGGCAAGAGGCCCAACGGCATGATGTTAATTCCTAAGAGCCGTGGAAGACCGTTGGTGTGGGACGCCACTTGTGCCGATAACCTAGCACCGTCCCACCTCAACGGTACTTCAAGGGTGGCAGGAGCGGCGGCAGAAGCAGCAGAGAGCCTCAAGCGGAGGAAATATGCATCACTCAGCGAGTGATACATATTTCCTCCGTTTGGGGTTGAAACTATGGGGCCTTGGGGGCGAACGCGCGGCTTCTGTTTAAAGAGCTGGCCAGACGCCTCATAGAAACAACAGGTGACCAAAGAGCTGGCGCTTACCTCGGCCAACGAATTAGTCTGGCCATTCAACGAGGTAACGTTGCCAGATTTTTGGGCCCTTGCCCGCAGACGGTGACCTAAATTCTGTGTTTCATATTTAATTTTATTTTTTAATTTTGTTGTAGGTTAGTTTAGTTTTTAACCGACTTCAAAAAGGAGGAGGTTTACAATTTGACGGTATGTTTTTTTTTGTGTGTGTTTGTTACGCGATTATTCCGCCAATTATGCATTGATTTCGATGTTTTTTTTTTTTGATTGGTAGGTAATACTTCAAAGGTGGTCCCATATAAATTTTATCGAAATTCATTCAGTAGTTTTTGAAAAAAACAGCAAAAACAAAAAATATAAGTTTAATCTTCAAGTCGGTTCTTGTTTTGTTCTTAACCAACTTTCTAAAGGTGGAGGTTTGTATTCGACTGCTTCACCTGCTTCACCCAGGGTTGACTTCCGGTGAGGGAACTCCTCAACGGTGAATAGTACAGACACAACATTTCGTAAATGGATTTAACCATAATAGCCTGTTCTAAATTCCATCATGACATGGCAGATACACCCAGGATTGACTTCCAGCGAGGGAACTCCTCAACAGAGAATAGGACAGACATGAAATTTTTTTGCACATGCATTTAATTGTGATAGCCCGTTTTAAACTTCGTCATGATGTGGCTTCTAGATCATAAAAGCTTGTCTTTAAAAACTTTTTGAATTCATTTAATTAAAACTTGTTTTTCACTAAAAAGGTTAAAATAAATTATTTTTCAAAAAAAACTAAACCGACTTCAAAACCACAAATGGCACTCAAAAGTAAAAAATAAATTAATATAATTATCATAAGCGCTACCCACTCATATATTTGAAGTCGGTGCCAGCCAAGTCTAAAAGGTAGTAGATAAATACTACCTACAAGTAGTACTCACTATATACATAGTATTTATCTACTACCTATTAGACTTGGCTGGCACCGACTTCAAATATATGAGTGGGTAGCGCTTATGATAATTATATTAATTTATTTTTTACTTTTGAGTGCCATTTGTGGTTTTGAAGTCGGTTTAGTATTTTTTGAAAAATAATTTATTTATTTATTTTACGACTTTTTCGCTGTGCGACCATATCGGCCAGTAAGGAAAAAAGATAACAAATAAATTATTTTTAAGTCCTAGATGTAATCTATACATTTAGCTTGATCTGATAATGGTCAAGCTAAACTGGAAATGCAGAATCCGACATCAAAAATTATGTTGTGCTGACCAAAACTATATCTTTAAGACTAGGTTCGACTAATGAGACCATTCTATGATTACTTTCTTCTGCCAAGCGTTATTGATCCCGGTGTTGGCCGGGGTTCCATTTCCTACTCCTCTCTCTTTACTACTCTGTTTTCTGCATCCTTCATTGTGAGTCTATTGGCTCTCATGTCCGCATTAACGACGTTAAGCCATCGTGTTTTAGGCCGGCCACGAGATCTTGCTCCTGAGATTACAAGGTCTAGGCACTGATTGCCGACGTACTCCACCGGTCTGCGGAGGATATGACCCAGCCACCTCAAACGACTTTCCTGGAGCTTTTCTGCTACGTCCCGTACATTTTATGATTACTTTCCGTGAACATAATTATTCCTCAAATAGAACCATAGAACGTCCCAACTAAGGCTGTTATATTAAAATGAAATAAAATTAATATAAATGCAAATGAGTTGCAGAATCAGCGGCCTGCGGTGATATAGTGGGCCGCAGGGATTTGCAGCCAGAGCCTCCGAATTGTTGAGATACGAGCGTGGCGGGTGGCTGGGTAATAAAGATTTTCATATTTTTTGTGATTCTACATGAATTTTGGAATTGAGTTAGGCCATTGCTTAATTAAGTATCGTTGAGGGGATACACCACAAGAATCATTTTTATGGAGGTGAGGTGGCCCCGTGGTCCAAATTATACAAGGTATACCAGGAGGATAGAATTCCCTTTTGTACAACCAGTTGAAGTGTACGACGGGGAATCGTATTTCCTCGTGGGGCAAATTGACATTTTAGTGGGACGATACGGAAGCACTTAAATGGAAACACTTTTTTTTTATAATAACGCCTAACGGTTCATTATAGATCCTTGCCCCTAACTAGGATTCCCTGTATCTAGGGAACCAGGAACTACTAGGACCATAGCTCCACTACACAAACGAATTTACGAAACAAATGTTTCCCCTTTTTTGTATACATACATGAAGGGTTCGATTCCCGTCAACCTGCCCAACTACTACACCACAGAGGCTGTCATGAGAGTGGAGTGCGTCTCAGTTACTCGCATTTTTGTACATATTTCAGGTGAGGCCTGTAGAAAGCTAAGAAGATGATGCTATGTCAAAATATCATGCCAGAAGGCTTATAAAATATTTATGATACTAGTACAAAGTCTACTTCTATAGCCTCAGATTCGCTAATCGGAGTTCTCTCCAAGATCCGGCTTTTTAATTTTTTCTCTATTTTTTTTATTTATCCCTAGCATGCGTGTGGCTTTAGCCAGCTTGTACTTTATCATCATCACCGGTGCATTACATTCCCACTGTTGGGCCATGGACATTCTCAGAGGGAGAGTATGGGCTTACAACCACTACATGGCCCGTGCCGTGACTGAGTGTGGTTTATCGGATATCACATGGATTTTTGAATATGCTGGTTTTTATGAGGTTTCCTAAACCATTTTTTAAAGCGTGTGTTAAATTCCCACACAACTTATAGCTATTGTTGTTGCCAAGCGGGATTCAAAATCTGATTCGGGATGAAATGTCGATATAGTTTCCGTTAAGCCACACTCACTTCCAGTTCCCGCTGTACCACCGCTCACTGTAATTATAATAATATTCTCCTACTACAATACGACTTTAACCTAAACAATGGTAATTCATTCACCTACGCCGATAAGATAGCGGATTATTTCACGCAAGCGGACCCGAGACCGTGCGAAAGGGAAGCACTCCATCTGATAACATGGAGCTCGTGTGAAAGCGCGCTAATATGTGGACTTCTTGAAGCTTGGAAAATCATTTCTGAAATGATTTGTTTAAGCAATTTGCAACTTTATAAACACTGGAGAGTGATTGTGGCCGAGCGGTAACTTGTGCATTACGATTCAACACACTCAATCAGTTTTTTTTTTTAATTATTATTATTTATAGGCTTGCATTTGACCGCTATCTCACCTGGGCCCTAATTCACTAGGACAACTTGGTGATTCCTTGCTTCAAGGAAACGTCGATTCCTTCATTAATAAACTACATCAGCGAAATTTTTATTCTCTATGACACGTCATATATATGAATATATGAATGCGTCATAAAGATGTCGTTTATAAATGAAGGAATCGACATGATT
This sequence comes from Petrophora chlorosata, assembly GCA_951640565.1. Classification (NCBI taxonomy): domain Eukaryota; kingdom Metazoa; phylum Arthropoda; class Insecta; order Lepidoptera; family Geometridae; genus Petrophora; species Petrophora chlorosata. The sequence goes on along the minus strand of OX621191.1, from coordinate 18,017,902 downwards.
TCGAAGCAAGGAATCGACGTGATTTCGCCAAGTTGTCATAGTGAATTGGGGCCCTGTTGTTAAGTTACAATGCGGGTAAAGATGTAGCACGCTCGCCTAGAAGAAACCTGTTCACTCTTGTCTTAAAGACACCCAGATTATAGCTATCCGGAAACAGATGCCGGCACCGAGTTCGACTCCTTGGCCGTTCGCATTATGAAGGTCGAAGCAAAGCGCTTGCGAGCAGGAGGGATGTCAACCATAAATTGATGACGGCTTGCCGTACGTCTGGTGGTCTGGTGATGGAATGGGGATGGCGGAATAAGTTCATGTAATTCCGTCGCACACTCTCCGAAATACATCAGTGATTGCACGCTAACTCTAATAAAAACATCGTGAGAAAACGCGCTTATGTACTTTGGAGTGGTAGGCTCTAGACGTGTTTACTACCTATACTATCGGTAGGTATACATAATATCAAACACGAAAAAGATGCTTCGAAAATTCCACTTCTGCAAAGTAGACAACTGGTACATAAGAAACATAACATTGTAGAAAAAAAAAATATAGAATTTCTAAAACTCTCCCTCGGTTTGATTTTATATTTTCCGAGTAGTGGTTCGCTCCGAAACGGTGGTAAAGTCATGGTGATAATTTGATGTTCATAAAATAGTAGTTCATAATAGTCTGTGATGCTAAAAATAAATAAAATGATTTTGATTTGATTAGATTATCTAAAACATATTAATAAATTATACTATCCACGTAAACAAGCCGAGCATAGCCATGCTGACAAGCGACCTTGTCGTGATGTCGGGATGTTGTTCGGTGACCCCAGAGAAAACCACAAGAGAGACAAGTTTAAGCAGTCGTCAACTGCTCTGCCTCTAAATCTATAAGCAAAAACAAAACAGAGAGGATTAGAGGAGAAAGAGAGATACAGAGAGATGTAGAGGACTCCTACTAATATAAGCAAAAGTTTGTGATAATGAATGTATGAATATTTATGACTCAATTATCTACACAAAAAATACAGAACGGATTGTGATTAAATTTTGTATGTAGGTAGTATTCCGGAAAATAACAAGTGTAACCACGGGTTGCCGCTAGTCCTAAACATGAAAGTCATTGTATCTTACTGGAGACCCTTCAGATAAAACCAGCCAAGTGTAATTAGAATCTTGCGCTGTCAGGAATTCGAGAAGTTTTACGAAGTCTTAGTAAGATGTTTGTATTTGAGCCAAATAAATACTGAGCTTTAAGTTCTTTATCTGATGATAAGCAATAGATCAACATGAGAGCGAGTTTGGCTCAGTGTGAGCGCATACGACTTTTGATCAGATACACCCCAGTTCGAATCCCGCTGGCCCCGCACCACCAACTTTCTTGAGTAATGTGCGGATCAAACACTCGCTCTAAAAATGGTGAAGACAAAACACCGTGAGGAAACCGGCATGTCCAAGAATTTATCACAAAAATTTTAGGACACGTGACTGATGATGAAGCCACACTTCTGCCTGCCAGTTGCAGCGTTACCCAGAACTCTGTTTCCTAAAATCTTGCAGCACTGAACTGCGCTTGACAAAAGCTAAGTAATGTTTTTAGGTATCGTGATGGTCAGGAATTTCATTTAAAACAGAGCCCTTGAAATATTTTTTTAATTTAACTGCTGGCTGACGAGCTGGTCGTTTGCTTAACAGCACCACCCAGAACTTTGTTTTGCATAGTAATGTTTACACACTACTGCTTACTCTAGAACTCTTGCACTAGAGGCCTGATACTACAAAATGATACGATGACCACCTAAAGGCCTCCAACAAGGCCTAACGACGTCCTAAGACAACAACCAGGACCACCGGCTTAACGTTTCCTCCGAAGGACAGTAGCGCTCAGGTGTAAACGGTCACGCATCTAAGTGAAGACGTTCCTTGATCTAACAAATATGTTACGAAAGGCTAAAAAACCTCTACGCTACGAGTCTTACATGGCGGTCATAACGTACCACTAGTAAACTGTCTAAGTTGAGTAGATTGGACTATTATTAGACAAAGCGCCAAAACAATAGTTCTGTTGAACAAGTACGTTATAAACCAAACACAAACTCAATAAGGAACTAGAATATCACACTTTCTGGCACTATTGTTAACCAGCTAAATTGAACTACTGACTAAAATACAATCCGAACGTTTGAATCAAAATTCCAAAGTAGTATACCCTGTTGAGGGGTCTAAACATATTGGTTTTGCAATAGTTAACAAAGTTTGTGATAGCGTCGTTTCAGATGTGCACACAATGAGTACTTTCAAGAGTCGCACCGTATAAGGAGCCGATGTTATCGGAGCGTTTTGCATACATTGCTCATTTACATAAAACATGCACCTCGAGGAAGTAATGAACGCAGTAATGGTCAGGACTTAGGCGATGTATTTGAGTACTTGGTGGAGTAAATTTTAAATAATTGGACATTGAGTGCGAATATCGCGTTCGATGGAAATCGTTAGTTTAAAAGTGCCATTGGCAGTTTGCTGAAATCCTCAGCGGAAAACGTGCTGCAGCTACGGTATGGTATGTTTATTTTACCATACAATAGTATCTTAAATTATACAAAATCTTTCCTTATAAATAGAAATAATATTAAAGATACTTATCATATCGTTAGTCATTTAATTAAAGTCCTAGAAATGGTTATAAGTATGTGTCGGAAATGACTAGGTTTTACAGTCATGTTCACTCAAATGTCTGTTTGCGGCGGCTCTATGTGTCGGGTCACTTCCTTCCCTCCAATATGGTTAAGGGGGGTGATGGCTCCACAAGTCTCGTGACGGGTGCTGCTTGAGGGGACTGGTCTGCTCTGGTAGGTACCATCGCTTTGCTAGTTATTCAGCCGCCAAGCAGTAGTGCGTGAGCATTACTTTGTTCCGTGTAGCCAGCGAAATCACTGGGCATATGAGACTTAATATCTGATGCCTCGGGGTGATGAGTGCTTTTTATGGTATTAAAAGTTCTGGGTGGCACTGCAATTGCTATTGGCAAGCGTGGTGCTAACCATCAGGCGAACGACTTGCTCATCTCAGCACTCAACTCCATAAAAAACACGCCGTGGTTGAGTCACATCTTCACTTCCCATCAGGTGAATTTTTCAGACGTTCTCAAGAGTCTTTCATCTCATAAAGAAAAATGTTTCACACCAAGCCCGGCCAGCTCCCGAGTCGCACAAAAAGCGGATCGGTAAACATCTCACGTCGGGGTTGTATGTAAAAACGTGAAATATTTGTGAAGTACCCGCTGAACTGGGTCAATTGACTTTGTGTTACGCTCGACAAAATTATAGGCTTTTCAGAATTGCTCGCGAATTCAATGAGTTTAAAATTATGCTCGTTTTTGAGGCGGTGTAATTGAGTGACAAGACAAACAGGTCGTTCACCTGATGTAAGAAAGAAAGAAGTAAAGAAAAATACATTTATTCGAGCCACACAAAACATTTATACACGCCTGCCCATAAATTGCAGCGCCACCCAAAAAATTGTTATGCAAAATCCTGCACTGCACTGAACTGCTCTCGTCACTCAGAGAAAATAACTCTTAAGTTTCATTATGCCCAGTGTTTCGGTTTGAAGGGCATTGTAGCCAGCGAAATTACTGGGCATATGAGACTTAATATCTGATGTCGCGGGGTGATGACTGCAATGCAGTGCTACTGGTTTCTATGGAATTAAAAGTTCTAGGTGCTACTGCAGTTGTTATGGGCAGACGTGGCGCTTACCATCAGGCGATCAATTTGCTGGTTTTACCAATCAGTTCCATTAAAAAATAATAATAAGTTTGTGAGACTGCAGGCACAGAATATATAAAAGTTACAGGTAATTGCGAGAGTGAGTGTGGCTCAGTGGGAGCATGTGCGATTTTCGATCCGACGCACCCGAGTTCAAATTCCGCTGGCCCCGCACCACTGACTTTCTTAAGTTATGTGCGTATTTAACATTCGCTAAATACGGTAAAGGAAAACATTGTGAGGAAACCGTCCAAGAATTAATCACAAAAAACCCGAACTGGGCGAGAGTGGTGGCTTATAGCCCATACTCTCTCTATGAGAGAAGGCCCGTGTCCCAGCAGGGGGAACGTGATGGGCTGTAACGATGATGATGACAGGTAATTGACGTAGCTAACGTAGCGACCAAAAATAAATAAGTGGAAATACGCTTAGTTTTGGGAATATCCAATGATCGATGGCCTGTGGTCCATACAGCAGTGAAGCAAAATGTCCAGCATTTCGTTATGCCAAGAGATTATGAGCAAAAGTTTACGGATAATATACAGCCTTCTAAGTTAGAACAGGCCTAGCGCACTCCGCACTGTAGGTACGAAGCTACAAGTACATAGCCAGACACCGACGGCGGGTCGCGCGTCGTTACACTTGCCGCGTCAGAAGAGATAAGAGCTATGCGATAGAAAGAGAGGCGCTCTGTAGGTTAATTTGACTGCTAGGTATGCAACGCTACGCGAGCTGAATTGAATTTTATTGCGTCATAGCAAGAGTCGCTATTTGTTTAAATTTCTTTGCGGAGTGATGCTCCTGTCCCTTAGTATTCTGTGGTTAGACATCGAAAGTTCTAGAAACATCTACCAGAATAGCACAATAAATATACAACGCGTCCTAGCTTATTTCCAAACTGTCAAAGAAACCCGTCGAACTATGTTTAAACCAAACCTAATTTTGGTTCGCGGATTCCCTATTTCCTTTTCGTAGATAGTTCCACTATATTTGTGTTATGGACTATTATCTTTAGCAGCATTGTGATAAGGTTGGTTTTTGAATAGCAGGAGAAGTTATTATCAAACAAATATACGAGTAACGGAGACATTTGGATGATGTTCAACAAAACTGTGTGGTGGAGTTGGTGAATCTAATGTGTGCGTTCTGGAAATAGGGATATGTTACAGATATATATCTTATCACAGTTATACATAGTCTTCTTTATTTATTTATTTGGCTAGCTAACAATAAGGAATATGCATGTATTTTTTTTAATGCATGAATCGATTCATTATTGAATACAATTCCGAAAAAAAATGTTTAAAAATTTTACGGCATCATTTGTCAATAAAATAACTAAATGAAAATTTGAATCAATTTAAATCAACGTAAACGCGCCATTTGTGTGTGACGTCACAACGTGGGGACCTAGGATCTCCTCATTGGTCCATCTATGCTAAATGTGTGTTTATGTAAATATTTTATCAATAAGGCGGGCTCTATGTCATGAATTGACCAATAAGCAGCGAGACGCGTGACGTCAGATAGTGGTTGCACGTACTCAAGCGTTTTGCAATCACGTTCCATTTCTCCAAAAATAAGAAAAATAAACATTGAAATTCAAATAAACTACGCAATTAATAATAATTATTATATCACTACTAAATGTTTACAGGAGTAATCTATCGTAAAAAGTAATTACCAGATTTTTCGACAACACATGCATATTCCCTATGTATACATCGGAGACGAGAACATTTTGTAATTGTTAACATTTTATGCAATGCAAGGTGATCCCTGGGACCCACACTAGGATAACGTGGGTTAATCGTGGGTTTCAGTGTATTCCATTTAATGCTATTACTTAGGTGTAGGTACATAGGTAGGCTTATTGATATGTTCCTAGCCTAATCTTAAAACTTAAAAGAATAACAGCTAAAAGTTTTATTTTACTTAAATTTTTATTTTTATTTTTTTATTGTACCGAATGACGAGACGAGCTGGCCTGATGGTAAGCAATACGCCAGCCCATAACAATAACACCACCACCCAGAACTTTGTTTTGCAAAATCCTGCGCGGTGCTATACTGCGCTCGTCACCCTGAGACAATAGGGGATCGGACAGTAATCGAGAAAAAAATCTAAAATGTAGTGAGAACGAATGTTCGTCGAACCAGAAAGATCAGTCAATCAATATTTTTGTAAAATAATAATCATTTATATTTTTAAATCAATAAATAATTCTGACATTTTTAATCTGTTCTCCATCTCAAACGAAACAACAATCACAGCGCATGACGTCATTTGTAGGCAAATGCCGTGAGTCAAGCTTGTGTTTATTTTACGTTCTTGCTTTTCATAAAATGTATTTTTTCTTTCCATTACTACAATATCGTCCCCAAACTTTACAAAACGTATTTAAATCTCTTTGCAAATTTTATTTCGAAGGGTTTGTAGTTTTCTACCTACATATGACGTCACAAATTTTGAGGTGACCTTTTGCGCGGCAATATTTGAAACATAGTTTTAGGTACTTTTAGAGCGTTATTTAATTAAAATAGTATTTTTCATGGCTATATATATTAATTGTACTTAATATAAAACACTTTCTGAAAAGTTGTCCGATCCCCTATTAACTGTTTAGTCTCATAATACCTCAAATTACTCAAAATTAACAAATACCTCAAATTATACCTGTTGTATGAGTTAGTGTGTGCGTGAATAGAATAGGTGGGTGTGTGATAAGTAAGTACAAATTCTGGTGTAAATACATATTAATATAAATAGAAATTAGAAAAAAAAATATTATATATATTAAAAATAAAAATAGAACCGAACCAATTCTGTTCAATGAGGACACTAAAATAAAAACAACTGGGATCGTCTATTTAGAGGGTGCCGAACGCGAATCCACATGTTTTAGTCTATATCATTTTAGTTCGTGAACGACTCAATATCCATTCCGGTTTTGGTATGAAATAGTATTGTAACATTATCAAGTCTTATGAAGTCGGTTAAAAACAAACAAAAACTAGCGAAACCAGCAGGGCCATCATGTATCTTGTATTTCAATCAATTTCAATGAGAAACTAGTTTCGATGATGGTTTTGCGATCACGTAACCCGTTTGTTGCAATCAAACGTCAACGAAAGCTCAATTGAAATAAAAGTAAGTTTTGACAAAAAAAGTTTACATCGATATATAAACCATAGACAAAAGCCGTATTACACAGTAAAATTGAATAGATTGGGCGTATACATAACGATTCATAGCACAATCTCGCTTTGTAAATTTGTCGGGTAATCGATAGGAGCACATTGAAATCAAGACATAAAAAGTTACATGATCGCATTTGATCGATTGAAATAAATTTCTATTTCAAGTTAGTCCGCAACAAACAATGTTCGCAACAGACTTACGTGATCGCCCTGCTGGAGTTGTCAACACAAACAAAGTTCCCCTGAGTAAATTACATAAAAAAGTAGACTTCAAAGAACATTCTGCAGGAAATTTTGACCAACATTAAAAATACATGATCTAATTCTCCATCATTTCCGGAAGAACCATTTCGTTTAAACTGCTCGGCTTATTAATCATTTCCACATTAAGCATGGATGTTTGATTCCTGATAGCTTTGATAGTACCCCTAAAATAAACACTTTAATATTAATTGAGTAATTTTAACGACTGAAGCAAGTAGTTCCTTGTTAGTTTCGCTTTTGCAAGATTCTACTATGGAGTTAGAGTGAAGTTTGTGTTGATTTAGGATCTTGAGCGAAGTTATCATCATGTTTATGGTTAACGACCTCTAGTTCAATTCTGAAGGCATTTAGGTATCTACAGATTCTGATAGTAAGTTTGCAATAAGCAAAACCTCCTTAAGTTGCCGGCATAATGAATCTGTGCATACCGAAAAGAGGAAATTTGCCATGAGTTTTTGGTGGGAGTAATGTAATGAAGTTCCATTTTAAAAGTAATTTGAGTTTAACTTAAATTGATAAGTAGAGTAAAACTAAGAAAGTGTCCATTCACACTTTTCTTACTGTCAAGGACCCTATGTTTTTAGAGTTTGTCTTAGTAATAGGGACCCTATTACTAAGACTCCGCTGTCCGTCCGTCGGTCTGTCTGTCCTAAAATGAAATTATCATTTACATAATTCATAATAATTTATTATGAATTCGTAGCTAGTGACCATTTTGCGATTTTATAAAGTGAATCATATTATGATTCGTTTAAAGTGGCCTTTTTAGACCTGCTGGCTGTATCTCATGAACCGTGATAGTTAGACAGTTGAAAGTTTCACAGATGATGTATTTCTGTTGCCGTTATAATAACAAATACTAAAAAGCAGAATAAAATAAATATTTAAGGGGCTGCCATACAACAGACATATTTTTTTTGCCGTTTTTAAAGATAATGGTACGGAACCCTTAGTGCGCGAGTCCGACTCGCACTTGGCCGATTTTTGTGTTTTTTACGAGTAAACCCACAAGAGTTTACGTAGAACGACGCTCAGCCTACCCCTTATTGCTAATTTATTATTTCGTAATTATTTTTTGAATTTTTGTTAGCCATCAAACTCATTTCTTTCTGTCTACGTGTTGTTATTATTGTTGTGCTTGCAGTTTCGTCAGAATAAATGTTTTCTTTCTTTCTCAAGTTAGAACATTAAGAACTGATGGCGATAAATATCTCCTGTTTATCACATGTTGGCAGCTTGGACAGGTTAAAGCCTGTCCTATATTTTTCAACAATAAACCTAAACCCTACCTAACATGCATGATGAATTATAAATTTTTAGAAAAAAAAAAACACAAATTAACTTCACGGAGCGAGCGGAGCGTGCAGCGGCCCGCAGTGCGAGGCGTGACGCGTTCGCGAGCGTACCGCACTCACGTTGAAAAAGACCACCGGATGTGGTTAAAACTATAGTTGGATTACTCTAATTTAAACGCGAGTGTCACCCGTAAATTATTATTAATCATCATCATCATCATCAGCCCATCACGTTCCCACTGCTGGGGCACGGGCCTTCTCTCATAGAGAGAGTATGGGCCATAATCCACCACGCTGGCCCAGTGCGGGTTGGTGGATGTCACATGTCCTTGGATTTTTGTGATTAATTCTTGGATATGCCGGTTTCCTCACGATGTTTTCCTTCACCGTTTTTAGAGCGAGCGTTAAATCCGCACATAACTTAAGAAAGTCAGTGGTGCGGGGCGAGTGGGATTCGAACTCGGATGCGTCGGATCGAAAGTCGCACGTGCTCCCACTGAGCAACACTCGCTCTCAATTATTATTAATAATGTGTCCAAACCACGTTAATTTTCATAGTAAAACAAACTAACTTCAAAACTTTTTGTCGATTTTTTCAAAAAGCGTAAAAAATAATGATAAAATGTATATGCAACAACCTCTAAACAAAAAAAGAATCTTTAAAATCAATTCATAATTAGCGGAATAATCGCGTAACAAATATAAATTAAAAAAAACATATAGTCGAATTGAGAGTCCTCCTTCTAAAGTCGGTTAAAAAGAGACAACTACATAATTTTCAAGGGATTTGAGACTTAATTCAGGGTAAATAACGTGTGGTATCTCTTTCTCTGGGTCAAAGTCACAACCCACCATCAGTGTCAATATACACCGTATTGTAAAATATATTTTGTGGAGAAACTCTTGGCTCGGGGCGAGTCGCAGACTGGCTGTAGTCCGGTGACCCACTAATGTAAACAGAGACGCTGCAATCAGTGGCCATACTGTGCGAGTTGTTTGAGGCTAGTAAATTAGCGATGCATTCATAAGCCGGTTCAAAAAACTTTTTGAATTCTCAAATTACTTGGCGTAATATTAGACTTAATATCTAATGTCTCAGGGTGATGAGCGCAATGCAGTGCTACGCAGTACTTTTACGGTATTAAAAGTTTCGGATTAGATACGTTACGTAGATTTAGAAGATACCTATTCACTCTAGCCTTGGAGACGCCCAAATTATAGTTTTTAGGTAACAGAGTTGACAGCAAGGAGTATTTTTAAAAATGTAGCTATAATTCAACATGAAGCAAAAAGATCGCTTGATGTGGTAACTATATTTTTTCATGGCCCAACCCCATAGACTCTGCGCGCCGCCACCGCCATCCTCGGTATGTGTTACAAGCTTTATTACATGCAATTTGTTACCATCGGTGATCGTATTCAATGCCTGATCGATGGGCGTGTCTGTGGGTAAACAGCCTTTGTTTTGTAAGGGAGAGATGATTGCCGATTGTAGCCTATGATTTATGTATGAACAGTGTGTTGTTGGGTCGACGGTAGTTTCACTGTGTATTGTGTAGCTGTGTATTTATGTGCTTTGTTTGTGATTTTAAACATCCATAATCGAATTATAAAGTAACTGTAGTTTTCGTTATTGCACTTCTGCCAGATTTTAAACCACGCAGGAGAGAGCAAACATTATTTTGTTTCTGTTTGAAGAGCACATTTTCAATCAAAATTACCAGGCATTTTATGAGACTAGGCCATTGTCTCAGGGTGACGAGCGCAGATTATTTTTCGAATCTAAATTCTCTAAATAATTTCTCACTTCAGATTTTTCGGATTCTCTGTACCTAGGGAACCAGGAACTACGAGGACCATGGTCCCTCAACACCCAGATACGAAACAAATGCTAGTGCATTTTTTTTCTGTGCACAAACATTTCCCGTCTCGCAATCGAACGCGCAAGTTCAGTGATGTATGAGAGCCAGCCTGCTTAACCACTACACTACAGAGGCTGTCATTGTGGTGTAAATTATAAGACTTAAATGAATATTCGAGATTAGACAAATTCGAGATAACCAAATTTTATCACCCAAATATATTATCGATAAAAATCTTTGCAAATAGGCATAGCCCAAATTTCTGTCAGAATATATTACCCCAGTATTGGGCAAAGGCCTGCCCATGACTTCCACGCTTACCACTTTAATAACCAGCAGTTTAACTCAAACTTGACGTCTAAATCCCCATTATCCTCTAGGTCACTTGACCACTTGACTGTCCGCTCTAAATACTGCGCGACGTTAATGGTCTGCCCTCGAACGAGACGGGGAGACGTCCTGTCGGGGGTGGGTGATGTATGGGGCCGATGGTAACATTACGGTTCCTGGCAGATCTTGATGTGATTTTTAAACTGAGTCTACAAATAAAACGTTATCACGATAAGTATACGTTGTCAGTAGAGCGAGTGTGGCTCAGTGGGAGCACGTGCGACTTTCTATCCGACGCAACCAAGTTTGAATCTCGCTGACCCCGCACCACTGACTTTTTAAGTTTTGTGCGGAATCAACACTCGCTCTAAAAATGATGAAGAAAAACATCGTGAGGAAAGCGGCGTGTCTAAGAATTTATCACAAAAAATCATGGACATGACGTGACATCCACCGACCCGCACTGGGCCAGCGTAGTGGATTATGGACCATACTCTCTCTACGAAAGAAAGCCCGAGTCCCAGCAGTGGGAACGTAATGGGCTGATGATGATGATGATGATGATCTGTTATCAAACGCTCTCCACCAGCAGGAGTTACTACTTGAACACCGATCCCAATTGCTTTCAAAGATATTGTACGGCCAACGTAACTTGGCGAGTCTGAACATCGCGCAGACGGCTGCGCAGTAACATATTTTAGGAACTAAGTGGTGGTGAAGTGCGCGGGGAGGTGGTCTAGGTTAGTTATGTACCTTACGTAAACACAATCGATCAATTATCGCAATCGATGATTTTTATTAAGAAATCATGAATTTTTTTTATTATAATATTATTGGAGAAGAAGTAAAACGGAAGACAACTCGCATGGTCGCGGTCATCTTGACAGCCAATCAGAGCGCGGCTTGTTTCAAAACGGTGCCGATAGGGGCGCTGTAAGCAACAACAAGCGCGTGAGACGGAGAAGCGGCACTTTTTGCTTGGAACTTGGTGCTGAACGGTTTAGGCTTTATAGGTCTTAGTAGTATTTTTGTTTTGTAATTGTTTTTGGTAATTTAAACCATTTTGTTTTTCATAATTTAATTAAAATTATGCCTAGTTTTGTTAAGTTGTTTTCTTTTTACAAATATCTACGAGGGTAGATAAAATCAGAAGTGGGATCTGAGCAAAATATATTCAGATCCGCTTCCATCCTGAAGTATATTTTTAAGTTTTAGCTGTTTCTAGAAAAGTTTTCGTTCAGTGTCGTGCTGCGAGTTTTAGAGATCAATCATGTCTAGTGACCGTCATAGTAGAAGTAGACATCGCGATGCGAATCGTTTCAGTAATCGTTGTGATAATACTCCTGATAGCGAGCTCAAACAGTAGACGCAAATAACTTTGGCTAGACTAAACACGTTAGAGGGTCGGAACACACAACCGTCAGCACCACCTTCGGAGCACGTAGGTTTAACGCCCACAGGAACACCACCGCCACCGCCGCTGCCGCTGCCGCCACCGCTGAGACCACCACCGCCCCAGCCTGAGCGCGTATCTCGCTCGGTGGGCAGCGACGCGTGCAGGTTTGGCGATCGGTCGGCGTCGGTGCCGATGACGGCGCAGGCATCGTCTTCAAGGGCGCATTCAGTGACCGGCAAACTTGACTCGGGCATGCGGGGGCCATACCGCATCATGAAGGTGTTGCCCCATGATCGCTACGAGCTACAGCTGGTCGCTGGCTCGTAAGGAAAGTCGACCCAGGCCGCGGCAGAGAACTTAGTGCCGTGCCGTGGCGAGTGGACTGCAGAGACGTGCTCCGCCTACTTTGAGAGTAAGACACCATCCATGTTTGATGTTTATTGTGTACCGCGAGGAAAGCTAACGTAGTGCCACCTCCTTGTTGGTTGTGTTTGAGAATAGCTAACGCAGTGCTTCCTTCTCACTTGTTTTCATGTATGTGTTGTCACGAGGAAAGCTAACGTAGTGCTACCTCCTTGTTGGTTGTGTTTGAGAATAGCTAACGCAGTGCTTCCTTCTCACTTGTTTTCATGTATGTGTTGTCACGAGGAAAGCTAACGTAGTGCTACCTCCTTGTTGGTTGTGTCTGAGAATAGCTAACGCAGTGCTACCTTCTCACTTGTTTTCATGTATGTGTTGTCACGAGGAGAGCTAACGTAGTGCTACCTCCTTGTTGGTTGTGTTTGAGAATAGCTAACGCAGCGCTTTCTTCTTGTGTTTTTTGTGTGTACCTCCAAGGAGAGCTAACGCCGTGCCACCTCCTTGTCGGTTGTTTGTGAGAATAGCTTTCTTCTCACTGTACGTAAGCCTGCGTGGTCTTACGAGTTCTCTTTAGCAAATTTTTGCTAAAGAGATCCTTTTGATTTTGCTAACATGCATTTTTTGTGTACAGGTGCGGAGCTTTATTATGACGAGTCCGTGCCTGGTCGTGACATTGGCGGTCACCTTGAAAAAGAAGCTTGCCCTGAGACTTTGAGCGCTCCACGGACTCTCACGTCAGATGACGTCCAATTGAAGTCAAGTACGGCAAGTGCTGACGTCGATCTTCAGACCGTCGCCAGTTCATCGTCAGCTAGTGTCGGGTAGCAACCTACATCATCGGAAGAGAACGAGGGCGTTCTCATGTCAGGAGAGGCCGTATTGGAGAAGAAGTAAAACGGAAGACAACTCGCATGGTCGCGGTCATCTTGACAGCCAATCAGAGCGCGGCTTGTTTCAAAACGGTGCCGATAGGGGCGCTGTAAGCAACAACAAGCGCGTGAGACGGAGAAGCGGCACTTTTTGCTTGGAACTTGGTGCTGAACGGTTTAGGCTTTATAGGTCTTAGTAGTATTTTTGTTTTGTAATTGTTTTTGGTAATTTAAACCATTTTGTTTTTCATAATTTAATTAAAATTATGCCTAGTTTTGTTAAGTTGTTTTCTTTTTACAAATATCTACGAGGGTAGATAAAAATATATTAAACGAAATAGATTTACTGATATAGTGAATTATGTCGTTAAAAAATAAATTTTGTTATAAAAGATAACTGATTCTAATAAAAATACATTTTCTCGGTTGAAAAAAAATCATTACTTTAATAACAGTTGTCTATTAACGATTACTTGATGAAGAACTGTTTGAAATTTTCTTATACAATCAAATAAAAATATTATTTTTATTACTTGATTTACATAGATTTTAATAAAAAACGATTAACATCACTTAAAGGCACGCATATTGGACATCCCTTTTTGTTTAATTCGTAAAGCTTCGGCAATGCTCGGTACGAGATCATTGTATCTCAGTCACACGTTACTATTTGTGTAGTGTACGTTTCGCTGTCTCTGTCTAAAGACAGAGCAGTTTTGTAGCCGACTGTGATAAATCACAGTCGGCTACAAAAGTTTTCGTTGGGTTTTTTTCGGATTTTTTTTTTATGTACTGATTGTTATTGTTAATATTGTTGTTATTATTGGTATTAAGTATTTTGTTTAGTGTTAATCGTTAAGTCAGTTTTATTCGTGTTATTTGCAAGTGTAATTTGGAACCTATTTCGCCAAATCAACCAAATATGCCACAAAAGCATAATAGTGTTTTAAATCGTCAGCGTAACAGTTTTCTTCAGCAGTGTACATGCGCTAAAGTTCGCAGAGCCTATGTTCAGACTCGCCAAGTGACGTCGGCCGTATTGTATATTGTAACAAAAGTTCTAAAAAATATGCCCCTCAGTTTCCTGCCGTATCTTCTGAGTAGTGGTTCTTTTTCCGATACGGTGGTAGAGTCATTGTAATAATTGACGTTCATAAGTGCGTCTGTGACGACAACATTGAAATAAAGAACTTTTGAATTGAATTTGAATTGAATTGAATATATCGTGATCAGTATTTGTCTGTGGAGTAATCAATTTTTTTGACTCAAAGTCAACGTACCAATCTATATCCCAATCACGATCGCTAATAATTAAATTTTAGATAAAAACAAGAACCGACTCCAAGACTAAACTATTTTTTTTTGTTATCGTTTATTTTTTTTTAAAGTGCTGAACAAATTACGAAAAAAATATATTAAAAAAATTCAAAAAAATATCTATACGAGTATAAAAAAAGGATAAAATTAAATAGGATAGAATAAAATTTATATGGGACCACATCTGAAGTATCACTTACCAAACAAAAATAGAATCAAAAATCAATTGAAAGAAAACTGCCCGCCCAACAAGTAACAAGTAATATACCGTCGAATTGAGAACCTCCTCCTTTTTGAAGTTGGTAAAAAATTATCGATGTCGCAGTTTGAAGGATGCTAACGCCTTCCAAATTTGAAATTGAAAGCGATTGGGATCGCTGTTCAAGTAAGACGATTCCACTGCAGGTGAGACTGCAGTCAATAGTTTACGTAAACTTTGGTTTAGGTCCTGGCATTCCAGAACCTAAAGTAAGTACCTAATTATACACCATATATTTTTTATATCGTCGAGCAGGCCAGCTGACTGTTTGAGATAGACGTTTTATTCGATATGATGAAGCTTAAGACTCATGTTCTATTGAACATAGGATACCTTTTAAAGCAACTAGTGCTTATTAAATAATCTAAGACTTTTTATTTAATCGCTATTATTATTATTCTTATTAATTTGATATTTTTGCTATATAATATTTATACTTAGAAGCAGTCTTCATCTCTTCTAAATTGCCCGACAGGGTTCTTAGTGAACTGACTACAAATTGACCATAATAATATGTCGTACCTACACCTACATTAAGGAATGCATTAAGTAAATAAATAAATATAGGTAAGAAGACTGTTTTATGAAACACATTTTCAAAAAACAGGTTCGGGAATATACTTCAATTCTTTATACTTTTTTTTTTTCCAATTTAAAATTTTAATGGAGATTTTGTTTATTGAAACACACAGATAATTAAAAAATACAAACAAAACAAATTAAAAATACTAATAACTAATCTAATAAACCACTACCAGTGGGCAACGTTCCCAAAATGCTGGCAGCATTGCCACGTTGAATGGCAATGCTTATAGTTTGGCCAAAATATAGGCCAGCATTTCGGTCACGCGTTGCTTTGACAGGAAGTTTTGATATATCTTTGAAAACTGTATGCGCCCCCGGTCCCCACGGTCCTAGCGTCTCGACCCCAAAAGGTTCAAATATGTAGCCACTATCTAGGCTACTATACTTGCGCCTTTTGAGGTTCTCCGCTCCTTCAGCGGCTGCGCCAGCCTTGTTTTGGGTCACGGGAAGATGAGACGGCGCTAGGGTATCTACATAAGATGCGTCCCATACCGAAGGCCGTCCCATCTTCCAAGGAATAAGTGTCATTCTGTCGGGTCTTTTGCCATCGTCGCGTACAGCCGCATAGTTGGCGGTGGTAAAAGCCCGACGAATTACATCGTTAAGGCTGGCGTGGCGGGGAAGTCTTCCGGTACTTTTTATGTACTTTCTACTTTTTTTTTAATATAAGATATAAGAAGAACTTTTATATATATATATATATATATATATATATATATATATATATATATATATATATATATATATATATATATATATATATATAACAATAATAATCATCAACCTCTTGAATGATCATACACCCAAAAGCAGGCCCACAGAATTTAATATGTGTTATATAATTTGTGTTTCTTCGAATCTCCAACACAAAATGCATTCGCAATCTTTTCAGCACTGCACCAAAGTTCCGCCATTAGCAATAGTATCAAACATCGGAACTCAATAGAGCTGCTCGTGTTCAGACGCTATCAACACTAATAAATAGTTGAACAAGTTACAGGCCCTGGGGCGGACGGACACTAGGAATTGTGCGGAACTAGAATTCTACAAGACAGGGGGCGCTACTGTGAAAATTAGACAAATATTTTATGATCTCGCCTGAAGCACAGAATACTAAGGGAACCAAGCATCACCCCGCAAAGAAATTTAAACAAATAGCGACTCTTGCTATGACAATAACATTCAATTCAGCTCGCGTCAGCCTACCAGTCATATTAACTTACAAAGCGCCTCTCTTTCTATCGCATAGCTCTTATATCTACTGACGCGGCACGTGCAACGACGGGCGACCCGCCGTCGGTGTCCGGCTATGTACTTGTAACTTCGTACCTACAGTGCGGAGTGCGCTAGGCCTGCCTGAAGTTAAGGGAAGTCAGCCGTTGAGCAATACCTGCTCTATCTTATTTTATTATCTATATATTGCTATTGATAGATATATATATATATATATATGTATGTATAAATTAGAGTAGGTATGTATTTATATTTTATGTATAATGCTATTTATGTTATTTTTATATCCATTAATATCCATCCACCTAAAGGGGTTATGCTGAAAACCAGCGTCTGATGTCATGGAAATTGGACATTTTGTGTTGAACTTGGACATTTAGTCCCTTTTGGCACCACAGCTTCCTCTGTGCATGTATTTCGTATTGTCTTGTTTTGTTCTTTTGTTTCTGTCTTTGTATTTTTATCTAACGTGTGATTTTCATTTATTTATTTGTGGTTGTCGAATAAATGTTTTTCTTTCTTTCTTTCTCTGACTCGTCTGTTTGGTGGTTCACCGAACATCATCTCGAAACACAAGTGGCTTTAACTGCATGGCTTTGTAAATTTGTAGTCAGATATGATGACGTACTTGTATATGATAGTCAGTCAGTTAATCTTCCACCTTCCCCTATGAGGCTGGTAGAGGTTGGTCTCGGGTATTACCTTTTACCCAGGCGTAAACGTGCGGGGGCTTTTAACCTAGGTAACTGGCAGTTCGTTAGTGGCTGCTCCGCTAGTCGGTGCGCCTCTCAGCGGCTCTGTGTTGAACCTCTGCCCTTTTCGTCTTCTTTTGGCGGTGGGAGTGTCGCGGGGCAGGGCGCGTTTCTGTATATCATATTCCTGAAAACAGTAAACGTGTGAAAATACTACATCGAAATTTTTAGTTTTCAAAAAACGGTGAATGTCACAAGCCTACGCGGTGCGCCAATTTCTGCTGCTGCAGTCTACAGTTGTTGCCATGCTCAGAAGCTATAATTTCGACTGATACAATATACTATTGTAGGTATTGAGTGAGAAGTCATAGCAAAGGTGTTTGATTTTTTAGTTCCAAATTTAAAATATTCTTTACAGTTTCTCAAACTTTCAACAGTAGCCCCCCAAAAACCAGCGGTCGTACTGTGTTCGATTCCGAGCATCGCAGGCTTTGTGCGGGCGAGGAAGTTGTGGATAGTTCAGTAGTTATACAACTCTACGTAGAGTATATGTGAGTTGTAAAGAGGACTTGATCGGCGCGCGGCGTGATTCTATCTATCTTACGGATATATCAATACTCATTGCCTCACTGAATCATTGATAAAGCTTCTTTATAAGTTCAAACTAAAATTTAAAAGAAAGTTTTCTTATTAACAAGCAATTAAAATATTAACAAGCATTCTGTAAATATTTCATTTTGATATTTTTTTTAATTAATTCGAAATTAGTTTCATGTATATTAAAGGTACAGTTTCGTAACAGATAGAACAGAATACCCAATAGTATTAAAATATAATAGAAACAAGTAACTACCTGAAATCAGAACTCTATGTGAATTCGAAAGCGCCAAATACGTGTCTCTATCAAAGTTGCATAAGTAATGTAATGGGAAAAACAGTTTCAGTCTTCACAGTTTGCAAGTAGTCAGGAACAAGTAAAAAAATGTGAAGATATTTTAACAAATACATGAAAGAGCAAAATTCTTTCATATTCAACTTTTATGGACCTTAAAAAATAACTACTCACCTACAAATAAAATATACAAAACCAGTAATTAGGCCTGTTGTAATAATGGCTTAAAACAATAACAAAATTGTGCAACATGTTGACTTGTTAATTAAGTACAGAGTTACCTACTTCTTTCTACACTGATAGAAGATATGACTCAGTATTTTTAAATTTCATTTTTATTCAAGCTTACTTTCAAACCAGTTAATCTGACTAACTGTTATATAACAAACAAAAATTCAGTCTAAGAGCAAACAAATTGCATCATATTAAAATACCTGTGCATACGCTTTAATTCTTATTACGTTCATAATGCAAAGTTTTTCGCTCGTTTCGCTCGGAGCTAAGCGAGCGCGGGTCATTTTTAACCCTCGCGAGCTAGCACAGGTCATTTCTGCCCGTTTATTATTTTACGGAACAATAGCGCGTCTACAGGCAGGTTTGTTGCAACTGCTAAATGCTTATCTTGAGCTCCGCAGGCTACTTAAGTGGGTGGTGTAAGTATTAAGCAATGGACTGAAATATCATATTTAAAAAGTGCTGGTGACTGTATTTTTTCTTCTAAATATAACAGAATGATAATGTTAAAAGATTTCACATATTTTTTTTTAATTAGCTGTTAATGTCAGTAGGTCTTATCTGCCCGCTTACATATATGTATTAATAAAAGTGATAACTACTATATTATTATCGGTAACAGTTTTGAAATTTGTGTGTTCATACGAGTTATGACAGGTTATGTCCCTCAATTTCTTTCTTTATCTTCTGAGTAGTGGTTGTTTTTCGATACGATGGTATTTCATGGTGGTGTCAATTTATCATTGTGATAAATTGACGTTCATAAGTGAGTGTGTTGATGATGATGTCTAAACTTACACACGAGACATAACGAGACTTACACACGAGACTTAGACATTTTGAGTTTGAGTTAGATGGAGCAATAATATGTTTGTATAGGGATAACGGATTGTATATGGGATATTAAATAAAATATGAAATTGTGCAAAATAACAAATACGAGCTTAATTAATGTATTTGGTTTATTAGTTAATATACAATATTTTAACTTTATTAGCAACGCCATCCAAAGGTACATTATCTTCTGTGTACGCTTTCGCTTATACCTTGTACCGTAACATAATTGTTGCGCACCTCTGGCTCGGCTACTTTCCGCTTCTATTGTCGGCCGCCTGCAGTCGTGCGCTGGTTTCTTTGAATAAACAACGCACTGTACTTCGCTTTTATATATTCGCGTTATGTATAAGATAGTATGGATAACAAACGCTCTCAGATAAAATACAAGGTTTTGATACATAATTATTTATAATAGTACTACAACGAAATCTCAAATTACTATTACAATAAAATACTGTGAATGCAGGCTAATTCTTAAGTAAAGGAAGTGGAACGGCTAAATTACATTTTAAACGAACTTATTTTGTCCTTTTCTCGCAAGATGAATAAAAATAATAAGTGCATAAGCACCTCTCGCTCACGTTAATTCGTTAGTTTACTTCATCCAACGGAAGAATTAACTGAATAGATCGCTTTTAGCAATAAGTCCGCCCATTGTACTTTAGTTTGTAAGTTATTTTCCTTTGCCATGCATATGCACGAAATGGTAGGTTTCTTATTATTGTTTGTATAGCATTATGTATTGTATTGTATAGTAGGTACTTACGTTTGAAGTAATTCAAAAATGTATCACCACTAATCCATGCTTGCAAACTCCGTCGACTCGGTCTCATTGAAAGAATAAGGAAAGACCGGGCTATTAGGCGACGATATTTGGAACGGCCCGGCTTAGTGGTCATCGACCAGTCGATCTTTCTACTAATTGCTGCAAACTGAAGTGACTTTTATCAGCCTCTGTGGTGTAGTGGTTAGGCACGTTGGCTCAAATCTCATACACCGCTGAGGTAGTTGGTTCGATACCCGCGACGAGACAAATGTTTGTGCACAAAAAACGCAAGCATTTGTTTCGTGTCTGTGTGTTGTAGGACCATTTTATTTATAGTGCCTAGGTCCCTATATACAGCTAGGGAGTCCTAGTTGGAGGCTAGGATGTGATCGTTGGATGCTTATTTATTATTATCGGTAATAAAGCTTTCATTTTGGGACGCTTGCACTATTCTAGTAAGTGAAATATTTTCTCATTATATTATTTTTATACACACTACACATACACTAGCTGGAATGTACCCCGCAACACCTGCCTGTTATGTAACGAGTTTGTCGATACACCTACCTTCATCATCTGTAAATGAAGAACACAAAAATACCAAAAATTAGAAGTTTTCCAAACGACCATGCTCTAATATATTGATTTAGTAATAACTTTCCCTAACTTTCAGAACCAGAACGTAAGTTCAGATCTGGTAGGCGTCTAGTTCAGCTTAACTATAGTTCTAGATTTACATTAGGACTAGAACAATGGTTCTCAAAGAAGACAATTACTATATTTAACTTGTTATCTTTTAATACGTAGCTTTGAAGCTCTGTTTATGTGTACCTGCCTACCTACCTATATTTCGTTGTTTAACCTAATGCCATATGCACAATTATTTAGGTAGGAGCCAGAATAATGTGTTTAATGAGCATAAAATCCTTCGGATTCTAATAGTACTAATATTACCATATCAATGCGACATTCTATGATGTGGTCCATTACCACTTATCTCTATAATGGCTAAACGGATAGTGATAAAACTTGATACGTACGTATATTAAATTTTGGAATAATAGGACATAGAATTGTTTATCCCGAGAAATTTATCACGCGGGTGAAATCGTGGTGTGCAGCTAATTCAAAATAATGTGACGGGCTAATTTGACAAGGTTTATTTTCCTTTCGATGATATTATCATCATTAATTTTTACAAAAGATGGTTACAAAAAGCCTGTACTACATAGAAAAAGGAAGCGACCATTTGACCTTTAATAAAAAAGGGAGCTATCCGCTACTAGTTTGAGAACCTCTGTCCACAGTTAGTCTTCCCAGATCGTCTGCCTTTGTGCGCCGCCTAGTTTGTGCATCCGTGTATTTAGTTATTTAAACTAGGTTAGTTGTTAGTTGGTCTGTCTGTGGTTTTGTCTTCATTATAACTACGAATGCCTTCTCTAAACTGCTGTTATTATTTGGCTTGTATTTTGCTTTTAGAATAAATTTCGACACGTTAAAATGACGAGATATGAATTATTTTTTAAATCTTTAGAAAATTGTATTGACTGTCATTTTTCAATTGTCTTACCAACGATAAGCTCTGCAAACAACTGCATTGCGCTCGTCACCCGGAGACACTGGCTTCATGTCAGCTTCATGTACCAAATGCAAAGTAGCTTCCCCATAGTTTCGCCCTAAACGGAATAAATACACGACGAGGGCTGAGATATGGCCGTTTGAGACTTTTTGCTAGTTCTGCCACCGTACCTGCCGTCCTTAAAGTGTTATTATTATAAAAAGGTAAGGGCGTCAGTGTGTGAACATACCAAGTGGTTTCAGCTAACTCTTGCAGAAGGTTTCTCCTAGAGCTTACTACAACAAAAAAGGGCCGATCAACCCAAGCAAGTGCCATAGTTAAATGATTGGGTTTCAAAATGTATGAAGCATCTCCATCGTTTTTTATTCTATAGATCTCCGTTATAGCAGTAACATATTCTCACATTCAGTAGGTACCTATATCATGTCACGGGCAAGCACCGTATAGGCGTTAAGATGAGAGATTACATTTGAGAAACGCAGTATAGCGTTTCAGACGGTAGATTTATCGCTAAGCGTACTCGGTGTCATGTGACGAGGTTCTTGGTAAACTGCCGTCTCTTAGTAGTTTAATCATATATAAATTAATTAGACTGACATGTCTGTCCGTTTGTTTAATTATTGCTATTTTTTTGTTTCTATAGCTGAATGACAAGACGAGCTGGTCGTTTGCCTGATGATAAGAAACACGCCTGTCCATAATAGTAACAGCACCACCCAGCACTTTGTTTGCAAAATCCTGCGCGGCACTGCACTGCGCTCGTCACCCTGAGACAATTAGCATTAGGTTTCATAATGCCCAGTAATTTCGCTGGCTACAATGCCCTTCAAACGCAGAAAAACTGGCAAAGCGGTGGTACCCACCTAGACGGCTTTTCGTATACGAGAAACCCTACCACCAGTCATTAAACCCTATCATTAATAAGTAAAGGCTGTTCGATACCTACGATACCTCAGCTTACATAGGTGCGGGTATTTTGAATTCTGAACTACAAACGTCAAAACTACCTTTGAAAACGGTTTATTTAGCATGTTTTTCATTTATTTTGAGAACTCGATATTTCGGTACTGTTGCATGTGCCATGATCACGAA
Source organism: Petrophora chlorosata (assembly GCA_951640565.1). NCBI lineage: Eukaryota > Metazoa > Arthropoda > Insecta > Lepidoptera > Geometridae > Petrophora > Petrophora chlorosata. Next base: position 17,995,089 of record OX621191.1, on the reverse strand, counting down.
GAAGTGATAATATTGCGGGTGAGCAGTCAAAGCGATCTACCCTCTTCCTTTCGCGTTTTTTTAATTCATCACCTGATCACAAAATATATAATGGTATAGCCTTGATGTCACTTACAATTCGATTAAGGTCACGATCACGACGCTCACAAAATTTTTTCGACACTTCTACGATATTTACACAATCGAATGTTTTGAATGATATAAATCAAGAACATGGTAAATATTCCATTTCTTAAGTTAAATCTGGTTTTCTATCTGTATTTCAGCATGCCTGTTTCCAGAATAGCTTTTTAATAGCTTTTAGACGTTTATTTGACCACTATCTGCGCTATCGCCAAATGTTAAGTATGCTCAGACCGTTCCCAGATTGTTCACCGAGCATCATCTCGAACACAATAAAAATCCTTCACATCCGGCAGCCGGCAATAAAGCTTTTTCGGAATAATAGGAGCTTTTTCAGAATACGAAGATAAAAAAATAAATTGCATAAAGGAAGCGGTAGTGCCGTACTGATTAACAGCGAGTGCAAAAATCAATCGCTAGTAGAGTGAAATAATATAGGTAATAGTAATGCACAGACAACGCCAGAAAATAGCGCTAGTTAAAGAAATAAGTTGTGTGACAATATTGCTTTTTAATTGATCGTTGTGGTTGTAAACATGTCTGTAATTGGAAAAATTACCAGTATCAAGTTTAACGGCATTCATTAACATATTTAGAAAAACGTCGGGGTCTTGGGAGGTTTATAGAATAAACAAATTTATAGCCTGACGTTTTCTTTATACCAGAATGAAGACATCATTCTTAAAGATATACAAATGGAAAGGATTGCATCTCGATCAATGTTAAGTAGGTTTTTATTTACGGCTTTTCTAAAGTTGTTTCAAATAATAAAAAAGCGATCGATGGTTATGGTTAAACGATATAACAGTTTTTATATTTTATCTATCTTCAAAGGAAATTAGAGATATTTGATTTAAATTTAGGTTTTTAGAAATTTTATATAATGTTTTTATTCCAGTCCCATCGTGGTCTTACTAAATCATCATCATCATCATCATCAGCCCACATCAGTCCACTGCTGGACATAGGCCTCTCCCATAGCACACTACTGAGCCCGATCTTCGGCTTTCCTTCTCCAGTCGCTACCAGCAACCCTACGTATATCGTCGCTCCATCTAGTCGCAGGGCGTCCTACACTATGTTTGCCGATTCGCGGTCTCCACTCTAGAACACGTCTACCCCAACGGTTATCGGTTCTGCGGCAAATATGACCAGCCCACTTACTAAATAAACTTACTTAAATTCTAAAATAGTATAACTGACAAAAGGAGAGGTTTGTTCTGTCTCAGGTGTCAGTATTTTTTTCGTATTTTTAACTTGCTTATTTACAAGAAATTCTAATGAAGCAATATTGACATTATTTAAGTACTTAGCTCGTGTTATTGACTATTCCTATGTCATCATCATCATCAGCCTGTCATCGCCTATTGCTGAGCATAGGCCTCTCTTTGGTGCTGCTATTCTCCTCTATCTCTCGCTACTCTCATTCAAACATTCCCTGCTGTTTTCCTTATGTTATCAGTCCACCGCGATATTGGACGACCGGCGCTTCTCCAACCTAGCCTAGGTCATCATTCGGTTACAGCCTTAGACCATCTGCCGCCCTCAGGTCTAGCCATGTGTCCCGCCAACTCTACTTAACTTCCTCCTTTCAACGTCTTTAATCTCAGTACGTCATTTGTACTTAGTAAAGTTTAATTAATGCAAGTATGTTGACAATTAGTGAATCACTATAAGTACATACACTACCTGAAACGAGTGATTTCGGGTTATTTTGTTCATTTGTTGCTAATGTAAAGATTTTTAGGGTCTCTAGACCCTAAAAATATTATTTTTAAAAACACATAATGCTTACTCTAGAAAGCATTATGTGTTTTCAGAAATCTAACAGTGTAAACTTTAATTTATATAAGTATATTTATAATAAAACTTTAATGAAAAAATGTTAAGGGTCAAAGTGAAAATATAGGGGGTTTGCGATTTCTATGCTCTTGAGTGTATATTAAACCACTTCGAATTTTATTTAACAAAGCGTCATTAGAATTTTATTATTATTAACATTTCAAGAGTGTATCATCATCATCTTTATCATCCGTTCATTGCGTTCCCACTGCTGCAACACGGGCCTTTTATCATATAAAGAGTATATAGACCAGAATCCACCACACTAATCCAATATGTTGGTGGAGTGTACGTAATTGTTTTTTTTACAAAAGGCTATAAGATAAAGCTGCCCAGAAATAAAACCCGATTCAGCAGGCAACAGATTAAATATAATCAAGAGCTTTACCAAATAAGATACTAGCAATAAATGTAGACGTAAAACCGTTGACTTTTTGTGAGCGTTGCGATTATTAAGAATGCAAACGTAAATTAAGAGCCGACCGGACAATGTTGACTCGGATTCCAATTTAATTTTGTACACTTTGCCTCGAGAATACCAAATAGTAGATTTTTGGGAATAAAATTGACTGGAACTGACCATTTTTTTTCATCGTCATTACCGACAATGAACGAACCCTAGTACATTAGAAACAACGATCTCCATCGAGATCTTAAAGTAGAGTTCCTCGATAAAGCTATTAAAAAATATGCCGGAGCTCACGAACATAGGCTTCATCATCATGTGAACGTCGAGGCAATCCAGCTCCTCAACCACACGGATATAGTGAGAAGACTTAAAAGAACAAAACCGTTTGAGTTTGTGTAGTGTCTAGTGATAGTGAATCAGTGTAATGTAGTACGAGTGCTACCCATACAGACCACAAGAACAAAGTGTCTTCGTCTTAATAGAGACAATAAGGAAAATGTTAATGGACACATTCTTAGTACTAGTTTATCTATCAGTTTAAGTTAAATGTTAATTACTTATAAGCCTAATGAATTGGCTAGACTGTAATAAAAATGGGGACATACTAGGCCTCTGCCAGACATAGGCATATCTCAATGTACAGTAATGTAAATTACTGAGCCCGGAAACCTACTTTAAGAAGGCCGCCGTTTCATATGATGAGGAGTGACTTACAGTTCAGTATCTAGTGGCTGAACTTATTTAAATAAATGTAAAATTGCTTAAAACAAAAAGATATACAAATCAAACTTTTTGATTGTGCGTATAGCAAGTGTGTAATAAAAACTGCACTAAAAGCTAGCATTTAAACCGCTTTACCGCTTATTTAAAACTATTTTATTTATCAATCAAGATCGCGACTCGGCTCGTCACTACGACTTAGATCAAGATCGGCTTTATAGCTTGTCTCAGCAATTTCGTAGTCGCCTCCTTCGCTTACCACTTCCATCTGTTTTAAATCATTATTCAACTCCTCAAGGAAGCTCTTTGGTAAATTTAATTTGCTGATTTAGTTTGCACTTTAATTTTCAAAATTGGTAGGAACCTCTTAATCGGCTGAATAGCATATTTAGTACACAAGTACCTATAGACAAAGTTTATTTAGCTAATGATGTCTGTCGCCTTTCTTCTATTGGGAACCTTTTTTCAAACAGAACCTATTTCTAATGGTTATCATAATATTCTTAAAAAATGAATAGAATGGGCTATCTTGACTGTCCTGGCTATCTTGGGTTGTTTGGAACAAATCGCTCTAAGCAATAAGACCGCCAATTGTACGTCAAATCTACGATGCATTTTGTGACCTTTTTTACGGTGTGTGTGTGTGTGTGTTATTAAATTGTATTGTACGGTATCGTAAAGATCTGTAGGGGAATCGTGTAACTCGAACACTATCCCGATCGCTTTTAATTTCAAATTTGGAAAGCGTTAGCATCTTTCGAACTGCAATATCGCTCATTTTTAGCAATAGTGATTTGGATAGGTATTGGGACGCGGACTTGGAGTAGAAAAGTTCGACAATTCCACACACAAATACCGTTTTCACAAAACATGTTTGAAAGCAATCGGGATAGGTGTTTGAGTAAGACGATTCCCCTACTGCTGTCCTAAGACATCAGTCCCATTGTAAAAAGCTAATAGTGGTAATCTTGTGAAGCTGATAACTGCTTAAATCTTAGCTGAACTATCGCAACTGCAAGCAGCAGTAATTCCTATGAACTTTCACACTTAGAATCTTAGAAAATTCCATCCAGAACCAAAGTGAAGTGAAATCAAAGAAAATGAATATCTTTTTATAAAAACACACAGAGATAATTAATATACTGACAATAAAAGCAACTTTTTTTTTTTTTTTTTACCTCTGACTGGGTCAGCGTTTGACCACGATCTCACCTGATGGGAAGCGACGATGTGGTCGAAGATGTAGCACGCTTACCCAGTAAGTACTTGTTCACTCTTGATTTGAACACATCCAGATTTTATTTATGTGGCAACACAGACGACGGCAAGGCGTTCCACTCCTTCGACGTTCGCACCAAAAAGGAAGATTCGAAACGTTTAGTACGGATAGGCGGAACGTCCACCATATAGGGGTGACGTTGTGCCGATCGTCTGGTTGTCCGATGGTAAAAAGGTGATGGGGGAATCAGATTGTGCAGTTCTTGAGCACACTCTCCGTAATATATATTCTGTAGAATACCGATAAGCTGGCGACTTCACGTCGATGAACCAGGCTTTGGACTTTGGATTCCACAAACTTGTCATCGTTAATGAGCCTTTTTGCGCGTCTTTCAATCGAATCCAAAGTCTCAAGCTGGTACTTGGCTGACCCGTCCCAGAGGTGGCTGCAGTACTCCATACAAGATCGGACCTGTGCTTGGTAGAGATTGAGAAGCTGTCCTGGGGTGAAGTACCGCTTAACCTTTGACAAAATGCCAAGTTTTTTTGCAGCAACTTTGGCTTTGGATTCTATGTACGAACCAAAGTTCAGATTGGATGTTAGATTAACACCCAAAAGCTCGAGGTGATCACTTATCGGTATTGATACACCACGGAAAGAAGGTGAAAGATGAAAAGGACTCTTCTTTGCAGAGAACAGGCACGCCTGTGTTTTGGTAACTTAACATATAATGCAACGCTTAACGTAACAATTGGCGGTCTCATCGGTTAAAGTGATCTGTTCCAGAAAAGTCATCATCATCATCAGCCCATTACGTTACCACTGCTGGGACTCGGACCTTCTCTCCTAGAGAGAGTATGGGCCATAATCCACCACGCTGGCTCAGTGCGGGTTGGCATGTCACATCTTCAATTTTTGCGATAAATTCTTGGATGTGCCGGTTTCTTCACCATGTTTTCCTTCCTCGTTATTAGAGCCGTGAATAAGATTAATTAAGGACTACAGTCATTTATTCCCATCACATATTACAAAAGTGGCTCTAGAAACTGGAGCATGTACCAAACACAGACCTAAGAGCGTAAGAGGATAGTTCAAGTCAAATATTTTATCTAGTAAAAGCTTGTGGCACATGTAAACCGCACTGTCTATCTGAACAATGTGTACAGTATGGGTACTTCCACTGGTCGCTCTTCGTCATCATCATTATCTACAGCCCTTTACATCCCACTGCTGGGTATAAGCCTCTCTTATATCATGTTAATCGTTTTGACTCTGCGCCATTTGTCCAGTCCTCCAATTCAGAACCTCACGATAGCGAATACAGAATCGATTCGACTAGATATAGATCTCGTGTTGTAGGTTCCTTTTCGACATATTCCGCCCCGAGAGTTTCGATACGGTTTCGATTACATTATGGGTATCGGTTACATGTTGCATTTACGGAATTGGTTTTATGTGCAATATTTTGAATCGTAAGATATCAAACCGCATCGGTCGATAACAAGTTATTGTGATATTCTGAATCGGCCAGCAGGTTTGACACGCAATTCTTATCGTCGACCCATCTTGCTTCCGGACGTGCAACGCTACGCTTACCCTGTCATGGCCACCATTCAGTGAGTGCCTTACTCAACCTCTCGTCACTCCCCCTGGCCCGATATCCCGCCCAACTCCATTTGAGTCCCATAACGCTTTTTCCTGATCAACGCTGATCGCTTTTGATTCACTAAAATTATTGTAATGCCAAATCAATATGCACTCACTCAAAAACGACAAAAATCAAAGTTAAAAAGTTCTCTATGCAATTTTGGCATTAAAGATGCGCTTATGAACGTCAATTATTAAGTAGAATGACTCTACCACCGTATCGAAAAAAGAACCATTACTCAGAAAATACAGCAAGAAACTGAGAGGTATTTTTTTTTGAACTTTTGTTACAATATTTTGTGTTCGTTTTTGTTAATTTTTTGTACCTTATGTACCTGTTGGCTACTTGGTAGAAACGGAATTTTCCATCAGTTCCATGCATCTTTGTCTTCTATGTAATTACATTTGCCGTTTGCCTGATGTTAAGCAATATACGAGCTCATAACAATAACAGCACCACACAGAACTTTGTTTTGCAAAATCCTGCGCGGCGCTGCACTGCGCTCGTTACCCTGAGACAATTAGCTGTTGAGTCTCATAATGCCCAGTAATTTCGCTGACTTTCGCCCTTCAAACCGGAACACAGTAATGTTTGCGCACTACTGCTTGGCAGTTGAATAACTGGCAAAGCAGTGGTACCTACCCAGACGGCCTCTCGCATACGAGAAACCTACCACCAGTAATGTGATTTAATTATACAAACAACTGATAGAATTCGAACACATAACATATAAAAAGCCTGTGTTAATCCAGGGCATAAGATTCTAAATTTTATCCAAATCAGGTTAGCTGCTGCGGCGTGAAGAAGGAACAAACACACACAAACTTTCGCATTCCGTGCAACAGTTCCGTGTATGATGCTGAGTTGTTCCCACCTGGCTATACTGTGCTGAGGAAGGACCGGGCAGGCGACACTGGCTGGGGAGGAGTTCTGCTCGCTGTCAAGAGTCACTACACTGTCAAGAACGTCACTAGCGTTGATGGTCTCACAAAAGATTCTGAAATCCTTTTAGCGGTAGTTTCTCTCAAAAATATCAAACTTCTACTCAGTGTTGTTTATATCCCCCCTAACTATAACCACGAGCAATATCTGAATGTACTCAATATCTTAGAAAATGCTATCTGCAAATATTCAACACTTAATATTGAAACTGTTATTGTGGGAGACTTTAATTTAAATTCCTTTGGTAGCACTATACTAGAACACTTTAATATGTTTTTAGATTTTTGTAAGTTAAAACAGCATAACCGTGTTTGTAACGTTTATGGTGGTATCTTAGATCTGGTGTTGAGCGGTATATCCGAGGATCGCGTGCGTATTTTCGAGGAAACAGAGCCGCTAGTACCCATCGACGGATATCACCCACCGCTCGAGGTCGCGGTCAAACTGTCGTGCACCGGGATGCGCAGGCGCATTCGCCGGTCCTTATCGCACGCGCCCCACTCTCAGGACAATGAAGTACGCGCTAATTGGAATTTTAGCAAAGCTGACTTTTATGCTCTTTATCATTCTCTTTCTAGAATAAACTGGGACAACTTGGAATCAATTAATGAAGTCAACTCAGCTGTAGAAACATTTTACTTTGAATTAAACAAAAGCATAAACGAGTGTGTTCCATATAAAATGCGCAAATATTCGATTCAAAACCATACTTATCCTCATTGGTTCACCGTTGATATTATACGTAATATAAGGAATAAATATTTTCATTTTACTCGTTACAAACACGAAAACAAACTTTTTAATCTTGAAATGTTCAAATATTATAGAACTTTGGTGAAACAGCTTATGGATGAAGCTTACCTAATTTATATGAAACGGATTGAGATTGACCTAACTAAAGACCCAAGGTCCTTTTGGCAATATGTTAAGCAGCGACGCGATGACCGTCAGGTATGTAACGAGTTTAAGTATGATGGTAGGGCTGTTACTGGACAAGAGGCAGCAGACAGCTTTGCTGAGTACTTTGGCTCGGTCTTTCTTGACAACGTACCTAGACTCAATATAGCGGAGGCACAGTTATGTACCCAAGGGCACTCATCGTCGGCTCCACATATTGCTATAAATAGTATATCTCAAACAGAACTAATAAAAGCTATAAAGCTACTTCGCGCTCGTTCTTCTGCGGGTCCAGATGGTATACCTCCCTATCTCATAAAAGACTGTAGATCAGTTTTTATAAAGCCACTTTTACATATTTTTAATCTATGTATCGAAACGTCCACATATCCAGAGCTATGGAAGACGTCGCGTGTCACTCCTATACACAAAGGAAGTGACAAAGCAGATGTGTGCAACTATAGACCTATCGCAGTGTTGTCAGTCTTTGGTAAGTTGTTAGAGACTATTATCAATGCCAGTGTCGTCCAGCAAATTGGTATCTATCTAGATGATAGCCAACACGGCTTCAGATCAGGGCGGTCGACTGTAACCAACCACATCAACTTTGTTGATTACGTTACCGCAAAGATGGATGCTGGTTTGCAGGTAGATGCTGCATATTTTGATTTTAAAAAGGCATTTGACCGCGTAGATAATGACATCCTTCTACAAAAGTGTGCCTCTATTGGATTCAATCCTAAACTCCTTGAACTTTTCGCTAGTTATCTTCGAAATCGCACACAGTATGTTCAGATATTGGGTTACCAATCACAAAGTTATTACACTAGATCCGGGGTAAGCCAAGGATCTACGCTTGGCCCAGCGCAATTCTTGATAATGGTTAACGATTTGCCAAAGACTGTCAGCAACGCTCGGTGTCTTCTATTTGCCGACGACCTTAAATTGTTTACAGCCGTTGCAAACGGTGACGATTGTAATACTCTGCAAGTTGATATTGACCGGGTGGCTGACTGGAGTGAGAGAAATCGGCTTCATTTCAACTCCACCAAATGTCAAGTTATTTCGATCACGAGAGCCCACACCCCAATTCTGAACCAGTACAAACTTGCTGACACGCCACTGGAACGCGTGCACAAAATCAAGGACCTAGGCTTGACATTAGACTCGCAGCTTAACTTCAGAGACCACATAACTAACATCTGTAAGCAAGCGTATAGGATGTTAGGCTTTATTATGCGCACCTCTTATAATTTTAAAAATGCCAATGCTCCAATAGCCCTTTACACGGCCTATGTACGTAGCAAACTAGAATATAACTCGGTGGTATGGGATCCCTATGAGAAAAAATATTCTTTAATGGTAGAAAGGATACAGCGCAAATTTGCGCGATATATATATAAAAAAATATACGGGTACTACCCATACATGTTCCCGTCGCTTTTTGTGACAGGAATGGTAGGACTCAATACCCTTGAGCTGCGACGTAAGATGCTTATCATCTTACATTACTATCAACTCCTTCACAATAAGGTTGACAACCCCTTAGCGCTAGAAGCGCTGCGACTGATCGTCCCGGCGCCTCACATGCGCGGCGCTAACGCCGAGCACGGCCCGCGCCGCCGCCCTCGCCTGTTCGCGCCGCCCGCGTGCATCCACTCGGTTCGCGCACACAACGCCCCCACTGCTCGGGTCATAAGATTATTCAACGACATGCTCGCTCGACAACCAGATATAGATATCTTCCATGATAAGGCAGGCAGGTTCAGAAGTGAACTTTTGGCTTACCTTAGTTTCGCCATGTAATGTTTTGGACTTAGTCTGTAAGTTACATGTGTTGTGAATATATAAATAAATAAATAAATAATATTAGCGTAGATAAACTCAAACAAGGTTTTTCGGGAAGAAAAAATTCGACCACCGGCTGGGACTCGAACCCACAACCCAACAATTGCAACATTGATCTTGCTCGTTGAGAAAAAGGTTCACTACACTCTCAATAGATGGCGTACACGTCACCCTTAAGACGGTAAAATAACGGAAGAAGAAATTCGACACTCGAGTTGGTGCCCACCGTAGCTCAATTGGTAGAGCGTCCCGCGCTGAGGGAATATTGGGTTGTGGGTTCGAGTCCCAGCCGGTGGTCGAATTTTTTCTTCCCGAAAAACCTTGTTTGAGTTTTTCGCTTGGCATTCGTTAATGCTTAAAAATATTATAAGAATTAATATGGGTTCGCGTCATCACAGAGCAAGTATTCAATTGCAACATTGATCTTGCTCGTTGAGAAAAAGGTTCACTCCACTCTCAATAGATGGCGTACACGTCACCCTTAAGACGGTAAAATAACGGAAGAAGAAATTCGACACTCGAGTTGGTGCCCACCGTAGCTCAATTGGTAGAGCGTCCCGCGCTGAGGGAATATTGGGTTGTGGGTTCGAGTCCCAGCCGGTGGTCGAATTTTTTCTTCCCGAAAAACCTTGTTTGAGTTTTATGCTTGGCATTCGTTAATGCTTAAAAATATTATAAGAATTTATTAGCGTAGATAAGTAAGGTTTGGTAATTAATATAGCTTAGAAACAGTTTTTAACCTTAAGTTTTATTACACAATGGTACGGATCCGCAATAGTTATAGTACTACCGTAATTTTCTTGAACTTTTCAACATTATTATATATAATTTTTGCTTCTAAGAGAGAAGCAGTGTCCATACTCCTCCTCCATCGTATAGTGTTTGTGGTAAGAGATTGGCTCTGAAACGCGTTTCAAACAGGACGCGCTTCCTATGTTCGGGCTTTGGTTCCTTTTGATTTGTTTTAGATGTCGGGTGGAATAAAGATATGGTTTACTTTGATTTTTGTATACCTACAATGTTAAAGAATGTTTTCGTTTGGCTATCAGAGGTAAGACTGTTAGATTCACCGCTCAGTTTGAATATGACATTATGACAGAAATCATTAACTCTGGCAATAAAATATTGTTACTATTATTATAAATTTAGAGCGAGTGTGGCTCAGCGGGGACTCGTGCGCTTTTCGATCCGACGCACCTGGGTTCGAATCCCGACTCGGCCTTGCACCAATGACTTATAGTTAAGTGCAGATTTTGCACGCTCGCTCTAAAACGGTGAAGGAAAACATCGTGATGAAACCCACTTACGCGCTTTGGAGTGGTAGGCTCTGGCCGTGGTTATAACCACCCACCGAACAAAGCCATGCCGTCAAGCGACCTAGTCGTGTTTCGGGATGATGTTCGGTGAACCATCGGGGAGACGGGTCTGAGCAGCCGCTCAACTGCCGTCTCTCTGTAGATATATGTGCTTCATCTTAGCCCACATCATCGCTTCACATCAGGCGAGATAGTGGTCAAACATAGATCTATTAAGCGTAAAAAACAAAATGCGAAAGTTGTATGTAGCTCACTAGCATTAAGTTCGCCTATGTATGTACTTACAAATTTGTTTGTGCAATAAAGAATTTTCTATCTATCTATCTATGTAACGTGTGTAAGTGTGTTTGTTACTTCTTCTTGCTGTGACAGCTCAACGGGTTAGAGTTAAATTCAGAAATGACATAGTTTCCCGGGATAAAAAGTAGCCTATGTGTTAATCCAGGGCTAATGAGCTTTCTCCATTCCGAGTTGAACCGTTACAGCGGGATGAAACAAACACACTTACATACTATCATACAAACATAGCGTCATATCTTTCAGACATAGAGTAACTTTCTATCATTGAAAGAATTTTCAGAACCAGATCAAAGCTCAAAGGTTCTTTATTCACTTTTGGCATCACAGACGCACTTATGAACGAAAATTATTACAATGACTCTACCACCTTATCAGATAAAGTATCATTACTCTGAAGATACGGCAAGAAACTGAGAGGCGTTGTTTTAGAACTTTTGTTACAATGTTTTTTTTATGTAACTGAATGACAAGACGAGCTGGTCGTTTGCCTGATGGTAAGCAATACGCCAGCCCATTACAATAACAGCACCCAGAACTTTGTTTCGCAAAATCTTGCGCGGCGCTGCACTGCGCTCGTCACCCTGAGACAATTATTATTTTTGACAATATAATGTTTCTTTTGTGCCAGTTGGCTACTTGGCAGAAACGAAATGTTCCATGCATCTTTTTCTTCTATGTAATTACTAACTGTACCTATAGTATAGTATTGGTAGTCAATAGTTCTAAAGATTATCTTCTACAAACATACATAGTTTCGAACAACTTTACCTGTTTACAATATTAATAGATAACATCACTATCACTACATAGTATAAAACAAAGTCGCTTTCTCTGTCCCTATATCCCTATGTATGCTTAAATCTTTAAAACTACGCAACGGATTTTGATGCGGTTTTTTTTAATACTTAGATAGAGTGATTGAAGAGGAAGGTTTATATGTATAATAAACTTGCAAAGCCGGGGCGGGTCGCTAGTATAATATAAATGTATATATGTAGTTGTAATGTGCAGATTTAGAGTCCCTTTATTTAGAATATTTTACCTACTAAAACAAACAAAATAATATAAACATTTATTCCAACTGCATATCAGTAGATTAAAATGATAAGATCACTTGCTGCGAACATTTGTTATAACGTTTAATTAACTTATAACAAATAGAATTTAGAGTAGACATTAACATATATTGTTGATGCCTCGATAAACATAGTGGAAAGAATTAATTTAAATAATGACTTTAAGACTATTATTTTTATCAAGACTATTATTTTTTTGAGAGCGAGTGTGGCTCAGTGGGAGCTCGTGCGACTTTCGATCCGACGCACCCGAGTTCGAATCCCGCTGGCCCCGCACCACTGACTTTCTTAAAATATGTGCGGATTTAACACTCGCTCTAAAAACGGTAAAGGAAAACATCGTGAGGAAACCGGCATGTCCAAGAATTTTTCACAAAAAGTCAAGGACATGTGACATCCACCAACCCGCACTGGGCCAACGTGGTGGATTATGGCCCATTATGTCTCTATGAGAGAAGGCCCGTGTCCCAGCAGTGGGAACGTGATGGGCTGATGATGATGATGATGATGATTTTTATCAACTAAATAATTAACTTTTAGAAAAAAGCAAAAACCGACTTCAATGTATCTTCGAAGTCCAAGGTCAAATATCGATGAAATTTATATGGGATCACTTCGTAGCTGTACTGAACCCAACGCAAAATTTGCAAATCGGTTCATAAATGACGGAGTTCTGAGGTAAAAAACATAAAAAAAATGATAAAAAAATACAATCGAATAGAGAACCTTCTCCTTTCTTGATGTCGGTTAAAAAGGCATTGAAATCTCGTAATCACAATGACAAAAGCTTGATATCAGCAGTCATGATATCTTGAATCATGCAATTTTGCAGCCAGTGTTCTTGGCAGATTGCCACCAAATGTATATAAATTTGTAGTTTTATGTAGATAGCTGTTGCGTCTCATAATGCCCTGTAATTTCGCTGGCTACATTGCCCTTCAAACCGGAACACAGCAATGCTTGCGCACTACTGATTGGCGGCTGAATAACTGGCAAAGCGGTGGTACCCACCCAGACGGCCTCTCGCATACGAGAAACCTACCACCAGTAAAAACCTACCCCCAGTAGAAACCGAATATTAGGCGTGTAAAAACATTGCACTATGAAGAATTTGTTTATTCAGGTTTTGTTTTTATTTACCCAGGTTATCAGACAAGCAAGATCGTAAGCACCAAGCTTGCCTATAACAATAGTACATACAGTTCCTTATTGTTTGACTAAATGGCTTCTAAAGAAATAGGTCACTAGTTCAAAAATCGCACCCCAGAATTTTTCAACACGAAATAAAGATACGTAAAGGCCCATTTATAAAATTAAACCAGCAAAAAGCTTGCATCGTCTAATGGGCCTTAACGCCTAACAAATACGCTCCCTACACACATTATGCCTACAATTAAATTGAAACCCAAAACAATAAGTACAATAAACAGATGACCGATAAAGCTGTATGGTCCCTATCTCCCCTCCAGCTAGTGTTAACGTTCGCCGCACGCGCATGCGACGAACCATGCTGATCTAGAGATAAGAACACATGTACCTACACTTCCGAGCGAGCGAGTGTGTCTCAGTGGGAGCACATGCGACTTTCGATCCGACGCACCCGAGGTCGAATCCCGCTGGTCCCGCACCACTTTTACCGATTTAACAGCAGTAGTGCGCAAGCATTACTGTGTTCTGGTTTGAAGGGCATTGTAGCCAGCGAAATTACTGGGCATATGAGACTCAATATCTGATGTCTCGGAGTGATGAGCGCAATGCAGTGGTACGCAGTGCTTTTTATGGTATTGGTTCTGGGTGTTACTGCAAGTGTTATGGGCAGGTGTGGCGCTTACCATCACGTGAACGAAGTTCCAAAAAAAAGCTCTGTGCTGGTGTAGAGGGCGCCCAGTAATTTCGCTGGCTACAATGCCAGCCCAGTAATTTCACCCTTCAAACACACTAGTAGTTCTGTTATAACTCGCGCCAAACTTGATGGCGGCAGACTGGCACATCACGTGATCTGCGCAGATATAATTTTGTATGCGATTTTGTTACTGCGCAGCTCACGTGGTGCGTCTGACAGCCGCCATTAAGCTTCACGCGAGTTTTACCTAGGGACTTCACGCACTCCCTCAAAGGTACCAAAAACTATAGAAACGCTTTTTTTAGACGTGCAGTTTGATGCATCTGTTGAGCTAACAATGCATCGCGTACCAGTGTGATGTCAATTTCGTCACTTTATAAAGAAAGGTTCGGACCGCACTCCGAATCGCCGTTTTGTAACGCGTTCCCGCGTGGCGGTATGGGACGGCACTCCCAGAGCGCGCTTCAAAGTTCACGTGAGGGGAGTATAGGGTACAGTATGAGTCGAAAACTGGTGATGATATTCAATGTGTCTTTTTTAGGCAGAAAAAAGGGGAGGTTCTCTATGAAATGAATTATTATCTTTTCTATTATTTTGTGTAATTTAATGGAGAAGTAGAGCTGAAACGTGTTTGGTATGTAACTCCTTTTTCATTTAGTCGCATTATATGCTGCAAAATTTTGGCTCTACTGGTTTTCATAGAATTCTATTTTATTTTCTAATCTAAGGGCTAAAACGATAAGTTGTCCGCGGGCCAGTGGGACGAGCCACCACTTTCATTATAAGTTAATGTGTAGATACACGATATATTTCAATATTATTACATAAATATACATTAATATTTATTTAAGGTGAGAGAGCCCCAAAAAATCTGTTCACAAAAATACGAAAACGAAAAATGGAATTAATTTCCCCTGTCCTATAGATAAAACAAAAACTAATTCAAACGTCTAACCGCACGCACATACATCAACCCTAGCCGAATACAAATTAGCCGCGCCAGGATCGAACCCCGACCCTAGATAAGCCAGCACGCATGACTGACCGCTTCGTTATGTTAATACCACGCTATCGGTGTCCGGATCACCCTTGGCCCTCGGTCAGATCGAATCCCGTGGTATGATTAATTACTTATTAAGTTTTAATTTAGAGGCGGTCTTGTGTAAGTTATATTGAAGAGCCTCCGCCGACGTCAGAATTTTGTAGGTCCGATAGTCGGTCCGATTTTTTTTATGTAACTGAATAACGAGACAAGCTGGTCATCTGCGTGATGGTAAGCAATAGCCCATAACAATAACAGCACCACCCAGAATTTTGTTTTGCAAAATCCTGCGCGGCGCTGCACTGCGCACGTCACCCTGAGACAATCATCTGTTGAGTCTCATAATGCCCATTAGTTTTTTTCACCCTCATTTGTCATCTATTTTGTGACCAAACTTTCTGTTGTAATATGAAACTCCTTATGTTTTATTTTCATCGACAAAAATATCGGTGACCAAAATTGTAAGACGGGCAGCCTAAATCTTTTTCAAACACACATATTTTACTTTTCTGGAGAAAATTTTATGAAACTTTCGTTCGAGGGAGAAAGCAGCGGAATTTCCATAATTCTAACCTAGTAACTCTGATACCGTCTCTCTTTGTTCCGCAATGCTATATTTTTCAAAATTGCTTCAATATAAATTCAAAAAATCTTTTCTGGGACAAAAAAATTCTATATCCTCTTCCAGAACTTGGAGTACCTACCTACGTACTAAATTTTATAAAAATCTGTTCAGTAGTTTTAGCGTGATTAATTTACAAACATCCATCCCTCCATCCACAAACTTTCGCATTCATAATATTATTAGGAAGTAGAAAAGTAATTTTTTCAACCCCGGATGCAAAAAGGAGGGGTGTTTTAAGTTTGACCACTATGTGTGTCTATCTGTCTCGGGCACCGTAGCTCTTAAAGCAGAACGGATATGGATGCGGTTTTTGTTTGAAAGTAGGTTTTCTAGCGGTGGTTTTCAGACATGTTTTATCATAGGGGTTTTTAAAATGTTAGTTTACTGTAATTCGCTTGTTTAATTTCATATAGCAATTGAATAGGTATAACACATTACTCCACACAGTGAAACCATTCGCTACGTCAATATCAGTTACTCGCATGGGCTATCCGCAATATCCGGATCTTCCATACAATTCCCCATAAGCCTGCGGCGTCAAACGCAGAAACACCGCAACGCAACCGCACCGCACCCGCCCACGTCACGCTGTAAACGACATCGACATGGCTAATTATACTTCTGTACACGTGTTTTATTGAGAAATTTCGTAAACAGGATATTAAGTATACCTTATTTCCTTTCCTTTCCTTCCTTTTTCTTTTTTAATGTTTTTTGAAATGTAATTGAGTGACGAGATGAGCAGATCATTCACCTGATAGTAAACAACCTGTGGTTCTGATCTCATCCTATGACGTATCTTCTGATTAGGCATATTATTCCTGAATCGTTCTAAGCTGTATTCCTTTCTCAACCAATTACATTATTTTTCATTGATTTTATTAATTAAACTAAAATATGTTTCTCATTGATCCCAAAGCAAAAATTACCACAAACATGATGGTAAGGTTGACGCATTAAGTCAACGCTCCGAATTCCGGCGGATATCCGCCGGAATTCGGATTGACATAAATACGATTGTTCAATCATACGATCGCGGCGCGTATGCCACGCCTACTCCACTATAATAACCTATTCTACATTTCTGTCTCATCATTCTCTGGTTAGAAAAAACAAAAACTTGGTTGCAGCAGATATGCCAGAGTCTGATGCACTGAAATTGAACATTTGCGCTGAACTATAGCACAGAATACTAAGGGACAAAAGCATCACTCCGCAAAGAAATTTAAACAAATAGCAACTCTTGCTATGACACAATTAATGTCAATTCAGCTCGCGTAGCGCTGCATGCCTACCAGTCATATTAACCTACAGAGCGCCTCTCTTTCTATCGCATAGCTCTTATATCTACTGACGCGGCACGTGCAACGACGCGCGACCCGGCGTCGGTGTCCGTCTATGTACTTGTAGCTTCGTACCGACAGTGCGTAGTGCGCTAGGCTTGACTATAATCCCTTTTGGCAACACAAACTTCATCTATTCATGTATTTCGTATTGTGTTGTTTTGTTATAAGTATTCTTTCTCTCTGTATTTGTATTTTATCTTTCGTGTCTTTCTGTCTATATGGCTTTACAAAGTAAGTAGTCTTTGGTTTTATATTGCAAACGAATGTTTAGTGACTCTTCACCTCCATCATTCATTCTCATCACACTTTGTTTTTTCTCGATATTTCGGCGCTGTTGCTAACTGAAACTGATACCCTTTGCACAAATCACCATTACAAATCCGTAATGTAATGTAATAATGTAATGGTGCCGAAATATCGAAAACTAAATACCATTACCAGACCAAATTCTATTCTCCAAACAATGAATTCAATTCGCCTCAATGTAGCCTCAATGATGTGCTTTCACACACACAGACAAAGGTTCGTACGCAAACAGAGAAACAGAGTGTTGTCACCGTTCGAGACGATTTGCCTAAGACAACATTCTGATTGTTGGCTGATGCGAGTTTCCATTGTCAAAGGAACGGCGAACAGCTTAGAGCTGAAAGGTTTTGTCAATTGCAGTATGGAGACAAAAGTAAAACAGATATATTGTATGGCTAAGTTCAGGCATTCTGAATAAAAAGAACTGCTTTGTCATACTTATATACGTTGGAGCAAAAATAAGTCGAAACAAAAATAATTGTGTACGAGTGTAATCTGTTTGATATGTTTGTGGATAATAAATTAAAGCGTTATTAAAGCATTTATTTCGCCTCGGTGTAAACTCATTAAGGGATATTGACTTATGCGACAATGAGCAAGTGTGGCTCAATGGGAGCACGTGCGACTTTCCATCCGACGCACCAAGGTTTGTATCCCGCTAGCCATACACCACTGATTTTCTTAAGTTATGTGCGGATTTAACACTCGCTCTTTAAGCGGTGAAAAAAAAATTGTGAGGAAACCAGCATGTCCAAGAATTGATCACAAAAATTCAAAGACATCCACCAACCCGCACTGGGCCAGCGTGGCAAATTATGACTTTACTCGGTGATAAGTTCAAAGTTCAAATGTTCTTTATTCAATTTTTTCATCACAGACGCACTTATGAACATCAATTATTACAATGACTCTACCACCATATCGAAAAAAGAACCACTACTCAGAAAATACGGCAAGAAAATGAAGAGCATTTTTTTTTAGAACTTTTGTTACAATATTTTATGTTTGTTTTTGACAAAAAAAAAATCTACTCTATGAGAGAAGGCTCGTGACTCAGCAGTGGGGATGTAATGAGCTGATGATGATGATGACGATGCGACAATGATCCACGTAGTTCTTCTCCTTCTATTAGTATTCTAGAACATCTGAAAAAGCCGTGTCCAGTAGGCTAATGGGCTCGAGCTTTAAAACAGAGAGCACCCGACATAGTTACATATTTGCTCGAAGCCTCTCACCACGCAATGAGATTTCGTCTTATTGCGGAGAACTGCAGTGGCACAGGGTCAGATAAACAAATAATTAGGAAAACCTACTGTCCAGTACGTACTGGACAGTAGGTTTTCCGGGTTTTCTGGGTCTGGTCTGGGTCTGGGTAGTAGTAACGTTACTATATCGGTATATTGGGTAATCATTTAGTAATAAAACACAATAATTAAGTTTTAGAAAAAAACTAGAACCGACTTCAGGACTAAACTTATATATAGTGCTAAATCAATTTCGATAAAATTCATATGGATCCACCTCTGAAAAAAAAAGAAACATCAAAATCAATTCATAATTGGCGGAGTAATTGCGTAACAAACATACAAAAAGAAAAAAAACATACAGTCGAATTGAGAACTTCCTCCTTTTTGAAGTCGGTTGAAAATTAAGATAGGACAGGAAAATATAGGTACTATAGATTGCATTTTTTATATAAAATGTTGATATTTCAGGTAAAAAAAAAGTAACATAGGTTTTTTACTACCGTCAGGGCATTAAAGATTCGAAACCTAATGTCAAAGAATGACACGAAATCCTTTGCGATTCCTGGTAAATCTGAGTTTCATTGACAACCAACAGACGAACAGACGTACGTCCTTCCTTGTTGTTTCTTTATTTACTTTTATTTTAAAGTTATAGCAATGAAAAAAAGTAGTTACAGAATTCCTTTTATAAAGTTGTCATCTTCTACATTACCTTATGCTAGGCCCACCTACTTTTTAACCCTCGACGCAAAAAGTAAGTTTTAGGTATAATTTGACCACTATGTGTGTATCTGTCTGTGTCACCGTAGCTCTTAAACGGGTGAACCGTTTTGGATGCGGTTATGTTTATTTGAAAGCACGTTTTCTAGCGGTCGTTTTAAGACACGTAGTTTTTAGTAAAAATAAAGTAACATAGGTTTTATACTACCGTCAGGGCATTAAAGATTCGAAACCTAATGTCAAAGAATGACGCGAAATACTTTGCAATTCCTGGTAAATCTGAGTGTCATTGACAACCAACAGACGAACAGACGTATGTATGTACGTCCTTCCTTGTTGTTTCTTTATTTACTTTTATTTTAAAGTTATAGCATGAAAAAAGTAGTTACAGAATTCCTTTTATAAAGTTGTCATCTTCTACATTACCTTATGCTAGGCCCACCTGCTTTTTAACCCTCGACGCAAAAAGTAGGTTTTAGGTATAATTTGACCACTATGTGTGTATCTGTCTGTGGCACCGTAGCTCTTAAACGGGTGAACCGTTTTGGATGCGGTTATGTTTATTTGAAAGCACGTTTTCTAGCGGTCGTTTTTAAACACGTTTTATCAAAATTGGTTCAGCCATTGTTTACTTTGTATAGGGTTTTTGTGTCGCGGGTTTTTTTTAATTTTAGTATACTGAAATTCGCTTGTAACTCAAAAACAGGTGTATCTCCCAAAGCCAGTTAGTTAACGTCAAAATGTTGAACTTTCAGTACAAGGTACTGTCGAAATATTAAACTTTCGATACAAAGTATCTACTGTCGAAATGTTTAGGTACAAGATGCAAGTTATGGCGTCTACCAAATACGATGCAATTGAGATGAAGCTCCGACGGCGAGTTCCCAACTTGGTTTAAACTACTTTCTCACATTAATTCACTCTAACTCACCTCTAAATAATAATATTATTTATAGGTAGGTATCACATACACAGTGAAAAATGTAACAAAAGGCTATCCGTCTTCGAGGAGAAGTCGGCACTCGTCCTATTTTTTAAGACAAAAAAGAAACTAGTCGCATACAATCTATCCACTACCCATAAGTCCTGCAAGCGCCAAGGCCATCTGGGTAGGTACCACAGCTTTGCCAGTTATTCCGCCAAGCAGTAGTGCGCAAGCATTAATGTGTTCCGGTTTGAGGGGCATTTTACTCGTAGTGCATTGTGTATTGTTCACAACCTAGGTGTGTTCAAATCAAGAGTGAATAGATACTAGGCAAGCGTGCTTCATCTTCGACCACATCGTCGCTTCCCATCAGGTGAGATCGTGGTCAAACGTCGGCCAAGTCTGACGTAAAAAAAAGTCTGCGAAATTACTGGGCATATTGAGAATTAATATCTAATGTCTCGGGGTGATGAGCGTAATCCAGTGCTACGCAGTGCTTTTTACGGTATTAAAAAATCTGGGTGGCACTACAATTCTATGGGAAGGCGTAGCGGCTACCATCAGGGAACGACTTGCTCGTCTCATTACTCACTGGAATAAAAAAACCGGTCAAGTGCGAGTCGAACTCACGCACGAAGGGTTCCGTACCATTATCTATATAAAACGGCAAAAAAATCATGTCTGTTGTATGGAAGCCCCCATAAATATTTATATTATTCTGTTTTTTAGTATTTGTAGTTATAGCGGCAACAGAAATACATCATGTGTGAAAATTTCAACTGTCTAACTATCACGGTTCATGAGTTACAACCTGGTGACAGACAGACAGATAGACAAATAGACAGACAGACAGACAGACGGCAAGTGAAGTCTTAGTAATATCGAGATAGTGGCCAAACATAGATCTATTAAGTGTAAATGAAAAAATAGTGTCTCATTTTTACCCTTTGGGTTCAGAACCGTAAAAACCGAAATAAACCAAAAATCATTCAAAACCTAACACTAGTATCACTATTTGTGCAGTTTCATCCTCGCATTCTTACTTTACGAGCGAACCCAAACTTTGCACTCGCACCTAAAAGCTGTTCGCTGCGAACTACTCACGTCATACTTTGTACGTTTAATTACTGAAATTTAGTTTATGGCAACACCTAAAAACCTTATTATGTAGCGACAGTGTAGCAGTGGGGGATCTTCTACCTGGGTTTGACCCTTGACTTCTGTCTGACTATAGATCTATCTGACTATAATCAGGCCTAACGCACTCCGCACTGTAGGTACGAAGCTACAAGTACATAGCCGGACACCGACGGCGGGTCGCGCGTCGTTACACGTGCCGCGTCATAAGAGATAAAAGCTATGCGCTAGAAAGAGAGGCGCTCTGTAGGTTAATATGACTGGTAGGTATGCAGCGCTAAGCGAGCTGAATTGAATTTTATTACGTCAGAGCAAGAGTCGCTATTTGTTTAATTTCTTTGCGGAGTGATGCTTCAGTCCCTTGGTATTCTGTGCTATAATAGAAAGAAAGAAAAAGCAATTTATTCTAGAAAGATACACGCAACATTACATTAAACCATAATACTATACTACACATAACAAATAATACTATACTATACATGTATACAACGGAAAAGGATAACACATGTAACATATAATAAATTGGAGTGGTAGGCTCTGGCCGTAATTGTAATACCACCCAACGAACAAAGCCATGCCGTCAAGTGACCTAGTCGTGTTTCGGGATGATGTTAGGTGAACCATCGGGGAGACGGGTCTGAGCAGCCGCTCAACTACCGTCTCTCTCTAGATATATGTGCTCCATCTTAGGCCACATCAACGCTTCACATCAGGCGAGATAGTGGCCAAACATAGATCTATTAAGCGTAAAAAAATAATAATAAAATAAATACATAATATAATTATAGTCAATAGTACAATGAAGCGTTGCGCGATGTCAGGAAAAGGTTCTGACTCAGCATAAAAACTAAGTAAAATAAAACATATGCATATGCATAAAACTAAGTAAGTAACTGAGTGACGAGACGAGCTGGTCGTTCGCCTGATGGTAAGCAATACATAACAGTAACAGCACCACCTAGAACTTTGTTTTGCAAAATCCTGCGCAGCGCTGCATTGCGCTCATCACCCCGAGACATCGGATGGTTAGTCTCATAAACCCAGTGTAGGTAACATCACTGGCTACGATGCTATTCAAACCGGAACAACTATGCAGAATTTCAACTCCGTAGGACAACAGAAATGGTACTGATTCTTCTCTCGTACTAGCTTGCAAGATTTGACCCAAACAAACAAATTTACTAGTTAAATAAAAGCTTGTAAAAACATTGGATTGAGCTAAATATACGTAGATTCCTCTCCAGAACTCGAAGAGTTATGTAGTTCTACGTAATATTTAGTTTTCTTTGGTTCTACTGTAACTTACTGCTCACAACACTATTCTGTCATAGCCCTAGATACAGACCGGCACATGTTAACGAGCAAAGTTTTAAAAGTTATGAATAAATTATAACAAGCACAGACAACGCAAACTAAACCCAATTAACGTGTCGTAAAGTCGAAAATTGTCTGAAATTCAAGATGCAGAGAAGATGCATAACGTAGAGGAAATGAGTTGCCAGTGGGCAGTAGTGTTACGAATTGTAATACTTTATTAATAAGTGGACGTCGAGTTTTTAAAGATGTCATAAGTGAAACAGTCTACTATTCAATTTAAACTTTAAAATATGTTCTTGAATTATATTTAATACAATCCACAATATTTCACATTAACTCACAACACTGCTTATGCTAATCTAGCTTAGGTTTTTAGTCGTTCTTCTTTTTCCGTTGAACAGACCGACCCGGCCGTATCTTTTTTTCTACCTTCTAATCTTTTAATTTTAATTTTCTTTGAATCGACCACAGTCTGCATTGTACGGAAAAGAACGAACAAAAACAACGGTACCTCGACAACATTTCAAGCCTAATAAATACTTTTAACTTTAAATATGTAGTTTATGTATATAAATTAGCAAGTAAATTCAATATTTATTTTATAATACTTTATATATATATTTTAACACTCTAACATAAGGAAACTGTTCGCAATAGCATAGACTAACAAGACAAGCTTGCACAAAGTATATTGAACTTTTTTTACCCCGAGACGCAAGTTCGACTCTGCAGATAGTGCCCCAGTGATGAGAATGTTGGACTGATGACGGTGATGATTCGGCATAATTTAAAGCGATTGTAATTCGCTAATAAAATACAATGCAAAATTTACTATATTATGCTTTTTGATGCAACTGAGCAATGAGACGAGCAAGTCGTTTGCCCACAACTGTCACTCCGAGACATCAGATTAAAAGTCTCTTAAATATGCCCAGTACGTTTTAGAAGGTACTTCATATAAAAGGTTTTTCTTAATTTCCACGCGAAAAGAACAAATCTATACAGCAAAGTCGAATATTGGGAAGAATTTTTATGCATAATATTGAAAACAACGTTCAATACGAATTATTTTTGATGACATGATCTTAGTAAAAATTAACAATAATGCTAAAAAGCGTTTCACAATTCCGTTGAAAAGTATAATCCCGACTAACTCCGCCAAGCTTATCGCTTAAGATTTTTCCTAAAGCGCTGCAAAAGTTTGGTCTCACCCAATTTATCAAGCAAGGCACCTGCAATGGACTTCACAATTCCACCGAAAGTTTCCAATCGGCCACGACTGCGTCCGATCGCCTGCAATAACTTTGTAAGGTAGACGTAGTCAGGGCAGGGTGAAGTCTGTATTATCAAGATGCTTTATGATTTCTGAGTTTGAATGTAGAATTTGTATTTCTGTGCCTATAAGAGTTCAACTTTTACATGCAAGAATACAATAACTACTAGTTGAGATAAATTAAATAATTAAATAGTAATTATTATTTAATTTTCTCATTCTTGGGACATTTTTTTGTTATTGAGTACATTAAAAAATGTCCATGAGCACTTTGTTCGCCTGATAGTAAGCGCCACGCCTGCCTGTAACGATTGCAGTGCCACCCAGAACCATAAGAAGCACTGCGTAGCACTGCATTCTGCTCATCACCCTGAGATCTCATATGCCCAGTCATTTCGCTGGCTACAATGCCCTTCCAACCGGAACACAGTAATGCTTGCACACTACTGCTTGGCGGCAGTATAACTAGCAAAGCGGTGGTACGTAAACAGGCGGTCTCCCGTTTACGAGAGACCTACCACGAAATCAAAGGCATCAGTAAATTTACACCTTACAGAGTAAACCACGATATAGGTATGATTGCCTCTTCAAGAACCGTGGGTAGGCCGCAGCCGGCTGATTTCATTATAATTCGTAGAAATATTATTCACCTCCTATGTACAAAATTTTAAAAGTAAATAGCAGTCATATTCCGTCTTTCCTGCAGCACGTGTAATTTTCATATCCAATACACGCACTTTCCCTCCGCCTTGCTCCGGCCCTGTATTCGTCCAGGCGGACTTATAATAAAACAGCACTTTATTTAGCTGGTTCGAACCGGATTTCTCTGGAATCGGCCGCCATTGTTATTGGTTGAAACTAAGTGGAAAGTTGCGGAATGAGCACGAGTTAGTTACGGGTTTCTAATGGATTCTTTAGTTAGGCAGGGTTGATAGTTAGATAAATGAACGCTTTATTGCAAACATTAAATTTAAGACATTGCATAAAAACAATTAAAAAAAGTGTTACAATGGCCGGCCTTATCGCTAAAAGTGATCTCTTTCAGGGATGCTTTGGATGAAGAAAGAAGAAAGAAAATGAGTTTTATTGCCAACAACCTTAATATAAGTAACTACAATATTTACGATTATAATTTTGGCAATGAGGGGCTCAGCATCGTTCTGGCTGGTTTTCCTTTGCTCGACCTCAGATGTTTGCCAAAAAGTAAACAATATAATTCTATAGATAACATGTACTACTATATAAGATTATTAATTAGTAAGGGCTATTGTTATCTATTTCCACTGACTCATTACGGACCAAGAATTCTCTGCATATTGAACATGAGTTACCTAATATTATTTTGTACTATGTACAGTTATATTCACCGTAAGCTATTCCTACGTCTTGAACCTATAACCTATGGGACATACATACGCATTCCCTGGACACCACAGAATCCTCGAGATATATCTTCTAAGATACTCCGATGGACCAGCCTAACTAGACCGCTGACTTCTTCATAGCTTCGAAGATGTAAGAAACTCGGAGAGTTCTTCATTCACTGGTTATAGTAGCTTGTAGTAATAACAATATATCAAATGGACAGCTGCCGAAATTGAAGAATGGTGTTCTGTCAATATTTAGTATGGTTTGAGGATAGTTCCAGGATAGTGCGTATGTTATGCAATCATCTTGGGTTGGTGTTGAGGTATTGTTTATTTTTTTACAACAGACTTGCTCTGCGTTTGACCACAATCTCACCTGATGGGAAGTGACGATGCGGTCGAAGATCCTAACCCTTTATCGTCCTCCCTAGCGAACCTCCTACCGTGTTATAGTTCCCCTCCTATACCGTTATCATCCCCTTTTTGTCCCTTTGTCATCCCACTCCGGTCCCGATATAATTACCAAATTTTTTGGCCCTAACTTCATTTGTGAGTCATGTGTTTATAGTTTCTTTGACCAAGTATCAAACGTACAAAATGCTAGCGTAGTAGTTCGAAACATATTACAGACTATAGAAACCGGGTGGAAATGAAACGTCGTCGGGGGGAACCACCACGGACCCTTTACGATTCGTAATACCAGTAATACGTACAAACGGACGGACCGTGCGGCGCGCGTGGTCCCGGTCCGGGTTTGTAATCATTTACATGAGTTTGCGGTGCCATGTACATACATGAAGCCTGAGTTACAGAAACCTTTGAAACTTAAATCTCCTATTTACATATACATAGCTGTTGCCCGCGACTTTGTACGCTTAATAAAATAATTCATTTTGCTCCTGGCTATTTCCGGCTGCTCTCGCTTCTATGCCGATTTTGTCCTGCTTCTATCCCAATCCTATCCCGAATTCATCGCGTTTCTATTCCGATCTCTTTCAGCTCTTATCTCGTTTTAAATAGACAGAATACTTACATTATAAACATATATTTTCTTTACAAATTTTACCATCCGTTTAAATCTATCAGGGGATGGTATTCAAAACAATCGTAATAATACATGTGTCAATAGTTTTTTTGGCTAAGTATATGTAAGTATTTTGGCCAAAAGTCAATTGTCGTAGCTACAGAAAAAATATTGTATGTCGCAGGGAAATGAGGATACCAGGGATTTCACGAAATCTCTAGGGATACGACGTACAGTTTTAATAAATAGGCTCTCGCCAGAACTCTCGCTTACCCAGAAGATACTAGTTCACTCTAGATTTGAACACACTCAAATTGTATTTGTTTGGAAATACAGACGACGGCAAACACATTCCATTCCACTCCTAATACAAACATTACAATAATAAATCGTGAAATGGTTAAGACTGGAATTCGATTTAGATATTTATCTAACTATGGAGTACCTAACCATCACACGTAGTTTTAGTTGTTAAAGCATAAATAACTAAAGACCAACAAAGCCACTTTTCAATGTATATTATCAAGAAGATATGGCACAGCGCGGCCAGTGAGCACTAGGTATTTGAATAATGGTTTAAGGTCTCGCAGAAAATGCGTAAATTAAAAACCAATAAATTAACTAAATAATAATAATAACAATAATGTAACTAAATTCGTATCAACTTCAGATTTTTGTTAAAATTAGCGTTTCGGGAGAAAACGTTTCTACCACACTAAATCTCAACCAAATTTGGTAATTTTGTTCTCAATTTCTTAAATGGAGAATAAACTAGGTATGTAGGTTTTCCTTTTTCTATGTTTATGTTTATTTTGAAAGTTAAAAGCTTCCAATCTTCAAAAAAAAAATCGAGTAAATATCGAGTTTTTTGGGTCCATTACTGTGTTCCGGTTTGAAGGGCATTGTAGCCAGAGAAATTACTGGGCATTATGAGACTCAACAGCTTATTGTCTCAGGGTGACGAGCGCAGTGCAGTGCCGCGCAGGATTTTGCAAAACAAAGTTCTGGGTGGTGCTGTTGTTATTTTTATGGGCTGGCGTATTGCTTACCATTAGGCAAATGACCAGCTCGTCTCGTCATTCAGTTACATAAAAAAAATGTTTTTTTTTATTTAATTGAGCAATTGGTTCTCCTGATGGTAAGCGCCTCGCCTGCCCATAACAACTGTAGTGCCACCCAGAATGTTTAATGCAATAAAAAGCACTGCGTCGCACTGCATTGCGCTCATAACCCTGAGACTTCTATATGCCCAGTAATTTCGCTGGCTACAATGCCCTTCAAACCGGAACACAGTAATGCTTGAGCTCTACTGCTTGGTGGCAGAATAACTGGCAAAGCGGTGGTACCTACCTACACGGCCTCCCGCGTATGAGACTTATCACGAGTTATTAATAATAGTTTAAACAAGTTTTAAACATTAGACATTATTGACATTTAAAATCATCGCCCGTCGTCCCTAGTTAGGACATAAATAAAATAAATAAAATATTGTTACCATGAAGACTTTAATACCCATTCGTTTATTCCTTGGGCTGCCCAGAGCGTCACCACCTTACATTTATGCTGGTTCCTCTGCTGGTGGTTCCCCTGCTGGCGGTTCCTCTGCTGGCGCATCACTTCCACCAGCTGGCGTCTCACCTCCCGCTGCTGTCGCTTCACTTCCCTCTGGCGCCGCTGCACCTGCATCTGTTGCCCCTTCTGCATTTGCCGCTGCTTCGGTTGCCGCGCCCCCACCTCCAGTTTCAGCCGTTGCTCCTTCTCCAGCTCCAGTGGCTCCAACACCAGTACCAGTGGCATTGTGACCTTCTAAAAAAGATTGATGACATTTATTATTTTTTTAATAGGCCCACAATTAAGAATGGCCCGTCATAGCAATGGACACAAAGTCATGGAAAGAACGAAGGCCTTTGCCCAACAAAGTTAAGACGCAGGCTGAAAATAATAATAGTAATTAATAGGACTGTCTAAGAGCTGTAGAATGTCATCCTTCAACAAATGTGTAAAAGGACGTTACAGGGTCGGCAACCATCGGCAAGTTAATCTCCCACCTCCCTCTGGGGGAACGCGTAAACGCGCGTGGGCTTCTACCACCGGGGAACTGGCAGGCCGCTGGTGTCTGCTCTGCTAGTCGGTACGCCTCTCACTGGCTCTGTGTTGGACTTCTTTTTTTTGCTAGTTGCTATCGCCTCTGACCTCTTCGTCTTTTTCTGGCGGCGGGAGAATGTCGCAACGTCTCTAGTGTTGCAAATATTCATAGGCAAAGGTGACTGCTTTCCATCATGGAGGCTGTATGTTTTATTGCTTGTCTTGTAAATGATACTTCAACCGCATCATCACTCAACATCATATAATAGTTAATAGGAGACACGGTCCATTATGGTCATATAAATCAAAATTAGGTAACAAATCAAACATAAATCTTTAAGAAAAGTAATAGAAATGGTTATAATTTCCGGGTTTTTTTATTGAGTGTCGATACGGGTAGGTCGTCCACCTGATGGAAAGCAGCACGCCTGCCCATAACAGTTGCAGCACCACACAGAATTTTATTTAGCCTGAATCCTGCGCGAAGCTGCACGGCGTTCGTCACCCTGAGACAATTAGCTGTTAAGTCTTATAATGCCCAATAATTTTGCTGGCTGCAATGCCCTTCAAAACGGAACACAATAATGCTTGCGCATTACCACTTAGCGGCTAGTTAACTAGCACGGCGGTGGTACTTACCCAGGCAGCCTCGCATACGAGAAACCTACCATCAGTAGAGTCAATCAGTCAATCAAAATCAGTGCCATCTGCAGAGGAACTCCCGAAACGTACCTAACCGTGCCTGATACATTGTTTCAATCATAACCCTTCCTTTGCATCTACTCTGAACAATTAGTTGTACCTGTTGTTTCCTCCACAGGTTCTGGGGTCGTTTCTACATCATACTCTAGCTGCTCCTCCGCTTGGAAGTGGTGGTAGTCTTCCGGCCTGACCCTCAAGGAGAAGATGCAGGTCTGCACGCAATCGTACTCATCGTCGAACATATTCGGGTTAGGTAGGCAGCCGCGCCACATACCCACTTCGCAACGGGAACCCGATTTGTAGTAGTAGACGACGGGTTTTGGGGGCGCGCCGCAGTCTTGCCATTTGAATTGGGAGAAACATATGTCGGGTGGTATTGCTAGAAAAGACCGTAAAAATTTTTTTTTACTAGTTAAGCTTACGTTCGACCACTTTCTCACCTGATGGTAAGCGATGATGTAGTCCAGGATGTAACACGTTTGCCTAGAAGATACCTGTTCACACTCGATGCTTAAACACAGCCGATATATTGGGAAATCATATATGAGTGTGGAGTGCTTGGCTGTGGCAGAAGTAATAACTCACCGGACAAACCTAGCCGTGCAAGTTTAACAACCTAGTCGTGTTTCTAAAAATGTTCGGTAAACCATTAGACAGGTCTAAGAAGTTGCTTAACTTTTACTAAGTGTAAGTCTCCCGTATGCGAGAGACCGTCTGGTTTGGTTTGGTACCACTGCTTTGCTAGTTATTCTGCCACCAAACAGTTGTTCCGCAAAAATAACTGTGTTCCGGTTTGAAGGGCATTCTAGCCACTAGAAAGCCAGTGAAATTATTTCTTTTTTTATTCTGTTAAACCGTCGTAAGAGCGGAAGACTTAAGGCGACTAAGCGCTTCGCTTCCACTTTCATTATGCGCACTGCTAACGAGTGGAACTCCCTGCTGGAGTCAATCTTTCCCAATACCTATAATCTAGGAATCTTCAAATCTCGAGTGAACAGGTTCTATCTTGGCAAGCGTGCTACATCGTCGACCGCATCGTCGCTTACCTTCAGGTGAGATAGTGGTCAAATGCAAGCCAATAACGTACAAAAAAAAAGAAGACTTTGCATAACAATTTTCTGTGCAACCCTACAAGCCCACAGGCCACATTTCTCTTTAGCTGGATTATGGTGGCTCTTTGAGCCATCATTCAAAATGGAAAAATAATCAAAATGGTGACAATGAAACACATTATACCTTTCTAGTATGTAGAACAAACAGTGACCTAATTGAACATAAATAAACTTGAAACGTAAGGTGACTTTGTAAAAGTCGTAAAAAGGATAAAATGGCTTTTGGCCCCACGGCATGTTTTTAATGTTTGCGTTAGAAATTTCTAAAGCTTCTTTGTATAGTCGCAAAATGGAACCAACTTGGAGAAGGGATACTTTTTTTTTTTTTTACACTTTATAGATCTATGTTTGGCCACTATCTCGCCTGATGTGAAGCGATGATGTGGCCTAAGATGGAGCACATAGATCTAGAGAGAGACGGCAGTTGAGCAGCTTCTCAGACCCGTCTTCCCGATGGTTCACCGAACATCATCCCGAAACACGACTAGGTCGCTTGACGGCATGGCTTTGTTCGGTGGGTGGTATTACAACCACGGCCAGAGCCTACCACTCCAAAGCGCGTAAGCGGGTTTCATCACGATGTTTTCCTTCACCGTTTTAGAGCGAGCGTACAAAATCTGCACTTAACTATAAGTCATTGCTTTCATCGGCTTTCTTTTCGCTGGTCAAATGTTTTTTGGGTTGCATAATTTTCGCTGGTTCAATATTTTTTTGTTTGCCATTTTAGCTTAGCTACAGTTTAATAATGGTACCTATAGAGATTAGGGGAGTTGTAATGTTGGTATTTTAAGGAGACAAACACAACTAGGCTTGTCGTCAGTATTTGTTACTTTGTACGTTTAAGCAGTAAAAACATTGGCACGTATGCTCTTCTGGGAAGATCTAAAACTTTGAAATTAAGTGTCAAAGTAGTCACTGAGTTCATTACATTGTTGATAACATTGAGAAATGGTTGATGATATTTTATTGTAGATGTTATACTGCGAAGTGGGTATGAGTGACGTCTTGTCACTTAAATAAAAATAATGTACCCCATTCGGTGTCGAGACCCTTGGTCCGTGGGGTCTTAGCGCTATAAAGCTTTTTAAAGAAATAGCAAAAAGGTTAGTCGACATCACAGGAGACCGAAGAGCTGGCAGCTACCTCGGACAAAGAATTAGTCTAGCTATTTAAAGGGGGAACGCTGCCAGTATCTTCGGAACCTTGCCTACAGGGACTTCTTTTAATAATATATTTTAGTATTATATTTTTTAAGGTTTTTAGTTTTAGTGTCATGTTATTAATTATCATTTACATTCAGTTAACAAGAACCAAAACGAAAAGCTAAGATTCGAGTGGGGACAACACTTCACTTCAAAATAAGGCCTTCTGAATAGCACCCGTTAAATTCTATAACTCACTGATTTTAATAACAAAAACCAACTTATTAAACGGAAGGACCAAACACCAACCAAACTTAAATAAAAAGAACTATAACATCATGTCGTTTACATTATAAGCAACAGGTCTTCCCATAACAGTTGCAGCACCACCTAGAACATTTTATTGCAAAATCCTGCGCGGCACTGCACTGCGCTCATCACTCTGAGTCCATACTTTCAGAATGCCTATTCATTTCGCTGGTTACAATGCTCTTCAAGTCGAAACACAGTAATGCTTACGCATTGCTAGGTGGCAGACTAACTGGCAAAGCGGTGGTGGCAGACAGCCTCTCGCATACGAGAAACCTACCACCAGTATATTTTTAACTGACTTCAAAAAAGAGAAGATTCTCTATTCGGTTGTAATTTTTTTGTTTTTATTTTTTATGTTTTTTACCTTAGAACTCCGACATTTATGAACTGATTTGGAAAAATCTTTTTGCGTAGGGTTCAGTATAGCTACGAAGTGGACCCATATAAATTTCATCGATATTTGACCATGGACTTCAAAGATACATTGAAGTCGGTTTTTGTTTTTTTTTTCTAAAAATTAATTATTAATTTTATGTATGTATGATCGCTGGATGAGATTTTGTGTGTTGTCATGAATACATTTTCTCTCTTTCTAAAAGAAAGATTTATTTTTATCTCCTGTTTCTAATTTTAAGGTAACAACAACACATGTTCAGCTTCAGATAATTTTTTTTAATTGATCTCAGTAAATTTTACCAAAGTATCTAGTAAGTTCGCTATTCGATTGTAGTTTTTTTTGTTTTTTTATGTTTTTTACCTCAGAACTTCGACATTTATGAACTGATTTTGAAATTTTTTTTGCGTAGGGTTCAGTATAGCTTCGAAGTGGACCCATATAAATTTCATCGATATTTGACCTTGGACTTTGAAGGTACATTGAAGGCGGTTGTTTTATTTTTTCTAAAAATTAATTATTAATTTTATGTATGTGTGATCGCTGGATGAGATTTTGTGTGTTGTCATGAATACATTTTCTCTATTTCTAAAAGAAAGATTTCTTTTTACCTCCTGTTTCTAATTTTAAGGTAACAACAACACATGTTCAGCTTCAGATAATTTTTTTTAATTGATCTCAGTAAGTTTTACCAAAGTATCTAGTAAGTTCTCTATTCGATTGTAGTTTTTTTTGTTTTTTTATGTTTTTTACCTCAGAACTTCGACATTTATGAACTGATATTGAATTTTTTTTTTGCGTATGGTTCAGTATAGCTACGTAGTGGACCCATATAAATTTCATAGATATTTGACCTTGGACTTCGAAGATACATTGAAGGCGGTTGTTTTTTTTTTCTAAAAATTAATTATTAATTTTATGTATGTGTGATCGCTGGATGAGATTTTGTGTGTTGTCATGAATACATTTTCTCTATTTCTAAAAGAAAGATTTCTTTTTACCTCCTGTTTCTAATTTTAAGGTAACAACAACACATGTTCAGCTTCAGATAATTTTTTTTAATTGATCTCAGTAAGTTTTACCAAAGTATCTTCGACGTGGCCCACCGCCCAGTCACCGTTAAACATATAATAGTCTGACTTCCTGCTTAATATTATAAATACGAAAGATTGATTTTTGATGGTTGGATGGATGAATATTTGTCACTCAATCACGCAAAAACGACTAAACGGATTTTGATGAAATTTAGTATGTAGATACTTTAAGTCCTGCTAAAGGACATACGCTACTTTTTATACCGGGAAAGTGAAGGTAAAACCGCGTAAAGCAGCTAGTATATAAATAATCATAAAGCACATACCAGAATATACCTCAACCACAGCATAGAAGAAACAAAGCACTGATAACGCCACGTCCATCTCTTAGTCCCGTGGCAAATCAGAAAGAGATTAGAAATACATTATACAGAGTTTTAATCGTATAGATAAGTGAAAATTGTTCACGCTCGAATGGGTTTTAATGTGAAATTAATAAGGCTGTAAAATTTTACAAGGCTAGATAAGACTCTTCAAGACTCGTTTCTCAGAAGTATGATTTTTTTAGCCCTCTAATATCATAATGACTGGACTGATCTGGATTTCTCAAACATCATTTATGTATGAAAGCCAGTGTGGCTCAGCGGGAATTCGTGCGACTTACGAACCGATGCACCGGAGTTCGAAACCCACTAGCCGCGAACCAATGACTTTCGTAAGTTATGTGCGGATTTAACGCTCGCTCTCAAAGTAGTGAAGGAAAACATCGTGAGGAAACAGACATGTCCAAGAATTAATCACAAAAAATTAAAGGACATGTGAAATCCATGAACTCGCACTGGGCCTTCGTGGTGGATTATGGCCCATACTCTCTCTCTTTCAGAAAAAAGGACGATTCAAAAATAATATACCTTTTTGACAGCCTTTGTGGTGTAGTGGTTCAGGAGGTCAGCTCAAATCACATACACCACTGAGGTTGCGGGTTCGATTCCCGCGTCGGGACAAATGTTTGTGGAGAAGAAAAAAAGTGCAAACATTTATTTCGTGTCTGGGTGTTGTGGACCATGGTCCTCGTAGTTTCTGGTTCCCTAGATACAGGGAATCCTAGTTAGGGGCCAGGATCTGAGTATGTGATCGTTGGGCGTATTTATTTATTTATTTTTATTTACAGGTATTTATCTGAGTGACGAGACGAGCCGGTCTCTCACATGATGGTAAGCACCACGCCTGCCCATTACAGTTCTAGCACCAACCAGACCCTCGTTTTTCAAAATCAGTAAAGCAATACGCTCGTCACCCTGAGACAATAGCCCTTAGGTCTCATACTGGCCAGGATTTTCCTTGTAACTTGTGGGACGTCTTGAATAGATATATTTACGCTGTTATTTTGCGAAATTGGACTACTCGATTTTATTCCTACTTATTGCATTGGTAGAACAACCGAGCATACTTATTCTATTAGTAGAACCACCGGTAAAACAGTTGGTAGGTACCCGTAATTTGTGCTCAAAATATGCCCTTCCTAATCGACACACAGTAATGTTTACACACTATTGCTTGGTGGTTGGATATCTAGCAGAAGTGTGGTACTATTTTTTTATGTAACTGAATGACGAGATGGGCTGGTCGTTTGCCGTTTGGTAAGCAATACGCCAGCCCATAACAATAACAGCACCACCCAGAACTTTATTTTGCAAAATCCTGCACGGCGCTGCATTGCGCTCGTCACCCTGAGACAATTAGCTGTTGAGTCTCATAATGCCCAGTAATTTCGCTGGCTACAAACCCTTTTTCCCTTCAAACCGGAACACAGTTATGCTTGCGCACTACTGCTTGGCGGCTGAATAACTGGCAAAACGGTGGTACCCACCCAGACGGCCTCTCGGACAGACTAAGGCAGTTAGTTTTTTGTTAAAAATAAAGCCCCGAGCCACCACTGCAACATGCTTACAGGTTTTAGATGTTGCTTTTTTGTCGTTGCTAAATTCAACTAGGCATTTGTATTTCTAACTTTGGCCACAATTAAAAATCTAAACTCGATCTCGCTTCAGTTACCACGCAAATTCAGTTAACATAATTGCCGGAGCATTACCAGGGGCGATACTATTTGTTTTCGGTTAGGATCGAGGCAGGCCAGCCTCGAGTCGAAATCAGTCTGTTAACTAAATTACGTTTAGTTGGCGGCGTATTCCGGATATTATTTTCCGATTGGTTTACTGAGCGTTTGCGTATTGTTTGTTCAACCGGTCTGCGGTCTGATAATGCGCACGTTTGATCGCAGCATTTGAGCAAAGTATATTATTATTAAAACTAGCGTGAGTATTATTCATATTATTGTTTACTAACCGGCTACACTCACGAGAATAAGTCGAGACACTCGACCGGTGTTCGAGCGGTACAGACGCTCATCTTCACGGAGTACGTGCGGTCGCGGCGAGCGCTTGGCGCGAACTCATCGACTCATCAACTCATCGACTTATTCTCGTGAGTGTAGCCGGTTAGTAAACAATAATTTGAGCAAAGTGTTGAAATAAAATTAACTCTGTTATATACTCATCAATAAATTAATCATTTATTTGCTAGAATACATCAATACATGTTCTTATTAATTCTATTTATGGTCAATTGTATTCAGCCTGCAAACAGGCGTGCAAATATTAAAAATATAATTATTTTTATGTCAATTCGTATCATCAATTAAAATTACAATGTTAACAATCCTTATAAAAATAAACAAAAATTAAAATATAAAACAAAATTGAAAAATTATTATGATATTCATAATCATAATTAAATTAATAAAATTATTATATAATATTATCATATAAATGAATGAATTGAATGAATGAATGATTTGAATGATTCATGTATTTATTTATCAGAATATGGTAGGGACAGAATATAATAGCAAAGAAAACTAAATATTACTACGTAAAGAAGCGACACTTCTTTTTTTTTCTTTTTTATTCGACATTTTATTGTACATCCAAAATGGATAAACTGTTGAAACATTTGTAAATATTAAAGACCTATTTTTATGTACCTACACAGTTATACAATAAAACATTCTGATTCTGATTCTGATTCTGAATCGAAGATTTTTTGGTATTTCGCGTCTCTAAGCCAAGCGATAGTGGGTGTGAAAAGAAACACTTAGGTTGCTTACGTATAGCGTTGTCCTTGTCGCGCTTGATTCGTATTAGCTCATCCCTACAATAATTACGCACACACACAAAACGTGTGCGGACAGGCCGGTGCACCAGTAGTAGTACTAGACAGTTAGCTCGGCGAATTTGTATGGAGTGTCGGGGGTCTGATAATAGGTTTTAAAAATTATAAATGTCCAATATTCTACCGTGTATAAATGTTGCGCATGCATGCATATAATTATTTTAATTATATAAGAAAAATAATCGAATATATTAATCGTATTTCATTTAAAGTGTATAATGAAAACTGCAGTAAAATTGAATATTGGAAGATAAATTTATACAATACTTCACCGTTATGGAAAAGAAAACTAACTATGTTATGGTATCTATATAACATTTTATTTGTGAAAAGTGAAATTATTCTGATAAAAATATTTTCATTTGTTTATTGTGTTGTAAACGCATATATATCTTTTATAATAGGTACAATTCCGATTAATGATTAAATAGCTAACTTCAACTATACAGGGAATAACATTAATGTGTAGTAATACTGAAAGGTGTGTATGGGTATCTAGTCATGAATCATCGGGCAGAATATACAACCAAAAAAACACTATTATATTTTCCATACAAAGTTTAAAAATTATTAATTTGAATTATTTTGGACAATCCTAACAAACTGTGGCCTAGTCGAGGTAGTACGGGTCACTGACCGAGCTACTTTGTGCCTAGGCACAAAACAGATAAGTACAGAAATCAATCTACATACAAAGTGCGCTCGAGCAACGCACACATAGACACCGCTCACGGACACGATATCTGGGCACAGTCGGGATGCGAGCGCGAGTGCCATCCGCTTGAGACACGCGTCTGTGAACATTTTTGTGCAAAAATGGAGCAACGAAAAAAGGTTATTATAACTGTTCGGTGGACGGTTGTTTAAATTCAACATTAAACGGTGAATTGTCGTTTTTTAAGCTACCAGTTGTTTCAGAGAGGTAAGTAGGTATTTGCTTGTATTTCGATGGTTAATTTTCACGTAACACAAAATAGTTAGGTAGGTAGGTAAGCGCCCCGGCCCCCGGCCCTGCGCCGAACAAGCGAACATGACTTTGTGGCCTTGTCATATTTTTACAATTTAAAATTTGATATTTATTGTAGTATAAGCTGTGTTAGCCTTGTGTTCAATAATCTTAATGAGAAAGATGTTAATGTAAACTAATCGCATTTGTTTTGTCTTCAAAAAAACTTTATTCAGTTATAATAGTAACTGCGAAAAAATTATGTCGATATCTTGTACACTTATTTTTTTTAAATCAATCAATTTTCCTCCCAAAAACTTCCATCGCCGTCCGGTATGAAAGGTATGAAAAGTACATACATGAGATTAACTTCTGTATTTATCTGTTTTGTAGCCTAGGCGCTCTGTCTTTGAAAACGCCGAACATTTTACAAGGGCTTGATTTCGAGTCTCAAATACCGGAATTTCATACTGAACGGATCTTTGGACTCGGTCGGTTCCGTTCCCGAACCCACTCGTAAAAAAAAGGTATTTCCACATTTTTACACGACTGCCCAAAAAGGAGTATTTCAGGGTTTACGTATGTATGTATGTATTTATTTATTCCACCATTACTTCTTATTGCCTGGACAGATTTGAATGCATTAAAACCATAATAAAAACATAGGTTTAAGTTTTTTTACCAGTTTTTTTTGCATGTTCGGGAACCGGTATACAAAAAAATCTCCGCGAACGGTACTTTTAATCTATGCCTTAACGTACCCGACTTGGCCTTGTCTTGATCAGTTTCAACTTTTTATCCAACTTGACGTCTTAGAATTCATATTCAGAAATAACCTAACGAAATTTCCGAAACGAAAACGGTCCTTTTCGGTGGAGTTTTATGGGGCGGCGTTAGAAGGTAACTTTGTTTGTGCCGCTCGACCAATGAGGAGCAGCGGCTATTATTTATTAGGATTACATCTTTATGATTGGTGCAATACGAAACAAGGCTAGCGAATCATGAAGCGGCGGCGAATGTTTGATAGCTTTAGTGTTTGCCGCGTTTTGTCAAAGATTAAACAGGTTTATTTCTGAAAACTGACTAAGTAAAGACGCGTTATTGATTACTGACTGACGAACACTCTTTTACTATGCAATGAAATCAAATGTTGGAAATGTCTTAACCATCATTATCAGCCTATTACATTCCTACTGTTGAAATTCATGCATGATGTTTTTTACATCCTATTCCTACGGTGGTTGGTGACCTCACGTATTTTTTAAGAACATCAGCCATGCTCGCTCTTATTAGACGTTCATACTGATTAGATCCTTATTCCTAAATGTTAATTGGAGCGATGATGCTTAATGCTGTAATTAACAAGTAAGCATTAAGAAAAATAAAAAAAATACCCTGCCAAAAACATTATATGATAATTTATATTATTATTTATTTATTTATAACTTGCCTATGTCACTTGGGATGATTTAAGGATTCCGAGGATACCCCATACATCCAAATCTGTTGAGGCATTTATTGTGTAATAAAAAAACGCACATACATTAACCCCGAAAACATTACATTCCTTTTTTGGGGAGTCGCGTAAAAAGCAGTTTGCTTGAAAGTTAGTTGTAAAGTAAGGTTGATAGGACAGCTGGCTTTGCTAACTGAAGATAAAATTTGTTTGTCAGATCTGTACACGCGGCGCACTAATATTCTTTGTCACAAGTTCATTGCTCTTTATCAGCTGATTGTTAGGGTTGAAATGAACTTGATTACCAGAAATGTTTAAATTATCATATCTTGTGATTTTAAAAATTTTCTGGTAATTTGCACTTGGACTTGAATTATTAATAAGCTTCTATATGCGTGGTTTAATTATTACTACACATTTATGTTACACGCTGTATAACTCTATATATGCGTGTAGAAAGCTCCGCTCAGCCGCCCAACCATAGACGTAGGTATTGATTGAAACAATCTTAAAATTATATTATGATTTTAAATAATAAGGAAGACGCAAAAGGATATCGTTTGGGCAGGGACCGAACCTGCGTCTTCGGAATACCGTCCCGACGCCTTAACCACTAGGCCACCGAGCTGAATTTAGAATCTTATGACTTTCGCTTAGCATGCGCTAATGCATTCGATATCAAAAATTGGTAATATAAACAAAAAAACTGCCCTTCAAGTAGCTGACCTTACTTAACGATTTTATTGGAAGAACCATCAGTTGCAGCATTTCTTGAGTTGTTATAGGTTTTATGGAAAACACATGAACTGAAATACTTTACGACCATTTGATCATACACTTTATTTGTATTATGTCGTATTTCATGCAATAAAATTGCTGGTGAATACCGCGCCCAAAGGCAATAAACGCTTGCCCCAGAATTGCTGTTTCACTTATGCAATGTTGAATTATGTACCTACAGTACTCATATACGTAATAAGGTTGCCGCCTCGCGGTAAGCGGTTTACGTCGCCTATGGACATCTGCACCACCAGAGGCATTGCTGATGCGTTGCCAACCCGGCATCAGCAATGCCTTTGGGACTAACCCTTTTAACCCCTTGTAAAGGACTCCATGTGAGTTGTAGCTGAATGCTTTCATTTGGAAAACATAATATTTGAACAAATGTCAGAAAGTTTTGTGGTTAACTTAAGTTGTTTGAAAGTCCTGCGCTGTAACCTAAAAACAGCTTTTAAGTCTCAAGCCCAGGGTTTCGAGTTTATGAAAATATAAAGTTCATAAAGTCCATTCTTAAGTTGATCTCCATTCAAAGACTCCAAATACTGACTTGCAAAAGTCCTAGGAATTATGCTTTTCTTCAAAGTTTTTAGAGCGTTTGTTAAATTTGCACATAACTTAAGAAAGTCAGTGGTGCGGGGCCAGCAGCATTCGAATTCATGTGCGTTGGATCTAAAGTCGCACGTATTCCCACTGAGCCTCATTCGCTCCTTTTACACACGCTTCAAATCACTTGAATCTCCATACAATCATCTCACCATCCAATCTGTAAAATAAACGACCTCATCCACTTCAACCCCTAGATTCAACGGCATTCGATTTTGTTGAAATATTCTAATCTAACTCAGATTCGATGAGATTAAAAATCAATTATGGCATTGCAGTGCCGTGCTGCCGTATGGTGTTCAGCGCCCCGCAGTGAAAACGATTGGACTTACCCAGTGCTGCGTAAGAATCGGAGCTCCTACTATTGTTACGAAGACAAAATATTATTGCTCAAATCACAACATCATTGAGGTTGCGGGTTCGATTCCCGCGACTGGACAAATGTTTGTGCACAGAAAAAATATAAGCACAAGCATTTATTTTCTGGTGTTGTGGGACCATAGTCCTCGCAGTCCTCTTACTAGTCTTGCTAGATACAGCAAATCTTAGTTAGGGGTCAGGATCTGTGTATGTGATCGTTCGGCGTATTTATTTATTTATTGTTTCTAAAAGACGTTTGACACTTTGATCTTGTTTCGTCTGTATATTTTTGAGTGAGCGATTGTGGCTCTGTGAGAATAGGTAAAGGAAAACATCGTCATGAAACCGACATTCCCAACCACTACACCACAGAGGCTGACTAGAGAAGCTGTTACGTTTCGTTGGTTTAAGAAATTACTAGTGACCCGCCCCGGCTTCGCACGGAAAAAGAAGAAGGTTTATAAGCATGTATTATACATATCAACCTTCCTCTTGAATCACTCTGTATATTGATGATAACCGCATTAAAATCTGTTGCGTAGTTTAAAAGATCTAAGCTTATAGACGGCGGGAAGCGACTTTTTTTTATACTACGTAGAGAAAATTCTACAATAAACTGTCTCGCAGGATCACGTTCGTAAATGCTGAGTAGGCTTCCAGAATCGAAAGCATAAATTATTTTCGCTTCGTTATGTAGAGCTTTCTTTCTCGATTAATAATTGATTATGTTTCTTTCGTTTCTGTTTTAATAGATTCGTACTTATGGATAGGGACTTCCAATTTTATTGGTACGTTAAGGTAAAGGAAAGTGTAATGAAGCAGCATTCCAGTGGTCATTGGAAGCGAGTCGAGCAGAGTTGCTCCGTTTGTTTTTTACAGGAGGTCCGCTTTATCTGTTCACAGGAGGGTTCAAATTTAAAAAGTCAAAATGTCAAATATCGTTTATTAAATAAACACACAAGTGCACTTTTAAAGGTAATAAACACATGATACAAATGAAATTAAAAATATGTTAAAAATTGTAATGGTAACATGACTTGATGAAAAAAGGTAAGTATGTTTACCCATTTCTTTCCTATATCAAATTGAAATCCTGGTGCAGAAAAGAAAAAAGAAAACTGACTCAGTGGAAGCATGTGCGACTTTCGATCTGACGCACCAGGCAGATTTCAAAACTCGCTGGCTCCGCTGACCACTGACTTTTTTAGGTTATGTCAGGCCTAGCGCACTCCGCACTGTAGGTACGAAGCTTCAAGTACATAGCTGGACACCGACGGCGGCGTTACACGTGCCGCGTCAGAACACTTGCTCTATAAACGGTGAAGAAAAACATTCTAAAGAAACTTAATTTTACAAAGAATTTATCACAAACATTCAAGGATATGTAACATCCACCAATCTGCACTAGGCCAGTGTAGTGGATTACGGCCCATACTCTATGAGGGAAGGCCCATGTCCTAGCATTGGGAAGATAATGGGATGATGATATAACTCTGTATGCTCACTCTGTCTCACATTTCGCCGGTTGTTACAGGGAATGCTTATTTATCTATCTATGACAATACATTTCGCAGCAGTGCTCTCAACATTTATCAGTGCGCTGGGCGGGCGAGGCCGCGCCGCCCGTAATGGATCTACGGCTACACATGTACTATGTATTTTGCAAACAAAGAAATACATTTAGGTCATAGCGTTTTAAAACAACAGATATCCCGCACCTCTAATTATCCTATTAATTTTCTACAGGGGCTTCGTTGCGACTGAGGAAGCCCATAGTCGTCTTTTTTCGAGGCCATTTTAGCAAGACTTCCCCATTTTATAAGATATATCTGTATGCCTGTGTATCAGCTATACTGAGTTACTTTTAAAGGCGTCTGAGGCTGTAAAGTAAACTACTGTGGAATTGTGTCTCATACCTATAAGGTAGCTCTTGATGTAGGTCTGCATATAAACAACCAAATATCTATTATTTTTTTATTATATATATAAAACTTTGTACCACCTTATATGCTATATATAAATGTAATCCTGCCATTTTATATTTATAAGCATTTTTATAATAAATTATTTTGATTTGATTTGATTTATTATAAATAGGTATAGAAAAATGGCCTACTTGAGTCGAATTTGATAAAAGTAAAATCTGCATTTAACAATCATACAAAGTCTTAACGCTTTTCATAAATGCTGATTTGGGCACAAGGTTCTAGGACCGTTCCCGTATATCTATAGCAGTTTGGATTATAGCTTCAGAGGCTCTAAAAAACTAATTCTCTTATAAAAGTTCCCGTATTAGCAATATGCATTCAGTAATCTAACCTCATCTATCATCATAATTCTATCCCATATTCCATGTTCTATCTGTGTACCTAGTGTTATGTACTGTTATATTATGTGAGGATAAGCTCTGCCTAAAAAAATCACTGTATAAAAACATACCAGTGCAAACTGCTTTTTACGGATACTCGATTTATTGCTATACCTACTTACGTAACACTAGGTACACACAGTTATACCAAATTTTGTAGCATAACCAAAAGTGCCCTTTAAAATGACCCAAGTTACCCAACAGAGAGTGGGAATTGCTCTACAAAAATCAGAGAACTGTCTCAATGCAAATGCTAAAGTTGAACAAGTCCTAAAGGTCACTCGCCGGTTAAGCGAACCTGTTAAAGTTACTTAAACTTACCCAAGATGGCATTTTTTACTCGTCGTGTTAATTTACAAAGTTTATGAGTGTTACCTCAGCCCCCTTAGCTTGGACCGGGGACAAAAATTGAATCCCCTGCTTTAATCCACTTTTTTATGTTGGAATGTGGATAAAACAGGGGATACATTTTTTTGTCTTCGGTCTTCAGAGGGCTCAGAGACAGCCACTGTAAAGTCATTGATGTTAAGGGTTGTTAAATGTTAAAACTAATAAATCACGTGACTACATTTGTTGTGATTTACTAACAAATCACATCACAGTAAACAAGTCCCAAAAGGCGTGATCAATCACTAGTGAAATGTCAGCTGTCAACAAAATATGTAACCAAAATTATCAATAATAAATTAATACTTAAATTAATTGTAATCATAATCAATTTTTTGGTAAAATGTCAAATTTACACGTCAAAAATTAATATTATAATAAAGCTATATAAAAATTCACACAAAAACAATAGAAATACATCATTGTAAGTTTGTTTAATATACAATATAATAAAAAAATACAAACTTGGTATTATCATCTATTCTCATATTTAATTTATCCGTCCAGTCGTCAAGTTCCAAGGCTGTACCAAAGATAGTGCGACTCATCCAGAGTAAATTAAAACTTTAAATTGGTTATAATGAAGATCCAAGAGAAAACGCTTTGTTTTGTGTTAGCTGTTCTTAATTAATTTTTGGACGTTTTGTAGAGAAGGAAGTTTATTCAACGCAAAATAATTGCCTAATACAAAAATTGATTTGG
The DNA here is from genome assembly GCA_951640565.1 of Petrophora chlorosata. Classification (NCBI taxonomy): domain Eukaryota; kingdom Metazoa; phylum Arthropoda; class Insecta; order Lepidoptera; family Geometridae; genus Petrophora; species Petrophora chlorosata. The sequence goes on along the minus strand of OX621191.1, from coordinate 17,950,963 downwards.
AAATAAATTTTCAAGGCATACAACAATATTTTAGTTCCTACTAAACAGAATGATTATTTATTATTTATTTATTTATTTGAATCACAAAATGATGACTAAAAATGAAGTAAGGTGATAAATTTATATACTTGAACGAATAAAAAGACGCGGATGGTACTTTGCCAAGCAACAGCTGAAGCAATGGCGATGGCGTTATGTTTGCTTGAGTGGACGGATGAATGATTTCAAGCCGAAGTGACGGCCGATCGGCATAGAATGATGTAAATACGTTTATCAACCTCAATGCTATAAAGATATATACAAAAGAAATGTGTACCACATGTGTATTGTAACTTATAATAAACTACCCGAGGATCTTAAGCTGTTGCAGGGAAATGTATTTAAAAATAAGCTGACTAACTGGCTATTGGACAAATGTTTTTATAGTTATAAACAATTTTTGATATCCTAGATTTTAATAAAGTATTTATGACGGATTACCTTATTCTAATTTTATATTATTTAAATTTTTATTTATTTAGATATATAAATTGTTAATTTTAATATGTTGACATGTATGAATTAAATGATTATATTTAAATATTAGCACGCTTGCTTTCGGGCTGAATACAATGACATTAATAATGTAACACCTACAATTAATTGTAAATAATAATGTATTCTGGCAAATAAATACTTTATTGATTGATACGAGGCAGTAGGAGCGGGCCGGCATAGCTTGAGTGCTTCACTTTTGAATTTGAAGACGCGGTGTCTGCCTTTTTTATTCGTTGAAGTTTAAATAATATAATTTGTAAATATGTCTCAGTTATAATAATAATACATATATTTAAGTAGTATGTATTTGACTAGGTGACCAATTCACCAATATAATTATATAACAAGGTAACATCTTACTAATATTTTAAATGCGAAAGTTAGTAAGTTTGGATGGATTTTTGACCTTGTTGGGCACAGTAAGTAGGCGAGAGGAAGACAATGGATTTTGAATACTTCATTATCATCAGCCCATCGCGTTCCTACTACTGGGACTCGGGCCTTCCCTCATAGAGAGAGTACGGGTCATTATCCACCACACTAGCCCAGTGCGGGTTGTGGAAGTCACATGTCCTTGAATTTTTGTTAAAAATTCTTGGACATGCCGATTTCCTTACCATGTTTTCCTTCACCGTTTTTAGAGCGAGTGTTAAATCCGCACATAACTTAAGAAAGCCCGTGGTGCGGAGCCAGCGGGATTCGAACTCGGGTGCGTCGGATCGATAGTCGCACCTGTTTATAATATTTTAATATTTTATACAAGAATTTCGAGTCAAGCTTGCGTTTGACCGCTATCTCACCTGTTGTTAAGTCGCGATGTGGTCGAAGATGTATCACCCATGCTTAGAAGAAACCTGTTCACTCTTGTCTTAAAGACACCCAGAAAATAGAAAATAGTAATATAATATAGAATTGTTAAAATAACGTTTATTAAACTAGCTACGCCCCCCAAGGTAAAAAAGTAGCTTTTGCCCATATCCAGGACCTAAAGTACGTACATACCAAATTTCATCAAAATCCGTTCAGTAGTTTATGCGTCATTGAGTAACAAACATCCATTGTACAATGAATGCAATAAATAAATGAATTATTAGTATTAATAACATCTATTAAAAACCTGGTAGACGTCTGCAACTTATTAATATTCCAAGTGCACTTAAAATAAAACTTGAAAATGTCTTGGCGGAATACCGAAAAGCTCGGGCACTGGCAATCCAACATATAGCGCCTGCATGCAACCACAAAAGAAATCTCGCTGCGAACCTTCGGGAAGAGAAATATCTCCATTCCTTCAGAGGAAACATCTGGAACTTGTTATAGTGTAGGAGATAGTGATCATTTAGAACGAGGTACTAGTATCTGTCTTATTTACCCAACAATGGCAAAGCCAAAAAAGGAAATGTTTATTTATTGATGTATGTTCCAACGTAGCGCCTAAACTACTAATCCAATTTTGATGAATGAGGTGTCAATCGATTCGTTTTGTAGTCCGAGTGACATAGGCAATATTTTCTTGCTATCGTCTTTTTATAAATTTTTGACCATTAAAGTTTGGTTTTAAATTTTGCTTTACTAAAATCAGCTTATTCTTTGGAATATTTTAGACGTTATTATTTTTATTCTCTTATTTATTCAAATTTTGTATTAAATATCTTGAAATTAATATGTTTAGCAGTTGATAATCACACCTGATAAATAATAAAATTAATAACAATGATAACAATTGGGTGGAGCAACACTATGCCACATGGAGCAACAATGGGACACAATGAATTAGCGGAGCTTCATAATTTGCATGAAGTTTTGTGACATACATAACTTATTGTATGCTGATTTGTACACTAACCACGTAAAAAGTAAGACATTCAAATGACTCGCATACACACGTTTACGTGGTTGGTCTCTGGTATGCAATCTACATTATAGGTTATGAATGCGATGGTACAACAAAGTGAACGACCGTATGTAAAAAATAACAAAGAAAAGGACATAAAATAGACATCACTAGCTCTCCGCCTACAAAATATCTAGATGTTTCCTTACAGTGAACTGCTTTTTACTTTGTTGCATTCTAGTGGTTAAAATTAAATATCCGAGTGCGCAAATCCGCAAAACTGTTTCTGATGTTTGTTAACGAATTTCCCGTTATCCGTTTAAATGTTTGGTAAACAATTCGCAAGTTAAAAACCGTTTCATTTAATAAGTAGGTCACTGGAGCCAGTTGTGATAGTTTATTATTTTGGGGTGAACATGTTATTTTGCTGTTAGGTTAATTATTATAGTGAGAGATAACGTTATAGCATCATGATATAATTATTATCTAGTAAATATACAATGAGAGCGAGTAGTATGTATGTAGTATGGCTCAGTGGGAGCACGCGCGATTATCGATCCGACGCACCCAAGTTCGAATGCCGCTGGCCCAGCACCACTGATTTTCTTAAATTATGTGTGGATTTAACACTCGCTCTGAAGGGAAACATCGTGAAGAAACCGGCATGTCCAAGAATCACTAAAATTCAAGAAAATGTGACATCCACCAACACACACTGAGACAGCGTCGTAGATTATGGCCCATAAAAAGCCCGCGTCCCATTAGTGGGAACGTGATGGGCTGATGATAATGATGATAATGACGGAAAATCGATATCTTTCTAGTGCCATCTTTGGCTGGCGGAACTCACGGAAAACAAAACAAGCTTTAATTTTATTGGGACGAGCGCACATCATCATCACTAAATTAATAACAGCAACATGCTGTTTCTCTTGCAAGGCATTTTACCTTATAAAATTGATCGAAACCTTCTGTTCAGTTCAGACTTTATATTAAATTTGAAATTTAACACTCGACTACCGAATTTCAACTACGCGTTACCAGAATAGCGAGAACTCAATAATAGTAGTTCATTTTGAAAATAGTACAACTAATTTCAGAAATATTTCTTAGAAGCTCTTAGAGGTAGGAATCAAAAGGGTCTTTAACTTCTAAGTGAGTGCTAAAGTGGAGGTGACTTTTATGAGAAACACTTCCGAGAATTGTTGAATAGTTGATGATTCATTTCTCTGTTTCACCGAATGAAAATAAATCGTTAGGTAAAAACTTGAAAACTTTATTTAATTGCTGGTCGGTTCCGACATGCAATTTGTTGAAAAAGTTCGAAATGAATCGACTATATTGGTAGAGAATAGAGATGCATTTGAGCATGAATCACTGTTGGTAAGAAGTATCTTAAGATTGCATATAATTACGAAGAAAAATAATGAAATTGCTCGGGCGGAGATCGCACCTGCGTCTTCGAAATACCTTCCCGACGCCTTTACCGCCTTGATCAATGTGAACATTGACAACAAATGACGTATGACGTAGAATCGTACCCCTAAGACGATATAAGAAGTATAGAAGAAATTTGGTTGCTCGAGCAGTAGGCTCCAAGGCCCAATGATTAAGCCGTACGGACGGCAGTCCGAAGACGCAGGTATGATGCCTGCCTGAGCAATTTTTTTTTCGCCTAGCATGCTCTCATTCTTTCAATATCAAAGAAATACATTGATACTATAATATTTTTTTGTTAACATGTGAATTAACTGTCGTTCCGCCCTCGTGTAATAATTTTACTTTTAAGCTTATTTAGTGTTTCTCAATATAAGTGAATTGTATTCTGTTTTTGAGAAAATATATATCTTAAACCATATATAATTATTCGGTTTCAGGTAATAGTGATTCACATTCGACAGTTTTAGAATAAGGTAAGCGAAAATTAGAGACTTACAAAAGTGACTTATAGTTAAGTGCAGATTTTGCACGCTCGCTTTAAAACGGTGAAGGGAAACATCGTGATGAAACCCGCTTACGCGCTTTGGAGTAGTAGGCTTTGGCCGTGGTTGTAATACCACCCACCGAACAAAGCCATGCCGTTAAGCGACCTAGTCGTGTTTCGGAATGATGTTCGGTGAACCATCGGGGTGATGGGTCTGAGCAGCCGCTCAACTGCCGTCTCTCTCTAGATCTATGTGATCCATCTTAGGCCACATCATCGCTTTACATCAGGTGAGATTGTGGCCAAACATAGATCTAAAAAGCGTAAAAAAAAAAGTGGTTTTGTTTTTAAAAGTGATGGCAATTTAATTTCTAAACTGTCTTGTAATAAAGTCAAAAGCATCGAGAAAAGAAATGTCGTTTTAATTATAGGGATTCATTAAGATTTGCATAACACAATAGTCCTAATAAAAATCTGTTATAAATTAATCAAGGGTAACATTTTACAGCGTCAATTGTGACAGTAACATTTTTATGCCCAACCCCTAATTTTTTCAATAAAATAAATGGGCACCCCCGTGGCGACATTGTCACAATTTGAATACCGCGTACCCCATAAAAGTCAAGTCGTAATGGATCAAATATTATATGGGGGTAGTTTCATAAAAATTTGGGGACGATTATTTCAATCGGATTATTAGAATTATTAGTAGTGGAGACCTTTTGTGGATTAATTTATGCTGATGGTTGGGTGCTAATATGAATATTAGGGCAGTAAAGTACTCTATATGCACAGTTGTTTGTTGTGTTAATTCGAAATGAGTTTTTAGTTCAGATGTTTGTTTAGAAGTTTTAAATAGGGACTTTTGCTTGCAAACGACTACATTTAATTCGTAACAGATCTAACGCCAGCTGAATTCATAATAAGCTCAAAGTTCTGATATTCCCCAATCCCAACTCTATGAGTAGAAACCTAGCTTTTACCTTTGGCTTGGCGTTTGGGTGTGACTTGTAATTCTTACTTTATAAACATTTTTTTTTAATGTAACTGAATGTCGAGACGAACTGGTCGTTCACCTGATGGTAAGCAATACGCCAGCCCGTAACAATAACAGCACCACCCAGAACTTTGTTTTGCAAAATCCTGCGCGGCGCTGCACTGCGCTCGTCACCCTGAGACAATTAGCTGGTGAGTCTCATAATGCCCAGTAATTCCGCTGGCTACAATGCCCTTCAAGCCAGAACACAGTAATGCTTGCGCACTATTACTTGGCGGCTAAATAACTGGCAAAGCGGCCTCTCGCATACGAGAAACCTACCACCAGTAATATAAACATAGTTACAAAATTGCGATATACATAGGTAAACATTTTCGTATAACTGCAGCTACCCCAAGCTTGCATTTCTAGTCTTGCAACTGTGCGATTCAAATCAAAACAGTAATATATGTATATTATTTAGTGACAAAACCAGTGATACCGATATTCCGCTAAAATCAATACAGCGCCACTCTCTATTGTCTTAGCGTGATGGCTTAACTAAAGCAAGTCTAAAGCCATAAACCTGTCTCAGATCCGATATTCTGTTGAAATTATTGTAGCGGGATGAGCATTGAACATCTACCCATACTCATAGCTTAATCTGAATACGCTTATTGAACGCGAGGAAGCAAGGCAAAGTGTGGACGTAGCGCCATTACTGTTGGTGGTCTATTTGAAAAGCGTAGCGTACACACATATATAAAGGAACACAACGTTATGCTTAATTATTAGATTAGGTACTATTTAACGTATGCGCAACTCAAAAAAATTGTGCGTACATTTTTATCAAACCGTGGGTACAACTTACCATCTTTGCGTACAAACCTGTTCTCTCACCGAGGCGTGCTTCCACAAAAAAGAGATATCGGTCTGCATTTATACCAAGCATGGCACTGCGGGAACTCGTGTCTTTTGACCAAATGCCCCGGAGTTCGAAGATCGCTGGCCCTGAATTAGTAACGTGAAAATATCACAAAGAACCAACATGTTCGAGAATCACAAACTTTAAGGACATTGTGACATAGACCACTGGGTCGGCGTGGTGGATAATGACTCATACTCTCTCCGTGTGAGAAGGCTTGTGTTCCAGCATTGGAAACGTAAGAGGCTGGTGATGATGATGTTAGTAAGTTTATACACGTAAAGTTAATGTGTGTACCAAACTTTCTTGAGTGAAAAGGTTTATACCACGTCTAAGAATATTAATAAGTGTGCAATCAAAAAGCTTTGCTTTTCTGAAAAAGAGTGCTGGAGTGGCATTTTGATGATGTCAATACAAGGCGTTTAACGCACAGTAAAAATTTCTACCATAGTTACTGTTAATTCTTCTCTTTTCATGACAATCGCCATCCTAAACGGTCCTCCCCATCTGAGAGGGAAGTTTTAGCTGCTTCCTGAACTCTAGTCTCTTATAACTTTCGATGCGAAAATATTCAAGTCCGCTGTTTGAATGCGTATTGTGGCCCACAATAGACGCGGCCATCCACCGTCCTATCATTAATCCAATGCGGCTTAAGTCGTTCACCGTCGGTCAAACCTCGGTCGGGAAAATCTGAACGGTCGGTGGTCGGCTTGAGGGCTTGAGTTGAGTAGCATTATCGATTGTGGTCAGTTTTTAATAGCGTTTAGAGGAGGTCAATCTTAATAATGCTCCCTAATAACTGTACTACTAGTGAACTAATTTATCATTATTTTTACTATTTTTAAATTTACTCGTGGTACTTTGAAATTTAGTCGAGGTCTGTCGTATGCGGGAGGCTGTCTGGGTAGGTACTCAGGTTTGGCAGTTATTATGCGGCCAAGCAGTAGTGCGCAAGCATTACTGTGTTTCAGGCTATTACTGGGCATATCTGACGTCTCGGGGTGGGCAGGCGTGGGGCTTGCCATCAGGCGAACGACTTGATAGTCTCATCACTGAGTTTCATTAAAAATGCTTATCATTATTATTATTTATACTTAAATATTTTATATGTATATGGCTGTGAATAGCACTAGCAAGCTTATTTTAATTGTACAGAATAATAATGTAGTTTTAAAGGAACACTAGACGTAATATAAAACTAACATAGCAAATTATTAAAAATATCTTATTCATTCATAAATAATAATAATCGTACACACAATTTAGACTTTATGAACGTGTATTAAAAAGTTTAAAACAAAGAATAAACACATCCGAATCTATTTCAAACAACACAGACATCACGAAAACAAGAAATAGAGACGAAAAACGTTTTCCCGGTCGAGTGAATCCGTTAGACTTCCGAGCATTACTCAATGTTAGGGCCTGACCTTAGAGGTCCCCTGTCACCGACCCTCTGTCCCGGGGAAAAACGTGAAAGTGGATTTAGGTATACACGAACTTACTTATGATATTGTGCGATAACTGATGCTGTCGAGACGTTCTTATAAGGTCTAGCCCCAAGGGACGAGGGTCCTTGATCACCTGGTGTTTTGTCATTTTTCGGGGCTGGGTCAAGTTTTTGTGAAATAGTTGGGGTGGTGCCTTGTGTTTAGAGATATCCTGTGCTTTTAGTTTCATCTATATACACTCAAGGCTTACCTCGATTTTATTCATAAAATGCATTTTCATCAATGAAACATGTGCGTAATGCGCGTAAGGGATTATTTAGATTTTTTTTATACTAGCTGCAGCCAGCATTTTCAACCACGTTGTCTATTTTCAGAATTAATATTATTCTACTAGCTGCGCCTTGCGGTTTCCCGGGATAAAAAGTAGCCTATGTGTTAATCCAGGGTATAAGCTATCTCCATTCCGAATATTCGTTGCGGCGTGAAGAGGGAATTAACACACTTACATACGAACTTTCGCATTTATAATATTACAACACAGCTGCATCGAGCAGTTTCACCCGCGTACAATTCGTTTTATATATCCTTCCTCGGGAACAGTTCGTTTTTTCGGGATAAAAAATATTTTATGTGTTAATCCAGCATATAAACTGTCTCCACTCCAAATTTTATCAAAATTCGTTGAGTCGTTACTAAGTGAAGAAGTAACAAACGCACTTTTACACTAACACACTAAAACACTTACACACTATCACTCTAGCACACTTACCTACATAAAAACTTTTGCAATTATAATTTTAGTGTGATAATAACCTTGTCCAATATGTTCAAAATCTTATAAAAATGCGTGACTGATTTGCTTATCTAATGCCACTACTAAACAAGGGTTTCGTCCATCTCCTTACATCTTTTTCTTTAGCGATAATCTTAACTTTTATATCAGTAAAACTGAGCTGTGTAAGAGCTTAATTTTATTTATTCAAGTAGTTTATTTCAGACTTTATCTTCACAATTTAGACCATCGTTTTAGAACACCATACTCTAAAAATCTCAATATCCAGAGGTAACATTGCAATAAGGAGTCCATCCGTCTCCGGACCCTCGTCAACGCACAGATGCTGCTGAGCCGCCGTTATGAAACAATGTACATGGAAATTTTAATCTTCCTGAATTCGAGGACGTTGTTTTAGTTTAGCTGGGATGGGGAACTTAGAAATAACCGGAGATGCTTGAGAAACTTTGCTTCGAGAGAAACAAGTATACAAGTACGTGTTGTATTAGGCAAGTGGGGATTATAGAACGAAATTATGTAGGTATAGTTCAATGTAAGCACTCAGAAATAGGCTCCGTGAGGTTCTTTTTAAACCCTGTGAAAAAAAGTTCTATTTAATTCATTAAAAACGTACCATATATACCATATGTACCATATATACATGTATTATTCCTTTCCATGCTCAGTTGTCTGGAAGAGATTGCTTTAAGCGATAAGATCAGCAATTAACACGGGCACGATCGATTCTATGATTAGTAGGATGTCATCATCTAAAACCCTGGAGGCTCTATAACTTCATCATTAGCTCATCACGTTCCCACTAATGGGCCTTCTCTCACAGTATGGGCCATAATCCGCCACTCTGGCCCGGTGCGGATTGGTGGATGTCACAAGTCCTTGATTTTTTGTGATGTATTCTTGGACATGCCAGTTTCCTCTCGATGTTTTCCTTTACCGTTTTAGAGCAAGTGTTAAATCCGCACATAACTTAAGAATTTGAACTTGGGTGCGTCGGATCGGAAGTTGCACGTGCTTCCACTGAGCTATACTCGCTCTTACCTCATAATTTTCTTTAATATTTATTTATTTTTTATTTCTTCTTATATCTATCATTACAGGTATATACCTAATGCGACATAAATAATGCAAATATAATGCGAATTTAAAGTTAAACATAGGTATAAAGTGTATATCAAAGCATAACTGTCAGCAAAACGCACATGATATGCATTCCATTTCAAAACGAGGCTACTCGAAGTATTTATATTTTTGGGAGATTTATGTAAAATTTATTAAAAGAAGACAAATCCAACAACAAGTTTACAATTTTATTCTGTTTTAACAAAAATATGACATTAAGCGGAAAGTAATTAATCAAAGGAACAAATTATCAAAAAACCAAAGAGAATTTACTAGTACAATAAAATCACATTAAAACCATAAAACAAGCAGATCGCTCACCCAAACCATGTCACCGCCGTAAAAGCTATGCGTCGAATGAATCAGAAATCATGGCCAGCACGGTTTATATAGGTTTGCGTGAGGTAGCTGCTAAAAATGAAGCCTAACTCCTAACACGGCCTATCCTGGTTTTGCATCGTCCTCGACTGCATCTTGTAAGGCACCGTCACCGTCTCGACGGGGTTGGCTGGCATCGGAGACACCAGCAGCGGCAACAGGTACTGGTCCCCATCAGGAAGGGCCCGCTTTCAGGTCATCAGACTCAACTACGCAAAAGAAGCAATAATAAACACAAGTTCACAAGTTAAAGTAGGTTCAAAATGTTCACACTCTTCACACATGAATCATCTGCACTCATCATTCAGAGACTTTCTAATATTCCTTTACAAACTCCATTTATCCATCATCAAGAGACGTCTCGTCATACATCATCAATTTGGTTATGAAGGCGAATGTAAAGCTGAATTACAGGCCCGCACAACCAAATAACCAAATGACAGCATTACTGATTCCTTTGTAGAAGCAGTAAGCACACGCACGGTAGACATGAGCTCATTACAACACCGTAGACAGAAGCATGTTGCTAAGGCGAATACAAAGCTGAATTGTAAACCCGAGCAACAAGCAACTAATAAAACATGATGTTAACCTTTAAGCAATCAATGGTAATCCAAATACTACCAGGTTGGTATAACATGTACCAAATTATCACACGTTTCACATATGTAAACAAGCAAAAACGTCGTTAGGGCAGATGCAAAGCTGAATTACATGCCCGCGACGCCAGATGTGCTCTTTACAAAAACGTAGACAGAAGCATGTTGCTAAGGCGAATACAAAGCTGAATTGTAAGCCCGAGCAACAAGCAACTAAAGAAACATAATGTATGGCTTTAAGCTATCGATGGTAATCCTAATACTGCCAGGTTGGTATAACATGTACCAAATTATCACACGTTTCACATATGTAAACAAGCAAGGACGTCGTTAGGGCAGATGCAAAGCTGAATTACATGCCCGCGACGCCAGATGAAGTCGATCATGGCTATCATATTCAAAACACAGTATCTAGGTTAGTCTTACTACTCGTAGTACAGCATCATCGTCGAGCATCGTCAGGGCAAAAGCAAAGCTAAATTGCATGCCCACGACGCAAGATTAAATAGAAAACTATCCATTTATTAGGCGTAAGCAGTACAACTTTTCTTGTTACAAAGACAGATGGTAGTAGTTCAGTGTAGTCAAGTCAGTTTTATAGTCAGGGGCCTAACTGAATAGTATAGAAAGGTACCTTTAAGAAACTTTTAAAAATACGTGGGTAATGGGTTGGGATTGTAACAATTAAAGTTGCAACGACGCTTTCGCATAATAACGGATAAACGCACACTCGAAGAAAGCAGCGCAAGGCCCAACTCTCCTTACCATGGCACCATATACTCGGCGGCAGCTTGCGTGGTTGTCTCATAAGCACCGCTCACGACTTTTAAGTCATAGCGTCCACTTGGTAGAACCTTGGTGACCTTATAGGGAGCGCGCATGCCTGGATCAAATTTTCCTATAAACTGGGAGTATTTTATGACGAAACTAAGGTCATTAACATCATAGCTTCTAGGCGGTCGCCGCTGCCGATTGACGTCAACGTCTTACGTAAGAGTCTTGACAAGTTTGATTCTTCTGATGCCATACCCTGTCTCGCCGAGCTGATAACTGGAGTGCTGGTCTCGGTTCCGTGAGCAGATTGATAGAAGAGGTTGAGTAGTTTTTTTGCTATGTTATATTTAAGACTAGTTGGAGGCACCACAGCAGCGCTTCGGACCAAGATTAATCTTTGTATCCTCATATCCTCATGTTAAGAACAGTACGTGCGTATCTCTCGACTTGGCCATTATATTGATGGATTTTTCAGGACAGATATAAAGAATTCCACTGCCTAAGACGCTGAACCATCGTGTAAACTTGGCTGATTAGAACATACGCCCGCGATCAGCGATTAGCAAGACAATCTTCAAACCGTTGGTTTCGGGGAGGAGGCCAAGAGCATCGACATGAACGGTACTAAAAGGATTTTCCCATGAAGTGATTAGCTGGTGTGGGGCACGAGGGACTAGTCTTTTCGAAATACATACAAGACAGTGTGTAACGTACATGGCTATAAACTGTCGAAGTCCCGGGAACCAGAAGTGATTGAAAACCAAGGCTTGGGTCTTTTCAGCACAGACATGTTGATGCTTATCGTGAAATATCGTTAAAAGACTTATGACCCCTCAGAACGTAAAGCAAGAGTCTGGGTTGTCACCTACCGGTGTGTATTTTTAGCACAGTGTATCATTTGGAAAAACTTAATGTTGAAGATCTAATTACGTTAGGAAACCACGTGTTTCTTCGCTATGAGTCTGCATCAGAATACCACCATAACTTGCGCTACTCGCATCCGTATGCAACAGTTTTGAATCATATGTTGGAAGTACCGGTTCATTGATAAAGCATATAAGAATATTTTGACGGGCATTTTCTTGTTCGGTGCCCCGATAAAATGTTATATCCGTCATGGTCAAATCAGCGGTATATGCAGTTCTTGATACGTAACCTTTGATATGTCGCCTAAAGGAAAGGAACTGCCTAACCTGCTTGACGTATAACGGAGTTGGAGAGATAATAAGTGTGTTAATGGGCTCGGCCTATCCTGCCCTCGTTAACTACTAGACCTAAGTATTCGACTTCTGCAGACAGGAATAAAAATGTTCAAAGTTTTGTCTCTAGTAGACTGTCCTTACAAGAGCTTGGCACGGCGGCAACACTTTTTACATCTGCACGCGTAAGATACTGACAATTCTTTGTCCAAATATAGACGACGCAGTTGAGAACCTCTGCTCCGATTATAATGGGCGTGATCATACAATCGGGAGGAACTACCACCAAATCTACCTCGACTGTGACGCCAGGCAATTTTATGTCAAGAGTAACACATCGATCAGCTTTCACTTCATCTCGATCAAACTCTTTCAAGTCGCATTGAAAAGGTTTCTCATTGTACGTATAGTGTTTAAGTACATCGGACGAAATCGGGGAAACGTCGAGAGCACCACTATCGATGAGGACGTCAATAGGTATACCTTGCACCACGGCCGAAGTTACGTTGCAATTACCCGCAGTCAATGCCCTACTATCATTGTCAACGCACAAGTTTATCTTCCGTTGGTTTGCGGCTCAGACCTATCCTTCGCAAAGCACATCTATTCGGAATGACCTACTTTTTTTTTGCAAAAGTATAGGTTTGCGTCGATTTAAGTTGCTTAGAACAGTTTTGACTCTTATGGGCAGTTTGACCACAAGAAAAGCACTTTAAGTTTTACGAAGAATTGGTCTAACTGTTTGCCATTCGCCCTGTTTGTAACGGACCACGACCGCTGTGTGTGTGAATAGGTCGGCTAGGTTTTACGTAAATGGACAGAAAAGAAACTAAATTTTCAGTCGTTATGTTAGCGTTAGTGGCGGCGGCCCGTACTGGCGCATCTGTCAGTCCGCGAATCACTATCAAGGTCATTAACTCCTCACTTAATCCTATCACTATCCGTAACCGCAATAAACTACGACGAGCGTACTCTGCGTATGAGGCGTACTTGTCTGACGTCGTGTTCATAACCTCAAACAAAATGTTTGCATAGTCTAACTTACGAGAGCAGAGAGGCCTAAATTCTTGCTTGAAATAGGACCACCACCTATCGTGAGACGCCCATTCACTAAGCCAAGTTTTTGCATAGCCCCTAAGATATCCAACTACTCGAGACAGACACTCACAGTCGTCCTATGCGTTTGACCGCTGTGCGCACCTCGTCACACCAAGCGTCCGTGTTGTGGAAGGACGGATCAAAATTCGACACGAAATAACTTTGTGGCCTACCCGGGTTAAGAGATTTAATCACATCAGACAAGGGTTTGTGCCGAGATAGATGTCGCTCCGACGGTCACAGAACCATCAGAATTTACAAATACTCGGTATCTCCCATGGCCGGTACAAAAACATCACTGCTGCGATGCTGTGACACATCTGATGCAACCGCGGGTGGATCGATTCTACGCAAGGATGATCCACACCGATCGTTATCACTTTCTAGCCTATTCAAGCGCGTTAAGATCGAGTCTAATGTTTTTTTGTGTCGCATTATCCTTATTTACAAGCGGGGAACGACTACGCGATCTAGACCTGCGCCTACGATGACGGTGATGCGACCTGCTTGGTGTATTCCTGTGTTTTTCACGTTCATATCGTTTGTCATGATCACTCAATATTGAACACAGCAAAAGTATCAAACACGAATTGAAATGAGGGTAGTTTCGATACTTTGTTCCTTTTTCAACAAAAGAGAATTTATGAAGTGGGCAAGGGCCTATCCCACGCCTGATTTTGGGAGATTTATGTAAAATTTATTAAAAGAAGACAAATCCAACAACAAGTTTACAATTTTATTCTGTTTTAACAAAAATATGACATTAAGCGGAAAGTAATTAATCAAAGGAACAAATTATCAAAAAACCAAAGAGAATTTACTAGTACAATAAAATCACATTAAAACCATAAAACAAGCAGATCGCTCACCCAAACCATGTCACCGCCGTAAAAGCTATGCGTCGAATGAATCAGAAATCATGGCCAGCACGGTTTATATAGGTTTGCGTGAGGTAGCTGCTAAAAATGAAGCCTAACTCCTAACAATATAATAAGCGGCTCCTACAAACTTCGTACCCTAATCAAACCCAAACTGACTCTTGACTACACAATACGACTGTTCGGCTATAAATTAGCCAATAACGCACGCGTCCGCAACGTCTCGTAAATAACGGAGACGGAGGTCCGACTCGGCGGAACGGATCGGAATAGTTCAACTATCAGTTTAGTTCAACATTAACTTTGGGATTAAGTGCGATTGTGGAATTATGAGTTAGGTGAGGCCAGAATTACTTAATGTTTCGACAAATACAATGAATCGTTACATGCCTTCTGAGTTCAATTAGTAGAGTTATGTTGAACTCTTCTGTTGAAGAGTATCTAGTCATATTGTAGAAAAGTAATAAACACTTTGATTTTCAGACTTAGATTGATTAGCTAAGTATTACAGTAGTACATAAGAGAGTGAGCAAGACAAAAAACTAAGCGTTTCGTTTTCAGCTGCGTTTAGCTAGAGCGATAGCTTATGTTTATTTCCAGCACATCAAATCAATTTAAATCAAATCAAATGAAATATCATTTATTGTGAATATAGGTGGTACATTGGTGTTACGATATTAAATATTTGGTCGCTATATTCAGCCAGCGGCATGCAATAAATTATAGTAAATCGAATTAATTTATAAAATAAAATTAACATTAACTATTCAATTATGAAATGTCACATTACACAAATAAAATGTCAAGAATTCTAATACTTTAGCAGTTATACAATGATGATTCGATTAAGATAAAAATAATTAATTTGTCAAATTTATATAAAATGATTGGTCAAAATGGATACAAATGTCAAGATTTAATAATAGTAATATAATAAAAGAATCGAGATTATGTTAAAAAAGTATACATATACGTTTTAAGTTTTAAGCGATTATCAATCAGTCAAGATAATAATTCTAAATAATAAATTGTAGCGATTATATATTTTTATACTGCTGACCAATGAGATAAGCGCGTCTTCGTTCGCCTGGTGGTAAGCGCCACTCCACGCCCATAACAATTGCAGTGCCACCCAGAACTGTCAATACCATGCAAAGTAGTGCAAAGCGTGTATAAATTCGGTGAAAATTGGACTAACGCTTTTGCTTTGTAGATAGGTAAAAGATAGATAGAAAACACTTTATTGTACTTAAAAAAAGGAATTACAGTTGGTAATCCTACTATTTAATATTATACACGCGAAAGTTTGTAAGAATGGATGTATGGATGTACCTTTGTTACTCTTTCACGCAAAAACTACCGAACCGTATTTGATGAAATTTGGTATGTAGGTACTTTAAAACTTGGAGTAGCACATAGGTTACTTATTATCCTGGGAAACCGCGGGTGAAACCGCGGGGCGCAGCTAGTACATTATATAACGAAAGTACTTGCACTCGTAACTTATCAACTCCATATCACAGTATTATAAATGCGAAAGTTTGTATGTGTGTTTGTTACTTCTTCACGATGTGACGGCTCAGTGGATTTGAGTGAAATTTGAAATAAAGATAGCTTATTCCCTAGATTAACATATAGGCTACTTTTTTCCCGGGAAACTGCGGGTAAAATCGCGAGGCACAGCTATAGTGTAATACTTACCTTCAGTCAATATTGTTTCGTATTCAGTAATCAGGATTATTCTGAAAGAAAAGTCTAATGTAATATTCTCTGCCGGCGGAGAACAATCAAATCTTACAGGGTTACCACTTCGGTATTTAAAAAAATAATTAAAAATTTATCAAAATGCCATACATTACCGTTAAAGTAATATATTGCAATTTAAACTCAAGTTATTTTTACTTTAGAACGGCAAATGATTACAAAGATTCTACCACCGTTTCACAAAGGAACCATTATTACTCAAGAAATGCGACAAGAAACTTTAAATACTGTACTATTCATAGTCAAATATTAATAGTTAAAATATAATTTGACAAAAATTCAGATTTTAAAAAGTTAATTCAGAAAAAAAGAAAATGAAAATGCCAGATTCGAATTTGAATATCTAAATTTTAGGTTTTTTGGTGGACAAGACTTGGCTAAATTTAAGGTTGCTTCATTGCCCAAACATTTGCTGAAGTGAGCTAAGCTAAGTAGACTTATTTACAACGTTAACAATATATACCTAGATATATGGATCTAGTAGTTACATCGAAAAACAAAAATAAATATCTCAGTGCATGTTTCAAAACTGGGGCAAACAAGTCGCATGGCAGCCCTAGCTACACCCGGCGCACACAAAGTAACAAGTTTACCAATAAATAATGTTACTGAATAGAAGTCTTCAAGAAAACAACGTGCCCGCCGATAAGCACATTTTAGGGTTAACACTTACCGGGCTTTATGAACTTTGTGGTGATAATAAGTCCCGCTTCGGGACAAATCTTAATTATTAGTTAACTAGTAGTAGTAACTTAATTATTTGTGCACTGAAAAGAGTACAAAGTATTTGTTTTGTATGCGGATGTTGAACAATAAAAAAAAACTTGTTTTGATAAGTATATTTGTCAAGACAAGTTTTTTTATTGTTATTTGGCTTACATTGGACCACTATGTCACCTGATGGTAAGCAAAGATGCAGTCGACGATGTCGACGATCTAGCATGTCGAACATGCTAGATGTTTGCCAAAATACTGTTCTCTCGAGACTTGAAGATTCCTAGTAGCGGGAAAGACTGGCAGGGATTTTCACTAGTTAGCAGTGCGCATAATAAATGTGGAAGCAAAGCGCTTCGTGCGCGCAGGAGAAATGAACACAATGTGAATATGAAAATAAATAATTAGGCGATTATCATTATCACTGTCACTAGTGCAAATGCTTGACTTAACTTGTGGCGCCATCTGTGGCAACTGTTTGTCTATTACTGAAGTCCATCGCAGCAACAATGTTTTTTTCTTGATTTTACTGATCGAGAACTCAAAACAAAACAAATACATGGTAAATATCCCGTTTATAAAACAAATTCTAATACCCAACTTTGTGCAAAGAACAAAGTAGGTACTTAGTAGTTTTGTTAGTAGGTATTATTTATTTTGTGGTTTCGTCAACAACGTTGATCGAAGGACAGACAAACAAACGAAACAAGCAAAGTTATTAGTTTTTATTTAATGGAGTCGTGAGGAACTCACTCACACAAAAAGTACTGAACGGGTTTCCATCCTCACAAACTTTCGCATTTATAATATCATCTATTAAAAGTGTCACCCAATGATGATGACGATTGTTTTGTGATGGGATATACATTTAACTTTTTTTTAAAGCTTTTTAGTTTTCTCTTACTCTCTTGGTGGGTTTAAAGTCTTCTTTTAAACGTCATTTGATTTCGTACCGTCTCTTGTTTTGTAAAGTGCTCTCGATTTTTATTATTCTCTCATATTTATTGGAGATATCGAATCGACGAAGTCACAGAACAAGCATTTGTTCTAGTTTTATATAAACTTGTATGAAGTGGAATATTAAATGCCTACCTACTTCTTTCATCTTGCCTGGGCTAGCAAGACAAGACTATAATCAGCACTTAAGTGCGTATGTAGGGCTCTCTCATTCATGGAACTTAAGCTGTTTTTACAAGGTTTTATTTTTTTAGCTTTTTTTAAGAGTGCGAGTGTGGCTCAGCGGGAACTCATGCGCATTTCGATCAGACGCACCTGGGTTCGAATCCCGACTCGGCCTACACCAATGACTTATAGTAAAGTGCAGATTTTGCACGCTCGCTCTAAAACGGTGAAGGAAAACATCGTGATGAAATCCGCTTACGCGCTTTGGAGTGGTAGGCTCTGGCCGTGGTTGTAATACCACCCACCGAACAAAGCCATGCCATCAAGCGACCTAGTCGTGTTTCGGGATGATATTCGGTGAACCATCGGGGAGACGGGTCTGAGCAGCCGCTCAACTGCCGTCTCTCTCTAGATCTATGTGCTTCATCTTAGGCCACATCATCGCTTCACATCAGGCGAGATAATGGCCAAACATAGATCTATTAAGCATAAAAAAAGGGTCAATGCAAGTTGAATCAGAAGTACTTCCTCTTATACTAAGTAGTTGAAATTTAGCGTAATGTGTGCTCGTAGTTCGTTCTTTCATTAATTAGTCGCAAAATTACATGACCTTTCCTTCCGTATAAGCCAAATGGAATTAGTTTTCATCAGCGCTTCTTTCCTTTAATAAGGGTGTTAAATGAGGCCTTAAGGGTCGGTAGCATCTGTGATGCAGATACCCGTACGCAGAGGTCGGCTTTTCATCAAGCTAGTTAGTTGTTTTTCTATTAAGTATATATGGTATGCATTAGTTAGTATATTGATATACCTATATTAGTTTATATATATATGTATTAGTATGGATGTATTAGAATGTATGTTTAAGTATGCAGGTATTTATTATTGTACTCTAATTGTACACCGCCGTCTTCTCCTTTTTTCAATACTGTCCATCCTAAGGTTATCCGGGAGAGATCGCTTTAAGCGATAAGACCGCCCATTGTATTAAGGAATGATAACCAGTTAACTGCGTATGTAGGGCTCTCTCACTCACGGAACTTTAGCTGTTTTTACAAGCTTTTATTTAACTTGCAATGTTTGGGTCAATTCTTGCAAGTTGAATCAGAACCACTTCCTCTTATTCTACAGAGTTGAAATTTTGCACATTATATAATAATAATAATAAATAATTTATTTTCAAAATGCTTATAAATAAATAAATGGCAGGATTACATTTTGATTTTTTAGCGAGGAGATGTACACAGTTATTATAATTATTTACATGCAAGACCTAAATCAAAAGTTACCTCATACGTAGGAGACACACAATCCCGGAGACCACAGTGTCTAAAAGAGGTAACCGTACCAGAACTAAGTGAAACACTTGTATTTCAGAGTAAGGAGACCTCCCCTGACAAAGGGCGACCAGGATGTGTGTCATTGATGTAGCTCTGCACATAAAATCAATATAGTAAATACTAACTGATAAGTAATCCTACCAAAGCGTGATGATACCCTGTTTAGGTTTTTACCTGATGTCAGGGCATCGAAGGAGTCGAAAAACATTTGTCGCGCTCCATTAGGGATCTAGTAACTAACTAAAAACTAGAATTAATTTATATAAATAAGCAACAGTATCACCCTATCACCTAGTGTATGTTTTGTGTGATGATGTGTGAGGGTGTGTGTGATGGGGTGCATGTGTTTGTGCGTGTGTGGTGGTGCGTGTGTGTGTGTGTGTGTGTGTGTGTGTGAGAGAGAAAGGGAGTGTGATGAAAGTGTGGTTATAACAGTTTTGTATGTGAGTGATGTGTTAAGTAAGTGGAGTTTAATGTATGGTGTGTGATTATAAGTTAGTATGATTGAACAAGAAAGTGGTAATATAGTGAATTGTTGTCTATAGGTCTAATTTGATAAGATTTTCTGTTTCGGAGTAATTGAGTTGTAGAAGCCAATTTGTAACTTTATGTTTGGTCTCGAATTTTGAAATAGGATATATGCATAAGTATTTATTAACTCTATTATACAGCTGACAACTTAAAATGGGGAAGAAATTACTATAAAAGTCGGTTCTATGTTTATCTATGACACAAACACGATCACTTCTACGCTTTTCATCATAAATGTTTCGGTTGAATGGTAGCGATGCATGTTTGCGAAGTATAGTTTGGAGGATGAAGATACGTCTCACAGACAGCATTTGGCAATCCGAATATAAGGAAGATGTGGGGTAGCGATATGGTTTCTTAAAGGTCACTTTCACTCACTGCTCTTTGCGCTCTCTCTAATTGTAGTATTTTAGTTTTATGTGTGCCTCCCCATACCGTGACACAATACCTCAGCAGTGACTCACACAACGAATAGTAAACTAACTTCAGAGTTTCTTGGCAAGCAGAGCTTCTAAGGGTTTTAAAGATGTAGATTAATTTTCTCGTGCGAGATGTCACCGTGGCTAAGTGAGCATTCCAATTTAAAAGTTCATCAACGTAAACCCCAAGATATTTTATTTTGTCAGTTCTGGACAAAGCGATGCATGAACATAAAATATCAGGATTAGGATTAGTATGGGCTTTGATTTCATAGCTATCACGGGAGGGTTGGGTCGATGACCTCAAAGAAAAAGTTACAAATTTAGTTTTTTCTATTTTCAGTGTGAGAAGATTTTCTGCTAACCAAGACACTATCACTTGCATTGCATTTTCGGTATACTGTTTTGCCTTAAACCAGCAGTCACCACTCACAAGTAAGGAGGTATCGTCGGCATAGCAGAATATGCGGCAATTCTCCAAGGAAAAACGACAAAGATCGTTAGTATATATTTGAAAGAGCGTTGGTCCCAAGATACTGCCCTGTGGTACGCCGTAATCCATGGGTTCTTCATTGCTTGTCACAGATCCAATCTTTACTATCTGACTGCGGTCTGATAGATAACTTTTGAAGATGTCTAACGCCAATCCCCTGACACCAATCCTTTCCAACTTACTAAGTAAAATTGGACATTGGTCAAAGTCCGATGACAATGCAACATTATGGTGACAGTCAGCTGATCTCATGATGGAACGGGAAGGTGGGCAATGGAACTCTTTGACAGATAACAGTAAACTACTAGAGTTTGAGCTCATTTTAATCTGCTCGCAATTCCGATTACGAATTTGTTAAACCTTGTCTTGAAAAGTATATTTTCAACAAAAATCTTGTGTGTATTTGTAATCTTAATCTTACAATATTCTAAATAATATTCTCTATTTAACATAGGACTATTACATAATTACACAGTAACACAGTAATCCCATCGTGCAGATATGGTTTAATAAGCGTCTCCGTGTATACAGCGGATGAGACGGAGATTAACCGCAGTACAGATTAGGCAGTAGTTAGTTAGCTGGAAAGTTGAGACAAGATACAGAAGGATAACTTTGACATTGACTATTGGAGAAAAAGTTAATGTGATCTATAGATTTTCCCTTATGAAATAATAAATAAAATATAATAATATAATTTCGTGTACCTTGTTTATTTCTTGTTTGGTGTACAATAAAGCATTAATTATTATTATTATTATTAATTATTATTATTAAATACGCCCAACGATCACTTACCTATGTAAGTAATCCTAGTTGGGGAGGATTTCTTGTATCTAGGGAACTAAGAATTATGAGGACATAGATCCTGGTTCCCAACTAGGATTTCTTGTGTCTAGGGAACCAGGAATGAGGACCATGGTCTCACAACACCCAGATACGAAACGAATGCTAGGTCTTCTTCTTTTTAACCGACTTCAAAAAGGAAAAGGTTCTCTATTCGATTGTATTTTCTTATGTTTGTTACTTCAGAACTCCGTCATTCATTAACCGATTTAAAAAAATATTATTGCGTTGGGTTCAGTATAGCTACGAAGTAGTCCCATATAAATTTAATCGATATTTGACCTTGGACTTCGAAGATACATCGAACTCGGTTTTTTTTGTTTGATAAAACGTATACTTGTTTCTATGCGCATACATTTATCCCGTCGCGGAAATCAAACACACAATCTCAGTGATGTAGGATTTGAGCACCTGGGTTCGAATCTCGACTCGGCCCTGCACCAATGACTTATAGTTAAGTGCAGATTTTGCACGCTCGCTCTAAAACGGTGAAGGAAAACATCGTGATGAAACCCGCTTACGCGCTTTGGAGTGGTAGGCTCTGGCCGTGGTTGTAATACCACCCACCGAACAAAGCCATGCCGTCAAGTGACTTAGTTGTATTTCGGGATGATGTTCGGTGAACCATCGGGGAGACGGGTCTGAGCAGCCGCTCAACTGCCGTCTCTCTCTAGATCTATGTGCTCCATCTAAGGCCACATCATTGCTTTACATCAGGCGAGATAGTGGCCAAACATAGATCTGTTAAGCGTAATAAAAACGCAGACGAAGTTGCGAGAAAAAGCTAGTTTATTAGTGTGGTAGTTTTCTCTCAAAGTCGTTTTTTTATGTATATTATTTTGGGGGCTTTTGTACAATAATTAGCACATGAGAGACCCATCGTATATGCGAATACTATAATAAAAAACTCCTCATAAACAGCCATATGTAGACCATATATTTATTTATGTAGACCCACAATTTTGAACAGGTCTTTCGCTGTATCAGACGTTGGTTGAGCCAAAATTTAATGGTACCCACTCACATCGTAGCTATTCAAACCGTAAGTGCTCATGAGCACCTGTCTTTCATTTTGAAACCGGACACACTCCACCAACAAGTGATGTACATCTTCCACAGGATAGGAGTTTCACTCTTCCGCATCATAAAGTAAAACTTGTTCAGAGGCATGTGTCCTGATCTCAACCTATGAGTAATGATAACCAGATTTCTAGGGAGCAAACTATTACAGAACCAAGGAATATGATGAGGCTCGCATTGAATAGACTTGTACCAAATTCCCTTTTCCAGCGATCTTACATTAAAATAATCTTTCCTAAGATTATAACAACATAATTTATATTTAGGTAGTAATTCCGAATACTAATAATAATAATAGAATAATACCTGACTTGGTAAATTTTTAAAATCCTGTCCCTCTGCTTAGCCAGCCGGTCGGCCTCCTCATTGCCCTTAAGCCCAAAGTGTGATGGAACCCATTGCAACCTGATATTGAACCTGATTGAACCTCAAAGTCGTTAAAACAGTACAGAGTACGAGTATATAAATGAGTAACTGTTACTTTTGTATCCAGTTCCCACTTAGCTAGCAGTTAACTGGTCTCCCAGATTAGACGAGAGTTACCTTGTCACCCCAGATTAGCTCGCAGTTACTGCTGCTGTCAGTTAATCAAATCCGGGTGCAGGCGCCTTGATTACACAGGACGATGTGAGTGACGCGTTTAGTCAAATTAACGCCTTGGAAGGGTAAAGCGAGATTAAAAATAAATTAAGAATTTATTGAGTTCCACAGGTAATATATATATAGAGCAATCAAAGAGTAAGCACTTTTGAAACTTAAATTTTTAATAATGTTGTTGATGGTTCTGTGAAAGAAACGAAGCGCAAGCGAAATAAAAGAAAAAATAAATTACTACAGATTTTTTGATGAATGGCATATGCGTGCGAGTACAATATCAATAAAAAAAATAAAAATATTATTGCATACAAACTAACTCTTAGTTTGTATGCATGCGTACTCTTGGGGTGCGTACTCTTACCAAAAACATGTTTTGGATCTGTGATCGCAACTATGTTCGTCTAACAACAGAATATGCCTACATAACCTCGATCTATACAAAGTTATATGTGCAGATACCATGAATAACCCCCATTCATATATTGAGTATTCATATTTATATAACAATTCACATTCAAAATTGATGATAAATAACATCAAACATGTTCAAAATTTAAATATTGCAATGAAATTGTGAAAACTTACCGCAGCGAAGCGAAGTTATGTCCGGCACCTTGTCTTGACACAGACAACTGATTGGCGTCATAGAAGTGCCATTAAAAATAATAATCTTTGTTTAGAAACATTGCGTACTCTTTGGTAGTGCGTACTCTTTTGTAGCTGTTCTTTACTAACTCAAGTCAAAGACTTTAAATAATTAGGAAGAAGAAAAATAATATCACTCACTCACTCACTCTCACTCTCTCACTCCGTTATTTAACTCCATTCAAAGGATGACTGGAAGAGATCGCTTTTAGCGATAAGTCCACCCATTGTAATTTAGTTTTTAAGTTGTTTTCATGTACCTATTATTGTAATATTGCTCGGGCATTGAACCTGCGTCTTCTTCCTAATTATTTTACTCGTGGTAGGTCTCTCGTATGCGAGCGAAAATCTTGAGTTTTTTTATGGAACTGAGTGATTAGGTGAACAAGTTGTTCGCCTGATGGTAAGCGCCACCATAACAATTGCAGTGCCATCCACAACTTTAATTTAAAAAAAACACTGCATTGCGCTCATCAACCCGAGACAACCTGTTAAGTTTCATATGCCCAGTAAATTCGCTGTCTACAGTGCCCTTCAAACCGGAATACTGTAATGCTTGCGCGCCACTGCTTGGCGGCCGAATAACTGACAAAGCGGTGGTACCAACCCAGACGGCCTCTCGCATACGAGAAATCTACCTGAATTCCGAAAAAGTCAGTCATTTAACTACTTTGAGGTTAAAAAGTAAACGACTGAAGACATAAATTAAAAGAACCATAATGTTTAACGACACTAAAACCAGAACGCCAAAACTTTAGTACCAGAAACCAACGAATATATCAAAAAGCGTTTAAAAAAGCTTGTATATTATTTAGTTATATATGATTGTTTTATTTTATTATCGTGTATATTAATTATTTCCTGTGCACCACCGTCTATTCTTTTAACATTTGTACAATCCATCCAAAGGTTGTCTGTAAGAGATTGCTTTATGCGATAAGACCGCCAATTGTATTACCCTAGTTAAGATTTATATTTTTCTCATGTTTGTGGTATGCAATAAAGTGTTATTGGATTGTATTGTATTGTAAAAAAGAAGCCTATGTATTAATCTAGGGTATAAGCTATCTAGCTAGAGTGGGGTGTGAGGCTCAGTATGACTGAGTGACTTTCGATCTGAAATACCCGAATTCATATCCCACTGGCTTCGCCCCACTGACTTTCTTAAGATATATGCGAATTTACTACTCGTTCTAAAAACGGTGAAGAAAACATCGTGAGGAAACCGGCATGTCCAAGAATTGATCACAAAAATTCAACGAATGTGACATCCACCAACCAAAAGACCTGCGTGGTGATTATGGCCCGTACTCTCTTTATGAGAGAAGGCCCGTGTCCCTTCCGTGAAAAAGTCAGTCATTTAACTACTTTGAGGTTAAAAAGCAACTGTAAAACATAAATTAAAACACCCATCAACTTTAACCACAATTAAACGCCAAAAGGTAAGTACCAGAAACCAAAGAATAAATCAAAAAGACAGCAATAAATTGGCAAACCGTAAGATACAAGCGCTCCCATGCCAGTCATCAGTGAAATATGCTAAGAGCAATATCTGCAAGGACATTAAAATAGGCGCGTTAATAAATCTTTGGACCTTGAATTCCGAATGAGTAATGTAGCTCCTTTAGTTTGTTTTTTATAAAAGGACTGTTTTATGGCTTAATTTTGCAAGCTTATAAAGGTTACAATGTTATGTTTTTACTTACTTGTAGGTTCATGCCATCTTACTTCCTATCATACTAATAATTCTTAGGTAAGTCTTTTGTAACACAGTATTTAATAACTAAAACAAAAGGCAAAGTTACAACAACCACATGTAAAAAAAATAAAATAAAAATAAAAATAACGGAAGTTTGTGAGGATGGACGGATGTTTTTTTATGGATTTGATTGATGAAACGAGCAAGTCGTTCCCCTGATTGTAAGCGCCACGCCTGCTCATAACAATTGGAATTCCACCCAGAACTTTTAATGCCAGAATGACGTCACGGACGTTAAATACCATATATACAGTCCCTACATTTTTTTGTTTTAAAAATATACAGAGAATAATTATTCAAGGCACTGCGTAGCACTGCATTGCGTTCATCACCCCGAGGCATCAGATAGTTGTCCTTCAAACCGGAACACAGTAATGCTTGCGCACTACTGCTTCGCGGCAGAATAACTGGCAAAGCTTTACCTACCCAGACAGCCTTCCGCATACGGGAGACCTGCCACGAGTAAATGGTAGATGGATGGATGGATGTTTGTAACTCAATCACGCAAAAACCACAAAACGGATTTTGATGAAATTTGATATGTAGGTTCTTTAGGTCCTGGAAAAGGACATGTGCTACTTTTTATCCCAAGAAAACAACGGGGCGTAGCTAGTGACATATACAATATCAGGTGAAGCAGGAGTGGACTTCTCGCATTGATGGTTCCGTATACAAAGATACTGTACCTATTTGTTTATAATCTCAGTCCGGATTTTTGTATTCCGAATAGCAGTATCTAAGAGCATAACCTTAACGATAGTTGACCTGCTGGTACTGGGACCAAAATCAGAAGTATTCTTTTTTAATGTTGAAGCCTTCGATCACAAACACAGACATAAATCCTAGATTAAGAAGCGGAAAGAGAGAGATGTGTGAGCAAAAAAAAAAAGACGTGTGGCACTCGGAGACTGCCGCGGTAAAGCTATTGCATAGCATTCGGAGTGGGGGGTGTTAGGTTATTTTCGTTACGGAATTTCTGGATTCGGTCTCCACGCTCAAGGCCCGCGATAGAAGCTATGCAATAGCTTAAAAGCTCCGTTAGGGCCTTGATAAATGGAACCCTGAAAATAATGAATGAGAAAAAGGTATAAAAGACTTAAAACGAATCAATACTTTGGTTTAAAGAAACGCTTTACGTATCTATCACCAACTCTACCATTTATACCGTATTGAAAAATAGACAGGAACCTGTCAAAGTATGACAAGAAAATAACTTACCACCTGAAAGGAAAAACACATCGCCTTTAATTTCCAAGTACTAGTCTAGAGTCTAGACTCATTTTGTTCTAAAAACGGCCCTAGAATTTTAATAGGGAATTAGTTATTCCTAGTGTGTCTTGGGACACTGATTGCTTTGCATTGGAAATGTCACTCAAGTAAAAATAGAAAATTATAGCTTGAGAAGTAAAGAAAAAGTAATACTTCTTTAAGAAGAATTATTGGTGGTAGGTTTCTCGTATGCGAGAGACCATCTGGGTGGGTACCACCGCTTTGCCTGTTATTCAGCCGCAGAGCAGTAGTGCGCGAGCATTACTGTGTTCCGGTTTGAAGGGCATTGTAGCCAGCGAAATTACTGGGCATTATGAGACAACAGCTAATTGTCTCAGGGTGACGAGCGCAGTGCAGCGCCGCGCAGGATTTTGCAAAACAAGCTTCTGGGTGGTGCTGTTATTGTTATGGGCTGGCGTATTGCTTACCATCAGGCGAACGACCAGCTCGTCTCGTCATTCAGTTACATAAAAAAAAGAATAAGTAGTTATTTAAAATGCTTATATTATTACTTTTATATCGTTGCTTATGCAACCTTTATCTCAGAATATTTAAAATTTAAGGTATACAAAGCATGCGCTAATGCATGTAATAACAACATTGGATTTCTAATTTTGTCAATTCACATGTGTACATTTGTGTTTAGTTGCGTTCAGTTTTATTTTACAACACAATTTAGTTGCTACCAAACAAATTGTGTTAAAATAAAACTGAGTCTTCAGAGCTTCAGTTGCAGTTAACGAAACCTACCGAACAAGCCGAATGAAAAGTTGAAAGGCAAAACCGCGGCCTGTTCCGAACATCTGTTCCGCTGTTTCACGTTTTCGGATTATTATTTCGTATTTATATTTTACTAGCTGCGCCCCATTTAAAAAATAAATGGAGTAAAACAATTATGTACTGGTACACAGGTGACGAAAGAAGAAAAAGAGGCAGACCTTACAAAAGATGGGTAGATTATTTGAGAGCAACGGCTGGTGGCACATGGACCAGAACAGCGGGTGACAGAAAATTATGGAAGCAATTGGAGGAGGCCTATGCTATCCAAAAGCAAACAAACAGGGCTGTCGAGGCAATTTAGGAATTAGTATTAGAAATTATACGTAAACGACATAATAATTAATTATAAAATTGAAATTAAATTACCTAAATGCAATTATAAATGAATACAATAATTAACATGAATGTAGTGATATATGAAATTATTAACAAATGTAAACCATGAGATTATTTTAATTGTCTGAATAAAAGGTTTTATTTATTTATTTTATTTTTAGCTGCGCCCCGCGGTTTCACCCACGGTTTCCCGAGGTAAAAAGTAGCTTATGTGTTAATCCAGGACCTAAAGTACCTATATTTATACCAAATTTCATCAATATTCGGTCAGTGGTTTTTGCGTGAAAGAGTAACACACATACATCCACACATTGTTACAAACTTTCGCGTTTACAATATTAGCAGGATCTGGAGCCAACGTTTGCTGGAGTTTTTATTTGGAGGCTTAGGGTCCTACTTTGGTATTTTAATAAAATCATCATCATCAAGAGCGAGTGTGGCTCAGTGGGAGCTCGTGCGACTTTCAATCCAACGCACCCGAGTTCGAATCCCGCTGACCCCGCACCACTGACTTTCTTAAGCTATGTGCGGATTTAACACTCGCTCTAAAACAGTGAAGGAAAACATCGTGAGGAAACCGGCATGTCCAAGAATTTTTCACAAAACGTCAAGGACATGTAACATTCACCAACCAGCACTGGGCCAGCGTGGTGGATTATGGCCCATTCTCTCTCTATGAGAGAAGGCCCGTGTCCCAGCAGTGGGAACGTGATGGGCTGATGATGATGATGATCATCATCAGCCCATCACGTTACAGCTGGGACTCGGGCCTTGCCTCGGAACGATCATATCCGGAACGAGGGTATCCGACAGAGAACCAAAGTCATTGACATAGCCCACAGAATTAGTTAGCTGAAGTAGCAGTAGGCCGGACATATTAGCCGCAGAACCGATAACCGCTGGGGTAGACGTGTTCTAGAGTGGAGACCGCGAATTGGCAAACGTAGTGTAGGACGCCCTCAGGCTAGGTGGAGCGACGATCTTCGCAAGGTGGCTGGCTGCAGCTGGATGAGAGTAGCCGGGGATCGTGCTCAGTGGCGTGCAATTGGAGAGGCCTATGTCCAGCAGTGGATTGCAATAAGCTGATGATGATGATGATGATGATGATGATGATATTCTTTCACAAATGCTTTACATTTACAACAAATTCACAGTATGCTAAAATAAATATAATGGCAATCGGCTTTCAATAATCGCTAATTCCATAGATACTAAAATTAATTTTAAAATGACGTACCGTACGTAACTATCAAATAATGTCTACGTTTTACTTCAAACAATATTCCAAAACCCTTAGTAAGTGCAAAAAAATAAACAAGTCCCAACTTAAAATAGTTTCTCTCACAAAAACACCGAAGCAAACAAAATTCGTACACGGAATTTTCGTTTAGAAAACTTAATTTTCACAAGCAAGTGGCTGCATGGACAAACAGTTTATATTTTCTTTTTAATGAATAGCCGCTAAAACAATGTTTCTGAGAACGGTTTCGGGACCACAGAGTGGAAAATTGGCGCCCATTAAGAGGTTCTAAGCTTTATTTTCTGTCTCTCTCCTCCAGTGGGTAATTAAATGACAATTACCGGAATCTCAAAGAGAAAAACTTTTTTTATTGCCCGTTTTAATGCCGCGATTAATTCTGTTTACGTTTGAAATTGAAAGTTACAGAGTTGCTCCGTAGGAGGTTGCAATATCTCTGTTAAATTTACACGTCTTGACACTTGACACTTCCTATTATTTTTTACCGACTTGACCGGAAGAGGAGATCCTAAACACCATTTGTTTTTTTTTATGTTAGTTATCTTAGAACTACGTCATTTGTAAACCAATTTGGGAGAGGTTCAGAATATCCACCATCCATCTTGTAGCTATAGTACTAAACCGAGGTTCAGTAGGTATAGCTACAAGATGGTCCCATATAAATTTCATCGATATTCGACCGTGGACTTCGAAGATACATTTGAATTGAAGTCGGCTATTTGGATCGTTATTTGTTATAAATAAAATGTTTTTTTATCCTATGTTAAAACACTGGTAACTGTTAGAAACATGACAAAGACTTTGAATTTTATTAACAAACCTTTGCGGTAAGCCGTCTGAACTGAATGATGCCGCAAATTTTAAGATTTAGGTAAATGCGTTCATCGTGGTTCTATTCAACTGTTTGTAGTAGTCTATTAAAGTAATTTTCTATTTTGACGGTAATTAACAGTGTACAGATTTAATGAGATTAAATAAAATTAATTTTATTTGCAGTAAATGTAGTATAATTGTATGTCTTTAAATAATAAATTGTGACACATGTTAACTGAAAATATAAATTATTTATCATAAATATTTGTATACCGAAAGGTAGAACATGATGGAATCTATACCTAATAAATGTCTGCGATGATTTAAAGTTAAAAAATAAATTGTATGTCATTAAAAACATGAAAACGTTTTGTGTTAATTCAACTTAATTGAAGTCATTAACAAATTATAATTACCTACTCTCAATTTAAAAGTAATTTACCTTCTTTGATGTCAAATAATCGAGTACAGAATAAAAGCTTTTAGAACACCACCCACATACAATAGATTCTTTTTAAACGTTTTTAGCTTACGTTTTACAAATAAAATCACAAAACTGTTCATTGTATACCAGTTTAAATAAAAATTGCACAAAATTACTATGGTAGTACAATGGGCGGTCTTATCGCTTAAAGCGATCTCTTCCAGACAACCTTTGGATGGACAGTATCGAAAAATAGGATAAAACGCGGTGTATATTTTGATCAGAATTCTAACATACCTTTAGTTAAGTTGCGGGTAAATACATGTAGATTGAAAATGGTGAAGGAAAACTTCATGAGAAAACCGTTAATAAATATTTTTTTTAATCAAATTCACAGTAATATATAATGCAACCAACGATCTTTTGCTATAATAATTTACACACAAAACGATCTGTTCCAAAAACTTAAGCAAAGCGCTTACATCCCAACAGGAATATTTCAAAAACAATCCCAGATAAACACCAGCAGCTGCACAACTCCGAAACGGGACAAAGAATCCTGGAAGTTGCAGCAGTAAAACATGCAAACTAGTATCGTTGCCGTACAAAGGGAAACTTTGGCAGTACCTGTGAAGGAACGCTTGGATACCTCGATAGCAACTTTGCTTTTTAGTGCCTGTCAGCCAGCGTGATTTTCAGATTTGTATGTACTTACATGGCCTACAATTGCAATTTTCAGACTTGGGTGACAACCAGTGTGTGTTGCCAGTGATGACTTATGGCACTGAAACGTGGATTTTGACTCTTACTCTGATAAATGTGAAGGAAAACATCATGACGAATCCGATATCGTCAAGAATCATACTTATATTACTATTAAGGACATGTGACATCCACCAAACTGCACAGGGCTATTGTGGTGGGTTGTTGCCAATAATCTCTCTAGAAGAAAAAGGCTGTGTCCCAGCAGTGGGAAAGTAATAATAATGATATAATTCCTAACTTACTGACAACTTAACATAAGAAAGTATTTTTTAGTTATTTTATTTGTCCTCTTCACTACGGCAAATTCGGACTATTTATTATTTTTCGTATTGATTCGGATATTTATTTTTATTTTGAATTTTGTATACCAAATAAAAGAATTTAAACCTTTATTAAATTAATTACATGGCGGAATTTAAAAATGATATTTTCCAACTGATTGATGATTCCTTTAAATAAATAGGGGGTTACTATTTCCTGTTGCAAAAAGGTAAGCTTACAACAAAGGCGCACATAAATACCCGTACGGAACGCTACTCAAGCCAGTCAGTGTTGTTTCAAGCGTAACGCGAGACAATACGTCTGTATGTCTGATAGGGATGGGAAATCCAGTTTTGAGGGATACGGAATAATATAATCTAACAAGAATGTCTCGGATACGGATAGGAATAATAATCTAACTAGAATGTTTTGGAAACTGATAGTTAAAGTATTTGGATTATAAATAGCGCAAGCATTTGTTTCGTGTCTAGGTGTTGTGGGACCATAGTCCTCATAGTTCCTGGTTCCCTAGATACAGGGAATCCTAGTTAGGGGTCAGGATCTATGTATGTGATCGTTGGGCGTTATTTATTTATTATTTTATTATTTATTGTCACCTACACGTACATAGTTTTTTTTAGGGCTGACCACATTTTTGTTTAATCAAAATCATTTATTAGTTGAAACATTTGTTACAAAAAATTTACTGGTAGAGCACCTGAAACCTAAAAACCGTTCGTAAACATTATGTTTTGAACATTGGTTCAGGATTCAAATTTAGTAGACATTCAACCTTAAGTTGAAATATTGAACAAAAAAAAATGCTTTCGATAATACTTTAAATGTTGATCAATATTTGTAATATTTGTATGATCCAATTTTTCATAAAAAATAATTCTTTACATTAAAAAAGTATTGGACCACAGAGCGGCGTCAGAAGGGCTACGCTAAAAAGAGAGGCGCTCTGTAAGTTATTATACGAGGTAGGCACGCAGCGCTGTGCGTGCTGAATTGGACTTTATTGCGTCGTAGCAAAAGTCGCTATTTATATAAATGTCTTTGCGGAGTCATGTTTCTGTACCTATGCCATTAAGTCTTCTGTTGGGGGATTTTGTGGTTGTATGGATGATAATAATCCTATTTCTTACTATCCTACTTCCTACTAATATTATAAATGAAAAACTCTCTTTGACTGCGTGTGTCTGTGTGTTTGTTACTTAACTCCATAATGACTGAACGGGTCGAAGCGCATGAATGCGAAAAGCGGGTATCGGCTGGTAAGTTAATATATTATATTAATAAATAATTTGCATTGTCCTTTCCTGCGAATTTGAAATTTTCTCTATATAGACGTAATGCAAAAGTCTTCAATATTTTGTTACAAAAACCGCGCTTGTGGGAATCAACAATGATTTAATTTTAATTTTTTGATATTGGCAATCAGTTTATTATTATATTATGTATTTATTGACTTCATACTCTAAAGTTTGATTGTTTTTTTTTTCTTGATATATTGGATGTTGGTTACGGTTACGGAAATGCACGACATCCTTGGTCTACTCTACACACCATTGGGAAAACGCAGGACTTAAGGCTTGCACCCTTCAGTACTTATTTCCAGGGGATAGAGTTCAAAATTGGGTAGTTATGTTGTATTTATTAGTGTAAGTGTATTTTCAAGTGTCGCGCGTCGCTTCTGCTAATGAGTGGCTAAGTACTGTGTGTACCTGCTTGAAGGACTGAGAATAGGTAAAATAATATAGGAAGCTGAACGAGCTAATGTGTTTTGTTTTTGTAGCTATTGTTAGCCGTTAGGTATAAACTATTGCGAGCGTATTTCATACAAATGCGGAGTGGTCCTATCAAACTCGACATAAGGAAAATTAAGGCCGCACTAACAAAATCGGCGCGAGCGACTCGCCGCCGCGTCTGTATCTTCAGTTCGATGGGTATAAGTGTGAGTAGAAGGCATTTGTCATCACATGGCAATACTTTTTAAAAACTACGACTTAATAATTGGCTTTCGAATGAGCATGGCCTTTCATGGTCCACCCACCTTATTATTTAAGTTGGAGGTTGGTTGCCAATTTGGTAATCACTACACTGGCATAAAAAATAACTTGTACCCCTATGCCAGGATATAAAATAGGTAGGTACCTAATCATGAAATTTCATTATAATCTGTCCAGTAGTTTTGGCGTGATTGAGTAACAAACATCCATCCCCACAATAAGTAGGGTTCGGTATGCTGATTAAATTTTATTCATTTAGTATGCTGATTTTCACTAATACTATTCATTGGGTTTGATCTAATAAATCTAACATTTTGGCTTGTCTCTCTTACTCACGGGTTATACACCCGGTCCTTGGGAAGGCTTGCGCGGGGACATGAGTCCAACACGTAGAGGCCTCTTAGAGCATTTAATTTAGATATGTAATGGACAACACTTATCGCGGATAATTTGTAAGTGCATCATTAAGAAGATGCAATCAAAGACAGCCCCCGATAAGTGCGAGGACTATTATTGGAGTTATGGAAATTACTTATGATTGGGCTATTGAGGTGAATTTTTAATGGATGAGAACCGATGTATGATATGAGTGGCTTGTCTCATTATTGATTTTTTATGGAAGCGAGTGATGGGATGAGCATGCCGTTTGTCTGATGGTAAGCGCCACGCCTGCCCATAACAATTGAAGTGTTACCCAGAACTTTTTACAGATTAATACCATAAAAAGCACTGCGTAGCACTGCATTGCGCTCATCACCCCGAGACATCAGATAGTAAGTCTGATATGCCCAGTAATTTTTCTTTCTACAATGCCCTTCAAATCGGAACACAGTTATACTTACGCACTAATGCTTGACGGAAGAATAACTGACAAAGCTGTGGTACCTACCCGGACGGCGTCCCGCATACAAGAGACCTACCACCTACACACCTATTATTTCCACATAGCAATTATTATCGCTTGCAAAGCTTTGAATCTTCACATAAACATTGAACTAAAACCAGTCTCAATCATAATAATACTTCACAGCTCATTGTCCGAAGCCATTCCGACTAGTTTAGATTCTGGTAGCTCAGATTTATGGCCGTTATTCATGGCCGGCCGGCCCCCGTGCAATAAGGAAGCGCGAGGATTTAAAACAATGCCTTTGCAGGGTATTTTAATACAATCGAAGAACCTGCAGTGGAATCGTCTAAGGTGGAAGGTGTTGTAATAATAATAACGTTTATTGAAAATAGCGAGCAAGAGCGAGTGTGGCTCGGTGGAAGCACGTGCGACTTTCGATCTGACTCACCCGAGTTCTTATAAATGACATAGTAATCGCGTAACAAACAAACAAAAATAAATATTCAGTCGAATATAGAAATGCAATGGAATCAGGCGTGACGTTGCGGAAATTCATCTCGAAACTGAAACGCAATGCAAATATGTAGTGTAAAGGATAACTTATATTGGGATATATATATATATATATATATCCCAATATAAGAATCGAATATAGAACCTCCTCCTTTTTTAAGTCGGTTAAAAACAAAAGACACTAACTTTGTAATAATTTCACAAGTCAAAGTAAATACTCAAGAGGCAGCTAAAGTAATTGTCAATATCAAATCCATTTTATAGACTTCCAACAAAGGGCATGTATATCCGAGGCCGCCCATAATATTAGTAGATTTAATAGATTGTCAATATCATAAACCTTTGTCTCCGAAGACCAACGTTATCTTAGGCAAGTTTAATATTATTGGTTTGCATAGAACCTGCTTTTACAATAACGTAATGTACTTTCTCTATACCTTTTAGCCAGTTTATGGAAGTTCAAATCGAAAGGGTTCAACTTAGAGTGCTACGCTCGTTCATCCTTGGTTAACTTTCATATTATCATTTTTAACTTTCACTTTAAAAATTTACACAATGTTATGACGACTGGTTTTATTAAATATTGCATATTTTTCTATTCAATTATATTTTGTAACAACAATATATTTGTAATGTTTTTTGCTGTAAAATGTTTTCAATTAATTCAATTTAATACAATAATTGAATTGTACCCGCAATACTAAACAATACTCGCCATATAATATTTGTAAGCAGTTTACGCCTATAATTACGAAGTGGGAAACGTGATGGGCTAACGATGATTCAAATATTAGTTTACATAAAAGAAATGGAGAAATAAAAGGTACCTACAGTATTAACGACAACCTCATAAATAAATAAAAACATATTTTTCGTATCGGCAACATTCTCCTGACATAATTCAGACAACATAAGTCTTGTAACCGCATATAAAATATAAGAAGAAACAAATCGAACATTACAACAGTTGGTCCATAACTAACGTTCTCCATGAAATAAAAATTCTCACTGTCCGTGGAAGGCGTGCCAAGTTTGGATTAAGGCTCTGCGCATGCAAAGACAAATGTTCCGAGACTTAATATTAATAATCATAATGCGGTTTAGTGGACGTTGGAAGTTTAATCTACTTAAACCTTGAGTTGATCATCCCAGATATAAAATGGTTGCAATATTTTAATAGATTTTTTATGTTCTGATATGACGAGTGAGTCTTTCGCCTGATGGTAAGCGCCATTAAAAACTTTAAATACCACTACATATGTATCACTACATTGCGCTCATCACCCCGAGACATCAGATATTAAGTCTCATATGGACAGTAATTTTGCTGGCTACAATGCCTTATGTATATAAATCAAGTTATTTCGTTAAACATTCTAGTCAAATGGTATGACTAAGACGTAAGACGTAGTTATAATGCGTTTAAATATTTCATACTCAGGCATTGCAAGATAACAAATAAACATCTCGAATGCTGGTCCAGTAGTTCTACTAATACCCGAGATTGTAGCCGGTTATTAATTCAAATTACCTATTATTAATATTCACGTTTGCTTAAATAATAATATATTACAAATAAAGATTTTATAATAAGCAATTTCTTCGTAACATCTATTATTTTTTGCATTGAGAGAGGCCTATGTCCAGCAGTGGGAATACAGGCTGATGATGATGATGATGATGTTCTATTATTTATACTGTGATAAAATTTATTGTTGATTACCTGAAACCATACATAGTAGAACTTTAAATTAAACAATATTTTTTTAATAATACAAGGCAGAAATTTTAATATATGTACCTACATCAATAATTTAAACTACCCAAGTATCTTGAAAGACAAAGAATTCAAAAAAAATATTTTAAACTTGTGTTAAAAACTGGATTGCTTACTTCTACTTGTCTTTTAAACAAACATGAAAATACTATCAAATTCAAGTTTGTTTGTCTCAGTCTGCGCTGCACCTTAGTCGTAGATAAAGCTTGCCAAGTCCCAAGTAATATTGAGTACAGGAACATATTTTGCGATCTGCCAAACCGAGCCGTCTATAGGTAGTTGTACTTTTGCCAATTCTTTTGTGAGAATCCACTGCTTGAAATGTTCTAGATTAATACGTTTCATAAGCCTTTCTGTTTAGTCAGTTGATTGGATTATATAGACATTCGTGCTTAATAATAATATCTTTTGATTCGTTTTATTGCTCTGACATAATATGATGTGGTCATACTCTTTGTTGGGCGAGTGTGGCTCAGTGGGCGCAAAATCCGATGCACCCAAGTTCGAATCTCGCTGGCCACTGACTTTCTACAGTTATGTGCGGATTTAACACTCACTCTAAAAACGGTGAAGGCAAACATCGTGAAGAAATCGACATGTCCAAGAATTAATAACAAAAATTCAAGGACATTTGACACCCACCAACCCGCACTGGGCCAGCGCCAGCGTGGTGGATTATGGCCCATACGCTCTTTACGAGGAAAGGCCAAAGTGCCAGTGATCCAGCAGTGGGAACGTAATGTGCTGATGATGATAAAGATGCTCTTTTTAATGTTTATCAGACTGTGGTAAAAAAAATATATTTTTTTCTTTTAGTCAAGATTTTTTATTTTATTTAAATAGCTTTAAATAGATATGTTTTGTTGGGAATATCATAATGCTGCGAATGGCAATATGTACTGTAGTACCCATTAAGGGTGGTTCGCACGTGATTTTCAACCACAATCCACATGTCTGTACCACACCGCGTTGTGTTTGAGTATCTGTATGGCTGTGGTCACACCCGTTCCACTGACACTAACATCTGAATGGTACCGCAAGTTCAATTAACTGTTTTGTTTATATTTTGTTAAGTTTTGAAATATTAATTTGCATGGGCAAGAATCGACCTGCGGCTTCAGAATACCGTCATTACGTCTTGAAGGGAAGAAGGTACAAAGCCTTAAACACAGAAGACAAGTGGCAAGCCTGTCGATTTTCTACAGACTACATTTCGGGGAGTGTGCACAAGACCTGCATTAGCTGATTCCTTCAGAGAGGAGAGTCACTTCACCCTTATGTTGTGCACATACCACCAGTCCGCACAAAGCGCTTCGCTGACTCTTTCATAATACGTACCGTAAAGGAGTGGAATTCTCTACCAGAATACTTATTTCCTTCCAATTACAACCTGGGTCTCTTTAAGACAAAAGTGAATAGGCACCTCATGGGTAAACGTGCCCCACCTTAGGCCGCAACTACGCTTACCATCAGGTGAGTTGTTGTCAAACGTGAGCCCATTTAATCATAAAAAAAAACCGCTAGGCCACCAAGCTGTCTTCCAGATGTCCTGCAGTGCGACTCTCGCTCCATACCGTACCATATTCTTTGGAACTATATTCCGCAGACAAACTCCGCTAAAGCATAATAACAAAACATAGCATAATAGCATAATAAGGTATATACCTAATATGAGTGTTTTTCGGTAAGTATTTTGTACTGTGTATGTATTATAATTAACGTCGAATCTAACTAAGCAAGACATGACATCTAAATTATCTGTCTTGTTACCTTCTACATATGGGAGGTCCAAGAATAGACAAACATAGCCCTAGGCACTGTCTGCGACATTACTCATAGCTCTACCTAATATATACATATCTCTTATGTCTTCAGAACGTCGGGATCAATTTGAGTGAAGTATTACGTACCTACTTGTTATATAAATATTGTTGGATCTGAAATGAAAAAGCTGTAATAGTCTGAGTGATTCAAAGGACTTTATCCAGTTTTACCTTAATGGCTAACTGATATTAAATAATTAGGAAGAAGAAAAAATATATTATTAAGTATATTAAATACAGGAATTGAACCTGCGTCTTCAGAATTTATATATTCAGGTTCATGTCGCACATTTTCTAAACTTTGCTGTGCCCCCCCCCCTCCCAGGCAGGTCTTCCTAAAGATTTTCTAAAGACTCCAATTTTCCTTGTCCTGCACCACTTCGCTTCAGCTCTCCTGGTATGCATCTAGTTATTTTTTTAACGCTTATTATATCTATGTTTGGCCATTATCTCGCCTTATGTTAGGCTATGATGTGGCCTAAGATGGAGCACATCGATCTAGAGAGAGACGGCAGTTGAGCGGCTGCTCAGACCCGTCTCCCCGATGGTTTACCGAACATCAACCCGAAACACGACTAGGTCGCTTTACGGCACGGCTTTGTTTGGTGGTATTACAACCACGGCCAGAGCCTACCACTCCAAAGCGCGTAAGCGGGTTTCATCACGATGTTTTCCTTCACCGTTTTAGAGCGAGCGTACAAAATCTGCACTTAACTATTAAGTCATTGGTGCAGGGCCGAGTTGGGATTCGAACCCAGGTGCGTCGGATCGAAAGGCGCACAAGTTCCCGCTGAGCCACACTTGCTCTAGATCGTCTCTCCATTTCCTTTTGAGCCGACCCCAGCGCCGTCGTCGTTTCATTCCTTTGCCCACCGATCGGTATTCATATAGCTCATATGAATTATTACACGAGAAGAACCGAAGATCGTGCTCAGTGGCGTGCATCGGGAGGTTCAGTAGTGGACTCAAACGCTGTTG
This sequence comes from Petrophora chlorosata, assembly GCA_951640565.1. Classification (NCBI taxonomy): domain Eukaryota; kingdom Metazoa; phylum Arthropoda; class Insecta; order Lepidoptera; family Geometridae; genus Petrophora; species Petrophora chlorosata. Next base: position 17,911,315 of record OX621191.1, on the reverse strand, counting down.
GTGATGACGATGATCATCCACCCAATCCAACAATTATGAGTGACGATTCATTCTTTTTAATTAGCATGCAAAGCAAGTAATTGGTATACCTCTTCAGTATATCAGCGCTCTAAGAAAATATACTTAATACCTAGTATACATAGTCTAGGAAACCTAGGCATTAAACCCGCCCCTCATCCGCTTAGACAGGCATCGCTGGTCTTGCCGCAATGCCCAGTCATTACACACTAAATTCCTTAGCAGGTGTTGACTATGTATTATAGGAAAGATGGGACAATTTAATTTGCATGGATGTTGGAATTTTCTGGTGGAAATATCGAATTACAGACAATCAGGTAATCATCATCATCATGCATAAAAATATCAAATGGCAATAAAAAATGCGAGTGTGGCTCAGTGGGAGCACGTGCGACTTTCGATCCGACGCACGCGAGTTCGAATCCTGCTGACCCGCACCACTGGCTTACTTAAGTTATGTGCGGATATAACACGCGCTCTAAAAACGGTGAAGGAAAACTTTATGAGGAAACCGGCATGTCCAAGAATTGATCACAAAAATTCAAGGACATGTGACATCCACCAACCCGTACTGGGCCAGCGTGGTGGATTATAGCCCATACTCTCTCTGTGAGAGAAGGCCCGTGTCCCAGCAGTGGGAACGTGATGGCTGATGTTGAATAAAAATAACATAACAATAAAATAACATTGGACATGCTCGTTTCTTCACCTCAAATAAAATAAAAATGGCAAAAGCAACACAGAGCGATTGATCTGCAATTTGTCTACGTTAAATTGGTTTCCCTTTGTCGTAAAAGCCAATAAATTGCAGTAAAAACAAATAAAATGTTGATGAAATACTTACACTCTATACCTAATATTACTAATGAAATTATTAAAAAAAATGATATAAGGTTAAACCGCACGAATCAGCCCAAAGAATTGCCACCCTACCTGCCTCCGGCGACCCTTTGAGCCAACCGCACGAATGCACCGAATACCTACTCCAGACTCCTTAAACCGCTTTCATCCTGCAGCTTCAAGTAATAAACTTAAACAGAAAACATTGGAAACAGTACCTGAACTCGCAAATTGAAAACGTTCAGCTGGCGCTTGCAATTTTTAAAGGACAGATGTAGATATATTTCATAAAGCTAATGACTGACCTGAATATACGCCTGTAATATAAAGACAGGGTGCGCGTGGCGCATGCTAAAATTACGAGAAATTTGCTGGTTTACAGCCCGCTGGACCACCGCCCCACCGCTTCTGACGATGAAAATTAACAAATTAAGAAAGACATAGCAAGTCCATGTCATCAGAAATAATATTTTTCTCAGCAACTGTACCCTCTAACTAGCTATAAATTTGTTCATTCATTTGTTTTTACCACGTTTTTATTAAGTCACTTTCTTGTTTGTCTGTCTGTCTGTCTGTCGTTCTAGGTGGAATCTTGCAACTCAAATTTTGAAAACTTCCCGATTAATTATCCGGCTGAAACTTTCAATTTCGATGAACAAATATGAGGGTTGTGCTGAATTGGGACTAACTCGTTCTGAAAACAGAGGCATGTGTTTTCAATTTCATTTATTCGAAGCTAGAACACTGTCAAACAAACTTCTCCAAGTAGATTTTTCAAATCGCAATGTTTTAAGACTTTGCAACTTTCTGTTAAAGTCCCGTTTTCGAAGGAGTAAGTGAGTGAAACCCCAGTTCTCAAGGGTTGCGAGTAAATAGCCCGTTTTCGAGGAGTTGTGAAGTAAAAAGTGCAGTTCAGCTGTTGTTTATTGGTTGAGTTTGAGCTTTGATTGCTAATGTGAAAATACGTTGATATTTTGTGATGCGAAACTTGGGGAATGCTTCTTTAAAATGTTTTAAATAATCACAATTTCCAGTAGGGTTTAAAAATAATAAAAGTTTTATCTGGTTATATCTGGTCAAAGTATTGCAAATGTACCTAAATGTTTGCTTTAATAATTCGTAACAAGTAAAATAAAACTGCTGTTTTTATCGATATTGTTTTATAGTTACCCCACCACTAGAAGCTACCACACCGTAGGTGCTCAAATGGTAATATCCATGGTGCTCAACGCATAGGTGCTCAAATAATAGGTGTGCTCAAACAGAAATACTTCCTTCTGACGGCTGTAGCGTTTGAAGAGTTAAAAAAGTAATTGAATTACTTTACAACTAATTGCACATCAAATAATCTTTGTTTTATGGCACACACCGTTTAACGCCTTAGGAACATAAAACAAATGAAACTGCTAACTGAAAATTCGTCTAATATGAATCCAGAAGTATCTGTTCTAAATGAACACAAAAGCAGCAAAAGCTACAAGACCAACTGATTCTTCAACTTTCTCCAACAATATGACATATGACAACAGCAATTAAACAAACACGATTGGTGTATTAATCATAAAATATCGTATCATCTCCAATAATCACAAAGAGGAAATACCATTCACTAAAGCAAGATTATCACATAGACCAATAGCCCTTATAAAATAAAACCGGTTTCATACAAAAGATAATGGATACCACCGTTCCAAAGCTTTGATGTAGCCATTGAAAAGGAAACCCAAAGACGCGTAATATCGCTCGATAATACAGTCAATACATTAGCGATGAATCACAGATGAAATTAAATTTTTTTTTTGGTATTTTTAAAAGGTTTTTACTTAGAAAAAAGTTTAACGATAAAATCAATGAAAGAAACAAAATGTATTACAACATTTTGTATCTACAGTTAAAAAAGCATTAATTGAAACAAACTAACGAACTAATACGAAAATAGTGTAGATCAGTTGGGTTGCAATGCAAAAACTAGGTAAAAGATGAAATTATGTGAAACGCCAAATTATGTTTAAAGGCCAAACCAAAGTCGGTCGTAAATATTGCATTTCTTTATGTCATATTCCAGCTACGAAATAAAGCATATTTCTCGTCTATGTAGTGTATGTTCTCAATGATCAACAATGTCCTCTGATATGACATATTGAATGTGTTATTCAACTGTCAAATGCTTTTAAAAATGAGATAAGTGTGGAAGCTCTGGTTTATCGTTACGACAAGGTTTCGACATTATCGTATTATGTGCGCGTGATGTATGACAGGATGAATAACGAAAAGTTATTTTCATCCAATCTGTCCGAAAAACGATCGGTTCTTCAAGAAGTGCGAGTAAAGGAGAACTTTTCTTCAAGACACTTTCATAATGATGGAATGGATAAAATGGACGATATGGAATGGGCAATAATGGTATGGATTTTGAATTAGGAAATTGATTATCGTTCCTTTGTTGTGTAGGACTGCTTTGCGCTCATCACCCCGAGACATCAGATATTAAGGCTCATATGCCCAGTAATTTTGCTGGCTACAATGCAATTCAAACCGGAACACAGTAACGCTTGCGCACTACTGCTCAGCTGCAGAATAACTGGCAGAACTGTGGTATCTACCCAGACGGCCTTGCGCATACGAGAGACCTACCACGAGTACATATTTTTAGAATAAAGGTACCTATCTATAAGTAAGTAAGCTAAGGTAAAATAAACCTTACAAAGCCAAAATTAGTTAAACAATAAGGCTTTTACTAAGCTTACAAATTACGCCATGTTTCGCCTAAGCATCGTCTGATAAAACAAGGACGACAATAAAGAAAAAAGTATACACCTTCCATTTTCCCAGCGCGTTGTAGCTTTAAAAGTTCTTTGTGAAAAACTTACAGAATTAAAACCTTGCCGCGCCGGCCATTCACGACAACCAGTAAATAACTGAGCGAAAACTTTCGCAAAGTTTTTGCGAATAAATGAAAACGACACAACCCTTTCGCTATGACAGCGAAGACAGTATGGACGCTTCGCATGCAAGCGTATGCTTGGCCAACCTAGCCCAATGGCTAGGCCAATGATTAATTCATGAAACTCAACATGCTTCATTTCTCTGGTGCCAACATAAAATATATCGTATTGATAGCATTTGTAAATAAAAGTACTATCTATTCTGGAGTAAAAGTATCGTATTGTCCTGTAGTAAATTATATAACCTTATACAGGTTTCTGATTCGCTTGGACTTCTTAAAACTAATATAAATCTATATATTTTGGGGCCGCCGGTACTTTTTCATGTTTTTTAGTAAGTTTAAGCAACAACAAATTTGGGTTGACTCGCCTAACACTGCACTTTCAACTCTAAACTCCAACACAAAATAATATAATTTCTACGTTGGTCGACTCATCCCAATAATCCAGTTGTTGTTGAGTTGACAGGCTGTTTGTAGGCTAAGTCGACTGATCACCCATTGTTATGATAACTCATGACTTAGTAGCCAGTATTATTAACGTTACATAGTAATTGGCGTGTCACTTTCTGTAGAGCTAGTTTTCTTATCGCTAGTACGTCAGTAATAGTTAGTTTTCTTTGTCGCTAGTGTAACGCGTTTTTCCTAGCGTAATTTTGATCTCCGGCGCGTTGAATGGATAGCCGCACGTGTTTGAACTGAGCTACACTAATGAGTCAAATACATTAATAATAATAATTTACACTCGCGTCGCGCCTTGTACTCAATGTGAGGCAGACACGTTCGCGAGCGTTCCGCACTTACCTTAAAAAAGACCACCGGATGTGGTTGAAATTATAGTTAGACTACTCCAACTTAAACCGGCGTATCACCCGTAAATTACTATTCATAATGTGTCCAAACCACGTTAATTTTCATAATAAAAATGTGTCAAATATGTATGATTTGACAGCTTGTGTGAAGATTCTATAATCTTGTCATATTGTCCCTACTGCTTATCACACTTTGCTTTTACCATACAAAGGGCTTGAACTTGTTAATTTATCGTCGAGAACAAGTGGCTTAAAAAAACTTGGACAATACAGCCTTTCACCCTTAAATATTCATGACGGGGAATTAGAAGGAAGTGTCCCTCCGTATATTCATCATCTGTTACACTTCCTTATGAATACATTTCATTGTTATTGTTTTACGGAGTTTTTGATTAAGTGACAGATGTGAACAATTGAATTATACCGACTCCCGAGAAATCTAGGTGACTTCTTCTTTTTTTTAAGCGCAAGCATTTGTTTTCTGTCTAGGTGTTGTGGGAGCATGGTCTTCATAGTTCCTGGTTCCTTAGATACAGGAAATCTTAGTTAGGGGCCAAGATCTATGGGCATAGTATGTGATCGTTGGGCGTTATTTATTTATTTATTTATTCTATTATATATAATTAAACTACCACTCGTTCATTGACAAAATTGTTATCCCAGATGCCGTTATGGTGGGGCAGCCTACTACCCTGGATTATCTTAAAACCACAGGCCCAGCTAGTAGTCTAAGACGCCAAAAGCTTGCCTTACAATTAAAACATTAATTCCACTTTCAACAAAAAACATTGAAAAGTCCTTAGTCCAAGTGCTTACGACAACAAAAGAACAAAGCAATCAATTTAAAACTTTAGTTAAATGCCTGAACTAAATTACACATAACCACAAAGGACAGGTAAAAGTCATTTAAAATCCCCTAAAAACAAAACAATAACCACAAACAAAATAACCTAAATGAATACTTATTGAAACAAAATACGTGCGTTATCACGAAGGTAGTAATTTTTTTTTTTTTTTCCACCCCTGTGCATCCCCTGCGTATGTTAATACATGCCGACAGCATTAGCAGTGACAAAAAAACAGGCAAGTAAAAGCTGATGGTCTAAATGATGGTTCCGTAGAAGCTGTGTATTCCGACTTCTTTCCAACTAATATTATAAATGCGAAAGTTTGTGAGGATGGATGGATGGATGATAGTTCCGGGATAAACAGTAGCCTACGTCCCTTTCCAGGACCTAAATAAATACCTACATAAAATTTCATCAAAATCCGTTCAGGGAGTGTGCTTGTTTTAGTACTTATAAATGATATAACAATCAAAAATAAAAAAGCGCAAATTTTTTAATTAATGAATATACAGGGGCGACATGTGGTCATTAAAATTACTTTCCACGTTGATTTGGACGGTTTAAACGACGTTTCCATGTCCTAGGCCTTTAGTTGCTAAAAGTCTATGTTGTTTTTATGTTTATTTTGTTGTTATGATATAATATATGTATAATGTATATATTTTAAGTAATTATTTATGTATGTTTATAATGTAATATGTAATAATGTGTGCCTAGTATATACCATGTACCTATGTTTATGTAGGCATTTAGAATGTTGGTATTGTACCTATCTATTATTTTAGCATTCTTTAACATTTTGATTTCTCCTCTCCATTCAATGGTTGCCTTGAAGAGATCGCTGTCAGCGACAAGGCCGCCCATTGCGACACCATCTTTAATTGTGTCTTTAATTTAATGTTTGCAAGAAAGCGTTCATCTACCTATCTATCTTAATCTTTTTTTACTGTAGATACTCTTGATTTCACACTCCCACGTATCATGTTAAACACTATGTCCAGGTGATAGAAAAGCAGCAGACATATTAATTCTTGAACTTGCTCCGAGTTTACGAGTTAACAATGTCTATGAATCCTTTGCGGAACCCTAAGGGATCTTTTTTGTTCAAAAGTCAGGCGCCGGTACCTGGCGTAGGTCAATGTTGACCGATTTCGAAATAAAAGCGTTAATTTCGGGCATTTGGTTTTCACTGATTTTGAGCTTTTGATGAAGCCGACTCTGGTTTTGAATGATGGACCACCGACATGTATTGTAGTTTTATTTAGTGGAACTAATTTTTGGTGACCAGAATGATGGAATTAGTTTTGGATATGACGATAGACACATTAAGTAGGTACATACAAGGTTACGTGTCTTGTTGTATGTGTCTCCTTAAATTTTAAACTATGTTTTTTTTTGTGCTTCCGTTTTCTTTATTTTGTTAGTTTTATGATATTGTGGTTGTCAAATATATGTTTTTTCTTTCTTTTCTTTTATGTAACTACTTCATCCTTTAAACTCCCGACGCAAAAAAGAGGTGTGTTATAAGTTTGACCAATATGTGTGTCTGTCTGTGTGTCTGAATGTAGCACCGTAGCTCAATCGGGTGAACCGATTTGGATGCGACTTTCTTATTATTTAATAGCTGGTTTTCTAGTCGTAGTTCTTAGACGTTTTATCAAGAGGTTCAATCGTTTTTTAATGTTTGTAGGTTTTCTGTGTCGGGTGTTTTTTAAATTTCAGTTTACTGAAATTTGCTTATTAACATTTTTTTCGTTTTACATTTTTGACTTTAATAAACACGCATTATGAAAGTGTAAACGTTCTTAGTTTTTGCTTTTTAATTTACACCTAAACCATGTGTCGAAACACCCATTTGCTCTAGTGCCGACGCCCCTTTACATTTTCTCTCAACAACGCAGGATAAAGTTAATGTTTATGTAAATTATGTTCATGAGAACGAAGAAAAACATTGGCTGCTGATATTATCGGTAGATGAATGTTAGCACTTACCTACATCGGTGTCGCGCCTGCTTTGTCAAATATACCTGGATGAAACGACACGAAATAAGCGATTTCGAACTCTTTTAGTATGTAAATAAGTACGCATATTAAGCGAATACTGTTAAATAATAAGTTTCGAAAGTTAAAATGTGAATTTGCGGCAGGATTTAAACCCATCAGGGCCCCAATGCACTATGACAACTTGGCGATTCCTTGCTTCGAAATCACGTCGATTCCTTCATTAATAAACGACATCTCTCATGACACATTCATATATTCATATATATGACACGTCATCGATAATACACATTTCGCAGATGTCGTTTATGAATAAAGGAATCGACGTTTCTTCGAAGCAAGGAATCACCAAGTTGTCATAGTGAATTAGGGCCCAGAAGAAAAATTTGGCACCTGCTTTAGTCAATTCCGTAGCATTATTTGTAAAAGTCCATAAACTCATTGAGGGCCTTCATAAATTTAAGACCATGTTTCTCGCAAACACTAAAATGCATTTTTTGCCAAAAACAGGCATTGCGCACTTTGCACTGTAGGTACGAAGCTACAAGTACATAGCCGGACACCGAAGGCGGGTCGCGCGTCGTTACACGTGCCGCGTCAGAAGAGATAAGATCTATGCGATAGAAAGAGAGGCGCTCTGTAGGTTAATATGACTGGTAGGTATGCAGCGCTATGCGAGCTGAATTGAATTTTATTGCGTCATAGCAAGAGTCGCTATTTGGTTAAATTTATTTGCGGAGTGATGCTTCTGAGAACTTCAATTTCGTAGCTCCAATCCGAGACTGTGTCAGGCAGACATGTAAAGCCTTTCTGCAAGATTACTTTCTACCGTCGCGATACTGTGTATAGATAAGCTATGTTTTGGAGGCATGAAAAATTTACTATGTGGAACGTAATAGCCACGTCTTAACACGCTTAGATAAAAATGATGGCTTACATGCGTAGGTACAAATATGTGGAGAACATTGCTGTTCATCGTTTCTATCGGAACAGTGATAGAGCTTTTCTTATATTTCATCATCAGCCCATTTCGTGCCCACTGCTGGGACACGGACCTTTCCTCATAGAGAGAGTATGGGCCATAATCCACCACGCTGGCCGAGTGCGGGTTGGTGGATGTCACATGTCTTTGAATTTTTATGATAAATTCTTGGACATGCCGGTTTCCTTCACCGTTTTTAAAGCGAGTGTTAAATCCGCACATAACTTAAGAAAGTCAGTGGTGCGAGGCCAGCGGGATTCGAACTGGGGTGCGTCGGCTCGAAAGTCGCACGTACTCCCAGTGAGCCACACTGTCTCTCTTCTTCCATTTATTTATTTTCTTTTATTGCTTACCATCGGGCGAAAGAGAAAGACACTGCTCGTCTGGTCATTAAATTAAATAAAAATAAAAGTGGAAGTAAACGTATATAGGCACGCGCGAGTCAAAAACTTAAAAACTAAATAAGGAGTCCATCGCGATCGACCCCGCTTCTAAAAGTGCCCATCAAACTGGCGGCATTTCCCCGCTGGATCGCTAGCGAGATGCGTTGGGCTAAAAAATGTCCCGACCGCGGGTCCCGACCTCTCTCCTTTAGCCGACGCCCTAACTCGGCCACGAACTTCCTGGCATCAGACCCCCACGAGCCCGCAGTTTCGACGGCAAACGGGACGAACTCGTACGCCGATTCCAGACCTGCGTATTTGCGGCGTTTTGCCTTTGCTGCCGCCTCAGCTCCCGCACCGGCTACTTGCTGAGAAGCGGACAGATGGCACGTGGCGAAGGTGCTCACGCAAGTAGCATCCCACACCAAGCAGCGTCCTCTCTGCCAGGGAATCAGCGTAAGGCCGTCAGGGCGTTTGCCGTCGGAACGAGACAGACCAGGAGCGTCGGAACGAGACAGACCAGGAGAGGTTTTTTGTTTATTTGTAATAAACAAAAAATATATACAATATAGTGGAAGTGGAAGTAGAAATTATAGTAAAAATGTGAATTAAATTTATAACGGAATTGATGAAGTCGAAAAAGAAGTGACAATATAGTGGAACTGGAAACAGAAATTAATTAACTGTAACTAATGGAGCGATAAATATGTTATCATTACACAATTAAATATCGCTAACAGTGTAAAAATAATAAATTATTGAAACTAATCTAAAACGGTCAAAACCGTGAATGGGCAAATGAAACGTTCCGAAGGTTTTTTCTCAAAAACGCTGTAATTTTCTCAATGCCCAGGGAAGTAAAAACTTCATAAACCTCTGTATTGCTCAACTGTCGGTTGTCAGTAACAAGAATAGAGAGTGACGTAATCCCGTGATCTCGCAGGGCGGCCCTCGGGTGGAAACGTGTTAGTATATTGTTACTGCTAATAGACGGGACCCGACACAGTGTTTAAAGGTAAGCAGTAGGACAACATACTACAAAGTATGTTTTTATTACCGAATAGGCTAGCATTTGACCGCAGTCTCACCTGATGGAAAATGACGACGTAGTCGACGATGGATCATGCTTGCGTAAAAACTACCAATTCACTCGAGACTTGACGACACTTAAATTATAATACTCTGGAAATAGAGACGCTGGTAAGGTGTTCCATTCTTTAGCTGTTTGCATTATAAAGGTCGAAGCAAAACGCTTTGTTCAAGCAGGAGGAATGTCACCCATGTACGGATGCCGAGTTTTCGTGCGTTTAACTAAAATATAATACAGACAGACACTGTAGGCAAACTCTGTGGTACCTACAGTGGTTGGGCAGGTTGGCTCAAACCTCATACACCATGGAGGTATGTAACGTAACGGAGGTCCCCCGGCTATCTCTACCTATGACCTCCGCACGTACAGTACCTTTTCTAGAAGAGAGAGAGGAACTGGGAAGCTGTAATAATAAATTAGGTTGATTTAGTGATACATTTAATACAATATATAAAACATTAGTGCTGCTGAGGAAAAGATCTTCTGCCTGTCGAAGAGGGTAAATGATAACGTACTTTGTCGATAGAGGGAAATGAGAACGTATACTTTATCCTTGGTTTGTTCTTACTACTCCCAATCCAGGGGACGGTTGCAACCTTTCCTAAGGCGTTCGACGGCGGCGAGTGGGCCTTTATTTGGGCCACCAACTTGTGAGACCTCAACAACAGTGTCTCAAAAATAATATGGACTTCCACCTTGATATAATATGGTTTTCAACCTTGATCACCTTCAACAAATCCTGAGAACCTCTCCCTTACGAAGCTCAAGTTCAAGTCCCTGATTTTCATATCTTTTCGTTCTCTGTCAGTTAATTTCGAATTCCCTTTTCTTTTTCTTCTTTTCTCTTAAGGCAATAATCGTAGGTCCATTAAAAATAATAACAAATAGGTTCGATGAGTCATGAATAATGAATGAAGATGATATGTAACACTACAGGTAGCAGATTCAATTCCCGCGACGCGACGGGACAAATGTTTGTGCACAGAAACAATAGCGCAAGCATATGTTTCGTGTCTGGGTGTTGTGGGATCATGTTCTTCGTAGTTCCTGGTTCCCTAGATACATGTAATCTTAGGTAGCGGCAAGGACCTAAGATTAAAAATAAAATACGAAAAGAAAAATTCAATAGAAAACTTCTTTATTGTATGCCAGTAATATAAAAATAAATATTACAGATAAACCTTATAAATAGGGTAGTACAATGGGTGGTCCTATTGCGTAGAGTGATTTCTTCCAGACAACCTTTGGATGGACAGTATCGGAAGAAAACGCTTAGTCTTATTTTGGAACAAAGTCAAAGCTATGCTTGTTTTTACCAGTTGCAGTACCAAGTCTTTAAGTAACAAGTTACTAAATACACGCGAAAGTTTGTTAGGATAATGGTATAAATATTTGTAACTTAACCATGCTAGTGAAAATACAAATAAAAACGACAGAACTAACAAAACTACTAAACGGATTTCGAGATTAAATTTGTGGCCTTGGATTATGGCCCATACGCTATCTATGAGAGAAGGCCCATATCCCAGCAGTGGGAACATAATGAAATGATGATCTTGTAAGTAGTTTCCTTTTTCACGAAACTTTGTACTGTGACTAGGGTTGGCTCGTTAGAGAAAAACTCTGTGTATAGTGGGCACCTGAGACCTGTGACATTATAGTGAAAATATACGTTATATAAACAGAGCTCTGTTATATGTACGCTATGATGGAGTAAAGGGATAATGGGGGATTATTTATCATCTCTACTTACAGTTCGTAAAAACACGTGTACTAGCTGTATACAGCTATTAATATATATGTATATACTAGTGATGTGCCGGATCGTCAAAAATGTATATCTGCGGACACGGATCCGGATACGGATATTTAGTGTCAAGATCCGCGGTTACGGACATGGTTACGGATCTTTATTTTCTCACTTAATCGGTGTCGGCGCGTGACCTTGAAACGATAGTTGACGTCACGCCCGCCGCAACAACGGGCAGGACAGGTTTCGACTTGCATTGCTTAGTATATTTGAGTTATACTATTGGTATGGTAATTTACTAGAATATCTTTACAATTAAAGGTGCCAAATATTTGATTTTAAGAAATAAAAAATACTCTGAATGGAGTTTTTTTTCATTATACTAGGTACTTAATAACATAATCTAAGTTATTATGCAGCATTTTATCCAGTCAATTGAATATGAAAATTAATAAAAGATCCGTAAAAGATCCGCGAGAAAAGTGACCGACCTTATTTTTCCCGCGGATATCCGCGGATACGGATATCAAGAACATCACTACTATGTACTAGCAGCGCCCCGCGGTTTCACCCGCGGTTTCCCGGGATAAAAAAGTAGCCTATCTATGTCATTTCAAATTCAAATTCAAATTCTTTATTGCTAGATTTTGTATATAAAGATGACAAATAAAAATAATTCCTTACATTCTATCATAACAATGGTGTGCAATATTAACATTATTTTAAATAACATAAATAAATTACATTCAAATTATCATTTTCCAGGACCTTAATGTACCTAGATACCAAATTTCATCAAAATCCGTTTTAATTTTCGCGTGATTAAGTAACAAACATCCATTCATCAATATTATAGGATATGTTAGAATTATAGGATAGTATAGATAGATAGATAGATAGATAAACACTTTATTGTTAAAAAACCTTAAATATAGGTACATGAAAAACAAGTAAATTTCACAGTAATCAGCATAACAATAGGCGGTCTTATCGCTCAAAGCGATCTCTTCCAGACAACCTTTGAACAGAAAGGACTAACATAATTTGAAAGGACGGTGGTTTTTTGAAAGAAATGCAAATTAAATTATAAATATATGTATAAATAGGTATAATATACATATACATATAAAAGCATAATATGATAATAATAACACATATAAATATATATAATAGGATATGATAGAATATAGGAAAAAGGATGTAATAAAGTGGCAGACAAGCTGCTCGGTCGCCTGATGGTAATAATGAGACTTAAGAGCTATTGACATAGGGCGACTAGCGCAGTACTGTGCTGCACAGGGTTTAGCAAAACAAGGTTCTGAAGGCGCTGCGACATTTACGGGCAGGCGTGTTACTTACCATCAGGTGAACGAACTGTTTATCTCGTTACTCAGTTGTATAAAATAAGTATACATTTTATTAAAAAAGAAACTGACTTCAATGTATCTTCAAAGTCCAAGATCAAACATCGATGAAATTTATATGGGACCACTTCCAAGCTATACTGAACCCAACGCAAAAAACCAAGTCGGCTCATAAATGACGGAGTTTAACAAATATAAAAAATATAACCGAATAGAGAACCTCCTCCTTTTGAAGTCGGTTAAAAACCACCAATAATAATTTTAAATTCCACACATTCAATTATCATCATCATCAGCTATTATGTTCCCACTTCTAGGACACGGGCCTTCTCCCATAGAGAGAGTATGGGTCATAATCCACCCCGCTGGAGTAGAAGGCTTTTGCGCTTGACTTTTTTTAGATTCTTGGACATGCCAACATTGAAATGCATGACATTTCCTCACAATTTTTTCCTGCCCCAATTTTAGAGACATAGGTTTAAAACTGAAGTTTAAAACTGGTTTTTTGTTTTTACGCTTTATAGATCTATGTTTGGCCACAATCTCACCTGATGTGAAGCGATGATGTGGCCTAAGATGGAGCACATAGATCTAGAGAGAGACGGCAGTTATTTTAATTATTTATTTTATTTATTTATTTCAGGCAGTATTAATGTACAATAAAGTAAAATTAACGTAGGCCCATAGAATATATACCTTATAGACTAATATATATACAAAAATATAACACTATAAATAAGTATTTTATACGCTACTACACAACACATAAGGAATTATTGCGAGAATATAGTACATAATTATTATTTTTTATTTAATGTGTCGGCAAACAAGCAGACGGCCCGCCTGATGGTAAGCGGTTACCGTCGCCTATGGACATCTGCAGCACCAGAGACATTGCTGATGCGTTGCCGACCCTTAAGGACTCTATTAATTCCCCTTAAGGACTCTATTAAAGGTGATAAAGTTCTAAAAATAAGTCCTTACATTCTACTATGACAATGATGTGCAATAACATGTCTTTTACATTAGATCTCATATACAAACAAATTATTAAATTAATTTCAAAAAGCTTCAAATGTCATACAAATTAATAAATTTTTTTTTTTCAACGGGCGTATGCCTTTCTTACTGAAAACAAACTACACTCTACTTACTAAAACTAAACTAACTACTTACAAGGAGAAGCAATTGGAGAACCCATAGACCGTTAAAGGCCTACAGGTAGCTCAAATGCTGCAACCCACTACCAGTTGGACATATATATAAAAAAATATATATATATATATATATATATATATATATATATATATATATATATATATATATATATATAAATAAAAATACATAGTTTTTGTTCATTTTTATAAATAAATATTAAAAAAAAAATTATATTTAAAAAAATGTCAAAATATTATTAGTTCAAAGTTAGTAATGTCATTATTAGATGTCAAGCATTGGTGCGGGAGATTCAAATAAATAGTCCATAGAAATAGCCTTGCGTTAGCCGAGCTCAGAAATAGCCGTTACATGCTTAATGACGGGTATAAAGTGCCCAGTGACTTGTAAAACATTTAACTAATCTAAGGTCAGCCGTATTGTCTTTTGGGGAATATACGGAGGACGGTACTTTTGTTCAACATAGACAATTTGCATTTATTCTCTCCCCACTTCTGCTTTCATTTCCATGTTGGACGTTGGAAATTCAAAGTTCAAAAGTTCTTTATTCAATTTTAGCATCACAGGTGCACTTATGAACGTATTATTACAATGACTCTACCACCGTATCGGGTAAAGAACCACTACTCAGAAGATATGGCAATAAACTGAGGTGTATATATTTCAGTTTTTTTTTACAATATGTTAGTATTTGACAAACTTGGAAGAATTGAATTGATTAGGCAGGTGGTAAGTTAGTAAGTTAGGAAAGGTAGGTACCTTGTTAGTAAAGGCAGCTAACAAAATAAACATAAACTTAACTTAATCTGATGGCAGGAAATTAAAATACCTACTTCAATGTAATATTGTTCATAAATTCACTATCAGCAATGCAAAGAAGTTTAGACTAGTAAATAAAGCTGCACTCCCTCATAAATGACGATATTTATATATTACTGTTTCATTTGTTTTTCTTTATACATATACATATAACATATAGAAATACGCAAACAATTGACATAAGCATAAAAATAAATATGATAGTAATCAGCAAAATGGAGAATGTGTTTCTCTGATTGTGATGGTATTGTTGTTTTTCGGCTTCTTTCTCCAATACTTCAAGGCTCTTTAAATGTCAATTATTGGGATTCCGATAATATTTTTGTTAAATATTGTTTATCTATTATGATTTCTGTCAGTATTTATTTCGAAAGACTCAAATTTTAATTTCATGGATTTATATAGAAGAATTTCTTATCTTATCTTATCAATTGCTTATCCTTACAAGTAGTTTAGGTTGAGTAAGGGGAGTGTAGAGTGTAGAGACCCTCTGCTGGCTTGCACTGCTCCACACGTCTGGAGGGTGGCCTTGGTGAGCAAGGTCAGTGCGACGGTAATTTCCTCCCACAAAAAAAAGGAGAGTAGGAATACTTTTAGTAATAAATGCATTCGATCGGTAAGAAAATATTTGGTTAGGTTAGCAATTGTAATATATAACATACATACTCGAAGTACTATATACAGCTGCATAACTATTGCGTGGTTCATGTCTTTAAATGTAATGGAGCAGTTTCGGTTTTTCATTTCCTTGGTAGCCTCCAAGGATAATTTTACACATTAATTTATCAGATAACGCTCAGCCTAAGCCAACGAAGATAGAAACATGTCATATTTGTCATACTAGCTGCCGCCCTGCGGTTTCACCCGCGGTTTCTCGGGATAAAAAGTAGCCGGTGTGTAATTCCAAGGTATGAGCTATCTCCATTTCCAATTTCACTCAAATCCCTGGCGCTGTGACGTGAACAACCACACTTACACACTAACGTACAAACTTCGCATTTATAATATAAGTGTGAATTGTGATTAGTGTTATACAGTGTAGAGGAACTAACAAATGATTTCTGAACTTCCCACGGGATAACGGGAAAACCGCGTGTGAAGGCGCGGGGCAAGCCGGCTGGTCTTCTATATTTTGCTGGTACTTTAATAGTGACTACAATAATTCCTAGACTATGATATCATCATGTCAAGGCTAAGCATTGTCTTGCTTCCGCTAGCCTGCTTTGTCGCTTCATTATCATATGCTTTTGGACTTAGACTTAGTAATAGATCGATTTATTGATTAGGTGGAATATGCTTACCGACAAGGCGAGTGCTTGTGTATTGAAACATAAGGATGTAATTTTAAAATTATATATTTAAATAACGCCCAACGATCACATACATAAATCCCGACCCCTAACTAAGATTTGCTGCATCTAGGGAACCTTGAACTTTGAGGACCATGGTCCCACAACACCCAGACACGAAACAAATGCTTGCACTTTCTTTTTCTGTGCACAAACATTTGTCCCGTCGCGGGAATTGAACCCGCAACCTCAGTGATGTATGAGATTTGAGCCAACCTGCCCAACCGCTACACCACAGAGGCTGACTAAATATTCATATTCATTTATAAATGCTTACACGTAATGTACCAGACAAATGTCTTATAGACTAGAAACATGTGCCCTGTGAGGCGCTGCACAAGTTTTGAGTGGAGTTAGTTACTTATTCCTAGTCATTTGGTTATCTAATGTATCCAATTAAATTAATTATTATTCATAAATTTATCGCATTGTTACTTAGGTTTTATCTACGTTATAAATACTTACCATTTCAATTCCATGTTTTTCTTCTTTATCATTTACGGTTTCTTGAAGACTACATTTTAATCTATTTCGTCAAGAAAAAAAAAATAAATGAAATAACTCTTTATTGAAACACACGCAGATAATTAAAAAAGTAACAATAATAGCTTATTTTTAGTGTAGCAATTGGCGGTTTTATCGCTAAAAGCGATCTCTTCCAGACAACTGTGCAGGGAGAGGAATAACCATGGACAAGGTTCTGACTGAAAATCAATGCTAAGATGCATAAAAACACCTTAGTGTATGCTGAGTCGGTACTTTTTCCTGACATCACGCAACATCTCACTGTATTATGTATATATTTTTATTATGATTTTTTGTCTCTATTTTATATAGTACTAGCTGACCCGGCAAACGTTGTTTTTCCATATAAATTTAAAAAAAAAATGTTAAGGGTTAACAACCCTTATCACTTAGGGGTATGAAAAATAGATAGTAGCCGTCTATCAGACCTACTGAATATGCATATACAATTTGGTAAAAATCAGTAAAGCCGTTTCGGAGGAGTAAGGTAATTAATATTGTGACACAAGAATTTTATATATGATTTTGTTTATTTCAGTGTAATGTTGTGTGTTGTCATGAATAAATTTATTTTCTTTGTTTCTATTCGATGGATAGGTAATAGTAGGAGAGCTTCAGTGCACTAATGCAAGAAAATCGATGATGACGAAAGAAGATGCAGAAAGAATTACGGTTAAACATGGTTCGGTATCGTCTTTGAAAAAAAAAAGAACGGTAAAACGTTTCGATCTTTACCCCATCGCTAAATGGGAAACATATCAAACTTCGTATTGCTGTCTGTCCTCCAACAAAAAAACCTGAGGAGCAAGAAGCCTAGGTATTTTATTTAAATAATACTTTTTTTATTCGTTTTTTAATGAGCTCAGTCGCTATGCGATTATGCCGCTCAGACAAAATCAACAATATTAACCTTAAATTATATATGTAGTACTACACACATAAAGACCGATAAATATGCAATGTTCGATATTTTTTTTACTGTTTATAGGCTTGCGTTTGACCACTATCTCACCTGATGGTAAGCGATGATGTGGTCTATGTAACACGCTTACCTAGAAGATACCTGTTCACTCTCGATTTGAAGACCCCCAGGTTGTAGTTGTCAGGAAACACAGACGTTGGCAATGCGTTCCACTCCTTGGCTGTTCGTAACATGAACGTGGCACCAAAACCCTACCCTAGTTCGCTTAGCTATACATCTACTGTGTCGAACATTACATACCTATTCTATTTAATTTACATAAAGTTTTGGCTTTATCCGATAAAGGATAGGCTAAAACAATATTACGATCGCCTACTTGCATTAAAAAAAAATATATATTTATTCATTTATTTCAGGCAGTATTAAAGTACAACAAAGTAAAATTAACAGAGGCCCATAGAATATATACTTTACAGACTAATATATTTTTTCGTACAGATTTTGCACGCTCGCTCTAAAACGGTGAAGGATCGTGATGAAACCCGCTTACGCGCTTTGGAGTGGTAGGTTCTGACCGTGGTTGTAATACCACCCACCGAACAAAGCTATGCCGTCAAGCGACCTAGTCGTGTTTCGGGATGATGTTCGGTGAACCATCGGGGAGACGGGTCTGAGCAGCCGCTCAACTACCGTCTCTCTCTAGATCTATGTGCTCCATCTTAGGCCACATCATCACTTCACATCAGGCGAGATAGTGGCCAAACATAGATCTATTAGGCGTAAAATATATATATATATATATATATATATACAAAACATATAATAATAATACTACATACTTATAATATTTAACTATCGGCGTAAGTAAAGGTAAAAGTATATTATGTGAACATTAGGTAGGTACTAGGATACCAGAAATACTGAGGAGGTTTTGCTAAGGTTACCCATTCATACGTTTACATAATATTTTATTTTGTGAACATCCAGGTACTAGGATACTAGGAATACTGAGAAGCTTCTGCTAAGGTTACCCATTCATACGTTAACATAATATTTTCTAGAATCATTTCACATTATTACTTCCTACAGAGTTACAATACTACCGTTCGTGCAATTCACCTCGTTCCAGCTACTGGAGAGGGCACGTAGCGATTTGATGGTGCAGCTCCCAGGAGTGTTTGCGTAAGTTTAGTGCGGTCTGGAGGTCTGGAGCGGTGGGTTATGTCCTGGTGGGATTTATGTTCTGTTTTGTAGTGGTTCTTACTTATGTACATAGGTAGGTACTAGGTCTGCGTTTTAACAAACTTCTATCACTTAATTATGTCGATTTTAACCCCTGACGCAAAAAGGAGGGGTGTTATAAGTTTGACCATTATGTGCGTCTGATTGTGGCACCGTAGCTCTTAAACGGGTGAACCGAATTGAATGCGATTTTTTTTTATTTAAAAACAGGTTTTCTAGCGTTGGTTTGTAGACGTTTTATTAAAATGGGTTCAGCCGTTTATTACTTTTTATAGGGTTTTTTGTACCGGGTGTGTTTAAATTTTAGTTTTACGCATTGAATTTATTCCGAGTTATTATTGATAATCCTACTTATTAATATATATAATATAATAATATATATAATATTAATATAATATATAATATTCCAAATGCGAAAGTCTATGTCTGTGTTTGTTACTTCATAACTCCATAAAGAGCGAACGGATTTTGATGAAATTTTGTATGTTCTTAAGAATTAGGTCTTGGAATAGGATATCGGATACTTTTATCCCGAAAAACAAACACTTCCTTTGGTACCAATTAGGTAAACAAAACTCACACCTTCTACTAGGCTGTAGTGTAAATTACACCTGGAAGAATGCATGGCAGTTTCCCTTACCTCTTTAGAAGCACAGAAAGTATATGCGGTGCTATGTAGTACTTAATACGGTATTAAAAGTTCTGGGTGGCACTGCAATTGTTATGGGCAGGCGTTGCGCTTACCATCAGGCGAACGACTTGCTCGTCTCATTACTCAGTTCCATAAAAAAAATGTAATACGGAAATTCACAAACACTCGTGGTAGGTCTTTCGTATGCGGGAAGCCGTCTGGGTAGGTACCACGGCTTTGCCAGTGATTCTGCCGCCAAGTTTGAAGGGCATTGTAGCCAGCGAAATTACTGGGCATAATATATAAGACTTAATAGCTGATGTCTCAGGGTGATGAGCGCAAATGCAGTTCTACGCAGAGCTATTTATGTTATTAAAAGTTATGGGTGACACTGCAATTGTTATGGGCAGGCATGACGCTTACCATCAAGCGAACGACTTGCTTGTCTCATCACTCAGTTACATACAAAAAAACTTCTCTGCTTGTCACGTAAAACTATTGTTGCGAGAAACCAGGACAGCCCCGGGAAAAACTAATTCCCGTCGAAGGCACCTGTGAACACCTTGTCAGCTAATTTCCCGGGCTGATGGGTAATGCCGGCATAAACGAATTATTTTCCGTTATTCGACCAATCCGAAATCCGGATTATCGCGGTCGGATCACGTAGTGAGCTGGCTGGGGTTTCGGAGGGTAATTTATCGTGTATTCAGTACTAATATGGTTAAGAAGTAGCGTTATGAGTGTGTGCGTGAGGGTGAGGATGTGTGAGTAAAACGACGCAAACTAAATTTTTCAATTGTACGTTGGAGAATCACAATCTAATACATTAGAGAGTATTTCAAGTTTAAGATTTTAAATAAATAGAAAAATAAAACTGATATTGCTCAGGCAGGGATCGAACCTGCATCTTCGGAATACCGTCCCGATGCCTTAACCACTGGCCACCGAGCCAACTGCTCGAGCAACCAAACGGGACGGTTCTTACGGGGACGGTTCTAATGTTTGAAGCTTGTTTGGAAACCGCGGGGCGCAGCTAGTTTTTTTTTATACATTATTGGCTTGCGTTTGACCACTATCTCACCTGATGGTAAGCGACGATGCGGTCGACGTTGTAGCATGCTTGCCAAGATAGTACCTGTTCACTCGAGATTTGAAAATGCCATTATAGTATCCATATAGTATAGTATTGTGTCCAGTATAGTAGTAGTTAGTATTTAATAATTAAATAGAGCCTTATTGCAGCTTATTGTTGTTCCCTGGCATCGAAAGTTTTAAATCACCAACAAATTTTCTCCTTAAGCTATAAATCTTCAAGCTGTTCGATTTACTGGCTGAGTAAACAAGCTGCAATACAAAATATATGAGTTTCAATCAACGTCTCACGTACACGTACCTCCACGTACCGTAGGTACGTACTACGTTACTAGGATCGAAGCTGAACTTTAAAAATTTTGAAATATTACTCAGCGAGCGATCCTGTTTTGGCGTAGGGGAAAGGCGCGAGCGTAGTTTTCTTTCTAACAACATTTTAATGTTTTTTAACCGACTTCAAAAGAAGGAGAAGGTTCTCTATTCGATTGTATATGTTTTAATGCTTGTTACCTAAGAACTCCGTCATTTATGAACCGAATTGGAAAATTCTGTTTGCGTTAGGTTCAGTATAGCTACGAAGTGGTCCCACATCAATTTCATCGATAAACTTGGACTTCGAAGATACATAGAAGTCGGTTTTTTTTATATAGATTGTATACTTGTTTTTATACCTACCGATAGCTAGCGGATACCTGTAAAAGCTATTGTGATGTTACCGATAAAGAGTTATTCATTTATTTATTCATATCCAGCGTGTGCTACTACGCTAAAAAAACATTTTGCATTGTTTTAATAGTCTAAAACCATCTTTGAATTATTTCCTTTCTGATGAAACTATAGTTTGAGGCACATCGGTTCACGATCATTCAATTCTGCATACCTACCACTCATATTAACCTACAGAGTCGGTGTTCGGCTATGTATATACTTGTAGCTTCGTACCTACAGTGCGGAGTGCGCTAGGCCTGTTTAAACTTGGTAGACCTACCCTGAGTAAAATATTGAAACCGTCAGCAACAATTCCTTAGAAAGTTATCGCTTCCCGATTGCACCAGCATGTAAAAGCCATAGCAAATCTCTCATATCAGCTCGAAGCATCGACGGCGCGGGATGATCCCGGTTTTTACGAGCGTCCGCGCCGGGAATCTAGCGAAAAACCCGAAAATATTCCCGAATTATATCGGAAAATACGAGCGATAACCGATGAATTAAACCGGGACAAGACCGGTGGCTCTAGTCTAGCCGGCTACTGTAGAACTATATTGGAACAGGAACTAAAGGGTGGATATATTCTTAATTAGTTTTACTTTGAGATTTTGGAGCTAGTATATGTTGATGCAATGTTTTATATTGCAAAAAAGCATATTTTTCTTATGTAACTTAATGACGAGACGAGCTGGGCGTTTGCCAGCCCATAATAAAAACAGCACCACCTAGAACTTAATATTGCAAAATCCTGCGCGGCGCTGCACTGCGCTCGTCGCCCTGAGACAATTAGCTGTTGAGTCTCATAATGCCCAGTAATTTCGCTGGCTACAATGCCCTTCAATCCCACAGTGAAAATCACTTTTAGTGAGCATGTTTGTAAAGTCTGGGATAAGAACTCGTAGGTCTCTCGTATGCTGACTCTCGGTAACACCGCTTTTCCAGTTATTTTGCCACCGAGCAGTAGTGCGCAAGCATTAATGTGTTCCGGTTTGAAGGGATTTATAGCCAGCGAACTTACTGGGCATATGAGACTTAATATCTGATATCTCGGGGTGATGAGCGCAATGTAGTGATATGTAGTGGTATTTAAAGTTTTGAATGGCACTGCAATTGTTATGAGCAGGCGTGGCGCTTATCATCGGGTGAACGACTGGCTCGTCTCATTACTCACTTTTATAGAAATTGGAACGCGGCATTATATTCTTTTCAATAATGTAGTGGTATTCAAACAACTTAGTAAATAATAATTAATAAAGAATCAACTAATTAATAATTTACTACTTAATAAGCAAGGCAATTAATAATAATAAATACCTTAAAAGTTTGTTGAAAGCCGTTTTCAAGAAATATATAAAATTTCATATTTTCTAGCTATATTACGAAGAATTCTCAGTATTACAATACAATTAACATAATTTTGTTTACTTTAGACATAAAGTTAAAACATGCTTTTACATTATAATGTTACTTTTTCCAGGTACAGGCAACGGTCACAGAATATATTATAGTTGTAGAGGTGAGTACTATAATAACTTACTTTGATAAATAAAAACATAGATATGATGCCGAGTTTAGTCACATGACAAATAAAAAGTAGGTCCGATGGACTCAGATTAAAACATATTATATCGGTTTTTCGGAATAAATGCTCTTTATAAACAAAATGATATTAGGATACTTGTTATCCCTGAAAACTGAAAATTGTTCTGGAGGGTTTTCACTATGCCACTTATTAAATATTCTTGTGTTTTTCGGATTCAGATTCAAACCCGCGTCTTTTTAGTGATGAACCTACCCAACTACTAAATCAATCACTTGATTTTAATCTAAGAAGTGGGAAGCGAACCCGCAAATGGTACGTACTAGCCGACCTGCTAAACCACTAAACAAAAACTGCCATTTATTTTATGGTGAGAATAAACGCACTTATATTCTCTTTTAAAGAATAAACAGTCCATAAAAATTAAAGGCAGCATGTTATTTTAATTTGCAAAAATACTCCGAACGCAATGTCGTTAGATGCGAGGATCTGAACGTGAATGTTCTTTCGAGGAACGCATTCATCCGATCTTATGTTTATTTTATTATTGTGTTCTTATTTTATTTTTATTTTTTTAATTTCCGACTAATTCTGATGTATCTTCGAAATGTAACGTCGAATGTCGATGAGATTTTCATGGGACATTGAAGCTATACTGAGCCCAAAACAAAAAAAAACCAAATCAATTTATAAATGACGAATTAATCGCGTAACAAGCAAAAAAAATATTTAATCAAATTGAGAACGTCTTCCTTTTTGGAAGTCGGTTAATGAAACAGTTTTTTCGTCAACATTCATCCTCACAAACTTTTGCATTTACAATACCAGCCGCGCCCCGCGGTCTTACCCGCGGTTTCTCGGGATAAAAAGTAGCCCATGTCCTTTTCCAGGACCTCAGGACAAATCAAACTTCATCAAAATCTGTTTAATTGTTTTTGCGTGATTGCGTAAAAACCATCCACCAATTCAATCTTACAAACTCTCAGCGAAGTTGCTGGGAATATGAGATTTAACATCTAATGTCTCGGGATGATGAGCGCAATGCAGTGCTAATACGCAGTTCTTTATATGGAATTCAATACTGGGTGGCACTGCCATTGTTATGGGCAGGCGTGGCGCTTACCATCAGGCGAACGACTAGCCCATCTCATCACTCAGTTAAATAAAAAAAACGCTTTTTAATCTTAGTAGGATAGGATTATAAAAGATAGTATAAAACGGAATAGATTAACGTATCTTTCTTTATTTTACAAATATAATTAAATGCTATTTGTCGCGTCGGCAAACTAACACTCAAGTTAACCATACCCATAAAAGATGAACTGCCATTCAGAAATTATACGACTAGAGCTGTTAGCCCCCCGAGAAATAGCCCACAATCCAGAAATTAGTAAGGCGAAACTACGGCTTAACCACTTTAAGCACCAAAATTTCCCAGCGGCATTCCACGCAAGTAGGTCAAACGCTCTTATACCGCCTTGAATGCCATCTCACAATGTATCAAGCGGGAAGCTTAAGTTGTCAAAGTTGAATTCAGCCTCATACCTACACACTTAATCATTTTTCCTATACAGGCAATCAACCAATTTTAAACCTTACGCATCGCTAACAAGGATCAACAGTTATCTGGTAACTGTACTGTTAATGTGGTATCTTGCGTGGCCAAATCTCATGTACTCTAGAGAGGTGTCAATTGCTTGACATAGATGCCCGTATGTCTTTTAGAATTAACAATGCAATTCAAGTAACCAATTATGAATCTTAATGCTTTAAAAATAAGAGTGATATTGGTAGATGGTAGCAAGATTTAGGTGTGTGGTCAAGTTAGCTAATAGTAAACAGTAGTTGGCATGCAGGTGATTAATTTGGAGTGCGCTTATGTTACGAAATTGTGTTTTCTTGTTTGATTTCTCACGGGTAATGACTTAATAAGGCGTTGGTTTTGGCTTAACTGTCAGAGTGTTAACCACATGATGGTAAGCGCCACGCCGCGCCTGCCCATAACAATTGCAGTGCCACCCAAAACTTAATACCATAAAAAGCACTCCGAAGTACTGCATTGCGCTCATCACCCCGAGACATCAGATATTAAATCTCTGTGATTGCGATGGCCATAATGCCCTTCAAACCGGAACAAAGTAATGTTTGCACACTACTGCTTGCGGGCAGAATAACTGGCAAAGCAGTGGATCTGATTGTTCGTGATGTTATGGACAGGGTTCAGACTGAAAATCAGTGCTAAGGTACTTAAATATACCTTAGCGTATGCTGAGTCAGAAACTTTTCCTGACATCGCGCAACATTTCACTGTGTTGTATTTATTGTGTTTGTTTCGTCTTTATTTTAGTGTGTTCAGTGTAATGTTGTGTGATGACCTGAATAAATGTATTTTCTTTCTTCTTTCTTTTCATTCCCAGACGGCTGCATACGAAAGACCTGCCACGAGTATTAATTTTTTAAATGGTTGGACTTATGTATTTGTCTCAACGTATCAGTATTGCAATCCAACGGGGCAATACTTTTTTTTTTTTTTACACTTAATAGATCTATGTTTGGCCACTATCTCACCTGATGTGAAGCGATGATGTGGCCTAAGATGGAGCACATAGATCTAGAGAGAGACGGCAGTTGAGCGGCTGCTCAGACCCGTCTCCCCGATGGTTCACCGAACATCATCCCGAAACACAACTAGGTCGCTTGACGGCATGGCTTTGTTCGGTGGGTGGTATTACAACCACGGCCAGAGCCTACCACTCCAGAGCGCGTAAGCGGGTACTGCCAGCATCTTGGGTACGCCGCCAACTGGCAGTGCATTTGAGCTATCTATAGGCTTTTGATAGTCTATGGGTTGTCCAATTGCTTTTCCTTGTAAGTAGTTTAGATGTAGTAAGTAGAGTGTAGAATTGTTTTCAGTAGTACAGTAATTAAAATTAATTATCTAAACTCAGTAGAGTTAAATTTATCTCAAAACAGCTGTGAGGTCATTGACGCAGCACTGACTAGTGAACACTTCATTTTCCAGACAGCACTCTGCGGTCGACAGGCCATATTTGGATTTACAACTACCCGCGAATTATCACAATCGATTTAAACATCGGAACCGCACTCCAAAACGATTTCATATTTCATTAATTCGAATGTGGACGGACCTAGGACAGTTTATTAGGGGGTAGTGAATCGTAGAAACAGATCATTTAATATTTTTGACAGTGCTTTTTGCTATTACTACTAGCGAACCGCCCGGCTTTGCACGGATACAATTTACTAAATAACATGACGACTTGACGACTTGATTACAAAACACTGAATATTTTCACTATACAAAAACTTAATTAAAATTGTAGTGAAAACTACCTACCTAAATTACCTGCCTTAAGAAAAATTACTGGGCATTATGAGACTCAACAGCTAATTGTCTCAGGGTGACGAGCGCAGTGCAGTGCCACGCAGGATTTTGCAAAACAAAGTTCTGGGTGGTGCTATTATTGTTATGGGCTGGCGTATTGCTTTGCGTCTCGTCATTCAGTTACATAAAAAAATACCTATTGACTCATGGAAGGATTGAGTACAAAAGTGAAGAGACATGATTAACCTTTTCAATGCATTTATTGCACAAATCCAATCAATTTCACCGCAGTCTCCCTTTTTTCCACATCTGAACCCTGCAAGCCCAAAAGCCCTTTACCCTCCTATCCATTTGTGTTTCGTCCATCGTCTTAACATTTTTTTCTATTAGTGTTACCAGTCTAAAGTTTATTAAATGTTACTATACATTAGTACAAAAATCATTAAACACTAACAGAATGTAAATAATAAATATTAATATAACTAATATTGTACATAATAAATAACCTTTCGTAAAAATTATCTTAATGACAGTGAAAATCGTATAAAAATACGTTGGTTTAGAATTTAGAAGAAGTAGTGAAACAGAAATGAGGACCCGGATAGCGACTTTGTTTTATACCTTCTAGAGAATAGAAGAAGAAGATTAAAGAAGGTGCTACGGGGCAAATGTTTCTGTAGCAAATATGAACGCAATTAGGTTTTTATTTATTTTGTATCTGAGTGTTGTGGGGGTCTTTATGCTATGTTCCTGGTTTTCGAAGTATAGGGGATCTCAGTTAGAGGCCAGGATTAATGTTTGTCATGTCATTATTAAATATTAAGAGCGAGGAAAACGGCATGTCCAAGAATTAATCACAAAAATTCAAGGACATGTGACATCCACCAACTCGCACTGGGCCAGCGTGGTGGATAAAGACCCATACTCTCTCTATGAGAGAAGGCCCGTGCCCCAGCAGTGGGAAAGTGATGGGATGATGATGATGATGTCATTATTTATTTATAATTCTTTCACACAGCCTATCATCCAAAAGATCATTTCTAGAACCAAATAGGGAAGCGGAATATGTATACAATGACTAAATATAATATAAGTAGACCCCCTATTTTCGGAGTATTATTTTACTTAAATAAATATTTTTTTTATAATTATATAGGCAAACAATCATACGTCCCGCCTAATGGTAAGTGGCTACCGTCGCCTATGGACATCTCCAAACCCCTTATTTTCAAAGGTCCTTCCTAGCTACGCCCCTGAATTAGTATATCATTCAGCATCGGTATATCAGCACTGTCGCATAATGTGTTTTAATTAAAAGTGAATATTATCGGCAATATACTGATTGTATTAAATTGTATGATTCGATGCGCATTTAATGAATGGGTGACAATTTTGTTGTGTTAATAATTGTACTGCGAGTGAAAGTATCTGATACATTGATTCTTAATTGAATTTTAATATTGACTGTATGTAGCGTTGTTATTTTATAGTAATTAATGTTATAGGTAATTTTATTGGACTTATATGATGGCGCTACTCACAATAATTAAGTGATTGATTGATGGTTTGAAAATATCGTATTTGATTTAATTAATTTTAGGAATTACTTGTGTAAATTTGTTCATTGAAAATAGATAAATTAATATTATTATTGTAAGTTACTATTTATTTGTGAATATTACTATAAATTTAATATTTAAGTTGATTATTGTTAGTAGTTGATTTGACTCGGACTACTCAGGCGACTCGCACTATTTGTTTACGCCTAGCTATAAAAAGGCTGTTGGCGAGTAGAAAGGGACATTCAGTGTTCAACTCCCACTGGGTGAACATCTCCGAATATTTTAATAGTTGTTTAAAATTCTAAATGGTGTATCGAATAGACATTATCAAGTTTAATGAAAGCTCTAAAAGAATGCCCCTCAGTTTCTTGCCGTGTCTTTTGAGTAATGGATCTTCTTCCGATACGGTGGTAGATTCATTGTGACGTTCAAATTCTAATTCAAATTGTTTATTGCTAGAATGTTGTATATACAAAGATGACAAATAAAAATAATTCCTAACATTCTACCATAACAATGGTGTGCGTTCCTTAAGAGCGTCGATGATCATCAAACTAAATAAAGAGCTTTGAAAGAAGCCGGAGCTGTACTTATTGCACACGACCCACTGCGTGAATCCTGATAACTAACGGCAGCGCTAATCTCTTGACTGAGAGCCAACCCCAGAAGTAATGCTCTAACATATATGTAAATTACAATAGGTAAAACAACGCTTTATTGCACACCATAAAGAATTACAGAAGAAAAACGCGCAATGGGCGATCTTATCGCTAAGCAGCGATCTCTTCGTGTGTTAATCTAGGGTATAAGCTATCTTCATTCCGAGTTTCACTCAAATGAAGTAACAAACACACTTACATACAAATTTTCGCATTTAAAATATGAGTGTGATGTGATTTGAGCCAATTACTATTTTTTACAGAAAAAATCTAATATGCTGATTTAAAAAAAAAGTGTCAACTCAAGTTTCAGGACAAAATTCTTCGTGTAAATAATAACAAAATCATGTTACGAATATAACAAATCAATAAGACAAAGTTGGGAACTGCAGCTAAAGCTGATCAGACTTGAGCCGTAGTTTTTAACTTCGGCTGGAGGCTACTAACAGGCAATTTAAGTTTTCTTTGGGAATACACAAGCACGAGTACTTTATATTGGGCTGGGTATACTAGACTCAGATGAACTGTATCAGTCAATTTAATAAATTATGTAAGCAAAATATTTAGCATTGTCCATCGTCGACCACGTCGTTACTTTCCATCAGGTGAGACTGCGGTCAAATGCTTGCCTATTCGAAAAAAAAAAACCGAATCGAAAAAAAAGAATCGAATAGGCAATTTGAAAAAAAAAACTCCTGCCGAGGTTTGAACTCAGGCCTCTTCCTTTAGACAGGAACCACTCTCAAAGTCATAGTTCAAAAGTTCTCAATGCAGTGTTGGCATCACAGACTCACTTGTGATTGCAATTATAACAATGACTCTACCTCCGTATCGGAAAAAGAACCACAACTCAGAAAATACGGCATGAAACTGAGGGGCATATTTTTGTCAATATATTTTGTTTGTTTCTGACAATATTATGTTTCTTTTGTGCCAGGTGGCGTACTTGGCAGAAACGGAATGTTCCATGCATCTTTGTCTTCTATGTAATTACTAACTGTATATTATGCTTCTTTCATTTTGAATCTATTTTCTGTAAGGTCCGTTATACATTTTGGAATTTTATGGTAAAAACGTACGCAATTGCCCATGAAGGACTTATTTACTTAGTCTAAACCTAAGTACTGCTATTCTATTATTATTTCTAGTGTATAAATTTATGACCATAATCACTAGAAATAAGCCAAACTCTATAAGCCAAGATTTCTGTTGAAAAATATATTTTTCAAGAGAAGCTTTTAACAAATTCGTAATTGGAACCGCGAGCAAATTAAAATGAGCCAAAACACTAGTAGTTTACGATTATCTGTCAAAGAGTTCCATAGCCCACCTTCCGTCTCCATCAACAGATCAGTTGCATTGTTATCGTACTTTGACAAGTATGCAAAATTCAACTCCGTAGGATAAGAGAAAATGGTTCTGATTCAACTTGCAAGATTTGAACCAAACAAATAAACATTGCAATTTAAATAGAAGCTTGTAAGAACGTAACATTTGCAGTAGGTAAACTGCATCTATTTCCAAGTATTTTCCCAAATATCTATCTCGTTAGAAACTCTGCAAAAACGTCTTCGGAATCCAATCGAAACTTCCTCAATTTAGCAGCCAGAGCAATCACATATGCGAGTGCAGTCGCGGGGAAAAGTCATAATTATCAAAATTTTCTTGGTGTGAACTATTCTTGAATTAGGCTGTTTGGAGCCATGGCTCTATTAGTTCTTATTTCCCTAGATACAGAAAATCTGGGGAAGGTTTTAAAGGTCGTTTTAGGGTAGTTATTAAGTGGAAGGGTATTTTTCTACTTTAAAAATCAAACCCAGCAGTCATGTCATACCAAATGTCGCTAAAATATTTATTTATTCGATTAGCGCAGCCTCCACCCTTACGTCACCATTATGACGTCAGACGACGTCATTGAAATGGACTGTAGACGTCAGAGAGTGTACCTAAGTGATATAGGAGTTTATTTATATAATAAATATTAAATACGCCCAACGACCAAATTTATAGATCCTAGCCCCTAGCTAGGATTCCCTGTATTTAGCAAACCAGGAACCATTTTCCCACAACACCCAGACGTGAAACAAATGCTTGCGCTTTTTTTATGTCCACAAACATTTGTCTCGTAGCGGGAATCGAACCCGCATCCTCAGTGGTGTATGATATTTAAGCTAACCTACCCAACCACTACACCATAGAGGCTGAGGCAAAAGGTTTATTACAGATTGTTTTTGAATCCGGGAGTTTATCTCTCGCTTCTCCCGAACTACTAGTATAAAATATTTACTAATTATGTTAAATTTGTGTATATGTTAGTCTGTAAAGTATATATTCTATGAGCCTCTGTTAATTTTACTTTATTATACTTTAAATAACTGGAATTTACTGGGTATATGAGACTTAATATCTGATGTCTCGGGGTGATGAGCGCAATGCGGCTACGCATTGATTTTTCTGGTATTAAAAGGTCTGGGTGGCACTGCAATTGTTATGGGCAGGCGTGGCGCTTACCATCAGACGAACGACTTGCTCGTCTCATTACTCAGTTCCATAAAAAATGAATAAATAAATACATAAAGCTAATTTATTATTTAATGTGTTGTAATTATACGTTGCACATAATGAACAGCATTGTAAAGTTAAATAACCCGATTAATAATTACTTATCAAAGAATTCTAAAATTATCGCCTCACCAGTACCGCCGCGGGAATGAAAAGCAAACTGCGGTGGCACCGGTGCCCCATTGCAGACGCGCTGCTAAATTATTCATTTATACGTTCAGTTCAACCTCCGTACTCCATACCATATCACACGTCGACAAGTATGGACGACAGACAGCGAAATTGATTTTAAATTAAAAAGAGTTTTTCATAATTTCAGTGGAATATTGCCTCGTTTGACTCGAACAGCTGGAATAGAACTCTCAAAAGAAGAAAAAAAATTGATATAAATATGCATATCCCATAATGACCTCTTATATGAATGCAAAGATTTTTATCAATTTGAATAGCTGTCACGCCAGAGTCTATCGAGTTAAAAATTTTAAAGTGTATGGTTGTTTCTAATTTGTACTTTAGTTTAGGTGCAAAAATGAAACAAACATTATCATATAGATTTATCTCGTATGCGTGAGGCCGTCTGGGACCCAGGCCGCCAGAGTCTGGGGCCCAGGCCGCCAGAGTCTGGGTAGGTACTACAGCTTTGCCAGTTATTCTGCTGCCAAGCAGTAGTGCGCAAGCATTACTGTGTTCCGGTTTGAATAGTAGCCAGCAAAAGTACTGGGCATATGAGACTTAGTATCTGATGTCTTGGGGTGATAAGCGCAATGTAGCGCTATGCAGTGCTTTTTATGCTATTAAAGTTCTGGGCGGCACTGCAATTTGTTAAAGGCAGGCGTGGCGCTTAATTAATTCATAAAAAAAGCTATACAAAATATATAAAAAACCTATGTCATAAATTACAAACTTTTCAAAACTAATATTTACAGAATAGCTGTATGTCCAGCCCCACGAAGACAGTGGCGGGAATCATTTAAATAATATATATTCTTCGTGGTTTATTATTGTTGTTTAGAAACTTCTGCGACCTCATTTGCAAGTAGTACTTCTATTTCTATTTAGCAATCGATTGTTACGCGTACTTGTTCCATTTCTATTTAGCAATCAATTGGTGCGCGCAATTTTGCTTGTGTTTCATTTTTTGTAAAACTCCACATCGATATTCAATTCAATTCATTTATTGACCAAATTATAACAATGTACGTTATTTTAGTGAAAATGAAAATGATTGCATCCCTTTTTGATTGTCCTATCCAGATATACTGGAAATGTATTGTCACGGGCAGTACCAAATAATTATGTAATTCTGTCACTCTATTAACAATATTTAGTTTTCTTTGCTATTAATATAGATTTAAAAAAAATGGTATTAACAAAACTATGGATTTATCCGAAATAAATACTTTTTTAATTTTATTTAATTAGGCATGTTATTATTATACAAAACTACTTAAAAAACTATAATCTACTTAAAATAAGAATATTTTGAATATATGAGATTACATTTAACATCTAATGTCTCGGGATGATGAGCGCAATGCAGTGCTAATACGCAGTTCTTTATATGGAATTCAATACTGGGTGGCACTGCCATTGTTATGGGCAGGCGTGGCGCTTACCATCAGGCGAACGACTAGCCCATCTCATCACTCAGTTAAATAAAAAAAACGCTTTTTAATCTTAGTAGGATAGGATTATAAAAGATAGTATAAAACGGAATAGATTAACGTATCTTTCTTTATTTTACAAATATAATTAAATGCTATTTGTCGCGTCGGCAAACTAACACTCAAGTTAACCATACCCATAAAAGATGAACTGCCATTCAGAAATTATACGACTAGAGCTGTTAGCCCCCCGAGAAATAGCCCACAATCCAGAAATTAGTAAGGCGAAACTACGGCTTAACCACTTTAAGCACCAAAATTTCCCAGCGGCATTCCACGCAAGTAGGTCAAACGCTCTTATACCGCCTTGAATGCCATCTCACAATGTATCAAGCGGGAAGCTTAAGTTGTCAAAGTTGAATTCAGCCTCATACCTACACACTTAATCATTTTTCCTATACAGGCAATCAACCAATTTTAAACCTTACGCATCGCTAACAAGGATCAACAGTTATCTGGTAACTGTACTGTTAATGTGGTATCTTGCGTGGCCAAATCTCATGTACTCTAGAGAGGTGTCAATTGCTTGACATAGATGCCCGTATGTCTTTTAGAATTAACAATGCAATTCAAGTAACCAATTATGAATCTTAATGCTTTAAAAATAAGAGTGATATTGGTAGATGGTAGCAAGATTTAGGTGTGTGGTCAAGTTAGCTAATAGTAAACAGTAGTTAGCATGCAGGTGATTAATTTGGAGTGCGCTTATGTTACGAAATTGTGATTTCTTGTTTGATTTCTCACGGGTAATGACTTAATAAGGCGTTGATTTTGGCTTAACTGTCAGAGTGTTAACCACATGATAGTAAGCGCCACGCCGCGCCTGCCCATAACAATTGCAGTGCCACCCAAAACTTAATACCATAAAAAGCACTCCGTAGTACTGCATTGCGCTCACCCCGAGACATCAGATATTAAATCTCTGTAATTGCGATGGCTATAATGCCCTTCAAACCGGAACAAAGTAATGTTTGCACACTACTGCTTGCGGGCAGAATAACTGGCAAAGCAGTGGATCTGATTGTTCGTGATGTTATGGCTGTCCATAATACCATAAAAAGCACTCCGGTTCAGACTGAAAATCAGTGCTAAGGTACTTAAAAATACCTTGGCGTATGCTGAGTCAGAAACTTTTCCTGACATCGCGCAACATTTCACTGTGTTGTATTTATTGTGTTTGTTTCGTCTTTATTTTAGTGTGTTCAGTGTAATGTTGTGTGATGACCTGAATAAATGTATTTTCTTTCTTCTTTCTTTTCATTCCCAGACGGCTGCATACGAAAGACCTGCCACGAGTATTTATTTTTTAAATGCTTGGACTTATGTATTTGTCTCAACGTATCAGTATTGCAATCCAACGGGGCAATACTTTTTTTTTTTTACACTTCATAGATCTATGTTTGGCCACTATCTCACCTGATGTGAAGCGATGATGTGGCCTAAGATGGAGCACATAGATCTAGAGAGAGACGGCAGTTGAGCGGCTGCTCAGACCCGTCTCCCCGATGGTTCACCGAACATCATCCCGAAACACAACTAGGTCGCTTGACGGCATGGCTTTGTTCGGTGGGTGGTATTACAACCACGGCCAGAGCCTACCACTCCAGAGCGCGTAAGCGGGTACTGCCAGCATCTTGGGTACGCCGCCAACTGGCAGTGCATTTGAGCTATCTATAGGCTTTTGATAGTCTATGGGTTGTCCAATTGCTTTTCCTTGTAAGTAGTTTAGATGTAGTAAGTAGAGTGTAGAATTGTTTTCAGTAGTACAGTAATTAATAGTACATTGTTCACCGAGAGGAGAAAGTGACCGATTACCGTCGAGGGTGTCGTTTGAAGCCCGAGCCGTAGGCGAGGGCTTTAAAACACCCGAGATCGGGAATCGCACTTTCTCTCGAGTGATACATAGTGCTTTATACTACACCTACGAGGAAAATAAAAAACTAAATCTTTACTAATTGAAATTTATATTGTAATTGTTGCAGTTAGTGAAGCTTAATGTAACACTTTTTCCATTAATGTTTGTTTGAGATGTTTGCGATGTTCTTTTTTCAAATTGTTTGACACCATCCAACACACAGCTAGTGGCCAGTGTCATTTTGCGAACTTGGAGATAAAAACTCACTGTAAAAACTTTTTGGCTTTTGATATTAAGGTTACCAGCGCATAGTCTTACCCAAAATTAAAAAGAAAAACCACGTAAGAAATGGATTTTCATACACTTTTCTCTCCCGCTCAGATGCTTTTTCTCGCCGCATATTTGTTCGATATGCAATGACGTACTTTCTACCGTAAATTTGATAAAGTATCAAAGTACTTTCCGAGCAGGTGTAGTATAAAATTAATTATCTAAACTCAGTAGAGTTAAATTTATCTCAAAACAGCTGTGAGGTCATTGACGCAGCACTGACTAGTGAACACTTTATTTTCCAGACAGCACTCTGCGGTCGACAGGCCATATTTGGATTTACAACTACCCGCGAATTATCACAATCGATTTAAACATCGGAACCGCACTCCAAAACGATTTCATATTTCATTAATTCAATTGTGGACGGACCTAGGACAGTTTATTAGGGGGTAGTGAATCGTAGAAACAGATCATTTAATATTTTTGACAGTGCTTTTTGCTATTACTACTAGCGAACCGCCCGGCTTTGCACGGATACAATTTACTAAATAACATGACGACTTGACGACTTGATTACAAAACACTGAATATTTTCACTAAACAAAAACTTAATTAAAATTGTAGTGAAAACTACCTACCTAAATTACCTGCCTTAAGAATAATTACTGGGCATTATGAGACTCAACAGCTAATTGTCTCAGGGTGACGAGCGCAGTGCAGTGCCACGCAGGATTTTGCAAAACAAAGTTCTGGGTGGTGCTATTATTGTTATGGGCTGGCGTATTGCTTACCATCAGGCAAATGTCTAGCTCGTCTCGTCATTCAGTTACATAAAAAAAATACCTATTGACTCATGAAAGGATCAAGTACAAAAGTGAAGAAAGACATGATTAACCTTTTCAATGCATTTATTGCACAAATCCAATCAATTTCACCGCAGTCTCCCTTTATTCCACAACTGAACCCTGCATGCCCAAAAGCCCTTTACCCTCCTATCCATTTGTGTTTCGTCCATCGTCTTAACATTTTTTTCTATTAGTGTTACCAGTCTAAAGTTTATTAAATGTTACTATACATTAGTACAAAAATCATTAAACACTAACAGAATGTAAATAATAAATATTAATATAACTAATATTGTACATAATAAATAACCTTTCGTAAAAATTTTCTTAATGACAGTGAAAATCGTATAAAAATACGTTGGTTTAGAATTAAGAAGAAGTAGTGAAACAGAAATGAGGACGCGGATAGCGGCTTTGTTTTATACCTTCTAGAGAATAGAAGAAGAAGATTAAAGAAGGTGCTACGGGGCAAATGTTTCTGTAGCAAATATGAACGCAATTAGGTTTTTATTTATTTTGTATCTGAGTGTTGTGGGGGTCTTTATGCTATGTTCCTGGTTTTCGAAGTATAGGGGATCTCAGTTAGAGGCCAGGATTAATGTTTGTCATGTCATTATTAAATATTAAGAGCGAGGAAACCGGCATGTCCAAGAATTAATCACAAAAATTCAAGGAAATGTGACATCCACCAACCCGCACTGGGCAAGCGTGGTGGATAAAGGCCCATACTCTCTCTATGAGAGAAGGCCCGTGCCCCAGCAGTGGGAAAGTGATGGGATGATGATGATGATGTCATTATTTATTTATAATTCTTTCACACAGCCTATCATCCAAAAGATCATTTCTAGAACCAAATAGGGAAGCGGAATATGTATACAATGACTAAATATAATATAAGTAGACCCCCTATTTTCGGAGTATTATTTTACTTAAATAAATATTTTTTTTATAATTATATAGGCAAACAATCATACGTCCCGCCTAATGGTAAGTGGTTACCGTCGCCTATGGACATCTCCAAACCCCTTATTTTCAAAGGTCCTTCCTAGCTACGCCCCTGAATTAGTATATCATTCAGCATCGGTATATCAGCACTGTCGCATAATGTGTTTTAATTAAAAGTGAATATTAACGGCAAT
This sequence comes from Petrophora chlorosata, assembly GCA_951640565.1. Lineage (NCBI taxonomy): Eukaryota > Metazoa > Arthropoda > Insecta > Lepidoptera > Geometridae > Petrophora > Petrophora chlorosata. The sequence goes on along the minus strand of OX621191.1, from coordinate 17,874,374 downwards.
ATACTGATTGTATTAAATTGTATGATTCGATGCGCATTTAATGAATGGGTGACAATTTTGTTGTGTTAATAATTGTACTGCGAGTGAAAGTATCTGATACATTGATTCTTAATTGAATTTTAATATTGACTGTATGTAGCGTTGTTATTTTATAGTAATTAATGTTATAGGTAATTTTATTGGACTTATATGATGGCGCTACTCACAATAATTAAGTGATTGATTGATGGTTTGAAAATATCGTATTTGATTTAATTAATTTTATGAATTACTTGTGTAAATTTGTTCATTGAAAATAGATAAATTAATATTATTATTGTAAGTTACTATTTATTTGTGAATATTACTATAAATTTAATATTTAAGTTGATTATTGTTAGTAGTTGATTTGACTCGGACTACTCAGGCGACTCGCACTATTTGTTTACGCCTAGTTATAAAAAGGCTGTTGGCGAGTAGAAAGGGACATTCAGTGTTCAACTCCCACTGGGTGAACATCTCCGAATATTTTAATAGTTGTTTTTAAAATTCTAAATGGTGTATCGAATAGACATTATCAAGTTTAATGAAAGCTCTAAAAGAATCCCCCTCAGTTTCTTGCCATGTCTTTTGAGTAATGGTTCTTTTTCCGATACGGTGGTAGATTCATTGTGACGCTCAAATTCAAATTCAAATTGTTTATTGCTAGAATGTTGTATATACAAAGATGACAAATAAAAATAATTCCTAACATTCTACCATGACAATGGTGTGCGTTCCTTAAGAGCGTCGATGATCATTAAACTAAATAAAGAGCTTTAAAAGAAGCCGGAGCTGTACTTATTGCACACGACCCACTGCGTGAATCCTGATAACTAACGGCAGCGCTAATCTCTTGACTGAGAGCCAACCCCAGAAGTCATGCTCTAGCATATATGTAAATTACAATAGGTAAAACAACGCTTTATTGCACATCCTAAAGATTTACAGAAGAAAAAACGCACAATGGGCGATCTTATCGCTAAGCAGCCATCTCTTCGTGTGTTAATCTAGGGTATAAGCTATCTTCATTCCGAGTTTCACTCAAATGAAGTAACAAACACACAACAACACTTACATACAAATTTTCGCATTTAAAATATTAGTGTGATGTGATTTGAGCCAATTACTATTTTTTACAGAAAAAAGCTAATATGCTGATTTAAAAAAAAGTGTCAACTCAAGTTTCAGGACAAAATTCTTCGTGTAAATAATAACAAAATCATGTTACGAATATAACAAATCAATAAGACAAAGTTGGGAACTGCAGCTAAAGCTGATCAGACTCGAGCCGTAGTTTTTAACTTCGGCTGGAGGCTACTAACAGGCAATTTAAGTTTTCTTTGGGAATACACAAGCACGAGTACTTTATATTGGGCTGGGTATACTAGAGACTCTGATGAACTGTATCAGTCAATTTAATAAATTATGTAAGCAAAATATTTAGCATGGTCCATCGTCGACCACGTCGTCACTTTCCATCAGGTGAGACTGCGGTCAAATGCTTGCCTATTCGAAAAAAAAAACCGAATCGAAAAAAAAGAAACGAATAGGCAATTCGAAAAAAAAAACTCCTGCCGAGGTTTGAACTCAGGCCTCTTCCTTTAGACAGGAACCACTCTCAAAGTCATAGTTCAAAAGTTCTCAATGCAGTGTTGGCATCACAGACTCACTTGTGATTGCAATTATAACAATGACTCTACCTCCGTATCGGAAAAAGAACCACAACTCAGAAAATACGGCATGAAAATGAGGGGCATATTTTTGTCAATATATTTTGTTTGTTTCTGACAATATTATGTTTCTTTTGTGCCAGGTAGCGTACTTGGCAGAAACGGAATGTTCCATGCATCTTTGTCTTCTATGTAATTACTAACTGTATATTATGCTTCTTTCATTTTGAATCTATTTTCTGTAAGGTCCGTTATACATTTAGGAATTTTTTGGTAAAAACGTACGCAATTGCCCATGAAGGACTTATTTACTTAGTCTAAACCTAAGTACTGCTATTCTATTATTATTTCTAGTGTATAAATTTATGACCATAATCACTAGAAATAAGCCAAACTCTATAAGCCAAGATTTCTGTTGAAAAATATATTTTTCAAGAGAAGCTTTTAACAAATTCGTAATTGGAACCGCGAGCAAATTAAAATGAGCCAAAACACTAGTAGTTTACGATTATCTGTCAAAGAGTTCCATAGCCCACCTTCCGTCTCCATCAACAGATCAGTTGCATTGTTATCGTACTTTGACAAGTATGCAAAATTCAACTCCGTAGGATAAGAGAAAATGGTTCTGATTCAACTTGCAAGATTTGAACCAAACAAATAAACATTGCAATTTAAATAGAAGCTTGTAAGAACGTAACATTTGCAGTAGGTAAACTGCATCTATTTCCAAGTATTTTCCCAAATATCTATCTCGTTAGAAACTCTGCAAAAACGTCTTCGGAATCCAATCGAAACTTCCTCAATTTAGCAGCCAGAGCAATCACATATGCGAGTGCAGTCGCGGGGAAAAGTCATAATTATCAAAATTTTCTTGGTGTGAACTATTCTTGAATTAGGCTGTTTGGAGCCATGGCTCTATTAGTTCCTATTTCCCTAGATACAGGAAATCTGGGGTAGGTTTTAAAGGTCGTTTTTAGGGTAGTTATTAAGTGCAAGGGTATTTTTCTACTTTAAAAATCAATCCCAGCAGTCATACCAAATGTCGCTAAAATATTTATTTATTCGATTAGCGCAGCCTCCACCCTTACGTCACCATTATGACGTCAGACGACGTCATTGAAATGGACTGTAGACGTCAGAGAGCGTACCTAAGTGATATATGAGTTTATTTGTATAATAAATTTTAAATACGCGCAACGACCACATTTATAGATCCTAGCCCCTAGCTAGGATTCCCTGTATTTAGCAAACCAGGAACCATTTTCCCACAACACCCAGACGTGAAACAAATGCTTGCGCTTTTTTTATGTCCACAAACATTTGTCTCGTAGCGGGAATCGAACCCGCATCCTCAGTGGTGTATGATATTTAAGCCAACCTACCCAACCACTACACCATAGAGGCTGAGGCCAAAGGTTTACAGATTGTTTTTGAATCCGGGAGTTTATCTATCGCTTCTCCCGAACTACTAGTATAAAATATTTACTTATTATGTTAAATTTGTGTATATATGTATATGTATAGTCTGTAAGGTATATTATTCTATGAGCCTCTGTTAATTTTACTTTATTATACTTTAATACTGCCTGGAATAAATAAATAACTGGAAATTACATTTACAATTTTATATTATGACACTAAAACTAAAAACCTTAAAAAATATAATACTAAAATATATTATTAAAAGAAGTCCCTTTATAGGCAAGGTTCCGAAGATACTGGCAGCGTTCCCCCTTTGAATAGCTAGACTAATTCTTTGTCCGAGGTAGCTGCCAGCTCTTCGGTCTCCTATGATATCGACTAACCTTTTTGCTATTTCTTTAAAAAGCTTTATAGCGCTAGGACCCCATGGACCACTGGAAATTACTGGGTATATGAGACTTAATATCTGATGTCTCGGGGTGATGAGCGCAATGCGGCTACGCATTGATTTTTCTGGTATTAAAAGGTCTGGGTGGCACTGCAATTGTTATGGGCAGGCGTGGCGCTTACCATCAGACGAACGACTTGCTCGTCTCATTACTCAGTTCCATAAAAAATGAATAAATAAATACATAAAGCTAATTTATTATTTAATGTGTTGTAATTATACGTTGCACATAATGAACAGCATTGTAAAGTTAAATAACCCGATTAATAATTACTTATCAAAGAATTCTAAAATTATCGCCTCACCAGTACCGCCGCGGGAATGAAAAGCAAACTGCGGTGGCACCGGTGCCCCATTGCAGACGCGCTGCTAAATTATTCATTTATACGTTCAGTTCAACCTCCGTACTCCATACCATATCACACGTCGACAAGTATGGACGACAGACAGCGAAATTGATTTTAAATTAAAAAGAGTTTTTCATAATTTCAGTGGAATATTGCCTCGTTTGACTCGAACAGCTGGACTAGAACTCTCAAAAGAAGAAAAAAAATTGATATAAATATGCATATCCCATAATGACCTCCTATATGAATGCAAAGATTTTTATCAATTTGAATAGCTGTCACGCCAGAGTCTATCGAGTTAAAAATTTTAAAGTGTATGGTTGTTTCTAATTTGTACTTTAGTTTAGGTGCAAAAATGAAACAAACATTATCATATAGATTTATCTCGTATGCGTGAGGCCGTCTGGGATCCAGGCCGCCAGAGTCTGGGGCCCAGGCCGCCAGAGTCTGGGTAGGTACTACAGCTTTGCCAGTTATTCTGATGCCAAGCAGTAGTGCGCAAGCATTACTGTGTTCCGGTTTGAATAGTAGCCAGCAAAAGTACTGGGCATATGAGACTTAGTATCTGATGTCTTGGGGTGATAAGCGCAATGTAGCGCTATGCAGTGCTTTTTATGCTATTAAAGTTCTGGGCGGCACTGCAATTTGTTAAAGGCAGGCGTGGCGCTTAATTAATTCATAAAAAAAAGCTATACAAAATACATAAAAAACCTATGTCATGAATTACAAACTTTTCAAAACTAATATTTACAGAATAGCTGTATGTCCAGCCCCACGAAGACAGTGGCGGGAATCATTTAAATAATATATATTCTTCGTGGCTTATTATTGTTGTTTAGAAACTTCTGCGACCTCATTTGCAAGTAGTACTTCTATTTCTATTTAGCAATCGATTGTTACGCGTACTTGTTCCATTTCTATTTAGCAATCAATTGGTGCGCGCAATTTTGCTTGTGTTTCATTTTTTGTAAAACTCCACATCGATATTCAATTCAATTCATTTATTGACCAAATTATAACAATGTATGTTATTTTAGTGAAAATGAAAATGATTGCATCCCTTTTTGATTGTCCTATTCAGATATACTGGAAATGTATTGTCACGGGCAGTACCAAATAATTATGTAATTCTGTCACTCTATTAACAATATTTAGTTTTCTTTGCTATTAATATAGATTTAAAAAAAATGGTATTAACAAAACTATGGATTTATCCGAAATAAATATTTTTTTAATTTTATTTAATTAGGCATGTTATTATTATACAAAACTACTTAAAAAACTATAATCTACTTAAAATAAGAATATTTTGAATATATGAGATTACATTATGAACATTTCTGCCTTCCATAATTTCGTCATAAATTCGTTTATTGTGTAGAAAGGATGTGTTTCGAAGAAAGCTTTAATTTTTCTTTTGAATTCTAGGGTAGGTTATTTAGTTACGTCACGAGGTAACTTATTTTACATAATATCAAGTTTTAAACTAAGTCCTTGTTTATAAGTTTTGGAAATGATAAAGGGTGTCAAGTTAATACCTATGTCCTAAAGACAAGAGCTACTGAAGGTTTCATCATCACGTTCCCACTGCTGGGACGCGGGCCTTCTCTTATAAAGAGAGAATGGGCCATAATCCACCACGCTGGCCCAGTGCGGGTTGGTGGATGTCACATGTCCTTGACTTTTTGTGAAAAATTCTTGGACATGCCGGTTTCCTCACGATGTTTTCCTTCACCGTTTTTAGAGCGAGTCTTAAATCCACACATAATTTAAGAAAGTCAGTGGCATGGGGCCAGCGGAATTCGAACTCGGGTGCGTCGGATCGAAAGTCGCACGAGCTCCCACTGAGCCACACTCGCTCTTAACTGAAGGTTTGAATAGTACTATACAGTTTCGTCCTCCATAGACAAAAAAGCAATTTCAAGTCTGACTTTCAGCAAGGCAAGAGCGCAATCTAAAAGAACAATCGGACACTAATTTCATATTGAATTTTTAACTTCGCCGGAGACAGAAGTCTTGCATCTATTAAATTCTAACAAATCTATCTGGAACTGCAGATTATTCTCTATCTTCGGGCGTAACCAGGCGTCATTGCGGGGGTAAGATATATTGGTCACGGATAACCAAAACCTCGCTTCCCTCACTTAATTTTGAATTTGAAAGAGGATTCGTCATAGTATTACTAGTATAACGCTATCTGTATCATTTTGTTCTTCAAGAAGCGATCAAGGAGGGGGGGCTCGTACTACCCCCCTAGCTCCGCCCATGTCTCCATCTGTGCATTCGAGTTTCTTCGCAGCTAAATCGAAAATTCCGCCCGCCTCAGACTTGATTGTATTACTAATGAAGATGTGATTCGCCAGGATTTTATGCGCAAATTGAAATGTTCCGAAACTTGGATATTGCTTAGGTTCGTTGGGTTTGTCTTATTGCAGAGTTGGGTGTTTGAACAGATCTTGTTTTTTGTTTCATGTTTCAGATCAAATATTTTCATAACCCTGAATGGTTGGCGTGTGATTTCTTTGACTAAATCGTCTTTTTATCAAGTAAGCGTATTCATCATCATCATCACCCCATCACGTTCCCACTATTGGGACACAGGCTTTCTCTCATAGAGTATTGAGCTATACATACAGACAGATTGTTATTATCCATCACGCTGACCCAGTGCAGATTGGTGGATGTCACATGTCCTTGCCGGTTATCTCACGATGTTTTCCTTCACTGTTTTAGAGCGAGTGTTAAATCCGCACCTAACTTAAGAAAGTCAGAGATCCGGAGCCAGCGGGATATGAACTTATGCGTTACTTATGTTTATGTTAAGATATGCGTTGAAAGTCGCACTCCCACTGAGCCACACTCGCTCTAAGTACTTGCGAATAATGCCACTACACTTTAGCCAATTTTACCCAGACAAGCCAGTAACCATGCGAAATTCTTGTACAATGTAACAAACATAAAGTAGATCAATCTGCTTTCAAATCGTAGCTCCGATCTCACGACAACAGTATCACGAGCTCTCACAGATACTGTCACAAGCCTGAAGGCTTTTGTAGGTAAACAAGGAATCATTGCTTACAAAGGTATTGTAGTTACAAAGCTACATCTATCGAAGAAGATTTAAAGACCGAATTTTACACGAAATTAATCCAGCTTTTCAAATAAACGATCTACATGCGAATCCAGAGTTTTAGCGGTCAAAGTCATAGTCAAATATCATTTATTAAATAGGCACAAAAGTGTACTTTTATAGGTCATAAACACATGATACAAATAAAATATGTTAAAATTTTTAACTTATGTTAACATGACTTTGAAAAAAGGTAACTATGTAGTTTACCCATTTCTTTCCTATACTCAAATTGAAGTCCGAGTGCTGAAAAGAAATGCGAAAACTGACCCTACCAGTGCTTCGGAAATACGCCTGCTAGAGAAGATAGCACCAAGAAACTCTGCGGGGATGTCTTTTTTCAGCTCTTTTAAAAAGTCTCGAAAATAACAATTAACATTACGTATAAATTATAATTAACAGAATGTCAAACAAGAAGTGCCCCATAGTATAACAAAAAAGTGTAAATAAAATATAAGTAGGTATGACAGTAGCAGTTAGGAGTGACTAGACCAGACCAGTCTCCGCAAGCAGTACCCGTTCACGAGTATGACTTGAGGACCAGCCACCACTCGGGTCGCTTTTAAAATACTCTTAGTTACTTGGTTATACGAGAGAACCGTGTTACGTATATGCTCCGAACATAATGTAACTTGGAAACACGTTCCGTCCTCAATTACTTTAAATTCAAACAAGTAGATAGGGCAGGAAGGTTGCCAGACTCATATGAAATTGGGCGGGTCACATAAGCCGTATCAGATCGGTGGGCAAAAGTCACAACGGAATGGGTGCCTGAAGATGGAAGACGGCGCCCAGGCCGGCCTAAAAGGAGATGTAGGGACGATCTGGATGCATATCAAGTAGGCTGGTACGAGGTGGCATAGAATTGGGACGGCAAGAGAACCTGAGGGAGACCGTTGCCCAGTAGTGCGACAGCATAGATTAATAAAAAAGGTAGATATTTTGATTTGAAAATTTTTAGAATGATTACAGTATGTAAAACGAGTAGGTATTAATGAAAATAATTAAAAGCCTCATATTGAATATATTAGGAGACCGCGTATATAGAATTCAGTTTTTAGTAGTTCCCTAAGGAACTGTTCGTTTTTTCGGGATGAAAATTATATTATATTACAGGACCTAAAGTCCAAACGTATCTACGTACCCGAAATTCATCAAAATCCGTTATCCATCGGAATAAAGATATGTGGTTACAAACACAAACAAATACAAACACAAAGATATGTGGTTGTGGTTTACTTTTGAATTTAAAATGTTAGTGATATAAAATTCTATGGTCATATTAAAAAGCTTCTTACGATGAGCAAACCATTTTTTTTAATTTATAGAGTAGCAATTTTAAAAACCCGAATTTGTGAAAATATTCTATCTCGATTTGGTTCCTACACGAAATGGATACTTAGGTCTCGATCGAGTCACGCGGAAACACCTCAATCGGAGAGATTCTTCGAATTTCACCATATAGGTAATATTCTGGATTTGTCGCAGTGAATATCTTCCTCCAATGTAAAACCACGAAGGAAAAGGTTTTGAAATATATCGCCCACTTTAGTGAATATTTCTAAAATCTGCAAGAAACAGAAAATTTAGTGCACTTTTGTGAAACTTGAAAAAGTGCACAGAACTACAAAAAGTCGGGCAACACTCGCTTGTGACCTTATTTTTAGCAGGAACATTTTTTTAGGATCAGATCAAAAGATTTCAAGCATATTCTCATAATTATCATCATCATCGGCCCATTAAATTCCCACTGCTGGGACTCTGCTCTTCTGTCTATAAAGAGTGTAGGCCATAATCTACCAAGCTTGCCAAGTGCGGGTTAGTGGATGTCCTTGAATTTTAGTGATTAATTCATGGACATGCCGGTTCCCTCACGATGTTTTCCTTCACCGTTTTTAAAGCGAATGTTAAATCCGTATATAATTAAGAAAATCAGTGATGGCCTGTGGGTGTCAAACTTAGATGCGTCGGATCGAAAGTCGTGCGAAAATACGTGCTCCCACTGAACCTCGCTCCTATTTTTATCTCACAAAAGATTATTTTTTTCAGCTTATTAATGTTAACTTGTAAACTTTTTAAGCATTTCGCTAAACTAACCTGTAGGTAAGGACTCAAAATTAAAACTGTTATAATAGCAGGTAAATCCTCTATCAAAATAGTACTGTGAGTGAAAAAAAGAGTCTATATACCTAAAAAGAGTCTATACTATAGGTATAATTTTTTTATTTGAAGTATGAACTACTAGCTGCGCCCCGCGGTTCTTCCCGCGGTTTTCCTGAATAAAAGTAGCCTATGTGTTATTCCAAGTCCTAAAAACCTACATACTAAATTTCATCGAAATCGGTTCGGTAGTTTTTGCGTGAGAGAAGCCATCCATACATACAAACTTTCTCTTTTATAAGATTAGTAAGAATGAACTATGAATAATTATTACAATTACTCTACCGCCGTATCGGAAAAAGAACCATACTACTATTTTGGATACCACAATCGCTTTAAGCGATAAAACCGCCAATTGTTACACTTTTGTTACGTTGTTTTTATTATTTATAATTTTATGTGTGTGTTTCACACATAAAATTACAATAACAATTTTATAAAGAGATTTCTTTTTTTTTTCACAATTAAAAGAAAGTCTACATTTATTTTGACAAAACTGCATCTCGGTAGATTTAAGATAAATATCTTATCAAGATCCTACCGACTGCACCAATTAAATACTACAGCCCCGATGGATGCTTTTAAAAAAATATTTTCGTTTATTCTACAGATTTAATTCAAAATAAAATTAAAATTAAATTACAATTGTCAAAACTCCTTCGAAGTATGAACAAAAAATCCGTTAAAAACTAAGGTAAATTTCCATGAGGTGCCCAATTGACGTCAATGGCCAAATGCGCATCGGTTTCCCTATATAAGCCTTACGTAACTCACGGCACAACACGGTTAAACAATAAAACAATTGGTAAATTACTTACTAGGTGCTTCAGTACGAGAATCGCTGCCGTGTACAGTCCCTTAAAAAAGGTCTGAGCTCAGCATAATGCAATTCTTCACACCTAGAATAATTTTGGAACATAGCTACCAATAAGATTTTTATTAAGTACTCCAGGAATACGGAAAAATAATAATAATAATAAATAATAATAAAAAGTATTTATTCATCTTCCACAATTTGCTGGTTTCTAATTAGGTAATCACTTAAGTTTAAAACATGATGGGAATATGTACTGTATTGAAAGTATCTAAGTCGGATCGGTGGTGCCTGCAGTAGTTATTAAAACTGTGTCACAGACACCAACGCCCCCCGCAAGGATACAGGTCTAAGGTACATCAACAACGGTTGAAAATCTTAAGCAAACATGTCTAACTGAGACAGGCAAAGACGAAACTAAATTCACAGAAAGTTGTCGTGCTTAAAAATAAATTCCACATTTATTTTTTGTTTCTCTCAATGGACTGATTTTCATTCTTAAAAATAACGGGTATTCGAGATTATCTGAAATCCCTCTACTTATACCAGAAGCAATCTACTGTAATCGACATAATGTTAAGTATTAAATTCGGAGAATATGAAGATTGAAAATTGTAGCTAAGCCTGAATTCCTGGAATCAGACAGCCAATATTTCATTCTAGGTTATGTTAGAGCCAAGAAAATGTATATGTACAAACAAGGTTGCTAAATAGTACCTAGGTACAAAAAAGTGATACTTCTGTGTAAGTTGAAAATTTTCGAAACTTCAAAATTTAATATTCAGGTATTACTAAAACCACCTCTTAAATCAATCCAACCTGTTCGATTCCATCGAGGCCAAAAAGTAGTTTAATCCTTAGGCTGCCTGCCCATGTCAGACAATCGGCCACCGATTTTTTGTTGGTGAAAATGAAACATACTGAATTTTATATTGCAACGTACAATCTCCTACAAAAAGTCGGTCACAAAATACAAAAATTATTTTTCAAAAAAAACTAAACCGACTTCAAAACCACCAATGCCACTCAAAAGTAAAAAATAAATTAATATAATTATCATAAGCGCTACCCACTCATATATTTGAAGTCGGTGCCAGCCAAGTCTAAAAGGTAGTAGATAAATACTACCTACATGTAGGTACTTACTATATACATAGTATTTATCTACTACCTTTTAGACTTGGCTGGCACCGACTTCAAATATATGAGTGGGTAGCGCTTATGATAATTATATTAATTTATTTTTTACTTTTGAGTGGCATTGGTGGTTTTGAAGTCGGTTTAGTTTTTTTTGAAAAATAATTTATTTTAACCTTTTTAGTGAAAAACAAGTTTTAATTAAATTAATTCAAAAAGTTTTTAAAGACAAGCTTTTATGATTTAGAAGCCACATCATGACGAAGTTTAAAACGGGCTATCACAATTAAATGCATGTACAAAAAAATTTCATGTCTGTCCTATATCTCTGTTGAGGAGTTCCCTCGCCGGAAGTCAATCCTGGGTGTATCTGCCATGTCATGATGGAATTTAGAACAGGCTATTATGGTTAAATCCATTTACGAAATGTTGTGCCTGTACTATTCACCGTTGAGGAGTTCCCTCACCGGAAGTCAACCCTGGGTGAAGCAGGTGAAGCAGTCGAATACAAACCTCCACCTTTAGAAAGTTGGTTACGAAAAAAACAAGAACCGACTTGAAGATTAAACTTATATTTTTTTGTTTTTGCTATTTTTTTCAAAAACTACTGAATGCTTTTCGATAAAATTTATATGGGACCACCTTTGAAGTATTACCTACCAATCAAAAAAAGAATCATCGAAATCAATGCATAATTGGCGGAGTAATCGCGTAACAAACACACAAAAAAAAAATAAAAAAAAAAAAAAAAAAAAACATACCGTCGAATTGTAAACCTCCTCCTTTTTGAAGTCGGTTAAAAACTACAAATGTCGGTGAAAAACTTCGGTCCGACAATCGGACCTATAAAGTGCCTGACGTTGGTAACAAACATGAAAAAAAGAAACAAAAAATTTACGCTCGAATTGAGAACATCCTTCTTTTTGAAATCGGTTAAAAAAGATACTAAATTGAAATTGGAATGAAAATATGACCTTTATTTTACCCAGAGGCCACCAAAATTCAAGGATATGTGACATCTGCATCTGCATCTGCGCACTGGGCCAGCGTGGTGGAATATGGCCCATCCTCTCTCTATGAGAAAAGGCCCGTGTCCCAGCAGTGGGAACGTGATAGGCCTATGATGATGATGATGATGATGATTTTACCCAGGATTAGTTTAGTAAGTACTTACAAGTATGTTGTGTTTTTATATCATATTTTATTACCCACGTGTAAGCAAAAATTGTCTCACATCAGTAAAGAAATATCTTTTGTTCTATAAAGGATCATTCAAACTACGTAGAACTCATGTAAAAGCGCGATTACCACAAGGAAGTAGTTGCGCAAATCGTCTGGTTTTCGTTATAATCCGGAGATGTGATGTCGTGATGCAGACGCTTTGAGACACGGCGCGTTATTGGCGCGACACGATCGCCTCGGGCTGAGCAGAGCGGAGATGTGGGTGTGCGTATCCAAAGACACAATTTGGACGAAAAGGAATATCAAACGAACATGCCAAATCTGCTTTAATCCGTATTCGAAGCTTAAATCATGATGCTTAAAGAAAATAAACCTTGAATGGTAGATAGGTTAGATCAGCAAAAAGTGTTATCATCATCATCATCGGCCTATTACGTTCCCACTGCTGGGACTCGGGCCTTCCCTCGTAGAGAGATTATAGGTTATCCACCACGCTGGCCCAGTGCGGGTTGGTGGATGTCACAAGTCCTTGAATTTTTGTTATAAATTCTTAGACATTTCGGTTTTCTCACGATGTTTTCCTTCGCCGTTTTTAGAGCGAGTGTTAAATACGCACATACTTTAATACATCAGTGGTGCGGGGCCAGCGAGATTCAAACTCTGGTGTGTCGGATCGAAAGCCGTGCATGCACACGTGCTCCCACTGAGCCACACTCGCTCTCACAAAAGTGTAATAAAATACATTTTTGGCCACTTGGTATTTAATTTTTGGAACATTTAGAAGACTCCGCTGTCATATCCCTATCAAAAAGAATGACATATATAATTTCGCAGCTTTTAAATTCTCACCACAAAATCATATCTCACATTTTCTTCACATCTCAAAAATCATTAATCAAACGTCACACCGCCAGTTTCCTAACCGTCCGTCATTTCTCCTGAGACAATGGACACTCGCCCGACCCATACAGGGTAGCGTCACATTGCATCGCCGACGGCGGAACCCGCGTCTCGGCGTCCCAAAGGCCCGGCACGCCTGCCCTATGCAAATATGCGGACCCCTAAAATTGATCATAATCCTTTTCCCAGCGGAATATATTTCATCTTTGGAGGTATAAAGTGCGAGTAAAAATATAACGGTGTAAGTGACTGGCGAGTTTTATGGCAGTGGTACTTTGTGCTTAGAGATTCTTGTTTATGATGTTCGTGAAATGACGTACCTATTTCTTTAACTTTATTTGGTACTTGGCTTTATTGTGGCTAGACAAACTGGTCAGTTTAAATTAAACGATACGACATATAATTTCTGTAACTACTTAAACCAAAGAAAACTAAATATTACTACGTAAAGAAGCGACACTCCCACCCCCCCGCTAATTTGTCGTCACCCGCAACAAACCGATGAAAAAATGGGCAATGCCGTGCCTGCGTCACTTGGTTGTCACCGCTCGCTGCGAATAACTAATGAGTGAGATTCAAATGTTTGTTTTATATATGCGATCAATTGATGTTATTTGAGGTTGTTATGACCTTTTTGGATGACGACGACGACCTGCTTTACAGAGGTAGAGCAGGCCGGCTGACTATTTGACTTTGACATATGGATAAAACATATTGAGAAAAGACGGAGAACGGCTGAAGACGGTGGAGCTGACTAGGACCTGACTGACGGAGGTCTGCCTATCTCTTTTAAAATGGTTCGTTATTATTCTGTGTATGGATGCAAAGAAACCACTTACACAAATAAGAATCGAAGATTTTTTGGTTTTTCGCGTCTCCCAGCCAAGCGATAGTGGGTATGAAAGAGAAACACTTAGGTTGCTTACGTATAGCGTTGTCCTTGTCGCGCTCGATTCGTATTAGCTCATCCCTACAATAATTACTAATTACGCACCGCTGTACGCACACAAAACGTGTGCGGACAGGCCGGTGCGCCAGTAGTAGTACTAGAGAGTTAGCTCGGCGAATTTGTATAGAGTGTCGGGGGTGCTTAAACTATGTATTACATATTTGGATTCGTTTAAATTACTATGTATTTGAATATACAGTTACTGTCTACTATTTTATAGGTACAGTCAGCGACAAAAGTAGCCGAACTTTTACAATCTTTCAATTGTCAATTACAACAAAAATATAAATATATTTTTCGCAATTTCCTTGTTGGCACAGGATATTAACAGTTTTTAAATACAACATTCAGAGAAGTAAAACAAATATTGAAGGTGTAGTCTATCAAAGATTCACAAATGTCTAGTAACTTTTGTCGTTGACCGTACAATCCAAAGTGTACAAAGCAATAGTTGACTTTATCGCAAGATTTATCCTTCTCTCTTCCTTAGTTGATTGTCACTTAATGGACGATTATTGTTTCATCAAACCTTTAAGGTCATTGAAGGTCACTTGATTGAAAGACCCATTTTGCATCTAAAATAAACAAGACGTTTTGTTATGTTTAATAGAAAAACTTTTTTACTCTTATATGGACATTTTAGTTCTTATCGCTCTCATTAAAAACACTTTCTTTGTTATTCACCTTTTAAAATTCTTCAACAGCTTATTAAAGTACCACTACACCCAAGCATTACGTTACAGCTTTTAAATCCACACTAAAATCTTAAAAGCTAAACATTCTGCACTATTCCAAGCTGAATAGCTTTTTGCCAACGTTGCTGGTAAAAGTAGTAAATAATCTGTGCCCTTAAAACCCTAGTAAGTACAAGTGCTTGAATATTTGTTTAGAGCAAGAACAATGGGTATTCTAGTTCCGGATCTAAAGGGAGCAAAGAGGCGTTGAGGCCATAAAAAGGGTTCCGAATCTAAGTAGTGAAACTCATAAAGTACTCAGTGATGTCGTCGTCACAAAATAAACAGTTCTCTTGAGAGATGTTTAAGATTTATTGAGATGCCGGGACGACCTTGACGACGATCTTAAGGATAGTAGTGGTCTCATATAGCCAAAGATCAGGGAAAATGTAAGTGTGGCCTGCAGTATATATAATAAATAAATAGATAATAAATAACGCCCAACGATCACATACATAAATCCTGACCCCTAACTAGGCTTCCCTGTATCTAGGGTACCAGGAAACTATGAGGACCATGGTCCCACAACACCCAGACATGAAACAAATACTTGCGTTCTTTTTTCTGTGCACAAACATTTGTCCCGTCGCGGGAATCGAACCCGCAACCTGCACATAATAAACATACATGACTATAACATTTTTATAAAGTGACTGGAGTAGGACAGTGAAGATTGAACTCAGTGCCGTGCCGTGCTTTGGGAGACGTCTATGTCCAATGGACTGATGTAGATAACCGATGCTAATGATGATGATAAATTTGTATTGATACTGACCCAGGCGGGCCTTTACAGCAGGCAGGGATTAGCTATAAAACAAATAATTAAATAAATAAGTATAGCAGGCATGTTGTACTATTTTGCTGACCAGTTACCAGTTTTATTACTTGGCCTGCTCTTTACTCTTCTATCTGCATAAGACAAGCAAGTTGCTGATCTATCCTTCCAACTTTTACCTACCACTGACCGTTAATAGGAACATGCGCTTAACATAAAACTCAAAAATCTGGTATTTCCCACATCATTAACTGCTTCCTTTTAAGTCATAAGGCTCATGGAAAGCTCCGTAAATCCCTCGTTTCCAGCAGTTTACCTTCTATTGTTCAGTTTTGTACAAACCAGGTAGCATTTTTTTGCGCCTGAGGGACAATTCGCATTGTACAAAAGGTATCGTCTTTTTTCACAATGGGATTAGATTGACAAAAATATCAGTTACAGATAGAGGATTACTGATTCACTTTGACACAGATTAAATCTTTTGCTGCCTTGTCACTTGGGTCAATAAAAGTCAGACCTTTTGTTATTGGTTTGATGTCGTTCAATTGGAATCAAATATTTATTTATTGTATATTAAACACGTTATTTATATTAGCTACTTCTGTAATTTCAACATGATCTATTTATAGATAAAAGCGAATGTTTGTATTCTAGCTTTCTCTTATTTTGTACCAATTAAAATCACAGGCATTAAGAACAACAATCATTTGACCACCTTTTTCGTTTGCGTGACTTTAGGATGTTAAGATTTGTCAAGTATTATTTAATTATTCTGTTAACTGTCTTTGATTCCATCTACGCGGAAGTACTAACATATTCGGGATCTTGCTTTCCAAAAACGTTTATATATAATTATTAGTTTCCACAACTCCTAACATCCGTTTCGCTCCATTCTTCCACACCCATCAAAATCGTCTCCGGGCTAAACTGAATTACCTTCCTTTGACTGGCAAATCAAAGGCACTGTGTCTACCTGTTTGCTCTTTGTACCTCCAAAAGCTGTTGGACTTTCGCCCTTATGTGACCCTGATAAGGTTGAAACAGATCTTCCGGGACATCGAGGGTGAAAACAAAGGAGCCTTCTGCTGGTCTTCCTGCCCCAAGGTATTGCACAATGGCTACACGTGCGACGGAGGTTGTTAACTCATTTATCAGGTCCCTGATAAGTTTCTGATAATGTTAATTTTACGTGTTTGGACAGATAAGGAAGGGTTCGGGCGTTAAGCATGGGAATGGTTTATAGGGTGAGAAATGGGCGATAGGAGTTATTGATTGTTGTCTACCTGGCAAAGTTTATCTCCAAGATGGTCTGTTTCATTTTGCTTGATGGCACTGGGTCTTAGTTAAAATAATTATCGTAGTACGCCAAGTTATTTTATAAAGTAATATTAACCAAATCTTATGTATTGTATAGGCGTTAGCAATCGTCTTTTTACACTGACACAAAGACTTCTAAGTTTTTCTGACAATTTGATTCTCGTATCTAAATTCGCCATTCACATCTGTTTTTTTTGTTGTAGGTACCTCTACTTTACTCTGCTACAGTTTCGGAATTTAGAGGATGTTTCATTTAAAAAAGATTTATTTGTAATAATTTCATATTTACACCACTAACCCACACTATAATTTGATAAGTGCAAAGTTTATGACATTTTCACGACTAAACAGCTAAACCGATCTTGATGAAATTTGGCACAAAGATACCTTGTACCCCGAAACAGGAGATAGGGTAATTTTTATCTAACTTTAACACTTGATTCTTGAGCAATCGCGAATAACCAAATCAAGCAGCGAGCAGCAGCTAGTATACAAATAAAATTGAAAACATTCATTTTTGAAGTAGACAAGTATATCTTAGCAAAGCGGCACAATGCATTTCGTTCTTTACCTAACTCCGCTGTTGTTTTACTAGTTAATGCTCTCCAAACGCAAAACAGATTGCTCAAAGCTAATGGCACAGCGTATTTAGTAGACAGTATACAAACTTTCGCAATTTTTATTTGTCACTTCGATTGATTGATTTGATCGATTATAGTTACAATTTTTAACATATTGTATTTGTATCAAGTGTTAATGACCTTTAAAAGTGCACTTTTGTGCCTATTTAATAAATGATATTTGACTTTGGCTTTGACTTTGTCTATAGTAATAATAGTTCGATCGTTACACTCCAGATTTCAGATGTACTGTCGAAATGAAGAAAGAAATGAAAATCGTCATGTGGAAACTAGTCAATAAAAACTTAAACACAGTACATACCAAATCACAGTAAGTTCGGAATACAAGGCAGCCTTCCAAGACCCGTTTAGACCCCGTTTTCAGTTCTGAATGAAGATCCTCGCGCAAAAAACTCTTGAAAGAAACAAGTTCTAGAATACATTTTACTAAATTATTTTGCTCTACACAAAGTGTTTACCTAATCGACTTACCGGTACAGTTTGTATACAAATAGATATCAGTCTACAAAATAGATTTTAATTTAAGACTTAATCATTTAATCATGCTTACACGTAATGTACCAGACAGGTGTTAGAAATGTCTTACATAATTATTACATGTGCCCAGTGAGGGCGCTGCACGTTTTGAGTGGAGTTAGTCACTTATCCCAAATCGTTTGATTATTAATTATTGTATACATTTGTCAATTTAAATTAATTATTATTCATAAAATTGTCACATTGTTACTTTGGTCTTCTCTATCTATGTTAAGTTCACATTATAATCATTTAATAATAAAATAAATACCTAATAATAAATATTTAATAATTAATTGTCATTAATCTATTAAAGTTATCTTCTATTTATTATTTTTTATTTATTTAAGAATTACAATATTTATTTATTCATTACATTATATGAACCTAACCAACCTATATCGCAATATTGAGTTAGGCAATTGGGAGTTGCGAAAAATTACGTTTTTGACGAAACTTCATAACTGTGTTCCACTGTCTTAACAACTGAACGCTAACTTGCGTTCGCAACAATGTGCGGTGATGCTCATTAAAACTCGTTATCGGAACGCTGTTCAGGTGTTTTGATTTATACTTGTTGTTGCTTTCGGAGTTGCACGTGTAAGTATAATGTTCAAGTTTCTGTCGGCATCATAATTATGCATGTCACACAGGAAGTTATGGGTGAGAATGGATATTAATCACTCAATCTTGCTGAGTTTGTTCCTAATCCCTTGGTATGTGAATAACAGCTGGTTTTTTAATCTCTTGCCACGGTCGCGCGTAGCGAAACTCATCTAGCCATTCGAAACATATCTGCTAGGTTGTCACTTTTGCCGCGGTCACGACTTTGATGGGTGCTTGTTTGTGTGGTATTCAGTGTGGAATATCTTGAGCATTACCATACATCGGAGGGTACTTTAAGACATTGGTACTGACTGTTTGATTGATAACACTTTATTGCACACCAATAACATAACAAAAACAACTTAAAATTTGAATAGTACAACGGGCGGTCTTATCGCTGATAAGCGATCTCTTCCAGACAACCTTTAGATGGAGACGACTAGTTGCTGTCTAAGTCAACAGTCGTTAGGCCATGTCTAAGCACCAAGGTTGTTTACACACCTCTCTCTCTCATCTATCGTCTCATAATGGCCAGTGATTTTGCTGGCTACAATGCCGTTGAAACCAGAATACCTACGGTAATTCTTGGCGGCATAATAACTGACAACACTGTGGTAACGCTCGCGTACTAACTACGGCCAGAATTCTGCAGGAAACAGAATACTTACATCATACAACAAAAACTTTCAGCCTGCAGATTCATTCCATCTCAGTAAACAAACTTTTAAGAACACAATAATCAAAATCATAAACGGTGACAGCGAAATATGATTAAAAAAAAATCTTATATACTATCACATACACACACACACAGCCTCACACAGATACCAACATACCCACTCGCACACTTATTACTTTATTAAAAACCAAGACAATCACATCCAGTCTCCTTAGTTATGACTAGCTCAAACATTTTTTATGTATAAATTGTTAAGTGAAACATCGTAAAAATTGGAAATCCGTAATTGGCTTTCAGCATTATGTTACAACACGTCTCATTGTAAATTAGATTAAGAGCTGTGGATTTTGTAATAATAAATAAATAAAATAAAATAACTCTCGGTTTGGCTCGGGCTTTCACAACCAAGAGATCTACCACCTAGTGAATCCATCACCATGTTGATACTACTATAACCAATCACTCAGTCATTTACTCGTGGTAGGTCTCTTGTATGCAGGAGGCTGTCTGGGTAGGTACCACCACTTTGGCAATTATTCTACCGCCAGGCAGTAATGCGCAAGCATTACTGTGATCCGGTTTGAAGGGCATTGTAGCCAGTTAAATTACTGGGCATATGAGATTTAATATCTGAAGTCTCAGGGTGATGAGCGTGATGCAGTGCTACGCAGTGCTTTTTATGGTATTTTGAGTGCAGGGTGGCACTGCAATTGTTATGGGCAGACGTGGCGTTTACCACCAGGCGAATGAATTGTTCGCCTCATCACTCAGTTCCATAAAAGATATAACTATAGCTCCTGAGAGCGAGTGTGGCTCAGTGAGAGCTCGTGCGACTTTCGATCCGACGCACCTGAGTTCTAATCCCGCTGGCCGCACCACAGACTTTCTTAAGTTATGTGCGGATTTAACACTCGCTCTAAAAACGGCGAAGGAAAACATCGTGAGGAAACCGGCATGTCCAAGAATTTTTCCATAAAGTCAAGGACATGTGACATTCACCAACCCGCACTGGGCTAGCGTGGTGGATTATGGCCCGTTCTCTCTCTATGATAGAAGGCCCGTGTCCCAGCCGTGGGAACGTGATGGGCTGATGTTGATGATAGCTCCTGCAATAGATCAGAAAGCTGAAACACGCTAATACCTACATTTAGAAAAAAATTAGATAAGAAACTCAAGATCAGATAAGAAACTGAATTTTCGACTTAACAAGAACAAAAAAAAGATAGGGTAACTGGATAGTCTACCAAGGTTCTCCTTGTTTTAAACTACGGCTGTTAAAGCCTAGCCTCCATTAAAACAAATTCAACTCACTATCTTTGAAAACTTAAATCCAGCAAAATCCTCTCAAACTCACTTTTAAATTCTCTTCAAACTTGAAATACTTACGAAACATACAAAATATCTGCAACGTTCTGGTAAGTAATTTATCATTTGCGGGGTATTCGAGACGGTGCTATAAACAACTCTTTTGAAATGGTCCATGCCTCAAATTTGCAATATAAACAGTAGACAGAATTTTAAGAAATGAAAAGCATTGGCTCATAGACGTTACATCATATTAGTTATCAGAGAACAATAATAATAATTAGTGCAGAAATTCTCCCAATCTTTCTCTTATCTTCTTCCTCTTCCACTTCTTAAAGGTTTGACAACATTGGCAATTCTTCTTATGTGATGAAGTTGATCACTTTCCATCATGCGTTTCTGCAGCTCCCTCCTTTTGACAGCAAGCGTTTGCTATGCTTTCTTTTATAATTTATTTCAATTTGATACATCCGTACACTTTTGAACGTCAGGTAACCACCCTTTGACCTTCATAATATGAACAATCAAGGAATGGAACTATCTACCAGAATTTGTGTTGTCAGATAGCTACAATAGTTGCTTGAAAACTAGAATGGACAAGTTTTTTTTGGCATGTATTTAAAAGATCGTTTTAATTTTGCAAAAACAGCAAACAAAAAATTCTAAATGGTCAACTTTTTTAATGATTGATGCTTATTCTCTGAGACATAAAATAAATCATATCCATCGATATTCTCAATTTACTTTCTGGCGCTTCGCCGGCCGGAGCCGCGGCACGCTCGCTTCGCTCGCTCGGCTCGTGCGATGTATGTTCACTGCCGCTAACATAACCTTACCTAGTCATTAAGGCCGTTTGTGTTGACAAAGTATTTTCTGTCGAACTTATACAAAGTGGATTTTTATTATTTTAATATAGCAATTGCATTTTAGAGAATCAAATAATATAGTTCCGTTTATTGTAGGCGTGCTATGTCATCGACTGGATCGTCACTTAACACGTGAAATAGCAATCAAAAGCAATAGACCTCGCTTCACTCAGTAAATAAAATAAAATATATTTTAGTTACATCTTTACGTTCTGCAAACTTCGCTACTGTCTCGATTTCTCCACCATGCATTCAGTTTCGTTTACGCAACCTATGGATGAACTTGAAAAATAATAAGGAAAGATGAATGGCGGTCGGCTAATGGTCTTCTCGACCATTTGTGATGTTTAAATTTTCCAAAGGGTTTCTGAACATTCATGGGCGCCTAACGGCTACTGCGATGGGGTTTGACCCTTCGTAGATTTGAAAGACCGTTTTGAGGAAAATATTGAATTGAATGTATTTCGAAAAGCTAATGGATTTCATAAAGCTAAGCTTGTAGTATTCAAATGAAAAGAAGTTTATTTAAAAGTAAATAAAAAGCAAAAGCAAGATTTTACCAATAAGTTTCCCAGGGCTTCGTTTGCTTGACAAAATTAAATGAATCTTTGCTAGAAGATCTCTAGCTAAAACTATTTATCATCATGAAGGTATCTACAGGGTACAGTAACATATACAGGGTGGAATTGAAATCTATATTTTTCTGAAATGTATGTACTAATTCCATGCTTTAGAATAAATATATTATGTTAACACATTTCAGCTAATTGTCAATTATTTTTTTGTCATTTATCTTTATTTTCATTACTAATTCAACGCTTTATTATTATTCTAAAGTATGGACTGAGTACATATTTTTATAATTCGGAAGTCAAAGTCAAAGTCAAAGTCTAATATCATTTATTAAATAGGCACAAAAGTGCACTTTTAAAGGTCATAAACACATGATACAAATAAAATATGTTAAAAATTGTAACTGATTACCTCGCTTAATATTTTGTATTATTATTATTTCCTTTTTCTCCTCTTTCTGCTATTAATGTTTCCTTTTGATTGTTATATATATATATATATATATATATATATATATATATATATATATATATATATATATATACATATAGTGCTTCGTAAATACGCCTGTTAGAGAAGATAGCACTAAAAAACTATGCGGGGATGTCTTTTTTAAAGTCTCGAAAATAACAATGAACAATTACGTATAAATTAGAATTAACAGAATGTCAAACAAGAAGTGCGAGTGAGATGTCCCATAGTCATAGTATCAGTAACAGAAAAGTGTAAATAAAATATAAGTAGGTATGACAGAAGCAGTAGGAGTGACTAGAACAGACCAGTCCCCGCAAGCAGCACCCGTTCACGAGTAACGGAAAAATATCGAATTCAATTCGACCCTTTACAAATAGAAAGAAAGAAAGAAAGAAAGAAAATACATTTATTCAAGGCAGATACACGCAACATTACATTACAAATTATACAATCATTTACAATTGGAAAGAAGAAACCGAAATTAATTTGGTCTTGCCAAGATGTGTGTATGTATGGATGGACCAAACTAGGCTTAGCTTATACTAGCGCCACAGATACAATAAAGGCATTTATCAAAACCAATACATGTCAAGACGCATTGCTAAATTAGCCGTTGTTGTTTACTTGGCACGCCGATAGTAATTATCTAAATGCGAGGACTTGACTATCATTAACTTGTCTTTGCAGAAGACATGGAACTTGAAATCCTTTCTCAAACCTGGGCGACTGAGCATTATGTATTGTAGACTGAGAGCTGACACTCATAATTTCAACTTTAGTTGAACAAAGACCGTGGTACAAAGTACCTACATCAATCCGTCATCGTGCGTTTTTGTTTCGTTATTCCTCTCCATCCAAATGTTGTCTAGAAGAGAACGCTTTAAGCAATAAGACCGCCTATTGTTTCATAATTGCAAACATTGAACTTGTACTTAATTTCTATGTTTAAGATGAATAATAAAGTGTTTATCTGTCTATCTATCAATATAAGAACAAATATTACAAACACATATGCAATACAAATAAAAAATTGCTATTTACAAATTATCATTAAAATCTCGTGTACATTGTTGCTTATTTTCAACCGACTTGAAAAAAAGAGGAGATTCTCAATTCGACGGCATGCTTTTTATTTGTATGTTTGTTATGCGATACTCCACCAATTATGAATTGATTTAGATGACTCTTGTTTTGTTTGGTAGGTCGTAACTTCAGAGGTGGTTTCATATAAATTTTATAGAAATTGATTCAGCACTTTTTGAAAAGTAACAAACAAAAAATATAAGTTTAGTCTTGAAGTCGCCACTTGTTTTTTTTCTAAAAATTAATTATTATATTGCCTGTTAGTTATTTCTGTATTCATTGGATTAAACTATATTTGATTGGAACATTGTTAATTCAATTATATACTTCTCCGTGTAGATGTAGATGTATGGTCCACCTCATGACCTGCGTACCTATCTCAAACTCCTATAACTGCAATGACAAGAGGCTCTCTGCCTATTTCCATTGAAATAAATTTTCGCGAGGGAACCGAGAACAGAATGAAATTGTGAGATTTTTTTTGCATGAATAAAACTGGTGCGTCTTGTTGCTCTTTTAAAGTGGGACACACGGCGAGCAGGTTTGTTCAGCCGATTACTTGACAAAAGCTTATAACACCAAATAATATATAACCACTTTCTTGTTCAATCATACAACAAATATCATACTAACTTATAATCACACACCATACATTAAACTCCACTTACTTAACACATCACTCACATACAAAACTGTTATAACCACACTTACATCACACTCCCTTTCTCTCACACACACACACGCACCCTATCACACACACCCTCACACATCATCACACAAAACATACACTAGGTGATAGGGTGATACTGTTGCTTATTTATATAAATTAATTCTAGTTTTTATTTAGTTACTAGATGGAGCGCGACAAATGTTTTTCGACTCCTTCAATGCCCTAACATCAGGTAAAAACCTAAACAGGGTATCATCAGGCTTTGGTAAGATTACTTATCAGTTAGTATTTACTATATTAATTTTATGTGCAGAGCTACATCAATGACACACATCCTGGTCGCCCTTTGTCAGGGGAGGTCTCCTTACTCTGAAATACAAGTGTTTCACTTAGTTCTGGTACGGTTACCTCTTTAAGACACTGTGGTCTCCGGGATTGTGTGTCTCCTACGTACATATAAGGTAACTTTTGATGTAGGTCTTGCTTGTAAACAACCAAATTTATAATTATAATAACTGTGTACGTCTCTTCGCTAAAAATCATAATGTAATCCTGCCATTTATTTATAAGCATTTTGAAAATAAATTATTTTTTATTATTATTATTGTTATTAAGCATATATATATATATATATATATATATATATATAGTATATGTAAGTCTACAGTTGCACTCATGGTAGATTCCACGTATGCGGAGGCCGTCTGGGTAGGAACCACCGCTTTGCCAGTTATTCTACCGCCAAGCAGTAGTGCGCTAGCATTACTGTGTTCCGGTTTGAAGGCATTGAAGCCAGCGAAATAACTGGGCAGAAACTTAATATCTGTCTTGAGGTGATGAGCGCGATGCAGTGCTACGCTGTGCTTTTTATTAAAAGTTCTTGGTGGCACTGCAATTGTTATGCAGGCGTGGCGCTTACCATCAGGCAAACGACATGCACGTCTCATCAGTCATTTGCATAATAAATATTAACGATGTTTATTTGAATTCGTCAAGGGTTTTTTTCTGACCACAATTGTAAATCTGTGTTCCGTTGGTATTCAGATTTTTTTTTTATTTAAATTGGGACTTGCCTTTAAAGTAAGTGAGCCTAACTCGGTCGACGACTGCTTTCAGATATTATTATACTCGTATTATTATTTGAAATAGCTAATACAATCAACACGTTAGTAACAGCAAAACCAAAACCAGTTTGCCAATCTAAAACGCCGTGAGTCCAATGCATAATAGCGGTTTTCTCATCTCGATATTCATCTGCCTTCCTTTTATATCGGCATTCTGTTTCGATTTTACGAGTTCCGTCCGAGACTATAGCGTCAATGAGCGAATTTGCATCAGCATCAATCACCATTCCATTTTCAACCTTATCTCGTCCATTTAAGGGTTATAAATCGTCAGCTGGAGTGAATTCATAAGTTTGTTTAGGTACAATAAGTCTTGTTTTGGCATTAAACCGCGATTTAAACTCGAAAGGGACTGAATGGCCCAGTCCCTTTGATTTCGACATCCGGTACACGTGAATCGGGACTTTTATATACGGGTGAAGTATTTTGAAGGGAGTTAAAAATCGTCTATTGTTTTTCACTTGGATTTCGTCTATTGTTTAGGCCTTTGATGTTATCGGTTGTTTTGATTGGGAAAACCAATAATTCAACAAACAATATAAAATGAGTTATAAAGCGAGAGCTATAAAAAGGAATAAAAACGGCTGAACCGATTTTGATAAAACATGTGTAAAAACCACCGCTAGAAAACCTGCTTTCAAATTAAAAACCGCATCCAAATCGGTTCATCCGTTTAACAGCTATGGTGCCACATAGACAGATAGACACACATAGTGGTCAAACTTATTACACCCCTCCTTTTTTCGTCGGGTGTTAAAAAAATAGCGTAGGCGAAGTAATAGAGCAAAATAGTATTTCAACAAACTTTCGGTAGTAAATAAAAAATATTTAAAGTATCAACTGCACGGACCATGATTTGTCAAAACTTAGTTAACTTAGTTTTTCTCTCAACAACCGGCAATTTAGCGAAATAAAACTAGAAAACGTACAACAATCTCTAACAAAGAAGTTATGGCCCCACTTGTTTTGCAGACTCTGCTATTCCTCGACAATCCGATTCTCCTTCCAAGGAAGCTTTAACCGACCATAAGTTACTAATGTTATGTCCCCCACCGACATTACTTCATTAAGACCGAATCGAAAAAGTAAAAACAATAAAAACTTTTTAGCCGAGAGAAAAGTAAAGCAATCGAACTAGTCTCGAAAGAAATGGTAAAAGAAAGTACTTATTACAAGTCGCTTGTTCGCTTTGATTAAAATACTTTTACAATACCTAGCTATCTTCTGGAACATTTGAGCAGCTTGTAGAGTATGAATATCAAAGATTGAAACGAAATCTCTTTCTAAGGATTTATTTTTACCTTATAGTCAAATATTTGACTGCTGTCTTGAAAGTGATGACGCGGTCGACGATGGATCATGCTTGCCTAGAAGATACCGAGTCACTCTGGATCAAGTCCAGGCACCAACATAATAAGGTATAAATAGGTTAGGTATAAATACGAAATATTTACCATTTTCAGATTATAAACTGTACCTACTTCTTGACAAGCGAATATCAGTAAACTAAAATTTAAGAACCTTCGACACAAAAACCTATAAATATTAAAAAATGGCTGAACCGACTTTGATAAATGATGTCTAAGAACCACCGATAGAAAACCTGCTATCGAATTAAAAAACCGTACGAAATCGTTTCACCTGTTTAAGAGCTACGGTGCCACAGACAGACACACAGACCTAGATAGAAAGCCTGCTTTCAAATACAATAAGTTTTTTTATTGAAAAATATATTTTTCTAGACAAGCTTTTAACAAATTCGTATTTGGTTCCGCGAGCAGATTAAATCGAGCCCAAACACTAGTAGTTTACGATTATCCGTCAAGGAGTTCCATTGCCCACCTTCCGTCTCCATCATCAGATGAGCTGGCTGTCACCATAATATTGCATTGTCATCGGACTTTGACAAGTATACAAAGAGACTCCGTAGCAAATCCTCACAAATCCTTTATTTTACCACAGCACCGTTAATTTCATATCTCAGATCAGCGATTAAACAGTGAATGAACAAGGTGTCGAAATTTTTAATCCAATAAATATCAAAGCTCTGTCCCACTTCCACTCTGATACATGATCCATTCGCTTGACCATTCAGCATGCTGTTTGTTGTTAATTTAGACATTAGAATTTGATCTCTATATGTTTGGCAGTAAGGTTTGGTTTATGCTGGTGAAAAGCATGTCGCGGTCCAAAAAGCTTTCTGTAGCAATATTGACACAGTGTAAAACAGCGATGAAGCTACATACGTTTGTTGTACTGTAAACCGGCATTCGATGAGATCGCAAATTATAGTTAAAAAGAGATAGATACGTAGCGATATCACATTCTAGCGCATATACATAATATGTACGTACCTACGCATAATATTCTACTGTCCTACTAATATTTTAATTGTGAAAGTTTGTGAGGATGGATATCCATGGATTGATGAATGTTTTTGTTTAATCACGCAAAAAATACCGAACCGATTTTGATGTAATTTGGTACCTTTGCAGGTACTTTAGGTCCTGGAAAAAGACATATTTTTTATCCCGGAAAACCGCCAGTGAAACTGTGGGAGCAGTTAGTACATGAATGCAATGATAATAAAAAAGGAAGATTTAACTATGGTTCCGCAAGTTTCTAAAAAAATTGTACAACATGACATGAACGCAGTAGATAAATAAAATTAAGCTATTTTATTCTATCTTTCGTTTTCGTTTCTTTTCTTTCGTTCATTTCTGTACGCAAAAGTTTGTGATTTGCATATTACCGGTTTTCTATATAATATGAATATTGTATAATCATTTTATTATTAATTTATACAAAAAATATGATGTTTATAAATAGTTTGTTACTAGAATAAATAGGCGTTTTTATTCTTATTTCATATACATATATGTATTATATTACCGGTTTAGAGTAACGTTCTGCCTTTAAAGCTGCCCATATTCACAAACTGCGAGACCCTGACTACTGCAGACATTACAATACATTGTAGTACATTATCGATCTTTATCTCGTAGTACGGGACCCGTACAAAATTCGACATGCATTATTTATACTCGAAGGGAGTCGTTATTGAAATCATACGAAACAAAATATTATAGGTACCGCGTAACGCTTTCGCCTCTATCTCGGAGATAGATCTAAAATATTCGTGTTCTCATAATATTGCTCTAATATATTTTTATAGATACGGGCTATTGTCGCAGTTTATTTTTTACGAACTGACTTAACACACTGACTTAACTGTATTACACTTATATTTAATTATGATTATGTAGTCTGTATATAATATTATTATTTTATACTGGTTAGTTTTTTTTTATACACAACACCACTGTCCCTCACAGTTTCTTTGAGTCCTCTCCATCCAAAGGTTTTCTGGAAGAGATCGCTATAAGCGATAAGACCGCCCATTGTAACACTTTAAGTTTAAGTATTGTTTTGTAATTATTTCATGTTGTTGTGTGACAATAAAGCGTTATCTAATCTAATCTAACAATATTTATTCCGCTCGGAATTTAGAATCGCAACATCCTACGTCAAAGTTTGGTCGGCAACAGTGTCACTTAAAACGAAACAGTAATGCACACTACTGCTTGAAAGTGGCAGTACATTAGACACTAAGGTGGTGCTTCTAGCTAATTGTAAAAACAGCTCTAAATAGAGACACTGTAAAAGTTTGAAGTAATGGTAATGGTCTTTGGAGGAAACTGAATAATCCGGTGAAATAGTAGTCAAGCGCAAGCCCATAACAAGTAAAAAAAATTATGCTCCATGACCAAAGCCATTTTGCATAGTCTCACAAGATATGTTATATAGCTGTATATTTTGTCTTTAATTTTTTTTATATAAATACAATATATTGAAAACCAGTATGTATAATTGACTTGAGAAGTTTGACCCTAGAGGAATGAAACTAAACTCCATTTTATAATTCAATTTATTCTTCAGGTATGCACAACATGGAAAGGTAACTTGACTACACCAGCAATTAAGAACAAGAAAGAATTCAAAAATAGCCATACTACAGATATTAAATTTAATCACTACATCTACCATACAGATACACATCCCAGATAACTTCGCAGCGAACTAGAGAAGCCGGACAATTTACATAAAAGCATTTTAGAATGTTTGTTTGCGCAGTAAATATATCTGCATCTCAGAGATTCAGATTTATTCCTAGATAACCGACCGGTTGCGACCAGAACCTGACTTGGGAAATATAGCTGCTGTTGTTATAGCTGGCATTCTATACTTTTATAGTGCCAGTTGCATTGAAGTGATAGGACTTAAAATCTTAAGAGTGACGAGCTGACGAGCTCTGTGGAACGAAATTCAAGTTTAAATATTCTGGGATAAAGAATAATAAGCCTTTGTTTAGTGTCTGGTTGTTATGGGACAATAGTTCTCCTCGTAGTTCCTGGTTCCCTAAATAGATGGACAAAAAAATCTTTTTAAAAGTGTTTTCTTTTTATAATCGTATAGGCATCGTATACGACCAAATGGCCATTGTCTTCATCATCATCATCATCATCATGTAAGCCTTCTTGTACTCCATTCTTGGATATAGGCCTCTTCCCTTTTCCTCCACTCCTGGCGATGTTGTGCCCGATTCATGCAGTCATGGCCTCCGTGTCGTCTAATATCATCTACCCAGCGTTGCGGTGGTCTGCCTCGCCCTCGGGTGTTGGCTCTGGGTCTCCACTCCAGAATTCTTCTGGTCCAACGGCTTGCGTTCATTCTAGCAATGTGTCCTGCCCATGCCCACTTTTTCCGTGCTATAATGGTCATCACGTCACTAACTTTAGTTTTGCGCCGGATCCATTCGTTCCACTTGCAGTTGCGCAGTGTGATACCAAGCATTGCTCTCTCCATTCCTCTCTGCGCAACTCGCCGTTGCCGTGGCCGTTGTCTTATCTGATGGATAATGAAAAGTGGTGACGTGGTTGACGATTGACCATACTTTCCTAGAAGAATATCGATTTACTTTAGACTAGAACGCAGCCAGATAATAAGAATCGAATCCCACTTAGCTTAATCACCATTTTTATGTAGCAGCAGCAGTAGAACTGCTGTAATAAGTGTGTAATAAGTGTGTAATAAGTGTGTAATAAGTGTGTAATAAGTGTGTAATAAGTGTGTAATAAGTGTGTAGTGTACAAGTGTGTAGTGTACAAGTATGTAATAAGTGTGTAGTGTATAAGTGTGTAATATATACTACCTAAACGTTAAAATATTTCCTCTTTTTAAATTTTATTGGTAAGATACCGAATCCACACTGCAAGTGACAAAAAACTAAATGAACAGGAATTAATTTTGTTAATAATGTTAACCAATGACGTTTCCTCGTTTCCATAACTACTCATTTCCATAACGGAAAAAAGGAGTAACAATGACGGAAACGAGTAGTTCCAAAGACGGAAACAAGCAGTTCCAAAGACGTAAATGAGTTCTTCCAATGACGCAAACGAGTACTTCCAATGAAGGAAACGAGTAGTTCCTATAACGTAAACAAGTAGTTCCAATGACAGAAACGAGTAGTTCCAATGACGAAAACGAGTAGTTACAATGATGGAAATGAGTAGTTCTAATGACAGAAACGAGTAGTTCCAAAGACGAAAACGAGTACGGTTTCAATTTGGATTTGGAGTTTCAATTTGGTTTCAATTTGGACCGCGTTCATTCTGATTCTTGTCGTTCTATATAGCGCAGTTCAAAGCTCACATTTACCGAACCACGACCCTCCGATCCCAACAATAATAGAGCATCAATAGGCCCTCAATCTTCCGTTTTTGTCCATAAATATCCCAAATATGCAATATTTGTAAACGTTATACATGAAAGCAGCTACACAATAGCTTATATAATAAATCACTCACGGTGGGTAGAATATAATCGTAGGAATCATCACGATATATTGTGATATTATACACATTACTAAAACGGAAGAGACTCGCATAGTTTTGTCAAATTTATCGATAAAATAAATTTATTTATCAGCAATCGCTATCGATGTTACGAGGTTCTATGTAGTGTATAGTCACACATAATATTATGGAGTTCTATTTATTGTAAAATTGACATTATATTCATTCATTTCATTATTGGATTGGGTGCATTCAGTTTTAGCTACATACACCTGAGTGCACCTTGGTTTCAGGACTTTCTACCATACTTTAACATGAGTAATTCAAAATCCATACCTTAAACTTTTACTACAAACACAGCTAACCTTAGCTATAAATCTGCGATAAATGAACTAACATTTTCATACTATGGATTGATAATGGTCTGAAATAAAGTGTTTTTATTTTTACTACTTTTACTTATTTGCTTTTACTACTTTTTCATCATATGATTAATTATTAATTTATTAATTACAGACACTACAATCAAGTTTCTTTGCAAAATCAAATGTTGGAAATTGAATAGATATTACAAATAACTTAATATGCTCACAGAAGAGCAAGATATTTATTTATAAAATATCTATGGCTATTCGGAGAAACAAAATCTTATATATAAAATTAACTTTTACTCTGAATTACAAATTAAGGTATAATTAATCTTTCCAATGAAACTTTAATCACTCAATGTCCAGCTGTTTGCCAAATGCCTCAAAGCTTTTTTACTACGAAACTTTTATCTAATATTGATGTTCAAAAGCCAATATTTGAGTTCTACTAAATCAGAGCAAACTTGAACTGCCAAGTGCTTAATCAATTGAAAGATCTAAATGAAATCTTAGTTGTTTACTTACAGTTGTTTGAGAAACTTTGAACCAACAATACAATAAGCAAATAATTAAACATTAAACTTGCTTACTTTTTCGGATCGAACAATGAGTGGAATTTAATTTGACAATGACAATGCTGCCTTTAAGAAAAAGCTTAATGACAAAAAACGAATTACATTACACAAAGAATGGTCACTGTTGTTTATTGTTTAATCAATATAGAGCCTTATTAGATTTTAAAATGACGGGATTAGATCCCGTGACCTAGCCGGCAGGAGCGATAACTAAAATATATATAGTATTGCCTAATCAGGTGCTATTGCTTATCAAATTAGTGGAGTAGTGCAAGGAAAATAGTCCCACTGCTAGAAAGATCTTTCTTTGTTTTTTTTCAAGTTGCTGAGATTGTTTATTATTTGGAAACCCCATGTCTGTTTTATGACGTCTCTCTGATTTTGAACTAATATTTCAGACTAGTTGAAAGTTAGTAAAGATATAAATTATAATATCATCTAGGTATACACTAGAACAACTTTTTTACTTATAGATAGCAAGTTCCGCAACAACATGTTTAAATGTACTATTGGAGTGCGATGCATCGAATATCTACAGGCCACTTCGCGCCCGTGACAATTAGGTGCTACACGTTTTATTGGTACCTGCATAATAATACACGTGTACTGATGAAACTCTATAGTCAAATCGAAGGTTTCCGCTCTATTTTGGAAAAAGTACGCACAACGAAAAAATATCATGTGTCTTGTTCTAAATTTTATTTAAAACTATTGTGAAATTTGTGAATACACTTATAGTGGACTGTCGACAGATCAACAATTCACAATATCAACACCACTAAATCAATATTTTCTCATCGCAACAGCTTACTATATAAATGGTTCACGAGATCAACTCTTTCTTACGTCAACAAATGACTATATCAATGGCTAAACTATGAAGATAACTTATTATTCAAGCATAATGGTGTACATCAGTATA
This sequence comes from Petrophora chlorosata, assembly GCA_951640565.1. Lineage (NCBI taxonomy): Eukaryota > Metazoa > Arthropoda > Insecta > Lepidoptera > Geometridae > Petrophora > Petrophora chlorosata. Next base: position 17,841,108 of record OX621191.1, on the reverse strand, counting down.
CTACACTCGAGAGCAATGAATCCGGGTCACTTAAAGAATCCTAAAAATCTCGGAAACTAAAAATGCTAGGTTAATGCAATAAATTGTATTTAATAGACAATGTAATACTCCTTAAATGAAGGTATTAAAACTTCTTAGTTATTGTAAAGTTATATCATAAAAAAATCAAATTTGAAAAAGGGCCACTTTCGAAGATGGAACTACGAAATTACAGCATTTGGTTTTGCTTTTGTTTGTAATCTGTCATTTATGTGGGTACATAAACCATGTTGATAGTGCTCTATATTCATTATTCAAGCTGAAATTATGTCGCTTACGCCTGAAGAATGCACCAGAATACTTACAATGCTGGAAACCGGCCGGAGTCAGCGCGATACAGCCAGGACTGTCGGTGTGTCGCTGTCAACAGTACAAAGAGTTCTCCGACGTTACGAAGAAACTGGTTCTAACCTACGCAGACCAGGAACGGGCAGAACCAGGTGTACCACAGCACGAGAAGACCGATACTTGGTGAACACCATGCTTCAAAATCGCTTTCTCACAGGAACTGAACTCACCAATCAGTTTCGACGCCTCGGAGGAAGTAACCCAAGTGCATGGACAGTAAGACGTCGGCTTGCTGAATCTAACTTAAAACCCCTTAGACCTGCAAACGGCCCTAAACTGGAGCGTGGGCATCGTATTTCGAGACTAAGATATGCCCAGAGCCACGTAAATTGGAGTATTGAAGATTGGTCAAAAGTTATGTTCTCCGACGAATCAAAATTTATGCTCTACAAGCACGATGGAAGACACAGAGTGTATCGAAGACCAGGGGAAAGATTCAAGCAAGCATGCATCGAAGAAAAAGTAGCCTACGGTGGTGGGTCTGTACTTGTGTGGGCCGGAATTTCTTCTGAAAGTCGCACAGAGCTGGTGATCATAGAAAACGGCTCTTTAACTAGCGTAAGATATGTGGAAGAAATCCTCAATGATCACGTTGGTCCATTTATGGTCAATTTAGGTGAGGATGCTATATTTATGCATGACAATGCCCGACCTCATACAGGTAGGATTGTGAATGACTACCTTCAAGAGATGAACATTACTCGTATGGAGTGGCCAGCGCGCAGCCCGGATATCAACCCGATCGAGCATGCTTGGGACGAGCTAGGCAGATGCGTAAAACAACGAAACCCTCCCCCAATCACGCTTCGTGAGCTCAAAATTGCTCTCACAGAGGAATGGGAGAATATTCCCCAAAATCGTATAAGGAACTTGGTGTACAGCATGCCAAACCGCGTAAACGCAGTAATGGAAGCACGAGGAGGCAATACGAAGTATTAAAATTCAAGAAAATCGTAATAAAGTTCAAAAATTTCATGTTTCCTATTTTTGTTTTAAGGAGAGATCAGCAGTTTTTTTCTTTATGTAATTTTGTGTTAATAAAATGTATGGTGACTCATATTTTTTTTACTTTCATTTAAGGAGTATTACATTGTCTATTAAATACAATTTATTGCATTAACCTATCATTTTTAGTTTCCGAGATTTTTAACATTCTTTAAGTGTCATTGCTCTCGAGTGTATTATGAAAAAACGTAGTGACACGCGCTCTAATAGTTAGTTCTAATAATAATTGCTCTCTTTTCATGAATTTCATAAAAACATAGGTGTACCATTAAAAATATTTGATGGACTATTACAGATAAAATGAAAAAGGGATCAGACAAATTCAATGTGAATAAATGTTTATTTTTGTGCGTTTGACTCTGCAAGGAATTCGTTTTGAAGTTAAATATCACAATAGATCAAACGTGATGAAGCCATCAAAATATTTTCAATGTGAAAAAACAACTCTCTTTAATTGAAAATATTTAGCCAAGAGCTTTAATCACATTTTTATTTAATTTTTTTTATAATTTGGGAAACCAATCTCTACTTCATAACAGTTTATCGTCGAATTCATAACATCTAACATCTGCCTTTCATGCTTCAATTTATCCATGTATTACGATTATGATTATGGCCATCTTTTCAATAGGTACGCCGAACCCTTAGTTCAAAGCCGTTGCAGGTAGCCTCTCAAATTGTTGAGGTGAACCAGACACATTCATTTAATATTTTACCTCCGTTGAGAATAGCGGGAGTGGTTTTGATTGTAGAGTCGTAGAATGGTAAAAGTTGTTGGCAATTATTATAATAGCTAGGTAGATATCAGTTTGCTCAAGAAATTGTTTTTTAAGCTACTTTTGTAACGAAACAACACACCCATTGCTAACAATATCGGTAAACCATTAAATGTTATTAAAGATTCAACAATAATACTGTATAAATAAACACAATAAATTCACAAAGATTTGTTAATCCAAATGAGGATGAAAATATTTTCTTATTTAATTTACATCAAAACAAGAGCAAGCTACAAAAATATTATGTTGCAAAACTTCGCCAAATGAACACGCGCTGTTATCATAAAAAATGAGATCAACCATTCTCCCGGTAATAAGGTAAAAATACAAGCGGTAATATACGTATTTAATAATACTTATTCCTGCCAGGAGCGAGGGCTCGAGTCTGCGGGAGACGCAAGCCGCGCTGCCATCCGCCGAAATTCCCGACTCGGATGCGCCCCATGCGTTCGCTTCGCGCTCGGCTACCATTCGTTACCGATCTCCCCTACTACCTACTGGCCCATCAGTCGCTCGGCCGCTCTCGTCGCGTGCGGACGTATGATCTTCGAACGATTGCCTCGCTCGTAGTCTTCGACGAACACTAACATTTTTCAAACATACTGTTGTATATCATACGAACGCTTCACACCTCTTCCTATACGAAGAAACTTGAAACGAAACTGGATTTGTGACAGTTTAACCTCGCTTATTGTTTTTCGTTGGCAAGTGCAAAATGTGATGTTGTGTGCTCAACGACCGTACCGTCCTGTGTAACGTTGCCTCAAAGTGAACTCGATGGATGTAATGTGCTTTTAAATTTGGAAACTAAATCCTTTAGTTCATCGCAACTACAGTTTTCAGGTTAGTTCAAAGTGACGAATTTCGCGCTACGCAGATAAGATTGTGATGTAGGTGTACCAGTGTAGGTACCTAATGAAGCAATGACTAATACATTCAAGGTGAACTAACATTACCTACATAATTCCAACGTCTTATGTAAATTTCAGAGCATAATCCAGCAACATTGGCGCTTTATACTCACTCGTTATTAATGAATCAAATACGATTATAGCCGTTCTGAGAAATACTACTCGTGACTGTGTATCTAAGTCAAGTGTAAACCGATTCAATTATGAATCAACTGACGTCATTTCTGTTATGAGCGATTAAGTACTTGAAGCAGACGTTGATAAGTCGGAGCGAGAGACAAAACGTCTAAAAAATATCTCACAAGAAATTTATATTACGCTCTATTCGCTGAAGGTCAACTGCATCGTGACCATCTACTCGGAATGACCAATAAAGAATCGAAACATAAAATAAATAACGACACACACATTTGGTATTTCCCTTACTTGATTATTTTGGCGGTGATCCAAACATTGGTGGGCGTCCACAGCATCCTTCCTATTTCCATCTAACTTTGAAGATAGTTGGGACGACATATTACTGTATTTATTACATAGAAAAATGCTATCTTCAGCTTATTACGCAGTATCTCAAAAACAACTTTCATTCTTAAGGCTGATTTAGACGATGCAAGTTTCTTGCCGGTTGCATATCATAATGGTAAAGTAATAATTAAAGAGCACGGCCAAACCGACCATAATAGCAAGGACTCGTTTAGACAATTCAATTATTACCTTGACTTTCTGGTAAATAATAGGCAAAAAACTTGCAACATCTAATTCGACCTTTATTAGTGACAATATACTTCAATCAATTTATACAGTATGTTACTATGTTAAATTTCAAAATTCGTTATACAAAAGCTTGTTTCTTTACTTGCCACTTCGCAGTGAGAGCAAAACTTTGTTCAAACGAGCTCCTCTTGATTCGATGTTTTTATTTTTCTTTCCCCGTTTTTGTGAGCGATACCTTTCATTATGTTTATTGGTTTTTAGTCTTCTGTCGTTTCGTCTTGGAGCTGTTTGCTTTTATTGCATAAACATTTATGTTTGAGTCACTTTAGTTAAATTGATTGGTTGGACGAGTTGTAACAATCGTATTTTATAATGGCATGAATTTCATTTGCATCACCAATCATCGTTTTACTCGATAACAGCTTCATAAGAGTTTCTTCTTTCAAGGGTTTATCACTCAAGACCTTTGTGTCGGTATTTCATAAACAGTGTAAAAGTACACCGTGACCTGAACGTGGACTGATTTGTTTATCTTCATATGCGACGACGTATGGGTTCTAAGAACGCTGCCATTGCGTTCGTGGCCGACTCTCCCAGATACATTAACTGAAATGCGATAGTGTAAACACAGGCAATTGAGTTTATAAAGCGTGCTGTTTTATAACCATTTGCACCGTGAAGGACCAATTCTTTTCAAACTTGCTTATGAATTATGTGTAAATATTTTCTGTTCAAGTAGATAATATTTATTTATGACGGAAAAGATGAAAGAGACTGATGAATTTTTATGAGAATTATATTAATCATAAATTCTATAGCCTTTATCATCAAGAAACAGTGATGTAAATTGGTACAAGATACGTAGTATGTGCAGTTAAGAACCAAACATAAATCCAAACTACAAAAATAGGAAGATGGTACAAATGTCAAATTTAATATCTTCTACTTTAAAAAGTATTAAAGATTTTTTAGATCTGTTATTTTACATCAAGCCAGAAAATTGACGACTCAATCACTCAATCAAATCAAAAGAAGCTGTATTTAAAATGTCTCATAAATATAAATTAATATGTTTGATATATTTATATACGATACGCGATAAACCGACCGACAAACAAACATCAGCTGGATAAGAGTAGCCGAGGATCGTGCTTGATGGCGTGCAGTTGGAGAGGCCTATGTCCAGCAGTGGACAGCGACAGGCTGATGATGATAATGATGATGAAGCAAACACCAAAAAGGTTTTACCTACCTGTAACAGGCATCAACATTAATAAAATCACGCCTCGGTTCATGTAACGAGTAGAAATTCGCGGAAAACAAAGTTTATATTTTCCAATAGCAAGCAGGCTTCGTAAAAAGTTTCGCCGTTTCCAAAGTAGGTAATCAAAATGTGTTCTTTTTCGGTAAATGTACAGAGTTTTATTTGTTTAGTGTTATTTTTATAGTCGTTTTTCCATTATCTGTTTTGGTTACGTACCTTTTCTCATAATGAACGGAGAGGTAAATTTGTGACCAATAAGGAAAATGATTAGGAGTAAGTAATACAAGTTACAAACTTTGTAGGCCGACCCTCATGATTGCGTTGCGTCTAGAGAAAATAAAACACAATAGAGGTCGCCTCACACGAATGACTTCATAAATATGCGGGCAGTTTTGGTAAATTGTCACAAACTCTACAAATACTAGACTAGACTGTTCTAATGAGAAAAGCATACTATACTGTTAGTGGTTACTGTTGGTGTTACTCTTCTGAGTAGTGGTTCTTTTTCCCATGCGGTGATAATCATGGTGATAATTTGACTTTCATAAGTGCGTCTGTGACGCCAAAAATGAATAAAGAGATTTTGATTTGATTTGACTTGAATATAAAAAAAAAACAAAATTATGAATTGAGCTCTAGTTTAATGCGCAACATCACTAAGTAAGTTTTCAAAGTCATAAACAAGGCGATAGGTTAGCACGTAATTTAAGCAAACACAGTAATAAATAGAATAACCAGAATTCCCCGGGCTGAGCATCCAGTGACCTGAATGCAATTAGATATCTCTTACTCTAGACACGTGAAATTCATTTAGGAACATTTCTGCTGGCTACTGCATTTCGCAAGTGAAGTATTCAAACAAGGGAACATATTCATTGAATCAGCAAAACAATAATAAACATACTACTTGCAGAAATATGTTAATTAAACAGCGTTTTCTAAAGTAAGACATCCTGTTTGGATGGAAAGCAAAACGTTGTATAGCGAGGTGCTTAGCAAAGCCATGATCAATTTATTCAATGATTTTAATGAAGTTTTTTTTTTAATGGAACTGAGTACAGAGACAAGCAAGTCGTTTGTCTAGTCTAGCAAGTCGTTTGCCTGATGGTAAGCTCCATATCTGATCATAACGATTGCAGTGCTACCCTGAACTTTTAATAGGTACCGTAAAAAGTATTACGTAGAACTGCATTTCGCTCATTACCCCGCGACATCAGATTATATTAAGTCTCATATGCACAGTAATTTCGCTGGCTACAATGCCCTTCAAGTAATAATATAATAACACGGTACCTATATTTAAAAGTAAAAAATATTTTCTAAAAATGAAAACCACGATTAAGACCGATTAAGCTGAGAGGCGTTAGGTAGTATTTATTTTACAAAACCTACAAATCAACAAACTGAAAAAACTCACAAATCAGCTACCTTCACCCAAACGAAATAAGTTTTAAGTGCCTCCAGTAAAACAAGCAATTGAAGTAAATTTAAATGTCACGATAAAAGTAAAAACTCAGCCTGTAAAAGGAGGCTATTGCAATTGCAATAATCGTTAGGAGGCATTTCAATTCGTAAGCTCCATCTTGAATTAAGTTATTACTTATTATACTGGGCGCTGCAGCAAGATTAGATTTAATATTTGATGCTTCCAAAGCATTGTTAAAAAGGGGAACGGCTTTTAATCTCACCACCCTTTTATAAGACGTTGGCAAAGTGATGCCCCAGGAGAATCCTCGTGGTAGATTTTGTTTATGGTTAAAACCTTTTTCAGTGTATTTTGGACGGGGATTTTTGGGATGAACAATAGCTCCGGGTTTATTAACGGCGCATTTGCTTTTACCATATTTTACGGCAGTAAACTGTTTTGGTGTAAAATTTGTTGATGAAATGAGGATCATGGTTATTTTACTAAGATAACACCAACATAAGCTGCAAAAGAATGACGCAATAAAACATTAAATTAAAAATCCCCCGACACTTTTTGACAATACATGTCTAACAACCACCGCTAGAAAACCTGCTATCAAATAAAACACCGCATCTAAATCGGTTCATCTGTTTAAGAGCTACAGTGCCATAGACAGACACACATAGTGGTCAAACTTATAACACCCTTTTGAGTCCCTTTTTGCGTCGGGGTTAAAAGTGCATCACAAGACACATTTTGCTCGGAAATGTGCTGCGTCAAACGTTTGCGGTCTCTGTTCTCACCAATATAATAATCCCTCTTTTCGGTAAAAGATACAAAAATCTAAAATTCATTTAACAAAATATTTTGGCTGATAATAGCAATGATATGATGGATTTGATCTGTTTATAGATATATGGTATTGATACCATAAAAAGTTTAAAAGGTATATTTTTCTAAACACATCTGCTCAAAACACCATAATATCAATTTCCTTTTATATCACGAACACAGAACACATTTGCTTTGATGTCGTTATTTGCTATTACTATAATTTTCCCTTTAAGTGCCCCAGGTCTTATATATCATCTTTCGTATATCAAGCAAGTTACTCCTGACTGCGACATCTTCTCATACATATTCAATGATGTAATTATTTTGTATTAGCATAAGCAATTAGCAGTTGTATGCCTCCTGTTATTCCGATGCCAGGTTTTCTCTATTTGCTTAGCGTTTCTTAGCTGACGGACTTGTCCTGTCCTGTTCATCTGTATATTCAGGCACTGTCATGTTAGTCACGGCAATTATATCAGCTAGTCTTTTGAAATTGTTTGAATACTTCGAAAGTTCTTTATTGTATTTTGTGTCGTCGAGATAATTGGAAAGTGAAACACGAATATGTTCTTTTTAAGCATTTTGTGGTATATTGTGTATCTTTTTCCGATACGGTGGTAGAGTCATTGTAATAATTGACGTTCATAAGTGCTGTGACGACAAAATTAAATAAAGAACTATTGATTGATTGATTGATTGAGCACTTTGTGGTATATTGTATATCTTTTTGAGCATTTTGTGCCATGTGGTATATTGGAAAGCGAACCATTTTCAATAGTTTCTAACTTCAGGCTTGTGTTACAAATGTTATTAACCTGGAAAGTTCTCAGACATCCTCTTTGGTTTAGTGGTTGGGCAGGTTGGCAGTCGTCAGCGTGGTGGATTATGTCTCATACTCTCTCTATGAGAGAAGGCCTGAGTCCCAGCAGTGGGAATGTAATGGGTGATCTGTATTTCATAGGTACTGTGGCTAGTCTTATTACATTCCCCGAAGATATGTTTAGCCAAATGGTGTTAGTTTAACTGCAGTTTTTATGTTGTTTATTTTAATTTAAATGTGTTATGGTTTTTATGATACTCTTAACATCTGCAACCACTCTAAGTAAATGAAGTTAAATATTAAGTTCAAGAAAAGCATAATCATTTTAATTGAATGCAGAAAAATCTTAATCTGTCTATCTAGTCTATTTAATTTAGATTGTCTTAAGGGAGTTTGGGAAGAAATAAAATTACTGGCATAAGTAGGTACTATATTTTTAGAGTCAATATTATATTAGTTTGTTTGAGTGGTTATCAGCTACGTTTATGTAGTGAAGAAAGTGCCTACTATATAAATATGTATATACTATATCTTAGATAGATAGATAGATAAACACTTTAATAGAAATTAAGTAAAGTTAACTTTTTACCATGGTGTAACAATGGGTGGTCTTAGAGCTTAAAGCGAACTCTTCCAGATGACCTTTGAATGAAATTACTCTCGAATGACGAAACATAAACGAACGGCGGTGATAAAAATTATAATCTGATGATGGAGACGGAAGGTGGGCAATGGAACTCCTTGACGGATAATCGTAAGCTCATAGTGTTTGGGCTTATTTTAATCTGCTCGCAGTTCCGATTACGAATTTGTTAAAAATATATGTTTCAACAAAAAGCTTGTTTGTTTGTGACAGCTAATCAGCTGTCCACGGCGTCGAAAGATATTGTTAATATTGTACGTCAAATATTAAAAACAGTTTTAAAAAATTACGATCAACTTTGTTATTAGGATTTTTTTGCTTTACGAGTTTCTAACAGACTTCAATAAAAAGGACGTTCTCAATTCGATTGTCTTTTTTTGTTTGTTACTTCGGAACTCCCGTCATTTACAAAATGATTAGGAAAATTCTTTCCTTGCCTTGGGTTCAGTATAGCTTCAACATTGTCCCATATAAATCTCATCGTTAATCGACATCAGAATTAAAGTCGTTTTATTTTTTATAAAATGTATTTGTTTTTGTTATATACCAAATATTTCGCTTAGCTAAAGTTTTGCTGGGCTTTCCAAAGCGATTAATGTAAGCTGACTTATTGGACACGGCTTATTTAGGCTCAAACGCGGTTTATGTTAATTTTCTATTGGGCAGCGGTATTAGTGTCCAAATAGACATAATAATGCCCGTATCGATGGACTTTCCAAATTATGTTTAGTTTATGGGAATTTGACGGATTTGCTTAACCATAATTTGAAATTTCTATTAGGCGCTAAAATCGATATTCGAATATGTAGTTTGAACGTTTTATCTATGTATTTGAGTTTCAACGCATTGAAACTGCGTGAGCTGTAAACTAAATTTTCATTTGTGACGAATAATTTATTAATCTTTCATTTGTTACATTAATTGTACCATTGGAAGGTCAACTGAAAGAGATTGAAAGAAATAAGAAAGGACAAGAATAGAAAAAGAGTTTTATTGCCAACAACCTTAACATTGTCATTTTATTTGTTCTACCAATATGTAACTGTAAACTTGTTTCTTGTTTCGGTGATCAATAAAATATTATTGTATTGTATTGTATATATACAATTAATTGGATGCGATCTTTATTTGACAATAAGAGGTAGGCTCAGCATCTTCTGTGTAAACACTTACACGGGGCTGGTTTTCAGCGATTTAGATTTTAGATTGCACATAATCAATAAGATTCTCCGTGATATTAATGGAGAAATAGAATTTTGAGCTGTTTAATGAAAAGCATCAGGAGGTAGTACCTATCAATGGTCTTCCTCCCTAGCGTGTCATGGTCTTGAACTATCCAAAATATGACCAAATTAGCTGCAAAAATCTACAGTTTACAGTATTGGTGAATAGTCATAGAACTAATAATTGTGTCCGAAAACCATTAGCAGTACGTGTGAAGTGCGTGTGCGGCGATGTCAAATAAAACGCCCCTAGACTGTTTAAAAAAGTTACCATGTTTAACAAAAGCCATTGAACTTGACATTGCTTTCGCGTTTTATTTTTAATTGCCCAACTCCCGTCACAACTAAAATTTATGGCTCAATTAAGATCGTTAAAAATTAAGCAACTCATCCACCGGCTAATAAACCTACAAACTTCATTATTCCAACAGAAGAGATGTGGGTTATTAAAAATATAAACTCATAAAAAGCTTTCCGTATTCCGTTTTGTTTACGCTCTTAAGTTATTGTTAATGGGTTTTTACTTAAAACGCTTAACGATATTATCGATTTTGAGACAGCGCCGCCTGGTGGCAGGTGGTGGAACTCCAAAGAAAAAAACTAAGAAAAAATAGAGTGGTTTCGTTCGGGTGCGGGACGTGTGATCATGACTTCGAAATATTTCTGTACGTTACTTACGTTTTTTTAGAACGCTACATTAACACGTGCTACCAACATAGAGTAAACAAAGCGAGCCAACGATAACAAGGCAAACAGCCATGTGTCACGCTTGACTTTTTTGTTAGTCGAAAAAAAGGTGTGCTCGTATCCGAATAAATTAATCGACCGAAACTAAACACGTAACATAATTGTTACAAAACATACATAACAATGGTAAAACACGGGTGAAATTTTTATATTTGTAATTTTATCGGTTCATTTGTTTTCCCGCGCTTTCGAGTAATGGCCGCCGGGACAGCTGTAATGTTGACGATTCTAAATTTAAAAACATGCGTTTAAAAGTAATAATTTCTTGAGTTGTGGCAGACGGCTGTGCTCGCAGAAGCCATAAGTTGGTTTAACGTTTAAAAATGTTCCTTTTTTGAGTTGAAATTAATGGCTCGAATGTTGGGCTGCGGAATGTTGGGTTTGTAATTGTTACATTTTCAAGGGTTGAGAGAAAAGTATTCCATACTGTACAACGTTGGAAAAATGGTGAACTTCAAAATTAAGTTGATGCAATACAATTTTTATTACGGATATCACAACTACATACTTTTGTTGGAGTGGTAGGCTCTGGCCGTGGTTGTAATACCACCCACCGAACAAAGCAATGCCGTCAAGCGACCTAGTCGTGTTTCGGGATGATGTTTGGTGAACCATCGGGGAGACGGGTCTAAGCAGCCGCTCAACTGCCGTCTCTCTCTAGATCCATGTGCTCCATCTTAGGCCACATCATCGCTTCACATCAGGCGAGATAGTGGCCAAACATAGATCTATTAAGCGTAAAAAAAAACTATAATCAGTTATGATTTTGATATCGTCTACATTTGTAACATCTTATTTAACCTTCTCTATATTACTCTACTCTTCGCTTTTCTTTCCATTTTAACTTTGACGCTTTCTTCTTTTTATCAAGTTTTTATTAAGTCACTTTTTTGTTCGTCTGTCTGTCCGTTTCTGTATTTTTGTTGTTCCGGGTGGAATCTTGCAACACAAATTTCGAACACTTTTCGATTAGCTTTCTGACTGAAACTTTCAGGGTAGCACTCAACTCCATGACAATGCATTCTAAATCCATAAAAAGTGGTTTTTAGATTAATTTTTAATCTATTACGGATTCTTGTTTATTGTTGTGCTTTTTAATTCCTTGATAGCTCGGAAATCATCTTTATCTTCAAATATTTATAATCTTAACAAAACGGTTATGCCATAAAATAACGAAGTAGGTGCTTAGTAACAACTTTCCCCTCTACATGCAAACATTCATACAAAAAACCGTTAAAAATCACACCTCAATCATGGCACTGCAAACACAGCTGCATTGTTTCATCCTACTCATATACCTGACGATGGAAAGGGACAACACGTTTCGAAGCTACTAATTCATAGAATGCTACAACGTTGAAGAAATTGTACCTACGTGTGAAGGAAGGTACATTAGGCACTGATGAGGCGAACATGACTGTAATTAGTAGAACTTATATGAGAAATTTAAAGTTTCTTCAGTAGAAATTATCTTCTTAATTCAGATGACGCAGTGGTGTAGTGGCTGGCTGGTTGGCTTATACGTGGAGGATGCAGATTCGACTCTAACGATACATTAGACAACAATTTATATTGGCGCTATGGACATGGTCCTAATTTCATAAACCTAAATAATGCAAAATTATTTTCACGCGACTGAAAAAAGTGGACTTAATTAAAATATTATATAGAAACTAGCTTTTTCCCGCGACTTTGTTCACGTGGGCGACCGAGGTAGCCTACTGTCGTATTTTTTCCTAGACCATTTTAGCAAGACCTCCCTAGTAAATGAGAGCGCATATTACCAGGCCTAGCGTACTCCGCACTGTAGGCACGAAGCTACAAATACGCTATGTATTTGAAGCTTCGTACCTACAGTGCGGACACCGACGGCGGGTCGCGCGTCGTTACACGTGCCGCGTCAGAAGAGATAAGAGCTGTGCGATAGAACGAGAGGCGCTCTGTAGGTTAATATGACTGGTAGGTATGCAGCGCTACGCGAGCTGAATGATGATATGATGCTAAATTTTATTGCGTCATAGCAAGAGTCGCTATTTGTTTAAACTTCTTTGCGGAGTGATGCTTCTGTCCCTTAGTATTCTGTGGTATTACGAAGAGATCAAGCTGTATCTTCGTAATCACCCAACCGATATTGATTTAACATACCCTATAATCTAAGTAGGGTCTTATGCTACCAAACCCTGGAAACCACATCACAATCCGTTCAGCAGTTTCCGAGTCTATAGATAAGAATCACAAACAAACAGACAACATCGTAGATTCGTGTTCAGTACCCTCTAAATAGTCGATATTAATTGGTTTTACAAAAATATCTTCAATGTACAGAATTCACTCAGTTCCATTTTTATAATAGTATAGAAGAAAAATTGCGCTCGAGTCAAAGATACAACTATAGAAGCTCCTCTTGCTCTATAGTACCTACTAATCGACTCCCGCACAGAATGCAAATACTCCCTAGCACGTACCAACGACTTATCAATATGCCACACGTGACGGGTATGAAGAAAATGGCGGTGTTTTATCGAAGGGGGAGTGTAAGGAAGGGGGTAAGGAGCGCTTTGTCTGAAGTGTGACCTTGAGAAACGCGTATACTCAAATCTGTTTTCAATAATGGGCGGCAAAATTACTCTGGATAAAATGAATAAAGAATTTTACCGTTGGATGATTTCCTTTTCTTTTAAAATACACCCAACGATCACATACATTGGCCCTTAACTAGGAACTACGAGGACCATGGTCCCACAACACCCAGGCACAAAACAAATGCTTGCGCTTTATTTTTCTGTGCTCAAGTATTCATTTGTCCCGTCCGTCCGTCGCGGGAATTGTACCCGCAACCTCAGGTTGTGTATGAGATTTGAGCGAAACTGCCCAACCACTACACCACAGAAGCTGACAAATATAGGCCTTTATCCTGTGAATTTTAGAAACAGTGCGTTATTGAAAAGAGGTTTAGATATTTTGATTTTCAACTCTTTTAAAATGTCAAAAAATATAACAATGACCAATTAAGTAGGTATAAATTAAATCAACAAAATGTCAAACAAGAAGTGCAAGTGAGATGTCCCATAATCAAGTGTCAGTAACAGAAAAATATAAATAATATATGAATAGGTATGACAGTAGCAGTTCGGAATGACCAGACCAGTCCCCACAAGCAGCACCCGTTCACGAGAAATTTAGATCCGAAAAAATTACATAGGCTACTTTTTGCCCCGGGGAGTCCGCGGGTGGAACCACGGGGCGCAGCTAGCAAATAATAAAAAAACGAGAAATTTTTTTGTCCCACATGAAGCAGAAGCCATAAATAAATGCAGAGTTAAAGTAATAATTCAAACAAAACTTGAGATTTTAATTTACTAGCTAAGTTTCACGGGTACATTGTCCTTTTACAAGTAAATTACTTTATTTACAAGTTAATAAGCGAGGACTTTAAATATAAACAGTAAAATGGGTCGTCATTTGCATGAAGACCGTTAAATATTAAATATTCATGTTAATTCGAAAAGAATATTTTATTATTAAAGTTCTATTAAAACCGGTAGGTAATTAATTATTTTCTGTTGACATTAATAGTGTTTGTTTTGACCAAATAATGTATGTATACACTACGTACATCCTACTAATATTATAATTGCGAAAGGTTGTGATGATGGATGAATGGATGGATGGATGGATGGATGTTTAATACTCAATCACGTAAAAACTGTAAAAAGGATTTAATGTGGTAGTCAAAGCAAAATATATTTATTAAATAGACACAAAAATGCACTTTTAAACGTCAAATACACATGATCATCATCATCATCAGCCCATTACATTTTCACTGCTGGTACATGGCCCTTCCATCGTAGAAATAGTATGGGCCATAATCCATCACGCTGGCTCGTTGCCGCATGTGCTTGAATTTTACACATAAGTAATACAAATCAGTTAAAAGTAAGTTAAGTTTAACTACGTTAAAACTGTAACTTAGGGTATATTGACTTTAAAAAAAATGTATGCATGTCTATTCATTTCTTCTCCATACTCAGATTAAAGTCCGGGCTCAGAAAAGAAGCGAAAACTGACTCTTTTACCAGTGCATGGGTAATATGTAGGTACATTAGGTCCTGAAAAAGGACATAGGCTACTTTTATTCCGGGAAACCGCGGGTGAAACAGCGGGGCGCAGCTAGTATGGGTATATTTTCGTTGATTATACCAGGTCCTTTGTGTAACATTACCAAAGAATAAAAGATTTTACTTAAATTCGAATTTAAGTACCTACCTACATACTTATTTTGCCAGCTCCATTTCATTTTCACCACAGCACTCACTAAAATTCATAAAATTAAATATGAGGTTTAATTACAACAAAATTACCCCTTATTATAATATCATACTCTTCCGAGTATAATATGAAGAATACGAACCTTTATTAAAATATCTTGGAAACTGGTTTTTAACAAAGAAGATAAAATGTCTCTCTCCTTCAGTGACGCTTCTGTGACGTTTTGGCCTTTGACACAAAGATTAATTTATACTTAGTAAATAGTACTAGTAATAGTAACCAGTAGCAGATGGTCTAAGGCTGTAACCGAAATTCGTTTCTGCTTCCTCGCTTTATTATTTGATTCTGAAGAAAATGTACCGCTTTGCCAGTTATTCAACCACCAAGCAGTAGTGCGCAAGCATTACTGTGTACCGGTTTGAAGGGCATTGTAGCCAGCGAAATTACTGGGCATTATGAGACTCAACAGCTAATTGTCTCAGGGTGACAAGCGCAGTGCAGTGCAGCGCAGGATTTTGCAAAACAAAGTTCTGGGTGGTGCTGATATTGTTATGGGCTGGCGTATTGCTTACCATCAGGCAAACGACCAGCTCGTCTCGTCACTCAGTTACATAAAAAAAAATGTAGATGATGTTCAACCGGAACAATAGGTATAACATTCTTATATGGCCATTTTCCACTTTATTACTTATCTGAAAGAAAAAAATGCGAAATCATTATCATAAATTTATAACTCGAAGTGAGTAATAAAATACTACCTTACTAGTACTCTATTATTTATTTATTGTGTTACTTTTAGTATCTCTATTGTTATAATTATCTTTTTATTATTATATTTTATACATCTCAGAGTGACGAGCGCAGTACAGCGCCGCGCAGGATTTTGCAAAACAAAGTTCTGGGTGGTACTGTTATTGTTATGGGCTGGCGTATTGCTTACCATCAGGCAAACGACCAGCTCGCCTCGTCATTAAGTTACATAAAAAAAAAATCGATAGTATAGTATTATAGTTCAGTGTAATGTTGCGTGCGTATGTCCCTAAATTTCCGAAAGTAAAATAATTGAAAGAAAGAAAATGTATAATAATACATTTAGTATTTTTTTCTTTCAATTATTTTCTTTTAAAACTATACCTTCCACCATCAGGTTCTATTCCTGCTTCCACGAAAGCCATCAGATTACATGAAACATAAAATCAAAGATTGGTAATACCGCCATTCCTAAGATGCCGATCCATAGATCAACCAAGGCATTAAATACACCTGCCTCTAAACCAGTGGCTTAATCTCTTAGTTATCGGTATAAGAAAACAATTACAACCGGCATTTCGGATTTGATTGCCCGCATCAATATACTTTATCTGAACCTGTTTCTGTGGTCAGAAGTTATGCTATTACTTTTATAATTAAAACGTATCTATCATTCTGATCGACTTTTACTTGCAATTATACAGTTTGTAATCTGAGTTTTTGTGTTTTACTCTTCAGGAGAAAGTTAGATAAAGAGTTATTCCAATGGGTTCAATGAACTGCTGACGACGATAGGTTAATTGCAGTTTTTATTGATATAGGTATGGAACCTGAATTCTAGTTTCTGGCCTGTAGGGGTAGTATACCGGAGATACAGGGAAGGAGCGATATTTTTGAACCCTGTAAAGTAGTGTGTACAGAAATGTTGTCTTATATTTATGTATGTATCTTAGACTGTAAGGTATTTATTCTATGGGCCTCTGCTAATTTTACTTTGTTGTACTTTAATATTGCCTGAAATAAAGAGTTTAAGGAAAAAAACAAAAGTTTAAAATAAAATAATAATAATAATAACTTCTTGTGCTATGAAATATAAACAAATTAAATTACGAAATTACTGGACATTATGAGATTTAACAGCTAATTGTCTCAGGGTGACGAGCGCACCGCCACCCAGGATTTTGCAAAACAAAGTTCTGGGTGGTGCTGTTTTTGTTATGGGCTGGCGTATTGCTTACCATCAGGCAAACGACCTGCAGGTTTCTTCATTCAGTTACATAAAAAAAATGCTTTTGGATAACAGGCGATTTAAACAGGCTTTTGAAATAAGCTTTTGTGGTGGAACTTAATTACAAATCTACAGTATAGAATAACTGGCAAAGCGGTACCTACTTAAACAGCCTTCCGTTTACGAGAGACATACCACCTAGTAAAATACTTTAGCCACGCCTTATGCGACGGGCTCCTCATTATGCAAGTCTTTTTTACGGCAATATTGACTTGCGTAACAGAAGCTGCCAACTGCCACTGCAATGTGCAACCTGCTGTTACCGCTAAAGGTTAGGTAAATGTTAATGTCTTAAGAAATGCCATTTAACTCACATTCAACTGTTGAAAGTGATATTTTGCAGGGAAGGTTTTGAACACAAGGTTCTTAAAGCTACGACGGTCGATAGATTCTCTTCTTCTAGGTGTATTTCCGAAGCACTGATAGTCAGTTTTCGCATTTCTTTTCTGAGTCTGGAAAACAATGGGTACCTAAACAACAAAGGTGCTTAACTTTTTATCAAAGCCCGTTGAACTTGGATTAAAAAGTTTGAAGTATTTCAATTTGATTGTAATAAATGTTTATGACGTTTAAAAGTACATATTTTGTGCATATTGAAAAAAATTTTTTTTTACGTTGACTTTATTGTCAAAATTTTGTAGTTTTATCAAAACTTTACTTATTTGCGCCATCTTGCTATTTGTTTATATTGTAGGCCATCTCCAGGCATTTAATCTTATCTTGCATTGACTCATCTTTTTTCTCTTTCATCTTCTTTCCATCTTCACTTGGCAACCGAGTCATCTGCTTGATCAATCAAATTTTTACTATCCTTTGTATGACTGTTGTAAATATAAACATCGATCAACCGAACAATATAATCATATCTCTATAATTTGAATCTTAGTTAAATAACTTTTCCAGCACGTGGAACAGAGGTCAAAGGCCTGCTTATCAATTTAAAAGTAATAACTAGATATATCACTGATGATGAATGGAATAATTAATGTTTATATTCAACGTACAACTCACCTTATTTGGAAACTTGTTCTAATAAAGATAGCGCCAAAGTTTCTTATCAGAGTACCTCTGGCTCCCTAAATATCAAAATTTATAATGAGTCACATATTTCGTTCCACTCCACACTTCTAATTGAAAGAGTCCGTTGATGCCTCGGCTATTTTTAATTAAGATAACACCTGAGATTCGAATGAATTAATTGAGATTAACTCTTCGGAACGGGCGTTCATTAAAAGGCATTGCAAGTTGCTACAACTCTTGATAAATGTAATAAGAGATAACGTATTCAGGGTACCTGTCCAGCTTAGCTGCAACGAAGAATCTCTGACCAATAGAGAATTAAAGATTTGCTTTAGTTAAAAGATGTAAGGATTTTTTATTATATTTTATATTTTCCACGTTTCAGTATCTTGATAAAAGCTGCACTTCGGGTAGTGCGCTCAGGATTTGCATGAACTGATCCCATCTTCTCCTTTACACCTAAGGACTTCCAGGCGGGGAGAGTCGTTCCACCCGTACGTTGATATCCCACTTATCCGTACTAAGCTTTCCGCAGACTCCTTCATCATGTTGACTGCCAAGGAATGGAACGCTGACAGCGTCATTGTACTCAAACAGCTACCACTTATGTCTCTTTTAGTCTAGAGTGAATAGGCATCTCATTGGCAAACTTGTTCCATATCTTCAACCTCATCTTCGCTTTCTATCAGGCGGATGTCGTCAAATGTATGCCCATTTACCAATAAAAAGTAAATAAAATAAAAGCAATAATAAGAGATAACTCACTAACACTATGAAGGAGAAACTCTGATCAATACGAGTGCGAGAGTAAATTCACTATCGTTTTAAGATCTAAGGAGTTTGAACAATTCTATAGTTTAATCGTCCTAGCTTTAGTAAATATCTTGATAAAAATAATAATAATAATAAGAGGTTACCTATCCACCTAAGCTGTAAACAAGATGTTCTGACCAATACCTATGAGAATTGAATATTCGCTTTGGCTTTTCGATAGAAGGCTTTTGAACAATGCTTTGGTTTTTATTTTCCTCGCTTCCGTATACCGACTGTAGATCTCTGGCTGAAAGTAATAACAGATAACGTATTAGTACATCCCGTTAAGCTTTACAGTGCTGACTGAAGGTAGAACATTTTGAGCAATACGAGAATCATAAATCCGCTTTTGGAATCAAAGGATTTAGACTAAATGTTCTAAGGATTACGAACAGTTTTTACATCAAATCAAAATCTCTTCATTCAGTTTTAGCATCACAAACGCACTTACGAACATCAAATTATCACTATGACTCTACCACCGTATCGGAAAAAGAACCATAACTCAGAAGATACGGCAAGAAATTAAGGGGCATATTTTTTTTCAAAGATTTTGTTACTATTTTTTGGTTTTCTACAGTGTTATGTTCCTTATGTAGCAGTTAGCTTTTTTGCAGAAGTGGAATGTTCATCTATGATAAGCATCTTTGTCTTCTATATAATTACGAACAGCATGGTATGCTTTTCCCATTAGAACAGTGTTTATTTTTGTCTTAAGTTTAGTTTGCTCGCTCTACGCACAGGTTTAATTAGACCAACAGACAGCTGGGACCCTAATATACTTACAACCCAGTTGCGTTTTGGTTTTGGATTTCCAATGGATTTAAGCTATTAGTGTTGAATCGATTTACTAAGAAGAATAAGTACTGCCTTCTTACAGATATTGGAGTGGGAATGGAGGAAGCGTTTTTAATTACAGCTACGATAAATATGCAGTAAGACTGTTTACTTAGAGTGCCGTTAAACGCTCTTGTGAGTGTGAGTGTATGAGCCAGGAAATGTTGTGTGCATATGAATGTGTGGTAGAGTGAGGCCTTGTCGTTGGACATATAAAGAGCAGAAATATGATCACGCCTGCTCAATGAAGTGTTACTAAGGGGGTTATTGTAAAGCAATAGGAGATTCAAAGTATTCTATGACATTTTTTTATTACTTGATATGCAGGCATTTGACTGCTGTCTCACCTGATGGAAAGTGATGATGCGGTCGACGATGGATCATGCTTGCCTAGAAGACACCAATTCACTCAGGACTTGAAGATACACAGATTATAAGTATCGGGCGACCCTGGTAAGGTGTATCATTCCTTAGCTGTTCTCATTACGAGTATGAAAGTTGCAGCGAAACGCTTTGAAATAATAGAATTAAAGTTCAAATTCGTGTCATGGTGAACGGTTCCTGTTGGACAAGCATTATAAAAAAGTAACGTTTTGAACAAAGCCCACTGTCAGACAAAGGTGCCGCCCACAGGCCCTCACGTACATCTGTGAGGACTGAGGTAATGACCAGTCTCAAGCCTCTGGCAGGGTAATGACAGAGTAGGTTTGATGCCTTTAGCTGGTGTGCTATATATAGCTCGCTAAGTGGGGCTAGGCGACGGTCATTTATTATTGATCTTAGAGCCGTTGCCTTACAGTCTAACATGTATATTTATATTTATAACTAGTATTTCGCCGCGTGCGCGAGCTGCTAAAGCAGCTCGCGTGGGGGGGTGGCTGCTGTTTTTTTTTTAAAAGCTTCCTATCGATTACGGTTCTAAAGTTTTGTTTACCCTTTTTGTTCTGAAAACAAACTTTTGTATGGCGGCCATCTTGAAAAAAAGCTGGATTTCAAGTGATTGTGTGGCGTGCGCGAGCTGCTAAAGCAGCTCGCGTGGGGGGGTTTGCGTTTTTTTATAAAAGCTCCCTATCGATTACGGTTCTAAAGTTATTTAAGTTCAGTTGTTCTGAAAAAATTACTTTTGTATGGCGGCCATCTTGAAAACTGGCGGAATCCAAGTGATTTTGTGGCGTGCGCGAGCTGCTAAAGCAGCTCGCGTGGGGGGGTGTTGCTTTTTTTTTATAGACGCTTCCTATCGACTACGGTTCAAAAGTTTTGTTTGGCTTATTTTTCCGGAAAAAAACTTTTGTATGGCAGCCATCTTGAAAAATGGCGGAATCCGAAATTTTTTTTCATAATTGTAATCTTCGACCCAGAAAACCCCCCGATGCAAAATTTCAGTCGGATCGGAGCAACTTTCAAAATGGCCGCCATTTTTTTTTCTTTTTTTTTAATTTTTCCAACTTTTCCAAATTTCCGCCATCGTCCTCTATGACATTTGGTCGAGCACTCTATATCTATCTCTTACCGTTTAAAAGTTATTTGCATTTTTATTTTGTATGGCGGCCATGTTTTTTTGTATGGCGGCCATCTTTTTTTTCAAATTTTCAAAAATGGCCCAGGTTTTGGGGCATATTTAGTTCAAGCGGTACCCCCATCCGATTTATAGTTTCCGAGATCCCTTGAGCAGTTCCATCTCGGAGACACCTTTCCATGGATTTCGGATTTTTCTGGTTGGTTTCAAAACACCCTCTATCCAACGGTACCAAACACTCCCCCCCACCATAACGGCAAGTCGGAGATCAATTCTGTCAATATGTCAGTCAGTCAGTCAGTCAGTCAGTGGTCTTTCAGTTTTATATTATATGAACTAGTATTTCGCCGCGTGCGCGAGCTGCTAAAGCAGCTCGCGTGGGGGGGTGGCTGCTGTTTTTTTTTAAAAGCTTTCCATCGATTACGGTTCTAAAGTTTTGTTTACCCTTTTTGTTCTGAAAACAAACTTTTGTATGGCGGCCATCATGAAAAAAAGCTGGATTTCAAGTGATTGTGTGGCGTGCGCGAGCTGCTAAAGCAGCTCGCGTGGGGGGGTGTTTTGCTTTTTAATAAAAGCTCCCTATCGATTACGGTTCTAAAGTTATTTAAGTTCAGTTGTTCTGAAAAAAATACTTTTGTATGGCGGCCATCTTGAAAAATGGCGGAATCCAAGTGATTTTGTGGCGTGCGCGAGCTGCTAAAGCAGCTCGCGTGGAGGGGTGTTGCTTTTTTTTATAGACGCTTCCTATCGACTACGGTTCAAAAGTTTTGTTTGGCTTATTGTTCCGGAAAAAAATCTTTTGTATGGCAGCCATCTTGAAAAATGGCGGTATCCAAAATATTTTTTCATAATCGTAATCTACGATCCAGAAAACCCCCCGATGCAAAATTTCAGTCGGATCGGAGCAACTTTCAAAATGGCCGCCATTTTTTTTTCCTTTTTTTTAATTTTTCCAACTTTTCCAAATTTCCCCCATCGTCCTCTATGACATTTGGTCGAGCACCCTATACCTATCTCTAACCATTCAAAAGTTATTAACATTTTAATTTTGTATGGCGGCCATGTTTTTTTGTATGGCGGCCATCTTTTTTTTCAAATTTTCAAAAATGGCCCAGGTTTTGGGGCATATTTAGTTCAAGCGGTACCCCCATCCGATTTATAGTTTTCGAGATCCCCTGAGCAGTTCCATCAAGGAAACCACTTTCTGGTGATTAGAGATAGGTTAGCTTAGTAACAGTACATAATTCATGTTCGAGGCTTCTTTAAATATAATTATTTTTATGGAGTTTTCTTTTAAAAATTCTTTATACAAATGCTAATTTAAAGATATGACTAAAGGCAATCTCTTTTTTAATTGAATTGAACTAGAATCAAATAAGACATTGCGACTTGAATTCTTTGAAGCTTTTATATGTGCGTTCAGATTTCAAGTAAATGAAGTATTTATACATTAACATTTTTTGTGGAATTGAGTAATCAGACGAGCATGTCGTATCGCCTGACGGTAAGCGCCACTGACTGCCCATATCAATTGCAGTGCCACCCAAAACTTTTAATACCATAAAAAGCACTGCGTAGGACTGCATTGCAGTCATCACCCCGAGACATCAGATATTAAATCACATATATGCCCAGTAATTTCGCTGGCTACAATGCCCTTCAAACCGGAACACAGTATTGCTTGCGCATTACTGCTTAGCGACAGAGTAGCTGACAAAGCTGTGGTACTTAACCTACCCAGACGGCATCCCGCATACAAGAGACCTACCATAAACTCTCTACCACGTAAACTGCACCACGTAAACTCTCTGCGTTACTTTAAAAGCAACATCTGATCACTGCGCTGTATGTGCAAAATACCATTGTGCTATCGTCAACAATCTGCGGCCTACAAGGAAGCACCCAATAATTTGTTACCGCAGCGCAGTTATTAACGTACAGTGCGGGCCACAATGCCAGGCGCGCCGCTGCGCCTCACGATTGAATATTTAATTGAATGTGGAGCAACGTGCGGGTCAACGTACGCTGGCCAACGTTGGCCAAATAGCAGATAAGATCAGGGGCAATCCCATTGTGGTTGGAGATATGTGACTAAGTGCTTATAGTGCGTATGGAAGTGGAGATTGGTTAGGTATTGGAATCCAAAGTACAGTCAGGTAAATCGTATAGACCGCACAAAGGCTCAAACAGTATAACAGTTTATTTAAAGCCACTTTTAGGGAAGGAAAAGAAGACGAAGCCCTTTTTAGATAAATTAAAGGATGATGAAATGAATCTTATGATGCAATAATGAAGAGATTTGGGATGTTTACCAACTTTATCAGTAATAAAGAAGAATACAATCGAACAAAGAACCTTCTCCTTTTTTGAAGTCGGTTAAAAATAACAATTAAAGAACTATAGAAAAACTCAAAATAAATATATATTTAGCATTGAGCTACTACTACACTACTACTTACTACGTAGTAATAGTAGCTCAATGATGTTTAGCGACTAAAAATGTTCCTGGCATGACATAAACTTTTTTTATGATGAAATGGACTTACGTTGACAAAAACTCACTTGATGACTTAAAGTCTAGTTTGGAAAATCGACGAACTACGCGACTTAAAATAATTTGTACTAATACTATTAATTATTCTGTGCTTATACTTACAAAGAGTTCTTGCAATTTATAGAGCTCCATAGTAAGGTCAATGTACGTTGGGTCAACGTTGGCCAAATGGCAGATAAGATAAATCAGGGTGCAACCCCTTTGTGGTGGATTTGAAACTTGTGATTCAGTGCCGAATAGAGGTGCATATAGGGTAGATGGAGTAAGGAGTGATGAACGGTTATATTGTCATGTGTAGGATCTAATGGTACTTTATGGCCAATATATTATGTATTTATGTAAGATGTAAACAATGACTATGATGCAGATGTAGGAATCAGGGATTGCCTCTAGAATAGAATAGAATAACTCTTTATTGTAACACCAAAATACAGAAATAATTAAAAACTAAAATAACAACTATCTTAATAATAATGTCACAATGGGCGGTCTTATCGCTCAAAGCGATCTCTTCCAGACAACCCACAAGTGAAGGAATGTATACAGAAATATATATGGACGGTGTTACTTTAAGATAATTTTGTTTTATAATATAATATACCTACATAAACCAAAGTCATTACATAAAATACATAACATAATTAATAAAATATACATAATAAATACTTTAACATAAAATATACAAGTAAATTAAACATAGGTAAATATACAAAATAATAAATGACAACATAAATACTAACAGTAGACGAAGCATAGACTCTAGCAATTTCTTGAAGCAGAATATTTGTGTAGATGAAATTAAATTCAAGTGGTTGTAGAGCATTTCGCCATAAAAATTAGTAAGGCAAATTATACCAGATAGTAATAATTACAATTATTGTAGAGCAAAGTACGACAGTAAAATCAGATATATTGCAAAAAACCACAAAAACAATTTAATTTGATTTTGTTTGTTATTTGATTATGTACTACCTTTACTTATATTTAGCAGCGCCCCGCGATTTTACCCGCGGTTTCCCGGGATAAAACGCCTATGTGTTAATCCAGGGTATAAGCTATCTCTATTCCGAATTTAACTCAAATCGGTTTAGCCGTTACAGCGTGAAGAAGTAAAAAACACACGTAATAACTTTCGCATATATAATATTAGAGCGATGAAATGTAATTGTTATACGTGTAGAATAATCTTTAATTACCTAAATACAAAGAAAGATTCAGGCCTTGTGACATTGAGATATTTTTTTCTAATAAAACAAAGGTTTTCCTAATTGGCGGCCATGTTTTTTAAACTAACATACGTTGGTTACGCGAAGGGTTGTCACGAGGGATTCTCGATTTTGTTACAGCGCCCAATGTTGAGGAACACAGGAAGGGCGTAACATGGAAAGTTTTATATTTAGGCTTTGACTTTTTTACACACGCCCTGAATGACGGAAATTTTTAAAATTGATGACAGGGGAAGTTAGGAGAAGAAGTAGAAGTGGAAAAGAAAACTATAGAAAGAAGGAAATATAAAAGAAATATGACGACAACTGCACACGCCTCGGTATTGCGGATTAAAAAGAGATGAAACCATTAATTAAATAAATTAATGCATAGGTAGGTTCTGTAGCGAGTACATAGGTACTTTTATTAAATCCCAACCCACCCAAGACAAAGATATTTAAGGTTTAAAAGGTGTTAGGTAAAAAGAGAAATTGTAAAATTGTTTTAAAAAAATATACCAACGTAATATTGATTGCTTTTGTACTTCTACATTACTTGATGAAATTGGAACCTTTTTTTCTGTTGGTAACTGGTATCATTACAAGATTTTTTATTCTTCTTTGATAACTGATTTATGCAGTAAATAAATTATATATTACATATAAACTCTTTTTGTATTTCAATTTATAAATTTCATACATGATACCTAGATGGACACTAAACTGCAAACAATACGAACGCCTTACAACCATAGGCCATATTATTGTTATCCGACATTCGATGTATAATATAAAAACCTGGACTTTACTCGATTCTACGTGACTAATATACAAAATTCCCAGTTCCCTACCTAATAAAACCGGAACGGTAATCTAACTGTAACCATAATATCTGCTTATAACTGACAGCTAAGGGGTGACAGAACAGGGTGTCACAAAGGCGACCGATATTCTCCGTGCATATTTTTTCAACGCAACTGTTGACTCGGCTCCCCATTATTACTTTTTACGGTTTAACAAGCTCGTATTTTTACTTATCTCGTTATGTGAATTGTTATTTGAATTTTTTCTGAAGGGTGACAGCCCTGAGGGTAGGCACCGCGATGTCAGTCGTTGCGGTCGGTCGTGTCGCCTGTGTTGCTTTTATTCGTGGGCTGAAGTCAAAACTTTTTATTTCTCTTTGTGTAACTTTTAGTAGTTTTTATGAATGGACGTCAAAAAAGGCGACGACAGATATCGTATTGTTCTCAAGGCTTAAGGCTCAGACTTTTACTTTAATGTAATATTTTTAAGGCAAAGGATGACAGACGTAGACGTTATTATGAAACATTTACGTTACTTCTAAAGTTGAAATACATTGCAAAATCTTTAACTTAAATCCAGTTCGTTTGCTATTTTCTTCTTCAAGGATAGAACCTACTACGAATGTTATATATATTATTTTACTTTCGTCATTGTATTGGTAATTTGTTGTCTGTTTTGACTTTAAATTTTACTAGCCCTTCTTTGTTGGTACCACTGGCACCTCTTTGGCAGTTTCTTCCGACAAGCAGTAGTGCGCAAGCATTGGAAGGGCATTGGCAGCCAATTATAATTCCTCTCTCACGGATATCTAACGGTGATGAGCACAATGCAGTGCTACGCAGTACTTAGCATGATATATAAAGTTCTGGGCATGATATAAAAAAATCAATTCTTTCAATTTCATCTGTAATGTAAAAAAGGTTTTCATAATAAGTTATAATAGTTCATTACAGACCCTGTTGGGCACAGCAAGTAGGAGAGAGGAAGACAACGCAATAAATATTCTTCTATATTGATCAAGTAAAAAAATCAAATAAATAGAAAATAGTCATTGCCAGCCTGGCTATATAGTCATTGTTGCCAGCTCATCTCTAGCATACAGTACATACTAACAAAACCATTGTTCTAACATACTTTTCTCCGAATCTAAATAGAAATCACGATCAGAAGAGGCCATAATTGCTTTTGATCGAATCCATTCTATGTAGGGCAAATAAAAGAAACAATAGGTAACCTTTCACAACTTTATTATCTGATTGGAGCTTTGAAATGGAAACAATTATGTAATGTGATCGATGTTTTTATGACCGATTTATTATTTATCCTGAGGACCTCTTGCCTGTCGGTCTGAAAGTAGCACCACAGTTTAAAACGCCCTGTACCTTCGTATATAGTTTTTTATTTTATGGAACTGAGTAATGACACGAGCAATCCATTCGCCTGATGCTAACCGCCACGCCTGAATAAAGCTATTTGCCCATAATAAGTTATACCTACTTATTTGAAATAGTTTGTAGATATTTAAAAAAAAACATTAATTCCCATAAAAAAAATCATAAAACTATTAATTTTTTACGAGTTTAACTGGAAGATAATGCTCACTAGCATTAAGTTCGTCTATGTACCTACAAATTTGTTTTTGCAATAAAGAATTTTGTATCTATCTATCTAATTCCTCTGAAATATTCCTAATAATGAAAAAGTTTCTTACTGTTTTGCCTCTGAAATAGTTTATTACTATTTTTATTTATGTTTACTCTTATAATACTTACATTTACATTTCTACACAAAAACTATGGATCTTCAAAGTTCTGTTAGTCCTCTCTGTTTTATGGTCGTTCGATCGCTTTTTGAGCGGTAAGACCTATTATGACGGTGATTGGTGTAAAATGTAGTTGTTCTACGTTCTACAATTTTTTTCGGATTTATTAAAAATAAAAGTATATAAATATTATAAACATATTTTTCTTTACTAACAAATTTGTCTGTTTGTTTCAGGTGAGGGCAAAATTGAGCAACAAAATTCAAACTCGGATTTATTTGACAACAGGTAACAAAATTAAAAACTATGTAGTGACAAGAGTCTGCATGAAAATAATTCGGGGGCACTCTGCCTATTACTGTGCCCGCACACGTCAGACAATCGGTCACCGATTTTTCGTCGCTGAAAATAAAACGATAGAGTTTCATATTGCAATGCAACCTACAAAAAGTCAGTCACAAAATAGGTGACAAATGACGGTGAAAAAATTGGACCTACTGACTATTGGACCTACAAAACGTTTGAAGTTGGCGGAGCCACTTATTAATCTGTGAAACGGTTTTTACAATAGAGCTATAAGTAGAAATGTCAACGCAATTTTTTTTTTAATATCCTTGTCGCAGAATCTTTGCCTTAGAGATATCAATCACAACAACAGATTCAAAACTCAAAACAGTGGAACTCCGTCACAGGTGCGAACAAAACGCCCGCGCCCGGGTGGCTGCCTTTAAACAACAATTTGACAAAGGGCAATTACGGCCATGCCGGGCGTCGATCAAACGGCTATCGGCGAAAAATTGGCCGGTTCGAGGTGGAATGGCCCGGAACCCGGCACGGGACAGTGAACAAACATATAATAGGAAGGTACTAGGTACACGTATACGCGTCTACTATATCTCTAAAGATAGAAATCGTATATTTTATTTTCCGTCCTGTATTTCCAAGTGGCTTTCCGACACAAAAACTATCATCGTTAATTGGTCTTATAAATTCTCTTAAAAAAGAACCTCATACTTGTACCGAAAAAACCTGACTAAGTGGAACATTCTTTAAAAAATGTATAGTCGGTAATTAATTTAAAGTTAAATATATATGTACAGTAAACGGACAAAAGTGCAGTAGCACCTTAAAGTCGACAATCGCAAACACAGTGTAACCCCGCGCATGCTGCATATTTTGTCTCTGTGTGTGTAATGTCCTTACGCACACAACAAAAAGTCATACGGTATAACTATGAGGAGGTGCAGTTCGTCAGATGCATGTGGTAAACGTTAGAAAAAGATAACAGTATATACTCGCTTTCTTCTTAGTGAGTTATCCGGTTTTTACGCCGAGCCGACTCAAAACAACAGCTTAAATTCATTTACTTAATAAATGTGACAATGGTGGAGTGGCGTAAGTAGTAAACTCGTATATGATGGTCAAAAAGGGTATGGGTTCAATCCTGAGTGCCGTGATCACTTTTTGGTATTTATTATTAAGTTTAAATCCCTGTTAATATAACAAACTATAAGTTGCAGCCTTTGTTAAACATGAATTAAAATAGTCGTTCATAAGGGAACATTTATTAAAATCCAAGTTAAAAAACCTTTTTTTGTAATTTAATAATTAATAACCTACTTATGATAAACATTTATTTACTTTACTAGAAATAGAAACCAATACATCTCTTATTACCTATTGGTTATTTAAGGTTTATATAAGCTTAAAATATTCATTTTCTCAAGGAAAAGAGTTTTGAAGCTTAACTCCATATAACCATAAACTATATAAAATTATTCTTTAAAATCTCATTCAAATTTACCTGCTAACTATTACTATTACTAACTATGACTTAACAGTTTTATCATCGGTAAATATTGTAGTCTTCCATTTACAATTACGTTTCCACTTATTGTTCTGCAAACGTCTTGTTATTCGTTTCATATTGTTCCACCATAAAACGTCGCTGAGACTGGTTGATAACCAGCGGGCTTCCACTCCTTACACGACTCTGCAGACTGCCTTCCTCGTTGTGTCGTTTTACCCAACGACTCACAGTATTTATCTAAAACAGAGTAATCTTTATTATATTAGAACACTTTTAAACTAGCAATTTACACCACAACGCAGCTATAATAATATCATCATATAATCTATTATAACTTACACATAAGGTTTCATTGGAAATTTGAGATATATTAAGTCCATTTTTCTATAAAAGGCGACTATATTTGCCCTTTCATCGATATTTCTATTTGCTTGCATTTGTAATAATAACTATCAAACGGAACAACACCAGTAACAATAAATCTACCGCTCGCAACAAAGTTCACCAACCGACAAGTTCACTATTCTATTGCAGCTTGTTTCAAATCTACCTTCATCTTTTGAGAAACTGGTTAAAACATTAAAATAAAGAAACAACACCACATCGATGACATTCCAAACAAAATTCTAAAAACTAAAATGTAAAAACGACTTATAATAGTACGAGAGGATTCGAACCGACGTGTCGCATATCATGACTTATGACAAATAAACACTGTGCTAAACCACTGAGCCAGACTGACACTTACCCAATGCCTCGAAATTAAAAATTATTAACTTAAAAAGTTTACGACAGGAAGACTATTGATAATCTCCCTCTTTGATTGGTTCATGATGAAAGAATACATTGTATGGGTGTGTGTGCCTGGATGGGTATATATTTGTAATTTCTGTCACGTGTCTTGTACATTACATGTAAGCATGAATAAATGAATATGAATAAATGAATATGAATAATCCAAATTATATTCATGTTAGTTTAAATAATTGAACTTACCTATAGGTCTAAAACAGTATAAAAAACGCATTAAACGTATCGCTTAATCAATTAGCAAAAACATAACAACTATATTTCTTCCGTTTGTCTTTTAATACTCTGTTTTATATCTACTTTTATATGAATAAAATACTGCCCTCCCAAATAAAATCCAGTATTGTGTCGAAAAGGAAACTTGTATTTAATAACACGACACGACCTACTTAGATTAAAAGCCTTACAACTTTGCTTTTTGCACCTAGCTGAAATTGAAATTGTTGCCTTCTCTTGGACCATTTAATTCGTTCCCTCACCTCTTCTCTCCGCTCTCGAGCTTCACCTCTTCTCTCTCACCAAAATGATAAGAATTTCAATTCCACCGTCAAAACTGTGCCCGTGCTTAAATTAAATAATATGGTAGGCAGAAATATTTACTTTCCGTGGATATTTGCTTTTCCTTTTGGTCCGAAATTTGCTCTCTCGCTGTAATATTCTTCAGGTTGATTCGGGACAGAATCAGTTTTGTAATATATTCGTTGTAATTTCATTTAGTTCAGTTTGGTAGAAACTTTTATGGATTTCACGTTTTTAATATAAAAGTTATAAACGTTAACGCTTTTTGAAAATAAAAGCCGTGCTTTGAATCAAATCTTTATTTATGTTTCTTACCAGGGTATGATATTCGAATGCTATTCTCGCCTGTTTTATTATCGTAATATCATTAACTCAGTTTATCATCAATGCTACTTCAATTGAGTTATATTGTAATATTTCTGTTATCATTGAATGTGGGTGACACATATTCCACGCCTCATTTGTTAATAAATCACCTCATAAATACACTGACTCATACACAACACATGTATACAAAATAATCACATGTATCATTTTGTAGCAATCACATCTAATTTCTACCTACACCGGACATACTCGTACCTGTGAGTAAAAGTAATAATCGATTCCTGGAAATCGTCGATATACTTGACTATGTAAAACTCTTTCATGGTGTTTGCTATCTATTTGCTAATACAATATTTTAATTGATCTCTCTCGGTAACGCTTATAGCAGGACCCATATAAAATAATAATCGATTCTCCGTATTCAGACGATTACGATTATAAATAGTGCTGCCCGAATCACTGCGCGCCGGGATCTCATTACTAATGATTGGATGAGCCATCTGTCGAATCGATGTATCGAGTATCGACTGGCATACGGGTACTATAGAACCACAGCACTTTAGTACGTCAATAGAGATTGAAGAGCTAAAAGTGAGATATTGAAATTTGATCTCTCATACTTTAGTAATAGAACTTACGTGTTTCAGTAGACATTTTCAATTAATTTTTGATTTAGTAGATTATAATCGTAAAATTTAGAGGACAACTTGGTTATAAAATGAGCATATTGTACCATTTGGTCTAATGGTACGATTTTTCCAGTAAACATCATATCATGAAGAGTCTTGAACGAGATACTTTTTAAGCTTATTTTATCGTATATTTTCATTGTCAACTTTTTAGGATCGAATTAATTATTATTATAAAAACGTCCTGTAATTCATTCTTTAAACAGATGTTTAGAAATAATATCTGTAAAATAGACACGTCATGTGTACGTCACATCCGTACTATTACCAAAGAAAACTAAATATTACCTATTACATTCTTATATTTATGCTATACAAAAGTGTAATAAAATCTAAAAAAAAATGCCCCTCAATTTTATGTCGTACATTCCGAGTAGTGGTTCTTTTTCTGATACGGCGGTAGAGTCATGGTGACAATTTGACGTTCATAAGTGCGTCTGTGATGCCAAAAAATAATAAAGATATTTTGATTTGATTACATTCCTATATAGGTATATAAAAAAATGTAGGCACAAAGATACTACCAATAATATGCGTACCCAAAAAGTGCATAATATAATATGTATATAAGTATACTAACTTATGCTAGTTATTACATATGTACGAGTCTTTTCTAAAGATATTTATTCCGCCACAAAATAACCGAGATCTTTTCCCACTTTATGATATTTTAAACGCGACTCATATAAATTTAAGTGCCTACAGGTCCATAAAACATCCAGTCTTCCTTCCACAACCGATTCACGTTTGTCAATAATTTCGTACCTCCATAAAGATCGCGCCATTTCTTCCAGGACAATCCGGTTTTATCTATACATATAACCGGTTGCTATGGGCTGTTTTTTTATTTCCCACTCTTGAGTTTTATTGTTATGAATAATTATTACCTTCAAGTTCCATATAATTCATTTTCTTTTTTTTTATTCCTGACAGTGGTTGTGTCAGGAATAGAAGCTAGAATTAATCATAAACATTTACTGGTGGTAGGTCTCTCGTATGCGGGAGGCCGTCTGGGCATACCACCGGTTTGCCACTTATTCTGCCTCTAAGCAGTAGTGCGCAAGCATCACTGTGTTCCGGTTTGAAGGGCATTGTAGCCAGTGAAATTAGTGGGTATATTATGAGACTTAAATCTGGTGTCTCGGGGTGATGAGCGCAATGCAGTGCTACGCAGTGCTTTTTATGGTATTAAAAATTCTGGGCGTCACTACGATTATTATGGGCGCTTACCATCAGGCGAACGACTGGTTCGTCTCAACACTCAATACCATAAAAAAACCATTGACTTCAGATTTGATTCTTGGTTTACGGTTTTATTTAGAGACATGGGATCATTTCATACTAAGAAAAAATACATGAAGTGCTTTAAGATCCAATGAATCCTAATAAAAACTAAAAAACCTCTGCCTTCATTATTCGAAACTAAATTGTTTAAATAATTCGGACTAAATTATTTGTGACTCTATTCGACACCTAGTACTATTCTATAGTATCAAGAAATGGAACACAATGCGTCCTGCCCAATACCGGTTATCAGCTTGCCTCGTAAATTTCATGTAGCGCTAGGGTGTCCGGAAGGGTGCAGGTTGTTCGAATAGATTAAACATCGGACGAATTTAGGCGGTCGGTTGGGCCCAGGTACACAGTGGTTTAGTGATAAATGCCCAGGATTCTGCGTCATTTGTGTCACCAATTGGAGGCTACTATGGCCGAAGCGACAAATAGTGATATTGGCGGGACGAGAAAGACTGCAACGACATCCGCACTTCTAGTTACATAATAAACAAATATAATAGTCACAAGTAACTTATATAAATAATAAGTGAGATTTCGTTTGCCTAATAGTTACAGGCAGAGCATTCCACAGACGGACGGCTTGCACTGTAAATGATTTGCCGTAGACGTCTGACAAAACTTCATTTTTATATTTTAAGACATTAAAAGGATTAAAAAAGAGACATCCCCGCAGAGTTTCTTGGTGCTATCTGCTCTAACGGGCGTATTTTCGAAGCACTAGCACACTTAGTTCTCGCATTTATTTTCTGGGCCCGGACTTCAATTTGAGTATGGGAAAGAAATGGGTAGACATAGCCTTTTTCCAAAGTCATGAAATATCTTATATCTTAAGTTACTATTTTTTAAGTATTTTAATTGATTTGAATTTTGCTATGACATTTAAAAGTGCAGTTTTTGTGTCAATTTAATAAATATCTTTTGACTTTGGACAATAATATCGAAGAAATAGTGAACATTTGCTTTGTAGAGAGAAGATTTCATATATTAATAGTATATAGACGGGTTTCCGTCTTCTCTAGGTATTATTCGCACTTCCATAAAGGTAGCGCTTTCTCAATAATCGCGCTCAATAATTCGCTTTTATCTAGATATAACCGGTTTCATCGGGTTATAGGTGCAGCTCGTAAATTTCACGTGTATCAATAACGCAGAGGTTTCCGGAAGTGCAGGTTGTTCGGATAGATTGAACATCGAACGAATTTAGGCTTGGTAAACTGTGGTGACAAACGTCTGGCTGTAGGATTGGATGACATCACAAGTCATAGTTGGATCACTGCTGACAGCTGAAATTTTGTTGGCGGGATAGCACCGATTTGTTCCAAGGGCATTTTTATGCGTTTTCAACTCTTAATATTTTGAAATATTGTTTGAAGACCTTGTTTCTTATATCGTTAGGTAAGAGGCAAAATATAGATAAATATTACATAAAAATAAACTCCAACGATCACATCCTGGACTCTAACCAGAATTTCTAAAGCAATATTCTAATTTCTCATTACAAAACTCCAGTTTGGATTTGTTTGCTATTTTCCCTTATCAGAAACTGTATACCTATGCAGATGAAACTTGTGCTATCTCATATATCTCTATGCAAGTGCATGCATACTTTGATACAAGCAAGTTTTTCATAATCCTAAACTATGCAAACATCACCGACGTTATGCATTGAAAGAAGCACAAAAGCTTGTTCATTTTTGATCACACTGCAAACTGTGTAAACAAAATCGTGCATTCAGCTAAAAGAGTAGAATAAACAGGTTCAGTTTTGAAAAGATTTATGTAAGGTTCGGAGAGTGTGCTATATATCAGTAAGGACTTAGAAGATTCTGCATGTCTTTAAAAAAGGGGAAAGAGAATACGCAGAGTGGCAATATAAAAAGGATATGACGTTCTTGCAGTGAGATAATACAGAAGATGAAGACCTCTACTTAGCGTTTTCGTCAATCAAGCTAGCTTAGCATTTCGGTATTAAAGAATTATTCAGATAATCGTTTGGTAGAAAATGTTTGCGCTTTTTTTTCCTTTGCACAAACATTTGTCCCGTTGCGGGAATCAAACCCGCAACCTCAGTGGTGTATGAGGTTTGAGAAGTATTATTATTATAGAAGAAAACCAAAAGTAGAAAACCAAAAAATTGTAACAAAGTCTCAAAAAATATGCCCCGCAGTTTCTTGCCGTATCTTCTGAGTAGTGGTTCCTTTTCTGATTCGGTGGTAGAGTCATGGTGATAATTTGACGTTCATAAGTGCATCTGTGATGCCAAAACTGAATAAAGAGATTTTGACTTTATCATAATCATCATCGACTACATGCCATAATATAGGCATCCTCTCGCTTACTGCTGAAGCATAGGCCTTCTTCCCTCTTAGAGTATCTGCACATAATCGCACGCGTTACCACTCTGCCATGCGCGTTTTTCTAAACATGTCCTTACTCCCGTAAAGTTCCATGCATTGACAATTCACGTGTATGTATGTGTATGCATGCATGCATACAATGGAGCACAAAGCTGGTAAGGCAGCATTATCGGCGTTTTATAGAGAATGCATTGCCTTTGAACGCGTTGAGAAAGCTGGTTTTTATTTAAACTAAGTTTGTCTTGTCAGCGGTTCGTGAGGAACTTTTGTTTGCGGATGTTTTTGTTATGAGTTTTATGACGAAAGGATAATATTTTATTTATCATTACAGATACCACTGAACGATTTGTAAAGTGTATGTTTCTGCAGGACTAATATATTGGGGATGCAACTATTAAACGTAAGCGTTGCGTTTCCCATGCAACAACAATGAACAAACTGTTCTGTCACAGAAAGAACACAGTCTAGTCATGTATGTAGGTTAGTTATTCTATAGCCTAGCAGTAGTGCGCAAGCATTACGTATCCGGCTTAAAAGGCATTGTAGCCTGTGCAATTATTACGCATTGGGCTTAAGTCACATAAGACTTAAGAGCTTTTTTTTATCTTTTACTTAGGAACTTTTAATACCTTAAAGAGCACTGCATATCACTGCATTGCTCATTATCCCGAGACATCAGATAAAATCCAGTAATTTTGCTGGCTACAATTCCCTTTAAACCGGGACACAGGAATGCTTGCGCACTACTACTTGTGAGCAGAATAACTGACAAAGAGATCGTACCTACACGGCCTCCCGCATACGACCTACCGAGTAAATGTTTCCAAATGTTTGTTGCAATGGACTCCAAAGTCAGAGCAAACCAAATATTTAACACTGAACATTATCAATATGACACAGATACGTTTACAAGCGTCGTCGGCGATGACCGATAACCTGCCGATACGACGCCGATAGCACTCCGATAGCATGCCGATAAGCGGTGTTTACTTACACAAACAAAGAGTGCTTGTTGCGAAACCTAGTGAGTCAGTTCTTGAGTCAAGGAAGTGAATACGACTTGAGTATTTTTTTTATTTTAAAAATACAAGTTTTTTAATTTAAGATTAAAACAATACTTTGCTACTTTGATACTTTATTATATGTATAAAGTATCAATCAAGTTTGCTTTTTGTCTCAAGACAACAAACGGTCATGTCGGAGGCCTTCAGGCGTTCTAAAATCTCCGACACCAGGGTTGGCCAGAAACCCACACGAGAGAAAAATAAAAATATTATTAAAAGATTTTATTTATTTTTCACACTAATAATTTAAATACGAAGGTTTGTATTTATGTATGTGTGACTTCTTCACGCTATAATGACTCAACGGATTTTATTGAAATTCGGAATGGAGATAGCCTATACCCTGGATGAACACAGACACTTTTGTTTTGGGAAACCGCGTGGCGCAGCTAGTACTGCAGATAAAATGCAAAACTGATCTAAAAGAAAACAAAAAATTGCTAGTGAGAATCCTTCCTACTAATATTATAAACGTGAAAGTTTGTGAGGATGAATGGATGGATAAATGCGAAAGTTTTTGAAGACGTATGGATGTTGTTACTCAATGACGCTAAAACCACTAAACGGATTTTGATGAAATTTGGTAGGAAAACGACAAAAGTTACTTTTATCCCGGGAAACCGCGGGTGAAACCGCAAATTGCGGCTAGTTCAAATTAAAAAAGTCATGAAAAATTCGAATTTAAAAACTAAAGATACCTTTTCGTTATTTAACATTTTAGCTCTAAAAATAAAGTATTTTCAGCGAGTCAAATATAAATGAAATATTTCGTACTCCTGACCGTTGAACTTACCATCTAGCTTTTAGCCAAAAGCTCTTACCTCTATCATCATAAAAGCTAATATCCCATAACACTAATGCGTTCACTTAATACCTTTATCATGCCCGTGCACAGTAATTAGAACTAATTATATAGAGCAATTAGAACGTGAGAATATAAATTATTATTATGAGAATATTATATGGGAACGAGTTATATTTTACGTGGGGAATAATTTTGATAAAGTGCGCTACATTTTGTTGAGAGCAACTCGTATTTGTGATAGTTAAAACAAATATGACTGTACTAGCTGCTCGCTACGGTTCTCAGGGATAATAATCAATTTTTAGAAAAAAAAACAAGTACTGACTTCAAGACTAAACTTATGTTTTTTTTTTAAACGTGCTGAATCAATTTCGATAAAATGATATGGGACCACCTCTGTATCATCAAAATCAATTCATAATCGTCGGAGTAATCGCGTCACAAACATACAAAAAAACATAGGTACAGTTGAATTGAGAACCTCTTCCTTTATAGGATTCGGTTGAAAAGAATCCTATGTCCTCTAGCAATCTCTTCTAGTCAACATAACTTGAAACTAAATCCATGAATAAAAAAAAAGTAACACCTACTTTAATGTTTATTGTTATTGTACTTTCTTCTATCCTTCTATTATAAATGCGAAAGTTTTTGAGCATGTATGGATGGAAGTATGTTTAAATAATAAATAATCAATGTGGTATTTACCTATTATAATCTAAATTTGTTTAATCGGTTTTGGTTTAGCATAATATGTACCTACTGTTTTGTGACTAATATTTAGAAATTACTTATGACATTAACTAATATATTGTGAATTAAATGTAACTGTTGCAATGACGTTTTTAGTTCAATAAACAATTTTATTTTAATGTTTGTTACTCAGTCACGCTTTAACTACTAAACGGATTTTGATGAAATGTGTTTTTTTATGTAACTAAATGACGAGACGAGCTGGTCGTTTGCCTGATGGTAAGCAATACGCCAGCCCATAACAAATCAGCACCACCCAGAACTTTGTTTTGCAAAATCCTGCGCGGCACTGCACTGCGCTCGTCAGCCTGAGACAATTAGCTGTTGAGTCATAATAATACCCAGAAATTTCGCTGGTGGTTAGGACCTAAACAACCTACGTTGTTTAGGTCCTGGAAAAGGACATAGGCTACTTTAACCAGGGGAAACGCGGGTGATACCGCTAAGCGCAGCTGCGTAGAAAGGTGCGTTCGCACAAAACATTACGCCTAATATTCCATTTATCAGACGAGTAAAAAAAAAAGCACCCTTCATTGCGTGTCCGACAACACCCTCAGTTTTTCCTCCTCCCATTTTTTCTCACGTCCAAGCCACTGATTTG
This sequence comes from Petrophora chlorosata, assembly GCA_951640565.1. Classification (NCBI taxonomy): domain Eukaryota; kingdom Metazoa; phylum Arthropoda; class Insecta; order Lepidoptera; family Geometridae; genus Petrophora; species Petrophora chlorosata. Next base: position 17,802,524 of record OX621191.1, on the reverse strand, counting down.
AAAAATTCGTGTTTAAGTTAACAATATGAGTGTTTTTTTTTTTTTTTTCTCCTTATACATCTATGTTTGGCCACTATCTCGCCTGATGTGAAGCGATGATGTGGCCTAAGATGGAGCACATAGATCTAGAGAGAGACGGCAGTTGAGCGGCTGCTCAGACCCGTCTCCCCGATGGTTCACCGAACATCATCCCGAAACACGAATAGGTCGCTTGACGGCATGGCTTTGTTCGGTGGGTGGTATTACAACCACGGCCAGAGCCTACCACTCCAAAGCGCGTAAGCGGGTTTCATCACGATGTTTTCCTTCACCGTTTTAGAGCGAGCGTGCAAAATCTGCACTTAACTATAAGTCATTGGTGCAGGGCCGAGTCGGGATTCGAACCCAGGTGCGTCGGATCGAAAGGCGCACGAGGTCCCGCTGAGCCACACTTGCTCTAAGTGTGAAATTATTGTGGAATGTCGCTAGGATAATCTTGCTCTCAGGATTGTCCTTCGGCGTCTAAGATTGTCGAAGTGTAGTTAGGGAGCTGTGGCTGTTGAAAGGCTATGGTCTGCATATCGTTAATAACGGTTTTAACGTCAACAGCTGTCGTTATCGCTATTCCTTTGTGTTTAAAGAAGTTATTCAAACCCGATTGTGCATGTAAGGCACCTAGCAAGTCCAACGAAACTTGATCGGGCTTATTTTTCTGTATTCTCGTTGTTCGTCTTCCCAAAATGATTTGTATGACCATAGGGACTGCTATAGTGGCAATAGGGTGTATCGCTTGTGGTCCTGTTTTATGTGAGAAATTTTTAAAATGTATGATTAAAAGTAAAAAATAATGTACGTGACTTAATAAACTAATAAACTAAACTAAACTGTCAACGTATCCTTACACCTTGAAAAATACCATTGTTACTTGAACCCCCATCTCCTAGAGATTAAACGGGTTAAGATGTCCTAGTTAGCTGGTGGGAATATATAATCAGTTTTATCTGAAGAGAATATTTGAAGCCTTATCGGCTTATGAATATGGTGTAATAAGTATTAAATACCGTGTCCTGGTTGTGTTCAAACCAAGACTGAATAGATACTTACTAGGCAAGCGCGCTTCATCTTCGATTACATCGTCGCTTCCCATCAGGTGAGATCGTGGTCAAACGTTGGCCTAGTCTTATGTAAAAAAATATGTAATAATTACTAGTTTTACTTTTAATTCTCTCAAATACAATGTCATTGAAATTATTATTACGTCATGATTCTAAAAGGTACACATGTACTCGTAACAGGTCTCTCGTATGCGGGAAGCTGTCTGGGTAGGTACCATCGCTTTGCAAGTTATTCTGCCACCAAGCAGTAGTGCGCAAGTATTATTGTGTTCCGGTTTGAAGGGCATTGTCTGGGCATATGAGATGCATATCTGATGTCTCGGGGTGATGAGCGCAATACAGTGCTATTACGCAGTACTTATGACGGTATTAATCGTTCTGGGTGGCAAAGCAATTGTTACAGGCGTGGCGTTTACTATGAGGCGAACGACATTCTCGTCTCATTACTCAGTTCAGTAAAAGAAAAACTTAAGTACTAAAGTTTGTCCTTAAGTTATATGCGGATTAAACACTCGCTCTAAAAACGGTAAAGGAAAACATCGTGAGGAAACCGGCACGTCCAAGAACTAATCACAAAAGTTCAAGGACATGGACATCCACGAACCCGCACTGGGCCAATGTGGTGGATTATTGCCCATACTTCATCCCATACTTCATCTCTATGAGAGAAGGCCCGTGTCCCAGCAGTGGGAACATGATGGGCTGATGATGATGATGATGAAATTTTGTTCGCTAACTCTTTAAATACAAACATGTAACTTTATAACTACTAACATTTAGCATGGTTCAATAGGGAATATGCATGTATTTTTGTAATGCATGAATCGATTCATTATTGAAAATAATTAATGAAAAAATATTAAAAAAAATTACGGCATCATTCGTCAATAAAATAATTCAATGAAAATTTAAATCAACATAAACGCGCCATTTGCGTGTGACGTCATAACGTGGGGACCTAGGATCTCCTCATTGGTCCATCTATGCTACATGTGTGTGTGTATCAATAAGTTACCAATAGGGCGGGCTCTATGTCAAAAATTTACCAATAAACAGCGAGGCGCGTGACGTCAAAACGTGGTTGCACGTACTCAAGCGTTTTGCGATTCCCGTTTCACTAAAAATAAGAAAAATAAACATTCAAATATAAAAAAAAATACGCAATTAATAACAATAATTATATCACTACTAAATGTTTACAGGAGTAATCTATTAAAGTAATTTCCAGATTCTTCGACAAAACATGCATATTCCCTATTATAAATAATACCTTACGTACAGCACGACTTTGTAACTAATAAGTAACTTAACGTCAAATAAATTATTCACGTTATTATAGATAATGCGTTGAATTTATAGCTCACAGCTCATATAAAGATAAAATTAACCACTTCAAGTTCGTGAAGGTGAGTGTCAGAACGTTAACGCGGCGGGTTGCGTTAACGTAGTGATTTTCTCCAATTAGTGTGGCTTCTACCAAATTAATAGTTGAAATCGTGAGTCCGGTTCGGATATTTGAACTTGAACTTAGTTTCCAATTTTGGTGTCGTCAAGGTTAACGCGTTTCTTCTGTTTAGCAATTATTCGATGGTATCTGTTTTGACATATCGATAGGTTTGACAAAAAACATTTTGAAACGTTAAAATTATTTTTTGTTAAGGGTTGGATTCATTTTGTTTCCAATATAATTATAGAACTTGGAGAAACTACGTGAAAATAAGTTAATGTACAGAATACTACGGGACAGAAGCATCACTCCGCAAAGAAATTTAAACAAAATGCGACTATTGCTATGACGCAATAAAATTCGATTCAGCTCGCGTAGCGCTCCATACCTACCAGTCATATTTACCTACAGAGCGCCTCTCTTTCTATCGCATAGCTCTTATCTCTTCTGACACGGCACGTGTAACGACGCGCGACCCGCTGACGGCGTCCGGCTATGTACTTGTAGCTTCGTACCAACAGTGCGGAGTGCGCCTGGTTAAAGGTAAAAACAAGATTTGTGTTGAAGAATATATTTTTTGAGACAAGTTTTTAACAAATTCGTAATTAGAACCGCAAGCAGAGTAAAATGAAGCCAAACACTAGTAGTTTACGATTATACGACAAAGAGTTCCATTGCCCAACTTCCGTTTCCATCATCAGATCAGCTAGCTATCACCATAACATTGCATTGTCATTGGACTTTGACAACTATGCAAAATTTTAACTCGGTAGGATAAGAGGAAATAGTTCTGATTCAACTTCAAAGATTTGACCCAAACAAATCCTATCCTACGATCCTACTATCCTATCCTACTTTCTACTAATATTATATACGCGAAAGTTTGTAAGAATGTAGGGATGTATAGATGTATGTTTGTTACTCTTTCACGCAAAAACTACTAAATGGATTTTGATAAAACTTTACAATAATATAGCTTACACATCAGAATAACACATAGGCTACTTTTATCCCGGGAAACCGCGGGTGAAACCGCAGGGCGCCGCTAGTTCAGTAATAAACATTTGTTAAATAAAAGCTTGTAATAAAAGAAAATTTTAATAAAAGATATACTTTTAAGAGTTGTAACATAACACTCCAGCAAATATAACCAACTTCGAATAAGACAAACCCGTTCCCAAGTTCCCAACTATCTTCCCGAAGAGCACTAAAACGTATCTCGCACTGCAAGAGTAAAATATTAAAATGTACAGTCCAAGTAAGGGCAATAATTCGCAATAACGACTTGGCATTGTCGCAAGAACTAAACGTGTAGCTGGTACAGTCCGCTTCTATATGTACCATGTCGCAATGATTTTTATAACAAAGTATTTGTTTGGGAAAACAAAACTTTTACTTGTGGTAGGTTTATCGTATGCGAGAGGCCGTCTGGGTGGGAACCACCGGTTTGCCAGTAATTCAGCAGTAGTGCGCAAGCATTACTGTGTTCCGGTTTGAAGGGCATTCTAGCCAGTGAAATTACTGGGCATTATGAAACTCAACAGCTAATTGTCTCAGGGTGACGAGGGCAGTGCAGCGCCGCGCAGGATTTTGCAAAACTAAGTTCTGGGTGGTGCTGTTATTGTTATGGGCTGGCGTATTGCTTACCATCAGGCAAACGACCAGCTCGTCTCATCCTTTTACATAAAAAAAAACTTCATAGTTCATATTACGAAATGGTAGGTACTAAATTGTAGGTATACTTATAACTAATGCTAATTTACTGGGAATTCACAGGATACTTTTTATCCCGGTAAAACGGGCATGTTCTTAATTAAGTGCTCATTTATTTGAACAACTATAAGCAAATTACCGTTTATGGTTGACATCCTGCCAGAACAAAGTTTTTCGCCGCAACTTTCATAATGCGAACAATATATCCTCCTATAGTATTCCTTAGTCTCTGTTTCCCGATACTTATGCATGATCCATCGTCGACCGCGTCATCACTTTCCATCAGGTGAGACAGCGGGCAAACGTTAGCCTAACAGGTAATAAAAAAAATTTAAAAATCTACGCGGACGGCGGCGCGGGCATCAGCTAGTATTACATCAAACATCAAATAGTTCAGTTAGAAACGAATATTTTTAACCGACTTCAAAAAAGGAGAAGGTTCTCAGTTCGATTGTATTTTTTTTAATCCTAATTTTGTTTATGTTTGTTACCTCAGAACTCCGTCATTTATGAACCGATTTGGAAAATTCTTTTTGCGTTGGGTTCAGTATAGCTACGAAGTGGTCCCATATAAATTTCATCGATATTTGACCTTGTACTTTGAAGATACATTGAAGTCGGTTTTTGTTTTTTTCTAAAAATTATTTATGAATTCTAGGAATGGTGTTGCTTTTTCTTTGTATCGTGTTTCTATTTTTATTTCATGTGCAATGAAGTATTATTGTAGTTTTATTATTAGATTAATTTAACATTAACAGTATTTCTCTGCTTTTGGAATTGAACTTTGAGCTTATTGAATTTCAAATTTTATCAACATTTTTTATGATAATGACGATGTTTACAATCAAACCTATAAAAAGAAACGACTGAACAAGATACCGGTGATGGGTCGACTCATAAGAAGTTACTATCTTTAAAAAGTATAATAGAGTCTCGTTTGCTTTGTTTTTTTTTATAACACAGCATTACAACCAATTCGTCAGCCTCTGTGGTGTAGTGGTTGGACAGGTTAGCTCAAATCTCATACACTGAGGTTGCGGGTTCGATTCCCGCGACGGGACAAATGTTTGTGCACAGAAAAAGCACAAGCATTTGTTTCGTGTCTGGGTGTTGTGGGACCATGGTACTCGTTCTTCCTGGTTCCTGAGATACAGGAACATGTACTTTCATCCTAATTACGTATGCATGCAAAATTTCTGTTCCATGGATCATCGAAAGTCGGTGAAAATCAACTTTCATGATTTCATATTTTAGAAATCGATATTTCAAGACAGATCGATAACAACAGGTGAGTCAAAATAAGCTACTCTCGTATGCGGGAGACCATCTGGGTAGGTACCACAGCTTTGCCAGTTATTATGCTGCCAAGCAGTAGTGCTTAATATGTGATGTCTCGGGATGATGAGCGCAATGCAGTGCAACGCCGTGCTTTTTATGGTATTAAAAGTTATGGATGGCACTGCAATTGTTATGGGCAGTGGCGCTTACCATCAGGCGAACGACTTGTTCGCCACAGCTCTTAGTTCCATAAAAAAAAGCTTGTTAAAAGAGAGTACACAACCAAAATATTGTCGGTTCAGAGAAAGTAGAATATTGGATTCTTAGCAAATAGCACGCAAAAGATAATCTCAATGTCTAAGGAGATATGAAACATCAAAGAATAAGATAGATACGGGCTCATTGAATTTTGCTTGTACAAGTAACGAAACAAAACAAAACATAACAGGGATATTATATTGAAATTCTAAATTATTCCAAAAATAATAAATTTTTAGAAAAAACATAAACCGGTTTCAATGTATCTTCGAAGCCCAAGGTCAAATATCGATGAAATTTATATGGGACCACTTCGTAGCTATACTGAACCCAACGCAAAAATAAATGACGGAGTTCTGAGGTAACAAACATACAAAAATGACAAAAAAGTAAAAAAAAATACAATCGAATAGAGTACCTTCACATTTTTTGAAGCCGGTTAAAAATATTCAGTTTCCTCCTGAAAAAACAAACGTTTTTACCCTAGGTACGATCAAACGAAATGACTATTTTATTATTAAATTCTGTTCATACTTCCCCACTTGCATTCGACGTTAGACCCTTTGCCGACAAGAGTAAGGGTAATATATACGCAAGGTACATAGCAACATGTGTATACGTTTAAGGTCTTTTATGTATCCTAAAGACGATATGGTGGGCATATATGTACGTACGTATATAACAACATATATTACTCCAATATCTCCGCATACTTTTATCTTACGAAATATTATTGCTTCTCAGCTTTTATAGCAGGTCGTGGAATGGTATATTTTGGAATACAGCTGATGTTATTGGCACTAAAGAACTGACAAAACGAGTTATGAGCACTTTCGGATATAAGCAAGGATATAAACGAACGTAGGTCTTGATGACGGCATTAGAACATTGCAAAACAGGTGGTGGGTGGATTTGTTCCGATGCATGATCGCAGACTTCTGTTTATGTTCGTTTTGGTCAAGTGCCTAATTCAGTGTACACTGCACAAGAACAGGCACAAAGTATTGTAGGTACAAATTAATATAATGTTCTAAGCTTGGCAAAGTGGTGACAGGCTTTACCCTCCAGCTTAAGCTGGTTAATTATTGCCTGCTTGCTTTCTTGTCTTGTATCGTATTTGTACCTATTTTGTTCGTCCTGCTGGGAAAATGTGTTCACTTTTGTGACACTGACATGTGGCATCATTTGTGGAGGTACATTTCTGCTCTATGGTGCCACGTACACTATTCTAACCTCAGAGTAAGACTTTGAGGTTGGAATGGAGTGCGTGGCGCCGTGGAGTATGAATTCGCTTTTATAGGTGATGTAACATGTCAGTGTCACCGCCTATGAATAATTATTTTAATTTGCTTTATGTATATTTTGTTTACTCTTGTTATATATTTGTTTATATATTTATGTTGTGTTCGTCTCCTATCTTACTGTTCGTGATGTCACGGTCATAGGTTCCGGCTGAAAATCAGTACTAAGGTATTTATTACCTTAGTTTTTATGCTGAGTCGGAACCTTTTCCTGACATCGCGCAACATTCCATTATACTATAATTATATTATGTATTTATTATATAGGTTATGTATTTATTATGTGTTATTTTTTCCTGTTGTATGTATAGTATAATATTATTTGTTATGTGTAGTATAGTATTATAGCTTAATGTAATGTTGCGTGTATCTGTCTTGAATAAATGTATTTTCTTTCTTTCTTTCTTTCTTAATAATTTAAGATGTACCTAACATGGAGATAAGCATATGATGATAGATGAACGCTTTATTGCAAACATTAAATTAAAGACATTACACAAAAACAATTAAAGAAAGTGTTACAATGGGCAGCCTTATCGCTAAAAGCGATCTCTTCCGGGCATATGATATCATATGATGTCTGTACTGATGAGACATATGATGTTTGTCGAAAACAATAGGTGAAGTTAGAATAGAAACATGTAACAATTAAAATCAGACTTAGTAGCTGAAATTCATCTCATAATAAAATAAATAGAAATAAAATATAATAAATAACAAAAATAATAAGTGTTGCCCATTACATATCTAAACTAAATGCTCTAAGAGGCCTTAACGTGTTGGACTCATGGCCCCGCGCAAGCCTTCCAAAGGACCGGGTGTATAACCCGTGAGAAAGGGAAAAATAATAAAATAAATATAATAAATTATGGTCTCTTACAGTTTCTTTAAGTCCTCTCCATCCAAAGGTTGTCTGGAAGAGATCACTTTGAGCGATAAGACCGCCCATTGTAACACTTTAGTTTTTAAGTTTGTTATTTTTATTTTTGTTATTATGTTTTCTGGTGAAACAATAAAGACTTATCTAATCTAATCTAATCTAAATAGAATTCAATAAAAATAAGTGTTTTACCTAAGGATTTGGGCCTCATAATTCCCTGAAAACAGAGAATTTAGTCTACTAAATTCTCTGTTTTCAGGGAATTATGAGGACCATGTCACATCATGGCCCACATGGCCCTACAACAGTCAGAAAGAACCCTCCTTTTAAAAAAATCTCCGTATTTTGCAGAATCACACTAGAGGTTCCTATTACATTTTCAAATTTAAAATAACGTAGGTAATTCAATATCGGTTATTTCGTTTATAAATAACATCTTGTTATTATACTTAAATTGTTGAACATTAAAGCCGAGTACCTTGTTAAGGGGCTTATTCAAAAGATATTCAAAGTATTATAGAATGCGGTTAATCCCCGACATAGAAACAAGCCCGTTCACCGAAATTATGTTTTCTTTATTACCAACAGAAACCTTTTCCATTTGACACGGAAATAGTTATGCAAGATAATCCCCGGCTTCGGTTTCAAAAGTACCTTTTTAAACTTCTTTATAGCTTGTAGCTTGTACCAATGACACGTCATTTTCGACAACACATATTTCATCATTATGATTATTAAATTGAACGGCTAACTTATAGTTTAACATAAAACATTAATAATCTACAACAAGGTTTTAAACAGGTCCATTTGATGATTTCCCCTTAAAGGTTTTAGGTGTAGCTTAACATGATTCCCATGGTTTTGTGGCTTGTTTAATAATCTTGTGTTTTGTAGAATTTATTGAGCACCTTGAATTAAATTGAATTTTTTTAGCATGTTAAATGTTTAGTTTACGAGTTCTTTGAGTCTTAATTCTCAATGATAGTTGTATGTTTGACCGCCATAGAACTTAGTGGTACGTAAAGTTCTAAAAAATATGCCCCTCAGTTTCTTGCCGTAGCTTCTGAGTAGTGGTTCTTTTTCCGATACGGTGGTAGAGTCATTGTAATAATAGATGTTCATAAGTGCGTCTGCGACGACAAAACTGAAATAAAGAACTTTTGAATTTTGATTTATTTTTTTTGATACATCTTTTTATTTTAAAATAGTATTTGAAGAAGAGACTTCTGAAGTTCAATCGTACCCTACAAACATTTCATAATTAATTTTTAGAAAAAAATACCAATAACCGACTTTCATGTATCTTCGAAGTCCAAGATCAAATATTGATGAAATGTATCTGGGAACACTTCGTAGCTATACTGAACTCAACGCAAAAATAATTTTCCAAATCGGTTCATCAATGATGGAGTTCTGAGGTAACAAACATAAAAAAAAAATACAATCGAACAGAGAACCTGCTCCGTTTTTGAAGTCGGTTAAAAATGTAGTTCAAATGTTGTTAACAATTTCAAAATCGAAATGGCATTGCATGCATCTTGAGATAACAACTTTAATATCTTCAATACCCAGTAATTTTGCTTAGATTGCGCTGGCAACAGTACCATTGTAATAGAAACAAAGAAAAATTTAACATTGAGACTTAATAGGATCTGATTTCTTAAGGTGATGAAAGCAATGCAGTTTTATGCAGTAGATTGATAGATAGATATTCATATATTCACCATAAAAATGAAAACATACAAATTAAGTTAAATATTTACAATGGTGTAACAATGGGCGGTCTTATCGCTTAAAGCGATCTCTTCCAGACAACCTTTTTCCCTTTTTCTTGCCGGAGGTACTTTGCATTTTCCTAAAAGTTCTGAGTGGCACTGCAATTGTTTTGGGCAAGCGTGGCGCTTACCAGGCGAACGATATGCTCTCCTTATTGCTTAGTTATATAAACAAAAAAATACTTTAACCCAATTATGCTCTCATGTATCTCCAAATATGTATCTCCATGACATGTCCTCATATCTATAAGAAGTTAACTGTCAAAGAATGAAACAAAAATAGATATTCCAACATCAGCCATCAACATACTCAACATATACATGTCGTTCCAACATATACACGAAGCGATAAAAGTCTATAGTAGCGAAAACGAGCAGATGCAGGCGTTTTATGATGATTACACGTCAAGAAACAATAGCCACTTATTGTTCTGAGAGGCTCAGAGTTGAGTTGGCTAAGAGGTTGTGCTCACTGGATGGACTGGATGTGGCTGGAGTGCTCTTAGGAGAACTTATCCAATTGAAACGAAAAGGTGATTTGAGAAACAACGATGGGTTTCTAATGGCTTTTGTTTAACTGCCCACCAGATACAACAAAATGTAATGGCAAAATATCATTTTATATTCCTAAAAATAGTAAATGATCACCAAAAACAATCATCAAAAAAAACCAAAAAAATAGTAAATGATCACGAAAGTAGGCTCCACGAGAAGTCTCGCTCATCACCCCTTCGCACCCATCGCTGGCTCGCTTTGCTCGCCACCTCCCCCTTCGCTCCACTCGGCCTCGTAGGCTTGTTTCATTCAGGACCTCCTTCGCGAGCTTCTGGCTCCGCGCTTTTTATGTACACTCTGGGGGTAAGAGCGAGTTGAGCCACGGAAGAGTGAGTTGCGACAATTCGGGTAAGATTTGGTGGTCTTTTACTACAGTTGATCTGCCGATACAATTTTAGAAAAAAACAGTTTTGTGAATGGGATCTCAAAGATTATTTTGATGGTCATTAAATGTTTTCCTATTTCTAATAGAACATAGTACATTCAGTGATATTATTATTGGTGGCGTCGCGATCTAGATGGAAAATTTGATATCTATATAAATTTAATTTTGAATTATTTTCATGCTCTGTTATTGTTTAGACAATAATGTTCCACATTACCATTGAGTAGAGTTTATATTATAAATGAGATAAAATTTGTATGATCAAATGGAAAAAACAATACGTAGGTAAAGGGACGTTTTCATATTTCTAAACTCCGCGATACAAACATTAAAAAGCTAACAAAGTACAGTTATTAAAAATATTTAGAAAAACTGGTCGTATGTATTTCAAAAGGCCATTTCCATATGTTTTACTCCCGGCACATGACACGTTATTCCCGATCCCGTTTCAGTTAGCACGCGCGTCACGCACGCCCTCTCTCGCTAACGAGTGTATCAACCCAAAGTGGCAGGTTTATCACGCAAACGGCGCCGTTTCGGCAGAACCGCGCAGCTCCGCGCGGTATTGCCGCTTCTGTTCTATTAATTATTAATTCTGTGCCATTTTAGATAGATAGATAGATAAACACTTTATTGTTAAAAACCTTAAAAATAGTTACATGAAAAACAAGTACATTTCACAGTAATCACCATAACAATAGGCGGTCTTATCGCTCAAAGCGATCTCTTCCAGACAAACTTTAAACAGACATTTTTATTATTTAAATTTTAATGTGTCAATTGAGCGTGATAACGAATATTTCAGAAAAAACCAAGGAGAGGAATATTTGCAATTTTGACAGCATCTTGTAGTTGGACAGGTTGGCTCAAATGTCATATACCACTGAGATTGCGGGTTCAAATCCCGCTACGGGACAAATGTTTGTGCCAGAAAAAAATGCGCAAGCATTAGTTTCGTGGCTGGGTGTTGTGGGACCATGGTCCTCATAGTTCCTGGTTCCTAAGATATAGGGAATCCTAGTTAGGGGCCAGTGTCTATGCATCGTTAGACATTGGGCGTATTTATAATGATTATTGAATACCTATATGTCTTGTTTTTTTTAAAAACGACAATGAAACAAAGATTTTCACTCCATTATTTTCTAAAATAGTTAAACGTATGTGTTTCTAATGACCGAACCAAAGACAGCCATCTATCAGTAAAGATTTAGTAGATCGCGGCAGTAGCGCTTCTGTTCTGTTCATTGTAAAACCTGTGTATTTCTGATGTGTCAAATGTCTGAGGCAAATGACGAGTAATCGGCAAAGAGAGCGAGTGTGGCTCAGTGGGAGCATGTGCGACTTTCGGTCTGACGCACCAGAGTTCGAATCCCGTTGGCTCCGTACCACTGGCTTTCTTAAGTTATGTGCTGATTTAAAACTCTCTCTAAAAATGGTGAAGGAAACATCGTGAAGAAACCGACATGTCCAAGAATTAATCACAAAAACTTAAGGACATGTTAGATCAACCCCCGCACTGGGCCGGCGTGGTGGATTCGGGATTTCAGGAACGTGATGGGCTGATGATGATAATAATGTACTTTTTTAAATGTCTTGTTACCCAAACCGTAAGATGATGAAAGGTTTTCCAGTCTTACTTAGAATGTATCTGTGTTTCTAATGACCTTACCAAAAAGGTAGGTATTCACGTTTTGGCGGAGAGCGGCAGCGGCGCTTCTGTTCATTATTAATTCTGTGTAATTTAGAAATGAGCGGGAAGGGTTCATTAATACGGCGTAATATTGCTGGTAATTCTGGACGGCCATATTTATATTTCAGTTGGTTTTGCAACCTTTCTTGATTGTTCCGTTTATTGTACATTTTAATCCCAGTTTCAATTACAAATAATAAATTGTAACAGTTTTGAAAAACGCAATTACCATCAGGTTTTACGTTCCCACTGTTGGGACACAGGCCTTCTCTTACCGGACCAAAACCACGCGGCACAGTACGGCTTGGGGTATGATATCATATTATTTACAATTATAATTACAAACTCATTTTAATGTGTATTAGTTTACAAAAAGAAATAACAGCACAAAATCGTACTGTGGTATTACCACAGCCTAGTAAATCGTACAATGGGCGGTCTTATCGCTTAAAGCTATCTCTTCCAGACAACCATGTTAATAGGTATACATGGACAAGCCCAATGTCTTTCCTATGTAGTCAATCATCGTTAAAGAGCTAGTGTTAAATTAGCAGAAATGTCAATAAAGACGTTCGAATTGAAACGAAATCCATTATTTTTTATTTATTTATAAATATCCAAATCCCTATTGCTTAATATTTGAAGTCGTTAATATTACAAAATGTGATCTCATTTTTACTCAACAATACATTTTTCCACCCACACACTATTATCTGACATCAGAGCTGACTGACATCGAAAAAAATGTAAATAGTCAAGGCAACCTGAAGGTCGTTCGCTCTAAATTGTCTGTCTAGAGTTTTGAAAGTTGACACAAATTGAGAACAATAACATTTCATTTAAAAACAGCGTAGAATGTAGATAGAAACAGAAGGAAGTTTGTAGCTGGATGAGTGTCCAAGTTTCACCCAAAAACAAGCTCAACTAAAAAAACAAGTATCTATTAAACTCTAAAATGTTTATTGGTTATGTATCTAGATAAATTAAATATAAAAAATGTAAACGGTATACTTTTTTTAAAACAGTAGGTCATCTTTTCTTCTAATAATTTTAATATAAATACATTTTTACTAGATGGCAATATAACTTGGGAAAGACGCCTCTCTTTACTGTCACCAAGTAAGCACTCAAAGCTTAAAACTTAATATTATATTAAACCAAACTTTTTTTTAAATTATTTATTACTTTGTCGCTAAGCGACCACAGAACAGAACAAAAACAAAAGAAAAGAGAACACAACAAAAAAAAACTTATCTAAGCCTAACTCCAGCAATCTAATTAATATGTTCATATATCGTTCGTATCAATAAAATAAAAATGTTGGATTATATAAATAAATAAATAAAATTAAAATATTTTGACTTTATCGCAAGTAGGGTAAGACAATATAGTATTTATGGTAGTTGTAGTTAAGAACATTTTTTTGTTAGACATAAAAAAAGTCTTACATTTTTCTGTCTAAGCTTGCGGTTCTAAATGTCACATTAAAGCGCGAACAACAACTTTTTACTCGCGACACGAACAGTAGAGATCTATTGACTGCTCTGTAACCCGACTCTGCCCGTCGGGGTGGATCTGCGCTGAGCGTTGAAATCTGCGGTGGATGTAATATTACACTGTGACAAAGATTACGTGTATAGATGGGACATATCGTTGCATAGTACCTAATTTTCGCATCTTTTTGCACGGCGCTTTTTTCGTAGATCGTAAAGTTATTAACTAGTGCATCTTAAAAGCATTGTGGCGTTATCAGTAGGTAGGCCTTGCCCATCTCTTAGCCTAATTAAATTATATGAATTAAATAAATGATAATTTTATTTTTATGCCCAGCATTCGTTAGTAAACTGAAGTAGGTGTATAATAAAACAATAAACATACGAACGTCAGTCAAATTATATTTTGCGCAAATATCTCGTGAAATTAGTGTAATTAAAAACATCTTAATCAGGTAGGTAGGTATATACCTAAATAATGAAGTGCCTAACAAATTATGTACCAAAATCACTAACTCGTGTAATCTCGCTTCCAAATTATTTCTTTTTTTTTTACACTTAATAGATCTATGTTTGGCCACTATCTCGCCTATCGCTATCTTTATTTGTCATTTTACAACCACAAACCATTACAATGAGAATGCGGTATTCAACTAAGGAAAATCTAAGTTTTTACACAAAGAGAAGAAAAATGATCGCTTGACCAACCCATTGTTCCTTATGATTAGTATAAAATCTAACATAACATTATTATTTCTCTTAAGTTCATATTTTGTACCTTCGCCCGTTTTACTTCCTGCCCCTTCTATTTAACTAGTCTTTGGTACAACAATGTCGGCATAAAAGCGAGGCATAGAAGCGCATTGGCGCCTAGTTGTCGCCCCCTATGCCACAGCTTAGCTTATATGTAGCTACTACGCTCGAACGTTCTGCAATAGTTTATTTAACAGGTAACCTTTACCTGTTATGTCACAGTTTGTTTAGCAGGTACTCAATAGTTGTGCTCTGCCACAATTTGCCTAGCCGTTATTGCGGAGCCTTTAGTGCCTCCGCCGACGTCGGACTTTTTGTAGGTCCGATTTTTTTCAACGCCATTAATCACCTATTTAGTAACCGACTTTTTGTAGGACGTGTGCGTTGCAATATGAAACTTCGTATGTTCCATTTTCACTGATAAAAAAAATCAGTGACCGATTGTCTGACGTGGGCGGGCCTTTAGTTATTCACCACAGTATGTTTAAAAATCATCATATTTTTTTGTGCTTTTTATATGAATAAATATTATAGTTACTGTGAACCCTCTAACAGGCACAGATTGTTATACAGTTACTTTAATAGGTTCTGCCTATGAGAACGCATTATTGACAAAAGAGCGCTCAATTGATACGGGTGACGATCACTCAGCTATCAAGGGTCTAGTTAACACTCGAGGTGTGAGTCCTGATTACTGGAGCATTATACTGGGGTCGGTATTTTGATGACCAAATGGTGAATTAATTCTTAGAAATAACTCACTTTTAAAACAGAAGTATACGTAGTTACACATTGTCTTACAAGTAAGACATTGCTTACTTACAGTTCACTTCACAAGTTATTTCTATATTTTTATTACATTTGGGTAAATAATTAAATTTAAGACTGTAGAGATATTAACAGTTGATTTGAACAAATTAAATATACCCTACACATTCACTTAACCCGTCGGCATCGCGAGATTGAATTCCTTCATCATCATCAGCCCATCACGTTCCCACTGCTAGGACACGGAACTTCCTTACTTGAATTCCTAACGGTAAATAAAGACCAAAGCTGTAATGTATACAGAGCTAGTCTCAGGCGATTGTGGAATATGCACCCTTCACACACCATTGGCTTACGTATAATTTATTAAAAGTTACTTTTAATGAGACAGGTTTCCTTTTAAACCTTTCACTGTTTTTACGTCGTGGGAAACCTGGCAATAACAAGAGTCATTAATCATAATTTCTGGCATGTAACCTAAAAAGCTCTCACGCTTTCAGCGCCTGAAAAGTAGGTTGAACTTAAAATAGGCCTCGTTTACCCTAGACCCTAAGGGCAGCGGAACTTTTGAAAGGTGGAAGTGAAGTCTATTCAGCCGTTTCATTGCTATGAAAGTTTCAGGTTTCAGGCACATGGTGATGTTTCGTGATGGTTTTGAAGGTAGATCTTTATTGGTTGGGTGTTTGCTTTATTGCAGACACCGCAAAGGATAAAGGTTAAAATCAGTAATGACTCTAATATTATAAATGCAAAAGTATGTACGTGTGTTACTGTACTTGTTCCCTCTTCACGCCGCAATGGCTGAACGGATTTCAGTGAAATTCGGAATGGAGATAACTTTTATCCCGGGAAACTGCGGTTGAAAGCACGGGGCGCAGCTTGTGTCAAATTATTTCTGATGGCACATATTAAAATTGTTAATTAATTTTTAGAAAAAAACAAAAACCGCAAAAATCTTCGAAGTCCAAGGTCACATATCGATTAAATTTATATATGACCACTTCGTAGCTATACTGAACCCGACGCAAAAATATTTTTCCAAATCGGTTCATAAATGACGGAGTTCTGAGGTAACAAACATAAAAAAAAAAACATTCGAATAGAGAACCTCCTCCTTTTTTTTAAAGTCGGTTAAAAACTACTATAAATCATCTATTTTTTCGTTTTTTTTTTAATTTTATCTACTTGTGCGAGTTTTCAATTAAAACTATTTTAAAATAATCTATTTTATCGATTTTTTTATTTTATTTTATCTATATGTGCGCGTGAAGAATCAGATTGAATAAAGACGTCCTTATTGCATAAATGGTATGCTAATTCATGATTTTATTTTCTCACAGGTACGTCTTTCAAAAAGCATCACAGAACGATGTTCGTGAGTATTTGAGTATTTTTTCTAGTTTTCTGGGCCAATCAAGAGGTACAACCAATTTTCATTTGTGACTAATGCAAAAAAAAGGCAAAGCAAGAAGATAGGAGAACATTTTTTAAACCCACATGGAATGTTATATAAATGAGCTGTCAACGATGAATGAATGATGAGAAACGTTACATCAACGCCAACCCATTTGCAGTGTAAATTGCTTTCCAATAACCAACCTTAGACTCAAAATTCAAATTTCGCACAAAAACCATTACTCTTCCACCTATCGAAACCCCCGCGTTGATTGGCTGCTCAAGAAGTTTAAAGTTATAATGGAAGTCCTGAACCGCGTTAAGTCACGCAATCCGATCTATGAAATAGGACTCGCCTCATTAGGTGTAGACCTCGACACAGTACGAGGAACAGCAGTAGAAGTTGTGCAATGTGTGGCTAGAAATGAAAGTGCCCTGACTTCTATAAATTATCCTGTGATACCATCTGAACAGTCATAGATAGATAGATAACGCTTTATTGTTACACTACACAACAAAAAATATTTAGGTACAGAAGAAATGCTTGAAACTAAAGTGTATTATCGGTTAAAGCAATCTCTTCCAGACAGCTTTTGGATTAAGAAGACTCGAAGAACCTGTAAGGGGCGGTGGTATTGTGCATACAAAACTATCTATATATATATGTGAATGTATACGAAATATACAAACATTAAGAGTTGCATAAACATACTAACCATCTAGTCATAAATACCTATACAGGAAGAAGAAAAACTAACTCGCTCGGGCAGGATTTGAAACTGCATCTTTGGTAAACCATCCCAATACCTTAATTACTAGGCTACCAAGACATCTGCTTGAGCAAATAAATTCCTTCTATTATTTTTATCTCGTTTTATGTTCTTGCTTTGTTTATGTAGGTACATGTTAAATTGTTAGTCGAAAGCCACCGTCTAACTATTTTAGCTCTATTCCTCTCCTTGCATTGTTGTCTGGAAGAGATGCGCTTCCAAGCGCTAAGACCGTCAATATATCACTACATAGTATAAAACAAAGTCGCTTTCTCTGTCCCTATATCCCTATGTATGCTTAAATCTTTAAAACTACGCAACGGATTTTGATGCGGTTTTTTTTAATAGATAGAGTGATTAAAGAGGAAGGTTTATATGTATAATAACCGTGCGAAGCCGGGGCGGGTCGCTAGTAGATAAAAAAGTGTTTAATCTAATCTATGGGGATGATGGGTTATTAATGATTATCGCATTCACATCCAATCAACGACAACAAAGTAATAAGATCTAGTGTCGAAACATAACAAGATCCCCTAACATATTACTTTAATTCTGACCTACTGCGCCTTTTCACCCTGTGACCTAACCTCACTCAATATACGAGTACAAGTTCCAAGCGTCGTTCGCCATCCATCATTCGAGGGGAAATTATACTGGAGATTAATAATAAAGCTATTAAAGTATTGACGCGCTAGACGCTGAGTAAGGCTGTGTACACTATGTTGTAGCATAAGTTGTAGTGTAAGCTGTGCCTTATGTTGGAGTTATTTTGTGGATTCTTGAACTTAGAAATTGCAACGTGATATTTTTATTAATAACTGGAATTACAGTATGACTATCAGTCTTTTCTAATCTAATACCTACTTACCGAAGCTTTGTGATATAATTTCTTTTTAACCGGCTTCAAATAAGGAGGAGGTTCTCAATTTGATTGTTTTTTTTTAATGTTACCTTAGAACTCCATCATTTATAAACCGATTTGGAAAATTCTTGTTTGCGTTGGGTTCAGTATGGCTACAATGTGTAAACACACAGTAATTCAACAAAACTCTCATCTCAACCGATTCCATTCCGTTCCGTCACCGACAGTGACGAACGTTTACGAAGCTTGCTCGAAACAAAAACATTGAAATATTCACGGAATCCAATCCGAAACCTCCATAAGGAAACTGCACTCCATCTTTCACGAAACGAGCATTCCGTTTATTAGCAGCCTCCATTTCATCGCTGAATGGATCTCCGCCGGCATCAGTCACTCGCGTCTTGTGGATCGTTTACATCCATCCATTTGGTACTTCGGCGGATTAATGAAATTAGATATTTATGTTATTTTGTTGTATGCAATGTATCTTTATTTTTTGTTTCCATATGTAAAACTCAACCTAATTTATAATAATCCTGTTTCATGCCGAGACCATAACCCTATTTTTATTTGCAACTCCAAAATTAACCACTAAATTAAGCTCAACAAAGCATTTATCCCTTTAATCTCGGAGCAAAAGACGAGGGTAACGAAACGTGACAGCCAAAATGGCATTTACCCAAACAATTAAAATGCAAAATAACTAAATAGCGTCAATTTCTCTGCTTCCAAAGGCTTCAAAGATCAGGCTTTGTCTTAGAAGACCTTTAATCTGCATCATCAATTCGGCAACCTCCTCCCTCCCCCTCACATCTTTTACCCCTAATCTAACGTCTCACTTGAACAATGCGATGCTATGTAAGCCAGAGCGATTTCATGCGGTGGATCTTAGTCACTGAAGTCACTGTAAAGTGAGACATTATGGAGATTGCCGTGAGAAACGGTGAGATTGTCCACTGAGTAATTTATGCTATGAAGTCACTATTGAATCACATTATACTTTAAAGCAACTATATTTGCTACCACTTGGATATAATTGAATCTATTACTGTTATCGCGCAGCAGTTCGTTGTCATTTTCATTTTTTACTATTTACCTTGTTTGTTTTATAAATTTCAATGCTTTGTATTTGTCGTGAATAAATGTATTTTCTTTCTCTATAATAAAGACATAACAAAGCTTTGTTAGGGATCTATATAAAGTAGGTAGGTATAGCTTTTAAAGTCAATTGAAATTTGATCAAGCCATGAAAGTCGTGTAGGGCTTCTAAACATTTGTCTTTGTGAACCGTCAAGGTGACTCTCCAATTTATACAATCCCACTTATATTATAAATGCGAAAGTTTGTGAGGATAGACGGATTGATGTGTATTTCTCAATCACGCATAAACTACTAAACGGATTTTTTTGAAATTTAGACTAATAAAGGACATAGGCAATTTTTCTCGGGAAACTGCAATACGTACGCGAAAAGTATCTGATGGTATATAAATGGCATTTAAGTAAAGATGACAGTGTTTAACATCTAGGAGAACGACGCCGACGTAATTTGGCTTGAGGCGCACTGATCTGTATGATATTGATACTTATATATATTATACTACTAAACTACTCATACTTGTGAAAGTGTCTTTACCTTTAAAGAGACAGTGAGATATGTGTGGACAAATTCTTAGTTGTAAACCACTCACGCGCTTGCTTACGTAATCAGCTATTTTATAGTTAGTCGTTAGTCTTGTTACGCTAGATTCTAGCCTAATAAAACTAGTACAAGCAATTAACATTTTACGAACTGCTAAGTAGAATATATCCCTCGAATGTGCTGCACACTTTTAATACATAAAAACGCAAATTCTACTAGATTGTAATCCAAATTCCATCTCCGAGAGAGAGGGCTCTCTCCAAGTTAATACTTTGCACAAACAAATCACTGAATCATCTTTTTTTATCTAGTTCTTGGTGTTATGGACATGTATTAGTTGTTGTGAAATAAACTTTTTTTCTTAATTTACTATTATTTATTCAGCTTTGTTTCACAGCATTTCCGGGGTTGAATTATATTAATGACTTAAGTCTGGACTATAAATTGGTATCATTAAATTAGTTATCATTGGTAGTGACCAATGATAACTACTTTAGCCAGGGTGTAGTGACACCCTGTGGAAAATACCACAATGTCGTCCAAAAAGGAAAAATATTATCAAATTTCTGTATGTGGTATAAACCACATAGCTCAAGGTTCCACGTGTTTCGTCAAGGCCGTGACGGTATTATGCACTCAAAATATCCTACAGTGTCATAAACGGAACGTTAGCTATGGGTCCCGAAGGAATCGAGCGCGCCATTTCATGCTCCTCTCAAGGTAAGTAGTGAAACTTGGTCTAAAATGTTCTGTTTTATAACTACATAATA
The DNA here is from genome assembly GCA_951640565.1 of Petrophora chlorosata. Classification (NCBI taxonomy): domain Eukaryota; kingdom Metazoa; phylum Arthropoda; class Insecta; order Lepidoptera; family Geometridae; genus Petrophora; species Petrophora chlorosata. The sequence continues at coordinate 17,781,696 of OX621191.1, read as the reverse complement.
TACTCGTAGGTAGGTTCATGATACCTTTTTTCTTGAAGTTTATTCGGTTATGTCATAACAGGACTGTTTCAAACATTAACAAAGCGTGTACTTTGAAGGTCGAAATATGTTTGTATAGCCAGGCCTAGCGCACTTCGCACTGTAGGTCCCAAGCTACAACGGTACATAGCCGGACACCGTAAGCGGGTCGCGCGTCGTTACAGGTGCCGCGTCAGAAGAGATAAGAGCTATGCGATAGAAAGAGAGGCGCTCTGTTATGTAGGGTAATATGACTGGTAGGTATGAAGCGCTACGCGAGCTGAATTGAATTTTATTGCGTCATAGCAAGAGTTGCTATTTGTTTAAATTTCTTTGCGGAGTGATGCTTCTGTCCCTTAGAATTCTGTGGTATGTATTATGCTCAAAGACGTAGGTGAACCAATACGAGGAACTTGGATTGATTTTTTGTTTGATTTTGACTAGCTCTTTATTAACCGACTTCAAAAAAGGAGGAGGTTATCTATTCGGATGTTTTTTTTTTTATGTTTGTTACCTCAGAACTCCGTCATTTATGAACCGATTCGGTAAATTCTTGCGTTGGGTTCAGGATAGCTACGAAGTGGTCCCATATAAATTTCATCGATATGTGACCTTGGACTTCGAAGATACATTGAAGTCAGTTTTTGTTTTTTTCTAAAAATTAATTATGAACAGTTCACTTTGCTCGTATGGTAAATAATTGGTGGATAACTATCCAAAGGATGATTAGCCTTAACTTTAACTTTCGACTAAAAGTAATCCAATTGACACGTTGTCCACGTAGCATAGTATTTTTATTTTTATAAGAGTACAGAATGTTATCGGAAACTGTCACAATGTTCTCATTTACGGATTTTTCGGTCGGTTTTCTTTAATCCACACAAGATTCAAGGTTCCATGCCTTTCCGCACCAAGGCCGTGACGGCTCATGGCCTTAAAATATTCTATAGTGTCATAAAAGGAGCGTTAGTTATGGGTCCCGCAGGAATCCAGCGCGCCATTTCATGGTACCCAAGAGATCAGAAGTGAAACTTGTTTTAAAATGTACTGTGTTATGGCTGTTTAATATGTTAGTGTTAAGTTTGTAAAGAGGTTTGGTTTTATAATATAGTTTAATATTTGTAGTTAATATATATCCTTAATAACCATGAACCATCGAACACTAGAGAAAAATCAACAGAAGCAAACAATAGTCAGAATTATAACGAATTTCAGTAAACTAAAATTTAAAAAGCACCCGACCCAAAATACCTATAAAAAGTAAAAAACGGCTAAATTGACGTTGATAAAACATGTCTAAGAACCACCGCTAGAAAACCTGCTTTCAAATAAAAAAAACCGCATCCATATCGGTTCACCCGTTTAAGAGCTACGGGGCCACAGACAGACACACATGGTGGTCAAAATTATAACACCCTTCCTTTTTGCTTGAGATTTGAAAAATTACGCAGTCCCTTGATATGATGTAATAGTAAGTTTTCTTTGGTATGACAAAAGGAGAAAATGATTACTTTATGAATTAACCTATTGAAACTTCGATCATGAAAGAATATTACTTTAAAATTATTATTTTGAATTTATTTTATTAAACGCTGTCAAACATTGGCTACTTTTAAGGATCGCGTCAAAACTTATTACCTCGCTTAATATTCTGTATTATTATTATGTTCTTTTTCTCCTCTTTCTGCTATTAATGTTTCCTTTTGATTATGTTATATATATATATATATATATATATATATATATATATATATGTATATATATATATAAATATATATATATATATATAAATATATATATATATATATAAATATATATATAAATATATATATATATATATATATATTTATTATATTTTACCTATTTATACATATATTTATAATAGAATTTGCATTTCTTTCAAAACACCACCGTCCTTCCAAATTATGTTAGTCCTTTCTGTTCAAAGGTTGTCTGGAAGAGATCGCTTTGAGCGATAAGACCGCCTATTGTTATGCTGATTACTGTAAAATTAACTTGTTTTTCATGTACCTATATTTAAGGTTTTTTAACAATAAAGTGTTTATCTATCTATCTATCTATCTATTTTATGATTGAAGCTTTTTGTATTATTGTTTGTTAAGCCACCGTTCATAATGTAATATAAGATAGATATGAGTACACGAAACAAATGATCAAAAAGCCGGAGCACATCAACACCGACCCAAATTCCTGAAACGATTGCTAAAATGTTACTGTAGCAAAATGAATATAAATTCGCACTGAATCGGACATTTCCGAACGGAATCGAGTTGATAATCGATTCCGCCGTGTTTGATTACTGTGTTTGCTCGTTTGTGCCCGCTGATTGCGAAACGTCAAATTGAATAATCGTATTGCAATTATTGCCGTCAACATTCGGTCTGTTTACCTCACATTTGTTAGTCGTAAGATTTACATAATGTCCGGAGTGTGTACTGAAACAATGATTTTTGGAAAGTCAATTTGTGGGAGTCACTTTGTTTTTGTTTGCGGGATTGACTGAACGATTACTGTAGACAGTCAATAATAATTTTAAAATGTATTACTCAATGAGATTTGACTCGCGTATGAGAGATTGCACTGTACCGAATCGTGAGAGTCCATTAAACTTCGGTTTGAAAAGAAAACAGCTAAAGCTAAATCATATTTTGCAAATATGCAAACCCGACAATTTTAACAATTAATCGTTATCCACCTGTTCCATTTCTCTAATGTTATTTTCATTGTTTAAGTAACTGCCACAAATTATAATTTTGACAACGCAACAATTTCTCTTCATAACAATGTTCCAAGACTCAACCGCGATGATGAAATTTTTAATATTCCAAGCGAAACTTAAAATGAAACTTGACAAGAAAGCGACGTATTCCCAAACGCACCACTAAATGTTTCACAAAGAACATTTTCTAATTTAACCTTAATTTGCATTTTACTAAAAGTCAAAGCATATTTCGGTAATCTTAATTTATTCCTCCAATGTCGGACAGGTCTCCGGCGTATTAAGATTCTGGAATAAAATTGGATTCGATACTTAGAACTGTGATTTTTGATGTTGCTAAATTTCTTATCAAGTATTTAATACAGAACCGAGTACCTAGATATTCTTAATGAAAAAGGAAATAAAAAATAGCTGAAATGAAAAAGAACACAGACACCTCCTAGTCTCAAGAGAATAGCATGTCTTATGTGCTTTTCTTCGTTGTAATTTGAAACGAAACATAAGTGAAAATACCTGTCTGAATCCAGCAAGTCTCGTGTGTGTTCACATAATATAATTTGATATACATGTAATACAAAATTACAACGGAAGGTACGAACTGAATCGAGACTAAAGAAATGCCGCATCGGGCAGATGGTCTGCGAACGGCCCGTTTTCCCTCTCGATCATAACAAAAAGGAAGATAATGTATGCCAAGCAAGGACACAGAAGAACTCCAGTAAATAATAAATTCTATTGTGACTCGAGGCCCACTTAATTTTGTCAAACAAGCAACCTCTCTGTTTTGACGTATGCGTACATCCTCTGAATACTAAGGCCTACAAACTACGTTGTTTGAATATTTGATTAAGTTACAAACACACCTGTTGTAGGGTTTATTTATTGCATTATCTGTTATTTTTCCCTTATTAAACAAATATTTGTTGTGGTATTGAAATGATACGTGCACGGACAGCTAAGTCTCCTTTTTATGATGACCTTGGTTATAAACGTAACAGTGCCTATTTTGTGCTCAATTTGTTTGACTCAATTTGGAGAGGGAAAATAGTTTTCGCGATTTGTATTCTGTTGTCGTAGGGTTGTGCTATTATGTGTTGAATTGTTGATAGACGTCTCATAGTTAGCTATATCTTTTGGATTGCCTGCTTCGTTATCTATGTTAGGACTGTCTGTAAATTTGCATTTAGATTTGTTTAGAGTAATTTTGCTTAAGTTTCGATAAGTTCATTTTCAGTTCAGCGTCTACTTGAAGAATCAGTTATGTTTTGAGTTTATTAACTCTTGTTATCTTACTTTATGAGCGTTGCCTTAGTTGATAATCGACACATTGTGATTATACATGTGCTTGGTTTTGTACTTCAAACAAAACGACAGATGTTAACGAATTTCGATTCGATGCGCCCTCGATAAACGCAGGATGATCTTATTCCAAATGCATAGGGTGACCTCATCGAGCAATCAGCTATACAAACGCGAAAATTTATTCGGTAAACGTAAACATTTTGGTACGGTTACCGAATTCGGTCCAATCTCGACGCGCGCTTCGGCAACCAAACGAACTGCCCAATTAGGAACATACCAATAATGAGTTGTCAAAACAAGGGCTCCGTGCTCCCACATAATTTAACATTCAGTTTTCATCTTTAGCATTATAATCATAAGGTTTGTTTCAGAGTCGTAAATCTGTTGGAAGCGTTGTAAATTTAATGCCAAAGTTGAATTGTGAAAGTTGAGGTTTTCGTTGCGTAGGATCTGTTTAAAGTTTTAAGCAAATCCGGTAATTAGTGAGTTTGGATTTTTTGGGGCTTGATATCAATTAGTTTAATTTTCGGTTTAAATGGTGGCTGATTGAAATGGAGAGGGTTGGTTCGTAGTTGGGTACCTTATAATTTTAACAACAAATTAATTTCAGTGATTCATTTGAATTTTGTATTAGAATGATCAATTTATCGTTTCAAGTTAAATAAATCGCTACCGGCTGCGTTATTCGTTTAATATTCGTTAACTGTGCTCGTTAGTGTTCGTTGGGAATTCAATAATATTAGACGTCGATTCATACAAAATCTTTAATGTACGTTTATTAAATTTGTTCTGAACTTACCCCCTGATAAGCTAAATAGCACAATCAAGCTCATATACAAAATACTACTTTTTCATTTTACTATAAAATTTTATTCTCATCATTCAGACTTATTTCGTTATATTTTGAAAATTTTGACTTTTTATTTCATGTCGTTCAAAGCGAATCCAATCTTGTATTCTAATGACCTATTATATTCGTCTTCAATTCAGATAGTTCTTTGAATGCTTTTGGATCTGCTTATTATCAGAACAGAAAATCTAGGTTGGCCTACGGTTTCTTCTGTGACATTCGCCTTTATTCGCTAATACAAGATAGCATTGACAGAGTCGCCTTTCAATCTCAAAAATAACCAATATTTAGTTTAGAAAAATATTGAAACGAAAGATTTAGTTATACAAGAGTTTGATGATTATTATAAAAAATAGATTCTTTTTTTTTTACGCTTAATAGATCTACGTTTGGCCACTATCTGGCCTGATGTGAAGCGATGATGTGGCCTAAGATGGAGCACGTAGATCTAGAGAGAGACGGTAGTTGAGCGGCTGCTCAGACCCGTCTCCCCGATGGTTCACGGAACATCATCCCGAAACACGACTAGGTCGTTTGACGGCATGGCTTTGTTCGGTGGGTGGTATTACAACCACGGCCAGAGCCTACCACTCCAAAGCGCGTAAGCGGGTTTCATCACGATGTTTTCCTTCACCGTTTTAGAGCGAGCGTGCAAAATCTGCACTTAACTGTAAGTCATTGGTGCAGGGCCGAGTCGGGATTCGAACCCAGGTGCGTCTGATCGAAAGGCGCATGAGTTCCCGCTGAGCCACACTCGCTCTTAAATCCATCAGATTCGTGGAATTTGATACAAAGATAGTATAGGCTTTCATGCAACTGTTAAGAATGAAAATAAAGGTCTACAGTCTAACTGGTCTTAAGGTGTTCAAATCATAAGCAGTGCAGAATAAGTAGTAAAGCTAGGTAGGTACCATATTAATATCCTGGTCTCTATTCTCGCACATATGAGCGACGGAGAATAACAGTGTCTTCACGATGTTAATCAGGAACTCACTGCATCAAATAATTTCCATTGTCGCGGGAACGGATGCTCATGATCTTAACGTGTTAACGCTCACACAGATTAAATAGGATAATTCACAGCTCTACTGCGCTTTATTGGATGAACGCTTTAATTGCTTTTGCTTTGTCATTCTAATTTACTTTGGAAATGTGGTTTTGTTTGTCTTTGGTTGTTGGAATCGAACATTTTAATATGAATTCAGTAAAGTCTGTAACTTCCAGTGCTTTAAAATGTGTTTATATAATAGGTGATATGGAGCCATGGTCCTCATAATTCCTGATTCCTAAAAGGGAATTCTAGTAATGGGCCAGGATCTATTTTTGTGATCGTTTGATGTTATTATTAATATTAATGCAGAGAAATCATTAATAGAAAATATCGATTACAAAAGTTGTACCAAACATGTTGATGATATTAAAATGTCATCCATGTAATTATATAGATTCTTTTAATATTTAATAATAAAGGTCATTTGTTTAATCTGTTGTTTGTGAGACTAATGATATTAATTTCAACATATTGTTAGTATGTTCAATAATACATGGAAGCTAAAAACATTCCAAAAACCGAAGTTCAAACCAACAGCAGAACTTGCAAGTATTCATTTAAAATGTGAATGTTTGCCCAATGAGGTGATAACTAGTTCATATTTTATAGCACATGCTACCGGAAGGCCGTATATGTCACATATTATGTCTAATTGCATGCTATTCGACCCATCTATATGTCAATGTCAGAGGCACCATCCCTGAGGACATCACTCGACACCGACCACTTACAAGCTAGGCCGACAATATGCCTAAGTATATCTATAAATAATATAAGACGAAATTGGCTAGTTTACTATATTATATGCTATTATATACCACGTAAGACATCTGTCTTACATGGTTAAATTAATACTTTGCCCTTCAGCATGTTGTGTAGTTCTGTTGTCTTCAAATTTACAAGCATAATAACTATGTTCAAATACTTTGAGATGAAATATATTCTGTACTTCTGAGTATTTTGAATAGGTACGACTAACTGAAGGTTGACGAAAATCGATACTTATGTTAGCGTGGGATTCGTAATAATAATTATGAACTTTGTTACTCCATATTTTCTTAATAATGATAGTTATTAAGTCAGGCTCCTGGCATTTAGTAAAGAGTCTTGAACATAAAATATTTTCTTACTAAATGTCCGAATCATTTAGTCAAAAAACAAACGATTGGAAATTAAAAATAGATAATATGTTTGTTAAAATTGTCGTTATATTGTCAAAATATTTCCTTACAGTTAAGGCCCAATAGTCGCTCTAAAATCGATGAAGGAAAACTTCCGAAAAAACCGGCATGTCCAAGAATTAATCACAAAAAATCAATGATATATGACATCCACCAACCCACACCGGGCCAGCGTGTTGGATTTTGACCCTTATTAGCTCTATATGAGAAGTCCCATGTCCCAGCAGTGGGAATATAGAAGGCCCAAGGCCAAGAAAAATCTAAAATAATAAAAGCAGCGATTTATTTAGTAGACAATAAAATAAATAAATACGCCCTGCGATCACATTCATAAATCCTGACCCCTAACTAGTATTTTCTGTATCTACCAGGACTACACGAGGACCACGGTCCCACAATACCCAGACACGAAACAAATGTTTGCGCTTTTTTTTGTGCACAGACATTTGTCACAATGTTTGCGCTTTTTATTCTGTGTACAAACATTGGTGCCGTCGCGTTGCGGGATTCGAACCCGCAACCTCGGTAGTGTATGAGATTTGAGTCAACATGCCCAACCACTACACCACAGAGGCTATCTAATAGAAAGTAAACGCTTACAACTTGTCAGTTTCTTTAATATGCTCCGTTCACCTATTCAATTAGAGCAACTCCGGTCAGAAATCAAGTTCATTGCCATATTTGTAACGTTTACGACGCCCTTGACTTATTGATGTCAAGGATACCATCAAAATCATCAAACCTATGCATTTACATCACACATGTCACATCATAAACCGTTTACAGTCCAAATATGGCTTTTATTACTTACAATGTGAGAAGAATTCTTCAACTAATAATAAAAGTTGACAGATCCGAGCTCGTTGAAGTTGGAGCATGAAAACATGACACATGTGTGGCAAATGGCGGGTAATTTTTTAACCACTTAAGCCTTTCCGTCCAGCTAACCAGAACATCAGCTATAGTTCTTAAGTAGATACGTAATTGTGTCAATGTATATTTCACGCTTCAAGGACAATGATCACAAAAAGTGGTGTAAAATTGTCATTCAGTCATTAGATTATAATCGTAGCCGGAAGTTCGGTGTAATAACGTAGTTGTTATTATAAATTATGATATTCATATTTTGTTTTGAAGATAACATCTTCATGTACCGCCATTACGGAATGTTACAAAATTTAAGCTATTTAATCATTGTTGTCTGTCTTATAGACATTGATACATTTTTTATCTCTAATATATGTCACTAGAATTTTTTGTCGTGCCAAAGTATGTTGTATTATTTCTCATTTGTTTCCATCATCTCGCTTCGTCTTTCTGAAAAGCTGTCGTAAGGTCATCGACCCCATACTGGAGGATGGAGTGTCATAATGAGGTAAATCGAGTTTCTGATCATTTGTGTTCAGTTTTGTACAAAAAAGAGGAAACGCTAATGGGCTGCGAGCGTGACTTCAAACTATACGGGACTTTAGTTACCGCTTCGTAGTGTTAATGTGTTAAGTGATAAAAGTTGTTTTGAAGAGTTAAAAAGACAACGCGACGTGTTTATTGATAACTAGCTGCACTCCGCGGTTTTACCTGTGGTTTCCCGGGACCATCAGTACCTTATGTCCTTTTCCAGGAGCTAAAGAACCTTCATCAAAATCCTTTCAGTAGTTTTTGCATAATTGAATAACTAACATCCATCCATCCACCCTCACAAACTATCGCATTTATAATATTAGTAAGATAAGATATTAAAAGATTGTTATTGTATCTGATCTTTTATGGCAGATTGTTTTAGTTGCCTACAAACCATTTCCGTTCAAGAATTATGTGTAGTTTCTTTTCTTCACAAACTACACCTTACACTTCCTTGGCGCCATTCGGGAATACCGTCACCGGAAGTTTAATGTTTTTAATCCCATTTCTATGACTAAATTTCCCGACATATTATTTATTCTTAATCTACCAGTAATTCTCCGCACTATAGCACTCTGTGACAGTCTCATCGCCTCTACTCTCACACAAATTGTCGCATTATAATGGCATTAAAGTGTGCTTTTGTAAGGAATTACCCGTTTAAACGTGTTTACACGGACCACGGGCGTTAAGCGATTGTTATTAGGCTCCACGGTGCTCCAGTGATATATTAAAGCGGGCTTTGTGAAGAAAGCAACGTAATTTTGTAGACATTTTTAATTTAAATTGAAGATTTATGTTAGCCAAGGAATTTCAATATTCGTGTTATTTAACCTTTGTACACGAGCTTGTGGTTTATGAAACTGAATTATTTAACGTGTTATAAAGATAAGGAAAAGACATCGTACTATATGTTCGTGTCTTCTTAGGTATGCTATGTGTGTGTTTTAAGACAATGCTGATACAGGGAAATCTAGTTAGGGACCACGGACCAAGGTTGTGTTTATTTATTTAGATTCAGCCAAGGTCCATTTGCCCTTACCGGAGCCTGTTGCAAAATGCAACCTCCTTTTCGGAAACATACTTCATTTATCTACGCCTCAATGTTTTTTGCGTAAAAATACGATAGCACTATAATAAAATTTTACGCCAAAACGCAAACGGAAACGTAAAATGAGGTCGGAAAAATGTTAGCAGTAACATTGGAATTCCATTCGAAAATCAAGCTGCAAAATCGGCTCGATAACCCCTTCAAAGCGTTCGAAAACGAAAATCGTAGTAAAACCAAAATTCAGTGTAAATCTTTAAAGGTTTTTAATTACACTAAGTGGAGCCCTTGCTCCCGACATCAATCTGTTTAATGCGGGAACTCGATACCACCTGGCCGACACAAAACGAGCTATCCTTCTGAGGCACCATTCATTACGGCGCCAACGAGAGATCTCTCGGAAATCCCAAGTTTAAAGCATCGATAAAACAGGAATGAGCTTCAATTTTCGGCTTACAATTTGGCGCTCAGTCGATGCTGTGATGTGCCAATGAAATCACTAGTGCAGTGGACGTGCCAACTTGGAGACAAATAATTTGACAGTGTGATTCAAGTTTCAGTGCAAGTTTGGCGACAAATTAAAAGATTAAACTTGATATTGAATGGAAACTGAGTTAACGCTACATCGTTGGAGAAAATCCAAACTGTAATTCAAGCACTTATCTCGTATGTGGACCATTAATCCGACTTCGAGAGCATTAACTTATCAATAACCTTAAAGTGCAGTGAACTATCACGAGTTCGACTTTCACGATTGCATCGTTAATGACATAACCCATTGCTTCTTTGATGCTTCGTTCAATTAAACTCATCTTATAAAATATTCGTACTATAAATACGTGTAACCCTTAAATAGGCCGGTCATTGCGCCCTCACGTCTCATCTCAAAATTCAAGACATTACCCGTCGAGTTTTGAAAGCGTCTCTCGCTCATTCCCCTAGACGAATTAACTTGATTTTTTAAGTTGGCCGGTTGAATTTCAAATTGGATTAAGCCCCTGGCCGATCGTGACATCGCAAGAGTATGAATGATGACTTTGATACGTATACTTTGTACAAAATGCGGCTAGACGACCAGGTTAACTAGAGCTGTAGGGATAAGACATTTGTTTGACGTTTAGGACAGTTGAATTGGTTGATAGTTCAATTATTAAATTGAAGCAATCATTGTATTCCGGTTGTTACCACACAGACTGCATTCGATGCAGTAGACATATAAGCACGTGAATGTATGCAAGAATAATTGTTATTACCAGCTGTTTTTCATTCTAACGAGGGCGAGATATAAGCAGCAATTTCCTGAGTATAATTAAAAATTCCAACGCAGCGAACAGGTGCTAATGGTTTCAAAGAACTAATATACGCTTTCAATAAATTCTATTCCCTTACGCATTCCATTAAATGATGGATATTTTTAATAAAGAATTGTGAAAGCAAAAAGGGGTAGAGAAACTTTTGCCTTCAGCGGTTCTAAAATAAACATACTATTTTAATGTCTTATTAATCTTAAACGATATTCTTTCACTAAAATCGTACTATTACTCTTTTAAGTCATTTTCCAAGTTAGAATATGTATAATAGCAGATAGTGAAGAGTTTACTCTAATAAATAAATGTGTGTGTGTGTGTGTGTGAAGTGATGAATTAGGATGCCGACGAAGATACATCCCTCACGCTCATGACTACACAACATAATGAATGGGGTACATTATAGCATCATCAACAAACAATCGCTACTATTGTATTATTTCTATAGGGAGTCCCGTTAACAGCGCAACGGTACAAGGTTGCAGCGGATTTCCTGGCTTCAATTCTCAGGCAAGACTGGAATTTTTAGCATCGGTTTGTTTTTACCTGGAGATAGATGGGAATAGGAGTTGAATGGTGTTCTGTTTTGATTAAAAATGAGAAAAGCTGAGTTCACTCGACGAAAGACATTAAAATTTAATTGTGAAATTAAACTGCGATATTATGGGTTACATTATCTAAGTCGGAAAGTTTACTTTTATTTAGTGATTAACCAGAATCGATTTTATTAACCACGGTTCTTGCCAAAGAACGCCTTTTTTAGAGTTAATTTGACATATCTAGATAATCATATAATCATTTATATTTATATATATATATATATATATATATATATATATATATATATCATATAATCGTCTTCAAATACACGTCAAACAATAATTTCAATAATATTTAGGTACATAATTAGTACGACTGTCGACAAAAACATAGTAAGTTTAATGATAATCAAAAAAAATATATTATTATTGAATATCTATATGTTCAGATAAATGTTAAGAACCCTGAAACTACATTTTATCCAACCACTTTTCATATAACAACGTTAAAACCTAATATATCGAGTGCAAAGTTATACAATGCAGCGTAGACAGCTCAACTCTAAAAATCGGTAGCTGGACCGGCTCCAAACTGTGTGACAATAATGCTGTTAGTGTTCGCGTCAAAAATGGCCTCTCTCTAATAAAAGTGTCATACGTTGAAAGCTATCCACTCGGTTCGTTATGTACTCAAAGTATTGAGGTGAAATGTCAACGAAATTGTGTTACTACAATTTAAAACGTTGACTGCTTGGAATGATACTTGAAGTATAAGGTAACTTAATGGAAATTTGTCTGATGTTGGTGAAGAAAAAACTCTGTTTTGAATAGTTCCCGATGTGTGTAGTGGCAGAGTACCAGACCATTTTGACCAAGCTGTAGAAGCGAAGCATGCGTAACAATGAAAATGAAACCAAAAGGATTACCTTCGATTTAAAAACAAAAGCTTTACTTATGTTCTTGAATCGGAAAGCATGTTTCGCTTGTTCAATAAACAGCCAGTTTAAACTAATGTTCTGACTGTAATAAATAAACAACTATAATAAAGTTATTCATCATCAATTAAACAAAACCACAAGCAAATATGAATAATCGTTTTAATAAAGAAAACTGTAGTCGTCATCGGTTGAATCATAATACAACAGGAAGCTTTATAAATTAGACAAATTAAAAAGAGTAAACCAGTCGAGGTAGGTCTCTCGTATGCGGGAGGCTATCTGGGTAGATACCACAGCTTTGCCAGTTATTCTGCCGCCAAGCAATAGTGCGCAAGCATTACTGTGTTCCGGTTTGAAGGGCATTATTGTCAGCAAAATTACTGGGCTTATGAGACTTAATATCTGATGTCACGGGGTGATGAGCGCAATGAAGTGCTACTCAGTGCTTTTTATGGTATTAAAAGTTCTGGGTGGCACTACAATTGTTATGGGCAGGCGTTCGTCTCAGATTCATAAAAACCATAAAAAGTTTTAGTATAAAAAACTGTAGAGTCGTCATCGGTAGAATCATAATGCTGCAAGATGCTTCATAAATTGGACAGCTATATAAAAAGGGTAAACCTGAAACAACCCACAAACTAAAACAACTGAAATGCAATCAGTAAAACAGTACCTACTGGAGGTACATGAAAGCCATTACTGGATATCACTGGCGGAGGCGGGGTCCTAATTCGTGCCATTAAACCGCCCGTATCACAGATTACACACATCCGCGAGACTGCTCATCAGCTCTGTATGAATTATTCTGTGTATGGGACAAAGGATGGAGGAATTATGGCCAATCTAGAGCTTTGGACGAATTGTTTACGGGAAAAATTGCAGATGCGGCAGATGTTCCGTTTTATAAAGTGGTGGGAAATGTACAATTATGTACGATTATCACAGAAGACTTAATATTACAGGTTATCAAATCTGAGTTTCCGTTAAACCTGGTATTGGTCGTGGAATAATTTATCATTCGTTACTGTTTGTGGATATAGATACCTACTAAGGGGTCTTAATTATTATGATTACTGCTTTACTTTCGATCGTCTATACTTCAAGGTATTACAATGTACACAAGTATAGTCAGGCCTAGCGCACTCCGCACTGTAGGTACGAAGCTACAAGTACATAGCCGGACACCGACGGCGGGTCGCACGTCGTTACACATGCCGCGTCAGAAGAGATAAGAGCTATGCGATAGAAAGAGAGGCGCTCTGTAGGTTAATATGACTGGTAGGTATGCAGCGCTACGCGAGCTGAATTGAACTTTATTGCGTCATAGCAAGAGTCGCTATTTGTTTAAATTTCTTTGCGGAGTGATGCTACTATACCACAGAATACTAAGGGACAGAAATCCCTTAGTGTTCTGTGGTATAGTTGAAACTTCTACCAGTGATCAAAATGAAAATTATAGATTATCATCACACCTTCATGCTTACTTTGATTAACAATATCAGTATTTTGTATCCAGATGACACTTTTTATAATCAAATCAAACTTGAACCATTCAGACTTGATAATGTACCTACCTACACACACGTGTATCATAACTTCGCCAATAAACGTTACGTTAGAGGTTCCCCAATTAAAATCAAGACACTTCATGTTAATTAATATTGATAACATTGGCATTCTGTCTTTGATCATGTTAACGAGAGATTCTGTTAATATCTTACGTATAGACATCAAACAATGTTTTAACACAGTTTCCCTATTGTGTTTGTTTAGGCCTGGATAGAGAAGTTAGGCTACAGGTATTGTGATATTTTGAGATTAGGAAGGCAAATGCTTGTTTAAAATTGAAAACAAAGTAACAGTTGGTTAGGCGTTTAGGCCAGATATTTTGTAAAAATCCTTTTAGATCTTTTTTTTTTAGAGTTGGTTAGGTTAGGATCTAGGTAGGGATTGAGTTGAAATAAGACTTAAGGGGCATCACACTGATACTATAAATGCGAAAGTGTTTGTGTTAGTGTTTTAGTGTGTAAGTGCACTCAGTGTGTTTTATAAAATCTATAATGGGGAATGTTCTGAGGAACTATTTGATCTCATTCCTCCATCACGGTTTTATTACCGCACTGCCCGACATCGTGCGAAAGCCCATCCACATACCATAGATCTATGGAAATCGCATACTGTCCGATTCTCCAGATCTTTCTTGCCGCACACCTGCAAAATATGGAATGGGCTACCGCCCGAGGTTTTTCCGCAGAGCTATAACATGGGGTACTTTAAAAGAAGAGTGTAAAGGGTCCTTAAAGGTAGGCAACGTACCAGTAATGCCCCGAGTGTTGCAGGTGTCCATAGGCGACGGTAACCGCTTACCATCCAGGCGGGCCGTCTGCGTTTGACTACCTAGTCATATAAAAAAAAAAAAAAAAAAAAAAAAAAAGTGGGTTAAATTTCTCTTTCCGCCGCAACGGCTGAACGGATTTGAGTGAAATTTGGAGATAGCTTATACTCTGGATTGACATTGGATTGGCTACTTTCTATCCCCGGAAACCGCGAGGCGGAGCTTGTTTTATAGGAGTGGAACTCTCTGCCGGCATCTGTGTTTCCGGATAGCTATAATCTGGGTGTCTTTAAGTCAAGAGTGAACAGGTTTCTTCTAGGCGAGAGTGCTACATCTTCGACCGCATCGTTACTTAACAACAGGTGAGATAGCGGCCAAACGAAAGCCTATAAATAATATTTTTTTATTGACAAAGAGTCTAGAATTTCGACGTTAGTGGTCGTACCTACTTGAGGCCAGCGCTGTAAGCACTAAGCACAATGTTGTGTAAGACTGCAGTAGGTAATAGTGATAAAGCTTACTTCTTCTTCTTCTCTCGTGTGGGAATGTGGCCAACCCTGGCGTCGGAGATTTTAGACAGTCCGAAGGCCATAACATGGCCTAATGATTGATAAGCTCACTACCTACCATACATGAACTTGAGTATATGTGTTAACGTGCAGGTACTTGTATTTATCAATTCCCGTATTTAATAATGTTAAATTGACTTATTTTATAAATATTACCTACCTTCATCAATAATTACTGATTCTGTAATAAGTTGTTGTACTGACTAAAATGTAATTGTAGGACGACGTGATTCAGTAGGCCATTTGTTTACCGGACTCCGACTCGAAAGGTTGTCACGTAACTAAATGTTTGTATTTTCGCACTGCATGGGTTTCATTGAGATAAAATATTAAAACCTCTACCACCGAAGTCAAATAGGGTAAACTATTGGAGCTAGGCGTCTTAAAACAAAGTAGATGTCTATATATGTATAATGCGTCCCTATCTTCAATTACTCATTATGTGAGAGGATGCAAATTATTCTTGCAGTCTTGGAGGGTCGGAGACAGCGACCGCATTATGCGAGGTCGCGTGCTGGCACCTGAGGACTGTGGGAGGAAAAAGTTGCGGTTAAGAGGGTTCCCTGGGCATACGGGTCGTAACAGACTTGAATTTGCATTTCAAAGATGCACTGGTTTATGTGGAACTGGTGGCTTAAATGCACGTAGTTTGGATATATCGAATGTTTTTTTTTGGGATTTCTGGCTTCTTGGAGACAGAGCTACACGGTCCATTGCCGTGATCAAGATTTATGTTTGTAACTATTTTGCGTTACCTATTTAGTATCACTGTTCTATCATAAGTATAGGAAAACTAGTCGAAAAAAACTACACTGCTACTAGTATTACTACTAATATCGGTAGTAAGAGTCATTGTGATAATTTGACGTTCATAAAAGCGTCTGTGATGCCAAAATGATTAAAGAGATTTTGACTTTGAATAGTTAAAAGGCTTCTAAAACACTGCAAAGATTGTGGTTTTAACAGTTAGGGAAGGAGGGAGGACCAAAATAAGTCATGTCTAGTACATTTAAGCAAAGTATTCATTCCACGAATAAAACCATTTTGATTATAATCACAACTATGCACCAAATCAAAACAAACGGTATTATCAATATTTAGTTTTGATGCTGTTGTCTGTAATAGGAACGCGTTTTACGTGAGAACCTTCATAATATGATGACTCAGAATGATAAATGAACTCGTATTCCTAGTCCTATTCACTGATATAATATAGGTAATATTAATTCTCAACACAAAAAGAAACAAATGAATAAAGTTAATACATAATGACATAGTAAGCAGAAACAATGTGTGAAGTCTAATTTATTTTTCAACAAGTTAATTCCCAGAACAGTTAATCCCTCCATCTTAACAGCACAGCTCTCGCAATGAGAACTACCACAAACAAATGAGCCTGAACAAAATCTGTACCTTTTACAAAGGAAAATTAGAAAAATCCCCTCGAGAGGAATATAAGAATATAAAGCTGCGGTCGGGCTGAGGTGATTAAATTAAAGTGTGCCGGAGAAAGAAATACAAGTCGGGTAGATTGTTGCGGTTGGAATACAAGGCGGTATGTCAGTGTCTATACTATTCTAGAACTTGTTACTAAATCATGTGTTTGTGGGAAGATATTTTTGAAAAACTACCCGGCCCCGCCAACAGGGAGAATATTTTGCTTTTTCAATTCCAAGACGCTCAAATGCCATCTCTCTCTAGATCAATGTGCTCCATCTTAGGCCACATCATCGCTTCACATCAGGCGAGATAGTGGCCAAATATAGATATATTAAGAGTAAAAAAAAGGCACGCGCGTTTTTTTTGGACGAGAATATTTCAAAATGTTTTGAGTGAGGTTTTGGCAACTTATTGGAAAATTTACAATACTTTGTCATATAATCTTGCTTACGTCATAACGCATTCTATAGTGCGCCAAGGATATGGATGAACATAACCAAAATCATTGTAGCTAACCAAAAAATCAGCTTTTATTGAATTTGAATGATAACCTTAATGTACCTATACCTAATTTCAAAGCAGCGCTCTCCTATCCAGAAATGACAGACATGTTCAGGCAGACCTTTGTGTCATTATGGTATCAAAGTGCTGACACAATGTCAGGAGACAACGCCACGAGCTCCAAGTCGCGCGGATAATCCTGGCAAGTTACAATTCGAGTTACAAAATATGTTGTTTTCTTAACTGGCCCCACTGGTCCGGTGTGGTAGAGATGGTGATTCTGAATAATGAAACGGTTGCTTGAATGTGTTGCGCATTATCATGAAGGAAAATTGTCTTAAATTGACAATGGAGTTAAAAAGTAAAATTCAACAAATAATGAATTAGATTTTCATAACCTTCATAACCATTAACAGCTCTTTGAAGTCGGTCATTGTCATTGCTATAGATATGGATCCGTACGAGAATAGTATCATACATTCCCAATGTTTTCAGATCAGTATTCTATTAGGTTCTATTCTATCATAATGTTCTTTATACTTAAATTGTGACCTGTTCCGATTTCTTATCAATTATGGTCAAAATAAACGAATAGTGTTGCTGACAAGCATCAAATTATATAAACAAATATTTTGTGACATACTCCTTAGTTTCTTGCTGTATCTTCTGGTTCTTGTTTCCGGTTTGGTCGGTGGTAATAATTATAATAATAAATAACGCCCAACGATCACATACATAGATTCGGGCCCCTAACTAGGATTCCCTGTATCTAGGAAACCAGGAACTATGAGTACCATGGTCCCACAACACCCAGACATGAAACAAATGCTTGCGCTTTTTTATCTGTTTACAAACATTTGTCCCGTCGCGGGAATCGAACCCGCAACCTCAGTGATGTATGAGATTTGAGCCAACCTGCCCAACCACTAGACCACAGAGGCTGTCACATCAAGATCCATCAACAGACATTATCCTGCTAATATTATAAACGCGAAAGTTTGTAAGAATGTATGGATGTATGTTTGTTACTCTTTCACGCAAAAACTACTCAATGGATTTTGATGAAACTTTACAATAATATTGCTTAAACATCAGAATAACACATAGGCACACACACATTTATCCCGGGAAACCGCGGGTAAAACCGCAGGGCGCAGCTAGTGAGACATAAAAGTATTGTCTCAGGGCGAAGAGCGCAGTACAGAGCCGCAATATTTTGCAAAACATAGGTCTGGGTGGTGCTGCAAGTAATGTCATAAAAAAATAGAAAACCATTCGTCACTCAGTTGTGTTCCGGTTTGAAGGGCATTGTCGCCAGAGAAATTACTGGGCATATGAGATATCTGATGTCTCGGAGCAATGAGCGCAATGCAGTGCTACAGTTATATAACTGAAAACTTTTGGTGGCACTGCAATTGTTATAGGCAGGAGTGGCGCTTACCATCAGGTGACTTGCTCGTCTCATCACTCGGTCGGTACCATAAATAATTAATTTTTAGAAAAAAACAAAAACCGACTTCAATGTATCTTCGAAGTCCAAGGTCCCATATCGATGAAATTTATATGGGACCACTTCGTAGCTATACTGAACCCAACGCAAAGATAAATGACGGAGTTCTAAGGTAACAAACATAAAAAAGACGTGTGGCACTCGGAGACTGCCGCGGTAAAGCTATTACATAGCATTCGGAGTGGGGGGTGTTAGGTTATTTTCGTTACGGAATTTCTGGATTCGGTCTCCACGCTCAAGGCCCGCGATAGAAGCTATGCAATAGCTTAAAAAAAACATCCGAATAGAGAACCTCCCCCTTTTTTGAATTCGGTTAAAAAGGTACATATAAAAAGGATTACTTAACGAAGAAACTGCCAGACGCAGATGGTGACATAGTTTCATACTATTTCGACAAAATTAATACATAATACAATTACCCAAATATACTCAGTATTATTGTAATATAACCTAGGGTAAAGCGACACATGAGAGACGGCATAGATTAATCCCATTAGGATTATTCATCAAGCAAATGAGATTTATCTTACAAAGGTTCCTAAAACAATGCGACCTTTTAGAACACTTAAACAGCATCAAACATGTCCCTTTAATTACATTTAAATCTCCTAAATACGTAATCGGCCGTGCCTAAAGTTCGTGAAATCCCGGACAGGGACCGGGTCGGGAGAGGACCGGACGCGGGACTAATGTCGCGGCTGCCGGACAAATAGACCGCCGGATTACTGAGCCTTGATTAACTAAGCCACGTTATTTTGCTCCTATTTTGTTATGCACCCCTGGTAGTTCCGCGAGATTGGATGATTAGTTCATAGTTGGAAATATATTGTGAGAAAATAAAGAAGTAGCGCTAGGTTAGAACTTGGCATTCTGTCCAGACAATTCGTTAGGTTGGCAAAGTTTTATAATTAACATAACTAGTAATATTATTAACTTTCAAGCTGACACGACCAATTCGTATTTGGTCACTTATGTAACTCGATATTTAATTAGGTATTTTTTGTTCTGCGTTCTCAATACTTCCGAAAAATCATGTCATTTGCCAAATTTCTGTTATAAGCAAACATTTACTACAACAGTTTTTTTCAGCTTCTTAAGACCTCAATTTTCTTAATATACACAATTTTATACAGTCATATGATTTAAAACTTAATCACCTTAATAAATTATAGTTATGACCACTTTCATCATACTTATCACTAGCAATTTAATCACTATAATTATACAAACAAAGTTTGTTGATTGGTCGATTTGTCACCTCCTGCCATTCGTCTAGTTGTGGTGCATTGCGAAACTCATTATGTTGCTTTTAATGTGGATGTGATGGAGTGATGCGAGCTGAATGGGTATCTGTGTTCCCACGCTTCTCATCATTGGTTGATACATCTACTAAAGTGCAATTGTTATACGCAGGCGCGGTTCTTACCATCAGGCGAATGACTTGCTCGTCACATGACTCAACTCTGTAATTTATTTTTTTATAAAACCTACTATTCTAGACTTGAGAATAATACCAGCTCATGCTGTTTTCTTTGAGATTTTAGGTTTTGTTGATATTTTGAGTTCACGAAAAAAATTACAAAACCTTCAAACGTTATTGCACATTTGAATCGGCTTTTGTTCGGATTTTGTATTCTTAAAGCTTGCGTGCGATATTCATAGAAAAATCAACAAAAATAATAAAGTCCAAAATGCTTTAGCATTATGTTCTCCTTTGTACATAAATTGTAATAGTGCAATAAAGAATTAAATAAATAAATAAAGTCCAAAGTCAAATGAAAACAAAAAGCTTTGCAAATGCACCTGGGTTCGAATCTCGACTCGGCCCTGCACCAATGACTTATAGTTAAGAGCAGATTTTGCACGCTCGCTCTAAAACGGTGAAGGAAAACATCGTGATGAAACCCGCTTACGCGCTTTGGAGTGGTAGGCTCTGGCCGTGGTTGTAATACCACCCACCGAACAAAGCCATGCCGTCAAACGACCTAGTCGTGTTTCGGGTTGATGTTCGGTGAGCTATCGGGGAGACGGGTCTGAGCAGCCGCTCAACTGCCGTCTCTCTCTAGATCTATGTGCTCCATCTTAGGCCACATCATCGCTTCACATCAGGCGAGATAGTGGCCAAACATAGATCTACTAAGAGTAAAAAAAAAGTTATTTTACTGAACTAAAATTTTCAATTTATTATTTCTGTTATTTAAAATATGCTATGTGAACTATAGATGGAATTAAGAGATAACTCATAACATACCAAGCATTTGTAACATACAATCTTCGAAATTAATCCATTAAACTACAACATAACATTAATTAGATTCTTTTGTTCACCAGATTGTATCTACGCAGTTAGATTGTTAGCATTAGTCAGTAACCTGTTTGTATTGTCTAGATACCTAAACCGCTGTTTACTTAGGTCACGGTGATGTCATAGCCACTTGTTTTCTACTGTCTAACCTATTATATAGTCACTTGCCTACTTGCCTTTACCGTGTTATGTGTTTACCTCATTTTCTTAAGATGTTTTGTCTCATTCCTTATTCGTCGAACTTTACTAAAGAGACACTAGAGAAATATTACTTGTTTTCGTCCAACGGTATTTACCACTGCGATATGTTTTTGAATAACACACAAACTGATTTGAATTGAGAGTAATAGTGGGCGTAAAGTACTCCCCTGAGGCACTCCATGCAAATGTGACAACGAAACGCTTCTATTGTTACAGATTCAACGGGGATGACAGAGCTCCCGTCGAGCAGAAAACTATCCTGGTAAGATCAATTATGATCGTAGTTTTTAATATTTCTATTTATGCTCTTGTATTTAAGAAATTAATAAAATGCTAGAGTTTTTTATTCATTATTGCTTCATTTTTAGCAAAATTTAAGATCTTAAATAACTCTCAATTCTTATATGAAATACGATTTTGACCAAAATATGAAGGTATCGATGAGATAAGTACAATAATACCTACATTTTATCACAACAGCAATTCCTACCTACAATATAAAATCAGACAAGGGTACATGGCTTATATTTTGACTTTTCATGACCCGAGCAGAAGTCAATAGCCCGAAGCAATCGGACCATCCCAAAAGAATCATGGAACGCCAATGGCTTGTCATTTTTCAACGCCCACCCAATTTAACCAGTCTGAAATACAAGAAGCGAAATAAAATAATATCTCAAAACCTCGACTAGGGACGGTCGGGTGGCGATTCTGGTGATACGATACCGATCGGACCCGACGCCGACTCTCTAATATCAGTAATGGATGCCAGAGTTCCACCGCTCGATTTTCCGAATCGTTTGCGCCGAGTCGCACCAGATAACGAGAAATGTCCCGACTATCGTTTTATGTGCAGCCAAGGGGCCTTAGAAGCGCTCCAGTTTCTGTGCACCTTATTAGAGTATTCTGTGCTATTAGTGCTGTATCAACGGCTTTTAGTTGGACTGAATTTTGTTTTTTTTTATTTTGGAATACTCTTGTATGTACGTGCATTGCTAGAGTTACTAGATACTGCTTATAGACAGATTTTACTTTAAACATTTCTGCAGCGGTATTTTTTTTAATCGGTTTAAACTTTTTTTATATCAGCCTGATCAGCTGCCAGCATGTAAACTATTTAGCAGCAGTATACTGACGAAGAGTTCTTACATTATTTACTCCTCAAATTATCGTCAGGCTATTGAATTATCATAATTGTCGTAGTGGTAAGCCTTTTTGCCAGATATTCATCCACCAAGCAGTATTGTGCAAACATTACTGTGTTCCGGTTTGAAGAGCACTGTTTCAAGTGAAATTACTGGGCATTGATTAGGGCAAACTTACATTTTAATGATACAATTCTTTATTGTTAAAATATGGTATAAAGGTATCAAAACAGAATAACATAGTTCAATATATTCGCTATTTCTGGTACGCAATATTGTTATTATAAAAAGTTATCATTGTCATTAATTATAAAATAATAATCATGCATTTATATGACAGTTTCAATAACTAGTTAAAAACAAGGAGAAAGTCAATATTATGGTAATCGATTCGATCCGACGCACCCAAGTAGAGCGAGTGTGGCTCAGTGGGAGCACGTACGACTTTCGATCCGACGCACCCGAGTTCTTTCTTAAGTTACTCACTGACTTTCTTAAGTTATCTATGTGCGGATTTAACACTCGCTGTAAGAACGGTGAAGCAAAACTTCGTACGGAAACCGGCATGTCCAAGAATTAATGACAAAAATTCAAGGAGGTGATATCCACCAACCCGCACTGAGCCGGCGTGGTGGATCATGGCCCATACTCTCTCTACAAGGGAAGGCCTGAATCTCAACAGTGGGAACGTAATGAGTTGATGCTGATGGTAATGGTGGTAATTATCATAAAATTATACATAAGCACTTAAGTTAGATTTAACGTTCTCAAATGTAACCTTAACTCCTCACACAGCCACTAAACAATACAATTAAGCTCCGACTTCGACAAAAGCACTTAACATCCAATACCATCTATCACGGACAATCGTCCTCCTGCATATTTTATCCCCAAAGATACGAACAATAAAATCACACATAGATTTCCTGTGCCCGACATGTTGTCCCCTCGTAACGTATTTAGGGACCCATATCGGAGCATTGTATCTAAGGATTCCTATTGTATCTGATGCTTCTCTTCCTAATACCATTCGCTGTGCATCGGAATAAGTTTCCGGTTGATGACAGACGAATGTGGGGTCTGTTTTTGATATATCGTCAAGAAATTATTGTTGAAAGAGGCATTGACTCTGGCAGGCTTTGGAGACAAAATAAAAATGCCCTAACGTTCTTCTTTTTCGCGGATAATGCATCATATAAAATATTATATGCTTCCGGCTCTAGCTTTGATGTGTCCACTCAATTGTTTTCAAAAAGGGCCATTGCTTCCGATGCCTTTTGAAGACAAAGAGACGAACAACAATCGGATCCATTAATTTTTCTCTCCTTTTGCCCTGTCGGCGGCCTGTTCTTCTTCCTGTTGTTTAAAGTTTGTTTCTTTTCCTTTTTAATTTATCTGACAGTCGAAGCTTTTTTTACAGACCAGATTATTGTTAAGTAAATAAACCTATAATAATTTTAACAGAAATTGAACCGCACTCAAATTTTTGGTTCATTGTTTCATTTCTCATCAATAAGCACCATAAAAAAGTTCAGTCAATTTAGTACCTACCTACATACATAAAAAAGTAAAAAAACACAGTCATACACGTCGAATTGAGAATCTCCTCTTGTCACGTGTATGTAGGTTCCCTACCTCCTAACTACCCTGTATATTTGGGAGTTTAAGTGAGAAGGCAGAGATCGTGCAACAAATTTATTAATAGCGGTAAGCTCGGCCAGAGGGGTCACAAGAGTGGGTTTCGAGCGACATACATTAGGTACGCTGATTCTATTTTCCTTCACTGGTCCAGTACTATCCTGAAGGCGGCCGCAGATGTAGGTGGGCGCTCGTCGTGAAGACCAGGATCAGGGTTGCAGCTTCTGCTTGCTGTACAGTCCAGTCGGAAGCGAAGCAGGATGGTGATGGTGGGTTCGGTTATATTGTAACCCAAATTTCGGAGTCCGGTCTTTGAACCCTGGAACGCGCCATTAAAAAAGCGTTAAGGCCTGTCCCAGTACTTCTGTGAGCGCCCACGGCAACCGCAGATGGAAAGCACTAGGAAAGTAGTGGTGTTGCCGTGGATGTTCACAATCAGAAACGGAGATTACAATAATGATTGTGAGATAAAAACAAAAGGAAATGCTACATTAAATTATTTTGTGAAAATGCGAGGGTGGAAATAAAATGAAGTGAAAAGAAATGAAGAGAGTGAATAAGCCACTTGCATAGAAAACCATTATCTACTGTAGCAATAATATGTAAATGATGGATTTAAATGGTTACTACGAAATGGTTATTACTTTATAAAGAATTGCTAAAAAATCCCAAGCAAAGAAAAGAAACTACGTTAAGTCACACAATCTACCTATCATTTAGAAAAATGTGCACCACTTACCCAATCTGGGGTTGAAAATCACACCTACCACATATATTTAGGTTTCGAGGAACGCTAAGTGACGACAACTAATAAATTTCGGTTACGAACACAATAAAAAAGGGTATTGCGAACGTATTAGAGACCGAGCATCAAAGTGACGTGCGTTCGAAATGAAAGATATCGGGCGTCTGTGGGCCGGGCGGCGACCAGTGCGGCGCCGGCGCACGGCCGGTGTGCCTGCGCAGCGTACTATACATTAAACTGTGACTCCACCGATGACGCAAGATTGCGCGATGCGGAGAACAATAGATTCGTCCATTGGACGTTTTAAAATGCTACTTTCAATATATAACGTGTTGATGATGTATTAAATTATTATTTAGTAAGTAGTTTTTAAGTTTAATTATAAATATTTAGTTAAATGTAAATAATTTCGTAGGTATTTAAGCTTCTAATTTAAGATTAATATACCTTACGATGACTTAGAAATATACATGTACGTATAAAACGTTACATTACCCCCCTCGTCACGAAAAGGGTTTTATTCTTAAATAAAACCCGTCTAAAAACTTTCGACAGCAATTAACATTACACATTCATATTATCACCTAACATTCAACCTTTCAAAATTCACCTAATAATCATACAAGCAACGAGATCATAACAATATGATGATCTCGACGCATTCTTTCGTAGACAGGGCACCTGTGATATATTGCACAGTTGACCAATATTAATTGCAAGATGGTAAAAAAAACTAGTGGGATATTGACATTCTATCTACGTACATGAAACAAAACAATGAAAACAACAAACAATGAAAACAATATCTATCGAAAATTATTATTATTGACAAGTTTTAAGTCATAATAATAATTTAATGTCGTCATAATAATAATTTAGTTTTAATGTCGTAATATACACCTCTAATCCGAACTTCATATTCCAATTCCGAGTTTTGAAGAGACAGATACCTAATAGATAACATGGTAACCTTTGAGAATAAACCAGTTGGACAAGTGGTGACAAGTAAAAGTTAAAAAACACACGTTCTCCGCTCTGTTACAAATTTAATTACTGAACGTATGGTTTTTTTAATATTAGTAAAATCAGCAAAAATGAAGACAAGTTAGTAACAAGAGATGAAAAACAATTGCTACTAATGTGTACAGCTTCGGTATAACAAGAACAAAAAAAATTAAAATTGAAATTTAAAAAAAAAATTACTAAAATTTTTCAAGCGCCATTTTAGGCACCAAAAATAAAAATTATAAAATTCTGCGATTAAGTGATAACAATAAGTAATAGGACTGATAACGATTATGAATTACAAAATATATTAATTTTTAGACTTACGTACACTTTAGTAACTGTAAAACCAAAAAAATAAAAATTACGTTTTACAAAAAAAACCACAAACACACACTAACTACAACCAAGAAGAAAGATAGAATCAGGTATGTATGTTTACCACGTATAGGGGCGCCAGTGTCACGTGTTTGTATATACGGAGGGGTCACAAGTGTGGGTTTCGAGCGACATACAATAGGTACGCTGATTCTATTTCCTTCACTGGTCCAGTACTATCCTTTAGGCGGCCGCAGATGTAGGTGGGCGCTCGTCGTGAAGACCAGGATCAGGGTTGCAGCTTCTGCCTGCTGTACAGTCCAGATGGAAGCAAAGCAGGATGGATGGATGGCAGGTGGGTTCGGTTATATAACCCAAGTTTCGGAGTCCGATCTTTGAACCCTGGAACGCGCCATTAAAAAAACGTTAAGGCCTGTCCCAGTACTTCTGTGAGCGCCCACGGCAACCGCAGATGGAAAGCACTAGGAAAGTAGTGGTGTTGCCGTGGATGTTCACAATCAGAAACGGAGATTACAATAATGATTGTGAGATAAAAACAAAAGGAAATGCTACATTAAATTATTTTGTGAAAATGCGAGGGTGGAAATAAAATGAAGTGAAAAGAAATGAAGAGAGTGAATAAGCCACTTGCATAGAAAACCATTATCTACTGTAGCAATAATATGTAAATGATGGATTTAAATGGTTACTACGAAATGGTTATTACTTTATAAAGAATTGCTAAAAAATCCCAAGCAAAGAAAAGAAACTACGTTAAGTCACACAATCTACCTATCATTTAGAAAAATGTGCACCACTTACCCAATCTGGGGTTGAAAATCACACCTACCACATATATTTAGGTTTCGAGGAACGCTAAGTGACGACAACTAATAAATTTCGGTTACGAACACAATAAAAAAGGGTATTGCGAACGTATTAGAGACCGAGCATCAAAGTGACGTGCGTTCGAAATGAAAGATATCGGGCGTCTGTGGGCCGGGCGGCGACCAGTGCGGCGCCGGCGCACGGCCGGTGTGCCTGCGCAGCGTACTATACATTAAACTGTGACTCCACCGATGACGCAAGATTGCGCGATGCGGAGAACAATAGATTCGTCCATTGGACGTTTTAAAATGCTACTTTCAATATATAACGTGTTGATGATGTATTAAATTATTATTTAGTAAGTAGTTTTTAAGTTTAATTATAAATATTTAGTTAAATGTAAATAATTTCGTAGGTATTTAAGCTTCTAATTTAAGATTAATATACCTTACGATGACTTAGAAATATACATGTACGTATAAAACGTTACATTACCCCCCTCGTCACGAAAAGGGTTTTATTCTTAAATAAAACCCGTCTAAAAACTTTCGACAGCAATTAACATTACACATTCATATTATCACCTAACATTCAACCTTTCAAAATTCACCTAATAATCATACAAGCAACGAGATCATAACAATATGATGATCTCGACGCATTCTTTCGTAGACAGGGCACCTGTGATATATTGCACAGTTGACCAATATTAATTGCAAGATGGTAAAAAAAACTAGTGGGATATTGACATTCTATCTACGTACATGAAACAAAACAATGAAAACAACAAACAATGAAAACAATATCTATCGAAAATTATTATTATTGACAAGTTTTAAGTCATAATAATAATTTAATGTCGTCATAATAATAATTTAGTTTTAATGTCGTAATATACACCTCTAATCCGAACTTCATATTCCAATTCCGAGTTTTGAAGAGACAGATACCTAATAGATAACATGGTAACCTTTGAGAATAAACCAGTTGGACAAGTGGTGACAAGTAAAAGTTAAAAAACACACGTTCTCCGCTCTGTTACAAATTTAATTACTGAACGTATGGTTTTTTTAATATTAGTAAAATCAGCAAAAATGAAGACAAGTTAGTAACAAGAGATGAAAAACAATTGCTACTAATGTGTACAGCTTCGGTATAACAAGAACAAAAAAAATTAAAATTGAAATTTAAAAAAAAAATTACTAAAATTTTTCAAGCGCCATTTTAGGCACCAAAAATAAAAATTATAAAATTCTGCGATTAAGTGATAACAATAAGTAATAGGACTGATAACGATTATGAATTACAAAATATATTAATTTTTAGACTTACGTACACTTTAGTAACTGTAAAACCAAAAAAATAAAAATTACGTTTTACAAAAAAAACCACAAACACACACTAACTACAACCAAGAAGAAAGATAGAATCAGGTATGTATGTTTACCACGTATAGGGGCGCCAGTGTCACGTGTTTGTATATACGGAGGGGTCACAAGTGTGGGTTTCGAGCGACATACAATAGGTACGCTGATTCTATTTCCTTCACTGGTCCAGTACTATCCTTTAGGCGGCCGCAGATGTAGGTGGGCGCTCGTCGTGAAGACCAGGATCAGGGTTGCAGCTTCTGCCTGCTGTACAGTCCAGATGGAAGCAAAGCAGGATGGATGGATGGCAGGTGGGTTCGGTTATATAACCCAAGTTTCGGAGTCCGATCTTTGAACCCTGGAACGCGCCATTAAAAAAACGTTAAGGCCTGTCCCAGTACTTCTGTGAGCGCCCACGGCAACCGCAGATGGAAAGCACTAGGAAAGTAGTGGTGTTGCCGTGGATGTTCACAATCAGAAACGGAGATTACAATAATGATTGTGAGATAAAAACAAAAGGAAATGCTACATTAAATTATTTTGTGAAAATGCGAGGGTGGAAATAAAATGAAGTGAAAAGAAATGAAGAGAGTGAATAAGCCACTTGCATAGAAAACCATTATCTACTGTAGCAATAATATGTAAATGATGGATTTAAATGGTTACTACGAAATGGTTATTACTTTATAAAGAATTGCTAAAAAATCCCAAGCAAAGAAAAGAAACTACGTTAAGTCACACAATCTACCTATCATTTAGAAAAATGTGCACCACTTACCCAATCTGGGGTTGAAAATCACACCTACCACATATATTTAGGTTTCGAGGAACGCTAAGTGACGACAACTAATAAATTTCGGTTACGAACACAATAAAAAAGGGTATTGCGAACGTATTAGAGACCGAGCATCAAAGTGACGTGCGTTCGAAATGAAAGATATCGGGCGTCTGTGGGCCGGGCGGCGACCAGTGCGGCGCCGGCGCACGGCCGGTGTGCCTGCGCAGCGTACTATACATTAAACTGTGACTCCACCGATGACGCAAGATTGCGCGATGCGGAGAACAATAGATTCGTCCATTGGACGTTTTAAAATGCTACTTTCAATATATAACGTGTTGATGATGTATTAAATTATTATTTAGTAAGTAGTTTTTAAGTTTAATTATAAATATTTAGTTAAATGTAAATAATTTCGTAGGTATTTAAGCTTCTAATTTAAGATTAATATACCTTACGATGACTTAGAAATATACATGTACGTATAAAACGTTACACTCTAATTTGAAGTTCGGTTAAAAAGGGCGCGAAAGACATTCAAACCCCAATTAATATTACCTCAAATTAATTCATCGACAAAGCCAATAAGTAGAACAAGGGACATCTTGCGAGCATTGTTCCACCTCGGGCGCGGCGGAACCGAAACCCAATCACCGACACCTTTGTCTTCTCAATTGATGACATATTCGGGAGACATCCGTGCTTCTGACACGTGGTTTATTGTTGTCCATAAAATATGAATAGCCCATAACATATTGCTTTGGATCTGACCAGAATTAGGTCAATGGGTGAATGGATAGAAATGGCCGAGATGCAAATGTAAGGTCGTTTCTATCGATGTTGCTGTCGAGCTTTATCGAGACTTATGAGTATCACGTCTCGCTGTATATTGCTTAACTATTTCGGACATGGATCGTGCAATACCAGCTCCATAGATTTAAACTAATAAAACTTTTTGTAATGGCATTGTTATATTTTGAGAGAGGGATTTAGAATTTGTATAAATAAATCTACATACATAGTAATTAAAAACAAAAAAAAAACAAAAACCGACTTCAATGTATCTTCGAAGTCCAAGGTCAAATATCGATGAAATTTATATGGGAACACTTCGTAGCTATATTGAACCAGAATAAAAAATAATTTTCCAAATCGGTTCATAAATGACGGAGTTCTGAGGTAACAAACATAAAAAAAAACAATCGAACAGAGAACCTTCTGCTTTTGTTAAGTCGGTTAAAAATTGTAAACGACGCGTTCATGTGACTAATGTTACATCACTCTTGCACGTCACGTCAGTCAAAACTAGGAGCTCAAATTATCCAAAAGTCAGATAAAGTATCGGAAAAGAGTTTTTAAAAATTTTCGATCAAAATCTCAAGACAATTTTGCCAAAAATAGCATACAACTTAATGGCAGATTCGGCGACTAAATCAGGAATATAATTGGCAGAAAGATATTCGTACGTGAACATTTTTAAAATGCCAGCTGGAGATATCTCAATGGAAGCTCGTTCAGTGTCGTAACAACGAGAACTTTTTACAAACATCAACTTGACGTTCCGCATTTCGATGCGAGAGCTGAACTCGATTACGATCGAATAAAAACTACTCGATCACTCGTTACAAGCAATATACGATTCATTACATAATTCAACTCGATTGATTGTAATTGAGCTTCGGATGTTACATGTTTTCATTTGCAGCGTTGTTCGATTTAAAAATAACAAACAGTCAGTCAATTATATTTTGTTAATAATAATACTTCTTAATTATAATGTAAATGCGTAGATTTTTGTGGGGATGGATGTATATATAGATGTTATGTTGACAATGACACCAAAACTTAACGGCTTTTGATGAATTTTCGTAAGTACTCTAGATCCTGGAAAAGGATACATTTTGTTCCAGAAAATTATCCATGCGAGTGTAGCCACGGGACGCTGCTAGTTATGTATATTTTTGTATGAAGATTTAATAATATCTTTAATACGATGTTACAGGATGTTTTATAGACATGTTAAGAGCAAGTCATACCATATATAAATTTAGAAAGTACATAACTAAAAGGCTATTTTTATATTAATAAATGTAATATAAGAAGAATAAGAAAGCCGTACCAATGTAATTTCGTATTTATATAGATCAAACAAATATTATGTACTCAAGGAGATTACTTGAAAAGACGTCTTTAATATATTTAATAAGCAAGGTTATAAGTATATTTGAGTGAAGTAAGCCTTCTCTAGACTAACAAAGTTGAAAAGCAGCCAGAGAAGCCAGCAAGTTTCGTATGATCGCCCGCTTCTATTCTTATTTCATGTGAGTTTGCTCCTAATCTCACTAGGTTATCTCAGATATGTCTCACTTTGGCTCACTTTCCGGCTTGGTTATTGAACCAATTGTTCTAAATGCAGACAATGAACTCTGTTTGTTTGATCATTATTAAATTTCCAGTTCTCTTTTATCTACGTTTATAATTTGATTGTTTGCTTCAGATTCAGAGTTTCCTTAATTATATTTTGTTCTAATAACCTGTAAATACCTACCTACAGCAAAGAATACTAAGGGACAGAATCACTTCGCAAAGAAATTTAAACAAATAGTGGCTCTTGCTATGACGCAATAACATTCGATTCAGCTCGCGTAGCGCTGCATACCTACCAGTCGTATTAACCTACAGAGCGCCTCTCTCTTTCTATCGCATAGCTCTAATCTCTTCTGACGCGGCACGTGTAACGACGCGCGACCCGCCGTCGGTGCCCGGCTATGTACTTGTAGCTTCGTACCTACAGTGCAGAGTGCGCTAGGCCTGCCTACAGTCGAGTTAAGGTACTTTCCTTTAATTACTTATATTTTTGATTATTATAGGAACACTTGAACGTCACCGTCCATGTTTTATATGTTATTCCTCTCCATCCATGGTTGTCTGGAAAACATCGCTTTAAGCGAGAACACCGCCCAATGTGACACTTATATTGTAAATTTTTCTTTAATTGTTACTATTTCTGTACCTTTCTTTGTCTCTTTCAATTCTTCTTTTTAATTCGCTGCTGGTTGCTGGAGATGCGGTGTGATGCTGGATGCTGGTTCTCTTTTTTTAGCCTAAAAATAGATGACAAATAGCATTATGTTTATGAAAGTACTCGTTTGTTATATTTCAATTCAAAATTGTTTCTGAAAGACCTTTTCAAAACGATTAAAGCTAATTTTGACTATATTCATAACTGTATTTCTATTTCATTATAGCTATTTGTTAAGCACTTTATTTTTGGTTTATATTTCATTCAAATTGACATTTAATCTCTCCATGTCATCTTCACCAAACTTTTAGCCTCGGACAGCTTGATAGTTGTTTTACTTCTTGTAATGAACTTGCTAGGTTTAATTTGAATTCTTAATCCATTCGTACGGCTTCGTATCTTTTGAGGTTATCTCCTTTGCATTTCACTGGTGCTGCAACTTGCTGCTTTAAATGATAATGGACTGACAACTTAAGTCTGGTCATGTATGTTATTAAACTGCGTTTTAGCGCAGTGGTCTATGGAACAAAAATAAGCCTAATTATTGGGCTCGAACAGGTTTGAAATTGGTCTTTGAAATTATATGTTAATTTACAAGTTTCCTATCTATTATTATGATTGCTGCTGCGACCGCACCACGTATTATCCTTCCTACAACTCGGAGCGTGACGTGTTTATCATCTACCATCCGCCAATTCTCTTGAGATTATTCAATCAAGATTAAATAATGATATCATGAGACAAGCTGTGTGTACGTTATTCCAACTCATTAATAGAAAACCCGCCGTAAGAGCGACGCGCATACGCCTCGCGTGCCACCAATCTCCTTGGCGATCACCTGCCAAGCTACCACACGCAAGGGGCCCGTGTAGTAATATAAATTACAGTGTATAATATTGGTGGGTTGATTCGCTCCTTAAATGTACGACAGATTTTGTGATATCGGGTTTCACTTCTAGTTGAAATCACTTTCCATGTTCGACTCAGTTTATTACCTGAAATTATGTTTTTAATCATTGTAAGCCTTTGTTGAATACATGTAACTGCTGCCAGCGATTTCGTGTGCATGCATTATGGTTTTATCGCGATCCCTCTGGAACCACGTGTTTGGGATGAAAATTATCCTACGTCCTTCTCCAGACTACAACAGGCTATCTCGTTGCTAAATTTCATTAATAATAATATAATTTTCAAGTCAGTCAGCGGACTGACTTGAAAAAAAAATCTCTTCTACCTTGATGAAAGTAACTCTGTCTGTTTGTTACCTTTTCACGACTGAACAGCGGTTATGTCGTGAATAAATAAAGTTACTTTCGCATTTACATTACAGTATCAATGTGGATTTCAACCATTGCACTGTTTCAGAATTAGGTATGATGGATTTTCTTCATAAGCTTTTTTTTACATCAGACTAGCTACACCAACGTTTGACCACAATCTCACCTGATGGGAAGCGACGATGTAGTCGAAGATGAAGCACGCTTGGCTAGTAAGTATCTATTCACTCTTGATTTGAACACACCCAAGTTGTACCTATGTAATAAGAAACACAGATGATGGCATGGCGTTCCACTCCTTAGCTGTACATATTAAGAAGGATGAGCCTAAACGCTTCGTATAGATAGGCGGGACTTCTACCATGTATAGTTCATATTCAAATATTGTTGTCATGAACAATATATTACAGTCCATTACTACGTCATTTTGCCATTACAGGTTCGAGTAGTACTTTTCATCTAACTGTGTCTCACGCACACGCTCCATACAAACGAAGTAAATATAATCCCATTAAAGTATCTGTAATAAACTCAATAAAATTCTTGTGTGTCTAGAAAGCTAGAAACTGATATGTGTCTCTAGTTTGTCAATAATTTCAAATAAACTCAAAGAGATTCGTAACTTTCCAAACAAAAATAAGGCTCAATATTTTGTTATTTTTTCATGACAATAGAATATCTATACTTTTTTAACCGACTTTTGATAAAGGTCTGTCTTAGTCTAAAATATTTTTTTGTGTAACTGAATGACGAGACTAGTAGGTCGTTCGCCTGATAGTAAGCAATACAGCTCATAACAGTTGCAGCACCGTCCAGAACTTTGTTTTACAAAATCTTGTGCGGCACTGTACTGCGCTCTTCACCCTGAGACAATTAGCTGTTGAGTCTCATAATGCCCAGTAATTTCGCTGGCTACAATGCCCTTCAAACCGGAACACTGTTTGGCGGCTGAATAACTGGCAAAGCGGTGGTACCCACCCAGACGGCCTCTCGCATACAAGAAACCTACCACCAGTAAAAAAGTAAAAGTTTTTGCGTGATTGCGTAACAAACATCCATCCTCACAACTTTCGCATTAATAATATTGGTAAAATTGCTTCTTGCTACTGATATGTCTACAAAGATATATACGAGACGCTGCACCATCCAGAATTCTGTCTGATACAGAATTACCAAGACTAGTAGTATGTCCACGTCCGCAAGTTCATCCAAGTGAATGCCCGGTGTTTGTGTCGTATTTTGTTGTTGTGATGATATTTGTTCCTCTGGCTACTATTGTTCTGAGCTGATGAAGTGTGAAATTCTTGAAGATATTTTATTGGTGGACTTATTTGGCTCAACGTATCAGTATTGCAATCCAACGGGGCAATACTGCCAGCATCTTGGGTACGCTGCCAACTGGAAGTGGGTTGGAGCATTTGAGCTATCTATAGGCCTTTAATGGTCTATGGGTTGTCCAATTGCTTCTCCTTGTAAGTAGTTTAGTTTTAGTAAGTAGAGTGTAGTTTGTTTTCAGTAATAAAGTAAAAGTATGTATGTATGTATGTTTGCAGGGGGTAATCTTTGGAACTACTAATACGATTTTGATAATTCTTTCATTGATGGATAGCTAAACTATCCCTGAGTAACATAAGCTATATTTCATAATTGTATGTAGTTAGTTTAGTTTTAGTAAGTAGAGTGTAGTTTGTTTTCAGTAAAAAAGGCATTCGCCAAAAAAAAATTATTGGTTACACTGATCACTCATATGAATCTGATAGCACATAAGAGACATATTGTCAAAAACAAACATAACAAAAGTTCTAAAAAAATGTCTCTCAGTTTCTTGCCGTATCTTCTGGGTAGTGGTTCTATTTCCGAGGCGGTGGTCATTGTAATTATGGTAATAGTGAAGCCAAAATTGAATAAAGAACTTTTGAACTTTGATCTGCAAAGATGTGCTTGTTTTAGAAATTTTTGATCATAGTATTTTACAATAGACTATGATACCTCTTTCTGAGTACCTATATATAAGTTTTGTTTTTATGTCAATAAGTTGCAAGTCCAGCATGCCTATTACCTGATGGTAAGCAATATAACTGCCCATATAGTTACAGCGCCATCCAGATCTTCTTTTGCACAGCACTGCTCTCGTCATCGTGAGACAAATAGCTTTTAAGTCTCATAACGCTCAGTAAAAACGTCATCCTGAGTGTGGACGCCATCGGCATTTGTGTCATTTGTGTCGAGTGTCAGTGTCGTCGTCTATACCAAACATTAAGTCTCATAACGCCCAGTGGTAATAAGTCGTCACCCAGAGATAATAGCTCTTAAGACGGAACGGCACGCTGAAATATTCATACAATAAATTATTTTTCAAAAAAAACTAAACCGACTTCAAAACCACAAATGGCACTCAAAAGTAAAAAATAAATTAATATAATTATCATAAGCGCTACCCACTCATATATTTGAAGTCGGTGCCAGCCAAGTCTAATAGGTAGCAGATAAATATGTATATAGTAAGTACTACTTGTAGGTAGTATCTATCTACTACCTTTTGGACTTGGCTGGCACCGACTTCAAATATACGAGTGGGTAGCGCTTATGATAATTATATTAATTTATTTTTTACTTTTGAGTGCCATTTGTGGTTTTGAAGTCGGTTTAGTTTTTTTTGAAAAATAATTTATTTTACCGTTTTTAGTGAAAAACAAGTTTTAATTAAATTCATTCAAAAAGTTTTTAAAGACAAGCTTTTATGATCTAGAAGCCACATCATGACGAAGTTTAAAACGGGCTATCACAATTAAATGCATGTACAAAAAAAATTCATGTCTGTCCTATATCTCTGTTGAAGAGTTCCCTCGCCAGAAGTCAATCCTGGGTGTATCTGCCATGTCATGATGGAATTTAGAACAGGCTATTATGGTTAAATCCATTTACGAAATGTTGTGTCTGTACTATTCACCGTTGAGGAGTTCCCTCACCGGAAGTCAACCCTGGGTGAAGCAGGTGAAGCAGTCGAATACAAACCTCCACCTTTAGAAAGTTGGTTACGAAAAAAACAAGAACCGACTTGAAGATTAAACTTATATTTTTTGTTTTTGCTATTTTTTTCAAAAACTACTGAATGAATTTCGATAAAATTTATATGGGACCACCTTTGAAGTATTACCTACCAGTCAAAAAAAGAATCATCGAAATTAATGCATAATTGGCGGAGAAATCGTGTAACAAACACACAAAAAAAAAAAAAAAAAAAAAAACATACCGTCGAATTGTAAACCTCTTCCTTTTTGAAGTCGGTTAAAAAGAGAAAACGTTTTTCTACCCCTAAACATTCACCAAATTCAATGAAATTTGGACATGTAAGAGACGTTACCATTATTGAGGTTTGTAGGTTTTGATTTTTTCGATGATTCCTTTAGAATTTGAATAAATGGGCCCAAAAAACTCGATATATACTCAAAAAATTTTTTTGAAGTTTGGAAGCTGTTAACTTAAAAAATAAACATAAACTTAGAAAAGGGAAAACCTACAAAGCTAGTTTATTCTCTATTTAAGAAATTGAGACGAAAATTACCAAATTTGGTTGAGATTTAGTGTGGTAGAAACGTTTTTTCCCGAAACGCTAATTTTAACCAAAATCTGAATTTGATACGAATTTAGTTAAATTATTATTATTATTATTTTTAGTTAATTTATTTAATTTAATTTACACATTTTCTGTGAGACCGTAAACCATTATTCAAATACCTAGTGCTCGCTGGCCGCGGCTGTGCCATATCCTCTTAAGTCTCATAGCGCCCAGTGGTAATAAGTCGTCACCCTGAGATAATAGCTCTGAAGTCTCATAACGCAAAGTAATAAAGTCGTCACCCTGAGATAATGAGCTCTTAATTATTATAACGCCCAGAAATAATAAGTCGTCACCCTGAGATAATAAGCTCTTAAGTATCATTACGCCCAGTGGTTTTACCAAATTGAAAAATTCAAAAAAATGAAAATAAATAAATAGACAAATCCTCCATGCCAAGTTATGAAATGTTTAAGTTTTGTCAAAAATAAATTGTTTCTATCTTTATTTCTAAATGTACCTTAAGCGTACATACGAGTACCTTTTAGTCGGCATATATTATGCCGAAGTTATGTTATGACGAGTATAGTTGACTGTGTCGTTCAAAAGGTATATGGATTAATTATAAATATATATATATATATATATATATATAACCCATCTATCCAAAATTTAACAAAACTACTGTGCATGCACTTAACTAAAAGTTTTTAGTTCGAATACATCGAATACTAGTGACTGAGTATGCTAACGGATAAAGTTACCATTAGTGAATTTAAATGGCACCCCAAACAATTTCCCGCGTAAAACCCTCTAAAAATACCCAGTGTGTTACAGCTGCGCAAATACAAAATGTGTTAGGTGCAAAAAGTCTCATTTATAGCCGAGCTTTTTATATCATTGTTCTTTTTAAGTCTGGACAAGTCTAAAAACTTTGGTCGCACTGACTAGGTTTTTGTGTGTGGGATCATACACAAAAACCTAACTGTCACTATTTATTGCTAAAACTTAGACAACTCGCTGTCTCACTAAAAACTTGGCATATTGCAGCTTGGCCTTTACTCTGCAAAAAATCACAACTTTTCGAATATCGTTCGAGAACAAAAAGTTACACGTTGATAGCGCAGTCAGGTCACGTGGCCAACTTCTTTAGGTGTTCGTATCGCCCCTGCAAAGTTACTTGTAAAGTATCGGCCTGATGCCGTGAGGAGGTACCGATCTACCGATAAACAAGTGTTTCAGTTTCTTTTTTAAGCTAGAATTATGTTTTAGTGAGGCTTTTGTATGCTTAACAAAGTTGTGACGTTATTCGCAATATGCTTATCAGATCATTTCAAGTTCCAGCACTTATTTTATGTAATTAAGTGACGAGAGCTGATCTTTTGCCTGATGGAAAGCAACACGCCTGCCTATAACAGTTGCAGCAGCACTTGTTGGTTTTATGATCATGGAGTTATTTTTTTATATTTTTATGCATCTGAATAACAAGACGAGCTGGTCGTTTACCTGATGGTAAGCAATACGCCAGCCTATAACAATAACAGCAACACCCAGAACTTTTATTGTAAAATCCTGCGCGGCGCTGCACATCGCTCGTCACCCTGAGACAAGTAGCTGTTGAGTCTCAGTTATTATTATTATTACTTCTTTATTTCAGGTAACTTAAGAAAAAAGTAGTTACATAAGTGACTAAAGTAATATACCTTACAGACTAATGTACATATTATAATATTATAACGTTATGTTATAAATACTGTACCGTGTGTGTGTGTGTTACTGTGTTCCGGTTTGAAGGGCATTGTAGCCAGCGAAATTACTGGGCATTATGAGACTCAACAGCTAATTGTCTCAGGGTGACGAGCGCAGTGCAGTGTCGCGCAGGATTTTGCAAAACAAAATTCTGGGTGGTGCTGTTATTGTTATGGGGTGGCGTATTGCTTACCATCAGGCAAACGACCAGCTCGTCTCGTCATTCAGTTCTACAAAATATATATATATATATATATACATATGTTATGTTTTTTTAAAACGGGCGAATGCCTTTATTACTGAAAACAACTCTACACTCTACTTACCAAAACTAAACTAACTACTTACAAGGAGAAGCAATTGGACAACCTATAGACCATTAAAGGCCTATAGATAGCTCAAATGCTCCAACCCACTACCAGTTGGCAGTGTACCCAAGATGCTGGCAGTATTGCCCCGTTGGATTGCAATACTGATACGTTGAGCCAAATAAGTCCAAGCATTTTGGTCACGCGACGCATCGATCAGGTGCTCTGACAGACTTTATGTTATGTTAAATATGTTATGTCATATTATAATGTTATGTTATAAATAAGTTAACAAGACAAGCAATTTTATCTGTTACAAAAGCGCTCTACAAGAAATTATTAAAATAATACCTAACGGTCATATAAGGACCTTGGTGTGCCTGGTAGTGTTTCTTTGGTGAATTCATTAATTTCACCATCAGTTCTTGTAGTCATTTGGACCGCTCATATACAGTCTTTAAGTGACATGATTGGCACTGCTTTGTTTATTTATTTTAACATGGGAGCATTAAATTAACATGCTGCATTATTAATTAGCATGGCGCTGCTTCGGAGAAAAAAGAATTGAAAAAAAAACATATCCGCAGAGTTTCTTAGTGCTATCGTCTCTAGCGGGTGTATTTCCGAAGCACTGGTAGAGTTACTTTTCGCATTTCTTTTCTGGACACGGACTTCAATTTGAATATGAAAAAGAAATGGGCAGATAGGCTTACCTTTTTTCAAAGTCATGTTGTCATGTTAAAAATTGTAACATATGTTATGTTACAATTTTTAACATATTTTTAAATTAATTTGTATTATGTGTTTATGACGTTTAGTGTGCATTTTGAACCTATTAAATAAATTATCTTAACTTTGACTATAACATAAAATTATGATAATCAAAATGGATTCAACGTGGTTCTCGTATAATCTGCAGGCTTAACAGGTTAATCAGACTTGAGAGAGTTTATAGGTCGTTCGTAAGGTTATTAGAACATTGATATTATATCGACATGTTAAGTCTATATAATTGGAGGATCAGGACTAATCTCTTTCGTGACTAACAAAATACAAGTTAAGGCTTGCACTGTGATCATTTTAGCTATCGTAATAATATAGCTTCAATTTAACGCAGTATTGATTAAAGCATTAAACGAAGAACTAAGACTTAAAGTCGAGCAGTATGGGACCATTGTAGATCCGTGGTTACGCACTGTTTGACTGCTTTTCGTAATTCCGTAGATACAGAGAATACAGGGAAGATAAATGGATTAGATATGTATTTTAAAAGTGATACTGTTAAAACTTAATAACCCAACACAGCATCAGAATCAGCAACAAATACCAACAGCCACAGACGACATAAGTAAAAAAGTTATCATACGAGTACATCTGAAGGCTTTGATTAATAACTTTGCCGAGCACACTCATTAGCGACTCAACGACTAGAGTAATAAGGAAGGCACGTTATGATTAATACACGAGCGGTGACGTGCGCTCGCCGCGGTCGCCTAATGAAGAATGCCCCGTCTTGGCCCGACGTCGGCTTATATACCCCCCACCCGCACGTGATTGATGACGTCACGACACTCACGACGTCACAGATATCCATGCGGTTGATGAGGGTTGCAGTCTTTAATCTTATTTGGTTGGGAGATGTCGTGTGGGGAATAGGGTTGCGACGGTCTATGTTGTGAAGTAAGATTTGAACTATAAATAACGTAAATAGCCAGTGTTTGTTTTTAAAGGCGCGTTTACAAGTACACACAGATTAATAAACAAAAATATTCTCAATGTTTTTCTGGCTTTTAGGGAAATTTGATCTCATAGTACCTATATTGATAACGAATATTTTGTTATTTGATTTGGAGCTACGAAAATGTATATTTTGCTGGCAACTGATAACTATTATGTACTAACTATTAGGTATGTATTCTTAAACAGGTATATTGTTATATATGTAGGTATATTGTTAAATTTTTATATTGAGATTAGGTCAGATAGATGCTATAATTTCTTTTTAATTGCAATAAAGAGTTTTCTATTTAGCTATCTAGATAACAAATTTGTACGTTCACAGCTCCTTCCTACCGATATCCAAAACTAAAAAGTAACCAAACCAAATTACGCATCACTAACAAAAACCCTCATTAGCAAACTAACTCGAGGCACAAAATTCGTAGATATCCCGGAAAATACCCGTATATTTTTCGAAGGCACACAAAAATCACGCTTCCCGCAAAAATGTGCAAATAATCCCGGAAAAGAGCAGGCCCACTAAAGGCACGACAAAAATCACGCACACATTCCGGTTTTGATTAATAAGTGCTGTTGACATTTTAATTAACCGGGCAAAAGTCGGGCAGCGATGCCTCTTTGTTTCCACTGAATGGCGAATAGGCCACGGTAATCAGGGGCTAGTCGAGTAGACAGTACTGTTGGTTGTGCTGTTTGCGTTTAACCTGGGAGCTTATCGTCTGAGTTTCACATCTGTCGCGATACCTTTCGTCACTACTTCAGATCGACAAACTAGCGATTGTGATTACGATAGCGATCGCGACTCACTTTTAAAGGATATTAGAGTGAACATTATGCTCATTTAATGTTCAATTCAATTCAATTCTTTATTGCATCTGTAAAGTTAAATAGGTGTTCATAAGAAGTTATAAAAGTTCATTACATACCCTGTTGGGCACAGTAAGTAGGAAAGAGGAAGACAAAGAAATAGAAAATAGTATTATAGAATTGTTAAACACATGTCAATTTGTTATTAAATTTACCACTTTCGTTATCTTATGTTCTTAAATTGCTAATTGCAGCGTCAAAACGCTAAGGCTGCCTTCCCACATCAGACAATCAGTCACCGATTTTTTCGTCAATGAAAATGGAACATACGGAGTTTTATATTGCAACGCACACGTCCTACAAAAAGTCGGTCACAAAATAGGTGACAAACCTCTGTAAAAACATCGGACCGACTATGCAACCTACAAAAAAATTTGTCATCAGTGGAGGCTCTTCAGTTACACTTGCAAATTGCAACCAATCTTTTTTTACTTGAACACTGTTTTAAAGTATAGTACTCTGTTAAACCTTGTATAGGCACCGTCATCCGCATGAATAGGCCTTTATTTACGCACCTTTGTCGAGGGCAAGGCTTTTAATTGTTTTCTTTCGGATGACGGCACGGCGCCTGTTTCGATGAACTTTGTTAATTGTGTCAGTGGGTTAGGATCATTAAGAAGTACCGAATGTTATAAAGCTTGTTTATTAGACGATCCATTGTTGTATAAGCAGCTGTTGAGTGGCTGATTGGTTCGTTTTAGGAATTTATTGTGTCGATAAGGTCAATTGCGTTAGTCATATTTTTATGGTAAATATTATTATACCTTCTGTTATTGTATTCTGACCTAACTCGACATTTTCAAATAGTTTATTCCACACTAGTTCCGTTCCGTGGTTTTACTTGAGGTTTCCCTGAATAAAAAGTAGCTTATGTGTTAATGCAGAGTATAATTTCACTCAAAACCCTTCAGCCAATAACGCGTAAAGATATAAATAAACATACTAACACACTTATGTATAAACACTCCCATTTATAATGTCAGTGTGATTTTTTTAAGATGAAACTTAAGTAGAACAACTCAATTCAATTCAAAAGTTCTATATTTCAATTTTTTCGTCACAGACGCACTTATGAACGTCAATTATTACAATGACTACCACCGTATCGGAAAAAGAACCACTACTCAGAAGATACGGCAAGAAACTGGTGGGCATATTTTTTAGAACTTTTGTTACAATATTTTATGTTTGTTTTTGACAATATTATTTTTCTTATGTGCCAGTTGGCTACTTGGCAGAAGCGGAATGTTTCATGCATCTTTGTCTTCTATGTAATTACTAACTGTATAGTATGCTTTTTTTATTTGAATATTTTTCACACTCAATTTGAATCTACTTTCTGTGAGCTCCGTTATACATTTTGGAATTTTATTGTAATAACGACACTATTGCCCATGAAGGACTTATTCGTTTTACTCAGTCTAAACCTAGGTACTGCAATTTTATCCTTATTTCTAGTGTTTATGTCAACATTTCATTACTCCCAATACAAACATCTTAAGACATTTACTTTTCTCTTATTACGCATAATACATACATAAACAATAGAAACGGCATAATGAAAGTAGAACATGGTTCTCCTTACAACAATGCTTCGACATATACTTACGTCATATAGGAAAAGGATATAATAAAAAGCAACCCTTAAAATCGAAACGCGTAATTCCGAAAACGACGCAACCCGTCACAGCGCATAAACCACAAAGGAAACTTTTAATAACGCATAAACAATACCATGTTCGCAAACAAAGAAGAAAGTTAATTTTACCGCGGAAAAATATTATTAAAGGCCTCAGTGTGGACAGTGTGGCCAGGATAGTCGGTTGTTTTTGTTGTACATCGCTCGCCAGTTATGAATGGCGCGGCAACTTAAAGGGTCA
The DNA here is from genome assembly GCA_951640565.1 of Petrophora chlorosata. Lineage (NCBI taxonomy): Eukaryota > Metazoa > Arthropoda > Insecta > Lepidoptera > Geometridae > Petrophora > Petrophora chlorosata. The sequence goes on along the minus strand of OX621191.1, from coordinate 17,738,234 downwards.
CAATCATTCACCAATTTTTTTAAATCCCATACTAATAAACAGTGGATTGCTATCGATGAGTGTGTCTCAGATTACAAGCTTCACCATTAGAGTGGTGACAGTACTATTTTACAAGGTTTATTAAGGTCTTTTATTATGACAAATGATATAAGAATTATTTTAAGTATAAGAAAATTTATTTTTTCTTATAATGTGGCTTTGCGCGGTCTGTGCATTTAGGCAGTGTGAAATAAAATTATAAATTAAGTTTTTATAATAATAAATAATAATCATTTTATGTTTAGAGCCATTAGCAATAATTTGGACCCTACATTTACACCAGTCCTCCCCTTCTCATTGTTTCAATAAAATGGTTAATTTTTACTTGAAGCTGTCCATTGACTTATTGGGAGAATATTGAAAGCAATGATACTTTATTTTGTTTTATCCATGCACGTTTTCCACTGCAAAATAGAAAAAAAACATTATCACCCGAAATACACTTGTTTTGGAAAATTAAACAAAATTACATCCATAGTTTCCCCAAAACAATCAGATTTGTATTAAGAGGGAACGGCACGCTGAAATTTTCATACAAAAAGAGAAAATGTTTTTTTACCCCTAAACATTAACTAAATTCGATGAAATTTGGACATGTAAGAGATGTTATCATTACTGAGGTATTTAGCTTTTTATTTTTTCGATAATTCCTATAGAATTCGAATAAATGGACCCAAAAAACTCGATATTTGATCGATATGGTATCGGTTAGGAAAGTATAACAGCAGTAAATCTCGACCCATAAAGGTTTGCTTTGCTTCAGCCGATACGGCCAAAATAATACTGCGTAACAAGACCATCATCTATAAAGAGTCTAAAAACATCAAATGTTATTCGGACCAAACCCCATATCAGAAAGATGAAATGCTGAAGTTGAGAGCTGAATTAAAAGGTAGAACAGAAAAAGGAGAAGAAAATCTTACAATCAAATATATTAAAGGAATTCCCAAAATCATCGAAAGCCTTCCAAAAAACGATCAAGAATAGACACAAATGAAAAAGATAGTACAACCTCCGACTTCATTACATACCAATTATCAAATAACCATGCTAATATTATCAACAATTCTAAATCTCTAAAATGTTTATACGCCAACGTACGCAGTATAGTAAGCCCAGGTAAACTCGATGAATTGAGATGCATAATCCGCTCTATTCCAAGTACACTACACGTAGTTATACTAACTGAGACATGGATAAAAAGCGATTCTGAAGCTGAACGTTTAACCTTACTCCACTATACCCACTACTATAATTATCGAAATAATGGAAGAGGAGGTGGAGTATCTATTTACGTACATGACAGCCTAAAGCACAATTTTATTGAAGATCTATATGATAACGACAATCACTATTTATGGATTCACTTAAACAAATTCTCGATTGACATCGGGGCTATCTACAAACCGGAAAGGACTAATAGCAATGAATTCCTCGAAATCTACTCACAGCAGCTATTGAAACGGAAACGGGCAATTGTATTTGGGGACCTTAATTATAACTTACTAAAGAAAAACCAACCCACTATTAACTACAAAACAATGCTACATGAAAACGGATTCAACATTTTGAATAAAATAAACCCCTCTTACTGTACCCGAGAAACACCCAGTATTCAAACAATTCTTGACCATGTCTGCTCTAACCTGAAGAATAACAAATTTCATCTCGCCGTAGTCAATTCGCTGATGTCTGACCATAAACATATTTACCTGGAAATACACAAATACCAACCTGTTAAGAATAAAAGGATTACATACAAAGCAATAGATTATGATAAGCTATATATAACAGTAGAGCGAAGTTTATTACAAGATTACGACTTTAAGTATGAACAACTCGAGACAAAATTAATAGAAGCTATAAAACAGAGCAAGATCACCAAAACAAAATTTCAAAACCCTGTAAAGTCTGATTGGATTAACAAAGACATCATTGTTGCTATAGCCAAAAGGAACAAACTATGGAGTGAACATTTGAAGACAACACACAATCAAAATATAGAAGAGGAAGAAGACATAAAGAAACAAGAATGTTTAATGGCAAGAAAAGAAGTCCAAGAAAAAATACAATTTGCTAAATCTAGATATTATCTAAAATCTTTCAAAGGTTGCGACAAAAATCCTCGAAAAATGTGGCAATTAATAAAATCTTTGAGCAATAATAAAACAAAAAATTGCACTGCTCCATCTAAACTTGAAACTCAGTTGGGCAGTTTTACTGAAGTGGCTGATATATGTAACTGCTTTAATTCTTTCTTTGCCAACATAGGCTCTGTTTTAGCTAACCAAATACCCCAGACGTACCACGATACTAAAACATACAATAATTTATACAATAAAAAAACTAAACTTAACTCTGCTGAACTATCGGAATTTGTTCCGGCTTCAACGCATGAGGTTAATAAGATAATCGATAACCTTAACTCCAATACGACTAGTGGTCTCGATGACATTTCATGTAAAGCTATAAAAAGCGTTAAGAATTTGATACTAGAAAAATTAACAAGTTCTATTAATGAATGTCTTAAATGTGGCTATTTTCCTGACACACTCAAAATAGCTAAAGTGAGTCCTATATATAAAGCTGGCAAAAAAACGGACCCAGGTAACTATCGCCCTATTTCTGTACTTCCTATATTTTCCAAAATTTTTGAAAAAATCATTTATAACCGTCTTGATAAATTCTTAACTTCTATAAACTTCCTTTATTGTAAGCAGTATGGGTTCAGATCTCAATCAAATACATTATCAGCTTGTATAGACCTCGTAACTAATTTAAAATGTAACATAGATGAGAAACAAATAGCTATCGGAGTATTCATAGATCTCAAAAAAGCCTTCGATACAATAAGCCACAAATTGCTACTTCAAAAACTTCTCGCTATCGGTATTAAAGAGACTGCTTACAATATGATACAGTCATACCTTTCTAACAGACATCAAATAGTGAAAATTGGCGAGATAAAAAGTACATCCGAACTAATAACTTATGGTGTCCCTCAAGGATCGATCCTCGGGCCCTTGCTTTTTCTTATATATATTAATAATATTAAAGACCTAGGGCTAGTTGGTGATGTAACATTGTATGCTGATGATACCAATATATATATAATATATATATATATATAAGACATTCAAATACTATCCAAACAAGCCCAAGATGACTTAAATATCTTATATACCTGGTTCCAATATAATTTATTGACCGTTAACATAGCTAAGACAAACTACATGATTTTTTGTGCAAAAAATAAAAATGTCCCAAATTGTCAACCACTACGCATTAATAACGAACCACTATCTGAAGTGAAATGTGAAAAATATCTCGGCCTTACATTGGATAGCCACTTGACTTGGAAACCTCAAATAGACACAATACGAAATAAATTATCATCCCTAATGGGCATTCTTCGAGGCACTGTCCGTTGTTATCCTTTACCTGTCCGATATATTATATATAACTCTCTTATTAAATCTCATCTGACCTATCTAATTGAAGTGTGGGGATCGGCCACCAAAACCAATATGAAACAATTGCAAGTTGCCCAAAATAAATGTATAAAATTACTTTTCCACCTTAATTATCTAACACCAACAGTAACCGTATATAATAAAACAAAGTTAATGACGCTTACGCAAATATATAAATTTCATACTTGTATATTGATAAGAAAGATATTGGCAAAGGATACGCACTCTCAAATAATTTTTACTAAAAAAGCACAAATACAAACGCGAAAAATGAGAAATGCTAACAATATCTGCTTACTTAAGCCACGAACCAGCTATGGAACTAGAAATATTAGATTTGAAGGTGCCAAAATATATAACAAGTTACCAAACGACATAAAGGAAATACAGTCATTTCCATTATTTAAAACAAAACTAAAATATCACATTATGAAAAATAATTCTTAACAAATATCAACTATTTAACCAACCACAAAATATATATATATATATATATATATATATATATATATACATATAAACAAATTACTACACACCTTAAATACACTAGATACCTAAATAAATATAAATAATTAAAACAATACAAATTAAATCTTATGAAGTAATCCTAATCTAACATCAAATATACATAATTGCTATCAAGACCTATTATGATAGCAAGTAAGTTTCGATACTTAATATGGCAGTCGCAAAACAATGGCCATCCATTGAACTAGTTCCTAACATTTTTTTTTTGAAATCTACCTTCACAAAATAAAAATAATGTTTATCATGTTTGTTATTGATTATGTAATCAAAGTATTATTTTATTTTGTAATGCGATATGTTATTGTAATACTTGCCTTAGTTCTATACTTGCTACCTACTGTCAATCTATGTGTAAGTGTATTTGTTATCCACTTGGTCTCGGATGCTGTCGTTCCGCCCTCGTATGATAATTTTACTTTTAAGTTTATTTAGTGTTTCTCAATATAAGTGAATTGTATTCTGTTTTTGAGAAATAAATGTCTTAAACCATATATTTACTCGACAATTTTTTTTGAAGTTTGTAAGCTTTTAACTTTAAACATAGACATAAACTTAGAAAAAGGGAAAACCTACAAACCTCCATTTAAGAATTTGCGACCAAAATCACCAAATTTGGTTGAGATTTAGTGTGGTAGAAACGTTTTCTCCCGAAACGCTAATTTTAACATAAATCTGAAGCATGATACGAATTTAGTTAAATTGTTATTATTATTTAGTTAATTTACGCATTTTCTGCGAGACCCTTAAACCATTATTCAAATACCTAGTGCTCGCAGGCCGCGGCTGTGCCATATCCTCTTAACGTAGTCGAACTGCATTGCAACGTCATTAGTGCTGCACCACGCACACATTTTTTTCACTAATTTACATTTTGACGATACGGCCACTCGAATGCTCGAGCTATCCCCAGCTTTTGTTTTAAAAGCTTTTAAATATCAGACCGTGGATAACTGAGTTGTTCCATTCTGCCAAGGATTAAGTTAAGCTTAAATTGACGACTTTATTATTTTTAATTGCATACATTCGTATTTGCGCCATGGCCAGTTTAATATTAATTTAATCTCAAGCGTTTAAGCTGCACAGTAATAATTTCCAAACTACTACAATGAAAATGTTAATGCGGAAGCTTCATCAATTATATCAATCAACGTTTATATTGCGAACGTTCTAATTCTAATTCGATTTGTCAGAGTTACTCCCTTTAGATGAGGCTGCTATTTAATATTCATCTAATATAACCTCTAACTCGTTTGCATAAAGTTGAATTTACAATAACTTTTGCGTAATAAATCTTGTCCGCCATTGCAATTTAATGACAAGCGCGGAACGAGTCAGGCGGCAAAAAATTGTCGCGTCGGTGGTGACGTCACATAAGATTAATAACAGGAATATCATAAAAGGTGGGTGGGTATTTATAAAAACGTTGATAACGAATGAATGAAAGGAAAATGAAGCAACGCAATGAAAGCTACTATGAATGAAAGCAGAAAATAAAAATTATAGCATTTTCTTTCTATTCAGTGTTTCCCATTTTTATACATTCAATATTAATAAAAGGTGGGGTAATATGCTTCTGACAGCGTATAATATTACACGAGCGCCTATAAACAAAACTAAACGAGACAAAGTCACATAATTCACGGTGAATTGTGAGCATTTAGCACGCGATCGAGACGCGAGAATCGAGTCGTTCTATTCGAATCGATTGCAATCGCGGCGCAACACTAATCCGATGATGTCATTGGCAGGTGGGTGGATACGAGGGAATTTAAATTCGGAATACGAAATAGAATTTTAAATACATTTTGTCTATTTCCTTTTTCGAACAGGATATTTTCAAATGTCTGGCTCGTTCGCCGTCGCTAATGTCATAACCGGTCTGGCTGGCGAGTCTGCGAGTTGTTTAGGTTTGAGATAAGTTTTTTAATTGAATTAAACGCTTCTTCACGTATTTTTACATAATAATAGACATGATTATCGTTCTTAGCAATTGCTAAACGATCACTTTGGGAAGTGATCAAACGAAACGACGGAACCGATAGAGATCATTCTAAAATCCAATTAAATATAATTAATTTTTAGAAAAAAACAAAAACCGACTTCAATGTATCTTCGAAGTCTAAGGTCAAATATCGATGAAATGTATATGGAACCCCTTCGTAGCTATATTGAACCCAACGCAAAAATAATTTTCCAAATCGGTTCATAAATGACGGAGTTCTGAGGTAACAAACATAAAAACCACGCTGGCCCAGTACTGGTTAGTGGATGGCGCATGTGTTTGTTTTTTATTTATTCTTTTACATGCCGGTGCCGATTTCCCAACGATATTTTTCCTCGCCGATCTTAGAGCGAATGATAAAGACTAGATTTTTTAATTTTAATTTTTTAGTCTTGACTAATTTTATAATTTTGTTTCAGGTAAGCTCCAGACTTTGGAAATACCTTATAAAGTAATTATTTTAAATTATAAAGTAAGTATAATGATATTTTTATCAGTATGTCAAAGCCGAGACTTGAAATTATACAATGGAATAAAAATTAATTACTATTCCGTCACAACTTTTTCTTACATACTTTTTCTTTTTTTTACAAGGCTCTTAAACTAACTTGAAGTGTTATTTGATTCAAAGTCGTTCATCATCATCATCAGCCCATTACGTTCCCACTGCTGGGACTCGGGCCTTCCCTCGTAGAGAGAGTATGGGCCACAATCCACCACGCTGGCCCAGTGCGGGTTGGTGGATGTCACATGTCCTTGAATTTTTGAGATAAATTCTTGGACATGCCGGTTTCTTCACGATGTTTTCCTTCACCGATTTTAGAGCGAGTGTTAAATCCGCACATACGAGGCCACCGGGATGCGAACTCGGGTGCGTCGAATCGAAAGTCGCACGTGCTCCCACTGAGCCACACTCGCACTTCAAAGTCGTTACTTATCATAATATGTATTATTATATAGTAAGGTAGTATTCCAATATTGTTAGTTTCTAGAAATACCTGCTTAAATGTGACACGCATTGAATTAGACATTAATTATTAATTAATTTCATAAATTAATGTTGTAACTTTTTTGTGCTTTATGTAAGTATTCAATCGATAGTGGATATAAAAGATTTAAATCTAGTAAAGCGCTTTCCGTCACGCGAACGACTTGTTCGTCTCATTTCTCAATTCTATAAAAAAAATTACATGTTTCTTAAATATATCTCTGGGTTTTTTTATGTAACTAAATGATGAGACAAGCTGGTCGTTATCCTGATGGTAGGCAATACGCCAGCTCATAACAATAACAGCACTACCCAGAATTTGTTTTGCAAAATCCTGCGCGACGCTGCACTGCGCTCGTCACCCTGAGACAATTAGCTGTTGAGTCTCATAATGCCCATAATGGTTTGTAATGGTTCAACGGTCTTACGTACGGTCTTATACCACCTTATACTTAATAAACTTTTTTAAAACCTAATAATGGTTTCGCACGGGATGTGCATTCAGCCAGTGTAAAAAAAAATCGAAGCGTGTCATCGGAAGCTGGTCCTATATTGAGCATTCTTCTGGTGCTCCTCCAAAGACTTAGACATAAGTAGATATTAATTAATTTTGAATAAAGATTTTTAACTACCAGTTTTAAAGGTTAAATTATTATACAAATCAACGCAAGAGTTTAAGAGAAAAATGCGCCATCAATTTACATTTGCCACGAAAACCATAGAGGTTGTATTGGCCCTAATATTCGTTGACGTAAGACAAGTCGGCAGTAGTAAAAAATAATTTCGACTTGTTCACCTTGAAAGAGATTATTACACTGATTGGTGCGTTGATGTCACAATAAAGTGATTTATTGTAGTAGACAGGCTTAGTTAGGCAATGTAATTGAATGACGAGGCGAGCAGTTCATTCACCTGATGGTAAGCAAAACGCCTGCCCATAACAGTTGCAGCACCACCCAGAAATATGTTTTGCAAAATTCTGCGCGACTCTGCACTGCGTTTCGCACCATGAGGTGATGACTGTTTAGTCTCATAATCATGTCTCAAGCCCATCAGTACTTTCAAATCATATCTCTTTATTCAATTTTGGCACTTATGAACGTCGAATTATCACTATGACTCTAACGTCGCATCGAAAAAATAACCACTAAAAAGATTCAGCAAGATATTGAGGGGCATATTTTTTTAGAGATTTTGTTGCAATTTTTTGGTTTTCTACATCGATCTACATCGTACTATATGTCTATGGTTTTCTACAATGTCAAGTTTCTTATGTACCAGCTGGAATACAATGTCCTTCAAACTGGAACACATCATACGTCCTATTGCTTGGCGGCAGGATAACAGCTAAGCTAAGCTACCTAGTAAAACGTTATACAGGGTGTCCGGTAAATAATGGATAACCCTGCAGGTAGGGTAGCACGGCTACTCAGGAAAAAATAAAAAATATATTCACAGCACTGTCGACAAAAACATTCTTATTAAAAAATACGACATTTGATACCTTTGTTTACATTATGGGGTAGGTACTACGGCTACGAATTTATTAATTATCAAATGATTTTTTCTGTGAATAACCGTAAATATTTAGCCTTGCCATCGCGTATTATGAAATATTTCTAGCTGCAACTGATTTTGTTTTAAATTACTTAAAAAATATATGAGATTTAGATTTTTTAATGACGAAGTTTGAGCACCTGTGGCCTCTAACAAGTACCTGCAGGGTTATCCATTACTTACCGGACATCCTGTATACATTACTGGAGGCACTATACTTAGACCGTATTATCATTTTATTTCAACGATGTGTTACGTCATTGTTTGGTCTATAGCCAAAACTTCCTTTAACCATATGTTATCCGTCAAAATTCCTGTGATCAATCACAATGGGCAAAGAGACACGCAATCCAGACCGTCGGACGGCAGCCCCAGGGCTCAACAAAAGAAATATTACTTATTTCTTGGCCGACGACGCGGTAATCACATTTTCTTTGTTCGTTTCGGCCTTTCGTTCGGTTAATCGCGTTATTTCGGCACTACGGAACAATCTTTGGGTAGTACGAGTCATAAGAGATAACGATAGACTATCAATCTATAACTCTGCATAAGTCTACATCATGCACTCCATTCTGGAGTCAATTTCATTCACTTCCTAAGTTTAAGACTATCTTTATCTTTTACTTTGATCAACATCACTTTGATGGATCACAGTAATGCTTGCGCACTATTGCTTGCAAAACTGGAAAAGCGGTGGTATACAAAATATGCCAACCCTTTATATTCGGCTCTGGGCCAGGATGTGTGTGTATCTTGGACTTATTTATTATACTTTTTTCCGTAAGTCATCTCATTAATTGGCTATGCATCAGCTTAGAGTCAGTTTCATGTTAATAGCTACATACAAATTTATAATCACTAAATCGCTCACAATTCTTCACTTATACTACAGACCTACTCCCAAAGAGCATAAAAGGAAGGAAGCAACCGAAAAACGGCATTCGGCAGCAGATAGTTGCGCCGGAAAACAACTGTTAGCCAATTTTCTATTTGTTTATTATATGCCCATAGATATCTACAGTTCCGAGAATAGGGGGAAATCATTTGGGACTCAGAATTAGGTGCGAGGGTGAATATCCGCCGGTACGAACAACGATTCAATTAGGGGTGATGACAAGTTTCTGAATCCAGACAAGTTTTCAGAACTTGTAGTTTATTTGTTAAGTCTGATTTCTACTGCTGCGCAAGTCCACGCTTGCTTTATAAACATTTGCTACGGCAACGCACGACTCTGTGATAGTAGTACGGCCAGCTTTCATTCAATAGTCATGTTGTAGATTTTTTACACACAAAAGACTGCTGATATCTTCACGTAGATCTTTGTATCGTTTGCCATTATCCGATATTTTGTAAGAGCCAACCCAGCTAAGTAAACGTATAAACCGTTTACGCTAACATTCTTATATTAGAAGACCAGGAAATTAAACTCTCACAAGGACGAACGTCAAGGGAACATGATAGATATAAACTTAAATATTTTCCTCAGCATGTACCTACAGAACAAGCATGTAATTTTAAATATCTTGTCGCAAATTCCGTGGCTCTGCGTCCCTGTGGATTTAACCCTTAGTAATTGTTAACTTCCGCTACAGGGAGGATCCGAAACGACATTTATGACGTCAAATTAGTTAAAGCGGTTAGGTTTGTACGTATTCGTTAACTTTTTTGTCTTTCTACATTGTGAGTGGTTTCTTCCAGTTTTTCAGTAATTGTATTTATTCGGGAGACAAGTAAATTTGAAATACTTCTATGATTTTCCTTTTCCTCTGAAAATAAAAATATTTACCAAGAATGCAAGGAATTATTTATGACAAACAAAATTCGCAAAAACGGTGAGCTGTTGCATAGACAGGTACTTTTTCTACCCTTTTGTTCAGCTCATATTTTATTCAGCCTTTCAATTTACCTGACGATTGCAAAAAAACATCTTTATTAAGGACGAGTCACACTTTACCGACAAATTGACAAATTGTCGTCTGGGACTCCCCCTAGCCATCGCCGGAGATGCAGACAAGACGCGCCATAAAGTTTATTATTTAATCTCGCTAAAAAAGAACAATCTAGCAAAACGGTCCCTTGCCTTTTCAGATTTAATTTGTAAAATCAAGAAATTAAAAGATTTTCTTTGGAAAATTGTTTTAAATAGGAATTAGGAATTTAAATATAAGGATACATAATGAACGTCAAGTTTTCACTTAAACTTGTCGTTAATTATACATGTATCTTCCCAAAAAGGTAAATAATAAATAGGTATTGTTATAAGAGCGAGTGTGGTCCAGTGGGAGTACGTGCGACTTTCGATCCGACGCACCCATGTTCGAATCCCGCTGGCCCCGCACCAGTAACGTTCTCAAGTTATGTGCGGATTTTACACTCGCTCGAAAAACGGTGAAAGAAAACATCGTGAGGAAACTGGCATGTCCAAGAAATAATTACAAAAATTCAAGGACATGTGACATCCACTTACCCGCACTGGGCCAGCGTGATGGATTATGGCCCAAACTCTCTCTATGAGGAAAGGCCCGTATTCAAGCAGTGGGACCATAATGGGCTGATGATGATGATAATACATTAGACTTAGACAAGTAAAAAAATTAAGACGTCTTTCAATTCAATACATAAACCGTACTGAAGATACAAGTACCTATCGAAAGAAAAGAAAAAGTGTATCTACATTTAGGAATACATTTTATATCAAGTGTGAATGCTTTTTCTTTTTTTTTACTCTTGATAGAATAGAATAGAATAGAATTCTTTATTGGCCATATAACTAAGTCCGTTATACAAGGCAAGTCATAATAATTATAATAAAAAAAAAGTTACAATTTAAATTTCATTTTATATTATTAGTAATTAAAAGATATAATTATTAGTAATTTATAACTTAAATTTTCATGAAGTATGTCACCCAGAATTATTTATTTATTTTATATTAATATTATATTAGTTCCACCTGACTACTATCAGTATAAATTAGTAAATTTTGGCACATTTTTTCATCCTCATATAAAAATGAGGATTCTGTCAGACGCATCAACAAAAACTCATATAGCCAGTAAAAAGGGGTTCGTTCAAAAAATGACTTTATTTTTCTTTTAAAATCTAATAAATTTAACCGAGTGAGGGCAATAGGCAGTTTGTTTTACATCACTATTTTATTATATTTACCCTGTTTCTGTACTTTGGTTAGTCTAGTCGTCGGTTGATATAACTTTTCTTTATTTCGTAGGTTGTAGTTGTGCGTGTCCATCTATGTTTGGCCACTATCTCGCCTGATGTGAAGCGTTGATCTAGAGAGAGACGGCAGTTGAGCGGCTGCTCAGACCTGTCTCCCCGATACCTACAATAAATAATTCGTGTTTTGTTTCACATGTTTACATATTTTTCTCTACCTAATACAATATTTTCTTACCTCTCGCCCGATTTCTTCTCCCAATTTCGGAGTCAGCGACAAATACCTTTAATATCCTTATAATACATTATTCAAATATATTTGAATATATTTAACTCAGTGATGCCGTAACTACTAAGTACTGAAAAGATTTAGATGAAATTTACGAAAAGGTTAGATCATAGTCTGACTAACAAAAAAATTAAAACAAAATATTAAAGAGATTAAAGAGTTTTCACTCTGGGAAAATTGGGGTTCTTTATGCCTGTTCTTTAACAAAATATACCTAAACCTAACTCTACGCGGACAAAGTCGCGAGTATCGGCATGTTATAAATATGCGAGCACTGATACCACAATTTCCAAAATAATGAAAATGATTGAGCCTGATTCAAACCTTAATAGGTATAACAAACGTTATATTCGGTTACTAATTTAATCAAATTTTACTAAGCGATTATTTAAATTCAAAGTACGTCTCCAAAACCTCAACACTGAGGTCTTCTTAAGCCTCGGTCACACCAACCCGACTTTTAAACCCCGATCACTTCGACTCTTTACAAGATGCGACCAGCTATTGTCGCGGAATTACCTTCTAAATGGATATGGAAGAACTAACGCCCGATAGCGACGGCGATTTGCATGAAATTAGTTCCGTAGACGGGTCACTGGCGACATGCAGTTAACGGGAAGGAAAGAGGTTTCTATGCTAACTAGCCAAGAAAATAGCTGAGGTGTAATATGTAAATATGTATGTACTTGTTTAATGAACTCTAACATAAATGGACATTGAATTTTGACCACTGTCTTATAAATGAAGAATGTAGTACGTCAGTAGTCATCTTCTATTGTTATATTCTTAGATGTGTAATGCATATTGTATTGCCATACATTTTTATAATATTCTATGAAAAAGGTTTTGAGCTTTATTTTACATTTTATCTTAATAAATTATCATACCTAAACCTTAAATTAAAACATGAATCTTCTAAATATATTCCGGCGATCTTTTTGTTTCCAACTTAATTCCCTTCCAAGGCTAAATGCAAATAACATTTTATCAAGTGACCCATCTCGTCTTATCTGTCGGTTACTGGCCGCAAACCACACAAAATATTATGCATATAAAGTAAGGTCTCATTACGAATTGTTTTATTATACGACCAGTCGCAGGACGAGACGAGGCGTCGCGGCAACGAGACCAAGGCTTAACTCGCTAAGATATTAACCCTTGCCCCTTTCTCACCTAGACGATTTTCTGAGACGCTTTCGGGGATCAGTAGACGAAAAATGGGAGTAAAAATAGCAAGTTATATTCTGCTTAAGAATCAAGGCTGAATATTTTTATTTGCTTCTTTCTACTTCAGGAAAAGTTTAATAATACGATCGGAAAAACTGGAGCGTTTTGAGGTAGATATATATCGTATGTAACAATAGTAACGTGGATTACAAACGATATTTCTACGTTCGTCGAAATGAATAAGCTTCGAAACATTATTAATAATAATTCATTTATTTTCGATAAAATCACAATCGTAAAGTTGTATTAACTAGTTGCATAGGTACATAATTATAATACGAAATTTAAAAAAAAAATGTTTTTTGCCATCGATTAACTTCACATGAACAAAAATGTCTACCATATTCTCCAGCATGTGCCTGATTTTAACCAACCATTAAATTTCAGGATTTATACAGGGTATTAAGAATTTAAAGGAAAAGTACCTGAAAAACCTTTCATTTGCTTTAATAACTGCTGACAAGGAACACATTTTAATTAACAACGCGAAACATGCATTGCAAACATTTTTATATCGCGCCCGGCCGCTCAACAAAACGAAATATTACGCCAACGCCAAGGACGGGAGGCTAAATTCATTTCTCTGGCGATAAATTCATTATCCTGTACACTGAAGCTAAGCAAAAATATAATTCCCAGCCGACAGGCAGCTGGCCGCCGTTAATCTGAGAATAATGGCGGCGCAGATTTATTGCCAACTCCCAGGGGTGAGAAAAACTCGATCGAGATTCGAGTTGATTGACGCGCGCCTATAGTAGCGCAATTAAAACTTAGAGAACTAGGTGGAACGTGGAACGCAACTCGAGCCAACTCGAGTCCTCCGTCTCCGCGCCACCTCCGAATGCATAAACTTATACTAATTAGTGAGAAATTCTTTCGGAGTTACGCCAAGATTTGGAAGTTCCGTCGAACTTCGACGGGAGTGTCGCAGCTTTTAATTGAGAATCTCCCGGAATTCGCTTTGTCGAGGAATTCGCTGAACAAACGACGACTATGTAGCCGATTCTCCAAGTTTTTGTTGAGGGGACGAGAGGCGGGCAAACATTTACCTAACTCTGAGATATGACACGGCCAGAGATACTATCTGAAAGGACTACCGTGTAAACAATTCCGAAGTTTCCGAATATTATGATCGAAACAAAATTTATGCCTGTAATTTATTATACCTACTATTGTACAGAAATTGCGAGGCAAATAATTTAGTGTAATATTGTTCATTTTCTTGCTGAAGCACTGAAATAGGTTACCGTCTATCTGTGTTGTTCATGTTTATACGAATCACCACTTTACCTAGTTACTGGGTGCTCGTTTCGATACTTCAGGGTATTATGAAATTGAGGAAAACTTTTAAGCATATTTACCTTCTGAACAAAGAAAAATTTTGTCTCTTTGACTAACTGAGCACAATTTCCTCTTTTTGTTGTCAAAATTGTCTTTTCATCGAACAGCGCCGCTACGTGCCGTGGAAAAGTACATAAAGGTAATTGACACCCCGCCGGTCACCGCCGCGTGTTGCCGTCACCGAGTGGCGGCAGACAACGCGTTTAGAAACCCCCAACAAGCCTCGACCCGCTTTGTAACCTTTATCCTACGAGCTGCGCCTATAAATTGGAAGCAAATACGCGACTACACGGAAATAATACAAGTAACAGCACACAAGACGAACTTACGTACGAAATCAACACACGAACGGCACGCTCGGAGGCGGCGCGCGTTAATTAAGCAAGAATTCACTGTATTCAAACGAAAAGTTTAAGTCAAACCCCCAAACTTAGGCAACGAATTTGTTTTCCGTCTCCCGTACGGATCTTCATTAACTTTACGAGTTGAAACTTATTACGTATGTTTGAACAGGGACGTCACTACTCCGCGCGTGCGGTCGTAGCCGCCTAATCCAGCCAATCTTCGAATTTCGACTAATTTCGAGACGCATAAGGCTCCTGGTTCGGTCCAATTATAAGCCCGGGTCTACTCGAATTTAGACCAATTAGATGAGCCAACGAGCTGTGTCGCACTCGGGAGCAGTTTTGTCGGCAATATAATTTATTAGGACGCTCAAAGTTGAAGGCTTTAACCCTTAAAGACTCGAGTCAAATTTGATTACGGACGTTTTAAACGTATCCCCTCGGCCGCGCCAAGTTTTAAATGAATAGTCTGTCTTTTACAACGGGCACAATAAGATAAAATGAGAGTGGACGTCCGATGCTTATGGTTTATGGGAAGGGGCCACTCTGACTGCTGATAGGATTTGGGAAGTGAAACAAATGAGAACCAATATAGAGGACAACGCGAGGGTATAAAGTATCGGAGGTTCAAGGGTATCAGATCATTTGTTTCCATTTTCATTGCATCCTGGATTATTAAAGTAGCTACGTCCGTTCCCATATTAAAGTTGGTGAAAGTTCCAACGCTTTTGCTTTGTGCGTTTTAAAAAGGAGGAGGTTTCCAATTCGTTACGCGATTACTCCGTCAATTATGAATAGATTTTGATGATAAATTTTCTTACGCCCAATTTTGTAATACCTTCACAAAATCGAACAGCAAAAGACCAATCACATCTTTCGATTCCCTGTAGATTCCCGTTATCAATTAAATTCTTTTACCGATTGTCAATTATATTCCTAAATCACCGCCCGGTCCAGCCGGGGACATCAAAAGCTCCGCCAATCGTCTTACTTACCTAGGTGCAAGTACAATGTGTCTTTATTGCCAGGAGGAACTACCCGATTTTCTCGCTGTTTTTTCTGTGCACAAACATATGTCCTGTACAGCTGAAATCGAACCCGCAACCTCTGCGGTATATGATTTGAGCTGACCTGCCCAACCGCTACACCACAGAGGCTAGGTAGAGGTCAGAGTGTCATATATAATATGTATGCAGGTACCAACAGTATTAGATATGTAGACAGATAAACACTTCATTATTTACCTTAAACATAGAAATTAAGTACTAGTTAAATGTTTACAATAGTGTAACCATGGGCAGTCTTATCGCTTAAAGCGATCTCTTTCAGACAACCCCTAGATGGAGAGGAATAATGAAACATAAATGGACGGGGGTGATAGAAATTCTTATAAATAATAAGCTACGCTATAACTATAACCCAAAATAAAAAATACTGCCAATTTTTAAATCGCATCTTCAAAAACCACAGCCCCATACTTTGAGCCTGTAAAAACAAAGTTATTATTCCTACGATTAAAACACTATTCAGCGTTAATATACAATAGGTATTATTATTATGTTAATAGGTACGCCGTTACTAAATTAACATTTCCAAATAATCCAGGAAAATCTTCTAGAACCTAGCAACACCAGGAAAAACGTGTTTTCTAGCCGAACAAGCGACGAGGGCCAATTAAAGGTTTTGCAATCGATTCGCCGATTCTCCTTTGTAAACGAACCTATTGACGATTAAGCATGGTATCTTTTGATGTTCCGTCCGTCTTTTTAGCCGTCTTCTTCGTATTTTATCCGTCTCTCGACTTTGACCCGTCTTTTTGAGATCTCTGCTTATTATCTCAGTGAGTAGCGCAGGATTTTGCAGAACAAAGTTCTGGGTGGTGCTGTTATTGTTATGGGCTGGCGTATTGCGTACCATCAGGCAAACGACTAGCTGGTCTCGTCATTCAGTTACATAAAACAAAAAAAAGATTTGTGCGAGCGTCGATTTTGGCGCGCTTGGTACTAGTTCTTTGGTTATGACTAAACTGAGAGCATAGACACGTTTTTGTTTTAGCAGGCCTAGCGCACTCTGCACTGTAGGTAAGAAGCTACAAGTACATAGCCGGACACCGACGGCGGGTCGCGCGTCGTTACACGCGCCGCGTCAGAATAGATAAGAGCTATGCGATAGAAAGAGAGGCGCTCTGTAGGTTAATATGACTGGTAGGTATGCAGCGCTACGCGAGCTTAATTGAACTTTATTGCGTCATGGCAAGAGTCGCTATTAGTTTAAATTTATTTTCGGAGTGAAGCTGTCCCTTAGTATTCTGTGGTTTTAGTCAATATTTAAACTTAAAATTTTAAAAAATTAAAAACAAAATATTTTAATGGTTAATGTTATCCTACCTGTTATCTTGTGATCATGCCAGTAAATTAACATTTATTTTGTTTTATTAACCGACTTAAAAAATAAGAGGAGGTTCTCTATTCGATTGTATGTATTTTTTTTGTTTCTTACATAACTCCGTCACTTATGAACCGATTTGGAAAATTCTTTGCATTGGGTTCAGTATAGCTACGAAGTGGTCCCATATAAATTTCATCGATATTTGACCTTGGACTTTGAAGATACATTGAAGTCGGTTTTTGTTTTATTAAATGTATACTTGTTTCTAAAAATGTATAGAAGTAAAAAAAGTAGTATGTAAGTAAAAAGATATTGTATTTTTGGAGAGAGCTTGTTTATTTTATCAACTATAGGACTGGAGCATGTATTGGTCAAGACCTGGACTTGTTTTTTTTTTTTCTAAATTTGATTTAATAACAGGGTATAAAGAGCGAGTGTGGCTCAGTGGGAGCTCGTGCGGCTTTCGATCCGACACACCCGAGTTCGAATCCCGCTGGCCCCGCACCACTGACTTTCTTGAGTTATGTGCGGATTTAACACTCACTCCAAAAACGGTGAAGGAAAACATCTTGAGGAAACCGGCATGTCCACGAATTGATCACAAAAATTCAAGGACATGTGTTATCCACCAACCCGCACTGGGCCAGCGTGGTGGATTATGGCCCATTCTCTCTCTATGAGAGAAGACCCGTGTCCCAGCAGTGGGAACGTGATGGGCTGATGATGATATGAACAGGGTACACATGGGATGTGTGTGTGTATTAAATATTATATATAGGTATGGTACTATTGATATTAGTCGAAACACTCGACCGATGTTCGAGCGCTACAGGCGCTCATTTTCATAGTTTTAATAAAACAAATGTATATATATTATTCTTATTTTGTTCTTATTTCTATTCTTATTTTCATACTTATTAACGATTATTTTTTAGGGCTTGAAGCGATAGAACAAAACGCCACTTGAGTTCAAAGCCAACCTAGTCACTTTACTTAGTAATAAATCATTAAAATTATTTTAAACTAATTAATCAATTATTCACCAGGGATCGGTTCCCGTGTTCAAGTGATAGGGTTGAACTACCCCTGCTCAAGGGTTGATTTATGAGAAAATAATGTTCTCCAGGGAAATTTAGAGTGTTAACTTGACTAAAACTTTAAGTGTGTTCTATGAATTTCATATTAGCTTTGCTTTCGGAGTTGATGAAGTCGGGTAGGAAGTGTCATGTATAATATGCTATATCATACCAATCTTATTATTAATAATAATTTACGGGTGACACTCACGTTTAAATTAGAGTAATCCAACTATAGTTTCAACCACATCCGGTGGTCTTTTTCAAGGCGAGTGCGGAACGCTCGCGAACGCGTCACGCCTCGCACTGCGGGCTGCTGCACGCTCCGCTCATACCAATCTTGCTCTGCGGATATTTAGTTCTCTTTGTCTGCGGTGTCTCTCGCAGTTTAAGTTCTCGTTTATAGAGTACAAATATAGACTTTGTTTTATACACTCGAGAGCAATGAATCCGGGTCACTTAAAGAATCCTAAAAATCTCGGAAACTAAAAATGCTAGGTTAATGCAATAAATTGTATTTAATAGACAATGTAATACTCCTTAAATGAAGGTATTAAAACTTCTTAGTTATTGTAAAGTTATATCATAAAAAAATCAAATTTGAAAAAGGGCCACTTTCGAAGATGGAACTACGAAATTACAGCATTTGGTTTTGCTTTTGTTTGTAATCTGTCATTTATGTGGGTACATAAACCATGTTGATAGTGCTCTATATTCATTATTCAAGCTGAAATTATGTCGCTTACGCCTGAAGAATGCACCAGAATACTTACAATGCTGGAAACCGGCCGGAGTCAGCGCGATACAGCCAGGACTGTCGGTGTGTCGCTGTCAACAGTACAAAGAGTTCTCCGACGTTACGAAGAAACTGGTTCTAACCTACGCAGACCAGGAACGGGCAGAACCAGGTGTACCACAGCACGAGAAGACCGATACTTGGTGAACACCATGCTTCGAAATCGCTTTCTCACAGGAACTGAACTCACCAATCAGTTTCGACGCCTCGGAGGAAGTAAGACGTCGGCTTGCTGAATCTAACTTAAAACCCCTTAGACCTGCAAATGGCCCTAAACTGGAGCGTGGGCATCGTATTTCGAGACTAAGATATGCCCAGAGCCACGTAAATTGGAGTATTGAAGATTGGTCAAAAGTTATGTTCTCCGACGAATCAAAATTTATGCTCTACAAGCACGATGGAAGACACAGAGTGTATCGAAGACCAGGGGAAAGATTCAAGCAAGCATGCATCGAAGAAAAAGTAGCCTACGGTGGTGGGTCTGTACTTGTGTGGGCCGGAATTTCTTCTGAAAGTCGCACAGAGCTGGTGATCATAGAAAACGGCTCTTTAACTAGCGTAAGATATGTGGAAGAAATCCTCAATGATCACGTTGGTCCATTTATGGTCAATTTAGGTGAGGATGCTATATTTATGCATGACAATGCCCGACCTCATACAGGTAGGATTGTGAATGACTACCTTCAAGAGATGAACATTACTCGTATGGAGTGGCCAGCGCGCAGCCCGGATATCAACCCGATCGAGCATGCTTGGGACGAGCTAGGCAGATGCGTAAAACAACGAAACCCTCCCCCAATCACGCTTCGTGAGCTCAAAATTGCTCTCACAGAGGAATGGGAGAATATTCCCCAAAATCGTATAAGGAACTTGGTGTACAGCATGCCAAACCGCGTAAACGCAGTAATGGAAGCACGAGGAGGCAATACGAAGTATTAAAATTCAAGAAAATCGTAATAAAGTTCAAAAATTTCATGTTTCCTATTTTTGTTTTAAGGAGAGATCAGCAGTTTTTTTCTTTATGTAATTTTGTGTTAATAAAATGTATGGTGACTCATATTTTTTTTACTTTCATTTAAGGAGTATTACATTGTCTATTAAATACAATTTATTGCATTAACCTATCATTTTTAGTTTCCGAGATTTTTAACATTCTTTAAGTGACCCGGATTCATTGCTCTCGAGTGTATTTGGGACACCAAAACAAGACACGGTTTCAGTTGTGAAGATTTTAGTTGTGGCACCCGTACCGTAGCTCGCTTAGCCGTAACAGATCTGTAGGTCGTCGAACATCTCTTATGGTTACCACTTGGTGATAATTGGTGTGCTATTTACATGTAAAAGCATCATAAACGCCTCTGGTGTTGCATTTGTCCGTGGCCGACGGTGACCGCTTACCATCAGGCGGGCCGTGAGCTTGTTTGCCGATATTTACATTGAAGAAAAAGTTAATGAAATTACTGGGCATATAAGTCTTAATATCTGACGTCTCGGGATGATGAGCGCAATGCAGTGTTACGCAGTGCTTATTATCGTATTTAAAGTTCTGGGGCACTGGCTTGTTATGGGCAGGCGTAGCGCTTACCATCAGGCGAACGACTTACTCGTCTCATTACTCGGTTGCTTCCGAGAGCACTTAAAGTCGTCGGCCCCGGTTGTTGTCTTAGGACAATAGACATTAGGCTAAGTCTAAGGCCTTCAAACACACGAGAAAGAAAGAAGTTAGAAACGGATACAGTTATATTATTATATTGGCAATTATAGAAACAGTTTAACGTTTCTATTAGTCATTTCAAAGGTGTTATTAAAATTGTAGGTAAATAATATAGACAAGTCAAAACTTTATTTCAATTAATACCTCAAGTTATAGTCCAAACTAGTATGGAAACGAAAATTATAGAGGAAAACTTTATCGAAAGAATGTCTTCCGGTAATGTCTGTTAAATATTGACACTTTTGAAGTTATTTATGGGCAGAATGTAGTGATTATTTTATCTATAGTATTTACTATGTAGCGCTCGTAGCGTAGCTCGCCTAGCCGTTCCTAACATCTTTTAGGTAAGCAACGTTCGCAGCGGTCACAACATGGATAGGTGGCCGTTTGTGTGGTGTTTACGTGTAAGCGCTACCATGCTTCGGACGGCACGTTAAGTCGTCGGGCCTGGTTGTTGTAGGGCAACAGTCGTTAGACCATGTCTGAGGCCTTTGGGTGGTCTAAAAACTCCGACACCAGGGTTGGCAACACACCCACACCAGAGAAGAAGAACTATATGCTTGTAGCTCCAAATAACAAGACCCAGGATGGCGATTTTGTTTTGTATTTATTGGCTTGTGAATGATAGGTATCGATGAGCCACTGAGCAGGGGCATTCGTCCCCAAGTTGCCATTGCTGTCGTCCGGAAGCATTTGAGCACCTATTATTTGAACATCAATGACGGAAGATTGAAATTCGGGTTCAAGTCCCAGCCGGTGGTCATATTTATTCTTTCCGAAAAACCTTGTTTAATGTTTTGAGCTCCAAGGGTATTCTCATTTGAGCTCTTACTGATGTTGCTACAGTCATTGGTGCTCAACGCATTGCAGCTCAAAAAGCAGGTCATCAAATGAGAATATTTCGTCATCTCCGCCTCATAACTTATAGGAATAAGTATGTTCGCCAATTATTCTGCCACCAAGCAGTAGTGCGCAAGCATTAGTTACTGTGTTCCGGTTTGAAGGGCATTGTAGCCAGCGATTTTTTTATGGAAGTGAGTGATGAGACGAGCAAGTCGTTCGCCCTATGGTAAGCGCCACGCCTGCCCATAACAATTACAGTACCACCCAGAACTTGTAATACTATAAAAAGCGCTGCGTAGCACTGCATTGCGCTCATCACCCCGAGACATCTGATATTAAGTCTCTGGTGCCCAGTAATTACTGGGCATTATGAGACTTAACAGCTATCTTATTGTCTCGGGCTTTTACTTCGCGTGTTATTAAAGGTTCTATCTATTATCGTTAGAAAAGAAGTTCTTTTATGTATTTACGATTAAAAATGGCTTTTTCAAGTAATAAAAAGGCAATACCTTCAGATTTGCTTTTGTGATTTTGTTGAATCGCAGTTTAACGTTAGGTATCTAAATAATTTCTAGACTAAAGCAACCAATATAGACCAAAGCATGATTGGAAATCTATATTATCCTTAGAAGAAAAGTATATAATAAAAGGACCGCCTAGTTTTGTTGTAAAGTAAAAAGTGCACAGTCCCATTGATTAGTTCTGTGAAAACTCCGTTCAAAAACTGTGTTGATTAATTAAAATGAGCTATGAACTCGCCAATTTTGTGCTCTTTAGACGAAACAAACAAGGACAGCTGACCCAATTTTGCTCAATTCAGGTCACCTGGCGGATCGTTCGTTCATTTAGTTCGTTCGCTATTTGAACGTATCGAAG
Organism: Petrophora chlorosata; assembly: GCA_951640565.1. Classification (NCBI taxonomy): domain Eukaryota; kingdom Metazoa; phylum Arthropoda; class Insecta; order Lepidoptera; family Geometridae; genus Petrophora; species Petrophora chlorosata. Next base: position 17,715,579 of record OX621191.1, on the reverse strand, counting down.
CGTTCTTTGTCTCGGTTGACTGAATAGAGGATAACCTTGATTTGCTTATTTTTGTATGTTCCCAAAATATTTTGGAATATAGAGCAAATAGACGCCGAGTTAGGCAGGTCAAAATCAGAAATAGTCGATTTTGACAATATTGTCTCGAGTTTCGACGTCATAATTACTCAGTGTTGGATATTTTAAAATGTCCAACACAGAACCATCAAAACTGTTTTTTGCACTTGAGTTTGTTACCACTGGTTTCTCTTTTCTTATTTTCTTGTGTAGTATCTTAAATTCTCATACGAAGTCTTATCTAAAAATACTTGCATCTTTAAAAGCGTTTATCCCTCAGTAACTTCAAGTTTCGCTATTTTTCACAGCATTATTAGTGCTCGAGAAATGCTAAAGTTTTTCTACGTTGCATGCCTTAAACGCTGTAATGAACTTGCTCTTCTGGGAGTTCATTAAAGAAAATTAAATTATAAAGTGTTTTTATGAAATATCTAAAGGTTGCTTAGCTTAACAAGGATTGGATTATTCATCTTCATCATCATCATCATCATCAGCCTGTCGCAGGCCACTGTTGTACATAGACCCTCCAACTCACGTCATTGAGCACGATCCCCGGCTACTGTCATACAGCCTGTGAAGATCTCGCACCATCTAGCCTGAAGGCGTCCTACACTACGTTTGCCAATCCGTGGTCTCCACTCAAGACCGCGTCTACCCCAACGGTTATCGGTTCTACGGCTAATATGGCCGGCCCACTGCCACTTCAGCTGGCTAATCTTGTGAGCCATTGGATAATTCGCTGTGACAATACACGTCTTACCTTTTGTAACGTTCTAAAAATTTGCCAATAAAATAACCTAATTTGTCGGCTTTCGGCTGTCGCAAATTGTTTTATCGTTGTTTGCAACTGTCAAATCAAATATTATTTATGACGGATTTAGTTCCCGAAACACCTGCGTGTAGGGTGGCCATGTTTAATCCGTATTATCGGACAGACCATGGTTAAATAGCAGAATGTTTTCATGTAAGAATGACAGAATGTTTTCAGTTGTTATGTTGCTTTTTTGCACACACGTGTTCGTACGTCTAGACAGTAGGTAAACAAAAATGAGCTTAGGATTTTACTAATTTGCCATTGTTTTATATTTCAAGTTAATATTTATATGTCTCCCTTTGGGGGTGAAAACAAGAAAAAGTTCAATATTGTTTCAATTGTATATTTTTAGGTTGTATAAGGCAACTGCGACTATACACACAAAATGTCCAAGCATTTTTGTATTTACCTAATAGTATTTCTAATCTATAACGCCTGTCAACCTCTTAAGTTTCGATTATCTTGCTATTTATAACTTTAATGCCCATTTTGAGCCCTATTGGTGGCTATCAGAACTGTCCAGCTCATTCCATGGCCACCCTACCGCTGCGTCCGCTGACAACCGGTATAATCCGCTTAGAACCGCAAACCGAAGACATTAAGAGATAACAATTATAATATTTTGGTGGTCTTGTTTATGGCATCAAAAAGCTAGCAAAGCACTTTTGGAAGGCATTTCCTAAATTGTATAAAAAAGAATTGTTAGGGGTATTTGTTTGTTGTTTCAAGCACGGAAATGTTAATTCATTAAACAAATAAAAAAAATGCTTTTTTGGCGGTAATATGTCCTAAAATACATTAAAACGTGTATAAGAAGCACTTAGATTAGATGTAAGCATCTTTTTTGTGTTAGTATTCTCTTTTACATTGATATGTTATGTTTTCTATTACAATTTGTAAACATAAAGCAAAGCATTATCCATAATCTTAGATAGAGATTAAATTATCCTGCTAGCCCTGCGGTGATGAGGAGTATTAAGAAAATCTTTAAAAAATCTTGTCACCCGCGCATCCGACGCGTGTCGACACAGATTAGTCTCGCGACAGAGAGCGTATCAGTGGCATCCCTTTAGCCTCTGGATTTTTCCTTATCTGTAATTTTGAATTTTATGTTTGGATCAGCATTTTGTTATGATAATGTTCTCGCGTTATATAAAACATAAGTTTATGATATTCAGAGTTCTACTTAAGTACTTCAACTTGACAATAGCATAGGTAGGTATATACATGTTTCATGAATATCTACGAAACGTTCACGGCAACCTGGCGATATATGGAATTATTATTATCGCATACAAAACTGATTAACTTATGCAATGCTATTTATTACCGTCTGATTGCTGAACCGTAAACTCGTAGAACAAACTTAAATTCGTTCCCTCGAATTAACGTTTCTTTCCTCGCTCGCGTTTCATTCGTACCTACTCTATTACATTCTTCACGGATTTCTCAGATCACTCCTGGGAACTTTCCGTGTGATGTTATAAAAACTACCGCCCTCACGGGAACGGAATGGATCCGATAGCAGCCTAGAGATGGCGGGAACGCGAAGATGTTAAATTTTCGAAAATGGAACAGTGACTCGCCGTGGCTATATTATTTATACGACGCGTGTTCTGAATTTGAATGGTTCTGATAAAATGAATACCAATCATCTATCCAAAGATCTATCTAGGTCTTTCGCATTTGTTTATTTTAATTAACAAATGCGAAAGACCTAGATCTTTTATGTTAGCGCTTATAATTTATTATCTAAATCTAATCTTTTTTTTTCTTCTCTTAAGGGATTTGGCTTTGCATCTGCCAGAGTCAAGTTTCGATCGAATCCCTCATGTTTCTCCAATAGTTTGGCTTTCTACCTCTTGTATATGTGAGGTTTACTAGGTTATTACTTTGTTATATAGTATAAAAGTGGGGAAACATTTTCGCAAGTAATAATACAATTTATCTTATTTTATATTTTTTGAAAAGCATTGCGTTTTGCAAATCATCATTCCTCATTATTTTGGCAAAGCATGCGTCGAACATAATGCCAGACGCACGGAGTATTAATTTATTGCTGCCTTCATTCACACGTCAAAAAATAACAAACCTATTAGGTACATATAAGCACTTCAACCTATTCGTCGTCCAAGAAATTGACGCATACCGATCGATGTCGCTTAACAAAACGCTGACCCACTGAGCAACGCAGAGTGCTGTACATTTGGCTGTATTTGAATCGTACTCAGCAATCTCTTTATTTCCAGCAAGAGTTGTTTCCAAGGCGTGTTTTTAAATAAAATGCGGAATAGATGCAATCTCTGTGCTGTCGAGATGTGGAATCGAGGAATTTAGAATACCTACGTTGTTATTAGGGTTGCCAGTCACAATAATACCAAATACCGAATAACTCTTAAAAGTAGACTCATAGTATATAGTCTTTATACAGTATTATGTATTCAGACATAAATCATAATAGGAGTGATGATTATTTAAACTTTCGATTATTTTATTTCGATAGTTGCAATATTATTTTTTGCTAGTATAGGTAAATGTCTTATGGAAATGATGTAATAAATAATATAGAAAAAAATTAATACTAATTGCCCATTTAAACAAACAAATTAAAATCAATTTTAATAAAAAGTGGTGGTACACTATTGATTTAAGAAATAAAAAGACAATTTTTATCAACTTTTGAAAACTAAGTCTGCCTCGCGATTTCAAAGCTTAGTAAGGTCATCATATTTGTTCAAAACCTAGCTGGTATCGGTAGGTACCTGGTTATTCCGATAAAATCTGATCGGAGTGAAGCAGTTTGAAACTACAATATCATCATCATCAGCCTATTACGTTCCCACTGCTGGGACACGGGTTCTCATTAAGAGAGTATGGGCCAGCCATAATTCGCCACACTGGCCCATTGCGGGTTGGTAAATGTCACATGTCCTTGAATTTTGTGATAAATTCTTGGTCATAACTGTTTCCTCACGACGCTTTCCTTCACCGTTTTTAGAGCGAGTGTTAGATCCGCACATAACTTATGAAAGTTAGCGGTGCGGGGCTAACGGGATTCGAACTCGGGTGCGTCGGATCGAAATTTGCACATTCTCCCACTAAGCCACACTCGTTCGTAACACGTAGAAACTACTATATATATGTTAATTAAATTTTTTATCTTGCTATTTATTTTTATTACTGCAATCCTAGTCGTTCCGTTCAACTATCACAACCGGATGGAAATTGCACTTCATACAACAGAATAGTATCTCTATTCTGTTGTATAAAAGAGCAGTTTCGATTGTGAAATATTGCTTCGAGGAATTTTTAAAAGCTTGTCATTGTTTGAAATGTAGGTAAAGTTGTGACGTCGAGGATGTTACGATCGTCGCAAATGTTGCGAGATTGGCTTTAAACTAGCTGCATCATTTTATATTCAGTTTTTAATGATTTATTTTGGTATAGCATATTTTTGTGATTTTGAGGTTAGTTTTACTTAAAGACACCTATTAAGAATCGCGAAACAGAGACGTTGGTAAGGTGTTCCATTCCTTAGCTGTTCGCATTATGAAAGTTGAAGCGCAACGCTTTGTTCTGGCAGGAGGTTTGGTAAATACCGGTGTTCGGCCTTCTCTTAGCCATCAATCAAATTATTTACTTTAAAAACAGTGCGCCAACTTTTGTTTCACTACTGAAACTTAAAAAATATATATATTACACTAAATTATTTAAAAAACACTGACCGACTTCTTTTGTAGTATTAATTAATTAATATAGTAGTATTCTGTGATATAATCTTGTTATTGCCACATAATAGTACGCACAGTATAATAACTACGGAGACGTTGACCGTTGCTATTCCATTCACTCGTCAGCCCGCTAAGTGTAGGTGGTATGACAATCATCGTGCAAAAGGCGTATGATTAACCAATTCATACTCGGTTTAACCAAGAATAAGTAAAGCCAGCACTCCAGTAGACATTGACAGCTGCATAAGTTATAATTAACGCTACTTCAACCCGCGGGAGGCGCTGGTCGTGTAACTGTACTACAAAGTAACAGTACTGAAGATTCAGCTTTTTCACGATAAAAGAAAAAAAGAGTATTTTTTTTTCACGTATTTAATTTTATATTTTTACTTGATATGGGCTTGCTTTTGTCCACTATCTCACCTGAAAGTAAGCGAATTGTTTTTGAATTTCTGTTCGGATTTTTCTTAATGAATTTATACCTATCCGTTTCAAAAGGGACTTCTGTATATGGTGTTACCAGACCAGCAGGTGTCTTAGGATTATGGTTCTTTTTTGTTAATTTTTGTTATACTGGATTTGTAATAAATAAAGTTTTTATAATACCAACTCTACCGAAATGTATTCACTAGCAATTAAAACTATTTATTCAAACAAGCAATTTTACTGAAGGCATTTATATTAAAATTGCACTACATCATCTTATGCAACTTGAAATAAACTTAATTCAATGTACCCATAATTAAAACTATAGTTGGACTACTCCAACTGAAACGTGAGTGTCAATGTACCTGTCTACATATTTTGTATGAAGCTTACTCACTGTGAAGTATATACTGTCACAGTACCGCCTGCATACCCACAATTACCTTCTATTCAGAGTCAAAGCGAAATGAGTAGGTACAGTTAAGTTCTAGCCCTTTATACGCCTTTATTGAGCTCGAATAATAATGTGCGGGGACTGGTAGGTGACCCGTTGACCCGTTAGAGGTCAAATGGTTCTTACGGCACTTACGGTACGTACGGTAAGTATATAATAATTTTTAGGGTTCCATACCTAAAGGGTAAAACGGGACCCCATTACTAAGACTCCGCTGTCCGTCCGTCTGTCTGTCTGTCCGTCTGTCATCAGGCTGTATCTCATGAACCTTGATAGTTAGACAGTTGAAATTTTCACAGATGATGTATTTCTGTTGCCGCTATAACAACAAATACTAAAAAACAGAATAAATAAATATTTAAGGGGGCTCCCATACAACAGACATGATTTTTTTGCCGTTTTTGTAGATTTACCCAGGCGGAAACGCACGGGCGCATCTACCCCCGGGGAACTGGCAGGCCGCTGGTGACTGCTCCAATAGCCGGGGCGCTCTCAGCGGCTCTATGTTGATTAGGCCCCTTTTGGGGTCTCCAATAGGGCTTCGAAGGTAACCCTCATCCTGGTCCATCTCTTCTTGCTGTGGCAGGACGTCACGGGATATCGTACGCTTCTGGGGGGCGTCGGGGAGCCTTGTATAGTGGGGCGCAAGTGTATTATATCCGTGGAGCCGTAACAGCGTCAAGAAGAACAAACACTTACACATTTACGTACAATTTTTGACATTTATAATATTAGCAGGCCGAGCGCACTCCGCACTGTAGGTACGAAGCTACAAGTACATTTTTACTGGTGGTAGGTTTCTCGTATGCGAGAGGCCGTCTGGGTGTGTACCACCGCTTTGCCAGTTATTCAGCCGCCAAGCAGTAGTGCGCGAGTATTACTGTGTTCCGGTTTGAAGGGCATTGTAGCCAGCGAAATTACTGGACATTATGAGACTCAAGAGCTAATTGTCTCAGGGTGACGAGCGCAGTGCAGCGCCGCGCAGGATTTTGAAAAACAAAGTTCTGGGTGGTGCTGTTATTGTTATGGACTGACGTATTGCTTACCATCAGGCAAACGACCAGCTCGTCTCGTCATTCAGTTACATAAAAAAAAAAACATAGCCCGACACCGACGGCGGGTCGCGCGCGCGCGTCGTTACACGTGCCGCGTCAGAAGAGATAAGAGCTATGCGATAGAAAGAGAGGCGCTCTGTAGGTTAATATGACTGGTAAGTATGCAGCGCTACGCGAGCTGAATTGAATTTTAATGCGTCATAGCAAGAGTCGCTATTTGTTCAAATTTCTTTGCGGAGTGATGCTTCTGTCCCTTAGTATTCTGTGATATTAGTATGATTTAGAAGTATTGGCTGGAAAAGGCATATAACTGAGAGGAATGGAAGGGTGATGGGGAGGTATTTGCCCTGCAGTGGAATGGCCCTGGCTAAAATAAATAAATTATACCGGTACTTGTTTATTCTAAGGGCCGGATATGACCCAGACGCCGTGACCAGACATAATATTATAGTGGAACATTTGAATAAAATGCATTTAAAAGGTTACGGTCATTGCATTTTCTACAGAGCGTTAAACACGTGTTTAATAGAATAACGAAATAATAATAATCCATGAGATAAAAGACATACTAGAGATACTGACTGATGATTCGAGCAAGTCGTTCGTCCGATGCTAAGCGCCACGCCTGCCCATAACAACGTGGTAGGTCTCTCGTATGCGGGAGGCCCTCTGGGTAGGTACCACACTTGACAGTTAATCTGCCACCGAGCTGTAGCGCGCAAGCATTACTATGTTCCGGGCATCTATGTTGTTGAAGGGCATTGTAGCCAGCAAAATTACTGAGTATAAAAAATATATATATATATATGAGATAATATCTGATGTCTCGGGGTGATGAGCGCAATGCAGTGCTACGCAGTGCTTTTTATGGTATTAAAAGTTCTGAGTGGCACTGTAATTGCTATGGGCAGGCGTGGCGCTCACCATCAGGCAAACAACTTGCTCGTACCATCACTTAGTCTTATAAAAAACCGCGTGCCTCAGCTAGTACAAAGTAAAGATGTCGCATAAAGTTATTAAGCCATACAAGTACAAAACAAGTTCGGTGAGACACACCGGCGCAGGCGCAGCGGCCACCTGGCACTGAATCACGTTCCTCACTAAATAACGTCGGCCGCAGTCGTACGTCACGTGTTGTTCTTTTTGTTGATTAACCGGACGGTGAGACGGTATTTAAGCTCTGGACTTTGAGCAATAAATACTCGTTCGTTCGAGATATATCTATCATATATGAAGCTGTTATTTTTTACTTGTTAGTATAATGCAGATATGCAAGTTTTAAACTACATTTAATAAGTATTTGTACTTACCTATAAAAAATTATGATCGCAACAGACGACTAAGCTTTACATCTAATCTGAACTTTTGGATAGAATATTTCAGCTGAATTCAAAGGGGTATATTTACAACTTCATAAAATAACTTAATATTCTTAATAATTGATGTGATTCCACTATTTATTATTCATTGAAAAAATATTGGTATGCCTCATTGTATAGTGCTGTTCAAGCTATTATCGTTTTTTTTTAATCTTGTAGTTAGTAAGCTTACGCCGTGTTCCACTACCACAACAGCTATGAAACGATAATGAAGTTTGATAAAACACGCTTACCTAGAAAGAAACCTGTTCACTCGAGACTTGAATACTTTTAGATTGTAACTAAGTCAACAGTCTTGGATGGTGTACCTATTTCAGGTCTGATCCTATGCCCACAACTTGGCAAAACCACGTCGATTCCTTGCTTCGAAATCACGTCGATTTCTTCATTAATAAACGACATCTCTATGACGAATTCATATATATGACGCGTCATAGAGAAACCAAATTTCGCAGATGTCGTTTATTAATGAAAGAATCGACGTTTCCTTGAAGCAACGAATCGCCAAGTTGTCATAGTGAATTAGGGCCCAGTTTAACTTTTTTTAATATTCTTACCGGTATTTCAATCCCTGCTTGCAACTTAAGTACTGTTATTCGATTCTTTCAACTCCTCATGGCACTTGATAAAAAGTGTACACTTTGGATACCATTCATGCTTCATTCATGTAACCAACTTGTTAACGAGTACAACTGCAGTCTTTCGTACAATTTAATTCGCCAAGCGCAAGTTTCGCCGCTTTTTAATTATGTAAGCTGACTTTTAAGGGTTAACCATTGTAATGTTAAATATTAAACGACTTTATGTTTGTTTGTATAGCTTTCACGCTTCGGGAAGAGGTCTGGCGGGTTTATTATTGGGAATTTATTGGACACAATTTGCATTTATCGATAACTTTCCTTTGACTTTTCGGATGTGAATATTAAATTTGTTAAAACTTTGTTTGACTTTAAGCGTTGCGTTGGCGTGACCTCGCCTTTTAGGAAGGGTGGCCACAGTAGTGGACTGAGATGCGAAATTGGGCAAAGCTTGGCCCAGTTGTGGGAAGGAGTATGTAAAAAGACATCAACTGATTTTGATATTGAATGCAATAACGCATGCTAGACAAAAATCGTAAGATCTTAAAGAATTATTAGAGCATGTTGCTATTGTAATATAAGACTTGTTCAGTTTATCAATGTAAACACTGACGACAGTTTTTTTTAATGTAACTGAATGACGAAAGGAGCTGGTCGTTTGCCTGATGGTAAGGAATACGCCAGCTCATAACAATAACAGCACCACCCAGAACATTGTTTAGCAAAATCCTGCGCGCCACTGCACTGCGCTCGTCACCTTGAGACAATTAGCTATTGAGTCTCATAATGTCCAGTAATTTCGCTGGCTACAGAATGCAGAATCGTCCCCGTAAGACGTTAAAAAAAGCATTTAAGTGATTTGGTTGCTTGAGCAGATGGTTCGGTGGCCAAGTGGTTAAGACGTTGGGACGGTATTCCGAAGACGCAGGTTCGATCCCTGCCCGAGCAATATCATTTTTCTGCTTCCCAAGTATTTAATATCAACTATTTTTCCTGTATTCTTAAGCAATACCTACAAATCGCTCAGTAGGTATACCAGAAAACATCTTATAACGTCCGTTACAGAATGGCCGCTCCTTGCCTTCATCGATCAGAAATACCAAACCCAACTGCGCCTTTGTGGACACTTCATAGCCCATTGTAGTGATCATAGTCTTGTTAATAGAAGGTCATTTTACACGTGCAAACCGGGGCGGGGGAACTGAAACGCCCTTGTTAATAAATAAGGCATGATATTTTTTTAATGGACGTAAGGAGGTGGGCTTTATCCAAACATGGGTGACAAAATTGAAAATATATAATCAAGCACATATATAATTATTTTTTAGAAAAAAAAAAAACAAAATCCGACGTCAATGTATCTTCGAAGTCCAAGGTCAAATATTTATGAAATTTATATGGGAACACTTCGTAGCTATACTGAACCCAACGCAAAAATAATTTTCCAAATCGGTTCATAAATGACGGAGTTCTGAGGTAACAAACATAAAAAAATAAATAAATAAATACAATCGAACAAAAGTTCTTCTGCTTTTGAAGTCGGTTAAAAAGTAGCCAATTTCAGTAAACTAAAATTTTAAAACGGCTGCCAAAAAAACCTATAAAAAGTAACAACGGCTGAACTGATTTTGATAAAATATACCACCACATCGAACCCTGATCAAAAATAACAAAAAATCGCACCCAAATCGGTTTACCCGTATAAGAGCTACGGTGCCATAGACAGACACACAGAGAATTCAGTTCACTAAAGCTTAAAATGAACTACACTTTTCAGAGTTGGTAGGTATATAGGCTTCGGCCGCGGTGACTATACTACCCAGTGAACAAAGCCAAGCGTCAAGCGACATGTCGTGTTTCGGGATCATTATCATCAGCCCATTGCGTTCCCACTACTGGGACACGGGCCTTCTCTCATAGAGAGAGTATGAGCCATTATCCGCCACGCTGGCTCAGTGTGGGTCGGTGGATGTCACATGTCCTTGAATTTTTATGATGAATTCTTGGACATGCCGGTTTCCTCATTATGTTTTCCTTCACCGTTTTTAGAGCGAGTGTTAAATCCACACATAAAACAAGAAAGTTAGTGGTGCGGGGCTAGCGGGATTCGAACTCCGGCGCGTCGGATTGTAAGTCGCACGAAATCCCGTTTAGCCATACTCGCTCAGGCTAAACAGTGCCCAAATATAGAGATAAAAACAACCCAATAGTAAATCTGCAGTAACGGTAGGTGCCTCAGTTTACCCCCTTCCATCTCATCACTCCCAATATGTAGTTCCACTAAGTGACGGATACCTAGAAACGTCGGGCTCAATTTCAATGGCGCAGTAAATAAAACGAGCGAAGCCACTGGCGGCGGCTGTACTTGAATGACATTTCCGTTAGCGGGACCGACGAACAGATAGACTCTTTTTATACGTACCTAGTTCTCAATTATACTGATTTCAAATACCCCATTTCCATTGAATGGTACCGGACCGCGTCGTATTTTCAAAGTTCGTTTTCATTGTTGTTTAGAAGTTCCTGCTTGTTGCGAGATTTAGGAATATTTAAAGCCATAACTTTGAAAATTAGTAGTGTACAATAAAATTACAAATAAATAAACTTTAAATCGCACTAATATTACGAATTTATAATTCGTCAGATTGCAATGGATGAGACTTGCACAGGGCCGGGAAGAGTGGCGTAAACGGGAGGAGGTGGATACGGGCTGATGAGATAGATAGATAGAATATTATAAATGCGAAAGTTTGTATGTAGTGTGCATTTTTTAACGCCTAATAGATCTATGTTTGGCCGAACGAACTATCTCGCTGTCCAATACTTAACGCATGTTTGTATTTATTTAAATCAGTGCAATACACAATTTCATTGAGAGAGGACGTTCGTTTTTATTTCACACCGCTGCATTCAAATATAGACCTTAAAGCAACAAACATATGGTCCAAACGAACCGGAGTACTGCATCGTGCGGCCGGCGGACTCGACCAGTGCGAAAACAAAAGAAGACCGCATTCCTTAGATTACGCGTGAATCAAAGCGCAATTTTATAGTTAAAATCATTTCAAAGTGAATAATTGGACTTGGATTGGATGTTTGTGACTTGAATTGAATATTTGTGAATTGGATTGAATAAATTATTGTGAAAAATGTCAGTGCCGACGGCGGAACAAAGTAGCTTATTGGCTACACTTGAAGATGTGGCTCTTATGCTAAAAAAGGCTCAAGCGAATATTAGGAAGTGTCCGAAATTAAGGCTAACAGAAGGTTATGTGAAAGTAAGACAAAAAACCATTGATGATTATTGGGAAACCTTTAAACAAGCACATAACTCTTTAACCAAGTGTACATCAAGGGAACAAAGAGGAGCTATGACGTATTTTTTGAAAGAAGAGTTCTACATATGTGAAGAGCTGTATCTTTGTTTACAAGGTGACATAGTCGATCTATTATCACAGTTAGAGGCAAAACCTAAGAGTACTGGTGCAGACCTGTCAACTACATCACAAGATAGTCAGCCATCGCTCTCACGCCTCCCACAGATACGGTTGCCTACCTTTTCTGGAAAATATGAAGATTGGCCTACTTATCAAGATTTATTCACGGCACTGGTTCATAATACATCTTTGAGCAATGTGCAGAAGCTGCATTATTTGAAAACAAGTGTTTCTGGTGAACCTGAGATGTTATTGCGACACATCCAAATAACCGAAAATAATTATACACAAGCGTGGGAACTACTCAAAGGACGATTTGGGAATAAAAAGATGATTGCCAATTCTCTTCTCAAAAGATTATTTAGCCAAAAGAAAGTGACTAATCAGTCAGCAAGTCAAATTAAATTGATTCTTGACACTACATGCGAATGTATCAACAGTTTAAATAATTTGAAAATAAAAACTGACTCTTGGGATCCTGTAATTATATTTCTGGTGTCACAGAAGTTGGACGCAGAGTCACTGAAAGACTGGGAAGAATATGCACACCGGGAGAGGAGCGATGAGATTTCTACATGGGAGGAGATGAAAAAGTTTCTCGAATCTAAGTTCCGCACACTCGAACTGGTCGCTCCACTTTCGTCATCGTCGAGAGAGAAGCCGCAACCTCAAAAATCATTCCACGTCACTGCTAATGAAAATGAAGAAGATATATTTCAGACTTCACACGCAACTGTAAATTCACAATTATCGTGTGCTTACTGCAAAGGTGGTCACTACATATTCCACTGCAAGGAATTTGCAAAACAAACTGTCGAAAATAGACGAGAATTCGTGAAAAAGAATCATTTATGCTTTAACTGCCTTGTACCAAATCACAATGTGTATACATGTAGACAAAAAACAACGTGCCGAGTTTGCAGAAGAAAACACCATTCTCTCTTACATGAAATTAGATATACAAATCAGGAGAAAGATGCACCACCACAACCAGAACAGAAAATCACAACCGCACACTTCTCCGAAGAACAACCTGGTCATGAAGTATTACTAGCCACAGCACAAGTAAGGGTAAAGTCAAGTAATGGAGAAACGCATACCCTTCGTGCTTTAATTGACCAGGGCTCAGAGGCCTCATTCGTGTCCGCTAGAGCTGTTGAGCTATTGGGCCTGACAAGAATCAACATTAACGGTGTAGTCTCTGGAGTGGGAGAAGGATCTCAAGTACCTATAAAACACTTGATTGACCTGTCAGTAATATCGCGATTCAAAGAAAATGAAGTTGTACGAGTGAAGGCTTATGTTTTAAAAAGAATTTCCACAACATTACCTTCAAAACACATCACGATGAACTGGCCTCAACTCCAAACCTTAGAACTGGCTGACCCTACCTATAACACGCCCGGCAACATTGACATACTGCTTGGCGCTGATGCCTTCTGTAAAATTATAGAAGATGGATTGGTTAAGATGCCTGATGGGATAGTGGCTCAGAAAACATGTTTGGGATGGATTATCTCGGGTCAAAGAGAAGACAAAATAGCGTGCAACCAACACAATGTAATCACACTACATATCACAAGGGTGGTTGCAGAAGACAATGACATGTTAAGAAAGTTCTGGGAAATTGAAACAGATTTGTATAAAAGAAAGAAGATACTTACAAAGGAAGAAGAGAAGTGTGAAGAGATATACAAAAGGACTACCAGGAGAGATGATAGCGGAAGATACATAGTACACTTGCCATTAAAGCAAAGTGTTGAAGAGACAGTCAATATGTGTGGAGATACTAAACAACAAGCTGTAATTAGATTCAAACATTTAGAGAAGAAATTCGAAAGAGATCAGAAATTTAAGACGGAGTATACGAAGGTCATTAACGAGTACAAAGAGATGGGTCATATGAAAATATCAAACCCAGAAGACACTAACATAATCTATTTGCCTCACCACGCCGTCATACGCGAGGACAAGGAAACCAGCAAGGTACGCGTAGTTTATGATGGAAGCACCAAGGGTACGAAAAACCGATCTCTTAATGAAAGTATGATGGTTGGACCTGTATTACAACCTGATCTTAGAAGTTTAATTATAACTTGGCGAAAACACAAAATATGTGTCATAGGCGACATAATGAAAATGTATCGGATGATAAAAATAACAGAAGAACACACAAATCTACAACGCATTGTCTGGCGTGATGAACCTAGTGCAGATCTCAAAAGCTACAACTTACAAACAGTAACGTTTGGTACAGCGGCAGCTCCTTACCTCGCTGTACGAACATTAATTCAACTAGCCGACGATGAAGCTCATGATTATCCAGAAATTGCACCTGTAATCAAAGGTTCATTTTATATGGATGATTTGATGACTGGTCATGATAATATAGAGAAAACAAAGACTATGTGTGAAGAAATAAGAACAGTACTAAAGAAGGGAGGATTTAAAATGCAAAAATGGTCAAGTAATTCAGAAGAAGTTTTGGAATATTTACAAGGAGAAGATAGTAAGAAGGACATAATAGAAATTAAACTAGACAAGGTAATAAAGATTTTAGGATTGACATGGGACAGAAAAGATGACAAATTTAGAATCACGGTGAACTTACCTGAAATGAGATGTCCAATAACGAAGAGATCCATTCTTTCCGATGTCGCCCGTCTGTTCGACCCGTTCGGGTGGCTATCCCCAGTAGTCATCACTGCAAAAGTCCTAATTCAAAAACTGTGGGTTTGCAACTTGGAATGGGACGATGAACTGCCGCTAAAATTATGTGAGGAATGGACGACATATAGAAAGGAGTTGACACATTTGCAAAACATTAAGATACCACGATGGTTTAAAACTACACCAAGCAATCACAAAGATATACAAATACATGGTTTTGCAGATGCATCTACCCTCGGATACGTGGCCGTGACTTACCTTAGAATCGTAGAAGAAGATAACGTACACGTAACCCTGATATCATCTCGAACCAAAGTTGCTCCAGTGAAGCAACTTTCAGTACCAAAATTGGAGCTTTGTGCTGCAGCATTGCTAGCAGAGCTAGTGAGTGACCTGGAAATTGTACTAGGTATATCTAAAAACAAAATCTTTGCCTGGACAGATTCAATGGTCGTTTTGTCATGGCTACAAGCTCAGCCAAGTCGATGGCGAACATTTGTTGCCAACAGAGTGGCAGACATAACCCGAATTATAGATAACGATCGGTGGAGACATGTTCAGTCTGCAGAAAACCCCGCTGATATCGCAACAAGAGGCATTCAAGCAAGCGATCTAGCTGCACATGAGATGTGGTGGACTGGACCTAAATGGTTAAGCCAAGAGAATTTGGAATTTGACACAAACAATGACATTCCACAAACCGAACTAGAAATGAAAGGGTCATTTCACACAACCCTAGAAGAGAAGCCAATTTGGGAGAGATTTTCAACTATATCAAGAATGAAAAGAGTACTAGCTTATTGTAGAAGATGATTGGAGACATTGTCATAATAAAGGATGAGAATATGCCCCCAACGAAGTGGCTACTAGGGAAAATTAAATATTTGCATCCTGGCGCAGATAATCTTGTTAGGGTGGTGACGGTACAGTGCAAAGGAAATCACGAGCTAAAGAGACCCTTATCAAAATTAATACCGCTTCCTAAAGAAACAGAGAAGGAGTGAGTTAGGGTGGGCGGTTATCTAATACCTAATGTATATTATATGCTAAGATTTTATATTTACCTACTATTGTGAAGTGATGAATTTAAACAAGTGCATGTATTGTAAATTATTTCAAAATGTTGTTAGCTATTCCTCAATGTTACAGTCCATTCCGTTGTTTTATGAAATTGTTATTAATTAGCTAATAATATTTGTATTTTCTTTGTAATATTGATATTAGTAAATTGTTTAAAAACTATTGTTTTTGGTGGGCGGTATGTCCAATACTTAACGCATGTTTGTATTTATTTAAATCAGTGCAATACACAATTTCATTGAGAGAGGACGTTCGTTTTTATTTCACACCGCTGCATTCAAATATAGACCTTAAAGCAACAAACACTCGCCTTATGTGAAGCGATGATGTGGCCTAAAATGGAGCACGTAGATCTAGAGACAGACGGTAGTTGAGCGGCAGCTCAGACCCGCCTCCCCGTTGGTTCACCGAACATCATCCCGAAACACAGCTAGGTCGCTTGACGGCATGGCTTTGTTCGGTGGGTGTAATGCATAAGTGTTTTTGTAAGTTCATCAATCTGTATCGGTTCAACGGATATGAGTGAAATTCGGAATGGAGGTAGCTTATACCCTGGATTAACACATAGGTTATTTTTTATCCCGGGAAACTGCGTTTAAAATCGCGGGGCGCAGCTGTCGTTGCTCTTTTAATGTTTTAATTGATTGGCTCAGAATAAGAACCTACTTAATTTATTTTTGTTGAATTATATATTTATCACGACAAGCTTTTAACAAATTCGTAATCGGAACCGAATCAAATGAGCCCAAACACTAGTAGTTTACAATTATCCGTCAAGAAGTTCCATTGCCCACCTTCCGTCTCCATCATCAGATCAGCTGGTTGTCACCATAAAATTGCATTGTCATCGGACTTCGACAAGTATGCAAAATTTCAACTCCGTAGGACGAGGAAGTGGTTCTGATTCAGCTTGCAAGACTTGACCCAAACAAACAAACATTGCAAGTTAAATAAAAGCTTGTAAAAATTAAATGTTGTCAATTCAATTCAATTTATTTAAGCAAAAACAATGTAATACAATATAATATCTTAATTGAATAAAATAGCTAATTTTATGTTTTTTTTTTCGTACATAATTCTGACACTTAAAATAAATATAAGATAATCACCAGTATTCGTACTAGCACATAATACTAAGGGACAGAAGCATCACTCCGCAAAGAAAATTAAACAAAGAGCGACTCTTGCTATGACGCAATAAAATTCAATCAGCTCGCGTAGCGCTGCATACCTACCAGTCATATTAACCTACAGAGCGCCTCTCTTTCTATCGCGCCGCTCTTATCTCTTCTGACGCGGCACGTGTAACGACGCGCGACCCGCCGTCGGTGTCCGGCTATGTACTTGTAGCTACGTACCTACAGTGCGCAGTGCGCTAGGCCTGGTACTAGGATAGACCTGTGTTACGATGCTAGTTGGTATTTTCCCTATTCCTATGTCAATTAACTATCTTTGCATATTTATATACTTCGCTCCATCAATCACTTCATGAGTCATTCAGTTCTAAGCTTCCTTCCTAATTCAAAAATCAACCACAGCAAAGAGCCCATATTTTAGCGCGGAAATAACTAAACTGCAAATAGAATGATGACTAAGTTCGCCTTCGCTAAATGTGGACTCAGGATAACTTGCCGGTTTAGCACACGTGGGCGCGATGATAGGGCTGTCTCTTATGTATTTCTTGTTAAATGTGCTTTACTATTTCTGGGTGGCACTGCAATTGCTATTTTTAAGGATCTGAGTGTTGAGACGAGTAAGTCGTTCGCCTGATAGTAAGCGCCACGCCTGCCCATTATTATTTATCAATTGAAAACAGGCAAACTACTTGCTCGTCTCATCACTTGGTTAAAAAAATTATATACTTGGTTCTTTCAAAATTATTTTATTTCCTTTTATCTACACCACCCAACCGCATTAAATCGTATACCTACATACCTCTTCTAGTAATCCAAAAGTTGGCTAAAATAAATTGGTTGAGCGATAAGACCGTTCTATGTACTTCAAATCTTTTATCTTTTCAACCGACTTGAAAAGGACGAGGTTCTCAATTCTATTGTATTTTTTTTTTGTTTGTTACCTCAGAACTCTGTCATTTATAAACCGAGTAGGAATATACTCGGGTTCAGTATACCTAGCTACAAGGTGGTTCCATATAAATTTCATCGATATTCGACCTTGGACTTCAAAAATACATCAGCCCCCCTACCCATATGTACCTCAAGCGCCAATCGTATATCGCGTTGAGCTCAAATTAAGGTATAGCTTCACTGTGGCTAATGAGATGCGGTCCAATTATTGTCAATTTAGGCAAGAAATCGAATTAATCTCATTAATTTACACCAAAATACGATAACTACAAGTTTAGATAAACTTAATGGGACAGTATATGGCCTCATAAGACATTGTCGCAGTGATTTTACACCATAATCTGAGCTCAACACGATATACGATTGTCGCTTGAGGGAGATATGGGTACGGGTGCAGAATTGAAGTCGGTTTTTTTTAATAAAATAAATTATTAGTTACCTTATAAAATACCTAACATGTATTTTATTGCTATTTTTTTGTATGTGTGCAATGTTGTAGGCCTACTAAGAAGGTGCAAGTTTCTTCTCGGTTGCATGTCATAGCATGCAACTGTTATGCAAACGTCGATTAGATGGCGCAGGTGCAAGTTTTGCATACCAATAGGGTATGAAACCGGCAAGAAACTATCACCAGCGTCTAAATAGGTCTTTATTTTATTTGCTACGCAATAAATAGCTCAAGAGTGTGGCTCAGTGAGAGCACGTGCGAATTTGATCCGACGCACCCAAGTTCGAATGCCGCTGGCCCAGCCCCACTGACTTTCTTAAGTTATGTGCGAATTTGCACTCGCTTTGCTTTTTTTAAGCTATTGCATAGCTTCTATCGCGGGCCTTGAGCGTGGAGACCGAATCCAGAAATTCCGTAACGAAAATAACCTAACACCCCCCACTCCGAATGCTATGCAATAGCTTTACCGCGGCAGTCTCCGAGTGCCACATGTCTTTTTTTTGTATTATTTACTGTATTAAAACTTCTGGATAGCATTAATATAAGATAATTGTTATGGGCAGAAGAAGAAGATGCAATCAAATACAGCCCCCGATAAGTGCGAGGATTAAGATATTGAAATTACTTATAATTATTATAATATAATATAATATATTTTAGTATTATATTTTTTAAGGTTTTTAGTTTTAGTGTCATAATATAAAATTGTATATAATATAAATATGATATAAGTTATAATATGTAATTTATTATTACTACTACATAAAATGTAGAGGACATACATTTTCTACTAATGAAATGTAATGATTATAAAATAGTCCATGTTTCGTCAAACTATGGCTGCGTGTTGTTCTTCGCTGTAACATATCAATTTCTCCCATGCTGTCACGTCACAATAACCTACATTCGGTCGCCAACACGCCGGTGGCGGCGTGACATGGCTGGCGGTGACAGCCTCCCGATAATTGCACCACTTGTCAATCTAGCGTGACAAAGAGACGTGACAATATTGTAAGGAGACGATTTATTGTTGAGGTGAGGCATGTTAACCTGTGAGAAAGCCACAAGTTTTTCTAAGAGGCGTTTTCTTGTGAAATATACGTTGAAAAGTTTGACGTAGAAAAAACCGCTGTCTGTACATATCCTTTAGGAATGTGACTCAGTGAGAGCATGTGGGACTTTTAATCTGACACACCCAAGTCCGAATCCCGCTGGCCATAGGACTTTCTTATGTTATTTGCGGATTTAACACGCGCTCTAAAAACGAT
Source organism: Petrophora chlorosata (assembly GCA_951640565.1). NCBI lineage: Eukaryota > Metazoa > Arthropoda > Insecta > Lepidoptera > Geometridae > Petrophora > Petrophora chlorosata. The sequence continues at coordinate 17,696,095 of OX621191.1, read as the reverse complement.
GAAGGCATCTTGAGGAGACCGGCATGTCCAAGAATTAATCTAAAAATTTTAGGACGTGTGACATCCAACAACCCGCACTGGGCCAGCGTTGTGGATTATGCCCCATACTCTATGAGAGAAGACCCGCGTCTAGCCCGCGCCCGTCCCAGCAGTGGGAACGTGATGCCGATGATGATGGTGATGTTCATGATCCTTTAGGACCCTCTACTTACATGTATCGTGCTAGCTAGATTTACCAAGAAGCATGCCGTTAGAAAACTGATTGCACGGTGATTTTTTATCGAAGAAAAAGCCGCCATGTGAATGAATCTTCATAGAGAATTTTTATGACAATTGAGCTATAGGTTAAAAAGGTTAAAGAAATCACAATAAAATAACAAGAAATCAAAGTTAATGAAATGCTTAACAGTGGAGAGAGGAAGAAATAAAAATAAAGTGCGCTTAAAATCTATATTTTCTAAAAAAACCGGCAAGACATACGAGAATCCACTTGAGCTTAGTAAAATGCAAGACTTATTCTTTCGACTTACTTTTTGTTTTTATGGAACTGATCGAATGAGGCGAGCAAATAATTTGCCTAAAAATAAGCGCTACGCCTGTCCATAACAATTGCAGTACCAACCAGAACTTTTAATACCATAAAAAGCATTGCTTAGCACTGCATTGCGCTCATCATCCCGAGACATCACATATTAAGTCTCGTATGCCCAGTAATTTTGCTGGCTACAATGCCCACAGTAAAACTTTCGCACTACTGCTTGGCGGCAGAATAACTGGCAAAGCTGTGGACTTTTAACTCGTTACCAATTTTATAATGCTTCATTATTAGTTCACGACACTGCCCGCTTTACAGGAACTACCCGTCTCACATTTTTTTTTTTACACTTAATAGATCTGTGTTTGGCCACTATCTCGCCTGATGTGAAGCGATGATGTGGCCTAAGATGGAGCACATAGATCTAGAGAGAGACGGTAGTTGAGCGGCTGCTCAGACCCGTCTCCCCGATGGTTCACCGAACATCATCCCGAAACACGACTAGGTCGCTTGACGGCATGGCTTTGTTCGGTGGGTGGTATTACAACCACGGCCAGAGCCTACCACTCCAAAGCGCGTAAGCGGGTTTCATCACGATGTCAAAGTCAAAGTCAAAGTCAAATATCATTTATTAAATAGGCACAAAAGTGCAATTTTAAAGGTCATAAACACATGATACAAATAAAAAATGTTAAAAATTGTAACTTATGTTAACATGACTTTGAAAAAAAGGTAAGTATGTTTACCCATTTCTTTCCTATACTCAAATTGAAGTCTGAGTGTTGAAAAGAAATGCGAAAACTGACTCTACCAGTGCTTCGGAAATACGCCCGCTAGAGAAGATAGCACCAAGAAACTCTGCGGGGATGTCTTTTTTCAGCACAATTACGTATAAATTAGAATTAACAGAATGTAAAACAAGAAATGCGAGTGAGATGTCCCATAGTCATAGTATCAGTAACAGAAAAGTGTAAATAAAATATAAGTAAGTATGACAGTAGCAGTAGGAGTGACTAGAACAGACCAGTCCCCGCAAGCAGCACCCGTTTTCCTTCACCGTTTTAGAGCGAGCGTACAAAATCTGCACCTAACTATAAGTCATTGGTGCAGGGCCGACTCGGGAATCGAACCCAGGTGCGTCGGATTGAAAGGCGCACGAGTTCCCGCTGAGCCACACTCGCCCTAATTTTATAATGCTTCATTATTAGTTCACTACACGTCCCGCTTTACAGGAACCACCCGTCTCACAAATTACAATAAATTCATTCCCACAAAATTAAATAACACCGTTAAAGTCATAGTTAAAATTCAAAACGTAAATTGATAACGTTTTTAAAGCTATAAAACGCAGTTAGAAATATTTTATGAAAGTAATGAATTCGTCGATTTATTTTAGTGCTATAAAAGCTTCACATCAATATGATAGCAGTTTCGACGCTTGACACAGTTTGGAATTTATTTCGTGCTATAATATGCAATTAATTTTATTATAACATGAATTGTTGAGTAATGTAGATTATTAAAGCAATATTAAGACTCGATGTTGTTAATTAGACATATAATGGTGGGAGTGAAGTTAATCATAGATGTGACTTTGGAATTCTTGTTGATAAAAGTCATCTCAATTTAAATAATCAAAGAAGATACGGCGCCCAGGCCGGCCCAAAAGAAGATGGAGGGACGATATGGATGCATACCAAGAAGGCTGGTGCGTGGTGGCGCAGGATAGAAACGGCTGGAAAGACTTGGGGGAGACTTGCCCAGCAGTGGGACAGTATAGGTTAAAAAAAACGAAGATACTTACCTATGTATAAATTCACGTTTGATGATATTATGTAAATTAATAGTTACAATTAGAAGAGTAAACAATTGTATAAAGTATGTATAGTTAGCAAAATAAATAAAAAATAAATACGCCCAACGATCACATACATAGGTCCTGGTTTAGTTAACAAGGATTCCCTGTATCTAGGGAACCAGGAACTATGAGAACCATGGTCCCACAACACCCAGATACGAAACAAATACTTGCGCCTTTTTTCTGTGCTCAAACATTTATCCTGTCGCGGGAATCGAACCCACAACCTGTGGTGTATGAGATTTAAGCCAACCTGCTCAACCACTACACCACAGAGGCTGTCAAAATATATTAACTAAAAAAGGGGTACACCTAAAACTTTACACGGGCGGATTCATTGTTCAGGGCGATGTCTTTCTTAATGAATGACGACATTATAATTATGTCGGTTATAAGTACCTACTAAAAATGTGTTAACTAGTGCCGCGTTTGACAATAGACCCACCTCATCTTGTGAATAGTGAATGCCAGTGGTCTGTTTCGCTCTAACCATTTACCCAAGAAACGAGCACAATAGGCCGGTCTCAAACGAGCGGTCGAAACGCACGCAATTCACTAATTACTCGTCATCATCGCCGGAACCCTTCGCACGACAATGGTCTGAAACTGTTGAAAGTTCACAACAGGCATCATTCAGAGGGTTAAGGTATAGGGTTGCGTGCGAAGCGAAACTTAGCAGTTCGCAAGAATGTGCGGTCGCGAGCCTCGGTGTGGCTAATGCTCTGTGACCGGCGTAACTGCGGCTCATAGCCCATATTCTCGTTATAATACCTCCGAAGTATGTATAGCACTTTAATACCTGCGAAGTATGTATAGGTATACTTTGTTATTATACAAGCGCCTATTTGCCCCATCATGCCGAACATTTTTTGCATTTTTAATAAAATCTTTAGGAGTTTGGAATCTGTTGTGGTAAAGCTTTTATTCTGTCTCGAGTCCCGTTCTTTTATTGCTTATGTTTTTTTTAATGGAACTGTGTTATGAGACGAGAAAGTCGTTCGCTTGATGGTAAGCGCCACGCCTGCCCATAACAATTGCAGTGCCACCCAGAACTTTTAATACCATAAAAGGCACTGCGTAGCGCTGAATTGCGCTCATCACCCCGAGACATCGGATATTAAGTCTCTGATGCCCAGTTATTTCACTGGCTACAACGCCCTTCAAACCATTTGACACTTAAAAGCCTGTTTTAGGGTGACGACTCAATGTTCAAGTTCAAAAGTTCTTTATTCAGTTTTGGGCACTTGTGTGTACGTCAATTATTACAATGACTCTACCACCGTATCGGAAAAAGAACCGCTACTCTGGAGATACGGCAAGAAATTGAAGGGTTTTTTTTCGTTACAATATTTCATGTTTTTTTTACAATATTATGTTTCTTCTGAGCCAGTTGGCTACTGACGACGCAGTGCTCGTAGAGTCATTTAGCGATAACTATTTCGAGGCTTGGTATAGTCATAAAAGATCTGAAGCTACGAGGCTTGGTATGTTTATGAATGTTCGGAAGGACGATTTGATTTTTAATGCCTTTGAAAATGAAATTCGAAGAAACAATATTATTTTCGTCATTATCAGATGTTGCCTAAAATAATTTTATAGAATCTCTAGCTGCGCCCCGCACACATTTTATCAAAATCCGTTCCGTAGTTTTTGAGTGATTGAGTAACAAACATCCATCCATCCTCACAAACTTTTGCATTTATAATATACATGTAAGGATTTTCCCCTCCAAACTCCTCCTGACACCACGTAATACAAAAATGAAATCCTATCAATTTTCCGCTATAAACACCATCCATTACTGAACCACCATCATCACCATGACTCCACATTTCCTGAAACAGCCAGGGTTGGTTACCACCTCCTAATTGACCCCGTCCCTTATCTCTTCGAAATACGATTTAAACTCACCCTCTAAGGGAGCAGTACATAATTTTCGCAGTGACTTCATAAATTGAAATGCGGAAGGGTTGGTACAGTATGACTTGGTTGAGAACTTGTTGCAAGCTTTCAAACAGAAGTTGCAGATTGTGTGCGAAATAAAGTCCATCACTCATTGCAGAATTAATTATTTAACCATAATATTCAAAAAAGCTATCGAAAATTTATATCATCATCATCATCTGCCTATCGCACTCCACTACTGGACATAGGCCTCTCCAATTGCACGCCATTGAGCACGCCACCCTGCGAAGATCGTCGCTCCACCTAGCCTGAGGGCGTCCTACACAACGTTTGCCAATTCGTGGTCTCCACTCTAGAACGCGTCTAACCGAACGGTTATCGGTTCTACGGCTAATATGGCCGGCCCACTGCCACAAAATAGTTATATTTGAAAATGTATATATGTATGTTACATTTATAAGTTGGGTAATCATTTCGTCAACTAATTATTAACAATCTTATTACATCTTCTTCAATTAAACACCGTAAAGCCTCCGTAAATCTGTACCTACCTACACAATTTTGTAAACAGACTGTACTCATTGACAAATCACCACTACCTGCGTATTAACAATTGAAGCAGTAAATCATGGTCACCATGCAATGACTATGTCAGCGTCAATTAACCTTTGAATCGAACCGCAAAGCAAGACGTAGGTCCCTAGCTGATTCAAGCTCTATATGTTGCTGTTAGATCTATTTACATTTGCTCTGCTCTATCAACTCTATCAACGGCTTATTGCTAACTAGTTACCAACGTGGTCAAGCTATACCAAAGGTTCATTAGCGTCCAAAAGGTTGCAATATAAAAGAATGAGTCGACACTTCGAGCTTCCATCACCATTCATCATGTCGGTGCGCAAATTGAAAGATTTTTTACGAGCATCTCCGAACAGCTGATGTCTTTTTAGTTGAGTAGCGTGGGACTGGATCGCTCTTGAAATACCTGACGTGATCGATTAAATATGGTGATATTAGAATCGAATGATATGTGAAGTTTTATAAGACAAGATAGAAAGCAATACGTCTATGTTACTGTTATTTAACTGTTTAACTTGCCACTAATCATATTGCCGCTTATATTACATACGCATCTCACAAAAAATTCCTGAAATGAGTTAAATGTACCAAAAAGTTCGTATTTTCATGCTTTGTGTTATCACAGACTATTTTTTTTCTCTACTTTACCACGTTTTTATTAACTGTCTAGTTTGTCTGTATGTCTGTCGTTCCGAGTTGAATCTTGCAACTCAAATTTCGAGCGCTTCCCTTTTAGCTATCCGGCTAAAACTTTCCGAGTAGCTCACAATCCATACAAATGTGGTTTTTAGATTGATTTTTTAATACGGATTCTTGTTTCTTATTCTATTTTTTCTATATTTTATTATTTATTATCTATGTAATGGAATCAGGCGTGACGTTACGGAAATTCATCTAAAAACTGAAACGCAATGAAAATATGTAGTGTAATTCCGCTGATATTATGGAGATTGTTGTTAGAATAACATAATATGTAGGTATGGGGATTTATAGCAAATGTATATTATTAAATATACATTAATTTTACATTTGCTATCAACCCCCATATATATTATATTATTCTAACAACAACCTACATAATATTCAGCGGGATTACACTAAATATTGTCAATGCGTTTCAGTTTCTTTATTCTCTATTTTTGTTCTCAAAATAGTAATGAATATTATTTTGAAAAGCAGTTTAAATAGTCGTGACTTGTTTAGTTTTTTGCTCCACTGAAAAGGTGACGAAGTTGATAATGAGATACGCCTGTATATATGTAACTTGGGCGGTGATATTGTGTATGTTTTATATTAATTCCTATGTTTTCTTCTTTCAGATCCCTCCTGATTCGGACTGAAATGAGACGAGTGGACATGTGAGGTTAGTACCAAAGAAAACTAATTAGTACGGAAGCAAACGCTTCAGAAATTATTAACGAACTATATGTATAGCTAGCTAGAAAATGTGTTTACACGTTAGTTGCCGTAATCAACGACTTGATCAATCTGGTATTAATTGCACGTGAATTATTGCATTAGGACACTAGAGCTATCGTCTCAACTCTCGACGAGCGCAGTGCAGTGCCACGGAGGGTTTCACAAAACAATGTTCTGGGTCGGAGATGTTATGGGAGGCGTGTTCCTTACCATGTGGCTGTATGGAAAATGGTATCATATCGATGACAAATAATGTAATTGGCGTTTCCACCTGCGTTTTTGGACGAAATTCGCAATAATAATCATTTATTCGAAAACAATGACACCATAAAGGTTTTCCATTCTTTTTTCCGCATAATGTTTTTGCACCCGAAGCTCTTTTTGCGTAGGTATATTTCATACCTCACTTAAACGGTGTCATAGAAAAACACTTTTATTTCTTCGGGTCACTTCGAATACACTAGAAACGTATGAATGGTAATCTTATTCAATGTACAACAGTGAAACTGAATAAATTTGGAATAACATTATTCCGAGTGTTCTTCGAAAGGACTTTGAATCGATGAATGGCTTTCTTTAGGTATACTTTTGTACAATACTGTTCTGTTTCGAAACATCGTGACGCAAATGTGGCGGGAGATTTCAATAAAAACACGAAAATATGTTACGTAAACAATGTTTATGATTTCGGTTTTTTTTTTGAAGAAAATTATGCATTTGACATTTTATATAAATTATTGTTTTCACATCATAACAATAAGGTTTCCGGAGCATCGAGCGGTAAATTCGAAATCAATTCATAATTCAATGAGCAACTGCACATTTCACTTCGAGCATTCAATTTTCATTCAAGCTAGAGTACTAATAAATTCAGTACAACAATGAATTCATTGCCAAATTTATAGTAAGTATTTATTATCAATACAAAAGTTATGTTTATGTTTGTAAGCAGGGGTTTATATTTATCAGAAACTGTATCGTCCAAGACAGTGTTCCAGCGTGAAGTATAAAGCGAGTGTGGCTCAGTGGGAGCACGTGCGACTTTCGATCTGACGCACCTACATATGTTCGAATCCCGCTGGCCTCGCACCACTGACTTTCTTAAGTTTGTGCGAATTTAATACTCGCTCTGAAAATGGGGAAGGAAAACATCGTGAGGAAACCGGCATGTCCAAGAATGTATCTCAAAAATTCAAGGACATCCACCAACCCGTACTGGGCCAGCGTGGTGGATTAAATCTCATACTCTCTCTATAAGAGAAGGCCCGTGTCCCAGCAGTGGGAACGTGATGAGCTGATGATCATGATGATTATTGTATCCTCATACGATGCTGGCGTTGGAAATCATTCGGGCCATGAAGATTAACTAACTAGCGATATCAGAGTTTTCTTTTTCGGGCTACTTAACCTCTACAACTATCTATAAAAGTTGCAAATCAGCTCTACTCTAGAAAAATAAGTTAGTGGAAAATTCACACGATATACGTATATTTGCAGGACTCAGGGCGAAACGCTAGCTAATTCATAATTAAAAAGCTCCTTATAAAAAACTGCCGTGACCCATGTGGAATCCATGCAATTATAAAAGTTCCCGATAAGCATGCCAGTACAAAGGTTACAGGAATTAGCATGTACAATGCTCGCAACCGTGCGTGTTCGCAGCACGGCGCATTCGTCGCGGGCACGCGCGGCTAATCTGCGCCTGCGCAGCCCTTAGGGCTGTCACGACTCACTGTGACCTTTTACATGTTTACTCGTAAAACATGTAAAAGTTCACAGTGAGCAGCACGGCATTATTTATTTTATAACGACCACACAAATGCCTGAAAATATAAACATCTTAATTTTTTCTGCGTTCTTATTTACTGTTTCAACCTAATATGTTAGGTATCGAAATAAGCAATTTTTAGAAAAGTCGGCTTCTTAGATTACAAAAATGGCTTAACATTAGCACAACACTTGTACTTTTCAACATAGATGTATTATGCACAAATATATTCCTTGCATGTAGCGAGAAACGAACCTTTTAAGTCGGAATCTCTCATACCGGCATACTCCACCACCACGCTGCAGAATCCACGCCCGCGGCTCTAGGGATGCCACGGCATAAAACACGCCATTTATGGCAAAAATATAGCACCATTAAATTGGATCCAAGAAAGGCTTGGGGCTAAAAAACTTAGCAATGTGCGGCGTGCTATGCTAGGCCTTATAAGGTTGAACTAGCAAGAAGGTCCGTCTAGCGTTGATAGGCGTTGACAATTTAATCAACGGCTAAGGTGATAGGAATGCGACATACAATGGTCTAGTTTGATGTTTATGATGCTCTGGGTGGTGCAGTACTATTATAGAGGATCCGATTTGTACTGACATCTAACGACAGTTCAGTTTCAGTTCAGTCAAGTTCAGTGTAATTAAATCCTTTACTATTCCATCTTTTACAATTTAACACGTTTAAAACATTAAGATTTCTTCTCTCGTGTGGGTGTGTGGCCAACCCTGTACCCTTAGCATGGACCGGAGACAAAAAAATATCCGCTGTTTATATCCACTTCTTGTTTGACGAAAGTGGATAAAACAGGGGATAAATTGTTTTGTCTCCGGTCCGTGCTAGGGGGCTGATGTCAAAGAGTTTTCAGACCACCCGAATGCCTCCGAAATTGCCTAACGACTGTTTTCCTGAGACAACAACCGGTACCGACGGCTTAACATGCCCTCCGAAGCACGGTAGCGCTCAGATGTAAATACCACACAAATGGTCACCCATCCAAGTTGTGACCACACACATTTAGTCAGATTTGTTGTTAATTTTTTTATAAACTCTATTACCGACACACTAACACACACAACGTCTATGTTTTTCATAATGTGTATAAAGTTGATGGTAGTGTACCACACCTTTGCCAGTTATTCAAACGCCAAACAGTAATGTGCAAGCATTAATGTGTTCCGTTTCGAAGGGCACTGTTTAAAGCGAAATTATTTCTATTATTTTTTTCCCTATATAGTAGACATTCCGCCAATTCGAACGAAGCGTTTTGGTTCCACGTTTATAGTGCGTACTGCTAAGGAATGGAACTCCTTGCCGTCTTCACTGTTTCCTGAAAACTATAATTTGGGCGTCTTCAAGGCTAGAGTGAATAGGTATCTTCTAAATCTACGTGCTCCATCTTCGGCCACATCGTCGCTTATCATCAGGCGAGATGGTGGTCAAACGTAGATTTATCACAAATAAAAAAAAAATTACTGAGCATTTTACTCATGAGGTGGAGTCTCAAGGTGACGAGCGCAGTGCAGTGCTGCGCAAGATTTAGCAAAATAAATTTCTGGGCGGCGATGGCGTTGCAATTTTATGGGCGTGTTATGGTTACAACCAAGCGGACAACTTGCTCTTTTTGCCACTTAGTAACAGAAACAAATAACATAATCAAAAATTTCATTGTTTAGCTGACCAACAGAATCGATGTTGAAAAGGACAACAACCTATACAAAGCACTAAGTTTCAAAAGAAAATATTATTTTAGGCTTCTACTTAAAATATAAACCTCGCCTAGAGTGAAGCGAAAGCAGGCCATTAATATTTTTACCTAACTACTCCAGCCTTCGGATCTTAGCCTATTTATTTATTAAAAGCTTTTATTTTTACTAGCTACGCCCCGCAGTTTTATTCCCGTGGTCATTTTTCCAGGATAAAAAGTGTCCTTACCAAATGTCATCCAAATCCGTTCAACTATTACGACGTGAAGAAATAACAAACACGCAAAAGTATACATAAAAAAAAATCTCATATATCCATACCCATATAAATTTTATGTATAATCATCATCATCCCGTCACGTTGCCAGTTCCCACTGCTGGGACACGGGCCTTCTCTTATAGAGCGATTGGGCCATAATCCACCAAGCTGGCCCAGTGCGGGTTTGTGTTTGTCACGATATCAAATATAAATAATATGATGTTCGGTGAACCATCAGTGACACGAGTCTGAGCAGTAACTCACCTGCCGTCGTCCCCTAGATCCTAGATCCAGTTTTGGTCACATCAAAAATAGTGGCCAAATAAAGATCTAATAAGCGATAATAAAGTAAACCGACGCAAATATTTAAATAGATTGGCGCAAATGGGCCCTATAAATATAAATCTGAAGTAGGTGTCACGGAGTCACCACGTTGTTCATTGTTTTTTAACCCCCGACGCAAAAAGGAGGGGTGTTTGTCCACTATATGTGTCTGTCTGTGGCACCGTAGCTCTTAAACGGGTGAACCGATTCGAATGCGGTTTTCTTTATTTGAAAGCAGGTTCTTAGATTAAAATCATGTTTTATCAAAATTTTAGTTTCTAATTTATTTTTAATCTATATTTAAGTTTAACGATAGGACGCAAACGCTTAAGCTTTAGTAACTTGATCTAGACAACCCTAAGTTTTTCTTTAGCTCGCTGGGTCGCGTAGCCCCAGTACGCATTGTACCATACCTTTGCCAGTTATTCAAACGCTAAACAGTAGGTTTGAAGGGCACTGTTTCAAGCGAAATTGCTGAGTATTATAAGACTTATGAGCTATTGTTTCAAAGTGACGAGCGCAATGCAATGCTGCGCAAGATTTAGCATAATAACTTTCTGGGTGGCGTGGGTTGATCTAGACAACCCTAAGACATTCTTTAGCTCGCCGGGCCGCGTACTGGGGCGTCCGCACGGAATGCAAGATGACCGATTAGTTGCTTCGTTTGTGATTTGCACTTGCATTACGCCATTGCGAGCGAGACGTAATGTGGCTGGTAATTCAATTCTGAATTAGTAATGCCTTTGTGTCTGTTGTGTCTATTCGCGAAATACTCGTATTCAAGTTTTCGCGATTTCACAGAATGCTAAGTTAGTTTTGATGTTAGGTATTTAAAAATTGCGAAAAACACATTCATATATAGGCTCATTTCTTGACTAATAATAAATATTATTCATAAATATTTATATATTTAATTTGGAAATCAAGAATTAAAAACTATGAATTACAAATTAAAAATATATTATACACCTAAACAAACAGAAATATAAATCCCTATATACATTTAATTTAATTTGGGAAATGTTAACTTAACAATTTCCATTTCATAGTTATTAAAATGAGTATACCCATAATCGACTACTAAATATTGCACTACTGGGCATAGGCGTCTTGGACTTTCCATTCGGGTATCAATAGTAGACTTTTTTACTTTTTTTCATAATGAAGTTTCAGACACCTCATTAATATTACGATCTAGCCTTATAAGACTAATAAGTAATTTGAGTTTAACTTAAGCTGCTAAGTGCTAACACTTTTCTTACTATCTCGATTCAGGCAACGACACTATGATTTGTGTTCTTAACGGGTAGCACTACTATACTACAGTACACTGTCACTTTACAACACTAACCTAAAAGGTTTTGTCCATTTGAGTCTTCCCTCTATGGCTCAAAAAACTCAAAATCTCTTTATTCATGTTTGGCATCACAGACGCACTTATAAACATCAAATTATCACAAGACTCTACCACCATATCGGAAAAAGAACCACTACTCAGAAGATATGGCAAGAAACTGAGAGCATTTTTTTAGAGATTTTGTTACAAGTTTTGTTTTTCTACAATGTTATTTTTCTTATGTACCAGTTGACAAATCAGACACTCTAATACTCGAGTGAGAAAACTAAATAGCACTATATTCCAATACAATTTTTCAGTCGATACCTTTTAATCAGCTTCAGCCAGTGTCCAAAGAGGTGACAAAAATCGTACCTATATTTTTTCAGTTTTTACAGCCGTGATACAGAACCGTAATCCATCAAAAAAAACATCACTGAATGTAAGCCCCTTATGAATCCTGCGGATACAATAGTGCACAATAAAACGAACGCACACATACAGATGCACATAAATGCATGTGTGCAGGTGTATGTGTAAATCGCATTTATTTATGCGCCACTATGCGTCCACTGGCGGCGGTGGTGTGATTCGTGAAATGCAGGCGTGTCTTTGTGGAAATACGTCTTAGAGCAAAATCATGTACAATTTCGCTCTAAGTGTTTTATAGCTACGAGCAAGAGAAGCTTGAACTGAACTGAGCTGTAGTTTTCATGGAAAATATAATGCTTACGGTTGAAGCAGCTACCATTCTAAACGCTTCTGAAGTATTTAGTTTCGATTATTTAATACTTGTTCGATTCTGTTTTCCTATTTTATGCGATAGTATCTATTTACGCACAACTTTCAACGCCAAACTTAATAGTAAATCCAACTCGCGTCCGCCTATCCATTACACCACCCATAAAGGCAGTTCCACACCGCTACGACTGCATAGCTTAGCATACCATAAACAATTGGAAGTGCACCGCCGCCACCGCGCGCCGACCTCTCACCTGCCGCTGCCGGCGCGGCGCCCGCGCATCTATTTGAATCGTTAGTGTGGACGCGGCTTTATGCGGCTGTTAATATTTCATGAGCTGAGATTTTCGCTATACGGGAAAATTCTTATGTAGTTACGTTTTTCTTTCATGTATTTAGGATTTTAGGCCTGTAAGAAGTCAGTTAACAGCTTTAGATAGCAGACGGTAACGCTGTCTCTGTGTTTTTATTTTTAGGATTCCGTACCTGTAAAAGAAAAAACGGAACCCTTATAGGATCACTTTGTTGTCCGTCTGTCTGTCAAGACCCTTTATCTTGGGAACGCGTGGTGGTATCGTTTGAAATTAAAACCATACTCAGGACGACAGTCCCTTGAAGCTGTAAAAAAATCAAACTTCTAATTTAACGTAAAAATAGATATGGCCGTTTATGCCGCAAAAAACGTATATTTCGACTATCTCAAGGGAATCATAATTTAAAGTGTACTTTCCGTTGACCTAGAACTATGAAATTTGGCAAGTAATACGTCCTATACAAGTACAGGGTAAATCTGAAACTATACATTTGTAATTAAATCATAAAAAATATAGTCATTATTTAAAGTACGTAATCAATCATCGACTTTAAAAACTGCGAGACTCTATTCCTGAACTATTTATAATATGTACCTACAAATATGTACGAAACTCTCGGTGGGTGAGTGAGACTCGCACTTGTCCGGTTTTTTTATCTTACACAATTAAAATGCGGTTATCTTACTCTCAATTTCAGAAATGCTTTTTCCGAAGTATAGCTTGGCTAGCAGTGCCAATATAATACTACCAATATAATCGTATGTCGATATACTCAGAAAACAAACCCTCAAAGAGTTCGCTCATGCAAAACTGTTGGTAGGAATATAAATTTAATAAGAACCAGCTCGGGAATTTCATCAAAAAAGAGCTACAAAGCGTCAGAGCTATAAAATACGAGTTATTTTTCCAATCCGTTACCATAATAAAATTATCTATCATAGCTCCAATGAAAATTTAAAACTTTTAAAAACTCTAAAACTGGTTCGCGGTCCAATTTATCCGAAAACATGGTCCGTAAAATTGACGTGTCCATTTTTAATTTATTGCACAGCACTAAAACTGTGGAACATTCGACCATTGATGACTATTCGACTAATAGATTTGTATAATTGCTATTCGAATTGAATTTCCCACGGAATCGGATCGATCCACAAATATATCGAGAGCGATTAATCGGATTAATATTTAGGCGACGCAGCACAGCACTATAAATAGCATGGACATTGCATAATGATGTAACAACAATGCTATCGAGTGTTTTATCAAGTTCAATGGATGGACTTACCGTTTTTATAAAAATGGTGTACTCAATACTCAACTTGTACTTTATTACAAACATATGTACACAAAAGTTCTTATTGTAGTGGTGAGATTACATATGACCCTGCTAGGGTATAGCAAATTATACATTATAATGGGAGCGGACCGATTTATTCTACGTCTTTGTCAGTTACTTATCATTTTATCATTTCATTCTTATTTTCATTAAAAAAGTCATTTAAATTATAATAACATTTTTCTATCAGGAATTGTTATAATTTTTTATTAAATTTTATATAATTATTTTCTTCTTTTATTTCGTCAGGTAGATTATTATAATTTTTTACTGACATTACATTCGGACCGGAACTATGTATGTTCAGTCTTGATATGGGTAATACTAATTTATGCTTAAACCTAGTTGCAAATCGCCGTGTTTGTTCTGCATGCTTTAAGAAAAACTGCGGATATTGTCTCACAAATTTACCTACTTCTAGTACTACTACCAAATTTTAAAAATAAAATCTTGACCCTAACATCAATCTATATAGATTGATGTTAGGGTCAAGATTTTATTTTTAACAAAATGTGGTTTAAGGTGGGTGTGTGTGTCAGTTTTGAGTCCTTTTACTGTTTTCTTTTAACTGTAGATAAGTTGCGTGTGTGATAATGTTGAAATGGGTGCGTTTTGATGTTTTGCAGTGTTTTCACTTGAAATTAAAGGGTATTTACTAAAATTAATTGTGACAAATAATCTTTTGGTCGAAGGCATGCGAGAGAAGAATAAAGATAATAACCATTTTGATTTTGCATCTCATTCTTCTATCGATAACGATAGCCATACATATATCGACACGTCTACATCCCTACCTAAATCCAATAAAGTGATAACACAAATTGTGCATGGCCTCCATTTATCTGAAACGGTGCGTTTAAGAATTTACTGCTACCATAAATACGAACCGTAGTACAACCACATACGTCGTTACACAAGGTGACTCACTTACCAATAGTCGTCACGCACTTAAGCCTTGTCACGTCTTGTAAGAAAACTAGGTAAAGGCCCAAAATAGTCAGTTTAGGATCAGGCAGTTACAGATGATGAATAATAGGTTCGAATAGCACTAAGTCGTCTCAAAAAGAGGCACAACTGAAAATCAGCGCGCTGTCATGGGACTTTATATGGAGTTGTGCTTTTGTGACCATCTAATTTCATGTAAGTACCTTTATTACCACTTTTTTGTATAAGATGGTTATTAATAAACTTATTTTTTTTCATTCTTTCTTTCTAAGTTATGGAAAATCCTTCGTAAACTTATTTCGATATTGAGGCCGTCTGGGTTGTTATCAGCTTTGCCAGTTATTCTGCTGCCAAGCAGTAGTGCGCAAGCATAACTGTGTTCCGGTTTGAAGGGCATTTAACCTAGCGAAATTACTGGGCATATGAGACTAAATATCTGATCTGATCTGACGTCTTGGGGTGATGAGCGTAATGCAGTGCTAAGCAGTGCTTTTTATGATATTAAAAGTTCTGGTTGGCGCTGCAATTGTTATGGGCAGGCGTGGCGCTTACCATCAAGCCAACGACTTGCTCATCTCATCACTCAGCCCTTAAAAAAGAAAACTATAGTTGCGCCCCGCGATTTCATCTATCCTCACAATTTTTTCCATCGTACTGATCCTCTTCTTACTATAATATGCGTTTTGCTTACCATCAGGCAAACGACCCAGCTCGTCTCGTCATTCAGTTATATAAAAAAAAAATATAAATGTGAAAGTTTGTGAGGATGGACGGTTGAATGGATGGATGTTTGCTTCTAAATCACGCAAAAACTACTGAACAGATTTAGATAAAATTTAGTATTTTTTTATGCTTAATAGATTTATTTTTGGCCACTATCTCGCCTGATGTGAAGCGATGATGTGGCCTAAGATGGAGCACATAGATCTAGAGAGAGAGATGGCAGTTGAGAGGCTGCTCAGACCCGTCTCCCCGATGGTTCACCGAACATCATCCCGAAACACGACTAGGTCGCTTAACGGCATGACATTGTTTGGTGGGTGGTATTACAACCACGGCCAGAGCTTACCACTCCAAATAAATACGTACTATGTGCAAAGTATGCAGGTACTTTAGGACCTGAAGAAGGGCAAACGCTACTTTTTATCCCGGGAAACCGCGGGTGAAGCCGCAAGGCGCATGTTAGTTATAATATCATTAGGATATAAACTATCGCACTGGTCCATTGGTCCGAATCCCCTATATGTCTGCGTTAGATTCCGTAGAATGGGCCAAAGCTTTGATAGTGTGAACATGCTTGAATAATTTAGACAGGTCGCTCATTCTATTGACTGTGAATTCGATTAATCACTATCTGCAGTATTTGATCAAATTCACAGAATCAGTTACGGTTACCGTTACTTTGTGTAGGGACTTGTGAGCGGTTTCAATAGCGCATTTGAATATTCAGATATCACTGCATTCATAATATGTGAGATGCTTATTATGAGAATAAGATGAAACGAACCGTGAAACCGATGACCCGTGTTCCGGTTTGAAGGGCATTGTAGCCAGCGAAATTACTGGGCATTATGAGACTCAACAGCTAATTGTCTCAGGGAGACGAGCGCAGTGTAGCGCCGCGCAGGATTTTGCAAAACAAAGTTCTGGGTGGTGTTATTGTTATGGGCTGGCGTATTGCTTACCATCAGGCAAACGACCAGCTCGTCTTGTCATTCGGTATAATAAAAAAAATCACAGGTATGCGTTTTATCAAACAAAAAAACCGACTTCAATGTATCTTCGAAGTCCAAGGTCAAATATCGATGAAATTTATATGGGACCACTTCGTGGCTATACTGAACCCAACGCAAAAATAATTTTCCAAATCGGTTCATGAATGAAGGATTTCTGAGGTAACAAACATTAAAAAGTCAGTGCTGAGCTTACCCCTATTGCTGCTGTTTTTTGTATATTTGTGCTAATAAATATATTGTGTTCTAATTTAAACTCTACGAGTATGTGTACAGTTTGACAATAAATCATTTCATTCTTCTTTATTTAAAAAAAAAAACAATCGAGTAGAGAACCTTCTCCTTTCAATCCTCTCCTTTGAAGTCGGTTAGAAAGGGAACGATTCGTTTTTTTTTAATTGTTTTAATGCCTGAGTACAAGGTATTTTTAAATACTAGCTGCGCCTTTCACTTCGCCTTGCACTTTCCTGGGATAAAAAGTAGCCCATGTTCTTTTACAGGACCCAAAGAACCTACATATCAAATTTAATCAAAATCCATTCATTAGTTTTTGCGTGATTGAGTAACACATCCATCCTCACACACATTCATCCATCCATCCTCACAAACTTTCGCATTTATAATATTAGTACAGCAGCCAACCTCAAAATTGTAACAGCTACAACCGGTGTCTCTTCTCGAGTCTAGAGTGAATAGGCATCTCATGGGCAAGCGTGTTCTATCTTAGGTCGCATCTTTGCTTTCCATCAGGCGAGATGTCGGCAAACGTATGCGCATATAACATATTTAGCAATAAAAAAATTAAAAAAAATTTTGTAAGATAGGATAGTAGGATTTACCTACTCAAATAAACAAATGATTTCTAGTTCGTTATGACGTTTAAAATGCATTCTTGTTGTGTAAAATTTATTATACAGACCTCCGTTTGTATTTTTTTGGCTATAAAGTATAGAAAAGGCATTTCACATTTAATATTCATAGCTAAGCTCAATCCGCGAACTCGTCTCGAACCCCATTCCTGCATCGCAATCGCGAGATGCCATTGAGGGCATTGAGGCCGTGGAGGCCGTGGGCGAACAATCTCACGACGAACAATGAAAATCGAAATACCCTTTCGTATATTATTCAGTCCAAATATTTGCCAACAAATAAAAAAAAAAACCAACGCGGGGTCTTAACTGTGGCGCCGGCGTCTAGGCATTTGTATATTTGTGGACGCGGTCCGAATCACGCTTTTGGTACCAATACCAATAGCACGCTTACAGCCGGTCCGAATGGTGCGAAAAGCGTAAAATAGCAGGTGATACATATACTGCGCTTGTATAATATGTATTTATATTTTATTGACGTAACTTTCGCATGGTTGTTTGGATCCTTATATGCACAAAAAAAGGAAAAAATTGTAATTGTTTGTAGATTTATTTGTAGATTAAGCCAAATCCATTGTTTAGTTTAAAAGGATTTATTGTCCAAAATGTAAAAAGAGCAAGGTCTCAGTGCGGAGCGAGATGTTAATTAATTTTATTCAATTATACTCAGCTATTGCATCAAATAATACATTCTCGCTACTGTATTTTCACTATCTCAATTCGATTACACACTATCACGAATACGTTGAGCAACATCAAACCCATCGAATTATAGCGTCACCACATTCATACCCTTATTATCGCCGCTTTGCATGTTGCGTGAACTAGCAAATGTTCGCGACCCACTTCTGAATCGATTCGTCGATAACTCGCTTAATCGAAGTGTTGTTACGTTCCGAATTACCGATTACCGGTTCAAACGGGGTCGTAGCGTTCTTACCGATCGGTTAATGAGAGGAGTGGGATAACTGTGCGGTTAGTGTAAAGTAATGTTGGCAGTGATGCGTTAGGGAGGTGATAATCGATTTGGAATCGGTTAACTCGATTTATCGTAAGTTTCTTTAGTTCATCATGGAATTGATGTTTACACAAAACTAGATTTTTCTTTAAATCTTCCAGGATTTCAAAGTCTATACTTAAATGCAGTAGAAAACAGTCCGGTAAAATATCTCAGTGCCTGCGCTGCCCGTCGAGAACGAGCAAAACTTCTGAAAACTTTCAGAATGCAACTGTTCCGCGAGACATTTAAACAAGCATCACATTCTTGTTCACACTGGTTCCAATTTCCAAAACAAAGCCCGCGAATTCCTCCGCATGCATCCGACGAGTGCATGCGACAGCACTACACGATCCGGGAAAATAACCGGTGAAATAACCGCGGCACGTGAAATGGAACGGAGCCGGAGCCGAATATTTCGCAGGAACTCGCTCCGCCCGATTATTGTAGCTTCAATGGCGCGATTAACTCGCGTTCTTTTGTCGTCTGTAGGAAATGCAACACAAAACCGCCTACTACCACCAAGACAAGGAAAATCGTTCCACTAATAAATAGTTATCGTTAAAAACACGGGAGTGAAGCTCGTTGCGGTTCAATCGAACTGTTCCGAATCCAATTGCGCCATTAGCCCGTAACTGCCGCGGCAAAACACCGCCGCCGCCGCCGCAGTTAAATCAATGGCTCACTTACACCCGCCTATTTCCATTCAAATAAATTCGATCCGGTTTAAGTTCGCGGCAAACTATAGATTTATCCGTTTTATCCGATCCGGACCAGTATTGATCGAGGGCTGCTACGGACCGGACGTGCTAGTTAAAGATATACGACCAATTTCGGGAGAGATTTGTTTTCCGAATAAAAGCTTATTGTCTGTAAGAGTCTAGCTGTCGTGCTCGGTATTAAATTACACGAGTAGTGCTCGACAAAAACTATAAAAGACTGTTCGCATGCAATACATTGAGTCTGTATCTGGGAACGCTAGGAAGCGGTCGGCTGGCGAGCAGCCAATTTATTATTTTCTGGGTTCCATTTGCGCGAAAGGAGAACTGTTGCTTTTGAGATAGAGACGTCGATGCACTTGTACGAGTACCTGCGAAACTGGAAAGATTATTTTGTGAAATGGATTTGAATTGTAGCCAATAAATATTACATCTGCGGAACAAAGGAACCTCCTATTTTTATTGATGCCTACCGATACATTGCCGCATTAGATCAATCCAAGTAGACGCGAAGTGATAAAGCTATCACTTATCACCTTCACTTATAAAACAACCTAAATTAACAAAAGGTTAAGGAAGTCAACATAATAATATTCTATTTTTTGTCTATTAAAAAGACATACATGACAAAATTTACGACGCAAAATAAAACGCAGGAGGAAGACGGTAGAGTGTTTCAAGTTGTATTTACACTGCTGCAATGCTTCCATAGGTAGCACAAGGTGTAATTAGGTAAACGTACAAAGTCATTTATGTACCTCGTCGGGCACAGCAACATTAGAAGAGAAGAGGACGCATTATGTGCATTTCAAAGTCAATGTGGTTGATTATTAGTATCTCTTTTAAATTAGTATTTGTAATCTTTTTTTTTAATTTTCCTATTATGTTTTGTTAATAGTATTTATGTATAAATACATAAATACTATTAACTAATACTATTAAATAAAAGCGAATCAATAATAATAAACATTTCAAAGTCAATGTGGTTGATTATTAGTATCTCTTTTAAATTAGTATTTGTAATCTTTTTTTTTAATTTTCCTATTATGTTTTGTTAATAGTATTTATGTATAAATACATAAATACTATTAACTAATACTATTAAATAATAGCGAATCAATAATAATAAATTTATTATTATTGATTCGCTATTATTTACACCATTAAACTGCATTATATACCTAACATACGTGTTATAATGATTTGCTTTTAGTACAAATCTTCGGAAGTCATTGGATACAAGAATATTGCTGCTCAAGCACCTTTCCCTAACACTTATCAAGCACTATTTGTTACCCGTAGAGAAGTTTGAAATAGCACTAATATACTAAAGATATCCTAACAAAAGGCTGTTGTAATAAGAAAAAAAAGCTCCATATAAAACCTGCAAGGCCGGTGGGCGGATGATGGAGCGTGTTACAAAGTGCTAGGTGATTTCAAACAATTTTATGTGTTAGATACTACTCTCTTACCTACTCTAGTTTGTTCTCTATAGTTTCATCTCTTTGTAATATATGGAGTAAGAGTATCGAGATAACACTAAACGTTATGCTGAGTTTAGATATGAGTGTTAATTAAAATTCGTTTGGCTACAGTCTTATTTAAACAGACTATAATATGTTCTCAATATTCAGGAAGAAGAAAAATGAAATTGCTTGGTCAGGGCTAGAATCTACGTCTTCGGAATGTTGCTCTGACAACTTACCAACTTGGCCATCGAGTCATCTGCTCGAGCAACGAAATTTCTTTTGACCTTGTTGTCTTATTTAACGAGGAAACTGTATTTACAAACATGATGAAATATAAAAGTTTGCTATAAAAATATGGAATTCTATTTCATAAGAACAGTTCTTCAGGCAACAACGAAATTTCTTCACCGAAAAGTGTACGGAACCCTAACGTAAAAAACGGCAACACCCGGGCTAGTTTTTTTTAATATTCGCAACACGGTATCGGGCAAACTGCTACTTTTATTGGTACGTATCATAAACATAAAGATACTTGTTTATAAGAATGTTTCCGCTCGTTTCGCTTAGGTACCTACAATGTTTTCGCTCGTTTCGCTTAACAAAGTTTTAATTAAGCCCGTGAGTTTAATCTGCTGGCATAGCAGCTGTTTACGTACATAAATTATTTTATCATTGTCGAATAGAATTTCTTACGTCCAAGTTAGCTGTTCGGTGGACTAAGTCAGCCGCCAACTTCTTATTCGTCGCAATTCTTACAATAACTAGTAATCAGCCCCCGTACCCATATGTCCCTTAAGCGCCAACCGTATATCGTGTTGAGCTCAGATTAGGGTGTAGATTAACTCCGGCAATGTCTTATGATGCTTTATACATTGTCCTATTAAGTTTATCTCATCTAGTAGTTATCATATTTAGGTGTAAATTAATAAGATTAATTCGATTCTTGCCTGAATCTACAACAATTAGATCGAATCCTATCAGTCGCAGTGAAGCTATACCTTAATTTGAGCTCAACACGATTAACGATTGGCGCTTGAGGGACATATGGGTAGGGGGGCTGTACCTAGTCCAGCCAAAGTTTTTTTTCCGATATTACGGTGACAAGACTATTAAAAAAGTTAGATTTTAGGCCTGTAAAGATAACTTTTTAGGGTTCCGTACACAAAGGGTAAAACGGGACCCTATTACTAAGACTCCGCTGTCTGTCTGTCCGTCTGTCACCAGGCTGTATCTCATGAACCGTGATAGTTAGACAGTTGAAATTTTCACAGATGATGTTTTTTTTTTTACGCCTGCCCATAACAATTGCGATGCCATGCCACCCAGATCTTTTAATTAATACCATTAAAAGCTGCGTAGCCTTGCATTGCGCTCATCACCCCAATACCTCAGATCAGATCAGATATTAAGTTTCATATGCCCAGTTATTTCACTGGCTACAATGCCCTTCAAAGCGGAACACAGTAATGCTTGCGCACTACTGCATGGTGGCAGATTAACTGGCAAAGCTGTGTTACCTACCCAGACGGCCTCCCGCATGCTCTCGCAGATGCTTGAAACATTATACTTCTGCAAAGCAGCCAACTGGTACATAAGAAACATAACATTGTAGAAAACCAAAAAACTGTAACAAAATCTCAAAAAAATGTTCTAATCTCTCTCTTCTAATCCCTCAGTTTCTTGCCGTATCTTCTGAATAGTAGTTCTTTTTCCGATATGGTGGTAGAGTTATTGTGATCATTTGACGTTCATAAGTGCGTCTGTGATGCCAAAATGATTGAAAGAGATTTCAATTTTAATTTATTTATTGATACGTTATATTAGGCATGTCATTATTATACAAATTTAATTAATTAATTATTACCTAATTAAAATTTTCATAATGAAAATTCTGCCTTCCAGCATTTTGTCATAAATTCGTTTATTTTGTAGAAGGGATGTAGAAGGGATTTTGGCTTCGATTTGATTTTGATTGCATATGAGAAACCTACCACGACTACTGTAACTGTCATGCATAATCATATGTTGTACTAGCTTTTTCCCGCGACTTCGTCTGCGAAGACGATGGAGAAAGCCCACAGTCGTCTTCTTTTCGAAACCATTTTACCAAGACCTCTGCATTATATGATAACGGGTACTACGAAAAGGTCAAGTTGTATCTTCGTAGTCACTCAACCGATTTTGATGTGACATACCCTTTAATCTAAGT
This sequence comes from Petrophora chlorosata, assembly GCA_951640565.1. NCBI lineage: Eukaryota > Metazoa > Arthropoda > Insecta > Lepidoptera > Geometridae > Petrophora > Petrophora chlorosata. The sequence continues at coordinate 17,673,071 of OX621191.1, read as the reverse complement.
TAGGATGTATGGTACCAATCCCTTGAAAACCAAATTAAATTTGGTTCAGCAGATTTCGAGTCTATAGGTAACAAACATTCAAAGCGCAATCATTTGTTTCCCGTCTGGGTGTTGTGGGACCATGGGCCTCATAGTTCCTGGTTCCCTAGATACAGGGAATCCTAGTTAGGGGTCAGGATCTATGAATGTGACCGTTGGGCGTTAAAAAAAAGTTACAATTTTATAATAGTAAAGAAAGATTAAATAATAACTATAGCTTAACAATAGTTCGGCTCACGATGCTCGTCGAAAGCGAAACTAACGGATTATGGAAACCGATCGCATATTAAGATATCTGTAATGGCTCATTAAATGTCTCTATCGAGCTTTCTAAGCAACGTGAAAGCTTTTTGCGTACCACGTTATTACTCATTTTATTTGCCTTTCCCTTTCATATCTGTATCTCATGGCGTTTTGTGCATTTTGTCTGCAGTATTCAGTGTGGCTCAGTGGAAGAACGTGCGACTTTCGATCCGACGTACCCAAGTTCGAATCGCGCAGGCCTCGCACCACTGACTTTCTTAAGTTATATGCGGATTTAACACTCGGTCTAAAAACGGTGAAGGAAAACATAGTGAAGAAACCGGCATGTCCAAGAATTAATCACAAAAATTCAAGGATATGTGATATCCACCAACCCGCACTGGGCCAGCGGCAGCGTGGTGGATTATGGCCCATGCTATCTCTATTGTGTATATAGTGGGAACGAGATGGGCTGATGATGATTCAACTGTGACGTTTTTTTATTGAACTGAGTGATGAGACTAGCAGGTCGTTCGCCTGTTGGAAAGCGCCACGCCTGCCCATAACAATTGCAGTGCCTTCTTTGAATACTATAAAAACTTCTGCGTAGCGCAGCACTGCGCTCATCACCCTTATATGAAGTTCCGTGATATTTGCTGTTTTTCCTTATAAACCAGTGTCTCCCTGAAGAATCTACCACTACACATAATCATGACAATTTTGCTTGATCAGTTTAAACTTTTTGGAAACAAAACTATTTATCTATTCAGTAAATAAGTACTGCTACATATATAGTACAAAATATATAGTACGAACAGTAGGTAAGTATATAGTACGTAAAAATAATATACAAAATATAATTAATTATTATTAAATATATACATATTATTTAATCATTTATTCTATTATCTATAGGCGTTCGTAACAGGTCATCTAGATTAAGCAACGTTCGCAGCGGTCACAACTTGGATGGGTGACCGTTTGTGTAGTATTTACATCTGACCGCTACCGTGCTTCGGAGGGCATGTTAAGCCGTCGGTCCCGGTTGTTGTCTTAGAACAACAGTCGTTAGGCAATGTCGGAGGCCTTCGGGCAGACTAAAAGCTCCGACACCAGGGTTGGCCACACACACACACACCAGAGAAGAAGTAAGTTAAAAAACAATGCTTAAGTATTTATTAGAGAAAACATTCTGTTATTCATGGCAATTTTAGCGTACAAAACATTCACAACAATAAGCTCAAACCAAATCAGAAAAAAGAATTAAAATCTATGTTCTGTTGTAATGATAAAATTAGGTACACAAAAGCCCTAGAAACATTGAATTGTCATCACTATTTAAACTCTAACTCAGATTTAACTATGCCATGCGTTGATAATTATGTTTTTTTTGTGTAACTAAATAATAGGCGAGCAAGTCGTTCGCCTGATGGTAAGCAACACGCCTGCCCATAACATTTGCAGCACCACTTAGTTTGTTATGCAAAATCCTGCGCGGCACTGCACTGCGCTCGTTATCCTAAAACAGCTCTTAAGTCTCATAATGCCCGGTAATTTAGCTGGCTACAATGCCCTTCAAACCGGAACACAGTAATGCTTGCGCAGTACTACTTGGCGGCAGAATAACTGGCTAAGCGGTGGAACCCACCAGACGGCCTATCGCATACGAGAAACCTACCACCAGTAAATGATGTAGTAATTGATGCGCAATAAGTAGCTATGCGGTATAGATGGGACGATGTGGTCAAATATACTTCGTCACTCGAATTTTTCTGCGTTGTGGTGCTACGTTATCACGACTCTTTTAGATCCAAAAACAGATAGAGGAGATATTTATGTTCTGTAACGAAAACGAATAATTAATTTAAAAAAACAAAAACCAACTTCAATGTATCTTTAAAGTCCAAGGTCAAATATCGACGAAATTTATATGGGACCACTTCGTAGCTATACTGAACCCAACGCAATTTTTTTTATTCAAATCGGTTCATAAATGACGAAGTTCTGAGGTAACAAACATAAAAAAATCTATTCTATTCTACTCTTGCAATACGTTCCGTTCGCTCTAAGTATACTCCTAGAGCAGACGTCTGGATTAAACACAATATTAAATTGAAAAGCTTGCTGCCTCTGCTTTACGGTGATAAAATTGGCTGCTTGCATTCACGTCAGTCTGCTTCCTAATAAATCTGACAAAAGTGCAATCCAACCAAACTCAAATTGCACGTATAAAATCAAACATTTATAACTTTTGGCATTGTTCCACGGACGCCTTGGCATATTATTATTGCAGTGCAGGTGCAGTATAATACATACCTACCTATATGTAGAAATGGGCTTTACGCTTTGAATATACCATATCGGCAGGCGAGATTTTTTACTTTTTATGTAACTGAATGACGAGACGAGCTAGTCGTTTATCTGATACAGATAATGTGATAATGATATGTAAGCAATACGCCAGCCCACCCAGAACTTTGTATTGCAAAATCCTGCGCGGCGCTGCACTGCGCTCGTCACCCTGTGACAATTAGCTGTTCAGTCTCATAATGCCTAGTAATTTCGCTGGCTACAATGCCCTCCAAACCGGAACACAGTAATGCTTGCGCACTACTGCTTGGCGGTTGAATAACTGGCAAAACGACGGCAAACTGGCAAAGATTACGTTGCAACAGCTCTTATTCTTATAGGGAGTGGTTGCATTGACGTCCCACATGAGATGTAAGCATTGTGCATGTCCCCCTGCTGTACAACTTTGATCCGTAAGATAAATGCGCCCAACTACATAGATCCTGGCGTCTAACTAGGATTCCCTGTATCTAGGGAACCAGGAACGCGGACCATGGCCCCACAACACCCAGACGCGAAACAAATGCTTGCAGTTTCGCGTCTGTCACTCGGTTGCCACCGCTCGCTGCGAATGACTTATGAGTGAGATTCAAATGTGTATTTTATATGTGCGATCAATCGACGACCTGTTTTACAGAGGTAGAGCAGGCCGGCTGACTATTTGACTTTGACATAAGGACGAAACATATTGAGAAAAAGACGGAGAACGGCTGAAGACGGTGGAGCTGACCACGACCCAACCTGACTGACGGAGGTTTGCCTCTCTCTTTTTTCATTAAAATTTAATATATGGACTTTGATACAATATTAATATACCTAAAACAGAATAGTTCGTTATTGTTTTGTGTATGGATGCAAAGAAACCACTTACACAAATAAGAATCGGAGATTTTTTGGTATTTCGCGTCTCCTAGCCAAGCGATAGTAGGTGAGAAAGAGAAACACTTAGGTTGCTTACGTATAGCGTTGTCCTTGTCGCGCTCGATTCGTATTAGCTCATCCCTACAATAATTAATCACACACACAAAACGTGTGCGGAAAGGCGCCACTAGTAGTACTAGACAGTTAGCTCGGCGAATTTGTATGAAGTGTCGGGGGTCTGATATTACGTAGGTGAGGCTATATATAAAATAAATTTGGTAACTCGAGCAGTGTTGTGTTGCTCAATGGCCAAATTGGTAAGGCGTTGGAATGATGTTCCGAAGACGCGGATTCGAGCCACACTCGAGCTAATGGTAGTAATAAATACGCTCATCGATCCCGATATAGATCCTGCCCCTAACTAGAATTCCCTGGATCTAGGGGACCAGAAACTATAAGGACCATGGACCCATCTATTTTTAAAACATTTAAATATCGTGATGCACGATCTGATTCCTTCTTCTCCCTTCCACCTAAGGACATCCAGGCAGGGTGAGTCGTTTCACCCGTACGTCGTTAATATCCCACCTATCCGTACTTTACGCAGATTCCTTTATCATGCGATCTGCAAAGTGGAACGCCCTGCCACCGTCTTTGTTCACAAACAGCTACAACTTGTGTCTCTTTAAGTCTAGAGTGAATAGGCATCTCATGGGCAAGCGTGTTCAATCTTAGGCCACATCTTCGCCTTCATCAGGCGAGATGTCGCCAAATATATATGCCCATTTAACAATTAAAAAAAATACTCCTTCAATCTTCACAGAAAACAATGGACGCTGAATGAAGTGTCGCTTCTCGCTTCAAGTCGCGCGTTTGTTGAAGAATGTTTGAATTTTATGTGGAATGGAACTACCAATATAATAATATGGACTATTCACCTACTTGTTCGTTCACTCGGAATGGTTTATGTTTGAACTGAAAGCCATTTGTGCATTGGGTTAAGGACTTGCTGTTTCACTGCAGTAGTTAGGTAATAATAATTTTATAGCCTATGTATAGTGGTTGGGCAGGTTGGCTCAAATCACATACCATTGAGGTTGCGGGTGCCATTCCCACGACGGGACAAAAGTTTGTGATGCACAAAAAACCGCAGGCATTTGTTTTGTGTGTGGGTGTTGTGGGACCATGGTCCTCATAGTTTCGGTTCCTGGTTTCATTACAGATAATTTTATTTATATTATAGCTTTATAATGGGGCGTGACATAAGTATAATAATTACAGATTTTTGTACGTGAACAATTTTTATTTTATTATGCCATATTCATCTGTCGCGACAATCGAACCCGCAACCTTAATGATGTATGAGATTTGAGCCAATCTACCCAACCACTACACCACAAAGGCTGTCAAATCAGAGATTGTATGATTCTAAGATTTTGAAGGCTAGAATTTTTGAATATGAGCAAGATCGGTCAAGAAGCTGTAAAGAAGTCAATTTACTGTATACCAACTATACTGTATAGGTCACTTTTTTTATTATTATTTGATAGGCAAACATTTAACCGCTGTCACACCTGATGGAAAGTGATGACGCGGTCGACGATGGATCATGCTTGCCTAGAAAATACCGATTCACTCTGGACTTGAAGACACCTAGATTGTAAGTATCGGGAAACAGAGACGCTGGTAAGGTGTTCCATTCCTTGGCTGTTCGCATTATGAAAGTTGAAGCGAAACGCTTTGTTCTGGCAGGAGGAATGTCAACCATAAATGGATGCCGAGTTTCCGTACGTCTTGTTGTACGATGGTAGAAAGGAGATGGAGGAATTAACTCATGTAATTCCATCGCACACTCACCGTGATGTATCCTGTAAAATACCGACAGGCTGGCAACTTTACGTCGATGCTCGAGACTTTGAAGCTTAGCTTCAACCAAGGCATCGTTACCAATAAGTTTTTTTTTCCCGCCTTTCAATGGACTGCCTTCACTATACTGTATGTCACTATACTGTATAGGTCACTATACTGTTTAGGGATCGCGAGGTCTAATTCAGGGCGAATAACTAGTAATAGCCCCTAGAAGCTTCCTTGCACGATGAGTGTTTTTATTAATAACTAGCTGATGCCCGCGACTTCGTCCGCGTAGTGGAGTATTCATCCTGCATCCGAACATTTTTCGTCCCATCATATTCACGTTCCAGTTCCCGTCCCGCTCCTATCTCGTTACCGTACCTTACCGCTTCTGTTCCGTTACCTTCCCACTCCCATCCTTTTATGTTCCCGCTCCTATAGCGTTACCGTAATGCTCTGGTCATGATTCCGTCTCACTTTTATATTATTATCGTCCTGCTCTGCTACCGATCATATTCCGATCCTAACACTTTATCGTCCTCCCTAGTGAACCTCCTATCGTGTTATAGTTCCCCTCCTATACGTTACCATCCCCTTTTTGTCCCTTTGTCATCCCACTCGTCCCGATATAATTACCAAACTTCATTTGTGAATCATGTGTTTATAGTTTCTTTGACCAAGTATCAAACGTACAAAATGCTAGCATAGTAGTTTGAAACATATTGCGGGGCTACAGACACCGGGTGGAAATGAAACGTCGGGGGGAAACTCCACGGACCCTTTACGATTCGTAATACCAGTAATACGCACAAACGGACGGACAGTGCGGCGCGCGTGGTCCCGGTCCGGGTTTGTGATCATTTACATGAGTTTGCGGTGTGGCGGCAGCGCCAGTCCGGCGCCATGTACATACATGAAGCCTGAGTAAAAGATATCTTTGAAACCTAAATCTCCTATTTACATACACAAAGCTGTTGCCCGCGACTTTGTACGCTTAGTAAAATAATTCATTTTGCTCCTGGCTATTTCCGGCTGCTCTCGCTTCTATGCTGATTTTGCCCTGCTTCTATCCCAATCCTATCCCGAATTCATCTCGTTTCTATTTCGCTCTCTTTTAGCTCTTATCTCGTTTTAAGTAGACAGAATACTTACATTATAAACATATATTTTCTTAACAAACTTTACCATCCGTTTAAACCTATCAGGGGATGGTATTCAAAACAATCGTAATAATACATGTGTCAATATATTTTTTGGCTAAGTATATGTAAGTATAGTATATATAGGCTAAAAGTCAATCGTCGTACCTCCAGAAAAAAAATTGTATGTCGCAGGGAAATGAGGATACCAGGGATTTCATGAAATCCCTAGGGATACGACGTCCAGTTTTGATAAAAAGGCTCTCGCCAGAACTCTCGCTTCGTCATCCTTTCGCTCCACTCGCGCATTCGACCATCACTCCACTCGGGAGGTCGCCGGCTCGCTACGCTCGCCACCTCTCCCCCTCGCTTCATTCTGGCCTTGCGCACTCGTTTTGCTCAAGAACTCCTCGCAAGCTTCTGGCTACGCGCTTTTTATATACACTCTAGGGGTAAAAGCTAGTCGGACCGCGGAGAAGTGGTTCTTCCCATACATGATTATACCATGATTTCGTGGTATCTCTAGGAATTTCGTGAAATCTCAGATTTCCTCATTTCCCCGCGACACGTACGGTCAACTACAAAAGTTGCTGAATATTTGTAAATCTTCGATTGGCTACACCTTTAGAATTTCTTATTTTTCTGAATGTTGCATTTAAAAGTCAATTAAAGTCCTGTACGAATAAGGAAATTGTAAAAGATGCGATGTTAGGATTCATTTCTTTTGCCTAGTCTATATACCGAGATTCGCTTTCCCCTTTAAACAAAGGTTTTCCACACAAATGTTTGCCATCCCGTTTAGACCTTTTAAGATGTTTAAAAAGTCATGAAACATGTGCGTACAGTATCTTCGATTAGTATATGTACCAAATTTCACCGTCGTAGGTTTAGAAAAAATGTTATATTCCACCTTGTTTAACGTTTTTAGAGGCTAATTAATAATGTGAGTTTCGTTTTAATTTATTACTTTTGTTTGGTCTGTATACGAAATTTCATTGCTACACCTTCATAAACAAAAATTCTCCATACAAACTTTACCAACCTAAATAACCCTGTTATGGGGTGATTTCAAAACATGGTGGAATACGTGTTTAGAATTTTATTGGCTGAATATTTATAACAAATTTCAACATCGTAGCATTTAAAAATATTTGATACTTTCCACCTTATTTAACCTTGTTAGAGGGTGAATTTCAAAAAATGGTGAATTCCGTTTCAATTTATTTCTTTTGCTTACTCTGTGTACCAAATTTAAATGCCAATACTTCATGAACAAAGATTCTCCATATTTTTTTTTTTTACATCTGACTGAGTCAGCGTTTGACCACGATCTCACCTGATGGGAAGCGACGATGTGGTCGAAGATGTAGCACGCTTACCCAGTAAGTACTTGTTCACTCTTGATTTGAACACACCCAGATTGTATTTATGTGGAAACACAGACGACGGCAAGGCGTTCTACTCCTTCGACGTTCGCACCAAAAAGGATGATTCGAAACGGATAGGCGGAACGTCCACCATGTAGGGGTGACGTTGTGCCGATCGTCTGGTTGTCCGATGGTAAAAAGGTGATGGGGGGATCAGATTGTGCAGTTCTTGAGCACACAAAAAAGATATAAACTGAACCACCCCGTTTGAACCGGTTTAGGGATGATTCCAGCAAAATGGTGAAACAGGTGCTTAAAGCTTATCTGTCTGAGTATATGAACCGATTTTCATCGTCGCAGCTTCAAAAAATGTAACTTCATTCCACCCTTATTAAATCTGGTTAAGGGTAGATTTAAAAAAAATGTGAATCACGTTTTAATTATCTCCTTTTTCTTAGTTTGTGTACCAAGTTTCATCATGACCACAAACTTCATAAATAAAAAAGATTTTCTATACAAACTTTACCACCCCGCTTGTTGGGGGATGATTTAAAAACATGTAAAATACATATGTATAATTTCATTGGCTAAGCACATATACCACATTTCATCGCTGTAGCTTAAAAATAATAATCTTAACTTTCCACCCTGTTAAGGGATGATTCAAAAATTATAAATCTCGTTTTAATTATCTTCTTTTACCAAGTTTTATCATAGCCACGAGACTTCATAAACAAATATTTTTGACACAAATTTTACCTCCCCGCTTAAGCTTGTTAGGGATGATTTTCAAAAAATGGTGAAATGCACGTCTATAATTTCATTAACTTACCACGTACACCACATTTCATCGTTGTAGCTTAAAATAATAATCTTTACTTTCCACCCTGTTAAACCCTTTTAAGGGATGATTTTCAAAAATGGTAAATCACATTTTAATGTTTTGTTAGGTATGTGCCAAGTTTCGTCGCTATAAACAAAGTTTTTTTATGTAAACTTTACCACCTCGTTTAACCCAGTAAAGGGTTGATTTTTGAAAAATGCTGAAAACTTATCTTAAAACTTGATCAAAATTATATTATTTACCCTGTTTCTTTACTGTAGCTACAGTGTCGCATTAATAAAAAATCCTACTCCATACAAACTTTGCAGCCCTATTTAATTACCTTAGGGGTTGATTTTTGAAAAGTTACTGAAATTATATTTTTATATTCT